>OZ024933.1:101644699-102941664 GCA_964017235.1 Sabellastarte sp. h YS-2021 | reverse complement strand
TTGATTCAAAATTGCTAGCTAAATATGTTGAAAGTATTTGGAACAAACGTAAATTATTGTTAAATGATGAAACTAACATATGAAGTATTATTACTGTTAATTTACCTGTCATGAACACATAGTTTTTGTTTTCTTTTTTGTCAGTTCCCAGCAAGTGGAAAGAAAGAGGAACATGGGATATAAAATTTATTCTTGCACTTTGTAAAACTACTTTGTTTTTTGTAAAAGCACATAATAAAATGGTCTTTTAATTCATAATGTTTATGTGTGACCTAGGCTGGCCAAGCAACCTGCCAAACCGAACCAAGAACCAAAGTCAAACGCAATGACAGTTTGACCTGAAGGTCAAAGCCAGGTGAACTAAATCAGACAATGTACAGGAAAGGCAGACAGATTGGCCAGCAATATAAATACTTTTAAAGTTCATTGTTCATATCAATCCAACTCTGCCCAATCTAGCTGCCTATCCCACAAACGGCCATACCAGGCCAGAAGTGAATTCAACCTTAGGAGGTCAAAGGTAAACGACCTGCAAGGTCAAGTTTAGGTCAAAATTCCCACCCGACGACCGAAAGTAAGGGAGGTAAGTTGGCCAGCAAATAGTCAGTGTATTCTAATATATTGCCACACACTGAAATCAGGTGTAAGATGGTAGTTAAAATGTAATATGGCCATGCATATGACCGTTCTTTAATTCAGTGTGTATACAAATCTGGCAAGAAAAAGCACCCAACCCAGTTATAAGAATTCAAAACTGGAAGTGCACAGGCGTGCATGCCAGTGTTAAGATGAAAGTGCATTAGACAATAGTAATAGTATGTTAGCTCAATCGTCAGAATTCAAGACTGGGAATGCACGAATGTGCATGCCAGAATTAAGATCAAGGTGCATAAGCCAGATAAAAAGTACTGGAAGTGCACAAGAGTGCATTCCAGTGTTAATTAAAATAATGTGATAAAAGACAGTAAAAGAAAACACTGCTATACTGTAGGTTGGAAAGGTGATCGTTGAGGTCCCCTCACTATAAATATTTTATTACAACCTTAGTGACTGCCCAATGCAGCCTCTGCTTAACAACATATCAGCTCAAGACCTCAAGTAAGACTGAATGATCACCAGACCAACTAATGTAAAATATGTTTGTAATAGTATATTATGATTTATAATAACACATAATAATACATAATTGATAGCATATAATTTATAAAATAGCAGCTTATAGTTCATAATATTTTGAAGCAGGAAGCACAGGAAGAAAAGCACTCCTCATAAGCACAGTAGTACAGGCAGCTGACAATCAATAGCCCAAGCAAGCTAAGGCTATACATGCAGGGTTGAAACATAACACATATATTGTGTCCATAGAGAAGGAGCAACAAAGGAGTAATCCTGTGACACAGTAGCTCCTGCTGATGGTAATGAAAATGAAGTACATCTCACCATTGTTACTCATGGTGATCTGAAAAACAGCTCACACAGTATTCTGTTCATAAAACAACATGATAATAATATGTAATATTATAACAACTTATATGAAGAAAAAGAAAAGGGGAAGGGTATACAGGGCGGGTGAAAATTTTATAGATGTGTTCCCATGTGCCTCCAACTTCAAAATGGCAGAATGAAGGGATGTTTATAACCACTGACCAATGAGTGGCCAATAACAGTAGGCCACATATATAATCGACAATCAGTATAGAAAAATCAATTTACCAGTAACACAAAAGTTTAAGGTAACACCAACTTGCCCAGAACTGACCTCGCCCACACCCACATGTGGGCACGAACAGTTCCCAGCAAGTGGAAAGAAAGAGGAACATGGGATATAAAATTTATTCTTGCACTTTGTAAAACTACTTTGTTTTTTGTAAAAGCACATAATAAAATGGTCTTTTAATTCATAATGTTTATGTGTGACCTAGGCTGGCCAAGCAACCTGCCAAACCGAACCAAGAACCAAAGTCAAACGCAATGACAGTTTGACCTGAAGGTCAAAGCCAGGTGAACTAAATCAGACAATGTACAGGAAAGGCAGACAGATTGGCCAGCAATATAAATACTTTTAAAGTTCATTGTTCATATCAATCCAACTCTGCCCAATCTAGCTGCCTATCCCACAAACGGCCATACCAGGCCAGAAGTGAATTCAACCTTAGGTGGTCAAAGGTAAACGACCTGCAAGGTCAAGTTTAGGTCAAAATTCCCACCCGACGACCGAAAGTAAGGGAGGTAAGTTGGCCAGCAAATAGTCAGTGTATTCTAATATATTGCCACACACTGAAATCAGGTGTAAGATGGTAGTTAAAATGTAATATGGCCATGCATATGACCGTTCTTTAATTCAGTGTGTATACAAATCTGGCAAGAAAAAGCACCCAAACCCCAGTAGGTCTAGGGAAGTAGTTCACGTTGGAAGGCAAGCGATACAGGGTTAGTGGCAGATACCGAGGAGGAAAGATAAGTCCAGACTGAGTCAGACTTCCAAGTCCCATGTTTCATGATATGCTCGAGTGGAACCCCATGTTGAAATGCCCAAGAAGCCCCAGCTCTTCTGAAATCATGGAAAGTTAGGCTTTTTTGGAGACCCAGGGCCCTAGAAATATCTTTAAGATGCTTACGGGCAACTGAATCAGTTAATGGTACTAAACCACTTTTCCTTGGTATTACAAACACCGGAGAGTTGGAGTCGCCAGGAAAAACCTGGAAGAGGGTTCTAAGGGCAGCAACTGGACAAAGGGGACTCCCACAAAGGTCAGGCAAGGGAATGGTGGCAAAATCTTTCCTATTTTGCATTGTTTTAGACCAGGTGATCACAAGGACTGTCCCATGGTGACCAAAGATTACGTCCCCCTTTGCCAACTGTTTAGTATAATCAAATGTAGCCACAGAATGTGGCAACAAATTAGATAGCCTCATAAAGGAGAAGAAGGCGACTAAGTATAATGGCTTGAAAACAATTGGGAACTGGAGAAGGTCACATTGGTCCACAATCTTCCTCAGGAGCTCTATGTCCAAGGAAAGCACCAGCTTGGGCTTAAAAGGAGCCTGCAGCTTAAGTGATTTCAAAAACAACGACAAACGCTCATCTCTGAAGGCATTTGTATCCAAGCCATAAACAATGTGTAACGCCCGAATGGCAGTAAGATAATTTGCAATTTGAGTTTGACTCATGTTATTTTGGTGTAGACATTCCAGAAAAGAAAGTAACAATTGCACAGTTACCTGAGAAGGCAGCAGCCCAGCTGCCACCTGAAAAGCCAGAAAGTCATTCCACATCCTCTGGTACTGTCTCAGAGTGGAAGGACAGAAGCCTGATAACAACCTATCAGCGGCGAAGGTGGCCAGCTGGGCTGCTTCGCCCGAAAGTTCTGAAAAACAGAAAGAACACATTTTAGATCTGATAATTTAACAGGGTAAGGTCCAAGTGAGTTGGGACCCAATTAGGGGTAGGTATTATATGCAGCAATTGTTCATAATTGGCCTCTGAAAACTGCCATCTGGACAGGAGATCGGCTAATATGTTGTCCTTTCCTGGAATATGACACGCAAATATTTGTATATTGAACAATGCACAAATTAGCCACACGTTTCTGGCAAGGAGGGCAAGAGTGGCGTCCCTGGCCCTACCTTTTTGGAGTACCTCGACTACAGCCATGTTGTCGCAATGAATTTTTATTTTCTTATTGGTCCAATATGCAGCCCATACTTTGAGTGCAACAACTATATTGAGAAGCTCTAAATGGACAATATTATAATTATTATAATTCTTGGGTATGGGAAGAGCATACACCATAGATTGAAAGCTGGCCCCTAGACCTGAAAGGCAAGCGTCTAAATGAACTTCTTCATGGCAATACTTGTTATCATAGTACGTAACTCCATTATAGTGAGACAAGAATTGGTTGAACCAAGCTAAGTCCTTACGAAAATTAGAAGTGATAAGGATTTTATTGTTATGAACGTTATCTCTAAGCAATTGGAGCATTCTGTTCAAGAAAAACCGTGAGTACTTAACACACCTGGTTACATAAAGTAACGAACCAAGAAGGGACTGAAGCTTTTGTTTGCTACAATACGTCTTTAAGGTCCAATCTAGGCATAGTTGTCTAATTTCGGACAGCTTGTCTATAGGTATTGCAACAGTCCTAGTAAGGGAATCTACTAGGATACCAAGGCACACTACCGAGGTGGATGGAGGAACCAATTTTTTAACGCTAATATCCAGACCTAGTTCTAACAATAAATCCTTTAAGAATTGAAAGGAAGAATGTATATCAGAGGGCAATCCAGTATAGATTAAATCGTCAATATAGTTAAACAAGTGCGGAAACCCATTTTCTTTCATGATATGGCGGATAGCGTCCGTACATCTCTGAAAAATTAAAGACCCGTGCCTGAATCCAAAGGCCACCGATTGGTCGAGAAAGTACTGGTCTTGAAACTGTAAGCCCAGAAGATCTATATCAGCAGGATCTATTTTAATCTGGCGAAAAGCTCGACTGATGTCGATTTTATACATCTGAGCAGATGTGCCTAATTTTCGCAAAGAATCCGTTATGGTATCCACTGAGGGATAAGAAAGATCATATTCTGTGCCCAAGTATATGTTTTTCATAACTCCGTCATTGACAGAGGCGCCTTTAGGCCAACTTAGATCCATGATGGTCCTTTTACTACTGGAATTCTGTTTATCCCTAACTAAAAGGGGGGAAATGTGCATGTCTATTAGCTTAGAATCAAAAGGACCAAGCATAGCATTATGGTCAAGCTCTTCTTGAATAAATTGGCTAATATGTGTCGAATTCTGTACGGCCGAAGCGTGATTGGACTCTGCTGAGATTAAGTGACAATTCCTATCAAAGTCGAGAGGAAACCCGAACTCTAACAAGTCGCATAACTGCTGATCCCAATAATTGGACAAGCGTGACCTCCATGCTCTAATATTGAGGCCTGACTGTACAGGAATACAACATTTCATATAATTGGGCATTTTTGAAGATTTGACTAAATAGTGAGCTTCTATAATACTTGGAATGTTCTGCCAATGAACTACCTCCCCAGTATAGAGTTGTAAAGGTGCTTTGGGTACGAAGCCAAACGTGTGGAAGTTCTGACTGAAGTCTGACTTCCTGTCTGTGTGAACTACTTTATCATTTTCATTTTCATAACAAGACTCCGTAATGGGGCCTGTATACTGAGGTTTCAAGTTTCTGTCTAATACTGTTTGATCAATTGTCTTGTGTATGGAACATATCCCTGCAGGTACAGTCTGGCAGACGTTTGCACTCTTCGAGTGATTCTCGACAACACCACCTACACTATTCCCCCTGTCAAAACTCCCGATTTTGTTTTTTTTTCCCGCCAAAGGATTATTTTCCTGTGTCGCCACAAGGGGCGTAAATTTAGGCTGTGTTTTGCTGACATTAACAGCATTCTCAATGCTGTAAGTATGTTTTCTATGACCTTGGGCACGTTCTGTAATTTGAAAAGAATCTTGACTTGATTCATCATTATAGTCATCTGATAAGAACGCTTGCAAGGGATAAAATCTGTTTTTAAGTAACACTGGAGCCCTGCAAGGGCTAGCCCCTGCCACAGTGACACCGACCTTGTTCTCGCGAAATATGACCTTACTTGTTTGCAAGTCGCCGGAACGAATGTTTGTACCAGGGCCTCGCCCATTATTTGCCAAACTTGCTTTATTATGGTACAATTTGCTTTGATACTTGCGATGTACCTTAGCTGTTGGTAAAAATTGTTTGTTTGGTTTGGCGATAGCGGCGCGCAGGGGTTGAACATCATAACATTTATTAGACTTTGTTTGTGTCAACGCCTGTGCATACGTTTTGTCATTGTCAATTGGTTTAAACGCTTTGTCGTATGCCAACCATTTGAGTGCTGTACTTTTGTCAGCCTTCAATTCTGACCGACACATTGAAAAAACCCCATTGTAAACAGTCCGGGACCAAACTTCGTGGGTAGGGACAGCTGTCTGACCCCCCCAGGTTACTCGTTTTTTGACCCAATTTTCTTAGCATTTTTGTTCCTACAATTTTGTTCGGAATGGGGATAAGTTTTGCCGGTCTGTTGAAAACAATAACTACAAATGTGTCTATACATGACACCTTTGTTGTCATGTGACTTCTGATGCATACATGTGCCCTGATTAAAATAAGAGCAAGTGAGGGTTTTGTTGACTTTTGACTTCTTCGAAAAATTGTAAGAGTCATTTGACGGAGTAGGCAAGTGTCTTTGTGCGTTTGCCCTACGGATCCTGTCTAACTTATCAGTTTCGTTATAGCCTGTAACCTCCCCCTGCTCCATCCTGCAAAGCAGGACTGCGTGGCTGGCCCGTGCCGCATCCCAAGAGAAGTCGTTTGCGTCTTCCATCAATGAAATTAAATAATCTAGCATGTGCTCTTTAGTTTGACTGTTAGTTTCTTCTCTTAAGATCCGGCAGAATCCAGCCACCCATTGTACAATGGAAAGCTGGTCATACTGAATGCGTTCTTTCTTGGATCCGGATAACACAAACTCTTGTGGCCATTTGACCCGATTCGGTACGACTACTTCAACTGGACCCCCCCTTAAAGATTTGATTTTTGTACCTGAAGTGGCAGTATTAGCCAGATCCCGGAGTCGTTGATCCACTTGGCTTTGGATGTACGCATCCTGTCTTAGAGATGACAAATTTGGCAATCCGGTTGGTGGCACTGTGGGATTTTGCAATCCAGTTGGTTGCACTGTAAAATGTTGCAATCCGGTTGGTGGCACTGTGGGATTTTGCAATCCGGTTGGTTGCACTGTAAAATGTTGCAATCCGGTTGGGGGCACTGTGACAGGGGTAACATGTGAACTGGTTTTCTTTTTGGAAGCTCCTTTAATTTTTTTCGGATCCGAATCTTTCTTTACATTAGTTTTTTCCAAAGCATTTAATCTGTCACTGATGGCTGAAAGTTGTGATAATATTTTGACATTAATCGCCTGCTGAACAGCAACATCCGACAAGGAAGACTGCACCTGAGAAGTACTGTGTGAAATACTCGAAGTACTTGGTGTATTGTGTTTGTTTACTTCCTCATTGTCGGAGTTTTCAATGACAGCACTGCAATTTAATGCTGAGCCACAAGATTCGCCCGAATCAGAATCTTGATCATTATCAACAATACTAGCAAGAAATTCCGAATCTGACAATTGTAAATGGGTAGGGAGCTTTACTGAATCCGAACCAGAACGCAAGTTATAGTGTTTTCTGTCAGCTTCTGCCATTGTACATGTATAACACAAGACTAAAATAAAATAAAATAATAAAATAAACCACTTAAAATTGTGTGCTTGTGCAATTCCTTTTGAAATGAAAATTTTATAGATGTGTTCCCATGTGCCTCCAACTTCAAAATGGCAGAATGAAGGGATGTTTATAACCACTGACCAATGAGTGGCCAATAACAGTAGGCCACATATATAATCGACAATCAGTATAGAAAAATCAATTTACCAGTAACACAAAAGTTTAAGGTAACACCAACTTGCCCAGAACTGACCTCGCCCACACCCACATGTGGGCACGAAAATCAAAGCGACATATAAGCCCAAGAGGGCTGGGTGTACTACATTTGTCATATCTAACATTGTTACCAATTGTATGCATACATGTCACTATAATAAATGAAATTAAAAAAAAAAATTGTCGCACATTATGTCCCCCCCCCCGTGTCCCGATGGGTAACAACTGGCGCTAGTTATACGATTACATAATTCCTAAATATTGGCTCAATTCTGTGCACCTTACACCGTGTTTGTACACATAATATGGTCATTCATAACAATAACCACCAACCTTTCTCTCGAAGAAATTGGGAGGGGAGACCCATGCGATTAATCTTCTCCGATGTAAACATCACTATTTCCATTTTCACAGAGATGGACATTTTATCACTCTGTCACAAGGTAATATACTAACCTAGGCTGGTAGTTGAAGGACCGGGGCATTTCACCCAACACCAAAACCCGTGGCTATATACTTAATTATTTCACTGTATCCATGCTTCAGCACAACACTGACTACATGGCCAACAGTTATTGCATTGATCAAATCTTCATTCATGCTATTCTCTCCCACAAAAACACACACAAAGAATGAAAACTGATGAATATGATAAAAGAATATCGCCATTTCTAGTGGGTGGTCAATTGTTTCAATGATGTTACAATTACTTGTGGCCGGTAAGGAAACTGGAAGTAGGATTTATGACCATTTGTTGTGCATGAGTACACACACCGGTCCATTCATAGTGAAAAGAAAACAGAATTGACAATTTCAACAAATGAAAACATGTCTCCTTTACTGATTTACTAAATCAAAGTCGATCAATCCATAACCTGATTTATATGCTGCTTTCCTTTACGTCCGTAATTTATCAAAAGGTTGCCAATTGTCCTTAAAATCAAGACATTTACAGACATTGAAGTTTTTTATTGACACTGTCTTGACTTTGCAGTTTACTATTCACACTAAAATTTGAAGCACAATGTTGTAGATTATATTATATAAGCTTACTTATTATATAACCATTTTCACTTTCCAAATTAAGGGATTTTTTATGAAACAAAATCTGTAGGATAAACATTTGCTATTGAAAATTTGATCCAAAGTAATTTTGGTGTTTACTCTTTCGCGACAGTAAACAAATATTTATAATCACCAAGTCAAACTTTTTACACTGTTGTCATTTATATTTTAAATATAATTTATGTTTACATGAAAATGTAACAATTAAAATTTGATGAATGTTACAGTATTTTTTTATTTGAAAACTTCCTTCAAATGACAACTGATTCTTATAAATATACCTGACATGTTCTAAACAGACATGGTGCATTGGCTTTGGGTCAATATCATGGCCTAAATTCAAGAAAAGTCGTAAATCTTAGCCAGAAGCCATTTTGTCTCAAATTTGAGTTTTTCATTTCATGCTAAGTTTTTGCAAAAACTTGGAAGGATTTACAAAACAAATGTTATTTGAGACCAAAAACACTTTACTGAGATTTTACCTGTCAGTCTTATGAAGTTTTCATGAAACCGTTCCTGGCCGTTTCAAAACTCTGGCCATTTCAAAACAGCCATTGACCATTTCGAAAGGGCCAAATAATATATGTGGTCATTTCAAAACCAACTGGTCATTACTAGCAAAAGCCATTCTTTTCTTCTAGCACACCATATAATTTAGATTGAGTGACCATGGACAAATTACCCATATTCAGAAACTTCTGGAAACATCTTTTCAGGTTTTAGGCCATGTTTGGATGCTGATATGAAGTATACATTATAAGATCGCCCATCACAAATCACTATTAAAGGTTTATTCATGTGAATGTGTGTGTAAGGAATTTCTGTTGGGGGGTGTGACACGTTATGATGCCAAGCAGTAGACATGTAACTTTTGAGCTTTTATCAACTCAGCATTAGAACTTTAAAAATATAAGCAAAAATTGAAAATCTAAAATACAAAAAACAAAAATAAAATATAGGTTTCATGTTCTTAACAATTTATACATTTGATACAGAATAAAATTATAACACCATTTATTAATATCATGCTACAATGTGTGAAGAGCCATTATAAATCAATACCCAGTACTTGTTTTCTCTACAATTTTTTTCACAGTTTATAAATCTAAAACATAAATGTACTTAGTTGAACTCACAAGCATCTCATTTTCATAAAGGTCCCATTACCATAGATTGTCACTCTGCCGTTTTACCTCCAGCATAATTGAATCACCATTAGCAAGTTTTGCTCACCATATGTGTTCAAGAGTATGTCTATATAAGTGTATTAGTATGTATTTAAATTATCACACAGATTCCAGGCAATATCACACATGCAAAGGTTTTTATGCATGTAGAGAAGCGAAGGGCAATTATATACACTATGTCATGTGTGTGTTTTTTTGCCCTCCAGAAGTTTTTGATAATTTTTATGAGCTCAGAACATTGTCTCAATTTGCATAAAGTTGACATATATTGCCCATTCTGATTATATAAAAAACACACATGCACACACACTTAGATGTAATTATGTTCCTTGTTGGCAAAAAGTGTGTGTGTTTGTATGACTGTATGTAAGTGTCTATCCCATGAATAGCCCTTGTGGCTGATATATAGTCAAACAGATGTAAGTCATTTTTTGTCAAAATCTTGTTAATTTGTGAGCAAGATCCATTTTGTATGTTGCAGTTGATGTTTTTGTAACAGCCTTAATTTTGACCTCTAGTTCAGAAGATTTTTGCATGTTATATTAATTGTTGCGGTAGCCTTGCTATCACCTCTAATTTGTCAGATGTATTTTGTATGTCATAGTTTATAGTAGTTTGGACCTACGTTTATTGAACCTCAGAACCTTTTCACAGTATTACACCATTTGAATTATAACAGTCCTAGCAATTTGCACTTTTTAATGATCTATTTTTAAAATCTATACTACAAAATATTATGTACAAATATAGTTTATATACATGTATGGAAAATACCATTGACAATTGAAGGGAAGAATATATGGGGAATTTGTTTATTTATTTGGGGTTTTATGTCGCTTCCAACACTGTACAGGTCATATCACGGACGGGTAGTTGGAAGGGCATACAGTTTGTCAGGGTACTGTACTGTAAAGAGCCGACCAATGGCAAGCAATTACCAGCTTTCCCACTTGAGGCCGTGCCGGGAACCGAACCCCAGCCTCAGAGGTGGGAGGCGAGAGTGTTACCACTCTGCCACCGTGGTTGAATATATGGGGAAATACATAGAAATAATGTGTCATATTGTATTAACACTTTCACTGTATTTGATTTCATTTAGTTTATTATGCTTAGACATTTAATTGTGGATTTTCTGAAAATTCATATGAACAGATTTAGTATTTACTGTATAGTTGGAACACCAAACATTTTTAAAATAATGAAAAATTTGTTGGCACAGGATCTTATAGAATTATTTAAGTGATTCATTTTTTTTAATATTTACACCTGATAAGTTTTCATTAGTTTCATAAATATATTAATTGTATAAAAATACATCAAGTGTATTATGTGGGATGTAAAATCTGGCACTACACCGATTTTTTGTTAATATTTCTATTTGACAAAGAATGATTTTAGTCCAAACTGACAAATATATTTTCATGTTATTCAAATAATCTTTTTACGTGGTTGAACTTAGGGGTGGCACAGTGGCATGTTTTTATGAGGGCATCAGATTAAGGCAAAACCAGTCTGATTCTGGGAAGCTGAAAAATTAATCAATGTCTTAATCCAATAGGCCCAGTAGTGGAGTTGATGAAAGTAGATCATACCAATGTGGCTATAAAATCACAAATTGTGGATTTTCTGAAAATTCATATGAACAGATTTAGTATTTACTGTATAGTTGGAACACCAAACATTTTTAAAATAATGAAAAATTTGTTGGCACAGGATCTTATAGAATTATTTAAGTGATTCATTTTTTTTAATATTTACACCTGATAAGTTTTCATTAGTTTCATAAATATATTAATTGTATAAAAATACATCAAGTGTATTATGTGGGATGTAAAATCTGGCACTACACCGATTTTTTGTTAATATTTCTATTTGACAAAGAATGATTTTAGTCCAAACTGACAAATATATTTTCATGTTATTCAAATAATCTTTTTACGTGGTTGAACTTAGGGGTGGCACAGTGGCATGTTTTTATGAGGGCATCAGATTAAGGCAAAACCAGTCTGATTCTGGGAAGCTGAAAAATTAATCAATGTCTTAATCCAATAGGCCCAGTAGTGGAGTTGATGAAAGTAGATCATACCAATGTGGCTATAAAATCACAAAATGTGAAAAAGGTATTCTATTGAAGGTGTCTCCAAACTTCCATGCCTCATTGCTAGTTTCCTTCATCAGAAGGTTATATATTTTGGCGTCTGTCTGTCTGTTCATGGTGGAATAAATAACACAAAAAGTAATGAGCATATATATTTCTTAATTCTTTAAGTTGGTAGGACCTGACGAAACGAAGATGTGATTAAATTTTAGGACAAATCCGGATCATATTTTGGATACAAATAAATCCTTAATTTTTATAAGGTCCAATGTACTTTCTATGACTCTGGTGGTGTTGTTGTTCACATTAGTCCAAAAGTAATGAGCCAATCTTCATGGTTTTGTGGTGTTGGGCCTGGGAAATATGTGATTATACATGGAACAAAACACCATTTAACCTGGGAATTGTATTGCCTAAAAAGTGATCAAGCGAAAATTTGTAACCAGACGGTGTGTTTTTAGAGATTACAGTCAAATAAAACCAATATACACAACTGTCAGTATACTGAAAATTGTGTTAATTGTTCTGGGTAAGCCTGATTCTGTGCTATGAAAGTGTGAACAAACACCACTGTATAATTGGACACCTTTTGTCAGGCAGCTGGGACAATTATAAGAGAACATCAGTCATGTGTGTAAAAAATATACAGTGGCCTAGAAGGCATAACTTTCAAATTGTGTTAATTGTGTTAGATCAAAATCTGTAGTTATGCATACGTTAACTTGGATGCTAGCCTTGCTTGAGTCTCCAGCTTCTCTATTTCTTTTTTTTTTCAAACATGCACACAAATGTTTGGTTTTCATAAATACTTTTACATGTTAGATGAGTATGAACAGTATGCTGTATAATTTTACATGTTTACATGAGTATGAACAGTATGCTGGTGTAAAAGCCAATACTTGTGTATGTAAGGGTATATTATGCAGACTGAAAATGTATTATGTATATGTTTCCAAATTACAACACTAAAGCCTTAAGCAAGGCTTATGAGGTGCAATCTGTGTTTTATAAGTTCAGTACACATGTGAATGGGATTGCAATAGAAAATATAAACTTGCATGTGACCCTAGTCTTGCTTTAGACTCGAGTGTCTTTGCAATTGGCAAATTAAAAACAGTTTGCAGAATGTATTATTATTGCTTAAGTGTTACAAGAAACTACAAGGTAGTCGGGAGATTATAAAACACCTGCTGTACATGCAACCGTGCGCATGCGTGTGTCCGCGCATCTGTCGGGCATGTTTTTACATAAACCTTAATATCTAATTCCATTATAAACATATCTTTACCAAATTTGCAGTGAATATTTATGGCTATTAAGACATGTCTGTGCATAATTTTGGCCTCATTTTGAAAAACAAAATGGCTGCCATAGCCGATTGTTTGAAAATCATAAAGGTGCTCTAAATCTTGAAATATTCCAGCTAGCTTCATCAAATTTGCACACAAGATACATTGCTTGAAAAGCTGGCTTGATAGTAATTTTGACCTAGCTTCAAAAACAAAATGGCCGCCATGTCACATGTTTAATGTCAAATGGGGTTATTCTTACATCTCCCTTACCATTGCTCCTAGGGGTTCGGCATGTGAAAACAACTTATAGGAAGTCATGGCCTGGGAATCTTCTCCCGGTGTTGAATTTGACCTTTGACCCCTGCTTCAAAATAAAATGGGGTCATCATATTAAAACATCCTTATATCTCCCTTATTATTGCTCCTAGGGCTTCAAAATGTAAAAACAACCAATGGGAAGTCCTGGCCTACAAATATTTTGTCTGTAATCAATTTTGGCCTCATTTTGAAAAAAAAAAACATGGCCACCATAGCCAATTATTTCAAAATCATTAAGATGCTCTAGAACTTGAAATATTGCAGCTAGATTCATCAAATTTGCACAAAAGATGTATGGCTGGTAAAGTTAGTCTGACAGTAAGTTTATTTTCAAAAACAAAATGGCCGCCCTATTAAATGTCAAATGTGATTATCCTATTTAAAAAGGCCTTATATCTCCCTTATCATTGCTCCTAGGGGTTCAGAATGTGAAAACAACTTTTCGTAAATCATGGCCTGGGATTTTTTTTTCAAATGTTGACTTTGACCTTTTACCCCTGCTTCAAAGCTAAATGGGGTCAATATACTAAAATGTCCTGGTTTATTCCCTCTTACTGGTCCTACGGCTGCAGAATGTAGGAACAGCCCATGGGAATTCCTGGTCTGCAAATGTTTTACGTGTGAAAAATTTTGCCCTCATTTTGAAGAACAAAATGGCTGCCATAGCCGATTGTTTGAAAATCATTAAGATGCTCTAAATCTTGAAATATTCTAGCTAGCATCATCAAATTTGCACAAAAGATATATGGCTAAGATAGCTAGCAAGATAGTAATTATATCTCAAGTTTCAAAATGGCCATCATATGACATGTTTCATATCACATAGGGTTATCTGATGAAAAAGGCCTTATATCTCCCTTTTCATTGCTCCATGGGCTTCCGAATGTGAAAACAACTTATAGCATGTCATGCTCTGAGATTCTTTTCCAATTGCTGGCTTTTGACCTTAGACCCCTCTTTCAATATCAAGTGGGGGTTATATCTCACTTAGTTCTCCATTATTAACATAAGGCAAGAGATAACCGCAGTAGTCTTGTTTTCTTTATTTTCTATTTATTTTTTTTTTTTTTTTTTTTTTTTTTTGGGGGGGGGGGGGGGCTTACATGTCATGTTAAATAAATACACCGGTATAGAAACAGGAGATCACAATTAAAATTACTAACACTATACAAGTACTGACATATTAACCAAAGTGTAAAGTTTTCTTATATCCCAGACTTTTATCTAAACAAATGGATATGTATTTAGCATTTAATTGCATAAAATAAATAAACTTATATTGTTCATATAGATACCACAGAAATCATGTTTAATTAAAGTTTCTCAAAAGTACTGTTACATTCCTCAGAATACAGATCACACTTGCACATAAAGTTAACTTGATGTTCCATTTCATTGCTTTGGCACATTTTACACAGTTTCCACCAAAAGAGTTTTCTACATTATTGGCCAGATTCTTTAATTACTGGCAGTATACCTACTCTCACCGGTTCAAATAAAGAACTTTACAACGTTTTAAGAGGGAATTTTAAAATCCAGTAAAAATCTTTAAAAAATGGCAGACAGAATTTGTATCCACACCAATAAGGGGATTAAAAAGCACAAACGATGACAGTTACATATTGCATCCCCATCATAATCAAAAAATCAAAAATCTACTTGTTACTTTCAAAGTATCTGTACATTGATAGAAGACCACCTCATTGATCTGATATCAGTAATATTAGTCTTAAGACCGGCCTGTAACGCCATATTTTACACCCCTGCCATACTTTACACCCTCTCATTATATGGCAATCATATTTTACACCCCTAACAATAGGGGATTTAGGGGGTGTAAAATATTTCTGCCATATTTTACACCCCCATCAAAAGTTACACCCCCTACTGGACCATACAGAGCAAATCAATTGGGGATTAAGAGCAAACCTTTTATTGGTTAGATTACATTTGAGTTTGTAATTGTCTATTGTCTAACCACTGCTTAGAACTTGATTTGTTTTACTTCTGGGCGTGACAGAAACTGGATTGGATATGATATGTCTATTATTACAACACTGTTTAAGTTGATTTGTTTGGCTATGTATGTGACTTGGTAAATGGATTAGCCTTAGATTTGCCTTTTGTTCTAGCATTCTTTTTAACTTGATTTGTTTCACTTGTGGTCAAGTGACTAGCTAAGCTAACAGGATTAATTGATATTGTTGAAAAACTCTTTTTTAAGGTATTTTTGGGAGATACTTTTCCTCCCTGATAATGTAACATAAATTTCTTCATTTACATATGCTTGTAGGCTTTATATTATATTCAGAGTAAAATCATTCTTGAAGAATTTTATTATTACATTATTATTATTATTATTACATAGAAAACTGTAAAATACCATTGTTAATAAAATACTCAGATATGCAATAACATCCAATGTGTTCAGGTATCATAAAATATATTTCGATATTCATGGATATCAATAATATATTACAATTCTTTTAATTTATATACATATGCCATTTTTTGCTTGTTCATGGCTTCTAGATGAGAAGCCTTAGCTAAGTTGGTCAATGGACCCATTTTGTTCATTATGTGATGTAAATCCAACCAAAAGAAACAATGCATAGATTATCTAATTAATTAATCACTAACTTATCATAGAACAATAACCTTTGTATCATCTATTACTGAAAGTCTTTTTAAAGTCAGTAAAAGAAAACACTAACAGTTCATAAACAAGAACCCCCAGGTGAGAAGCCACAGAAGCTCAAAGCCTTGCACATAGTTACAGGTCTAGTAGCAAGATTCCAATCAAAGGGCTGTGGGGACTTAAGACAACAATAGGGATATTTTCAGTTAGGGACTAGCCTAGTGAATACAAATCAACAACAATGGGTTGGCCTATCACTTCAAAAATATATAGAAAGGATTTGTCCCACTGTATTAACACTAAATATATTTTATTTCATTCAGTTTGCTATTCTTAGACATTTAACAATTTGTAAGAAAAGGAATTATTGTCTTTGAGTTTTAATGCTTAATTTGTGGATGTTTATAGCTGTTGAACTTCACTTATTTCATAATATAGTAACTGTAAAGAAATCCACCAAGGGGTGTAAAATATGGCAGGGAGTGTAGAATATGGCAAGGGGTGTAAAATATGGCAAGTGAACTTGCCATATATTACACCCCCATGCATTTTATGTGGGGTGTAAAATCTGGCGCTACACCGGCCACATGTCTCAAAACATACAAAAGGCCTTTATTTGAGAAAGTTAATTTGTTGAGAGATTGTTTCCTGTTACAGCGCCATGGTTGCGGAACCAACTGCCAAAATACATGAGGACTGATCAAACTGTTGCTTGTTTAAAATCATTTAAACATTCTTATTCAAAAGAACCTTAGAAAAATGAATTTAAAACCATTCCTGCAAAGTGTCAACATAGCACTTTTGAACATGTTGTTAAGCCATACAAAACTACTTTAACTTAATTTACCTACTGAGGACATTCTTACTGCTACTACTATTACTACTACTACTACAATTACTACTACTACTTTTCGCATATGGCCAATCAAAATACATAGATTTCTATCAGAGATTCTGATTGGCTAGAGTTTATTTCATGGCTTGTATTGTGTATTTATACTCAGCACAATATCTCCATGTACTATAGAACTCAAAGTGCTATTTGACCCATCCAACTGTACAAGTACGGTCCAAATCTGAAGTTACTGACGTTCCCCTATCTGAAAGACAGAACCTCAAGGATGACCATTAATCAACGTCTTTGAGCTTCTTAGGCCTCCCACTATGGATAGGACCCAATGACAGATGACCTTCATCTGATGTATCTGCCTGTACCTAGGTTTGAACCCACGTCCTCTGTGTTCCTAGGTGAGTCTGTTACCCACTAGGCCACAGTGGAGGATGACTGACTTTATTTTGTGCAATTTTGAAGGGTGTAAGAAATAATACAGCAAATTAGGCAATAAATTAAAATTCTGTACACGGCAAAGCCATGGAAAGGCTATTTGCTGATAGATGTCAAACACTTGAATATATCTTGATACAGACTTGTACTGTTGCAGCTTTTTACGAGAAACCAATCAGAGCATTATACCTGACAGACAGCCAATCAACTGACCATCTGCCCAGTCCCTCATTGACGTCATGTCATCAGCAATACACCTTCTTAAACTGGGCATCTTAGTTAACGAAAAATGCACCTGTGATTTATATAAAAATAATCATACAAATTTGTACAAACATTGTGGCTTTTTAAGAGTGAGTGTAAATAAAGCTATATTAAAAAGTGGTATGCATATCAATCTGTTTAAGTCTATTTTCAATAACCAAACCATCTTTCACTAAGTCAGCCCCAAAATGCTTTCCTTTTTTGACCAAGTAAAATGGACAGCCCATAATTCTCAAGTGCCAAAGGACAGATAACATAAAAGAGCAGTCTTCACTTTAGCCGATAATTACACACAATTAGCCGTCATTTACAGATCACGCAATACTGACCTCTCAGACCTGTAGCCTTTTTATGTGAGTTCACAGAAGAAGAAAAACCAGCTCCCGAGTACAACATTATGAGTTACAGCAGAGATCAATGGTTAGCTAAATACAAAATAATTTGGAAGGCAATGTAGAAAGGAGTTCAGTCAGAGTATAATATAGTAATACAGTGCTCTCCTTAAATTTGCACAAACAGGAAGCATGTAGCCAACACAAAATTAAATTAGTCATTGGACCTGATACAATGACATAAAGCTGATAAAGATCATAAGCTATTTGGCTGTGTGTGTCTATTCTGGGCGAGAATGTTGAATTAAATTATATTATCGCTCATAAAAAATCCTGTGGAGGGGTTAATTAGAGTGTTTTGTTCTGTGTAAGGGCTTATTTTAAGGTGTATTTATGCCTTTTATGCATTGTATATTTATACTCAGTGAAATATCTCCCCATACCACAGGAATCAAAGTGCTACTTGACCCACCCCAGCTACACAAGTACAGCCCAAAGTATTGCTGACTGACATTCCCCTAGCTGTAGACAGAGTCTCAGAGTAACCACAATTTTAAGTTGTCATGCAAGTCACTATGTATTTGTACCTGAATATTGAACCCAGGTCCTCTTTGTTCCTAGGATCGTGTGCTACCCACTAGGCGGCAGTATCAATGCGTTTCATAATCTATGTTAAACCAAAATGGAAATTGTGCTCGTGTTCTACTTAATTAAAAAGCCCAAAACAGTATTGTTATATGTCACAGATTCATATGTAATAGTGGGTTATATCTAGATCACATCAGTTCTGGCAGTTTTAGGGTGACGGCCAAAATAATAATAATAACTATAATATAGACATTTGTATAGCACAAAATTTATGAGAATCCTCTAGTATGCTGGAATCCAATAAGGGAGAGTTCTAAATCCTGGAAAGTCATAACCCAGTAAGCATGTGCCAGGCAAGGATGACTATTGTCGTTGATATGCCATTCTAAACAGGTAAATCTTGAGTCACCTTCTAAAGCCTGAAATGGGCATCTTGGGATCTGACATTAAGTGGGAGCCTGCCACATTCCACTAGTGGCAAAACCTTGAGGTTCCTGGGACAGAATGAGGAAACTGATAGTCTGTTCCACAAGTCAGAATACTTGACTATTGTTGATGAGGAGTAGTTTTGCTCTGTAAACTACGGGGCATTGGCTGGCTGGATTGAACCCATGGTCTGAGATTTGGGAGACGAGATTTCTTGCATCAGCATCAATGTAATATCCTCTGTGATGGAGCAAGATTCACAAAATGTTTGAAGTGTCAAATCTAGTGCTGCTCGCTCTTCTAGAGATCACTTTTTCGGGATTTTTCTCCAGTATTTTTGGTGTGTCTCTGGATTTTCATGAATTTCATGGATGACCACCTCAGTTTACTACTCATGTCTCTGATGGCTTTGCGGCTTGTACTAGTAGACCGAAACCCCTTTCAGCCTTGTTCTTTCATATATAGAGAGTGTCAGGAACAGTAGTTCAATGGAGGTAGGAAAGGAAGACATTTTTCACAAAATCACAAATATGTGGCAGTTGTCCTTGAAATATCCAACTACCAGTCTCTTTAATAGAAAAAATGACCTCCAACTTTTACTTTGTTGTAACATTCAGCAATTAAGGACAGCAAGTTGGAAGTATTGGATTCAGCAGGTAAGTGAGACAATATTTTATTTTGCCAAAACAATAGCCCCAAACATACTTCTTTTTCACGTTGGACTGTTCAGTGACAGATTGTAAGTTTTATTTCCCTTTCTAATGTTTCATTAGGTTGCCTAATTTCTTTTCATCTTGCATTTCTGCCCAAATATAAACGTTACAGCTCACCACCATAACTTGGCACATGTCTCAACTTGGCACAAAGTGGACCATTAAAGAATGCCAATTCTAACAAGAATTATATAGCTCTTAAAGTCCCCTTTATTATGGGGAAAGCAAGGTGCAACAGCTCAAATGTGACCAACCACGTTCGGTATCCAGGGACGGAAAAGGGTGTCAAGCACCACAGGGAAACATAGAAACCAAGCTGGGGTATGCCTTTTTATAGAGATGGGATTTAAGCTTTAAGAGGCAATAGAGGGGGTACACACAAATCTGACCAGGAAGAGCATTCCAAACAGTAAGTTGACAGTTATCATCAGAAGTCCTTGTACATTTCCAAGAATGGACTGTACAAAGTAAGGCGAGAACAACGGTAGCCAAAGTGACACATATTAATAGATATCGGGAATTTCCTGTATGCAAATTTCGAGATTTATGCCAAGTTAGGTCACTGTAAATAAATGTGTCACCCACTGAAAACCACGGTGAAAGATTAATTGATCTGACTTTTGCTTGCAAGTCAAGTCTATTTAAAACTTGCTTATGCCCTTGACTATTTAAATATATCAATGGAAATCCACAGTATTATACAGGATAGAGGCAAAATTAGGCTTTTCATGCTCAGGTTGTGCCAAATTATGGTCGACAGAAGTATACCATTTTGATAAATCCCAACCAATAATGTATCCTGTTAGAGCGACACCCCAACTATAATACTTTTTGGAGTTTTTTTTCAAATTGATCTGCTGGAAAGAAAAAGGTATGCATACAATGTCAACAGTATCAAGGTAAAAAAATAACCAAACTACAGGTGTCTCTTTCAGCTTTGAAGGCGAGCTATCATGTCTAGGTGTCATCATCACATCTTGTTTCTAATCTCTGTACTGCACTGTACATTAGAACCAGTGATTCTCTAATGAGAGTCTTTGAGGCCCCAGGCTTTATGGCCCTCCAGGGTCCCAGATGTGAACCAGACACAAATCACACATATATCTCTCTCTTGCACAACAGTGGAATATTACTGGGTGTTTTTCACAATTCTGAGTTTGAGAACTGACTCGTCATAGGGGAAACATCTCGTGTTGTTCATTGTGCCAATTTGCTGTACGATGCCGCGACGACCATTTTGTATCAGAGATTCTTATTGGTTAAATGTTGCATATCTTATATACTTCCTGTTTGTGCCTGTTTTAGACCTGTGCTGAATTACTCAGCCAACCAGTGTTGGTGGTTGTATCTGATGTTAAGAAAAAACAGACTTCACAGATTTATCTTTGTTTCATGGATTTGTTTTTTGTCATGGGATGTATGATTGTGTTTTCATTGGCCTTGACTTATATGCCTAGTATCAGTAGTGCTTTAATAACTAGCGTTGGGTCAGTATGAAAAATGTGTAGATCGGGAGGTCTCCAATGCAAAACCGTACCGATTTCTCTACCAATAACTCTGCCTTTTAGTATACACCCCAATCAAACATGGACATTTTCTGTCCAACAAAATTGTAATAAAAGTCCTCAAATGCACAAAATATGAGATAAAAGTATGCTTCTTCACATTTGTGGTTAGTTTCCAATAGTTTAAGTTTTCATTCGGTAAGCGAGATACGTGTTACAAAGGATCGTAACAAAAAAAAACCCATGGCAGTTCTGCTCAAAGTAATCGCTATAAATGTCTGCAAATGAAAGAAAATATAGACTAAAAGCTTAAAACTTCTTCAGATTTTTGGTAGCGAAGTGATGGTTTTTATACCGAGATACTCATCCCTATTAATAACTCAGTCAATCATCTTCATAAAACTACTTAGAAATAACAATTGTGTCTGCAAGGGGTTCTTAATCCCGCCAAGGAAGTATTATTTTCATGACCGTTTGTTTGCTTGTAGGATTATGTAACTACTGCTGGTTGGAACTTCCTAAAATCATCAGATGGGTATTTGTCCAACTTCACTCACTCACTCACTCATGCCCGTCACTCCCTCTGGAGCATAGGCCGCGCACAACAGTCTGCCAGAGTCCTCTGTCCTGGGCTGTTCTCTCGAGGTGTCCCCAGCTGTAACCCGTCTTCTTGGTGTCAGCCTCAAGGTCACGTCGCCAGGTGTTTCTTGGCCTACCTCTCTTTCTCTTGCCCTGTGGGTTCCATTTTAATGCCTGCCTGGTGATGTTACTGGCCGGCTTCCTCAGAGTGTGTCCAATCCATCTCCATTGTCGGCTCCTGATCTCCTCTTCTGCTGGTAACTGATTTGTACTGTGCCAGAGATCTAGGTTGCTGATGGTGTCAGGCCAGCGTATTTGGAGGATCCTGCTCAGGCAGCAGTTGATGAAGGATTGTATCTTGCTGGTTGTGGATTTGGTTGTTCTCCATGCTTCTGCACCGTACAAGAGAATTGACTTAACATTGGAGTTGAAAAGCCTAATCTGGATACAAAAAGAAATTCAGATTTTCAATTTTACTTATCATTATGTGCCTTGGTGGAGCTATGCACTCTCCAAGTGTTCTTGTTAGAGGTTGCATTTTCTACATGTAATTCAGAAAAAATAAGCATGTACTTTAAAACATATATTTATTTCTTATATTCAAAGACATGAGTACTTATACATATGCTGTTGTGTTGTATAAAAAAATCTACCATAATATCTAATCTAATCTGAACATTTATTTCAGTTAATCCCCTTCATTTGACGGAATTTAAGGGACAAAGATCCAAAACATGTTTCATACAAGTTACTCCACTGAGAGATGATTTTGCTAAGGAAGATAATCAAAAAGAAATTCACAGAATAAATAAACTATGACTACAGTTTTGCTTGAACAGACCTTTTCAATGAGAGATCCTTATATATATATATATATAATTTTTAGGGATATTAAAACTAATTTTAGCCCTGAAAAGGCTAGTGTTAAAAACCCTCACTTGTCTTGAAAACCCCCTCCATTTTACGTACGTTTGGCACGCGTGTTCGTGCAACTGTGTCGGTTTTACCCCCCCCCCCCCCCCTCCCACTTTTTACTTTTTGCATTGTCAATTTAAACAGGATTTCATCATTATCTGTCCTTATCTGGTCTTATCTATAATTGAATCTTGGGGGCACATGCAAGGGGGCTGTGTGAAAGGGTTTTGACACTTTAGCCTGTAATTTAATCCTCAAATTATTACACTGACATGTCATTTGTCCCCACATTTACTTAAAACACCCAGTTTCACTCCCAAAAATTAATAATTGCAACACAATGAACTGTGATACTTTGTATGACAGTCTCTGGAATTGTAACCTGGGGTTGACATCGGGGGGTGGTGGTGGTGGTGGGGGGGGGGGGGCAATGCAATTCAATAAAATAGTCTGAAGACGCAGATCTGAGTTATATTTTTATCAAGTCTTAGATTTGTCTTAAGGTCAGTACACACCAAGCCGAACCAATGTCATATAACTCAGATACAGGCCCACTGTTAACCTAAAGACTATTGTGAAAGCAAACTTTAAAATCAGACCACAAAAAAGGAAGCTATGGGCATCTTAACTGAGATATGTGATATTTTCTTATGAAACCTATTCATTGGATCAGAATTAAAAGAATTATCCAAAATAAAACTTGTTTGTTGTCCTCCCTTATCGATTTTGGTGCCAAGAGATAAGTTATATTATATCAGTTCCAACTTTGTTATCTAATCATCTCCTATTGCATCATGATTGGTGCTTATCGGCGTTTTACAGCGATAACAATTGAAGCACAGAATATGATGCAGATCTTTCTTGAAATGTAATGAATCCTTCGGTTAATTCTAACCTTTACAATGCATTGTTTCATATCAACATCGGTGTGTAAAGACCTTAAGACTTCAAATTTTAATGTTGTTTTAAACCCAGATCTGAAATGTCAAAGGTCAAAGTTGGGGTTTTACGTCCCATTCAACAGCCAGGGTCATACTGGAACAGGTCCACAGCGTTGCCACTCGTGGGAGTCGAACCCACACACAGAGGTAACCGCCTGTGCTTAGATGCCAAACTTGCTAACCACTTGGCCCCTGAGGACCTTGATGTTTCATTTAGATACTTTAAATACTATCAATATTTGCAACTGGTAGGCTTTGACAAAAACTGAATTCTGGCTAAGTTCTATCTTAAACATATAAGTCTGCTATGAGAAGGCTGTGACTTGAAGTTTTTTTAAAGTTTCGCCACAATGGTTACATGGAAATCTTGCAATATTTTGTTTGAAAGGTAAAATCTTTGGATTTCAACCAAAGTGATCTCTTATTGACCTTGTTCCTGGTTATCTTATGGTTTAAAACCTATATTTTTCATCTTTGCAACTAGAAACTAATACAACTCTCCTGAAATACATCACAATGTTATACACCTCACCATTTTGCTGTTTCATTAACTCTTAGAAAAAGAGTGGCTTTTTGGCATGATTTCTAAATCCCCCCAACATGTAAATCTAGCATCTGTTTTATCCATTCTCAAGATTTACACAGTAAAATTGCTTCAAATAACAGCGTAAAAAACTGTAAGATAAATATCACAAAATAAACTACCCCTTGTCAACCCCTGCTAGCCATTATTTCTTTTTTTCCCCTCAAGCCATGTTTTATTGGCGTAAGAGCCATTACTTCCGGTTTGCTCTATCAGACTGTGTTACTTTCTAGGAATGTTGGTGCCACATCTGACAGCTAACGCGATTGGAGGATTTATAATGACTGCTTCAGCCAATAGCTGCTTTTCTTCCATTTTAGGTTTTAGCTTTTGTAAGAAGGCCAAAAAAACATTTGTCACATTCGTGTGTGTAGTTGTGAGTGTTGGGGGGTATTTTTACGACAACACTGACTGTTAATAACAGGGCATAGATTTAATATTAGGAAGGTGGACACATTCTGTGCCTTGATTCTTGGTCTGCTGGCGGATTAAGGATGTGTTTAAAGAAAGGAATGTGATTATATAGAAACAAAACAACACACAGACACAATAAATATATATTTCTTTATTATATATAACTGCCACAAAAGTTTGGACTATTTCCAAAGGACATTTAAAATGTATTTTTAGACTGGAAAAAGTGCTTAAAATGACTCTAAGCATTTTCATGGAGTAATATTTTTTAAAAAGTCACAGAATCTCTGTGAATGTCTGAATGTAATTTTATTCCATGAAAACATGCAATAAACGTAATGAGAGGCCTTTGGGTGTGATTTGCAGCACTGTGACAAAACCATAAATACTGTGTACTGTGTAATTATGGGGATAAATCATGTTCATAAAACTGGGATGATTAAAGTCATTAAATATGGTGTAACTTGGTTTTGATTTACAAGGGCAGTATCAGTTCATGACCAAATATGGAAGAATGGTGTTTACATTGTATCTTTAATGAATTGGGATGTGACGTGTTTTGAATAATATGAATTCTTAATAGAACGTTACAAAGATTATAGCATTTCTTAACTTCAAAAAATTCTATAAATAAGTTCACCTTACTGGCTACTGAGTTATTCCTGAAGATTCTCTCGTGTGGCTTTCAACAGCAATTTTTGTCATAGAAAAATACATATAAAATAACTTTTTATTCAACACATATCTATCACAAGAAAAAAAATTGATTATATTTTATATTTGGCCACGTCTCCTAATCAGTTTAACATATAAAAGATACTGGATCTAATTTAATTGAAGTTATTTGTTTAAAACAAAATATAACAAGTGATTCTGAAATCAACAGAAAGTCTTGAACATTTTGACGGAAGAAATGGAACTCTATTAAAATATTATAATCTAAAAAGCTATGTGAAACATCAGTAATTATCAACAAAAGTGTCTGGCAAAACACATATCAGAGACAGTTAAAACAAAGCAACGGGTATAAACTACCTGCAAAGATAAACTTTGCTCCTCTGTCAAAAGGATGTCATCCCCACAATTTTCAGAATCCTAGATGTTAGAGACTATGGCCTTCAATCCTTTCTTACTTCACCGCCATCTGGATTTTGGAGGGACGTCCTTACTTGGCGGACATTCTCATGCCGCCTTGCAATCACTGTCAGCAGCACACGCGGCTGGGAGTAACCCTTATGGTATCCATGGAAACCTGTTGCCAAAGTTACAGCAAGCGATCCATTCGCGGAGCCAGTTTGGAACTCCGGGCAATGCTGGAGATTTATTCTTTCCGAATATTCCGAGACCTTTACGATGTCCAGAGCCACCCGAGCCAGAAGTCAATGATGATCCGAAAGTGGATTTAGAGGGCAAAGAGCTTTGGGATCAGTTCTATCAGTATGGGACTGAGATGGTGATCACTAAATCTGGCAGGTAAGGGTGCTTACTAAAGCCTTTCTTATGTGTGGGATAAGTGAAGATATTTTTGGGGAGGAATAAAGATGCCCCCTTTGTGTAGGTAGTTAGGATGTGTTTAACCAGTTTGCAATAAGAATGGTGATTACCAAATCTGACAGGTGGCAGATATACTTCCTCAAAAGGTTTTACACACAAAAACAATGCATGTAACACGTATACATGGCTGGTTTTGTAATCTGTTAACAGTAATAAATATAGTGTATGAGCAGAAATTTATTCTGCACTTTCAAGAAGTTTACTCTCATTAGTTTTCACTTATGGCTAGTTTCTTCTTGAAATATTAATACAGATTTAAAAATTTCATAAGGAATTAATTTTTACAATCCAGGCTTATTGGCTAAGACAGCTAAAATGATGTAGCATTAGCTTATAGAAATTACCCACTTCCAAATGGGAAGGACATATATTTGTAGTTTTAATCACAAAGAGGTTACATTTATGTAAGTGGACTTAGTTCTGACACTACAGAAGCATACATTGGTGATTACCAAACCTGACAGATGAAAGTATAATATATCTGTGTAATGATTTAGAAAAAACATAAAAGCTTTGTGTGAGTCAGTTGGTCAGTTTTCCAAGTAGTTGGGTGCATTGAGGAAGCTTTTGTGTGATTAAAAACAAAACTTCAACTGTGTAACTGGGAACAGCTTTACCAGTTATGCGACAGGGATGGTGTCCACTAAACCTGGAATGCAATGGCTCTTGTTAAAGCTTGATCACAATATGGTCAGGATGGTTGCAGTGATAGTTAATGATAATGATTGTAACATTTTAATAGCAAGATATGCAATCCTCCCTAGTTTTGAAAAGTCGTTTTATAACAAGCATGGTTTTAAAATAAATATTTGTGTATGGTTTGTTACTATCTCAGAATAAAGAGTATTAAATATGTTTCCTGATATAAGTCAGATATTTGATTCAAAATAATATTATGTATCACTTCACCAAGAATCTGGGATAAAATTTAAAACATCTTTGTTATTTTGAAGTAGTTTCCTTATCTTATATAATTAGTCAGCATGCTCAAGAATAATTCCAAAATACAATTCGTCATTAATAGTATTTTTATTAGAGAAAATACACAAATTCCTTCTTTCTTACTTGTGAGTGGATTGAGATCTATTTCCCATCATCTACTGTCAAGGGTTCTCATTTTGATAAATATCTATTATTATAATAGTGTTATAAAACATTGCAAGGTTTTTTGTAACTCCACATTTTCTGATACACTGAAGTAGTGGATCTTTTCCCTCGACATGAATTTCTGCTATTTCAAAATTTTAAAAATGGATGAAACTTTATTCCAACTGAGTATTTTTCTTATTCAGCTTAACAAGACCATAACAAGAGCACTCAGAGAGTGCATACCTCCACCAAAACATAACTTCCACCTCCATTCCCAAAATTTTAATCAGTTCTACGTTAGTCCAAGACTGACCTGCTGTCACAAGTTTTTGTAAATCTGTGCTGCAGTTTGCTCGTAATCTTGCTAACTAACAAACAAACTGATCCAAACTATTTCATAATTTCCTTATAACTATAACTACAATTTCCTTATAAGTGACTGAAAATAATTTATTGTTGAAAGCTAATCCACCTGATAAACTTTACTAGGTAAAGAACTAAACTTGCTGAGATGAACTTGTCTGGGCTGGACAATCTTAAGATTGGACACTTATGCCAACTTCTTTGAATTAAATTTTTACAGTCATCATTAAGGCCTCAAGATAAAGTCATTGATTAATTGATAGTAAGTCTTAATTCTAATAACTGTTTCTTTTTTTTTGCCTCTGTATATTTAAGCAATATGCAACATAGGAGTGAATTCATTAAAATGTACCTCACATATAAACTTGTTTTTTTTTAAACTATACACTACAAAACTTGGCAATATGCTGCATTAGTGTGAAATTTGGTATGGAAGTAATACACTTTATATTGTGGCACATTTATTGGAAGTTATGTGACAATTTCAGCTTACTTGTAAAATCCCTTGCAGTAGTCTTGTTTCATTATGCCTCATTGTGAGGGTATTCGCAATATACTTTTTATTTTTGTTTTTTAGATTAAGTCCTTTCCCTAATTATAGACCCCAAAATTTCAAAACTAAAAAATTCACTTGGGGATAACTAAATTCTAGAGGCTTTCAGTCGGGAACTTAATCTCAATCTGGAATGTAGCAAATCTTAACCAACATAACATATTTAAATACAATGCTTTGTAAGCTGTCTTATGATTAGCCATTTGTTATTTTTAGATATATTTATTAGTTAGAATTGTATTATTCACCCTTAGAAAGCATCTTCAATGAGTAATCAACGTGAAATGTATTGTGTAATTGTAAACACCCACATTTGTATCCATACATATTTATATTCTAACAAGCAGCCGTTGTACTTACAGTGTGGGCTACAACTTTAATTGGACACAAACAGAAAGCTTGTATAAATTAATTCAAATTTAAGCAAATGAGGATCACTGATACAAAGAAATAGAGTTTTGAAAGCCGAAATTTGATTAGGCAACTAGTACCTTGTTCCAATTATACTGCGATGGGACTGCCATTCAAGTGATCATCCATGTCAATATGTATCTGCCCATACCTGACCCAGAACTCAGACGGTCACCCATCCAAGTGCTAACCTAGCCCAGTGCTGCTTAAACTCAGTAATCAGACTGGAACTGGCCAAGCTACACCTCGTGGGCAGATTTTAAGTGCTCTAAAAGGGTGAATTATCTAGGTGAGTTTTTGCATGCATCTAATTTAATCTAGTGTGGACTTTTATAGCGCTTAATCTCCATCAATTGACAGAGTCTAAGATGCAACTGAACAAAACCAATGTGAATAATCATAAACCCAGTAACTTAGCAGGGTCAAGAAGAAGGCATGGGAGTGACAGGCTATGGCGGATAGGCTTTTGCAAACAAGTTTTGAGCTTTTTCCTGGAGGAGGCAATAGATGTGGCACTACGTTCATCATTAGGAAGGCCATTCCAAATCTTGCGAGCATCAAAAGCAAAACTATAGCCAAACCGTTTGACTGACTTGTAGATCCAGGTGTGGAAAGGAGGAAATGCATGTAATGTCTTTTTATAAACCGTTCTTGTTCTTGATTTACATAAAACAAAAACATACATATTCGTACAAGTTATTTTTCCTGCTGTATTAAATTTCCAAAAACGACCAATAAGTGTTGATTTTTGTGCAATATGCACTAATTAACTCAGTAATCGAGCCAATTCAGCTGTTTCAAAATGTACCCTTATTTATAAATTCTAACTAATTTTAATATGATATAACCACAACACCCTTCTCCGATCATGTCACCTCCGTATATATGCAAGTGATAATTTTCAACAGAGAAACATCTGACACCACACCAACAGTTATAGAAGTGTAATTCAAAATCTATGGGGAGACTTCAGATAACACATCACACCAGCAAAAATTATTGATTAAATTATCAGAGAGCTTTCCATTTAACTTATTTGTACAGAGGGATATAATCCTTTTCAAAATTACATTTGGAAGCCAAATCTGTGTTTCGCAACACAGAATTGATTAGAGCAAAAGATAATTCCAGAGTTATCCATATATGTAATTGTACCAGATTTATCTTAAGCTTGTGGTGTCCAAAGTTAATATGTACTGCACAATCTTAAGATATTTGCCTCAATTCAAGATCCTGACTTTGTGCAAGGACAATCCTGAGATGTTCCCGATGACGAATACAGTAAAAACTGTATTTTAAACATTACACTGAAAAGTCTTCGATCTACAGGCATGACCCCGAAAAGACATCAGTAAGGCACTACAGTAGTACCCAACTGATCAAAGTCCAGAGACAAAACATGATTTTTTTAAAAAGGAAAAAAGAAAAACAGGTGATCTTTAGAAGCACAATCCTAAGGTTCGTGCTTAAACAGTGCACGTATTAATCTGTAACAGTGATTTGAATCACATTGTGATTTGAATCACATTTAATCTGTAACTGTGATTTGAATCACATTGCACATGTTAGATACTCGGGAGAAGTATGAACAAGCCATATATTCTAATCCTTTGCTAATTTCTAACTGTGAAAAATCTCCTAGTTTTGTCATTTGACTACTTTACAAAATTTTATTGGAACATTGGTCAATGCATTTTGAGTGATGTGTACTGACGGACAAACAAACCCAGTAAATGTAACAGAGTCGTGTCTTTCTTTAGTAATTCAGCATGTGTCATAAATTAAAACAAGCTGGAAGTACAGTGTATATCATAAATACAATTTTCAACCATTGTAGATCACTCAAACAACAGCACCATTTGATGGTTTGTACATTGCTTAAGTAAGGGTAGATTTGGAACTTTTTTTTAATTTGGTAAAATCAATTATATTCAATGAAAAAGTCACTAATAAAGTATATGCTTCAAAAACTGATTGTATAAGTTGTATTAGTAAACATTCATCTAGAGGGAAGAAAAGTTCATTAATTCTTAATTTAAGAAATTTCTTTCACTGAATTTCAAATTTTATGAAATCAATTTCTTTGATTCTAAAACTTTAAGTATTTAACTTCACGATTTATTATTTTCAAATTAAGAGTAAAACACAGGTTTAAAAAGTCCTCTATAATTTAATTTTCACTTTCCAATTTTGTTAGGTATTACAGCAGACATTAATGTATTATGAAAATGTTTTTGAGTGCTTCTCTTTGCCTTTTTGTCTGTGTTTGCAAAAACTACAAAAGTAATCAACAAAGTTACAGATCTTCATGATAATTTTATAGAAGTATAGAACAGGTAAAAGGAAGAAGTGATTCCATTTGGGGAAAGATCCATTCTGGATACCAAAATATCCTGAGATTTCAAGGATCCCATTTTCAATGACTTTGGCTTTCTGATTGGCATTACTCCAATAGTAATGAATGGATCTTCCCGGAATGTTTTATGAGGATAGGTCCTGGCCAAATGAAGAAATGCTGACATGTTTAGAAACATTAACATTATACTCTGCATGCAAAAAAAAATCCCGAATTTTTGCAAATGCCCCCTGGAGGAGATCTGCACTCTACGAATGCTTTCTAGTTTCGTTTTAGGGTTCAGATAGAGGGATTTTAGCAAAAAAAAATCTCAAAGGTGACTTATACATTGGGGAGGTAAATGAGTTTTAATAATTAACATAGGCAAATTAAGCCTTTGTTGAAAATTTAGATCTACCTTGAAGTGACTTAGAATCTGTCTGTTGACAGAGATTTAGCGTTATAAACAGATAAATTACATTGAAGTAGTGGATTTACAAGCAACTGCAATTACATATTTTAGTCTATTAGAAGTTTCATTAGTTTAAAGATGTAGCTAAAAGAGCAATGAAAAAATAAACTTTCAATGAAAACAGATAGTATTTCCAAAATACCCATTAGAAAATACGCTGAAAAATTAGAGCAATAATGTATGGCGTTACTGTAGCTGTTTCTAACTATATTGTCATATTTCGAAGCTATGATTTTTTTGCAGCCAAAATCTCTACAGGTTCTCCATTGTGTTAGTGACAATTTTATCAGCAGAAAATATTTTTGACATGACAATTTAATAGAAGCGTCATTGTTTGTTTTGCCAAGATGACTGGAATTTGAGTCCAGCAATGATACTGATATTGTCTTACTGTGTAAAATACTTCATGAGTTTATAATTATCTGCCATCTTCCTTTTGCAGAGATTTTTAACCTCTTTCTTTTCTAGGCTTGCATTACTCTAAAAAAATAACTCTATGGTGTTGAATTTTCTTTTCATTTAGATCACTCTTCCATATATGGTAAAGAATTAAATATCCAAGTGACTAGATTTTATGAAAATTTTGTATGTTAACAAATAGTTTAGTTTGTTATCAGTCTTGTATTTTTCAAGTTGTTAAATGTGTGAATTATTACTGTAATAACTAGGCCAACTTTTTGTTAGGCACCATCTTGCGAGTGGAAGCAACTGGAGATGTGTCATGTGCTAACTCGTGATTTAAGAGACTTGGGACATACAACAGGAAAATGACTTACATATTAAAATTTTATCACAAGAACAGACAATTTGAGTCTTTAAGACAAGAACTGTGTATTTTGTCTTCTTGAGAGAAAAAAAAACTTACAAATTTATGTCACAATGGGGTTTTTTACAGTTATCGATTAATTTGAACAATAAGTAGAATAAGTCCATATTTAACTAAAGAACAAAAAAATCATCTATTAAATTTATCCATGGTACGGGGAACCAGTGAAATAAAAACCTTTAATTTTAAAGGCTAAGATTTCTCTGTCATTTCTGTATGGATATTTTAATGAAACAAAAAGAGAAGAAGCTATCTGATGATTAATCTGAAAAAAACTTGTAAAATAATCCATGGACTGTGACTACAACCTATCTTCTCCTGCAAATAGATCCCAGTTTTACAAAAGCCTATTAAAGAGGTGGTGCATATGTTCAAATAGGTTCTGATGTTAGCTTTGGCACTATAAGGGATACAACATTGATATGCCACTGGATTATAAGAGTACAATGATGTATCTAACCTTCTGTGTACCAGTGATGTCCTTCTCATAGTTCTCCCAAGTGGAGTTTCTATTGTAATATTTACCAGAAACCTCCCATCAGTGGAAATGTAGAAGGCTCTATTTTGGAATATGTGTTCAACCACATATCTCATTTTGCTTACTATGGAATGACACTCTTATGCATTATGAAAAAAATGAAACCTCCCATCAGTGGAAATGTAGAAGCGTCTATTTTGGAATATGTGTTCCACCGCACGTCTCATTTTACTGCCTGCAACTATGGGAAGCCACTCTTATGCAATATGTTTTGGAGAGCTTTCTAGATGCAGAATCTCGTGTTATAATCACCTTAGGCCAAGCTATCAATAAAAATGTGCAATAAGCTAGAGCAAGTTTTGTGGCAGAAAAGCTCAAACTGTCCCTTTAGGTCCAGTTGCCTACTTTTCTGGAGGGTAGAATAGCTATGATATCCTGATTATAACACACCCACCCTTCCACAGTTGTTTTACATCGTCACAAGGCCTCAGGCCTTGTTCTATCCCAACTATACGAGTGTTATGTATTAGCCTTCCTTTACACCCCAATAAAACGCCATTACTGTGACACAAGCACTATTAATTACATCAAGCGACTTGCCAATGAGGCCGCTTGAGTCATTTATGACAAATTTCGCGGCAGTGAGCAACTAAAAAGGGAAGGAGAGGGGGTGAACTTGGAGGGGGGGGGGGCTATCAATAGCCAGGAATATCCCACAAGTACGGGGCCGCTCCCCAGAAATTAACTTCATCAGTTTATGCCAAAGAGGAGCTAAACCCCCTTCAAGCTAGTAATGATGCCAATAGGAATATTCTGAAACTCCCATCACACTAAAGCTGTTACAGTTTGAACATAAAGACTTTTTTATAACATTTTCACATAAATTTTTTTTTTCACCAATCCCTGTGCCTTATACTATGTTCTCACTTCTCCGACAATCAAATACTCCCAACCCACATAATTATCATTCTTGATCAAAAGCAGTAGCCTAACCCGTGGAAATAGGCTATCTCTTTCCTCAGTTTGTCCTAGAAAGGCCATTGATGGGCAACGTTTTACAATGGCTTCCCCACCCCCCTCCCCCACTGAATGGAACAGACTCGAACAATTAGTCCGGTCACAGCACACAATAACAGGTTTCCGAAATCACCTAAAAACCTATTTGCTTAGACTAGCCTCTCCTCCACCATAGTACATCTCCCCGGTGGGTGCTAATTTGGATCTTGACCCAATACGTCCCTGGACTTTCCCTTTTTGATCTCGAGTTCTATTCTATTCTATTCTATTCTATAAAATTGCTCCAGTTCATGCAGTTCATGTATTGTCTGCTTTTGAACAGATACAAAAAGCAATGTATACAAAATTGTGCAGGGAAATGGGTGACATAAGAGATCAATGCTGTAAGAAGTTGTATAAGTTGTTCATATTTGATGAGTAACAAGTAAGTCTTGAAAAAAAATCAGTGATCATATTTTCACAGTACAACCAACTCATGTTTGGGGGTGTGTTGACGGGAGCCTGAATAGATAATGCTGTTCTTTGCAGTGACATCACTGTCCAGTGTTCGGTCACTCATCTTTCCGGTGCTGTGTGATGATTTATTCTGTCCCACAAATTTGGTTCCTCCTATAATATCTACTACAAAAGTACTTTTTAACGTGATAGAATGTATTATCAAAATAGTAATAACAGCAGTCTTGAAGTTACAGGATGAAAGTATCCCTAAGGTTACAGGAATAAGATCGCCCACGCACCATAAAATGCCATTTCTGAAACTTATTGCCACCATAGTTTGAACAGTTTAAAATATCCAGACTCACATTTGTAATGGATCCCAAAGCAAGCTGATCGGGGGTAAAAAAATAGTCTCTCAGAAGGCAAAAATTATTGAACCTTCCACACCTTGTGTGCAAATATAGGCTATCCCCCCCCCCCCCCCCCCCCCCCCCCCCAAAAAAAAAAAAATAATAATAAATAAAATAAAAAAATACAAAAATCCTCCTGCGTTTGCGAAAGGAGGACCCCAGCTTTTTAAAAATTATGACTCCCATTCAATATATAGTTCTTGAGTTATGTGAACAGACTGACAGACATATGGACGGATGTGATTACAATACCTTCTCCCCTTCCTTTTTGGGAGGTGAGGGTACTGATGTGACAAGGTCACAGACTTCATACACACGTCTCCTTCAAAATAGTGATACAAGTACTGCTTATCGGAGAAGTATGAATGGGGTGTTGGAGTGGTTGTTTTTGCTGTTGTGTGAGAGTTTATAATAATACCTGTAAATTACATGTAATGCCCTCAATATCAAGGTTCTTGGGACGATTACAGCTAACATCACGTTCTGGATGCAAGTCATTGCATCTTTGTTAAAGATAATGTCTGGAATCTTCTCGCTTAATTGACAGTAAAAAAATCTCATCAAGTCTTTAAGGGATTCTTTCATTTGTTGTCTTAGTTTAAGGCTATTATTACTTTATCTTACTCTAACTTGTAGTATGACAATACAGACCATATAATATACTAGTATGAATATATACTCTATGTATATGTCATGGCAGAAAGTCCAGTCTGGAAGAATATTAGATTATACCAGAAGAAATTCCAATAGGGGCTTGCTATGGACAGAATTTTAAATTCTACCAGATTGGACTTTCTACCATGACATTATACATTGGTAATCATCGGCATATTTTGATTTGTATTACATTGTTAGGTCCCTTGCTTTAATGGAAAATGGAAAAATAAGTTATATCAGTGAATTCACAGTATGTAAATTTTCACATGCATAGATTTGCCATTTTCATCTGTCCGGTAGATGTCATATACTATAAAAAATATAAACTGCTTTGTAGATGGGTAGTTACTTAGAGCTACAAGTACTATTAAATGTGATGATTATTTACATTTTGCTAAGATATGCCCGTAAGAATGTCACATGGACAAGTATCCTTAAAACACGTCAATGTGGTAGAACGTTCATGTATTACTATTGACACTCCATATACAGCATTTCTATACCTTATGAATATTCAGGAAGTAAACAGACCTGCTGAACGGGTGAAAGAATTGGACAAGGATCCTTTATTTTTCAACCCAATATTTCTTGTTTCATTGGGACAACTAAGCTACTGCTAATGCTGCTGTCCCTCCTCCTAATTTTAATTCTAGTTTTACTTTTATAGTGCCTAATCTCTCCTTTACAAGTTGACGCTAGGGCACAATATAACCAAAACAGTCAACCAAGATCAGTATCCAGGGGCAGAAAGTGATCAAACACCACAGAGAACAACCAGGGGGTATTAAGACCAAGGTGGGTATGCCTTGGTGTACAGGTTAGATTTAAGCTTCCTTTTGAAATAGGCAAAAGTGGGGATACATGAATCTCATCAGGTAGAGCATTCTTCAAGAGTAACGCTATAACAGCTATAGTCTACCACTAATACTACTACCTCAGTACTATCTTGATCTCCAACATTTGAATTAATAAGGCAAAAAAGATTCATTATTTTCAGAATTACACATAGGTACTGGTTTCATTTTATGTAGGGGGTGCTAAGTAACACATTAACTTCTCATTAATGTGATTAATTTTGATGTCTGCTTTTTGTTTTGTTGCGCCTTAGAGTCCTCTTATTTGGAGAGATTAAGCGCTATAAAAGTCCAATTAGAATTAGAATTAGAATCTCTAAAGAAGGGATCTAATTTCAGCCTTACCCTGAAGCAGTGGTAGCTGGTACAATGTAGTTGTTTCAATTGTTTTCAGTACAGAATTTTGAGTAACTATTATGCCATAATTTCCTCCATCTGTCCATCTACTTTAAGTGATATAATCTATACAATATGAAAAGGCAACATCAATCCCAAATTAATCAGTACATGCATTTTAGGTTGTTAAGTCTTATATTTTTCTTTCAGACGTATCTTCCCCGCTTATAAGGTGAAGGTGAGTGGGTTGGACAAACGGGCCAAGTACATCCTGTTGATGGATATCGTTGCCGTTGATGACTGTCGCTACAAGTTCCACAACTCCCGATGGATGGTTGCGGGAAAGGCAGACCCAGAGATGCCCAAACGGATGTACATCCACCCGGACTCCCCAAGTACCGGGGAACAGTGGATGTCCAAGATAGTGTCCTTCCATAAACTGAAGCTCACCAATAATATATCTGACAAGCATGGCTATGTGAGTTGATGATCATTTAACCTTATACAATAGAACCTCTATCATATGACCTTCTAGTTATCCGTCTACTCAGTTTGGTGAGCTCATTCTAATGCTCCCAAATTCACATTTCCATATTTCATTTCGCTGCAATACTTTTTTTCATTACAACTAACAAGAATGATATGCTTGCGACAGAGTGTGTTTGTCTGTTGGTTTGTAAAATAACTCAAAAGGGTTATTGAAGGAATTTGATGAAAATTTTAGGAAGTATTGACAATCGCACAAGAACAGATGATTCGATTATAGTGGTGATCCTGATCACAATCCGGATTCATGAAATTTTTGTAGTCTTTATTATCATTCCTCCCATTAGCAATACTGGAGATATTGGGCCTTGAGGGAGGTATGCGCTCTCAGAAGGCTATTTCAGTTATATTGCTTGTGTAGTTATAAAGACAAATTGGAAGAATGGTGTGCATTGCATTTGACTTCAATCTAAATTGTCGAAATTTTGCAGTTATTTAAAATACACATATCTTAGCTATCAATTTTAAAATCTAAATTTAAAATATGTGAATTTATTATAAAGAAGACACTTTTGTTAAAAAAATGAAAGAAAATACAGAGAATAGTCCCAACCACTACAAAAATACAAACACAATATCCCCATTTTTGTTAAATATCGTCTGCCCTCTTTTCTTTCCCGCCACACCTCTATACCCCTCTATTTTCGCCCATTTACTTGTCACGCAGGCTGTTCCTCTGGGGTGTCTACAACATTTGTCAAACCCACGACACCCCCTTTACACCATAGCTACTTCATTCTAACCTAATTTGACGAAAATGGAGCCTAAAATCAAATATTGACAGAACAAGGGAAAACCTGCAATTTAGGCGAGTGATTTATAGTCTGGGAGGCTTCTAAAACCCTGGCAGTTTTCGTACAGGGGGAGGGGGGGCGAAAATTTGGGAGGGTATAAACACTAAGCACGTGCTAATACTTTGACCCACCCCTGACATAAAAGAGCTGGAAAATGGGGGAGAAAGGGTAAAATTATAGGTTTCATTGCCTTGATAAATCAAGAAATGGTCAGAAACTTCACACAGAGTGAGGGGGGAATGGGTCTGCTATACCAGCATTTTCCCCATTTTATTTTATTTAGTCCTTCAGTTCACTTTAGCAGTAAAAGCTTCTCTTTTTGTGTGCAAAAGAAACCTGTAGCCAAAGTAGGGATTCCCGGGGTGTTCTCGGAAGACAAAAACTCGATTATTTTCGGCAGTTACTCTCTGATGTGTTAATTGTTAGTTTCATTGGGAAAGTGTTGTATTACAAGCCTGGCAATTTCATTTTCCCCTTTTTCTCTCTTTTTCTCTCCTTTTTGTGTGTGTCAGTTAGCTACAGAGTGTATTTCTGTACTAAAGACTCAAGCCCCCATTATTCACTTAGTTGAGAAATGTGATATATTATCAAAACTCTTAAGTTTGCGTGTCATCACCCCCCAGAGGTGTCTAAATCTCGTCTGCTACTATTTTCTGGGAATAATGATGACAAATCGTCTGTTTCCGTCAAGTAAATGCACTTGGGAGATTTTAAAAAAATATAAAGGCGTGCTTGGGTATTTTCATTCACTTTTTTATTTGCTTGAATAGGCATCTGTGGGAAAAAAATAATATCTAACAAAAATATATGCCAAAATAAAATAATATTGTATTTGTTTACTTTTAGAGATATTGATAAATTTTAATATGTTTTATGTGTGGTATTTAACCAAAAGGCTGTAAAATAGTTTGTTATAAATAACTTTTCCATAGAAATTAACTGGAATATTGCTAGGTTTGGTACAATTGATGTAGAAATAATGTAAACAACTAATTCAACTTCTAACCAATTGGCAAAACTGATACAAAGCTGTGGGTTTTGTAAGCTGTCCATTCATTGGTCAGTCTGACATATTTGGGGAGCTCAATTTAAGTAGAAATTGAATTATCGCCCATTGGGTCGGGGTTTTAGCAAGAATTACAATTATAAGTTTCTAGTCATATGCAGAACTGACTTTCAGTTGAGACTTGAGAGAGTCTGAGTTTTAACATTAATAAAAATCGGCACATAACCTCAAATTTGGCATTAGATTACTGAGTGAAATCATACTCACGTATAAGGCAACAAGTTTTTATTTTATGAGTTTTGACAAATTGACTTTGGAATTATATCTGAATTTAATAATGAATTTGAGAGTTTACACAAATGCTAAAGTAGATTTAAAATTTCAATAAATCTGTTATGAAGAATTTTTGCTAACAGTGTCATTATTGCTTCGAGGAACAAATTCAAATATATGTAAACAGGCCCAACCCCAAAAAATGTGGGCCATATGTAAATTGCGTTTGTTGTGTTCTGATTGAGTGTTCCGTTTTTAAATATATACCTCTAGTTCTCTCTGCCACAACTCAGAACAACTTGGACGCAAAATCCTTATTTGTGCTTGTTTCAACTGTAAAAAAAACTGAATTTCCTTTGATAAAATATGTGTTTGGCGCAAAGTATAATCCGCACCAGCTCGAGATGGTACTTTCACTGTCTCGCCATCAAAACATTGCGCGCCCATCTCGAGATTGTTTGAGCAATCTCGATAAGGAGATGCTCCAACTCACAGTGATTTCTATCACAGAATCTTGATATGATGTGTTGCATTAATTTTTGTGGTGGTCACTGATTGCCCAGGTTTATAGTACACTTTATTAGGACATGTAACGATTTTAAAAGGTTACTACACCCCAAAAACAAAAAGCTTTAAAACATTTATTACAATATGGCAAATCATTTGCCCAAACAGAATTTTGATACACAGCTTAATTACTGAGTAATCAGCAATTTAAAAAAATACACCTTTGCCATATATGGCAAAACTGAGCCCAAGCCACGAAAATTGCCGAGTGCACTGCTGTAGTAGTGTGTGTGTGCACTGACATCATGATGGCCCATGTATTTTCTCTGTTTTATGCTGGGGTAAGTCATTCAGATATATATAAGTGTAGATATACTTGAAATGGCCTCATTTTAAAACTGAGAAAGAGAACCAAGATACTATACATCTTGTGTTTTATCATGGCCTTATGTTTTAGATTGTAAAAAGATTAAATAACCTCACAAAATGATGATAAAAGTTATAAAACTGACCCATTAATTGTGGTGATTTTACTACCACAGAGAGAATTGTAAAAAAAGGGATATGGGATGTATGATTTACTCATGTTTCCTATACTATACTTAATTATAATAAAGTTCATTAAGGCTGACCTAACAAGAAAGTAAATTTTACAGTTTATAGCTGTTGGGCGCGAAGTACCGATCCGCGCGATCTCGAGATGGTACTTGCGCAATCTCGTCATCAAAAGATCGCGCGCCCATCTCGAGATTGCTGGAGCTGCTCCAACTCACAATGATTTTTATCACACAATCGTGAGATATGATTGGTTGGATTCATTTTGGGGTGGTCAATGATTGGATGATTTTCACAACACACTTTATTAGGACATTTGAGTGTGTATAAAACATGTTTGTACATACATGGATATTGAAACATTAAAATAGTAAACAAACATATTACTTACTACAAACATATTTTAACATACATCTGTACATCAGAATCATACAACAAGTACATTATTGTTCAATATTGTCCAGTCCTTTTAATATTACTTGTTACTTAAATTGACTACAGCATTGGCAGACCCAGTTTCAAGGAATCCTCACTCTCGAGACACATTTGACATGGCACAACAGACTACAGGCTTCTCCCTTTGCAATTAATTTACTGAATGACCCTTGATCTACCATTTTATTGTAACCATCTAATTGGATTACATGTGGCTTCTCTATCACAACATAGGGCCTCAGAAATTGCAGTTAACTTATCAGTAACTAGTCCTAATAATGTACCTCAGTCCCATGTTAATAGGAAGCTATTCCTTTTCATGTTGATTTTCTACTGACTTAACAGTAATGAGTTGATTGCAATTAAGCCTTGTTGGCCTCTGACCAGCCAGTATTAGGCAGAACAGTAGGTTAAACTGTAATACCTTAAGATGGTCTGGGATCTTAAGATCCTTATATGTCCTAATAAAGGGTGCAAAAAATTGACCAATCAGTGACCACCTCAAAAATAAATTCAGCCAATTACATCAAGAATCTGTATAGAAATTATCTTAAGTTGGAGCAGCTCCATCTCGAGATTGTTTGAGCAATCTCGAGATGGGCGCGCGATCTTTTGATGACGAGTTCGCGCAAGTACCATCTCGAGATGGCGCGGATCGATACTTCGCGCCCAACATAAACATTCTGTTATCAGATTTGTGTGTGCTTCAAGGTATCAAAGACTCCAAGTATAGTTCAGTACAGTACTGGCAAGTGTTTTTTTTTCCATGTTTATCACATTTACACACTGTGTGACCAGCTGAAGAAAATATCATTGTGTTCCTGTATTTATTTATTTATTTGGGGATTTACATCGCTTTCAACACTGTACAGGCCATATCACGACGGGTAGTTGGAAGGGCAGAGGAAACCAGTACATATAGTTCGTTAGGGTTGTGTACTGTAAACTGCCGACCAACGGCAAGCAACTACCAGCTTTCCCACTTGAGGCTGTGCTGCGGATTGAACCCCGGCCTCAGAGGTGGGAGGCGAGAGTGTTACCACTCTGCCACCGTGGCCCCTTGTGTTCCTGTATGTCATGTTTGATGTGGAATATTGAAAACATATTGGCATTTAGGTCAGGTTATAAGCATGATAAGGATATTTGAGGAGTCTTATAATTTCTACTGTTTTGTGTATTTCATAGGTAGGGCCACTAGCATGGGTAATTCTAAATTGAAATGAGAATTAGTATGTATAATTTATAAAGTTATGTAAAAGTTATTACCAGTATATATGAATTTAAGTACATTGCAGTAATACCACAAATGATCATTTTCATCCAAATGCAATTTGCCCAGTTTTGTTTGTAGGGTCAGTATCTTTCCAAAATATTGCCACCTAAGTGAATTTTCACTGAAATATGAAAATTAGACATTTTACCCTGAAGAAATTTTTGTTTAAAATTAGAGTTTAAAAATGAAAGCCCAGAATGTATAATTATTTAGTTTAGTTATAAACTTCACACATACAGATGATGATACAAATATGAGACAATGCTTAGTAATAATTTATTTACTAATAAATACTAGGCTCCACCACATAGGACATGATTTGAAAACAGTCAAGAAAAAAATTATAGTTTTAAACTGTTCATTTCTTAAAACTTAGCAATGTCATATGACCATTACTAATTCAATCCAGATTTATTTCTTTTTTTTCATAAACTTATTTTTATCTGAAGAAATACTGAGGAAAATCCAGATGTCTGAATCTACTTTGTAAATTTTTTAAACAGGGTCAAAACTGGAAAAAATAACTACTTGTCATATGCAAATCCTTTTCACATATTTATTCCAATGGCCATTGAGTTGATTATTCATATATTTTATTATTTCATTGGAAATAACAAAAATATAATCAAATTCACTGCATAAATCTTTTTTACAATGCTCTTTCCATTGCACAACACTTATATAAAACATTACAAATTTATATATTTGCTAAAAGTTTCTCCCTGTACTCATATCTAAATTTTTCCCTTTTTTGCATCTGGTAGTTTTGAAGTAAGTAAATCATCTAATTTTCATCTTCACTAAATATTTGTTCAATTATGTTAATAACATAACTTTGTTATATCACCAGTTATGAAGTATATGCCCCACTGTAACTTTCTACTTGTAATCTTTCAGTACTCTATGTAAAGTTATCCTGGTTTTTAAATACTTAAAAAGGGCCAGATTTTGATTTTCTTCCTTCTGACACATATCTTATACATTCATTATGATAAAAAATACTTTTCAAATCAATGATCCTGAAAATAAGACATGTATACTGTACTAAACACAGAGATGTAATGAGATAGGCTCTAGCCAAATTCACTAGTGGGGCACTGCTGACGTGAATTAGCCGAAGTGAGAAGTGTGTACTGTTACCTTGACAGGCCTGTAATAAAAGTCATTTTAGAAAGTGTGTGGTTTGTTTTGAGAGTTCTATCTATGGGCAATGTATATAAATACATTAGTTGAATTGATTACTAGAAAAAAAAGATATAGTAAATTTTGGCGGATAGTAACCCTTTAAGATCCCAGTCCATCTTATGATATGTGTAAGATCTTATAGTTTAATCTATTGTTTTACCTAATACTGACTGATCAGAGGTCAATAATGATTAATTGCAATCAACTTATCACTGTTACAACAGCAGCAAATCAATATGAAAGGAATGGCTTCCAATTGACATGGGAATGGAAGCCTTGCGATGAATAGTTACTGATCAGTTAATTACAATTTCTAAGGCCTTATGTGGTGGGCCCTCCCCTGTCCCCGGGCTCTGCTTAAACCCAACTCCAAGGCTAGATTAGTGGCTTGGTGTTTACAAGTTATTCTTATTGCAATAAGAGGGCTGCTTCTTCCTTGCCAGGACCACACGGATTCACTTTATGATCCCTCATAACCACCCCTAGTTATTATGGATTAGTAAATTGTTCAATCACTCACTTATTGTAACAAAATTTTGAGCTTCTGTTATCATCCATGGCCATACCTATCAAAAACCTTTTCGAAATGAATAATTAAAAATCATCGTTAGTTGTAGCATCTCGAGACTGTTGGTTTTATCAGTATTAAAGCTTGGCAAGCTATTGCAAGTAATATTATAACTTTTATGTCACATGTCAGAAAAATTTACATATCTGCAATACGTTCCAAACAGGTCCCCCAAAACGCAGATATGTGAAACAGATGTCCGCAACTCGATCATCGTGCTATGTATTCCTTTTGTAACATGATTTCATGTTTAAAACAAGTGACAAGTATTTAATTCCTGTCTCAATTAACGAGCTTTGGGTATAATATCCACTTTTAAATAGTTTATTTTAACACTGAAATATAATTCATCATTTATAATGTGACAAAATGTTTGACCTTTGCTAAGTGGCTATTGAGTTTCCCCATTTGTCAATAACATTTTAAAACAGAAAGAGATAAAACCATGCTAGTATGGTTAGAGTGATGCACCTTTAAACACAAATGAATTTTATAAATAGGTGTTGAATGTCCAAATAAAATATGTCTTAAAGTTGAAAAATTTTGTGAATCAGGCCAATCAAGGGAAAATTTTAAAGGGTGTTAAGAGATTTTGAAGCGCTGTTTATTTACTGTTTAAACATATCCTGGAATATCACACAAAATATAATTAAAACATCTACCCAGATACATTCCCATCCTTTTGTGTTGAATTAAAAGTTAAATGCAGTATTACTTTAACAGGGAATCAGTATTTTTTACACGTCAAGTAATCAACTTTTTCAATGGTGGTGCTCACTGTGCATACAAATGTGACAATTAATAACACAACAGTGGAATGATTGATTGATTGATTGATTGATTGATTGATCAAAGCGGTGCCTACTTATTGGTCAAGATTCTGCACCGTCAACCATCAGGCATCTGAAAGTAACTGTTTACATTCTGACTTCGAGTCAAACCAGGTATTATATCAAAGATATTATTGTCTCTCTTTAACAACAGAATAATCAATGTCATGCCATTTTGATTTCATTTTTCCAGACAATCCTGAACTCCATGCACAAATACCAGCCTCGGTTTCACCTGGTGAGGGCCAATGACATTCTCAAGCTGCCATACAGCCAGTTTCGAACGTATGTCTTCAAGGAAACAGAGTTCATCGCAGTGACCGCTTATCAGAATGAAAAGGTATGACCCTAATCTCTTGATTAAATAAGTTATAGACATCGTGGATATTTTATTTGTTTCCAAAAATTGGGCTAGAGTCTAGCACATAGGAGCAGTTTTGCCTAGGATTGCTCAATGACATGATATAACGTGCCCGAAAACAGATTGCATTTAGCAGAGGTAACCACTTTTATTGTGACATTTTCTATGCTGTTATAAGTAGGGTTTGTCAGTGTAGGTTTAGTGTTGTATTCCCAAAAGTATTTTTATTGTGTAATGAAAACAAAGTTACCCATAATGCTGCACTCGTTTTTGAAGGGACCATGGCGGCGTGGTTGGTGGTATACTTGCCTCTTATCACTCATGCCCTAGGTTTGATTCTTAGTCCAACCTGATTTGGGACAGTTGGTAGTTGCCAGCAGATTTCCCTGATGGTTTTCTCTGCAGAAGTTTGACCTCTAGAATGATATGACCTCTACAAATGTGTTTGCTTTAAATATCCAAAACAATTAAAATTAACTTGTTTCAAATAATCAATGAAACTGAAGCGTTCTTGTTTCAAACTTTTAATAAGAAAAGGTAGAACATGTATTTCATATAGATCAGAAAAAAAATATGAAAACTAAGTTACATAGGAACAGCTACATAAAATGTTGTCATAACTAATTTATATATTTGTATTCTATTATATATGGTATATATTATTAACATATATTCATTTTTGCATTTTAGATCACCAAGTTAAAAATCAACCACAACCCATTTGCCAAAGGTTTCCGAGACCAAGGAGGTGGAAAACGCGAGAAAAAGTGAGACTTCATTATTTCATACTGCTGTCATACTATTATTGATTATATCATTGATAAAAGTATATACTACACATACAGACACAGCAGTGGTCTCTACTGAATGAATTCGAACCACTTATGATCAGCATTAAACAAAATTAGAAAATGTCTTGGCTTCGGTTTCGCTTTCCCGAATTTCAGTTTTTTGTGTGTTAGACCAGCACAATTTCAAAACCAAATTCTGGGAATTTAAATCTCTATGGACAACTCACATCAAGTCAAGATAAACAAGCCATTCAGTGTGTCCAATATGTTGGCTGTAGCTGTGTTCAAACTTAAGACCACAGACACGAGGGTCAAGTTATCATATGTTATCAGGCACGAACTCTAGTGCTTCCACAGATCAAACTCTTTATTGCGTGTCACCAGACTTCTATGAATTGTGGCATAGCGTGGTGAGTACCTGTCTGTTCACAAAAGTTAAGCAACAATGAGCTAGGTTAGTACTTACACGGGTGACAGTCTGAGTTGTAGGCCGGGTATCGGATGTATCTGACTTGGAACTTGTTTTTCTCACCATACTTTCTTACATTCTGGTGCACTACTCTTGTCTCTGATGACTTTGTATCTCACGCATGTAGATCAAAATACTTTTCAGTCTTGTTCTTGTTGAACCACTCAGCCAATGAAATTTCCTATTGTGAAAAGACACAAAGTTTTCCACCTACTATATATATATATATTAGTGATCTCAACGGGTATCCGGATATCCGGGTACCCAAACTTTGAATATCTACCCGAATCCGAAATCACATACCCGAGTACCCTCATCTAAGCTTAACTGCTTCCAATATCGCCCATGTTGGCCGACCGAGTCCCGATATGTCCCAACTTCATAAAGTCACTTCAAAAGGAAACTATTCAGTTAATTTGTACAATAATATTGTTTTCTCACCTTTTAACGCCATTTATAGTGTCATATTTATCTTTTATTTTGGTTGTTTATACATTGCCAAATGCAGGAAGGCTTTGAAATTCGTCAGCATGTTAAAACAATTATCTAATTCCGACAACATAAATTGCTGTATATTGTCCAAATGGTGGCATGTCCTACTTCAATAAATAAAACTTCAGTGTTTTCACACAGTATTTTATAACCTTTAATCAGTAAAATTAACTTATTGATCTGAGAAAAAAGTAAAAGTTGCGATTCCGAAACTACATTCGAGCTTTGTTTAATGTTTGACTTTTTGGTCATGTGACTCCATTTTATGGCATAAACAACCGTGTTTTGAATCTACAAAAGTCTTATTATAAACATTTCTTCCGTCTCCTGGTGTTTTGAATGCACCAACGAGTGAAGCAAAAAAAAAAAACAATATTATCCTAATATACACGATTAATTTGTCAATTGGTAAATAAAAAGGTTAGCAGAAAAGAAATATAGCAAATGGCTGGATCCCATGTTTTGTGTGAGTTTTAAGTTTGTAAATACGGAAATTTTTGTACTATCACATATTATCGCCCATCGGAGCGAGTACCCGGGTACCCGCCTGCTAAAATCACTACCCACCCGGTCCCAAACAGTTGGGAAACTAAGAACCCTAATATATATATATATATATATTTGTTGATGACACCACACTTATTCTGAATGATTCAGTGGATTCCCTCCTGGCAGTGTGGAATACATTAGAAATATTTGGAAGATTGAAAATCAATACTGTTAAAACCAAACTAGTCTGGATTGGTAAGAAATGCTAAACACAGACCTAAACACAGACTTTTATGTGACTACTGAGTTTAGCTTCTTGGGAATTGTTTTTCTGTAAATCTAACTACAATGGTGGATCTAAATTTTCAGCCTGTTGTCTTCCAAACAGAAACCATACTGAAAAGATGAAGAAATTCTTTCTTAACACCACTACGAAAAAATATGTGTTATTAAATCATTATTACTTCCGAAATTTACGCAACTGTATATATCTATTCTGAGCCCAAATGTAAATTTTATATTTAAAATTACTAAAATATTCTACAACTTTATTTGGGATGAAAAGCCTGACAAAGTCAGCAAAGATTTTATGGAAAGAAAATACAGAGGACTGAAAATAGTTAACATAAATTATTTCATCAAGTCTTTGAAACTGACACGTTAATGACGACCCACTCCATGGATAGATTTAGCTTTTTTAAATATAGCCTTTAAGAAAAAAAATATTTTTAATTGGACCACAATAGGCTAATTAGGCTTATAGATGTGCAAGCATAACTAACAATATGTTCTGGAAAAACATACTTTTTGCATGGGGAAACTTCATAGTACAACTTTTAGAACATAATGAAAACTATGTAAATTATGTGGACTTCTTTGGTGTTACCACCCCAAAAAATTCACAGGTTCCTCTTTTTGAGCCTAGATTATATTTTTAAAAGGTATTATATCCTCTATTGATTTAATTACAAAGGATGGAAATGTCTTAACTTTGGCAGAAATTAAAATACCATTCCATGGTACAATTGATTATCTAACTTCTCATTTATCATAGAATTTATTCAGTGCTGGTGTCCTACCATTTCCGTAGTTGTTCTGTTATCTTACCACTGTAGTCTTTGGTATTCTGTCTTTGTGTATCCAGCCAGGTAAAAAGTCTGCTTGGACATTTGAAAGCTCTAATAAACTTTTAGAACCCAGTCTAAATCTTCTGTGTGGAGAGCTGTGGAAAGTAAGGTCTGCCACAGTATCCAACCATTAGGGACAGAAACGTGGCAGTACATGGAGGAACAAAGGGTTAAAATTGGGCCATGTACCGTCTGTAATGCGACTGGGGTCTTCAACAAAAACACACAAGTCAGTAAATAAATCCATTTATCTGGTATCATGACAAACACTTTGTCTATGAAAGCTAAAGAGAGAGAGACATTCACACAGCACAGTCCCATGGTGAAACAGAATTAATTGTGTGTGATTAATTAATGTAAGCTGATACTCTGTGAATTAATACACTCTCCCCATAGTGTCGCCTGCCCTTTTACCGCCATTGTGGAGATAACCCGGGAAAATGCATGAAATATTCATCCGCCCTCAGACAAATAGACCATTGTAGTCAAAACACACACAATTACACAGAAAAGTAAATAATACATCACAAATGGCTGCCTTGCAGTAAAAATTTTATTTTCCAACAAGAATGACACATTTTCATATACATTTCCTTTACACTCTACTCATTGAGTGTAATAATTTGGCACATATCTTAAAATGGCAAAAAAAATGAGTAAACAATACTTGTAAATCTAACTAAGTAAAAAGTTTAAATTAACAGTACCCACAAGTGGCAAATACTGACAGTCTGTCCCAATATGACCCTGGCTGTTAAACAAGATGTAAAACAAGTGACATTGACTTTGCTTTATCAGCTGTTTTAGAAACGTATAAAAGATTGGTTGGCCATTTTTACACAGTCTATTTTTAACGTGCTAGCATCAATGAATATTTTAATGAAAATAATAATATAAATGATTATGTTTCGTGGGTTTATAAAATTACAACATGTTATACATTAGTTATCTCCCTAATACCCCTTTCACAATATAGGCGGTATCACCCGCGGTTACAGGCATTTGGTGAAACGTCCCGGTCCTTGGATCACCATCTGACATCTGTTTGCAAACTTGAGAGTCAGTGGGGAAACTGTGCATTACTTTTCACGTCCTACAGAAGTTTTAAAATGTTTAAAATTTCCACCTCTGAATTTGGTACCATGAGCAAGTGGAGACGAATGCGAGCATGCGCAGATGAATTTCTTGCTATGGTAACTGAAGGTGTGATACATGGTGTATATAAGGTTGTGACTCAGTCATCTTTTGGTGTATTTGTTTATTTGGGGTTTTATGTCGCTTTCAACACTGTACAGGTCATATCACGACGGGTAGTTGGAAGGGCAGAGGAAACCAGTACATATAGTTTGCTAGGGTTCTGTACTGTAAACTGCCGACCAACGGCAAGCAACTACCAGCTTTCCCACTTACGGCCATGACGGGGATCGAACCCCGGCCGCAGAGGTGGGAGGCGAGAGTGTTACCACTCTGCCACCGTGACCCCTTCTTTTGGTGTAATACAGCGACATAAGGAGAGTGGAGGTACATGGACATTTCGCCACTGTGACACAAGGACGCATATAAATCACAAATGGTAGTTGAAGAACAGGGGCGTTTTGGCAAATCCCTACAACCGTGACTTACACCGCTTGTAGTGTGAACAACTAGGATAAAATGGAATGACCTGGGAGGTGGTTCCACCACCGAGGAACACCTGTAACCGCAGGACGTACCGTCGTGGAGTGTAATTGTAATCGTTTACATAGAAGTTTATGTTTTCAGTATGATTTCAGTTTCAGTTACTTTATTTTAGCAAACTTGCTAACCCACAGGGCCACTGATAACCTACAAAATGACACTTTGTAAACATTTCAAACTTTTATTGGTAGAAATCAAATGGCATAGTATATTTATATGAGAGATAAGTGGTGATGTAACTAAATGCTTCAGCTCTTTGTTGTCCATCTTCTTGGGACAGTTATCCAGCAAAAGTTTCCAAAATAAAACATGCATTGGGATTAGAGCCCGAGACCTCCAGGTTGAGAGGTTGGCGATTGTTTAAAGATTTCCTGGATTATTTCTTTTGTTGTTGTATTTCAGCTTTATTGGAAAGTCTCAATATTTTCTTCTTGGGTTAATAATTTGGCAAAGCTTGGAGCAAAAATCCTTCATTTTGCAAATACTCATTAGTGTAAACCTTTAGTTTATAGAATCATGCATTATTGACACAAGCACTATTGTAGATAGACATCACGAAAAAATGTTTCACACCAATGAAGGAATTAGTATTTTAGTGGGCGATAATAGAAGTTTTACTAGAAACCCAAGCATAAAAATTATCATTTTGACAAATCAGCATAAAGCTGATGAATTATCATTTTATACTGGCGATCCTTATTGTGTACAGTTTGAATTTATTATTTGTCCCATATTTTATGCCAATTTAAGTTGTATGCCAAATCAACAAGAGGATCATTAATTAACACAGATATATCTTGGTGATGTGAGCAATTGATGTAAGTAAGCTTTCTACTGCAGTGACAATGGCACTGTTTCTTGTTATTAATGACTTAACTGAAGTGTTGAAGTGCAAAAAAAACCAAGGGAGACACTAATATTAACAACCTAATAAATATTAATGTCCTTTCCGTATATATTTGATCATTGGTGTACGGAATATGAAATTTGCCCATAAGAACAATGCCCACCAGTAGCCTGCTTATGTTCTACAATCTCTTAATATAATCCATAATCAAAGGGTACGTGTGATACAATATGAAATTTTGCATTTCTTATCTGATAAGTATATGATAATGCAATCCCGATAACATGGCAGTTTCTTTTAAACTTAATTATTTCTAGGTAATATTAAAATAATGAAAGTTTCAATCCAAACAACAATAGGGAACTAACTTAATGTGCAGAAATTCCAATCCTGAATAATTATTGGTGGCCAGAGTTCGTCGGGGCAATGTTCTGAGGGGTAGAATTCTTGCTGGGCACTTTTCATGGATTTTGCTATAATTATTCTGTCACTAAATGAAACAGGTAACAAACACGTTAAAAGGCCACAGAAACAAAAACATTAAAACAGATAAAACAGGCCAAACCTGTTTATTTATTAACACTTAAATGAAATTTACAACAAGGAAAAAAACAACAACAGGAAACGGATGGAGCCAACGGGGTTGGTGTTGATTTCACTCACGTGTTTGTGATAGTGTTATAACACTCATAAAAACCCACAAGAACTGGGCTTTTCTGGCTTTCCATGTCGCCAAATTGGCCAGCAGTTTTATCCGTGACAAGTTATGGGGGAGGGACATAAGAGGGGTTAGTTATGATTTATTCTCCTCACCTATAGCTACTACCGTGTTTACTGAATATATACTACTGGGCTGCATAACTTGTTTCAAATATTGCTATTTTATGTAGCTTTCATAAGTTTAGTTAAAATATGACTTTACAGCATTTTATAAGATAGACATATATAGGGGCCAGTATGGTGCAATGGTAATGTTGGGCGCCAACTCGCGGCAGGGAACAACTTGAGTTGTTCCTTGCGCCAACTCGCGGGGGCGAGTTGTTGCAAACATCTCAAGATGTACTGCCACATCTTGAGTTGCTGCTGCGCCAACTTTACCCTACAATGAAGATCAATCTAATCATACTTTTATAGAGCCTAATCTGTGTGCAAGAAAATGTAATGTAGACAATGAAAGGTGGTGAGGTGCAGTGACTAATTTATTATAATCTGATTGATTTTTCTTAATTGCATTTCAGGATTTCTCAGGATTATGTGATGTTGAGTCTTTATACAAATAGTGGCCTAGTGAGTGACTTCCATAATTGATTTGTCTCTTAATTGCTATTAGGTTTTAGTGGTTTTTGTCAAATGATTATCACTGAGGATATAAGCTACTGAAACACTTATTAATGCATTAGTGAATAAATGTTTTTTGTTACAGTTTCCGAAAAATAGTTAGCAAATGAAGTAGGATAATATAGCCAGTAACTTAATTACAATTAAAAGTCCGCCTTATATACTTAACTCCTTCCAGCCAGAAGTGGGAGTGAATAAGTAACCAATTACAATAGAGGATTAAGTTGGTGCAGCCACAACTTAAGATAGAAGCCACATTTGGGATCAATAATTGACCAATAGTGGACATTAGGGGATTAAGTTGATGCAGCCACAACTTAAGATAGCGCGCACATCTCGAGATGTTTGCCACAACTCACCCCCGCGAGTTGGCGCAAGGAACAACTCGAGTTGTTCCCTGTCGCGAGTTGGCGCCCAACAGTAACACACTCCCCTGCACCCTGGACCCTGTGTGGGAAAGTTAGTAGTTGCTTACCGATGGTCGGCAGTTTACAGTACAGAACCTTGTCCAACTATATGTACTGGTTTCCTTGGCCCATAAAACTACCCATCATGATATGACCTGTACAGTGTTCAAAACGACATTAAAACCCAAATAAATAAAATAGACATATAATACCGAGACTGAAGTGGTAATATCTATGGTGGAGCCCAAATTATGAGTCAGTCCATCTTAAAATGAGCTATGGCCCAAATTAGGATCCTGACTTTCCTTGCGATGTTGTGAAGAGGAAACGTTCATGTATTTTTGGGAGGTGGACTCAAACCCAGAATCCCAAAATCGGTATGGTATTTCACTGGCAACCTCCCAATGTAAATATTTTTGGTACCGAACTCTCCCTATTGGTTACAGAGGAGAATGTATTCTCCCATCATTGCTTGTGACGATTTTAATGCGCATGTCAAATTACCCAGCAGAAATGATTATAAAAGCTTGACGATGCTATCAAATATTAGCTAGAAGAACATTTTCACATATTGCCAGATTTCAATACATCAATTAGAACTGAGTTTCAGTAATGTTAAGTTTCTCTCTGGAATATGGGAACTGCTTAGCTTGGGAGTTTTTCCAAACTGAAGCAAAAATTGATTGATTGATTGATTGATTGATTGATTGATTGATTGATTGATTGATTGATTTTATGTGTTTTCAGACAAAAAACTGGTCCCTTGCTTTCCCTATTCATTTCCCTGGATACAGCAAATTAGAAATCCCAATCTATCAACTGATAAACTCAAACTTATGGAAAACAACATAAAACGCAAATAACTGACGATTAGGAAAATAATTTCTTCTCGTTTTAACCAATTAAATCCATTACACTTGATGCCAATAAAGTTCACCTATGAATATACATTGCCTTTCACTTTAACAACCAGTGGGCGATAATTAATGACTTAACGGTTTCTGGCACACGTTAGACTGTGGGAAAAGGGTGTTAGCCGTGTGTGTATATTGTGTTATTGGGGGGAGACATTTTCTCAAAGAAGGTAGCAGTTTAAAAAGTTGTTGGGACCTGTTAAGAGTCGGTATGTATAATGAATGAGGGCCACTTTGTCACAGGGTGGGCCCGGGGTAATGGAAAAGGCGCCAACACGGCTAGAAATGTCGTCTGCTGTGGTGTGACTGGAGATATTTACAGTTCCTATAGCCACCACTCATGCACGCGATTTTCTCACTAACACCTCAACGCTTGAAAGACCCCCATGTGACAGAAAACATGGTGCCAAGACTCACTTTTATATGATGTAGCCATTTTTATTTACCACATGTGTTAGCCTGGATTTGGCTCTAGTAGTCGTTGATTTTTTTCCCATGGGTCAGTTCATGTACAGTTTGTATTTAGAAATAGATTGTAAATATAAGGAATAAGGGTGAACTTTTACTTCCGGTTTGAGTTGAAATTGGGCGAAAATAGGTTTATTGTTGTTGAAGACAACTTTCAGTTGCTACACTGAATGTGTATTAAAAAGGACCATACTTATCACATATCACTTGATAACTTTATTATACTATAATACGTGGGTTTTATATATCAGAAAATTTGTGTTTAATGGGTGTTTAAGTGTGACTATATTTTTACCAACATATACACACCAACATACTCTGTAGAGAAATGTAACACAGGATATTAAGGGATAAGCGGATAACATTTTGGAGTATTTTTAAGAAACTGTTTTTACATGAAATTATACATGAAATTGATGCTCTAAATTAGCACACAAGCCTAACTCAGCTATTACTACCATCAACGTACAGATTGAACACCATACATTTTGTATCAGTTCCATGATTGGTATGACTTTTAAGTTATTGTCTATTCAAAACTTGTGCTAATTTACCACAATGGTCATTACATTCAAATTTCCTATATTCTATTTTTTAAAACATGGAAACAGTTTTAATATTTATTTGAGCCTTACACGAGGCTACCCTATCAGTGAAGTCTGGGTTTGCGCCACACGCAAGAAGGAGGGGTGGAGGAGGGGGTGTAAACAGTGACTGGTATTGAGAGCTGTCCACTTGTGAATAAGGGGTTGTAAATGACAAAGATAGCTGTCATTGATCAATGGATATGTGTGATTATAAACCTGTTTTATTGGGATTCAACAATGGGTCACATTCCATCTCTGATTACTCTTTCATGCAGTCACGGGTGGGTTTCTATTTACCTTATAATACACCTTTACTTAAAGGATTAACTTGGTTACTTATTTCAATTGGATATTTGCATTTGTTTAAAACATATAGAAGGTAACTTAAAAGTTATTATTATTAATTATAAATAATAAATTAACAAAAGCTTGGTGCCTGAAGCTTTTCAAGTATTTGTCTCAAACCACGGTAGCAGAGTGTTAACCATTAAACATTCATATTGCATTTTCAAAGGCTTTAGTTGAATATGGTGATTGTATTTCCAGTGTGTGAAAAGTGTAAAACAAAGCCAATCAAACTAATATAATTGACAAAAATTTAAGTCCAATAATAAAATAAGCATTTTCTATACTCTATCCGAATTTTTGTACAAATCTCCCTTTTCAGTAGAAATGTCGTCTGCTTTGCCAGTGTTTTCCCGCCCTTTGTGTTCCGGGAGGTCTCCCTGCCTCTTGCAAATTGACAGATTTCTGGCAAATTTCCTGTGGCCACCTTTTAAAGAATTAGGGTAGATCCCCAAGTCGTGTCAAGGCAGGAATTAGACTTGGGGGAGGCCAATGGGTGACTGCAATTATTAACAGGGAGCTAGATAATCAAGCAGACTGACAAATGAATAAAAATAAACAAATAAAATCATCTAGCCAACCCTTTCAACTGTCAACTCAATGTCACTCACAAGGGATAACAATCAATATTTTATATGTCTAATTAGGGAAAACAAAAGAGTCTACCCCCTCCTATCCACTTTCTGTGTTTCTCCCCCTTCTAGCTCCCTCGCCAATTTCTGAAAAAAAAACATAATGGTCCCCAGACAGATTTGTCACATAGACAGAACTTCTCTGACTCTTCTATTTGGTCCCCTCTCCCCCTCCACCAGTCAAATTGCACACGTCAGGGACGATAATAGGGGAAATTGATAGATATTTGGGTGATATGAAGTCGCCTATTGTGTGGCGAGAGAACACAGGGTCGTGTTGACTAGTGAGATGTCCCTCCAAATAGCTAAATTGTCATGTTCTGTCATCCCAACATGTGTCCAATTCAACAACCCTACTGCTAATCTTTTTAGTCCATCCACGTAATTGAATTTGGGTGTGTGGGGGGGATCATGGACGATATTAAGTGATTGTAACACCAGGAGACTTTTATTTTTTTCCCCTATTATCGCTCTCTTGTTTGTCGACTTTCCTAGAAATTGGTGTTTTTAGAGAGAATTTAAAAGATTAACTTTAAATCACTCATCCCCTCTGTTTTTCGGAGAGTGTGATTAACTTGAAATATTTAGTAAAAAGGAAACAATTTACTTAAACATGTTTTGAACAACTGTGAAATATCATTTAAGCAACTACTTATGCCCCTTTCACACTACAGGCAATCATCCCACGGTGAAAAGTTTTTCTCGGTGGGACTGTGCCCCGGGTCACCCCATTTTATCCGATTTGTTCACACTACAGGTGGACAGTCACTGATTCTTTTAACCGTCAATAACAGTTGGACGATAGTACTACAAACGATGGTCACCGTGAAGCAACCTCAACTCTCCTTCGGTAGCTGTGGGATGAAACAACCAATACTTTGAATCACCTTATGCCACCATATAGCACAGAAAGATGACTGAATCACAACCTTATGTACACCGTGGCCCATACCTTCAGTTACCATAGTCAGAAATTCATGCACACATGCGCGAAATCGTCTGTGCATGCCTACAGTACTGAAATCAGAGGCGGAAATTTTTAACAGTTTAAAACTTTTGTAGGACTCGCAAGGTAGTGTACTGTTGGACACCGACTCACAAGGTTGTCTACGGACATCAACGTGAAAGGGGGATTATAAAATATATTTTTATCAACTTCCTACAATTCTGGGGCCATATATCCTCAAAGGTATTGGCCTTTTCTCGAGCTTAACACTTTTTTTTTACTTTTATACAAATGTGACAAATCTTATCTTAACTGGACCTATTCATGAATTACAACCCATGGTAAAATTTCTGTAACAAACTACGTGTAATTTCTAAATGTTTTATGCAAAAGGATCAATGTTTGCGATGAAATAAGTAAAAATAGCCCAGCTGTACTGTATGCATAATTCGGTAAGAAGCCTTACTAGTTAAGTGGTTAACAAATTTGGCATTTCATTGCTTAGCCTTGACCCCTTTGGTGATCTTGGGTTTGAATCCTACTTATGACGGGATTGAGATACACTGCTAGGCATGTCCTCAAGAAGATCTCTTGAATAAACCAAACTGACTCCCCATTGAGTATCATATGCTGTTTAAATACAACCTTCTTATATACAAGGCAATAAATGTCAACCAAGCCCCCATATCTCTCATCTCTAATTAAGCATAGTGACCTCACACGGGATAAACACATTTCAGTTTCTTCAACCAGATCCAACAAACACAGGGGTGTATTGCTTTACAGTAGCTGCTTGTATTGAATGGAACAAGCTCCCTCAAAACCCAACATAATGTCACTGGATTTAAAATGACATTTGAAGGCTCACATATTCAGATTAGCCCATCCTATACCATAGTCTCCTCTCTTATCAGATGCTAACCTGGACATTGACATTTTTTTTGACAATTAGACAATCCCTTCTTGGTTATCATCACCCCAGAGGATGCCCACATCAGTTTGGAGCATTATAAATACTTCAATCATTCATTCCAGATAATGACCTTAGCGGTTGAACAGAATGGGAAACTTTAACCTTGACCTTGATGGTTTGGTTTTTCAGCATGCTTCTTAAATTGGTACAAACAAGAAGTAAACAATAATTTGAACATTCAACTAATCACGAGCAAAAATACAAAGGCAATAAAGTTAAGGTGTAAATTTACCAAAATAGGAATATGTCTATACACTATAAAATGATACAGAGATGGAAACTAATATTATCTTAGCTGGAGCATATAGGAAAGTGTCGCTAAAGTAGGTTCAATGTCCAGACAGTGGTAACAGATCCCAAGGGTATCAGAAAATGTATCAAATATTACCTTCACTTGACTTAAAACTTCCACGCCACAACAGTTTTCAATAGCTTAAAATATCCGGCTAGAGTTGTCTTACAGATCCAATAAAAATTGATTGTTGGACAATGTGGTTTTGTGGTATGATCACAGGAATCTGCCATTATAAAGATTAAGTAAGTAAGTAAGAAACACTTATATAGCGCCAGATTTGATGTAAACATCCTCTAAGGCGCTGATGTGCAAAAAGGGATAGTCCAGTTCCAGAAAAACGTCCGTTTCCATATTAGCGTCCGGTAGGGGAGATAGGCTATGGTGGAGGATAAGCCAATCTAAAAAGGTATGTTTTCAACCGTTTCCTGAAACCAGAAATACTTTCTATGGTTTTGATGGCTTGAGGAAGCTTGTTCCACTCTGTGGGAGCCCCTGCTATGAAACTGCGTAGCCCTGAGCGTTTATTTCGTTTAGATGAGGAAATTGATAGGCGATTTCCCCGTATGAGATCACTCCGCCTAATTAGAGCGGAGAGATATGGAGGTTGGCTGAAATGTATTGCTTTATAAATGAGGAGATTATATTTGAACAGTATATGGTAATGAATGGGGAGCCAGTGTAGTTTGTGCAGGAAGGGTGTAACATGACAGTATTTATTTAGCTTGCACACCGTCCGACATAAGGCATTTTGAACTCTCTGTAGTCTGCTAGTATATGCCTATTTTGTGTTGTAAAGCAGTGAGTTACAGTAATCCAGACGACTGCTTACCAAGGCATTTGCCACCTTTACAGCTGTTTCATGATTTAAGTACCTGCGGACCCTTCGTAGTTCCCGGAGATGGTAGTAACTTATGCGACATAGATTAGCCACGTGTCTTTGAATTGAATTTTCAGCATCCAGGATGACACCAAGGTTTTTTACCGATTCAGCTGGTTCCATGGTGTTGCCAAGCAAACTCACTGGGAAAGATGACTTCAGGGAACTTCTAATTTGATCATCACCAATCACTATGAATTCTGTCTTGTCAGGATTTAATTTAACCTTATTATTTTCCATCCAAGCCTGGACCGCCTCAAGGCAATTTGTTAATTCAGTGATACTGGAATCGAAGTTCCTAGAGTCGAGTTCCAAGTAAATTTGTGTGTCATCTGCATATAAGTGGTGGGTGACATTGAATTTAGATATGACTGAACTGAGAGGGGTTGTGTATGGGGTAAAAAGGAGTGGCCCTAGAACTGAGCCTTGGGGAACCCCGTAAGGGAGTTGAAAAGCATCTGAAAGATGTCCATCTATTTTGATGCGCTGCTTGTGTGAGTTGAGGTATGACTGGACCCACTTAAGCACTACCCCATCAATGCCATACCAGTGCTGAAGGCAGTTGAATAGGATTGAGTGGTCTATTGTATCGAAAGCTGCAGATAAGTCCAAAAGGACTAATCCAACAGCTGCACCCTTGTCCATTGATGTGGCAATGTTATTTTGTATTTTGAGCAACGCCGTTTCAGTTGAGTGAAAAACTCTATATGCGGACTGATTTTCGTTAGATATACCCTCGTGAGCAATATGCTCATTTATCTGCTTAGCCACAGCTTTCTCTATGAGTTTGGAGATGTAGCTGAGGTTGGACACTGGTCGATAATTCTTGAGAATATTCTTGTCAAGACCAGCTTTTTTCAACAAGGGTGTAACATGTGCAGTCTTAAAACAGGAAGGGAAACTGCTCTCCTGTAGAGAGTAGTTCACAATATTTGTAATAGGAGTCAGGAGCACACTGATACATTCAAGGACCAATGATGTTGGGATGGGATCCAAGTCACATGATTTATTTGGTGTGGACTTTATGATTTTAAGGACTTCTTCCTCTGACATGGTCCGGAAAGAAACAAACTTGTTTTTGTAGGAACCTGAGACAGGGGGAGCGGCATCAGTAGATAGTAATCCAGATCTTAATTTAGCAATTTTGTCTGCAAAATACCTGCCGAAAGTGTTGACTAGACTGTTCATGGTGGTATAATCTGGAAGTACCATTTTTGGTGATCTATGAAGGACTTTCTTTATGGAATTCCACAAGGCCTTGGGGTTATCCTCATTTTTCCTAACCATATCACTGTAGTATTTGGTTTTTGCACATTCCACGAGACGGTTGAAATGGTTCACAGCGGCTCTATACCTACTGCGGTTTATGGCAGAGTTGTCCCTTCGCCACTCCCTTTCGAGTTTGCGCTTACGTCTCTTTGCTGCCAAAATCTCACTGTTGATGAACCCTTTGTTGACATGTTGTGGGGTTTTACATTCATGTACAAGTGCATGCTTGTCAAGTATGTTCCTAAGGATATGAAAGTACTGGTGTGAAAGTAAGCTAGCTGTTTTGTAAGGAGCCTGGATAAGCTCAGAATTTACAATGTCAGACATAAATTCAGTTTTATTTATCTTGCGAAGTTTCCTGATTTTCAAACGTTTTACTCTACAGGAATTTTTGACAGGGAATGTTGTAGTGAAAAAGACAGCTAGGTGGTCTGATATGCCGTCCTTTACATAATGGTGAACTGAGTGTTATCAAAAATCCCAGTAGATTCTTTTATCAAATACTTTTTAGAGATTGTTAATTTTATTTGTCTTTTTGTTATTTTGTAGGGGTATGCTACTGGATGAACACACTTTACCTCAAACACTAAGCCCAACTGTCGTGTTGAACAAGAATACTTCCTCCGGGGCTTTGAGAAATGCACTTCCAAGTTGCCACAGAAACAGTTCGCGGTTGCACTTTGACCTTGGCCATGACCTTCAGGAGGAAAATGAATCAGATGGAGAGGAAGAGAACATGGAGATTTGTGTGGTGGATGAAAATGGGATGGAGTCAGATGTAGGAATTTTCCATGAGAAACACAATGGGGCAGAACTTAGAGACAATGGGGCAGAGACTAGGAAAACTGATGGACAGTCTGAATCAACTGTCCTTGAACCTGGGGAAATTCCATCATCTTTAAGGAGAACTGAACAAATATATTTATGTGAGTATGAATATGGGAGATGTCTTTTTAGTATTATCTAATGGAGATATTTGAAAGGGTCAGAAATTAATGTAAACCTTATAACAAGAACAAATTTGACTTATATAGGGCTTATTAATTAAGGATGGCATTTATAGAGTGACAAAACCTATAATACAAGATGTACATTCTTATACAATGTATAATGAATACAATGTTATTTTGTATTCTGTTTTAAATATACTCTTTGTATGTATTCATAGCTAAGACCACAAACATGCATGATGGACAGAAAAGTAGATTACTTTCAACAGTGGATGAAGACCAACCAGATGAGAAGGCTTGGATTATGGACAGACCTCTCCACCACCAAAGGGATGTAATGCAGGAACTTAAATGTAAACCTACAAGAACTGAATCAGATACGACTGAAGAGGAACCAGAAAGTAGTAGACATGAAGGAACAGATGATGAAACAACAAAAGACAGCAGTGCACCAATGAATAATGAATCCAGTCTCCATCATCAAAGTCATACGGTTGACCGGTTCATGAAACAAGATCATGTACATGTTGAATCCAGTGAGACTAAACTCGGCGAAATCCAAGAGGAGAACATAGAGAAGGAATCAAGGAGCAAAGACTCACAATGTTCCCCAGCACTAAGTACCAGTTCCTCAGTACAAATTGATGCCCTCGATGGTCGGAAAGATCATCCACCTCTTTCACCTAAACCCTCATACCCACCAATGATGCATCCCAAAATACCGCACCCCTTTCTCCCTTACCTTTATTATTCCGGTGGATTTCTTCCTATGGGATTCCCTCTTCCAACAGAAGGCATCTCACCTGGCTCCAGCAATGATCATGGACCATCTTCTCTTGCCAGTAAGCTTTCTTTGGCCTTTCCATATTTCCCTGGTCATGGACTTAAGCCTCCAGATGCAGCAGCTATGATCTCATCCAGCCTAGCCTCACAACATAGCAATAATAGTGAGGCTGCACCCACATTGCCACATCCTTTGGCCCTGGCAGGTTACCCATCACTTTGGTATCAGTATTACGCTGCCCTGGGCCAAGCTTCAAATGAGTCAGTATTAGCATCCAGCAGTGGCATGTTACCTCACTCCTCTACCAATACAGGACCTATGTTACCTTCACGCAATGTGAATAGCAGGATTTCACCTTATCCTCTCTCCACACTGTCAAAGGCCCCAGTGAATCTACCAGCTCCCATACCGATTACTCCCAGCATGGCCAAAAGCCGGGAAGAGTGCAATCGGTCACCTGTGCGGCGATCTCCAGATTCTTCTAGCTCACCAAAGCGACCAGGTGTCATCAGTTTAGTGGGACATGGAACTGGCAGTCAGCTCCAGAACATGCAGAATATGGTGCATGGTCTTGAGAGGCAACAGCAGCAGATAGTAACAGATTCCCTGACAAAATTGCAGGCATGATTGATTGTTTGATTGAGTGATTGGCCTGTTCTTTCAACAAAAAGCAAGGATCACCACAAATAAAGTAGTTGCTCACCTGTCTGCACGTTGAGGCTGTAGATAATACAGGCATATGGTATGTTCACTTCAAAGTACAGTTCTAAATGTTAATGACCTGTTTTATGACGAAATATAGGATTATTGAAGGTAATTTTTTGTGATTAGTAGAAGGATTATGAACTTAGTTAATTTTTACCCGAACTGTTCAGATCATTGGGAAAGGGTCGTTTTTACAATTTTAAAGATATAAACATTTTGTAATTAATACTGAACTACGAGAGTATATTAGAGTAATAAGCCTAGTGGATAACATAGCCATATGGTTCTGATTTATACTTTAGTGTCTCACTGTGCTATGTACATTGTCATTACTTTGAAGTGTGTCCATTTGGTGGCCCATTAGCGAGTTCACCTCTGACATTTGGGCTTACTCTCAACAAGGAGCATTGCAGTAATGTAGTTTAAAAAGCCAATACAATGATCACTATACCTTGTTTTGACAGATGTTTTACTGTCATTCTTCTAAGTCATAAATTTGCAGAATACAAGCTTCCAAGTGATGTTATGCACAGAAGAGAGCAGGGTAGTTTACATAATATATAAACCATATTTTGCTGAAGAGAATAGCTCACACTTATAAAGAAAGTCATGATTGGTTTTAAAATAAAGAAGAATATTGTATGTGCACTTTCTTTGGTCTAACTGATATTTTAAATGACACATTCTAGTCCTGAGCGTATATGACTGAAATTACTGCCTACTGGTGAAGACTAATCTCCAACTAATTACTTGTCTGGTATGGACACCAACCCGGATGGGGATAAATATGGTTCAGTCTGCTTTAACATTGGTTCAATTCTACATGAAAAAAAACTAAATTGATAAATGTTGGTAGCTGAATACTACTGTCTGGTGGGATTTCAGTGCAGAATGTTGACCCAACCAGTATGCAATGCTTTCCTCCACCACCTCAACTACCCAACCTAATCTGACCTTCTATAATGTGTTGGCAGTCATGCTGATCAATAACAAAAATTTCAGAACCAAAATACAAGTCTCTGCATAATCTTCTTGAGTGGAAAGCAAATTTAAATATTCTTTCTGTTTTCTAATGTTGATTACCGAAGCCCAATTTTGACCTCAAAAGAAAGGTTTGATGTGATTTTTACTTTAAATATATATATTTTTTTGTTGTTAAGGTAAAATAGTTTGGTGAGCACGTTACTGGAAGCAGCTAATTCTATTCTAGATGGCTAATGTTTGGTGTCCGTTGTCTATTTTTAAATATTGCAGATAGGTAACCAGAAGAGGCAAAATTTAATTTACATTCTTTACATTAACCGGGTGAGAATTATTTACTTGTTTTTTTACTAATTACCTGTTTTCTGGCAATCAAGGGGCTCTAGCTTTTTGGTAATACATTGTGGCAGTTGTATTGTAAACAGTGGCAGTTATTTACATTTTGTGGCATTATTTCACATGTGTACTGTGTCATTAAAATATCATAAGACACATGGACAGTTGGCACAGTTTATTTTAGTCATTTTTTCTCACATAGTGAATGTTGTCATTTTTTCGTTTGTTTGCTTTTAAAGTGCTATTCAATTGTAAATACACATAGTTACTTATACATATATATCCTATATTTAATTATATATTGTAGTTATTGTCTATTTAAAGCTGTTCCATACCTCATTGTGTTTATAACCTATATATAGGAGCATACATAATGCTATTTATCTGTGCTATTGTTATTTTTTCACCTCTAATAACATATACACATAAACCTTTCTTTGTAAAGAGTAAGGGTCCTTCTATCTCTCTTTGTATGATGCAGAGCTTGAACAATCAAAGGAAAGTATGACATGAAATGTATATGTTTAACATTACTTAGACTGTATTTGTCTTTAATTAAATACTTTAACAGATACGAATAAGTCTCTAATCTTATCTATATAAGGCCGCATTTTCTCAAAATAGGGGGAAATACATACCAGCTCATAATTTTAAGCGTAAGCTCTCTGAGAATCATCCTTCTAGAGATCACTTTTTTTTCGTCTCTGGACTTTCATGAATAGTGCACTACTCTGGTACACTACTCCTGTTTCTGATTGCTTTGCAGCTAGCGCATGTAGGCTGAAACAAATTTCAGCCTGTATTTTATATGTGACAGCTTCCTACGTAATTTGATTCATTTGGGTTTAACGTCACATTCAACACATTGTATAAGTTATATCACAAAGGGTAGAGTTTTAAGGGCAGAGGAAACCAGTACATACAGTTGGTCGAGATTCTGCCCTGTAAACTTCCGGGGATCGGTAAGCAACTACCAACTTTCCCACATAGGGTCCGGGGTTTTGAACCACAGACCTCAGAAGTGGGAGGCCAATTTGTTCACCTCACCGAACCTCTCCTCCTTACATAATATTAAACACTGACTAAAAACTTGATGAAAGAAAAACATCCCTCACCAGACATATATACGGGAAAAACTGTGTCACTCATGAAGATGAATAGAGTAATTCTCATGCTACAAATTCGTATTATCATCTTCACTTGTGATATATGTATTTTCTATGTCATTGGGATGTTTTCCTACATATATCCCCCGGTGGTAGGTGAAAAGCATATATATAGCAACAGTACAACAGAGGAAACCAGTACATACAGTTCGTCAAGGTTCTGTACTGTAAACTGCCGACCAACGGCAAGCAACTACCAGCTTTCCCACTTGAGGCCATGCCGGGAATCGAACCCCGGCCTCAGAGGTGGGAGGCGAGAGCGTTACCATTTATTAGATTTAATATTGCTTCTGCCTAAACAGTTTATAATAGAGGGGTGACTACAAATCAAACTCCTTTTGCTGATTAATTTTTAGTCTTCAGGTTCATGAATAGAAGTTACTACTTGATATGCAGTGTAACTTTCCATCTCTACATTCTATCAGGTTTAGCATTTATATCTACATCTCTGTCTATATATAAATATTTAAGGTTTTAACTTTTAAGACTGTAGGTTTTAGTCTTTGATTTCTGTGATACACGAATTCTAGTCATTAATATACTGTTTTACTCTTTGTCGACTCCCTTTTGGTTGTGGATAATTAATAACAATTAATAATTAATATCTGGTTAATAATCAATATCTCATATATATGTATGTCATGGTAGAAAGTCCAAGTCCAATTGGACTTTCTACCAACATAAACTTGGTGGAAAGTCCAATTGAAGTTTCTACTGGTAGAAAGTCCAATCAAGGAGATTTGGGTATTGCCCTGGGGTCCGAAATCTGGATAACGAGACAGTACGACAAGCTTTATATGCTGAGACCAACAACTGGGCAGTTGTGACAAAAAATGCTGGGTCTTAATAGGTCAACTAAATGCCATGTAGAAAGTAACTGCTGTCAAAATTTAATTGGCTAAAACTGTACCTCCCTTGAAAAATGGTCATGGAATTTGATGCTGATTGTAAAATTCTTGAAATAGACTGAAAATTTCAGTTTCTGTCATGTCTATATCAAATCTGTGTTACATTAAAATATTTTCTTTAATATGCGTTTTCTTCATTTATGCAAGTTGCACCTTGCTAAGATGACAGAATTATATGGATAGAAGGCCCACTGTTTGTGTTTTAGTTGGACTTTCTTTCAAGCTTATTTTGAGTTTCTACAAAGATTACATTCTGGTACACAAAGCAATACCTAAATCTCTGAGATTAGAATATTAAACAAGTTTATTAAATTTCGGACTCCCGAGCAATACCCAAATTTCCCTAGATTGGACTTTCTACCAGTAGAAACTCCAATTGGACTCCCTACCAAGTTTATGTTGGTAGAAACTCCAACTGGACTTTCTACCAGTAGAAACTGCAATTGGACTTTCTACCATGACATATATGTTCCATTAAAGATGAAGATGATTTATATTATACATATGTGTTACAGCAAATAGTAAACACAGATATATATTCAGATCATTTTTAAAGTCACAAATGCTATGTAAACTGCAAAATAATGGGCTTTTGTTGAGGGCGTTAATTGTAATTGCTATATTTCGAAAAGACGTTTATATAAATTCATTTATATATTGGTTTTACATTTCTGTTCAACCTCTCACCAGACATTGGCTTCAGAAAGCTATTTTTCTGAGAAACCACGGAAACACTTATGGGGAAAAGTGGATAAAGAGTGCTTTTATTCTGCAATTCAAAAATTCTAATTCTTTGACAGTTTTCGGTAAAAATAACACCTTTTGCAATACAAATCTGCCTGATAAGAGCCTCCATATAGGCTATGGATGGGTTTTTATGAATTGTGTTTTGTGTCTCACAAATGAAATTGCAAGCCAATATAAGAGAAAACGTCAAATATAATTTGTATAAAAATACTGAATTTTTATATTTTTTCTTGGGGTGGGCGAGTGGAGGGGGGGGGGGGGGGGGCAGCTCGAAGAAAATCATTTATAATGGAGTTTATGTCAATCAATGTTCATTTACATTCTAAAATCAACTCAGTCTGAACATATAAACTTATGTTTTACACTCCACATAGCTTTTACTTTGTGTTAACTATTTGAGAATTGTATTTTAAGAGGTTTAGTGGCCACCAGTATTGTGTTGTGTATGTGTGTGTTTTAGTTGTCACCTTACGAGCAGTGCTGTTGTTATGAATTTTATGAGTTAATTATTATTTATCAGTATAAATATATAAACATAAGTCAATAAAAATATTCCTTTTCATCAAATGTCTTTTTCATTAATACAAGCTTCAGATAACACACACCACTGAACATGTCACAAAGCATGACAAGAATATCCTTTTAAAATGACATATTGGCCTAGCGGTCTTGGCCCAGTGGGTGACATACTCGCCTGGGAACACAGAAGATCTGTGTTCAATTCCAAGTACAGGCAGATAGAAAGTGGCTTAGATGACCACTTCAATGGCCATCTTCTGTCATTTAGTACTATATTTAATGGCAGGCTAAAGAACCCAAGGGACAATGATAAATGGTCATCCCTGAGATCCTGTCTTTCATTAAGGGGAATATTAGTCACCAGAGAGCCTGGACCCTAGGTGTATAGTCAGGCTGGGTGAATTAGTGCTTTGTGTCCTGTGATAAAGGGGGTATTGTACTGAATATATACAATACAAAACTATTAAAGAAAATATCCATGACTTGTGAGAAAGAGAATGTAGAGTTTTATATTGAGCCCATTCTGTTTTTATTTTAGTACAATCCAACTCACAGAAAGAACCAACCACCACCTCTAACTTGACACATACCTCAACATGACAAAAACGATAACATGGAATATCAGTCAACAGTTGGTTGTTATCCACATTCTGAGTACTCGTAGGCATTGGAACTGATATGGTACTAGGCGTGATATAAAGCACTAAAAAATAAATGAAAAACCCTTATTATTATTCTTCCTCAGTATTATTTTCACAAACATTCTCTAAGAAAATTCCTATTATCTAATAATAAGAATGTTAGTGGTTCTGGATACTGGTTGTTCTTGGGCTGATCAGAGATTTAAAGCAATGTCACATTGCACAAGGTTGTGCATTGCATTACTTGTTTCCCACCTATTTAGTCATGTGTTCGAACCCAGCTGAGGACAATATTTGAAATGCACAGAATGTCTGTCCTGGTGTGCTCTTAGCTCTTGGGAAGGACGCAAAAATCCAACTTTGAACTTTGTCTAATCAGAGGTACATAGGGGGACCTCACCGGGAATGTGTGAAAGTGGTATTAAAGCTTTTATCACCCTGTATTAAAACCGCTAAAAACGTCCTGAGCCAGAACTGACAAAAAATAGCAAAAAAAAACAAACTGAGCCACCTTCAGTGGTCCTGCATTTTTATTATCAGTATCATTTATCAGTTTTGTACAATACCACAAATCATCTCAGGTAAGATTACATAATTCTTTCAAATTTAAGGGCTACCTGAAAAAGAGAAACAAGTTTATGTACTTCATTTAAGTCTAAACTTAAGGTGATCTTGTATTAAAGTCAATCAAGTGAAGGCTTGATGTAATTTTGTTGATGTCTATAAGATGTCAGGACAGTATTCTGAGTTGCCTTATTATTCTTTGGTGTCAACAGTGGCCATTCTATTATTTACTGCAGATGATCCCTTCTGATGACTATGGAAACTGACCAGGCGTAAACAGGCTGACTTTTCATTGTTCTCTGTGTCCCCATGTTATTTGGGGTTAATTTGGTGTACACAGACGTGTCCACAGTACAATGCTTTAGATATGTATGAACAAGCTGGTGTACGGAAAATGGCCCATCAGGAACTTTGCCCATTTGGAAATTTGTCCATCCACAAAATAGTGGAGTTAGAATAATGTCAGTTAACTTTTTAATGCTATTTCCTCTTGAACAAGTAACTAATACCCACAATGATATGTATTTCCTCCTTAGTCAATTAATAGTTTGAACAGTCTTAAATAGGCATCAAATGATTGATTAGATAGAATCACAAAGAAACTTAACATATTTCACAACTTCTAACAACCTTTGATGTAGGGAAATTAACATGTGTAAACTTATTACTATTCAGCTGTTCCACGGTCATGAATTGCTCATCAGTAAGAATGCCCATCAGGTACTATGCCTGGGATAACTTTTGCCCATAATTTTTTATTAAACCTTACTTATGTAAAGAATGCACATTAGGTGGCCTTGACTTTATTATCAACAGCTTCATCTCTTTATTTAATGCTCCCTTTAATAAATGAATTTCCTTAATAGGTTATAGATTTCTGACTAATAGATTCCCAACTGCACTTTATGCATACATGCATAAATACATGTATGATGAAAAAGGGGTAAAGTTGGAAACACAGTCTCTGTCCGTTAGCTTATGATGTGATACAACAAGGTGGGGGAAATGCAAGCACACCAGAAGTTTGGAGAGTTTATTTCATCTACACATTAATGTTAGTTGCCACACTTACAATCACCCTAACCAAAGACTAGTTGACAATTTGTCAGAGGTTTAATCTCAAGTTAAGGTCACCTTAGTGGTGCCACTATGTTATATCTACTATTTTGTTAAACCTAACTATGTTAATTAACTAATCTAAAATATTTACAGTTATATTTACATTGTAGTATATAGAAATTCATCTGCCAAACGTCTGATGTGAAAAGGTAGCTAGGAGAGGCGTTCTGCGCGCGACTGTCCCTGCTGCATGAGGGGTTTTTATGAGATATCTCCAGATGGCATCTGAGCTCCAACCGCCATGCGTTTTTATGTAATCCAAAGCCACATTATTGTCGTATGCCCACGATGCCCCCTGAAGGTGTGAAAACCGTACTCTCGAGGATCCCAGCCAAGTGAAGCTACGACTCTTCTTAGAGAGAGGCGGACTTTGGAGGCAGCCAGCACAGTTGGAACCCCATTTTGATTAACTGTGAATAGTGGAGCATCTTTAAGCTGAGGGGAGCTAGAGACCAGGTGCTTAAGAGCTCGAACCGGGCAAAGCAAGGGGTCGGAAAGGGCAGGAAGTTGAACGACCCTGGAGTGTCCAGAAACTTGCATGTTTTTGGCATACTTTATGATGACATGCATGCCAGGGGCGGATTTCATGAAAGGTCTCAGACTTAGCCCAGTCTCAGGCTGAGCCACTGGCTCAAATCGGAGCCTTTTGGCTCAGCTAAGTCTTTGTCTCAAATGGTTTTCACAGAAGGGGTCTCAGTTGAGACCAAGCTTATCGAATAACCACAGTGGTTTTCTGTGTCATGTGACCATTTTTTGTAGTCAAAATATTCTACAGATGACATACTGAGTATATGTTCCTTGTTTGACACATAATATCTCTGGTCAAATACCATTTTGCAATGGGAAACCTTGTAAACATGTAAAAACACCCAAAAGACTACTTCAGGGGTTGTTTTATATACTTGTACCCTATTTTCAGCCTTTTCAAATTTTGAAGTGAAGAAAGAATTATGGCGGCCATATTTGAGCCTTTGTTTACAAAACTTAAGCCCACTTTCTACCAGTCTCAACATTTGAGCCAGTGGCTCAGCCAAAGCTGAGACTGAGACCTTTTGTGAAATCCATTAAGGCTGAGCCCATGGGCTCAAGTAAAATGTTCCAATAATTTGAGACAAAAGTCTCAAATTTGAGTCTGAGTAACGCCATATTCTGTATGCCTGCCATATTCTGTATCTCCCCTTTGAGTCTGAGTAACGCCATATTCTGTATGCCTGCCATATTCTGTATCCCCCTTTGAACTTTTAGGGGATACAGAATGTGGTTGCCATATTTTGTATCCCAACAATAGGGGGATTAAGGGGATACAAAATATGGCAGCCACATTTTGTATCCCCATCATATTCTGTATCCTCTCAGTTAGGAGGTGTAATGGGTGGGGATATAAATAACAAACACAACTGGAGAGGATTAAGTTGCCATAATTTGGGTCAATTGGTCTCAGTCAGGCAAGTCAGTTGTCTCTTTCTGACCAAGTTTTGATTTGATTCGCCCAAGAGTGAATAGGGTTGGAAGTAAGGCAGAGTTATGAAGATATATAATTGTTGGAGCCAAAAGATCTCATCATCTGTATTTCAACCAAGTTAATTTAATGAATTTAGTCAAACAATACATTAATGCATAAAATTGATAAAACACACTAGCACATAAAATTGGTATTTTCTTTTAGGTTATATGGGTAAATGTCCATTTAAGAACTTAACATTAAACATTTGAAAATTATAATTAAATTGATCAGTTTGTTTACAAATATGTAAACATGTAAAGTATCACCCCCAAAACACCTTAAAAGAGTCTTACAACAATTCCTAATTAGTCCTGTCAGCTAGTCACTCAACCAAAGGTGAAAGGAATCCAGTTCAAAAGGATGCTAGAACAAAAGGTAAATCTAAGACTAAGTCTGATCTTACACTTAAACAACTTTCTGTGATAACATTCTAAAATTATATGCACAAGTGTGTAGAAACAAATGCATTTTATGTGGTTTACAAATTAAAGTAATGAGATGGATATATATTTTCAAATACATTTAATATTAAATATCAAATCTAAGTTTCTAAATGGAGAATTAATACATAATTCACAGTGTGTTGAATTCACTCATGTGCACCATGTGTTGCATATTCATTACAAATACAAAGAAAATAGAATAATTTGTTTTTCTACTCTTCCCACATAATTCTTCTTCACAACTTAGCAATGGCTGCAAAATTCATCGAGATAGCACCTATAAATACAACAAGAGTGACATTTAATGAAATTTCCATCCTGGGATGAAAACTTTCCCCTTTAAAAGGGTTTGAAAACTAAAATGTTTTTATGGTACAGACATTGGGCTATTAACTATATAACCATAATATAATGCACAGAGGGAAATTCTAATAATTAGCTCAAAAAATATTAGGGGATACAAAATATGGCAAAGGGGATACAGAATATTGCAGGGGATACAAAATGTGGCAGCCCCCTTGCCATATTCTGTATCCCCATACACTTTTTGGCAGCCCCTCTTGTCATATTTTGTATCCCCACACACTTTAGGGGGGATTCATTATCTGGCGCTACACCAGGCTAAGACCTTTCGTGAAATCCGCCCCAGGGCTCCCCCAGATTATATCCCCGTGAGTGAGGTACCTTGCTGGAGAGAACGCGGCCTGAGATGGAGGAACTAGTGTTGCTAGGCGGTAAAAGCCAAAGAAAGCCATCAGACAGATCGTCGTATATACTTTATGATCAGGCAACTTATACAGGGCACTTACAAGCTGCCTGAGCTTGTTTATTGATAAAATCCCTTTGACTCTGAAAGACAATGGCGCGTTATGAGCCACAGCCTTGATGGCTAGCGAGTACAGCCTGTTTGTGATTATTGATGCATCTAATCCGTACAGGGTGAAGTAATGAGACAGCACTGAGACATAATTTGTGATGGTCTGAGCCAAACTCAAGATCCTGAGTTGCGGCAAACATCTCGAGATGGGAGTCCCATCTCGAGTTTGAGCTGCACAAACCCAAGAGATTTACCTAGGGCTGTAATTTGCTAATTAATTGAGGTCAACTAAGGGATGATTGGCTGATTTTAATGTACTTATTTAGGTCATATTTTGGATAAGACAGAAATTACACTTAAAAGCCCAATTAAAGATATAATTTAAAAAACCATTGCAACCAAGGCCAGAAAAATAGGTTTTAAACCTCAAATAATTTTCTTGGATGTGGTAAATATCAGACACCACACCAACAATTATAGAAGTGCAATTATTAATCTAGGGAAATATCATACAACATATCATACAAACAAAATCCTTTGATTAGATTATTGAAGAGCTTCCCATTTAATATATTTTACAGTTGGATATAATCCTTTTAAAGATTACAATTGGGAAGCCACGCCTCTGTACTTCCACTCAACACAGCAGTGATGTAAACCAAGGACAAATTATGACTTATTGATCCTAAGCTGGTGCAGCCCAAACTCGAGATGTTCTACAGAATCTCAAGATATTTGCCTCAACTCAAGATCTTGAGTTTGTGCAAGGACAATCTCGAGATGTTCCCAATCGCGAGTTGGGGCCTACCACAGCCAAGCTGGCCTAGTGATGTTTCTTTATTTTAAAATTTAGTAAAAAAGATGGTAAAAAATTGATGGCCAATAAGTCCCTTCATCTACTACTACTAAAACTACTATTACTACTACCGATGCAATTGTTAATACTACTACCACCAGTGTAATTCTAAAATATCAATTAAGCAATCTATTTTCGCTCAAAACTCACAGTTTTGTAATTTGACAAAAACAGCCCAAGAAATAGATAAATTTAAAAATATATATATGTCTAAAGAAAATAGTTTGGGGTTTGACGTGTTAATTCGATTTAATTTTAGCACAAATTGTCTTTTTGTTCATTTCTTGCTTATTTTAATGTGAACTTCTTTTCATTAAAATGTATACATCTCACTACACTCCAGACAAAAGGTAACCAACTAATTAACCTTCCCGGAGATTTTTGAGGGGTGGTAAATCATTTTTGTGTGAAATCAGACCTCTAAATTAAATTGAATTCAAGCACAATATTGAGACGGATGTGGTCACTGTCTCTTCCTATGATTGTTGTACACGTGAAATAAAATCTTTATTTGCAAAAAAAAAAAATCTGCATTATGATTTCCAAAATGGAATCTTCGACTCGGGAGAGACTTAGAAGTGCAATTGTGAAATTAGTTGTAGTATTTTAAAATAAAAATATGCAAAATTCTTTTCATTTTTCTTCAAATGAGGGGGCATTCCAATAAAGGTACTATATGAGTAATACAGTTTAATAAGAATTTGGAGCTCCATTATAAATGTCCAGAACTTCTAGATAGGTTTGTTTACCACATGGATTAGTTACAGGCCAATAGTATTTCATGCAGTCAGTTAATTTCCACAGTAAAAAGAAATGTACATTTTCACCCAGACATTTTCACAGTAAAAAATGTACATTTTCACCCAGACATTTCGTTGAATGGATGTAAAAAGACTAAGAAATTCCACTTTTATTTTGGCTAAATTGAAAATGTAATTTTCAAGTGTCCTCCCATCCATTTTGACCCACCTCAGAAAAAAACCCAGTACATTTCTACAGATTGAAATTAATAGCTTTAAGCATTTATATCTATTGGAGGAAATGTCTTTCAGACCAAACTGGCGAGAAGCGTTGCATTGGACAAGTCGTAAATTAACAGTCAGAGTATCATTTTATCATACTTTACACGACATAGGAGCATCAAATATTTAAAATCTCCCTTGCTGAAAGTTCATTTGCCTCAACATTACCCCACTTAAAAGCATCAGCATTTTATTCCGCCTTCAATCTATCTCCCTAGAACCACACACAACACTCACACCAACAGCCATTTAAAAAGCAGACGAGATCCCCTATTATCGCCCTGCCGCGCGCGGGAAGCTATCATTTAACCTTTCAACAGCCCCCCTAGCGGGTGAGGGGGGAATTAAACTAGTAATTACTGCGTAATAGTACAAAACAAATATTGGTTAAACCTCTTGGCCCCCAAAGGGACGCAGATGTCATTTAACACAGCCGTTAATAACTTGGTTACTTGGTATGGGGGAGGGGGGAGTGCTTACTGATAGATCCAAAGTGGCGGGCACCTGTGTCCCTATCCTTTTATCTCGGGTAGAATCCTTTATTATCGGCGATCGGGTGCAGACTAAAACCCACCCAATTAGAAACTTCAGCTGGGGTATGTTGATTTTTTTCAGCAAGCCTTTTGTAATAGGTACTGCTTCTGTCTTGATATGGGGGGGGGGGGGGGATTCTTTAGGTAATACCTATACACAGCTGATTTACTGTTATTAAGGCTGTATGTGTGACAAGTGAGGTGTGATAGTTATTATACGTCATTTGGAATGTGTTTAAACCCCATATGGATCAGATGAGATTTTTGCGTGTTATCAGTATACTGTCAGATGTGGTAGATTCTACACTGTTGAAATTCGGGTTTTGCTTCTAAAACAGGAAGGGCTTGGTACAAAATAAAAACCATTGACTGGGGTAGGGCTTAACATTTTAATGGCCAACAATAAACAATAAATATAACTAAATATAAAATCAATATACACGATCAGGATCATTATAACCAGGAAAATAACCATTAAGAATCACACTAATTTGGTAGATGCCGGGGGGGGGGGGGGGGGGGGGGGGCAGGGAGTGTAATTTGAATATCCAGCCCAACTCAGTGCGCCTTCGTTTGGAGGTGTTGCATGCCTCAAAGTTTGGTGTACACAACGCTAGCACAGAGAACTACATATGTATGTGTGTTGTGTCCGTCATTCTTGTGTAGTGGGATGGCATCACACAGCAAAGATCCAGACTCAGTGATATTCTTTTATTTTTTCACAGTAAGAAAACCCCCATTCAAAACACCGACTAGGAATTCTTCAAATATATGTGTACTGTATGTGGTCTCAATGGATGCAAACTGCACTGAACCAAACAATCATCAAACAGTCTCCAAATCCAAATATCAAACAGCTTAAGCCTCTCTTACATCCCATCGTACGTGCATGTACGTCCTAGTTACAGAGAAAAACCGGCTGATTTGCAAGGGCCACTTAAGCCTACACTTGAGACTTTATAACAGAATATCAAAGTCGCACAGACCCCGCAATGAAAATTGGCATGCACATTTCCTATGGGTGCACACAGGATGGCTATAAACGCATCCATGTCTCAAGGGTAACTTACGAGAGACTTGCGCACGTGCATTCTCCTTGCAAGTGTTGTAGGTTCTCCCCATTTACTTACATTGTCTGCATGTGCTGTAAGATACACTCACGTGTACATGTATATAAAAACATTGTGCAACCTGTAGTTAGTCGCAGACTGTTCTTTCATATTCACGTTGTGACACTCTTGTTGGGACAATTCACCTATTTGCACGTTCATATTTTTCAATAATATTTGCAGCACACTTGGGATGTAGATTTTATTTAGATTTATTTGTTGTTTTACGTCACGTTCAACAGCCAGGGTCATATTGCGACGGGTAGTTTACGGGTGGAGGAAACCAGTGCATATTGCACTGTAAACCACCGGCATCGGCAAGTAACTACCAACCTTCCAACATAAAGCGACCGGCCCAAGATTCGAACCGGCGGCTTCAGAGGTTGGAGGCGTGAACTCTAACCGCTACACCACCGAGCCCCCTACTTGGGATGTAAGAGAAGCTTTAATTCCACATCCAAACGCTACTAACACTAAACACCCACTGACCAAATTCAAACCTCAAGATTCCTTCCAAATCCACAAAAATAACCAAAGTTTTTAAGGCAAAATATTCCAGTACTAAACAAACATCACCCAAATTGACACATTTGACCATTGCCTATTTAGTACAAAATTAGCCTTTCTATCGACTCTCAACAAATATACACAACATTTAATACAACCTAGCCTTCCAACAGGCACACAACCTCATCACTAAAAAACAATAAAATACAATGTTACACTTGTAATGGCGTGATACATGTGATTTTGTCCATTTTTGGGGGCAGGTGCTTTATGTTGATATTTCCTTTGTCTAAGTGCATTTGATACTTAGTACAGGTGATTAGATATATGACATTTGTATTTTCTAACTGAACTAAACTAGGCATCTTTATTTACTGGATTCCTGCTACAATTGATTGAAAATCAACTCTAGTGTTTTGTTGGTTTTTTGGTGTTTTTTGTGTGTGTTCAATATAACACACTGGTTGGTTCAGAGGTGACAATGGGTTGAAACATGGCATCACAGAAATCAGTTTGGCTAGCAGTTGTTGAAGGAGTAGTCATAGTAGAAATACTAACAAAAATCTGCTTCCTGCTTATGACAAACTGGGCAAAGAATGAAGTGAATAAATGCCTGATATAATCAACTATAGGTTAATTATATTTCGACTGTCCATATAATATTGCAGTCTCATCAGAGGCATGAGTTATCTAAGTCTGTGGTACCTGATGTACTTTAGGGGTTTTCTGGCGAACCCCCGATTTTTTACAGGTTCTGAACTGGATCAGTACAGGTTCTGTACCTGTGTGGTTAAAACGACACAAAGACCTAAATTTGTGTCCATAACTCACTGGTATCGTTTAGGAAACACAAAACACCCAAAAAAATTGTACCCTTAAGACATGAACCTGAAAACCTCTTGAACCTGTGACCACACAGGTGCAGAACCTGTACTGAACCGGTTCAGAATCAGCTAAACATTATTTGTTGCGGTTACACAAATTTAACATATTTTTCTCGAATGAAAAAGAATTTATAGACAAAATAAATCTTCTGTAATTGGGACAATTAAGTTGATCAATGATAATATCATCTTTTTCATGATAATGTCACATAATTTCCTTTTAATTGCTTGACAGTTTTTATTATATTCAACATAAAAACCACACGTGAATTTTATTACCTTAAGTTAGGCTGATGTAGAAATAAACTACTTATGCGCGGACTTTATTGGCGATTCAATCACAAAAATAACCCCAAATAAAGCATTCTTTATTTGAGGTCATGTCCTCTTTATTTAGAGCGTATTTTTGTGATTGAATCGCCAATAAAGTCCAAGCAAAGGTAGTTTATTTCTATTATAAAACGATCAATGATGTTTTATCCAATGTTCACTGGTTTTGTTTGTTTTTTAATTTAATTTTGAGATTATATTAAACAATTATGTTCATAGAATGGAACAGCGGACATTTATATCTCGAAAATGGCTGTGCAGTTCTCCGTTTTATAATATATTCTAGCTCATCGTAGGATCCTAAGTTGGGCTATAGCCCATCTTAAGATAGGCTGACTTCTGAGTTGGGCTTCAGCATACACTCACTGATATAAATACGACCAAAAATTCTTTATGTACTTTACTTCACCTCACAACTCACAAGGTTTCAGGCTGAAATACCTTTTTGTAAACCTTCAATATATATTATACAAAACTCCAAAGATAACTTTGGTGCAGTCTTTCAATATTTGAAATTTATAACAACAACGTCAGTGATGAGCATGCATGCCTGTCCGTTTGAAAAAAATGTGTTTATCTAGCATAGTTTTATCTCACGCAGTTCAGAAACTACAGGTACAGTAGACTTTCATCAAGTCCTTTTGTCTAAGGTATCATATGAGGACTGAATGACTTTTACCAGAATGTGGAGATGACAAAAGTCTTTGTATTTCTCTAGACAGAAGCTTTTTTCACTCATCAATGTAATGATTTCATGTATGTCAGATTTGCTGGAATGAGAAATACAAAGACTTGGAGCAAGTCTACAGGTACAGAGATGAAGTATTATGGTTGGTTGTTTCAATGAGATACAAACATCATAGATTAATTTGCACACTCCCCAAAAACAGCAGAAGCATTAATACTATTCACAGGATCTGTTGTAAAGGTAAACATTACAACACGGTGTCTAACATTTGTGAAAATTGGTAATACAAAAATATTTATTAAATTTATTCAAAATTTTAAAATTGAAAGAGATATTCCGTTATTCAAAGAAATATAAATACTTTATGTTAATTGATTAAGTCGAGGAGCAGTCCAGATAATGTATCCTAGATAATGTATCCCTCTCAAAGTGTGTGGGGTACAAAATATGGCAAAGAGGACTGTCATACTGTATTTCCCATGCCATATTTTGTATCCCCATTTATTATATTTAATATCCCCAAGTCACAATGAAACATGTACAAAACATGTTCAAACCCTTCCCAAATGCCAATTTATGCACCTGGCATTCCAAAAATACCTTGAATGATGCCGGATATAGAAGATAGCCCATGGACACCTTCAGGGATAGCCCAGGATGGACAAAATCGGGGGTGTTGCCCATCAATCTTGGATGTGGAACAGTTACTTTACTTTTTCCATGATCTCTGCCCTCGTAAATTAATATATCAGTTTGCTATAGTGTTTTAACACACGTACACAAAACATGTAGCTTCCTTTTAACCTACCACCCTCCCCCGCCCCCACACTAACCATACTTTAAAAGAAGCCAGACATATGTCAAGATTAACTACACAAATTCCCCTCCCTAATTGGTGTTTAACCCCATTTGATGCCTCTGTTTCTTTTAACTCCATTATATCCATATTTGTCTCCGACTAAAGTGAGAAAGTGTCCCCTTGGAAATTTGTTACTTTTCTAAGGCTCCCAATATCAAGAGAAATGAGGTCTCCTACAAGACGTGACGTCTAAGAGATCACGTGACCCCCTGGGGAGATTTCCCGCTAACCCCACTTAGATCTAGCGCGCAAAGTGTTGGTGTTTTCTTAAGTGGGGTTTACATGGAAGGTGGTTTTTAAAGGGAGGGGGTTTAGGGTATTCCAGCTGAGTTCCGGGGACCCTTCGCGAGACATAAAACACCTGAAGTGCATTAGCCTTTCAGCTCTCATTACAGAAACCTAAAGAGTTGCAGACGATAATTGTCAGAAGAGGGACAACATGGGCAGGAACTTGGCGGGAAATGAAGGTACATTTTGGCGGGAAAGAGCAGACGACATTTTAAAAGGGGGAAAGGAACGAGTGTTGTGTAGCATTAAACAAAAACAGTGGGCTTACAAGGGGCAGTCTTGGGGGTGATATGGGGTGGTAGGTTTTAAGATCAACAGAAAGAATTGAGATAAAAGGTAGAAGGAGGGGAGAGAGGGGGGTTCTCATAAATGGCAAGCCGGAAGGAAGGAAGACCCCTTATCCCGGATCTGTAGCCAGAAATGAACAAATCACTTGGGGGAAAATAATCATCTCTAGGGTAAAGTGGCTTTTCTTTCACTTACAGCACTGTATCTCCCTCTCTATCTAAACTACACAGGGTTTCTCCCTTTTAGTATTGTCTTTTATACCTTCTTCTCTATGCGTGTGGCTTTTTTCTGTTCTTTTATGACACCCCTACCCCAATCCCCACCCCTCCCCCCTTTTACTTTGACATAACATTTTGTTTATGCTCAGGTAGCTTTAGCATGTTTTTGTTTTTAACTCCTTTTTATATTCTTCTTCAGAATTTTATGGGAGGAAAAAGCTTGATTAAAAACAATATAGTTCCCTCAGTAGTTAACACAGGTCAGATTATTCCTCATCATTTCATTTTGCCTTACATTGCTTTGGCAGTAAAGGTCAGAGACTTTACAGTAACAGTGCTTGATGTACTGGGGGTATAAAATTCCCTTTGGTTGATGCCCCAGCTGACTTTATGAAGGTCTTTGGCCTTTTTCTTCAAAGATGGAACTGTATGTAGTGGTGTGGGGTGTAAAAAGGGAAAAAGACTGCTTGGCATTAAAAGTGGGAATAAATTATCAACATCAAAATCTCTTACCATCTTCTGTGGCACTGATGCCTCCCTTTGATGTTTGTGTTTTATGTCCAGGGCTGCTTATATGTGTTTGTTGTTGTGCCAAGGTCCCAGTCAGTAGTTTATAGAATCCATGTAGATTGGAACTATATCACCTGTGTTATAAAAACATACTGCTCATCCCTTTTGTGAATTATTTTCTCAGAAAACCAGATTTTAAAGGGCTGCTGATTCCAACCTCAAGCAACATTTAATTGTGAGCACGATATCACCTGCTTTCACTTTCTAAAAGAAATATTATACCATGCATAAGTAAAACCTTTTAGGTACATGTAGCACTTGCCTGGTTGATATATGTGACTTATAAATTGTGTAAAAAAACTATTTAACAGTAGCAAGCTAGCCCAGGTTAAAAGGCTGACAAAAATGCACTTGAGCAAACACACCATATCATTAAGAACCCCCCACCCCCACCCCTGCTTTCCCATGCATACACAGAAGATGGTGATTACTAAGAACTTGATAACACCATCTTTTAGCCATGCATTTCAAATCAGCCGAAGAAATTCAATTACTTTCCCAATCCACTTGACAAATGGAGTCAATAGACAGAGAATCTTGTGAGCAGTAATCAATTTATCTCAACTGCGTGAAATTTCGCCCAATCGGCTGCAAAAACGACACAGGATTAAATGAATTACCCCTTCTTGTAATGGGCGCTATAAGTATCCAGTCCAATGACACTGACTGTCAAAAGGCGGGCGTGGGATTTAGTACGCAACAAACGAGCACGTGACTTTGGGCGTGTTGGGTTTGTACAGGACCAGAACAAAAACTGCTCATAACATTACCCCCGGATAAATGAAGGCAATTAATTGCGGCCGCATATCTGATTATTAGACCAAGCGAAGATAACCAAGCTTCTATAATGGGATGGCTTAATGGCTGTTGTGGAAACAAGGCTTACCAAGAAGGTAATTAGTTTCATTTAATTTAAGTTGACGGTGGATTTAAAGGCCGACTTTGTCCATTTAGTTTGTAACCAACTTGTGACATGCCATGGGTAGCTGGCACTGTTATGAGTGATTGAGGACAACAATCTTTTGACTTTATGTGTACACGCAGAGTACATTTAACTTACAGAAGAATTTCCCAAATCTGATTGTAAGTTTGTCTATTTTGAAAAATAAATTGCAGGCATTTCATAAAATTGGCCATTTAGACATTTTGATGGATATAAAGGATCCTAAGTTATTCTTTAAACCATCTTAACATGGGTTGATTCCTGAGTTGGGCTCTAGCAAATACTTAACCTTATAGTCCTTGCTTTTGAGGTTAACCTTCAGTTTAATGTCAAAATACCAACAAAGTATTTACTATTTCACCTGGAGTTCAATCAAGATAACAAAGCAAATTTCAGTTGGAAATGATCACTACAAACCTGGTACTTGGTTACTTAAAAGGACAGTTTATCCTACATATTTCTACTTACAAGAGCTTCTCTGTTATTGAGATAATGTAATGGGTTTTCTTGTGGGTTTTAAATCAATAAACAGTAAGTATTTTGCTTGACACGTATGTCCACACATATAAAAAAGATTTCCTTAAATCCACCCAAAATTGAATTTTCTATAATACCATAAATTATAGTCGTATATCTTACAATATTTGAACAGGGCTATAAGGAAATACCCAGGTATGACAAGCAGGTCAGCGTGAACCAGACTAAATTGTACTTACTAATAGAACATAAATAAAAGCCATAACAGTGTGGTTGGTTGGGCACATTTGAAACTGTCACAGCCAGTTACTTAAAGCTCTTAGGTTTCAACTAATTTCTCAGTTTCTGTAATTACAGTGTCTAGCCTTTTGTCCAGAACCATAGAATTCCCAAAACAATTCATTCTTCTCAAAGCTCCAGTCCCTGAACTCAGACATAAACTGGTATACAGTACATACGTACATTATTTTTATACTTCTAAAAACCAGCTACCTTTCATTTAATATATGTGTACTAGAAGTCTAGTTAATGAGTTTAAACCTTGGTTCCTACATAAAATCATTTATAGGTTAATGTTCTAGGAGGATAGTTTAGGTGATATATCAATTTGAATTTTTTTTAAATACATCTTAGATATGATTCAATAGTGAAGGTATTGTATGGATTTAAATAAAAGAAACATGGAAACGAAAAACAAACAAAAACACAATTTAAGATAGTTATTAAGAATTAAATCCACACAATATAATCCCTTCAAGAGAAAATAATATTTGTTAAAATTATAAGCAAGTTAAACAATGAAATCTAACCATAAATGCGTCTAATTTTATATAAATCGAAAGAATACCATTAAAATTTATTTATTTATTATGTAAATCACTGCCTTTTTGTCGCCCACAAACAGGCTAGTTCAATTTGAGAAGAGACAAATCTTTTTAAGAAAGTGGACTTCCATTTACCAGCTGTCACAATGGACAAGATTGCTATGAAATCTTGTGACTTATCTCTATCAAGGCTTGTCAAATCCAATGGGCTTCCTGTTTAAACAATCACATTTAGCTAGTAGTTTTTTGCCAGCTAGCAAATAAAAATGAGAGTTCTTCCAATCCTGAAAGAGTTTGTGTTTATCTGCTTTATCAAAATGTTGTACTACAAAACATGTCCATTTCAATTGTCTGTGACAAGTAGAAGTAATTTATGAGAATTCTGAATAAATGGTTCCATAACTCTCATATATTCTTATCTGTGTGTGCAGCTGAAAGAAGATATGAGATTGTCTTATAGTGAAATTAATACTCTTTTATGAATGACATTGGAAAAATCGGCATTTTTGAAGAATGTCCACATCAATTTGGCATTGTGTAAGTTATTCAGATCATATATATGGCAGATCTATGGTCCTATTTTTAATCTAGATGACTTAATTGTTGCTCAAATATTGCAGAAAGCATAAGATATATTTTACACATATGTTCTTAGAGAGATCAAATTAAAAAAGAGTTAATTAAATATATTATGATGTTGTCATTTTACGAATGGTTTTCATCAAAGCTATCTTAGCACAGTGAAACATAATTCATTTTATTTCATATATTTAAAAATGACTTAATTATCAACACATTATATAAATCAATATATCTTGTAGTTATTTTGGTAAGGAATGTATACTGGCTGGGGGTAATTCATCTCTGTAAAATAATAGATAAGAACCAACCAACCATCAAGTTTCCCAGTTAAATTCACAGCCTACACAGAGATACTAGGAACCCACAACTGCAACAGTACCCAGTTGGACAACAATCAACTATATGTCTGTGGTTTCTTTGTAAACCTTACCCTCCAGTATTACATAAACAATTGTTTTTAGTTCATCAGTTTTCCCCTAGAAGCTTAAACTTACAGATTTGAAAAAAAATATATAACAGGATGAAAAATACATCCAATATAGGATAGCCCATTGTTACTGGTGCTTATAATAACAAGAAGGTTACAGTACAAAGGTATCAGACGACATTTGAGACAGGTCTATGGATGTATATGCTGACTTATGATTACTCTCACTTGATCTGTCAGGATGACTTATAACATATTTAGTCTATAAATTCCCTTGGTAATGTGACACATGTCTCAGAGTAAGTTATACCAGCAAATCATCTTCAATCTTACATTCCACGATATAAACGTTCCCTTCTTTCACAGTTTAGAGCTGGGGTATTACCCTTACGCATAGAAACTGGAAGATATCACCTCATTAAAGATTCACAAGCTAAAAAATATAGAAAACTTAACACTGAAGAAAGAACATGCCTCATATGTAATACAGAATCAGTGGAGGATGAAATTCACTTTCTTTGTAAATGTTGTATATTTAAGGAGCCAAGGGAAAAAAATGTTCAATGAGATATGTCTTAAGGTAACAAATTTTGCAAGTTTGACTGATGAAGAAAAATTTCAAATAGTGTTACGAGATTTTGAGAACTTGTTAATTGATTATTTAAAGACATCCTGGAATATTAGACAAACTATAGTCAATAGATAAATTTATACAATTTTCTATTCTCTTTTATGCTGAATTTAATTAATAACTAATTATGGAATTGTATTATGTTTAACCAACAAATGAAATACTGTGTATTTGAAGTGACTTATAAGCCCATTGGGGGCTGGGCAATTGGTATAATTGATTTAAAACATGTTTTTGTGAATTGCATGTCACTATAATAAATAAATAAATAAATAATATACATACTAGAGAGGTTTAGTACTACGTTTGAAAAGGCACGTAACGTTAAATAATTTCCGTAAGAGATAAGTTACGTTTCAAGTGGATGTGTTTATCATATTAGGGTTTAGCAATACATCAATATAAAGGAATGGCGGTCAACGTAGTTTCTTTGATGTACTACAAAACAAGTCTGCTTTGTAAATATGCCTCTTGTATGTATATAGCAAAATATCGTGAACTGAAACTTTACTAAAATATGATGTACATATTTATCTGCCTGTGGGGCTGTAACATATTTATTTGTAGCATGTAGTTTTTTAAAATAAAATAGATAGGAGTGAGTGAAAGTAAGGAAGTCACCCTTGATGTATAAAATGTAACGTAATAAACTCCAAAAACGCTAAAAGTCACCTGATACACATCCACTGCTGACGTTATTAAGTTTGCGTTTACGTTTTGGCTAAACCTCTCTCTACTTACCAGCCCCCCCCCCCCGCAGCCCCCCGAAAAAAAAGGGGAAAAAGACTCGGAAACTGTAAACATAAGTAATTACCTTCCAATGTTTCTTCAGCTTTCATCGTCTGTATAGCTTATATGGTATGCCACCTTGTATGTCTGCGACTGTGGCCTAGCGGGTAACACACTTGTCTAGGAACTCAGAGGACGTGGGTTCAATCCCAGGTACAGGCAGATACATAGTGGCTCGTATGACCACTTAAAATGGCGGTCCTCTGTCATTGGGTCCTATCCCCAGTGGTAGGTTAAAGAACCTCAAGGACGTTGATAAATGGTCATCCTTGAGCCTCTATCTTCCAGTTAGGGGAATGTCAGTTACTTATGAGTTGGGGCTGTACCTGTGCAGTTGGATTGGTAAATAACGCTTTGAGTCCTGTAGTATATGGAGATATTACGCTGAGTATAAATACATAATAATAATAATAAAATGTCACCTGAAAGATTCTTTGACCAACTCGTATCCACTGCCTTCCTCTGCCATAAAATCTACGAATCATGATACAAACTACACAATGTCCTGCAAGCCATGAAGTAAAGGCCAAGTTGGTAATAAATTTATTTATTAGTAAAACACACACTTACTACATACAAATTAGACGTTCATATACTACACTAACGTAAAATTACTACTAATTACTACCATGTAAGTTGATTCTGCTAATTTCAAAGTTTCGGATGAAAGTTAACATAACACAAATTGCATTAAGTCTGATAACAGCTAACTACAATGAACACAATACTTACATTTGTATTGTATACTAAAACAGTTATACAGTTATAAATTACTGAGAATTGTTGTATATTAAAATATGACAACTAACAATGAAATGGTCATTTAAGTGCAATTGCATTCTGTACTAAAACAGTTATAATTACTTAGTTGTAAGAGACTAAAAGTTACTCTATAATCAAGTTGCACCATTTCTTATAACAATTGCATTTAAACTTCAAGCCGACCCAACACTTGGGCTAAACATGTCAAACTCTACGATGTGCTGAAAGCAACGTTAGGCTCAGGGGATTGTTGCCACATGCAGTAACTGACAGATGTGTGGTGCTGGTAAATATACATTATTGTCAATGGCTGATACATCTATAGAAAAATTGACAGATATTTCTCAGCCGTAGAGGTTTCTCCCACCCTAGCTAATAAGTCCAATCTTCTCTTTGCACAAGAGTGAGTCCCAATGTTTATTATATAACGTGGCAATTCTACAGGTCACTTTGGTAAAACACCCAGAGATCACATCATATTTTGAGATATTTTGGAGTAAATATTGTTATTCTTTCAAGAACGACCACCTCAATGATGTCCCATATTTAAGATAAGGTTGACATTTCTGTCAATTTCAGTGATATTATTGAACACCAGTCTTAATATACATGTATTCATACAGTCTCACCCAAATTCCCTGATATGCATTTTCAATAATGTTACATGAGGCATATATTGGCATCAAATTTACATCATTAATCATCGAACATATGACAGATGTTCTGTTTCTGTTTCCCATTGTAAACATATTATAGTTGTCCGTTTCATACTACACGTTGAAAGTGATTTCAGTGCAATGTTTTTTTCTCTTTTTTTTTCTTTGTTAAAAACCTACAGTTAAAGCAAAATGTCTGAGCTAAACTATAGGCTTATTTGTAAGAAGACAAAAATCTAAAGTTAAGACAAATTCTCGTGGACAAAAGATGATCCTCGGTCAATCCTGCTCCTGGAGCCATTTATATTAATGTGGTATGTACAGCAATGGGTATTATTAAGTTAAGAACTTATTCTCTTTACAAAAATGAAATTCTTACTGAACCATATGTTAGTTGTCGTGTGTCAAAATATAAAAGATCATTATTTTGCCAATTAAGAATAGGTATTTTGCCCTTAGAAATTGAAACAGGTCGGCATTACAGACTGAAGCTAGAAGACAGAATTTGTAAAATATGTGAAGAAGCTATTGAAGATGAAATACATTTCCTATGTATGTGCCCTGGTCTAAAAAATATACGTACTGCTTACTATAAAATATTTCATATAAATAATTGTAATAATTATATTGATCAGTTCTGAGGCAATGTGTAGTAAAAATCAAAGTATGCATGAATTTTTGGTGAATCCATGAAGAATGCCCATCAGGAACAATGCCCATCAGGTACTATGCCCATCAGAACAATGCCCATCAGGAACTTTACCCATCAGTAAATTTTCAGGGGTGGAGGTTTGCCCATCAATTTTTTTACCCATCTGTTCTTTTTTAATTCTTTGTATTCTCAGCACGAGAATTTCATAAAGATGTATTTATCAGTTTTGGAGTAATCGCAAACAGACAGAAAAACAAACAAATGCGCATAAATGAGATTTTAAAAGGTTAATCATGAGATTAATCTCCAATGACTTTAAGGGAGAATGGCTTTTAAGCTGATAATTTATAAGAAAAAGTATAGTCTGATATTAATCTCTATCTCTATACGACCCTAGCCTTTGAAAGGTGTCATTTTAACTCTCAAGATATAACCTATGTCTTTTGAGAGTTTTTTTCCATGAACATCTCTTTTTCAATCCCCTGGACAGGCTACCAATCATTAGTGCTGGTAACCAATTTATACTCTAAGGTGAATAGGGACATATGTGAATGAGGTACCTTGTCTAAGGGTACATTACTCATGACCGAGGTGAGGATAGAACCCCACACCTTTTGTTCTAAAGTCCAACAGCCTAACCACTGTGCAATAGGGGCCATCAGTTTGTCAGAATGGACTTTAAAGCCCTCAACTACACCAAAGTCAGAACAAATGTCTCCACAGAAATATTGGTTAGTCATCATTAGATTTCCACCTGCTCCTTAAAGTGTTTTCTCATGTTAACCCCCCTCACCCCATTCACCTCTGTCAGATTTGCGCCTATGTTCACTTTCAACAAATATCTTGTATTTAATCCCAGCCTTTCCAGCAGTCTCAATAATTTGGTAAAATATATTTACGATTTCTTTTCTTTCTTATTTATAATAATAATAATAATTGCTTTTATAAAATATTATTGGTGTTGCTATTATGCAAGTCCACCTCCAAATATAACCGAAAATCTGTACACTTTGCAGATTTTGACCCATTTGAAATGCTTATACCAAATTAAGCATTTAATTAAGCACTAAATTTATGAGAAACATCCTCTTAAGAGGTTTGTCTGGAAAGGGAAAGTCCATATTCCGGCAAAAAATAGTTCCTAACTAAGTAGTACCCGAGTAGGGGAGGCAACCGGAAGGGGATAGGCTTGTCTGAAGGGGTAAGTCTTCAGATAATTTTTGAAACACATACTGTTTCCTGTGAGCTGATGATATAGGGAAATTTAGTCAATTTAATGGGGTTGTACAGGTCTAGCACTGTCTGCCAATCTTTCTCCGGTCAGTTGAAAAACTGGAAATATGATATCCACTGCTAAGGTTGTCAGATTTTTCAGTGAAAGCATTTGGAAATGGATTTTAACTGAACTAATGGGATTGTTTCAAGGAGGTACCTACAAAAGTGTAACTTTTAAATTGAACAAGTTAAATCTGGCCGTAAGTACATAAAAAAAGAGACATTACCGCCTAAGCACTGTGGCCTAGCGGGTAGCACACTTGTTTAGGAACTCAGAGGACGTGGGTTCAAACCCAGGTACAGGCAGATACATAGTGGCTCGGATGACCACTTAAAATGGCAGTCCCCTGTCATAGGGTCCTCTCCCCAGTGGCAGGCTAAAGAACCTCAAGGACATAGTCATCCTTGAGCCTCTATCTTCCAGTTAGGGGAACATCAGTTACTTGTGAGTTGGGGCTGTACCTATGCAGTTAGATGGGTTTAATAGCGCTTTGAGTCCTGTAGTATATGGAGATATTGTGCTGAGTATAAATACACATTACATAAACACACATTGTAAATTGCATATTGATCTTAACTTTTGCCTCTATCTGCCATTGTGTCTTGGTGGGTAATACAGTTGTCCAGATGACCTTGGTTTGGTCTCCGACACAGACATGTACGTACTGGCCTGGAAGACAAGTTAAAATGGTGACCCTCTGACAGTGGTAGGCTGAACAGCCTCAGAGAAGTTTATAAATGGTCACCCCTGAGACTCTTTCTTCCATTAAAGTGTCGTTTACTCCAGGTACAGTTTCTGACCATCTTTGAGGAGGACCAAGCCATGTTGCGTACAGACAAACAAACCGACCCAACTACAATACTGTCTCCTCTTCCCCTTACAGGGGCCAAAGGTAATTGTAAGTCTTGCTTCTTCTACATTTTAAACTCGCATGCTGGAAAAGTATTGATTTTCTTTACATCTGCTGGTTGTTATTATGTTACAAGAATGTACACTTGTAGAGTTTTGTTTCTAAAAACTACAATGTACACATATCATATGTATATTATATAGCAAAAGACTGACATCGGCTCTGGTCTGCTATTTCCTTTGAGTGCTTCACAATTAAATCACATTCACAACTCAAATAAGCCACAAAATTGATATAATAATGTTTTGTTTAACTTTCTTTATCTGGCAAATACTTTTAGATTAAAATATGTATTCTATGTAATTCCTAGCAAAATAAAAAAAAAACAATTTGTAAAATTGCATGCAATGGTGGTGTATTTTCGTGAAACTTTAAAGTAATCATTAGTAAATGTTTAAACACACACACAAAAAAACACCTCTATCTCCCCCCATATTTTGTTCAATCCGGAAGTACTAGTTCACTCCCATTTCCTTACATGTATGACCATTGATTGAGTGATTGATTTGGATGTAACACTGCATTCAACACATTGCATATATAGGTGATATCATGATGGATAGCTGGGTGGATAACATTTATGAAAGTAGTACTAGATGATCAAGACTCTCAACTCAACAATGTCAAGCACTGATAAGTCTCTACCAGTTTTCTCACATCAGATCTAGGCTAGGACTCGAACCCAGTGCTGAGAGATGGGAGGTGAGTGTGTTGACCACGAAACCACTGGAATGTTAATAAGGTTCCCAGGATCTAAGTCTTGAGAAAGGCTAGTCTCTCTAAAAAAAACTCAAAGTTTTTGGATAGAGAGACACAGAAGTTGGTATGTGCGTGTCAGTTTGGAAGGGCAGGCGTCAGGCTCCCATAAAAACCAATCACTGCTAACGGCTTGCGCCGACAAAATGAAAGCTTTTCGTGTGAAGGGGACGTAAACTGAAGGCTGGGCCCCCGTCATAAAAGGCCAAGCTCTGACAGTTAGGTTACCTTGATCACATTAAAACTACAGCTGTAAAAGATGCAATAAGGCATTAAGTTGGGGGTGGGGGGAAGGAGGGGGGATCTGTTAGTGAATATACTGTGTATTTTACAGGGCCTTGGGACCATCATTACTGCAGGGAGGTTCTTCAAAGAGTTTATTATTATGGAAAAGAGAGGGTTTCAGGAAAGCAAAGTAGATAGGGGGGTTGCTGACACTAGGTAATATGGGTGAAGAGGTTTTATGTCTAGATGGGAGTCACTCTCTTTAGATGAATAAGAGGATTTGATTTATATTTGGGTCAGACATAGCTGTTATCACTCCTTTAAAGCATACTTGTGATGTCATTCTATTGTTAAAAGTGTGCATTATTTTTAGGTAATGCACACTTTTTTGTTCCAATTTACAGACACCTGAAACAGTCAAATGGTTTTTGCCAGAACAATGAGATAAATGCTATAAATTGAAAAAAATCTGAAATATATGAATACTTCAATAGGATGACATAGCAACTGTGTTTTAAGTCTAGTATATCAATTGAATTATCCAGTTCATTTGCCCAAAAAGTGTTCTAAACAAATTATTTGTCACTTTTATTCCTACTATCCATTTTAGAGTAGAAATTCTACAGAAGATATACCAGACACCAATATTAACACATGGGTCAATATACAAAAGCCAATATATCAATAACCAGTAATCAAGTACATTGGGATTTGGGTTAATTGATTTATCAAGAGTTTTTAAAATAATTCCATAAAAGAGTAGTGTTTCAGGGGATGTATCTAAACGTGTGTGAGCTTTAAATTCGGTAAAGTATTCAAAAGTGTGCCTCACTGGGAAAATAATGCACACTTTTACTCGACACCTTCAGGGTTCTCGTAAAGTGTGCATTATTTTCCCAGTAAGGCACACTTTTTCATACTTTACCTATCACGTAACTCACATCCCACGGCTTCAGATATATGGAAAAACAGAAAAATTTCTATTTACTCTTTTTGTATGCAAATAAGGATGGTCCTCTTTTCACGATAACATAAAGATATACGTGCAGGCTATAAATATTCTACTACTGCTTGGTGTTGTAAGTTGGCACAAACCTCAACTTGGCAAAAACAGGAAGACAGAAATTATTAAAAGTTTGATGTCATTAGGCATATTCCACAGCCGTGATCTGTAGAATCCAGATTTGAGGGATCAACAGATCAGGTCAAAAGAACCTGATCTGACTGATCCGGATCATGATCTGAGTGATCTCATGAAAAAGGTGGATTCGAGAGATCAGATCTGTGAGATATCCCACAATTCTTTGCAAAAGATGGCGGAAAACACAAAGTTTGAAATTTTCATTTATAATTTTAATTGTTGATAAAAAAGTAATTCCAAAGATGAAAAAGTATTAAGTAATTCCAAAGATAAAAAACTAATTCCAAAGATGCAAAGCATGCCATTTCTGTTGCCATCTTGGATTATCATTTCTGCAATTTTTGCATTTCACAGATTCTACTGATCTGAAGGATCTCGACCTCGATCTGGATCACAAAGATCACACAGATCTCAAGTTGTGGAATACGCCTAGAGGCAACACCCGTGAATTTCAATACCATGTGAGGTATCTGAATTGATCACGGACCTCCATATGCAAATTTCCAAGTTTGGGCATTGATTCCAAATAGAAATTCTATCATTATCCCTTACAAGGTTTATTTTTATTTTAGTAAATTGTGTTTCTGTCAATACACATTTCAATCAAAAGAAATCCACGTAAGTGCAGGGGGGGGGGGGGCATGGTGGCAGGGTGGTTATGTTAGGTCCCAACTCGCGATCAGGAACATCTCGAGATTGTCCTTGCACAAACTCAAAATCTTGAGTTGGGGCAAACATCTCGAGACGGTGCAGAACTTCTCGAGTTGGTGCTGCCCAAACTTAAGATAATGTATCTTGAGTTTTCATTAGCTCTTAACATGGCTTTATTTAGAGGAAGTCCACAAGTGTGGCTTCCAAATATAATCTGAAAAAGGATTACAATTGTATTGAATATATAACTCTTTGATTACATAATCAAAGGTATTTATTTGTGTAAAGTGCCTTCTGAACTTTTTCTGAGATTCTAATTGCACTTTCATAATTGTTGGAGTGTTGTCAGGTATTTCCTTTTGCTAGATTACCAGAATCCTCCTATTAACAGGTCCATTAAATGTGATTAATATTTACTTTTGATATTTTAAGATAGTAATTACAAAAACAACAGTTATTGAAATAAAATCATAACTATAAATGTTTAATGGTTTAATTTGATGATTTCATTACATTTCTCTGAGCTATGTCTAAACCCAGATTCACAGAAAAAAATCACATTTCATGTAAACATGCACAAAAAAAACAACAAAGAACTCATCATAATGCCACAAAAATTGCAATTATAAATTACAAGGATTACCTGACTACACTGTGACTGTGCGCACACACAATATTGACTAGGCACTAAAATTAGCCAATCAGTTATTTGTAGACTTCAATTAATTAGCCATTTACAGCCCTAGGTATATATCTTAAGTTTGTCCAGCCCAATCTCGAGATGGGAGTCCCATCTCGAGATGTTTGCCTCAACTCAAGATCTTGAGTTTGTGCAAGGACAATCTCGAGATGTTCCTGATCACGAGTTGGTGCTCAACAGTAACACCTCTGAGATCAGGTTCGGTTCCCGGCCCGACTTCAAGTAGGAAAGCTGGTAGTTGCTTGCCGTTGGTCGGCAGTTTACAGTCCAGAACCTTGACCAACTGTATGTACTGGTTTCATCTGCCCACAAAACTACCCATCGTGATATGACCTGTACAGTGTTGAAAGTGATGTAAGACCCCAAATAAATAAATAAATGCACCTAAGTGCACTTAAAGCTGGCAAAAACATGGTTTCTGTGTCCAAACTGGGAAGAGTCACAGCCGGGGGCGTGTACATATACAATATCAATCCCTCATTTACCATGAAGAGGACATGGAGGCGATAATATAGTCTCTATTGGAAATCGAAACTCAGCCAATCAATGTGAAACTTACAGAGGTATATTTTTGTATCGTGGATCCTGATTAGTTAGAGTTTGCAACTGCATTAAATTGTTTACATCACTTACTTTGTTTAATTACTCATGAAATAAAATCAAAGCTAATAAGCTGTTTGAAAAAATATTTACAGATTCCATTCTATGTTTAATAGTCTTTCTGTTTTGACACTTATAACATAGCCTGGTAATTTTTCAACGGGTACTTGTATCTATTTGAATTACTTCACAGATGAATGTCTGCCTACTTGTAAATGCATGTCAATTGGTTCCTTGTAGTAAATTGAGCTATTGATATACATTTTAAACATGAGTTTAGCATTTGTTAACAATTTACATAATTAGTGAATGAACGAGTAAGCTGGACTAGTAAAGGTTTTCAAACATGCTTGAAAAATGAGGATTTCAAGGAACATCGCTATTAAGTTTCAGGGGCCGTATCCACAATATGGATCTAGATCAAGTTGAATGAAAGATCAGTAAAATTTTAGCATAAACAGCAGTAAAGTTGAGCTGTTTTGGGCTTAACTTGAGCTCAATCCTTTTGCAAATACAGTTGTGACAGCACTTTTTTGGGGGGGAGGGGGGTGTGGGTGTTGGGAGGCCAACTCGTGGCAGTAGAACAGGATCAACAACTATATACTAAATACATTTAGTCTGCTGACCTGTAAGACAGCTAAGGGCTTGGATTTTAAGTTCCTTTTAGCAGTCAAAGTTATATCAGGACAAAAAATTTGGTGAATTACACATGTCATCATAAATTGGATTCAAACTAGGGCTGCAAGCAAGCCCGAAAATGCGCCTCGATTCCTCGTTTTGGAAGAACCGACTCAGACTCGGTTAAACCCTTGATTATCGCCCACAAAATAAACTGTATCATATTTTGACATATTACACCTTATAAAATGGTTAAAAGGCACACAATAGGAAATAATTTTGATAATTCATTGAATTTTGGAAAAAAAGACGCATTTATAATGCAAAATACAGGACACTTTAACCATTTTTTTATATTGTGAGATTGGAGGCGTCTTCGAAATATGCTATATTAAAATGTCGTCTTATAAAAAAATTGACAAACAATTAAAGTTTGCAAATGCTTTAAATATGAAAAGCTGAAATGGAAACACCTTATATTAGTAAAATATATAAATAGTAGGTAGTAGATTTTACGTCTGTGTTTAGTTGTTTTCAAATACCGAGTCCACTTTTCTTGCCTCCAGTATTACACTGAATCGCTTCATTTCCGAGTAACCAAAGAATCGTTGCAGCCCTAATTCAAACCTGCAACAACATAGGTTTAGAGCCAAGTGACTGAATTAACCTCCCTGCCACTGTAGCTGCTGTGACCTGTAGCATTATCCCCCGCCTCTGCCAAATACACAAACTGTCTCTCCTATCAGGTCTTTTTTGCCCGCCAAATTTCATCAGCTGTCACATTTCTCATTCCAGACGAGATTTTAATCCTGTTAAACTAATCACTGCAGAAACTCGAGTAAAACCGACTGACTTTTGGGCTTATGAAGGATGTTGACACTTATTGCATTAATGGGCGATATTACCACATGGTCACATATTCAGCTCATGTCGAGTTCAGAGGTGGATTCGTTTTGCAAAATAAAACAATAATTAAGACACATTGATATATGATTTGTGTAATAGGGGTTGAGGAATACACTGGGGCACATAATGTGGGGGCAGACGTTAGGTTTATTAATTTTATAATCTATTTCAATGACTTTACAGGCCAAATTATTTTTTATGAGAGAAATGTTTAATCACTTGTTATTTTTTTTCATTCTCTGCTAAAGTAACTTCAGTTTTATTTAAATTTATTTCCCCTTTTTTTTCAAAAATAAAAAAAAAATGGGTGGGGGAGAATTTTATGTTTCATGTATTTATTGTTTCTGTTAAAATGAATTTTAATAAGTTTATGTGTAATATATTTATTGTTTCTGTTAAAATGAATTAAAAGTTTGCAAGAATAATTAGATTCAAAATATAACAAACTATCATATTTATTTCAAGCATTTATTTTGAATAATTATTTGGTGACAATAAATCGTTGAAGACTATTTAAAGTAATTTTGATAAAACTCGTCTGGATTTCTTAAGTGCACATAAAAGTAAATAGTTATAACTCTGATATAAATCGCTTTATTCTATTGTCACACATACTGCTTCGCTTGACTATGTAAATTGGTATATACAAAAATAGTGTAAGCAAAATATTTAAAATCCAGTCAATCAGAGTCACTGTTACAAAAAGATATAGCTTTGTAAACTTTAAGTTGATTGGTCATGTGCCAATTTAGGGCACCAATTTCACACAGAAATCACAAAATCACCCTTTAAAACGCGCTGTAAATGGTTAGCCAATCAGCAATTTTATATAAAGTATATTTATCACTTTGAATTACACAAGATCAAATTGGCAAAATCTGTGTTCTAGTTGTGCCAATTTAAGTAAGAAATCCGAATCAAACAGGAAGCAGACTTGAGGCATTTTTTCTTAAGTTTTCATGTGCCCAATTAACATTCATTCTTTTGTTGCTGATTTTCATTTGTAAAGTAAAAGTATATTTCTGTGATGTTTTAGCCACTGAAACAAGGATTTTACACCTGAATAGACTTATAAACACATTGATAGATGGATAATATTTTGCTCCAACAACAATGGGTTTGTAGTATACAACATATGATGTATTTCAAGGAATTACTTTGGTCATACAACAGTTTGGGCTGGAACAGATGCTCGGAAACTGAACCAGATTGTGGTCCCATAATCCACTGAAAATAAGGGAGTCCTGATCTCTGACACTATAATGCAGTAATTTTATTAACCTTAATTGAAAACAGTTGCCTGATGGATAAAAGTTTTTTAAAAGGTCTCACTGAAGTTACCTAGGACGTGCTAAGCTAGCTGATGCAACAACAATAAGATTTACATCACCATTATTATATCATATAAAATATTCTATTTTTTACCTATTATTTTTATTCTGATGATCCATAATACAAAAAAGAATCCACCTCAGATGGAATATAGAGTGGGGTCTTTTTAAAGCAGACAGCCAAAATGCTAAGGGATGAAACAGTGTTACCATACTGTTCTTCCAAGTTTTAGTGATCTCCACGAAATCAGAAACGTACTTTCACATGAGTTTATGGCATAGATAAACCTAATATACAAACACCTATTGATGCACAAACTGAACAAATTATGAATAGTTTCTATTAAATAACTATAAAAAAATATATATATAAAGTCTTTACTGAGTTGGTAGGACAGACAAATATAAAATTACATATCAATGGTGAACTTTTGCCACTAAGTGGTACATGAAAAAAAGACTTCACTAAAGACTAGAATATTTTATGCAATGTGGGATAAAACAGAGACAGGCTCATAGAAGCTTTTAGTGTCCTCAATCCTTAATCTGTGACAGCTTAACTTTGCAAGTCTACCAACAGAATCCCCTGCTGTGTGGGGTGTCTACGAGAGTTAAGTATTCTCCACAGGCTTTCGTGACGGTAACGTCTCTCTAGCCCGTTGATTTCGGGTCACATGGGATTTAGTCCCGCCCCTTTTGATCTGTATTATCGCCAGCTACCAGTCGCCCCCAGTGACGTGACATAGGGCCATTTCATTGCAAAAGGGGAAAACCATAGGCAGGCGATATGCAAATATATGTCAGGCGAGAGAGACCCCTTTGGGTGACAGATTTCATAATTCAAGTGTGCGGGGCATTGTGAGTTTTCAATGCCACCCAACAATAAGAGGGATCAATTGAGTGTTTGATAGAACCGGAAGTGCGGAGGGAAAACATCAAAACTTCCGCTTCAGTGGTTTAATGACTGTTTCTTTTCAAATACCAACCCCCCCACCCCTCTTTTCCCAATTTTTGGGAGGATAGGGGGTAATATATGACTATATTGCATATGTGGATAACCACAGAAAAAAGAATCATCTTATTGGACCTGTCAATGTGTATCTGTTTTGCAGCTTTTGTTCTTTGGGAAAGAGTAGGAAAAATATAACAGGAGGGGGGTTATTTATGGGACAGGTCTGAGGGGTCTCTGAGACCATTTAATTTGATTTTTGTTTTATTCATCCGCCGCGGAAGGTGACATCCCGGGAGAACATTATACGGATGATAAAAGGACTGTGTGTTACTTGCATAATTTAATATTAATGCACATAAAAATTAAACACTTCTTGTTCTGCCAGAAAATATTGCTTGTTTGAGGGTGGATGGGGGCTTTGGATGGGTGGCATGAAAAGAAGGATAGAGGGAGGGGGTTAGGGTGGGAGATAGGGATTGATTGATTAGGGGAAAGGGGACTTTGTGATGTTCCAATGATGTTGTCATTTCAATTGTCTGTTTTAATGACAGAAACAAGATTGATGAATTTTAGCATATTGTTGTGATCTGTTAACAAAAGAGGGCAAGGGAGTTCCAGTCATCAATTTGGTTAGTGATCAATAATGTTTCTAGTTAGTGGGAAAATTTATGACTCAATGTCACAAATTTCAGATCAAACAAAGGGGTTCCTGTATTGTACAAATCTGAAATGTTCGATATCTTTTCGTGGTTGGATTTTAATTCATCTTTGCAAATCAGTGTGTGGGTCATACAATGATATAAAGTTTGAAGTAAAACTATTGCACAGTAAGTGGCCAAACTTGTAAACTTGAGATAAAATAGTTATTTTTGATGAAACTACTGCCAACAATTCTACATACAGTCTAATCCTAAACCACAGTCCATAACCCAAATTGCAGTGGTGAAATGTGAGTTTATCAAGTTCAACCTCCTTGCAGAATCTAGAGTTTTTGGCATAGAGTATGTTTTTCCTAATTATGCTGTTTGAATTTGTAACATAGCTAGCATAGATTGTTTTTACAAAAAATATTGATTGTTGATTGATAGAAGATATTATATTATCTCCCCTTCAGAGGTTCTCAAAGAGGTAAATCAGTTATTTTTGTATGTACTGTAAATTACAAACATAATTTGCACTTGGGTCATTGCATGTTTTAAACACAAGAAACCTATCACAATTAACAGAGCGCGGGTGCATATTATAATCTGGTGTTTGAATTGTCTCAAATACCAGGCTAAGTTGTATATATTTTCTTTGTTGTTTTTTTTATTTTTTGGGGGGTCACCATTGTTTAGTTTAATTTATTTTTATGGCGAGCTCTCTCCAAGGCTCGTGCTTCTAGAGATCACTCTTTTTTTCTTTCTTTTTTTATTTCTATTTTTCTTTTTCCCAACTTTCAAGAATTAGGCACTATCTAATGCACTACTCGTGTTTTTGATTGCTTTGCAGCCTGCAAGCAGCATATATATGAGCATGCTTTTATTATACAGATTGCCTGTAACATACACCCGTGGACAGTGAATCGGACAGGACAGTCCTGTCAGGCACAAAAATAAATTGTGACAGATGAATTTTTATTGAATATTAGGGCTGAAATGAAATAGAGAGTTACATCAACAATATAAAATACAAGAACTATGTATGTGTTGGCATATGTTTTTATGCTTTTAATGGGAACTCCAATACAATTTACATTGGTGTTCGACACAACTGTCCAGTTCGATTCACTGCCCATGGATGTATACTCATACATATGTCCCCGGTGTAGCATTAGATAATGTATCCCTCAAAAAGTGTGTGGGGATACAGAATATGACAGGTGGGGCTGTCAGATTCTGTATTCCCTGTTAAATTGTGTATCCCCTTGTCATATTTTGTATCCCCTGACGTTGGGCTAGTCCTATTGGTATTTCAGTCACATGTGTGTGTTGTTTTCTTTATTTTGTGATTAACAAATACATGTATATTGTATGTTGTACCTGTACGATGTTTGTTCTACCATTCTTTTGAACTTTATTCCTTTAACCTCTGGTTAAGTGACTAGCTAAATGTAGTAATTGGGCATTGTTGTAACACTCTTTAATGTGTTTTAAAGGTGAGACTTTGCATGTATAACTGTTTATACACAAAAGTTTTTATTAAATCATAATTTTCAAATGTTTAAATGCTAAGCTCTTAAATAGACAATTACCCATCAGGGTTGAGTCTAGTACATTTGTACTTATAGAACATAATAAAAAAGTCAAATTTTTTATGTGTGTATGACTAAATTCATCAAATTAACATGTTTGATTTATTTATATTTTCATATTAACAAGTGTAATTTAAAGAGGAAATTTTATAATTCTTTGTTAAATTTTATAATCAGGTTCACCCATAAAATCATCCTATATATTTGTGTGGCCCTATTTGTGTATTACCCAATAAAGGTTTGACGGAATTAAGCCTCATTATATTTAGAGACCCAATCCAAGTGAAACAAATCAACATCAATAGAATATTAAGACAATAGACACAAATCCAATTAAGAAATCACCTCAATGAACGACAAATAAATCAACATGAAAGGAATATGTTGATACTTCTCAGGGCTCAGGATACATAATTCATTTTAGTTTCTTAAATTCAACACTATTTGTTGATGCTAGATAAATTTAAAACATTTGTGTAAAATCAGAAAGAATGTACAGAGTAAAACTTCCGTATCAAGGTCAGTTAAGCTGATCAATATTTATGTTACCTTTTTCATGAAAATGTCATTTCTCCAAAATGTCATGTAATTTTCTTTTATTTGCACATGCTTGTTAATAGTTTTCATTATATTCAGCATAAAAGTCATTACTGAATTTTATTAACTTAAGTTGGCCTGATATGTTTTCTCCCATCTTTAGATAGGCTGACTCGTAAGTTGTGCTCCCACATCTATAATGTATTTTTATACAATATGTTTTAAATCGTTTGGGTCTTGTTGCAAAAATAAGCTTATACAATGTGTTAAGAACAGTGTGTCTTAGGACAACTCAATGATTATATCTTGTTTTCATATAATTGGCCTTAATGTAACTTGTTTTAATCTTCCTCCCCAAGGGCCACTTCAAAAGGATACAGGTTTTGATGGGGATACAATATTTGATTGTCAAATAGTGCACCCCCTTAATCCCTCTATTGTTGGGGATACAAAATATTCCGTATCCCCTAAAAGATCAAAGAGGGGATACAGAATTTGATGGGGATACAGAATTTGATGTTACACCGGATCCGTATTCACAAAAGGAATAAGTTGACAATGAGCACCAAATTAGCATAATTTTACCATAAAAAAGAAAACAATATACTTGAGCTGATTGTCATCCTTATCTTTGGCCACCCCGTTTTTTAAATATGGTCATTGGTCAAATGGCTTTTGAATCTGTAAATTAACCCACTGTCTGTAAATTAACCCACTGTCTGTTTCTCCACCCATGGTCTTTTGTTCCCTCTAATAATGGTTACCCTTCACCCCACTTTTTCCTTTTGGCAGGGACTTCACAGGCGTAAGTCAGAAAACAAATTTGGATTGTAATGATCCAAGTGATCACAATTGATTGGAAGCAAGGATGTCTCAGTGTCGTCAGTGTCTCAATATCGAAAGCATATTAGTAGAAATACTGTGACAGCATTACGCAACCGGCATCTTGATTGCCAGTACATATATCTGTAAGAGCACTTGAAATATTAGCAATAAATCCTTAATCTAAAGAAGTTATAAACATTTATCCCATAATTTAGTATATTTTAAGACTCTGTAGCAATTCCTAGGAAATAACTGCCATGTTTTGTTTTCTTGAGCTTCACTGCCTGTGAGAAGGCCTATTTAAATCAGGGTGTACTAAAATGCATTTTTTTTAGAATCCTGGAGGACGCTCTATCTGTATTTTTTTATGTCAAACCATCCCTGATTGGAAGTGATTTTCTGTATTCCAATGGCATTTTATTGTAACAATGATCAGGGGCCACGGTGACACAGTGGTAACACCCTTGCCTCTAAACTCTGAGGCTGGCAGTTGAAACCCGAACCTTATGTGGGTAAGTTAGTAGTTGCTTACTGATGGTCAGCAGTTTACAGTATAGAACCTTGACCAACTGTATTTACTGGTTTCCTCTGGCCACAAAACTACCCATCGTGATACAATCTATGCAGTGTTGAAAGTGACGCAAAACCCCAAATAAATAAATGTAACGATGATCATTTACAAGGTGACCCTACAGCATTGGTAATGATCAATATATCCTCTGTTAATTCAGGTACAATTTTTATTCCATCCACATGTACCTAATGTGATGGATTTATCACTTGAAAGGCTGCTGCATACTAATATGTGATCACTAAGATCTTTGCTACTCCAGTGACATAATAATTAGGTCAGGGTATAACCTTTTCTAAGTGATGGCCATTCACTCCATCCGGTAGTGCGCCAACACTATCACCAGTTCACCACTGAACGCCACTTTGTCACTTGTGCGGAGATTTGATAACACATTCTTTTCAGATAAATTTGACATTCCTAGAACTGTTAATCCCAACAAACAAAATAGGGTTGGGGATACTATGGCCCAATGGTTACCAAGTTTGACAAATGATGACCTGAGTTTCACACTTGTGGCCATAGGTTCGAAGCAGAGAAAATATGCAGTTGAAAAAGGATGGAGAAAACCTAGTAATCAAACTTTTTTCGTTGAATGCTGAGTTCTACATTTATATTTGGGTTTAACGGTGCTTTCAGCACATTGTATAGATAGCTTTAATGGAAGAGGAACCAGCACATACTTTTTGTTCAAGGTGGTGTGCTGCCAGGCATGAGTAACTTTCCCACTTAAGGTCAGGTCCAGGGTTCAAGCCGGCGACCTCAGTGATGGGAGACGAGTGTATTACCTACTACACCACCACTCCCCCTGTTGAGTCCCGTAATATGGAATGGTTTTTATTATGGCCAAGGCAATTGCAAAGTGACTGCTCCGGTCTTTAACGTCTTCAGAATGGAATGATGGTGTGGGTATTGGGCGATAGTACAAGATAGGGAACCATTCGAGTCCTTCCTTTTACAAACTTGGAGGTGTGAGGTTTGTTTATCTATTTACTTGGGTAGAGGGAAGCACTACATACAGTTGGTCAAGGTTCTGTACTGTAAAATGCCCACCATCGGTAAGCAACAACCAACTTTCACACATAAGGTCGAGGGTTTGAACTGCCGACCTCAGAGGTGGGAGGTGAGTGGGTTACCACTTCGCCATCATGGCTCCTGAGTACGGTTTGCAAACCATGTACTGCCATAATTAGAGACTGTGCTGTGCTAACAATGTCACACACAAAAAAAAACCTTTGTAGTTTTACACAGTCCTGTTGGAAACAAGGGTTTTTATATTCCTGTGATCGGAGCTGTAGTTTAATGTTTTTATATTTCAAATATATATTTTCAAATATTGTCTGTATTTTATTGTTTTGATGTCAACAAAGTTGAGCCAGTAAACAATGCATGGGTTGAGTTGGTTTAATGACAAACAGTATAAATTACTTAAGTTCTAAGGTTTCTGTAGATGACTTAGAGCTCTAAGAAATAATATGATTCTGGTAATAAATAGTGTACAAAGTGCCATATTCAATGTTTGTCAAGAAGACGTCCAATGTGTCGCCAGTCAGAAATTGTATGACATCATGCGTTACCCTGTGACTTGCGGGTTTCGGTATCCAGGGACGTGGGTTCAAACCCAGGTACAGGCAGATACATAGTGGCTCGGATGACCACTTAAAATGGCGGTCCTCTGTCATTGGGTCCTATCCCCAGTGGCAGGTTAAAGAACCTCAAGGATGTTGATAAATGGTCATCCTTGAGCCTCTGTCTTTCAGTTAGGGGAATGTCAGTTACTTGTGATTTGGGGCTGTACCTGTGCAGTCAGATTGGTTAAATAGCGCTTTGAGTCCTGTAGTATATGGAGATATTGTGCTGAGTATAAATACACATTACAGTAATATCTCCTGGGTATTTAAATACTTTTTGCAGTGCAAACCCCATATGTAGCCACTTTGCTTTGGTCAGAGGTGCTGTTTGCTACACTTCCAAAGAACCATGTTGATGCAGCAATGTATTTCATTACAAAAACTAATGGCAGCATTTACTTTTCAGCTGACAATATATCATGTTGACGTGTTGGGCATCAGCTCACTGGAGAGAACATCTTGAGTTACTCCTTGTGCTAACTCGCGACAGTTGGTTATCTGTACATCCTGTCTATATTCATGTCAGGTATGAAAGTAACAGACAGATATTGTCTGGTAGGTCATTGCAAATCTTAGGAGCATCAAAGTCAAAACTATTACCAAAGTGTTTGACAATTATCACTTTGATTACATCCCCATCTTCCCAACTCATACACTAGGCTGTACAACAAACAAGATGACATTCGAAACAACATTATCAGTGGAGGAGGGAGGGTGGAAGGAGGCCAAATGGCAAAAATGGAATTCAGATGTTGAAGGTAGTAGACTTGTCAAACTTGTGGTTTAATCCCTTTTAACATATCTATAGTGTTAGAGGCACACTACCTCAGGTCGTGGGTTCCAATCCAAAGCCTGATTACATTCGAAATAATGGCAGTCGCTTGTTGGTGAATAATGGTTGTAGGTCCTGCATATCGACCATCTTGTATGTCCAATACGTTGTCAGGATTTGCATCCCTACTTATATATAAAGAGGCGATATCCAAAGGGGCCATTTGCCAAATGTTATAGTTACTGACCGCTAAGGCCTGAACTGTGCATCAATTTGTGATGCAGTGGTGAATGGGCAATAATTAACAGTAGGGATATACGTTACTTTCAAAACCTCGGTTCATACTTGGACAGCCCACTTTGTACATCTTGCACATTTCTATGAGATGAATCCATTGGGACAGCCACAGCAATATTAGCGAAGGGATTATATACCAAACTTGTTAACTACTGGGCTACTGGTGATTCTTACATGTTACTGTGGTATAAAAGCAATATTGTTACAAAGGTCCTCAATGGCCTACAGATTATCAGGTTTGGCAACAAATCGCAGGCTTTTACCTGTATGTGGGTTAGATTCCTGCAAGTGGCAATGCTGATTCTGATTCTAATAATTCTAATAGCATTTTCATAGTGTTTAATCTCCATCTTAAGACAAACTCTATGTGTACCAAACAGAAAAAGCAGAAAACTATAATCATTAACCTGAGACATAGCAGGGGTCAGTGCCATGGAGAGAAACCGAGAAAAGCAGATATTACGGTGGATATACTTGTGCAAAGAGATAGGTTTTCAGCCAATATGATTCTGGCTGTTGGACGTAAGTATGACTGAAGTGTTGTTCCTGGGTGACTAAAGTGGCCTAGTGGTAAGGAAATTTGACATCTAGTCACAGCTGTCAACTTGTGGGTTTGACTAAAGCAACTGCTAAGGCAGTGGCCCTATCCCAACATAACCCTGGTTAAACAGGAAGTAAAACCCTCATATATGGACAGACGAGACCAGTACACAGATCATGTGACCAGACTACCAATTAGATACAGTCTCTTTAGTCACCATATTGTTGTCAGATTTAATGTTCTGTACAAAGGGACAACATAATGTCTCCCGGCATGGTAAAATACACAATAGAGGAAGAGGACCAGGAATGCTGTTCAGAAAACAAGTACATGTTGACACGAGACAAGACTATTTCCCCCTGGCAATTTATCACCGCAAAAGTCCCCCACCATTGTCATCCTAGGGGACATTAAATCAAAATCAAAAACCTGAAAGAAATGGGGCTCAGGTTTCAGCTGACCTGTTCAAAGGAGGTCCTGAGATCCCTATCAATATAAAAACAGTTTAAATAGTAGCCTGACAGTAGGCTTGTCATTGTTTTTAAAAGATACAGGTATTTTTGAGGCACTGGTCCGTTCATATATGGACAGACAGGACTCCCAAAACTTTACAATGAATGGGTTTGAACTGACCCCTGAACAGTTGAGACCAAAACTTAATAACTGTTCATCAAACGTTTGCTGGTATAAATATAAAGCATTCTTTACTCTATGTTGATCTGTTGTGTGGTGGTTGAAGGCCTTGATTTCATGTATGATTATTTGTGACTAAAACCTGTTTGTAACCTGCACATTTTCGAACCCATATTTTATCAAACATAATTTGCATTAACTAAAGCAAAACAAGTGAAAACTATAAAGTATTCTTCGAGTACAGACCTCCACTAAGGAAAGGGGAGTGTTGATTCTGAAAATTTAGTATTTTTATAGAGAATATGATCCCGGTATTTTACACCCCTATGTTAAAATGTAATCACTTTGCCCTTTTGCCAGGCTCTACCTACATAACAAGTTTTGTGAAGATCTGCTTATTACTTTTGGAGTAATGTGAACCAGAAAGCCAAAGTCATTCAAAATACATTGAAAATGACACATTTGAAAATTCTGGATATTTTCCAACATTTTCCTTTGACCAGATCATGCCCTTATAATATATTCAAAAGATCTGTTAATTACTTTTGGAGTTGTGTCAAACAAAAGACAAACAAAGAAACAGACAAACACGCCCAGAGACATAACCTCCTCATGGACTATTCAATAATTTATGTTTGAGTTTCCAGTTAATGGTGATAAGCAGATGACATCATAACTAAGAAAACAGAAATATTGATGTAAGAACTTTTTAAAAGCAATTACCCTTTGTAAAACTTTTTGAGACCAAAACCAGGCCAGCCTTTAAACAAAAGAAATTGAAGACACAGTCAAGTCATACGTGATACCGAATAGATCCTTTCATAAACCGAACACTTGATACCGAAAGCCTTTCAGAGGTTAAACAATAGTGTGACAATTATTTCTGTTGTTGACAAGTGATGGGGAGACTTTAGAGGGGTGTAGTGGGGAAGGGAGGGGGGTCTAAGACTTGCTCACATTTCCAGTGATTTCGCCAACACTCTATAGATAGAGAATTAAAAAAAATTGATTACAGATCCGTGGGCCTCTTTACAGAATTTAAAGTAAGCTAAGGTGGACATGTAATTAAATATGACTTGTGCATTGTAATAGAAAATAGACATTTTTATGAAATACAGTAAATGTTATACTCATATACCTGTGTGATATTGTAGTTAAAATGTACAATTTGCAAGACAGACACAAAGTGGTTTGCAGTGTTTTAGAACGTGTGTATTTTTATATTGTTTGAACTTTAAAACATTTTGGAATTTATTTTCTTCACAAAGTCAACTTTAAATTCAATACATTCATATAAATTAGATACATAGATTGTTTTATTAAAGTAATTTCCATATAATTTTATTGTATTGCTATCAGTTAATTGGACACTATAAGGTTAAATTAATATAATTTTTCTAAAGCCTTAATATATTTGTTATAATTTAATATTTTAATGCATATCCTATATACATTGAGGTTACGATCTTTGACATCACATATGTCTATATATTTTACCCATTTTAACCTAACATTTAAAACATTTGATCTTTTTGTGAAGAAAGTATAAGATTGTCCTTAAAATCTTTTCGAGTTGAAGGGAATGGTTTGTAAAAAGGATAGCTATCCTATTTGTATCGTGACAATGGTTTTGAAGTGTTCTCCTATTCTAGCAGTAACTTTACAAAGACATTTCAAAGCAATTTGCTATTGTTCAAAGACATTGTTTTGTCATAATAATTACCACATGAAATGATATCATTATCATCCCGGGCAAAGGGACTCTATTTAAGCCACACAATAAACTTTGAAACCTGAGTTATTAAAACCTTATAACATGTCTCAGCCATTGTTTGGGAAACAGACTGCAACAAAAAAAAATTTGTCACAATTGACTTCCAGGTTAAATCCCCCGACAGTAATTAGTTCTACACGCTGTGAATACGATATCATCAGCATATGCAATGTAATGTAAACTTCATTAAACTTGGAGAAATGGGGGAGGCGGGGTATTCAACCTTTACTGTACCAAGCTGTAATTTCTATTCTATTCTGTACTTTTATGGTGCTTAATCTATGCCAGGCAGATTCTAAGGCACAACACAAAAATCAAATTTAAAAAGTGTATGCTGAGTCGGGAATGTATTTTTGAAGATATATGATTTTAACCTTTTCCTGTAACAGGTGAGAGTTTGGGCAGAACGGACCTCATCAGGCAAATCATTCCAAACCATGGGAGCATCAAAAGCAAAGCTGTGGCCAAAGTATTTTTTTATGTAAAGATGGGCGGAATTGAGGAACCTCCAAGAACCTTTTATCTGGACGGTTGTATCCTGTACTATATCTTCCACAATGAGTAGACAAAAGAGAACCAAAGTAGCTTGTATGAATACTGTGAAGCTTAAGTGGCAGTTTTGAAGATACAGCGAAATTCAACTGGGAGCCAATGGAGTCGTTTGAGAATAGGAAATGCCCGTGTGTATTTGTTACAGTTTGTGATAATCCTAGTGTTTTGAATACACTGCAGTTTTCACATGTTAAGACTGGACAGACTCCTGAAGAGAGAGTTGCAGTAATCAAGGTGTCTACTCACCAAGGCATTAGCCACCAGGACAGCAGCCTCATCAGTCAAGTACTGAGATCAAATTTCATTGTTTCTTGTTTCTGCTGGCATGCAAATGTACAACTTAACGAATTTCAAAGTTAACACATTTATGACTAGGTTTTCTTAGTACATATTAAATTACAATGACACTTCTATACTATGGACATTAACAGTGTCGTTAATACATATAACTGATAACTTTCTATGTGTTATGACACTTTCTTAAATGCTAGTCATCATTGTTATTGCATATTGTACATCGCATATGGCGCATAAAGTGCTCATGTGGTGTTTTACTATCTGAGTTGTATGGTTTATATATATATATATATCCTCTGACCTTGACAAGGTTGGTTTTGATTACAAGCCTTCGCAGTTTTTTTGTGCAGGCTTATGTGGTTTCTGCACGTCTAGTTATAAAAGAATTAGATTTTCACAACCCAATGGGTCGACCTTACAGGTCAGATTTAAACCTTTAACAGACCTTTTACCTCTTGATATAATTTTTTTTAGTTGTTTGTTAAACTGACCTTGCATTGTTTTACAGCATTACTCTCATGTGGACAGGGGTGCCTGTTTTATGGCATTTTCCTTGCTCCTGCTAAGCTATTTTAATATGTTATACTGGGGTTTGAGTGCTGTTTGACACAGCATACCTTGCAGGACCTTCATCAGATTCCCATATAAGCTATACCTGAACACGGCAAAACTTGCATTTGCTGTGATCTGGTAGTGCGTCTTCGTTGGGAACTCATGCTCGCATTTGATCCGAGATCTGTTTCTTGCATTTTACCTTGACCTTTTTATACTGTAAACTGCAGAGCCTTATCATTCTCAACCCCTTCTTCATATCCATTACACCACAACTTACATTTTCTTTCTTCATAGACCATTTCTTTTTTCTGCCAAAAAAAAATCCCATTTTGGCCCTGGTCTTGACCCCTGTCTAAATTTCTAAATTTTCTAGTATCTCTGGCTTTATTAGTACTTTGGATAATCTTGCTGGAGGTCACATGTATTCACCTCCCCGGTTTATACTTTGGGATGGGACTAGGGGGTACATCCTGGGCATACTTGACTTCATATTGGAAGTCTCTTGCTCTAATGCAAGATCTTAGATCGCAAACATAACTTGCAGTAATATGCCCACTTTACCCAGCATTGTCTAGTAAACTGTAATAATTTGGTTGGCAATGCTTGGAGTAAATCTTCACAGTAATCTTAATACTTTAACCAGCATTGGCTTGGTAAAGTGTAGTCATTTGATTGCCAATGTTTGCAGTAAACTTCCATAGTAATGTTAATAATAGACATTGCAATGTTCAGTAAACTTGGTTCATTGGATTATAATAAACATGTTAGAACTTCGACAGTAATGTTGATAACAGTTAGTAAATTATAATGCTTTTAGTAATTGCTATGTTTTTGTGTAATAATGTGTGTACTTCAACTATATAACAATTTTTTTTCAGTAGATTAATAAATGCATTTAATCCCAGTTGCATCTTTCTTTGGCATTTGGTGGGGAGCCCATGAGGAATGTCCATCAACATGCACCTTATGTGTTGAATTTTGAGTCTAAACCTCAATTTTTTTTAAAAATTTTTCACTCAAGCTTTTATTTTAAAAGACTGATGTTATATAATATGTGATCACAAAGATCTTTTATATTCTAGTGGGGGCCATAGTGGTTCAGTGGTAACACACTCGCCTCACACCTTTGAGGTCTGCAGCTCAAACCCCAGACCCTATGTGGGAAAGTTAGAAGTTCCTTACCGATGGTCGGCAGTTTACAGTACAGAACCTTGACCAACTGTATGTACTGCTTTCCTCTGCCCATACAACTACCCGTCGTGATATTGTACAGTGTTGAAAGTGATGTTAAAACCCAAATAAATAAATAAATTTATATCTAGTGAAACCCTAATTAGGTCAGGTCATATCCTTTGAACATTGCCATATCTAAGTTATCGTCACCATCGAAATACACCAAGTGAAAAACATATCAGTGTGAGGATGACAATAATGATAGGCCTCCTTGCCATAATTTAGCACAACTATGTCACAAAAGTCTTATTAGTTCTTGTTTTATATGTAATAATAGAGATTTCTCCTCATTAAAAAAATGCAATTATTTATGCAAGCAAGCACAAGCTATAAATAGACTTTTCTGAAAAAACTTTAATTAACATGGCACGTGTAAAGGTTGATACTAAAATGTCTACTTCACCTCACTACCCAAAATTGGCACAAAACTTGGTAATTGGAAACTCCCGGATAGTTATTAAGTTATGGAGCACATGTTGTCAAAAAATTATCTATGGGTCCCAATCTTACTTGTGAACAGGGCCAATCCACCAGTAGGCCCCACTTTCCTTGAAAATACGACCGCAATCCAATGTACAGTTTTTGACTTATGTGCAGACAAACAAACAAATTCACATGATTACAACATGCCTTTGGGGAATGAGGGGAATGGGTTTATACCATAGTGCCTAGAGAAGAAGGAAGGCTTTAAAATCATGTACCAACCTGAAACAAGGACAAGACTGACACACTTCCTGACTACCAGTGTTCAGTGAATAATCAACTTGTCAGACTTGCCAACTTAATCCTGTGAATTCTGTCAACATCACCTCTAATTTCCCAGGTCACAACACTTCTACTTCTTCTCTTTTTTCTAGTTTACTCTGTATTTTTAGCATCTAATTTTTGTAATTCCTATATGCAATGAGATATGATTAAGATAAATATCTGGATTTTTTTTGGATTTTTTTTAAATGTACAAATATCTGAAATTTCAAGCAAAATTTGGTTTTGTTTTTATATTTCAGCTGAAATAATTCATGTTTTCACAGTAGAAAATACATCTGTACGCTGGCCAATATTATGAGGCTAAAGCCTAAAGTTGAATGGATTTAAAGGCCATTCACACTCAGTCATTCCTCTGTCAAGTGTGATGTCACGGTAGCCATGATTCTCTTTAGATCATATACATGGCAAGTCCAACATAATTAATACAGATGTCAAATAGAAACACTGAATATCAAAGTCCATAAGAACCAAAGACTACACAATGTCAATGTGATGATTAAGTTGGAACTCATGTGATATACCTTAGTTCGTACCGACAACAATTACAATAAAAGCTGATAAGGTTTTGTCAGTATATACCACACATGTCCACATAAAATCATTAGTTGTTTTTTTTAAGTGTGAGTTATAGCGAGGCTCGCACTTATAGAAATCACTTTTTAAATTTTATCTATTTATTTACTTTATTTATTTATTTAATTTTTGTCTCCAGACTTTTACGAATCGTGGCATAGCGGGATGAGTACCTGTCTCTTAACTAACTTAAGCGGCAATGGGTTACATTAGTACTTAGATGGGTGACCGCTTCAGTGCACTACTCGTGTCTGTGATGGCTTTGCAGCTCATGCTAGTAGACTGAAACCCCTTTAGGTCTTGTTGTTGTTTTTTTTCTTTTCTGGTCCGATTATGAAAATATTTGTACAACTGTCTTTAGCTTTTAGCCATTGTATCACATCGGGTAGATGTGTACAGACCTTAAGAGTTTATAGAGGGGTTAGAATATCAAATTGTTTAAACTACCAGTCACATTTTGTCTTAGATGTCACGTCTTAATACAGCATAAGTGAAACTTTATAGGAATAACATCCACTCCAATAAGTCAGTGACCCTCAAAATGGGGTGAAGAGGGGGCAAATTCAGGAGAAAAGCTTTTTTTTTTGAAAACACGGCTGAAGTAAAGGGAAGAAAAGCCAGTCTTTACTGGACAAACACCCAGATACGGTTATGGAAATATTTATTATAATAACTAAGAATTTTATTTGCAAAATACGTTACTGATACTTCAAAATCCATTTCCAAGACATATCATAATGGGAAAAACTTGCAAAACACACTATGATTATTTTACAACTAAAGTCTTACAACCAAAATAAAAAAGTTTTATGCCGTGGTTCCGACTGTCAAGACAAAGAGAAAATTCATAACATCAACCATCTAGTCATTAATCATCTGACTCGAAACACCCAAAAGATACGCCCAACAAACTTATAGATTTGTTGTAGGTGACATTGATCATGCAAACTGGGACAGAAAGGCTTCTAAATATGTTGAGATAAGCGCCTATGGTAGATGTTATTATGTTCCCCAAAATTACGACTGAAAGATAAGTCACATGACCAATGAAATATCTTTAGGACTACTGGGGTGATAGGGAGACAAATTCAAGAGAGTGGATCAGGAGTATTAACTACAAAGTGAGCAATTAGTAATTACATATAATATTAGTTATTATCTCTGCTGAGGAAGTATTATTTTCATGTCTGTTAATTTGTTTGTTAGCAGGATTGCGCACTACTAGCTGGATCTTCCTCAAAAACAAATCTGAAGATTAGTCTTGATCCCACAAAGATCCAATTAAATTTTGAGAGTGATCTGGATCACCGTCTGATATTTAAGATAGATAATCCTGATTATCCCCCATTTATCCCGTCTTGGCGGAGGTATGCCATCTCTGAGTGCTTTTGTTTCCATATGACTTGGTGATGCACACAGATTTTACATTCAAACGTTATGTTACATACATTTTCACTATCCCACTATCCCATTGTGTGTGTGTGTGGGGGGATGGGGGGGTGGGGGGGGGCTCGGTGGTGTTATGGGTTACTCCTTCACTTTCTGCCACTTTGGTCCTGCATTTGATTTCCGACCCTGACCTACAATGGGAAAGTTGGTAGTTATTTGATTATGCGACTGATGGTTTTAGTGCAAAACCCTGTCCAACTTGTATGCACTGGTTTCCTCCATCCTCACAACTACCCATCTTGATATAACCTACATAAGTTATGAAAGCTATGTTAAACTCAAATCTATCAGTTATGTTAATTATATTACAAGGATTTTTAAAAGTTCCGTACACATTTGAGATGGAAAAGGGTTAAGAGTTTTTGGATTGGTTCACTGTGTGAATGGTCTTGCTTTGTGTCAGCAAGTTTAAAAATCTTGTCCTCAAATCAATACAGGCGCCTACATTATATAACCTATCTAACCAGCTATCTAACCAAATAATATAGGTTTAGCAAATAAAACAGGATAGCATTTAAGTCCTTAGTGAATCCCATTTTTTAGGAAATATGTAAAATTAATTATTTCTGAACATAGTACAGTCTTCCGTTTGTCCATCTCTTCTGCATTTAATACAGTTTTTTATACATCCTGTGCAAACATATAAACCCTACTCGAGTGTTTGAACTGTATTTGTATAAATTTAAGCATTGCTTGTGTGTGACTTAGTTAATGCAGGAACCTCAGCTGAGAATGGTTTTAAGGTATTTTCCCGTTTAGGTACACACACCTAGCTCAAAGGCTTAAAGTATGTTAGTCATTCAATTCAGCTTGAACACAGAAAATCCTGGCATACAATTACTATACTTATTACCTACAACAGACCTAAACAGAGGGTACATTATAAGGAATATTATGTGGTACACTTCTTTATTTGGCACAAATGACTACATAACCAAATAAATTGAAATTTTGACCAATCAGGATCACTAGTACAAAGGTAATAATATGAAAACTGTATACTGATCAGTCATGTGCCAATTGATTTCAAGAGACATTACTTGTAGTATCGCCACGTTAGAAACGTTATTTTCTTAAAAACTACTAAAAACAATCACCTTAATGTTACCAAAATGTTTTTTAAAAACCCGCTTGATATGTTCCTGGAACTTATTAAATGAAACAAATTCTTCTGCACTAACTTATGTTTTATTAATTTACAAAATTCATGGATAAATAGAGTGATCCATTCACCATCAAAGTATTCTCATCTTGGAGCCATTGTCGATATTTCCTTAAAATTTCATCTCACAATCCGTTCATAAATTTTCGAGTTATTTTGCAAGCAAACAAACAAACTCACGACACCAATTAAATAGTCTCCTTGGCAGAGACAGTAAATTTCATGTTATCTAAACTTTCCCCAATTTTTATACCATGTCTTATCTATACAGTGCAAGCAGCATGTGTTAAATGACTTAAAAGACACAGAAACAAAATGTTTTATATTTAAACTGTTGTGAAGTATCAAGAACCTAGGAGTCAGATTGGTGAGACACACCAAAAACTTTTTTGAAAAAAAAAGAATATTGGAGAGAGTTTGATGAGAGTCAGGCTTCAATGTGTTAAGGCAGGACTCCCTATGTCAGGTGTGACAGGGCTGAAGGCAGCCCACCTAATTGTTTCCTGGTCCCGTCAACCAGTCGCTAAGTTGTGTGAGCGGGTGTTGCGATGTGAAACTACTTACTCAAAAAATAGCCTATTGACCCTTTTTTCTTTCAGGGGTTAAGACAACATTTCCGTAATGCTGCCATAAATGTCTACTGCAAATATTAATATATAAATACAAAATCTTATTACAAATACATACCATGAACTTTCATAGCAAATCAATAATAATTTATATGTACACTAAAACAGTATAGTTTACGCTTCTCTGAGTGACAGCCTTTCATATTATAGGCGGCATGGTCCATGGTTAGAAGTTTTACTTGGCGGCAGAACCACCTCCCTGGATGCCTCATATCTTTCAAGATTTCATGTACCCATGGGGTGGGTCCTGTAGTGTCACATTGACATCTGTGGTTTACAGCTGGTGAGGGATGTTGATGCCACACCCTTTGAAGGTTGTGACTGTTCTTGTTTTGGTATCAGGCATTCGTCCAACGGATAAATAAGGTGAGTGTAGGTAAATGGAGGTTGTTTCTCGGCCATAGACATTTGTACTAGTGTCTTTCTACTGTTACACACCATCTATGTGCCATCAGTGACTGTCTGAGTCATACCTTATTTAACCTTCAGTTACCGTATAAGCAAAATTATCGACAGAAGGTCACTGAAACGAATGGACAGGGACAGAGAGCTAATGTATAAAAGAACAGTAATAGGCCACAAAAGAGATGGTGACTGACGGTGGTGAATGGTGCTGATTGATGGTGAGAAATTCAGAGGCGGAAATTTTTAGCACTCCCAAAACTTCCAAGGGGCGCTCAACGAACGTCAGACGGTAATTGAAGGACACTGGCATTTTACAAAACACTTATTACCGTGGCTTGTACCACCTGTAGTGTGAAAGGGGTTTTAATGAGAGAAATAAAAAATTATTAAAGGCTTGCCTCTAACGTCATCAAGTATTTGGTCACAAATATTTTATGCCCAGGTCACACTGTGGCGAGGCCACTACGAATTAACTGGCGAATATGAAGATTTGCTGCGAATTAGAAATCGTGGTAGTTCGCCACAGAAAGGGCGGGAAAGTGTGGTCACGTGGTTGGAATTGGAAAAATCCATGAATTACTTCGATCCGGCTACCATGGGCTACCATCATCTTCATCCTGTGGAAGATCTTGGTACGATGTTCTCATCACCCAGTCAAGAACATCTTGTTTCTGTGAAGAACGTCGACGAAGATCAAACGAACTTCATAGAAGTATGTACGAATTAATGCGAAGTGTAGCGATTTCCGTGAGATGTTCTTGCACTGAGCCACGACCATGGTGGAGGGTTGAGCGAGCTGTGACGAGCCCCCGACAAGGAGGAAGAACATGCTGAGAAGAAGTGACGACCAATTCGTGTATAATGCCAGTTCCTATATAAACAGCCTGGATCATCTGGATTCACTTCATTTATCATCAGACGTCGGACAGTGTACATCAAAGGCTATGGATCTACAGAGACTCAGATTATTGCAGCAACTGTATGAGGCTCATCGTTTAAATGTACAGAATCAGATTGTGATTGCACAGATACTGGTTGATAGACAGAGAAGGCGTCGACTAAGGCCCAGGAGGTATTGGGTGAAGCCCTGGCTCTCCAGGAGGTTGGACTATGGACACTATGATCGTTTGATGAGGGAGCTGGAGGCTGAGGATGTGGTGTCTTCCAGAAATTTTGTCCGGATGGACCCGGCCATGTTCAGAGAGGTCTTGCAGAGGGTGGGGCCCAGAATTGAGAAATATGACACATGGTTCAGGAAGTCTATCAACCCTGGATGCAGACTTGCAATCACACTTCGTTTCTTGGCCACTGGAGAGAAGTACAGGAGTCTGATGTTTGGCTTCAGGGTAGCACACAACACCATCTCAGTCATAGTAAGACAGACTTGTGAGGCCATCGTGGCAGAATATGGTGAGGAAGTCATGCAGTGTCCCCGTACCAGTGATGCATGGAAGCAGGTTGCTGCAGAATTTTCTTCCAGATGGAATTTCCATCACACCCTGGGGGCTATAGATGGCAAGCATGTGGCAATCAGGTGTCCTAAGGCTTCCATTCCATAATACTTCTGGCTCTGGATGCCAAGTACAAGTTCCTTTGGGTGGATGTTGGCACCAATGGATGCAGTTCTGATGCACAGATCTTCAATGACTGCGATTTGCGCTCAGGCATTATTGATGGCACCTTGGATGTACCTGATGCAGAGCCATTGCCTGGTGATGACCTTGATATGCCATATTTTCTCATTGGGGATGATGCCTTCTCTCTGAGGACCTGGTTGATGAAGCCGTTTAGTGCCAGAGGACTTCCTGATGAGGAGAGGATCTATAACTACAGACTGTCTCGTGCCAGAAGGGTGGTGGAAAATGTGTTTGGCATCATGGCCAACAGATTTGGTTGTCTCCTCACCACCATGTGTCAGAATCCAGAGACTGTTACCTCTATTGTACTGGCCTGTTGCACGTTGCACAACATCATGAGACTGAGGTATCCAGGTATCCACCAGGGACTGGGTGATGAGGAGGATGACAACCACAGAGTTATCCCAGGACAGTGGAGGCAAGGTGCTTGTTTGCAGGACATTGAGGATGTGACTGGTGGCAACAGGCACACACAGGTTGCCAAGAGACAGAGACTGTATTTGAAGCATTATTATAATGCTCCAGTAGGGGCCACGGCATGGCAAAGAGACATGATTTGAGACTTTCACATATGCCAAGGACATTTCTTAGTAGTGACTGTATTGTGCTAATTATTGTTATTATTCAGTGCTGCATCATTATCTGTGTTATATTTTGTATTGGGCGTTATATACTTGTTGAAATAAAGTTGCAATGTTCTTGTATTGCAATAAAGTTATTGTCCTATTGCACTTCATATATGTATTATGTGTATAGTATGGTCAAAGAGGTCAAGTCTGAAACCAAATCAGGTCACACAAACCAGTTCACAACTTTGCCACCACAGGGGCCAGAAGGTCACAAAGGTCAAAAATCAATCAAGGCCATAACTGAAGGAAAGTTAAGAAATCTAACCAGCTGCAAGGTGGAAACTCTGCAACCAAACGCCGATTGCTTTGGAATCAGAGCATAATCCAGAAATGGAAGATAAACAAATTTTAACATTGGCCACCTGTTAAAATTTGTTTATCTTCCGTTTCTGCATTTCATTCGAAACAGTGAAACTTCCACAGTGAACCACTCACATTGGGTCATAACAGGTCCTGGTAACCACTGGGCCACTTTTTTTGGATCCTTCATGTTAAGATGTGACACCTTCCAAGTATTATGCCAATGTTTTTGAAACATGAGAAAAACAAGCAATCACATAAACAATTTATTATTCCAACAAGGTCAAAAAGGACAAATCACAATAACATAGTAAGTGTACTTTTTAATAAAGAAATGCAGACCCATTATAGCTCACAGCTAAGGTTAACATACAACTGACAAGAACAGCTGTCAAAGTGAAACTGGTTACATATACCATTAGCTCACAGCTAAGGTTAACAAACTACCCACAAGAACAGCTGTCAAAGTGAAACTGGTTACATATGCTATTAGTAACAGCTAAGGTTAACAAACTACCCACAAGAACAGCTGTCAAAGTGAAACTGGTTACATATACTATTAGTAACAGCTAAGGTTAACAAACTACCCACAAGAACAGCTGTCAAAGTGAAACTGGTTACATATACTATTAGTAACAGCTAAGGTTAACAAACTACCCACAAGAACAGCTGTCAAAGTGAAACTGGTTACATATACTATTAGTAACAGCTAAGGTTAACAAACTACCCACAAGAACAGCTGTCAAAGTGAAACTGGTTACATATACTATTAGTAACAGCTAAGGTTAACAAACTACCCACAAGAACAGCTGTCAAAGTGAAACTGGTTACATATACTATTAGTAACAGCTAAGGTTAACAAACTACCCACAAGAACAGCTGTCAAAGTGAAACCTGGTTTATAATAGTAATAATCATAGTAATACTTGAGCCAGACATAGCAAAAATACACAAATAAATTACTTTACACCTGTTTGATAATTACTTCTTACATCTCACCTAAACTACTTCTTAAGTGTCTATAGACAAAGGTGTCATGGGTGTTGAAGGCACACTAGGAATACCTGCAAATGACGCATTTAAATCTTACAAATTCAGGTCTGACAGTCCTATTGTCCTTCCCTCGGTGTCTGTAATAACAAACTTGGTGGATGAAGTGCTGGATGATGAACCCACTGACTGTCCAGAGGTACTGGCCCCCGATGGGGTCTGGAAAATAACAGTTGTCTGGCTCTGGGTGTCTGACCCTTGAGGCAAAGGGGTAGAGGAGGCTAGAGCTGCGGGCCCAGGTGAGGGTGGCGGAGGCATTTGTGTGATGGTGTACTGTTGCTGTGGCTGTGGCTGATGGAAAATAAGTTGCTGCTGCAGCTGCTGTTGCTGCACCTTCATCTGCTGCTGCATACTGTCCAGCTGCTTCTGCCTGTCGTCCAGCTGCTTCTGCTTATCATCCAGCTGCTTCTGCCTATCAAGCTCCTGCCTCTGGATGTCCCTCTCCGAAAGCAGCTTGGACTCCTTGATGGTCTGGTTGAGGAGGTCCATACTGCGCATCTGATATGTGGGCCAGAGATCCTCATGGATCTTCAACATGGCACTTGACATCCAGCCAGCCCAAGCAGTCCTGTCATTGGTCTGTGCCTCCATAGATGTTAAGAGTCTGTCCAACCTGTCAGAGATCTGGGTACTGTTGTCGCTCTGCTCGCACATCTTGTCCAGGAGCTCTGACTCAGTGCTGGCACTTCTCCTTGTGGCTCTCCTGCCACTAGTCCCAGAGAGGGTGATACCTGGAGGAGGAGTGCTGCACACTCTTGGTTCACCCAGTGATCCTGACTCCACGGGCTCATCTGCAGGATCCAAGTCAGTGGATAGGTGTGAAGGCATGGTGGCAGTTGCAGAAGCAGCAGAGGCCGATGAGGTGATGACAGAGGCAGTGGTGGTAGCAGATGAGCAGGTAGCAGAGGCTGAGGTGGCTGCGGCAGAGGCAGAGGCAGTTGTGGTGGAAGCTGGTTTCAACTGAAAGTACAGTAGAATAAAGACACATGGTAAGCATATAGTATACATGTTCAACAAACAGTTTAGGTAGGTACTGTGAAGTAACAAGTATGAACTCCTGTGTCACTACAGAAAACTTTACAGATTTTTGCCAAACATTAGTGTTACAGCTACAAACTTGTATCCATAGGTAGTCACTGTTTACAAGTCAAGAATACACAACGCAGCAAAAACATCAGGATATCCAGGTGAGTCAGACTGTGAGAATGTACTTACATTGCAGGACTGCCTGGAGGGGACTCTGGAGATGTGGTCATCCAGGAAGCTGAAAAACCTCAGGATCCAGGTGTCCCTGTCTGTGTGTTCCTTTGCCCCGTCACCAGACTTCTTGCAGGTAAGCTTGCCATACCTTGTCCTCATCCCTTTGAACCAGATCTTCAGGTCGATGGCTGAAAAAGGAAGAGGAGACACGGACACATTAGGTAGGTTATCAAAGTAACAATGGGTTACATTAAGTTTTAAACTGCTTCATATCTGTGGTGTCATCTGCAAATGGGTGAAGCCTAATACATCACACGATGACAGAGTACAATTCAAAATAACATAAATTAACAGAATAAGTAAACATTCAACATAAGTCCATTTACACATTACTGTACACGTAGTACCTCCATCACAATTTAAATTATTACCTGAAACTATGAAAAGGTTAAATCATAATGGTTAGTCTAACTCACCTTCCAGGCCCATGGCCCTGGCCTGGGTGGCCCAAGCAGCCTCCTTCCTGTCTGTGTCCCTGTACTCCTTCTTGGCCTTGTTGTACATTTCTGGATGGTTCTTGAGCCACTCAGCCATCTCATCCTCTTGCCCATCTGTCATCCTCACCAGCCTCTTCTTCTTGAACCTCCCCTGGGACTGGCTGTCTTGGGTTGCCTCTTCCAAGTCATCTGTGTCTTCCGGCTGGGTGGCCAGAGTGGCTGTATCCCCTGGGTCTGATGATGAAGCTTGAGTGGCAGGCAGTTCATCCGGCTGTTCTGGCTGTTCAGGCTCCTCAGATGCTTCAACAGGAGGCAGAGTGACCCTCTTCCTCTTTCCAAGTCCAGGTCTCTTCACCATATTTCTTGTATGAAATATATCCAAAAATTTATCCAAAGTTCGTCGATGTGTATGCATTGAAGAAAAATTCGCAAGTGATGACAATTGTTCGCGGTGCCCTGCTTTTATAGTATCCAGCCAGTTCGCCGCAACCTACGAAGGTCGTAGCTGATTGGTAGCCAGTTCTTCGCATGCGCAGTCAGTTCGCCAATCACCGACGAACTACTGCGACATTCGCTTCTCATTGGCTGAGAGGAGCGACGAATATCTCCGGGGCCTCGTAGCATATTCTTCAGGGGCGACGATGCATGGCTTCCCTGCTGCGAATATCGTTGTTTGTTCTTCGTCTTTCAGCCGACAATCTTCAAAGGAAAGTTGGCGAACAATGAAGAACAATGAAGAAGCCTGCTACGAAGTGGCGAATTGGGGTACGAGGGTGCTACGAAGTTGACGAACCCACCACCATCTGTGAAGAATTGCAAAGAAATGGACGAAGCGTGGCGATAGTTTTGAACAGTTTGAAACTGTCGTAGCCAGATGACGATCCATGGAGAATGTTGGAGAACAGTGAAGATGGACCAAGAATATGCTACCAACAAGGACGAATTGCATGATCACGCATATTCGCCCCTAAACATCGCCACAGTGTGACCTGGGCATTACTCTCACTTGAAATTTTTAACTTACGATATCTCCCATTATGCTACATCAATTTTGACCACATAAAAATGAGAAAAGGTAGTGTAACAAGGCCGAAAGGGGTTTTGTCCTACTAGCGCCAGCCGCAAAGCCATCATGGACATAAGTAATGCACTGAGACAGTCACCCATGCAAGTACTGAGTAGCCCATTGCCGCTTAACTCCAGTGATGAGACAGGTACTCATCACGCTGTGCCACAATTCATGAAAGTCCAGAGACAAAAAAAAATATGAAAAAGAAAAAAAAAAGTTATCCCTAGAAGTTATCCCAAGTAACTATGTCATTAATACGCCATGATAACATTTGCAGGAAATAAGTGACCTTTGTTCGTGTGAACAATTAAATTTTTTAATAAAATTATAGTTCAGTAAACGCTTCTTTATTTTTTGTTGAAATGTATTATGTTGACAAGTAAGAAAAACACTAAACAATATAATAATAATAATAATATGACAGTCGTCTATTAATGATAGAAGTAAAATGACTTTGTATTGGCATCATAGGTTTTTGCCAGCACTTCATTAATCATTAACAGCCCTTGGGCCTATCGGCTGTTATTAATTATTATTAATATTAGGATATGCTTGCAAAATACTAGTAAGTCGAAGAGTTTTGGACAGATTGTGAAACTTTCAGGAAATACATGCACTAACAATGCCAGGAGAAACTGATGATTTAATTTTCGTGGTGATCCAGACCACCGTCTGATTTTGCAATGTTTGTGTTCCATGGATGCACTAAAATGAACGTTTCATAGCATCTACTGGTATGAGGTTATTCCACCAGGTCGAAGTTTCACTCTAGAACACCCTGGCTGTCACAATCAGCGCCCGTCTCCATGTGGTTTTGCAGACACAGCGTCTGTTCATTTCCGGGTTGCTGGGGTTAATTATTTGGCCAGGAAATTTTCTCACTCCAAGTGTTTGACCTTACTGGATTTTTGGCTGAAAACACAAAAGTAAACGCAAACAAAATGAACAGAAAAGGAAGCTACAAAAACTTGTAGACGTGGTTGGAACTGTGTGTGCTTTTATTACCATTCTTATTCCAATTCAAGTTTCATAGCGCTTAATCCCTGCAAACTCCAGATTCTAAGGCACAACATATCCAGAATCCATGCTGTGCTAAATGTTTGTTACCCTAAAACCATTTCCTATTGTTTTTTTATTATTTTCAGTAAGACGTTATTATTTATGAATGTTTATAAACAGAAGACGTAATAAGTTTATATGAAACAGTGCCAGGCTGATATATGACTGACATTGATCTGGATCAGGTATCAGGTGTCCTAGTGCTTAATCTCCAATCTCTCGGATTCTAAGGCACACCATCCAAATCGTAATGCATGAATCATAAGTTGTAAGACATAATACGATCATCACCAGGGGACTTTCAGTGTTCGATAGTAAGAAAACCTAGGGTGGAAAAGACTTCTGAAACAGATAAGTTTTAAGTTGCCTTTTGAAACTTGATAGTGTACGAGCAGTTGGAATTTCCAGTGGCAAATCATTCCAAAGTTTTTAACATAGATGACATAGGATTCGAACAATTAATAAAATCATTGCAAACTAGTTTATTTATAAATTTCAAAATAGTTTATTTCGAGAAAGAAAGTTTAAAAAGACAGTATTTTTATCTCCAACCATCTTTTGTATGTGTTGATCTTTGACCCCTTGCTTCAAGGTCAAATTGGGTTATCGGTCTTACAGATGCCTTATATCTCTTTAAATTTTCAAATTCCGCCCCCCCCCCCCCCCCCCCCCCATCTTGTTTTTTGTCGGAAATGGAAAAATGTTGAGTATCTCGAAAAACCATTAAAGACAGAGTAATTTCAAGCAAATTTTGGACCCTGTAGGTGCTAAAGACAGTGGATATAATGCCTCTGAAAAATTTTTAATTTTCCGAATTCCAGCAGCCATGTTGAATGTTGGCGGAAATGGAAACTGACAATTATCTCAAAACCCATTAGAGATAGAGCGATTTCAAGCAAATTTTTGGACCTGTTGGGTGCCACAGACCCTGGATATAATACTTATGAAAAAAATTTTAATTTTCCAAATTCCAGCTGCCATCTTGAATTTTGCTGGACATTCATTTGCTGGAGTGATTTGGAGCAAATTTTGGACCATTTGGATGCTAGACACTCTGGATATAGAGCCTCTGACAATTTTCTTACTTTTCCACATTCTGACCGCCATCTTGAATTTTGGCGGAAATAAAAAATGTCTCGTTTATGAATGGCCAAATTTTCTATATGTTAGATTACACCATATCCTGACTAGGGATGTACTGCGTCAAAGTGATGCAATTCTATTTGTTTCTAGAACTTTAGATGTGAAAACAACCCAGAGGAAATCATGTGCTGTGAATGTTTTGCAAGTGTTAGATTTGATCTTTGAACCCTGTTTCAAGGTTCAGTTTGGTCATCTCATGGAAGAGGCCTGTTTTCTTCCTTATTATTGGTCCTTGGGCTTTGAACCCTTTTTGGTGGACACACCACCTCAATTTCTCCTTATATATCTGACAGGAGAAAAACACCACGTCAGTGGTCATGTTATCAATGACACTGTTTATTTGCCCAGTGAATACAATTTAACAGTTAAGCCTTACTGTGCGCCTTAGAGTCTGTAAATAGTTGGACATTAGGCCATATATAAGTACTATTAGAATTACAATCAAGCCTTCAAAATCAACAAAATCCCGGTCCAGTGACAATTGTGCACTACTTCTATGTTATAATCTGTACAGTTTCTGCCTGTTACCTAAACCAAGGAAGTTCATTTGAGAGGTGTTTGTTTGTCTCTCTGATTGTTGACAACTCCAGAAATATGACCACGCCTTTCTGATATTTTTTTGCGTGGGTAGGGTCTCGCCAAAGCAAAAAAAAATCTTTATTGAAAGATCCAAATCATATTGTTGATACAAAATATAAAACAAATTTTCAACAGTCTCATTTTCACTATATTTTCAATAGCTTTGATTTTCTGGTTGAAATTCAAAAGCATAGACTTTCCTCAAGTAGTTTCGTCTTAGGTATTATATGAGGACTGAATGACTTTTTGGCCAGAATGTGGGGCTGACAAAAGTTTGTATTTCATCCCTCAGTAACTTCCCCAAACATCATGATGGGTTCAAATTGATTTCATGTATGTCAGATTTGGTGGAATAAGAAATACAAAGACTTGGAGCAAGTCTATCAAAAGCAATGAACTGATCTTCATGAAATTGTTGTAGTTATGTAGGTAGGGTCCGATGAAAGGTAGAAGTGGTTACATTTTGGGGAAGGTTTGGATTATATTCCGGATTGTATTGTATTGTATTGTATATTTATACTCAGCCCAATATCTCCATATACTACAGGACTCAAAGCGCTATTTAACCAATCTGACTGCACAGGTACAGCCCCAACTCACAAGTAACTGACATTCCCCTAACTGGAAGATAGAGGCTCAAGGATGACCATTTATCAACGTCCTTGAGGTTCTTTAGCCTGCCACTGGGGATAGGACCCAATGACAGAGGACCGTCATTTTAAGTGGTCATCCGAGCCACTATGTATCTGCCTGTACCTGGGTTTGAACCCACATCCTCTGAGTTCCTAGACAGATGTGTTACCCGCTAGGCCACAGTGGCAGATACCACAAAAGCCCAAATTTTCGGAAAGCAAAAAAAAGAACACAGATTACAGTTTTTAAAAAGGATGTAGACAGTAATGTCAGGTGATCACAGAGTAAACACACGTACAATTACACCGACTTACAGAAGGCAGAGGAAACCCTTACAAAAGCACCGGCAACATACAACTGCCAGAAGAGAAAGCCAGTGATAAAGTTGATAATAAAGACAATAAAGGATAAAATAGATGAGAAAACAATAAGAGAAAGTAAGTTAAACAAACGAGCAGACCTATAAGACTACATTATGGGTCAGCGTCTTCATTGTGAATTCATCATAAGACTACGTTATGGGTCAGTGCTACATTAATATTATGACAGAGTTCCTACAGTGTCGAAATTGCATACAACCTAGCAGTGTTTTAAGGGTTATAAACCCTTCCTCCGATGCCATGTGGCTGTTTTGGTCAAAACTCCAGCAGGAGCAGGATCAGTGGACAGGACATTTCAGAATTATTTAGACTGATGCTTATTTTAGTCCTACATAAGACATTTACCATCCTACGTTTTCCTGTCTGGGGGTTATTGCCATGATCCATCACCTCACATATGTAAATAGTACAGTAGTAGTCGTAGAAATGTAGAAAAGCTAACATAGAAAGCATACAGTTTATGGTGACCTTAGCTTAAATCCATAACCATGCTGTGGTCCCAAACTTCAAGCTAAAGTGAACTTAAATTGTATAATAATACTAACAGGGTGATGGATTTGCAATAAGTACCCCAAACAGGGGACTCTTTTACTTCCTCATTATCATTACTGAGCTGATGAGACTGATAAACCCTTTCTCCCCAGCAGCAGCACCAGCCACCGCAGCCAGCGGCCAATTTCCAGTATCGGGTTAAGGTACCCTGTTTGGCCCTGCTTTAAAAAGTCCTTTTCAGGACCACCAAAATCATCTAAAAACTAGGCCACTGCCGCAGCGGTTATCTCCCGCCTTAGAAACAGTAATAATGGAGAACTAAAGGAGATATAAGGGCTTTGTAGTAAGATAACCCCACTTGACATTGAAGAAGGGGTCAAAGGTAAAAGTCAGCAATTGGAAAATAGTCTCAGGCCTTGACTTTGTATAAGTCGTTTTCACATTTGGAACCCCTAGTAGCAATGATAAGGGATATAAGACCTTTGTAATAGGATAATCCCATTTAACATGTGATATGACGGCCATATTGTTATATAACGACCATGCTATGTCGCCAAGACCTCACCTTGGGTGCCAACCCTAGCTAAAAAGGATATTCAACCCAAATAAATGAAAACCAAGTAAGGTATTTAAGTCATACCATAGTGTGGAAGTAATACAGAAAATAGCATCAGAGATGCCCGTACCCCAAAGCCTAGGGAAATATTTTCAACACCATGAGATACAGAAGCACTGTACCAGTACAAAGTTCAGGATACTTTCAGAGCACTGTCAGTTATATAAAGTTCCAAAAAATGTTTAAATGCAGAAAATAATGTTTAAAAGAAAGATAATGCATGTAAAGATGAAGTATTAAAACAAGTCAATTCAATAACAAGATGACAGCATTAATCAGTAAACTAAAATTCAACATTCTTTATCTACATCTGCATGGCCGAATTATGGTTTAGATGTTTTGAATATTACCATGCATACAGAAGTGGTAATACATTTAATGAACGCTTATGTGTGGTGTTGGAGCAAAATCTGTGTCTCACTTGAAAAAATTCTATCTCTTACAATGGGAAGTTATGAAAGAAAAATTCTTAATAAATTCTAATATGAATTAACAGTGCTTAATCTGCATCAAAAGACAGACCCAAAGGTGCAACAAGATTTTAAAGGTCAAGGTCACTACGACAAGGTCAAATTAAGGTCACACCATGATAATACACACCTATGGCCCCTGACCAATGCCCTACCAAGTATCAACTTCCTACACCTTACAGTTTCCGAGATATAGCCCAGACAAGATTTTATAGGTCAAGGTCACTACGGCAAGGTCAAAGGTCAAATCAAGGTCAGATCATGACATTGCACAACTACACCCCCTAACCAATGTCTCTACTAAGTATCAACTTCCTACACCTTACGGTTTCTGAGATATAGCCTGGACAAGATTTTATAGATCAAGGTCACTACGGCAAGGTCAAAGGTCAAATCCTGATCAGACCATGACGTTGCACACCTACACCCCCTAACCAATGTCCCTGCCAAATATCAACTTCCTACACCTTACAGTTTCCGAGATATAGCCCGGACAAGATTTTATAGGTCAAGGTCACTACGGCAAGGTCAAAGGTCAAATCAAGGTCACACCATGACGTTGCACACCTACACCCCCTAACCAATGTCCCTACCAAGTATCAAGTTCCTACACCTTACGGTTTCTGAGATATAGCCCGGACAAGATTTTATAGGTCAAGGTCACTACGGCAAGGTCAAAGGTGAAATCAAGGTCACACCATGACGTTGCACAACTACACCCCCTAACTAATATCCCTACCAAGTATCAACTTCCTACACCTTACAGTTTCCGAGATATAGCCCGGAAAAGATTTTATAGGTCAAGGTCACTACGGCAAGGTCAAAGGTCAAATCAAGGTCAGACCATGACATTGCACAACTACACCCCCTAACCAATGTCCCTACCAAGTATGAACTTCCTACACCTTACGGTTTCTGAGATATAGCCCGGACAAGATTTTCAAACTCAAGGTCACTACAGCAAGGTCAAATCAAGGTCAGACCATGACTTTGCACAACTACACCCCCTAACCAATGTCCCTACCAAATATCAACTTCCTACACCTTACAGTTTCTGACATATAGCCCAGACAAGATTTTATAGGTCAAGGTAACTACGGCAAGGTCAAAGGTCAAATCAAGGTCAGACCATGACTTTGCACAACTACACCCCCTAACCAATGTCCCTACCAAATATCAACTTCCTACACCTTACAGTTTCTGACATATAGCCCAGACAAGATTTTATAGGTCAAGGTCACTACGGCAAGGTCAAAGGTCAAATTAAGGTCACTCCATGACGTTGCACACCTACACCCCCTAACCAATATCCCTACCAAGTATCAACTTCCTACACCTTACAGTTTCCGGGATATAGCCGGACAAGATTTTATAGGTCAAGGTCACTACGGAAAGGTCGAAGGTTAAATCAAGGTCACACCATGACGTCGCACAACTACACCCCCTAACCAATGTCCCTACCAAGTCTCAATTTCCTACACTGTACGGTTTCCGAGATATAGCCCGGACAAGATTTTCAAACTCAAGGTCACTACGGCAAGGTCAAAGGTCAAATCAAGGTCAGACCATGACGTTGCACACCTACACCCCCTAACCAATGTCCCTACCAAGTATCAACTTCCTACACCTTACAGTTTCTGAGATACAGACCGGACAAACTTTTTCCCGCGGCCCGCACACCCGCCTGCCCGACAGGATGCCCGCCCGCCCATCCGGACACCATGGGTGAATAATGGGCAATATGCATCTGTTTATAGTACACTTCAAAAATGCCATTTTCCAGGTTCACAATGCACTCATGAAAATATCAGGCTTCGGTTAATGCTTATAGGATGACATTATTGGATATCATTCAATTTCACTGACATTTTGCAAATACACTAAGCATGTCCTATGTGATGGTACAAGTATATCAACTCAAATTATCCTCACACAAATGCTGTGCCCACTTGAGCTAATTTTGTGTCACGTTTACTGTAGAAAAACATAGTAAAAACATAAAAATTACCCACTTTAGCATTTTAAACAAACCTGGTACAACTGATGTGAAACCTATGGTACTTAGGGTACCTAAACTTTGCTATAGCAGCAAATGCAAAACAACATATGTATTTCACTGATTAACCCATTCTGTGATACTTTAGGTATTCAAAGTATTCTGTGAAACTAAAAGTCAGACCATTCTATAATGAGTGTTACAGTTTTATCCATATGCTATACAAATGGAAAAATTCAGTGAACATACATTTCAGTTACTTAAGCTAATAAAACTATACTATTGCAATTAATTATTGCTGAAATTGTTAATCCATATTACTCTCTGAAGGAAATACTAGCAATTAGTGAAATTGTATCCACAGAATTTCCTCTTACATGAAAATTATTGTAATGGTCTATTGTTTAGAATTCATATTGTCACAGTGACTCATAATAAAACATTATACAGAACAATCTACCAAAACATACATTTGTTCTGTGACTCTATTTTTCTTTGTTCCACTCCACCTTGATAAACATGTGACTAGGCATGGGTCGGTAGGCCCAGAGTCTCGGTATCAAGAGCATTTTACTGAAATTCCATGATGAGATTTTGCAACCGTCACTGCATTTGCAAAACATAGAATTGAAGGAGAACTTAAAACAGTGAACAGAAACCTTCAATCTGAAGAAATTACAAGCTTTTATCCCATATTTTCATGCAATTGCAGACTTTCAAAGTGATTTCATTCGGTAAACAAGTAACAGCCCTTTATAACCTCCATCTCACTTGTCAACACACATAATGGAAGGAAAACATCAAAAATCTGAAGAAATTACACTTTTATCCCATATTTTTCTGCATCTGGGGACTTTTATTGCGGTTTTGTTGACAGGAAATGTCCTTGTTTCATTGGGGTGGTCTAAAACGCAGAGTCCCCGAATCAGAATGGTTTTGTATTGGCAACCTCCTGATCTCCACATTTTGATACCGACACATTCCTACATGTGACATATGCATGGAGAAGATAACAGACACACTTTATCAGTGAACTGAAATAAATTTGCATAAATCTTCCATACAGAAACACAAAATAAACAAAATTGAAGATATGCACATCTTAGTCAGTTCATTGTATATTACATTACTCATATTATACACGTTATATAGTTATAGAAAATTAACATCAATTGCATATAAACAGTTACCTAGGGTAACTAGTGGGTAGCATTTACTTTTTAGAATAAATAAATCATTTCACCAATTACAAACTATACTCACATACTACCTCACTAAAAATGTTTCATTATAAATTCAAAGATGTTTTTCTGTGGCGTTATGCAATGAATAACAAAACCACATAATTATATCTTTAAAACTTGAATGTTTATTGAACAGCCTTGAAACATTAACATGCCGGTGTCACATTTTTACTTCTCCCTGTGAATGTTTCATATAGGTGTCCATTGGAGATGTGTGACCTAACTCTTCATATACTAGTGGTATCGTTTGAGATCATATAGCAGGAAGTCATACATGTACATGTGACCTGGCTCCATGTAGTGAAAACTTATAGTGTAAGGACTCAGCACTTTGATACCCTGAAAACAGACAAAAATGTAGAAGTTGTTTATCAAAACAAGAATCACAAGCTTGATAATAAATGATATATAACAGATATCAAAATAACTTGACAAAGAAGAGCTATTCCAGTTGTTTAAAGATGTAAAAATGGCTGAAGGTTAGACTGTGTAAGGTACATAATATACACTGTATCTTAATAGATGAATTACTTGTTTTTCAGTATCACAGAACACTTGATATTATGCAATACTATTCATCAGTATAAGACTCCTCAATATCGTAGGCCACACTTATTACTTTTAACAGGCTTATGCAACAGTTCCGGTTGTTGTAAAGTAATTCATCAAACTTAACAAACTACTATTGAATCTCAAGACATCTTTAATATTTGTTCCTGTACCATACAGGTATTGTTAGATTTAAGGACAATCGCTACTAAATACTTCTAGCACTAAAAATTTCCCCAAAGTTTGAGAACTAGTTCATCATGATGTTTTATATCAAGAACAGTGAAAAAATACACACCCCAACCACCCTGAACACAGAAAGACAGAGACTCTCAGATGTCTGTATTAATAATTACTGCCCGTTTTAGCTACACTCTAAATATGCGCACTGACAAATACTGCAATTATCCTTAAATACATCATTTGCTTACTTATTTAGTGTTTATGTCAAGCTTAGTAGCTCTGTGTTGGTTATGTTGTGACCGGTAGTTACAAGGGAGGAGGAACCCAGCACATACACTTGGTCAAGGTTCTGTGCTGTAAAACTTCAACCAGCAGCAAGCCACTAGCAGTTTTCCCACTTGAGGTCAGGCCAATATTTGTACTCTGATTTCAGAGATGGGAGGCAAGTGTGCTATCATAGTGCCACACCATGGCTCCTTGGAATTAGTTCAATGCTAATATATTGTTTATGTCTAATTTAAACTGTAAACTATCTGCAAAGCACCAGAAACATGGAAAAACGTGCCTTGTAGTGACCAAATGTATAGTTTTGGATTGTATACTGGTAAACACTCATGGCATCACCGTTACCCAGAAGTAACTTCAAAGGATGATCTGGGTGGAATGTTATTCTGTGAAAACTGTCCCTTGTCTCCTCTGGGAAGATCCTGAAAAGTTATGTTCATTGCAATGATGAATTGTTATTTACTATGAGTTATCAAAATAACATAAGCAATACATTAAATTCTACATTTGCAGGTAACACAGCCTGCTTTCCCTTGGTTTTAGCCAGCAGGATTTTTTTAAATGGTAAATTGAAATAAAGTAAGAAGAGTAGACCAAAGCTATAACGATAAAAACAGCAAGTGTAACCCAAATCTTTGATCACAAGGCAGTTTTTATTTCACAAGAAATACTATATCAATGTAACAGACACCATTGCCAATTTTTATTAACATAATTTAGCAATTTTATGTAAAATTTACTGAATTCAGCTGGGGCCATATTCACGGAAGGTCTTCGTCATGTCTTAGGCTTAACTTAGCTTTGCATATGATGCTCCCAAAATATGGAATGAACTCCCGGATGATGTACGATCTGCCACTTCTATTGCTTCCTTCAGAAAAAAACTTAAGACATACCTATTCTGCCAAGCTTATCCTCCTTAGTATTTTCCACCTCATATGGCGTTCTCCGTGATGTCAACCATTGCTATGGATAAGGACAATGATTTTTTGTAACTATGCTTATGATGTTGCGCCTTAGAGTCTGTCACTTTGGCAGAGATTAAGCGCTATAAAAGTTGAATTGGAATTGGAATTGAATTAACTTTTGTACACAAATATAACCAACTTAAGCCTGAGATTTGGATAAGACCTTTCATGAATTCAGCCCCTGGGGCCGTATTCACAAAAGGGATCAAGCTTAACTGAAGCTAATTTTTGGCTCAAGATAAGCTAAAAAATGGATCAGGATCAAGCCAGCATTCACAAAGAATTTGAGCTGATTTTGGCTCAAATTTTGGCTTAACTTTGGTCAAGCTAGGTTGGTGGATTAAGTTTTGGATCAAAGTTTGTAGCTTTATAATTAACTAAAATAGTAAACATATGAAAAATAAATCATTAGTTTATAATCTTTAATCCTTTATATTGTTAATAAGTTTTTAATACTTTATTCCTGTTTCAAGTATGCTTACATTGATGTGTAAAATAGGTCAGATTTTCTTGCATTTTTCTGGATCAAAATTGAATTTTTGGATTAAACATCAACTATTTAAAAATTCTTAAGTGAAAAAGTAATGAACCAAATTTATATTATTGCATATTTTGTGGAAATACAGGCATAAACATGCTGTTTACAATGTATAAAAGTAATTAACTTATGCGTTGCAATGTGAAATTTTTCAAAATTTTTGGCTCAGCCGATCCTTCCTTTGTGAATACAGACTTGAGCCAAAGATCAGCTGAGCCATTTTCCTTGATCCTGATCTGATCTTGAGCTGATTTTTCACTCAGCTTGATCCATGTTAGTGAATACAGGCCCAGAACTGTTATCATACAGATTACAAATTGTACATGTAACTGGAAAACAGCTTTGTCAGTTTGAAAAAATCATCTGTATGCATTACACAAAAAGACCCTACTACCTGAATGATTCTAGACATCTGCCAATGTCAAGGTCTTCTGTTCCGCCATCTACAGGGCACGACTTTGGAAAACCATCACCTTTTTCAGCTAGCATCTGTGTAGCAGCTTTACTCAGCACATAGCCTGCCCCACCTGAGTTGTATCCATTTTTCAGAAAGTCTTGTGAAGTATGGCCAAGGTACACAGGTTTAGACGGATCATAATGAGACAATAAATAGTGAAGGTTTTCCATGATAAAGTATGTGTCATCATCAGCTTTTACATACCAGTCTACTTTGTCTTTGTATGTCTTATAAGCAACTTGGAATGCTTTCATAGTTTTTGCAGTTAGATGATCCCTACCCTCTGGTACATCCAATGCATAGGCACCCTTTAGTTCCCTGCCATTACTTTTTGAATAGAAAAATGCATAATAGTTACATCTCTGCAACCAAGTCAATTTCACAGCAAGTCCCTTTCTGTCATATTGTTCAACTGTTGTAAAAATGAGACACATTATTACAGATTTTGTTACGTTGATGTTACTATTTTGATCATGAATACTCATTGGTGATGACTTCTTTTGATGTAATTCTGGTGAGCCTTGAGAAAACCCCTCTGGTAAGTCATCATTTATGGCATTTGAGGCAAGTTGGGGCAACAAGCTTAAGTTTCCCCAGTCTGTAAAAGAACCAACATTTTAAATTATGCTTTTCCATGATGTCCTCAAAAAAGAAAATGCACAGTCAGAAATCAATCTCAGTGATCTGGCAATGTTACCAAAAATACAAAAAAGAACTTTATTGATTTTCCCCACTGATATTTAGAGCTGCACAAGTTACATTTATTTGTAGTTCTAAATCACCTTGTCTTGTGCTTTAAAATAATACTTCACTTCAGTAGGCATCTACAATACTTTGTCAGATGTATAAGCACAACATAACAATTCCTCGGCATAATTAATAGATGCAAATAAGGTTAAAGTTGGTGTTTTACATCTCGTTCAACAGCTAGGGTAACATTGGAACAGACCCTCGAGCAGCATTGCCATTTGTTTGAATGCAACTTACTTTACATATGCAACAAGGGCACTTGGAGAGTCCAGACCTCCGCCAAGGGAGTACATATCCTGAAAATTTCATCAAAATCCGTCCATAACTTTTTGAGTTATCTGTCTTTAAAAATTATATATCATGGATCCAGAAGATCCAGATAATGATCCGGATCACGCTCAAAATTGAATCATTTCTTCCTTTTACCTTTTTCAGACATATCCTGAAAATTTTATCAAATCTGTCAATAAGTTTTTGAGTTATCTTGTTCACAAACAAACGCAAAAACAAACCCACAAACAAACCCAGGCAAAGACATAACCTCCTTGGCGGAGGTAATAAACTATGGGGAAACCAACTGAGTTAACTCAGTTATAATTTAATAATATAATACGTAAAGGTCTGTTTTGGTCATCACTCTTTTAAATGAAACAGGATTAAATTCAATACATTTTTTTTAATTCACAGCTTAATAGATTTTGCTGATACCTGTTTTTTCCAAGATTAATAAATTCATTAATTTATGTTATACATACCAAAGTTTCCAAAGTCAAGAAAGTACAGAAAAGCTAATAGCATAACTATAGTAACACCACAAGCTATTATCCATTTCTTCTTTTTGATATTTTCGACAGAGGATGTCATCTATACTGTCATGTTAGACAGGGATTTAGCTGCAACATAAATTTAGTAATGTTAAATTAATATTTAAGTACATTGATAGAAAGATAACTAGAAAAGGGGTACATATATAACATTCCTAAAAGATAACAATAACAGGGACCTATAATATTCCTATGGTAGCACACACTCTTCGTGACATATTTTCATTTAAAAAAAAAACCTCGTCATAAATTTTATACTGTGCACGACCTTAAGTCAGAATTCTTCTTTTCGGTGTCGCACAAGTGCTTACTCAAGTTTTCCCAAAAATTACTGCATTTTGTAATCAGTAACAACTGTAAAATTATCCACTGAACATAATTTTATGCACAATCTGTTAAAACAGATATTTTATATGAACAAGTTATCAATATTTTCACTTGAAACCAACAAAGCTCACCTGCACAGTGTGCAATGAAAACCGTTCAAAATTTTTTGAAGTTTTACTTTTTCCGGTCTTCTTATCAGGAAAATTTTTAGCAAACAAATAAAAGGCAAAGTAAACCATAATATATATTACATGTTTCCGCCTTGATAAGGCTGTAAAAGTATGTATTTAGATATACAACTATTGTTTAAAGACTAACGTGAAAAATTGCTTCAAATACAAGACTCCATGTTGCATATAAGACTATAAGTCTTGTATTATCGCCCAAAACAAGTTTAAACTCGGTTAGTGACGGATATTTTTGTGGCATTCTACCAGTAAACGCCCATGCTGATGTTAATATGATGAATTTAAATCATATTAACGACTATATATATTTTTTTCTACCAAAAGGTTACCAAATGATACTGTATACGATTTACGTTTAACTCGCGACCACATGCAGTATCTCGCTACCACATATCGCTACCAATAAAATAGTTAATTATAGCCGTCTGCATGAATGTGGTAGAATATATAAAGAATATACAGAAAATGTTTGTCAACAGTTTAAAGTAAATGGATGATCACCGATAATAGAGAACCAAACAATACACACAAAATATATAGTGCGACAAATAGCTAGGTGTGTATAACAACATAATTACAATAATATTTATGGATTAATAACAGAAACCGGTCTTTATAACAGAAATAAGGTCCTCAGGTTCGTACTTTATGACCTCTATAAAAGGACGGAACTTACAAAACATGTGTCAGTGCAAGGATATGCATTAATTGGTAGCGAGATGTGGTACCGAGTTACTGTTAGCGAGTTCTCGTGGTCGCGAGTTCTACGTCTTCCCTGTATACAGGGGGGGGGGACAGCATTTCACCCATAAAACACCAAAACGCAGTTTCTTGAAAACAAATATGCAGTGTGTTTATATAAAAGTTATCAGAATGAAAAGAGGTATCTCAAACTGTAAAATGATGGTAGCATCCTGAAATATATTTTGTGATGAGTACAAATACATCCATAGAACTCCATGTCTGCTTGGGGCGTCCTTGTTTCCTCTTCCCATGTGGGTTCCAGTCCAAGGGTTGGCGGGTCACATTTGAGAGGTCTTTCCTTAGTGAATGTCTTAGTGCGTTTCCATTTTCTATGCCTGATCTGGATAGACATAGGATCCTGGTTGGCCCTGTTCCACAGCTCAGTGTTTGAAAAATTAATATAGTTATTTGCATATTAGATATTGCTGCAGTATGCTTCCCACCATATCACCGCATGACTCTCAACTTTACACAAACCATCATTCACATAGTGGCTTGTGTCTCGGATCCGGTAACTGAACACAAATAAAAGCTCCCATCACACTAAATTAAATTCTCTATTGGCCATAAAATATTACAGGGTTACCCTAAAAGATAAAAAAAACGGCCAGTTTGACAAAAACTAATAAAAACAAGTTTAAAACCTGTTTTAAATCTGTTTACAATAGAAATGCTGAATAACTTGAAGTTTCCACATAAAATGATTGATCTTACAAAAGTTTTTCTATTTGTAAAATAGAATCCCATGACCTTATGAATTTTTTGAGTTGGTCCATCTCCAAGTTTGTATTTGAAGTTTTTGAAGCAGCCTTTGTATTAAAATATTGTTAGGAAACCCCCAAGGAATTCCTTGACCTCATATTTTCTACACATATTTTCTATTTGATGATACAGTAATATTGGTAGTTGTTCTCATACCCTATTTATGTTTATGAACAGAACCAAATCATGGTGCAATTAAAGTAAATTATATGTTTGCAAAGACAAATTTAAATGTTTTCTGAAATAAAATTAATATTTTATACATTTATACAGGTTATTTGAACATGGACTTAGTCAGAAATGGGTGGTTTTCATCAGCTTATATCAAAATGCACATCTTGGTCTTTTAGGCACACAGAATATTACATATTTTCAAATTTTGAAATGGCAAGTAAGAAGTATTAAGACCAGTGTAAAATATTGTCTTCATATCGGCATCATTAGTTGTAAGTTTATTGCAAATAAGTCACAACAAGAAGGGAGTAACAGTTCTTCTCATTTGTCGGCCATCTTTGTACACTAGCATTCTAACAACTGTACGCATATGCAGATAGCGAGGTCATGTAATTTCCCAGGCATATCCTACAATAATTTGTCAACAGTAATGTTTGTAAATTAATAATGTTGGAGTAAAAAGGGTAAATGGTACCAAAATCTGAGGGAGTAAAGAAATTTCCCAAATAACCCAATATATGCACATTGGAATTTCTGGTGATCCGTGATAGGAATTAGCTAGGATTTCCATGACAGGAGCTTGTGTTCAGTTACTGGATCCCTGACACTAGCCACCCTGGTACTTTAAATATCTTCAGGAATTTCAGCGTGCAAATTGTGCCAGGTTGTGGCGCTGCTTTCAAGTAGAACTTAATTATTACCACTTAAAAAATGCATTATAAAAAGTTAAATGGTTTTGAGTTTTTGCCTGTAACATCATTTATAGCTTGCATCTGTGTTAATTCAAATTTTAATCAATAGAAATCCATGGTGTTGAATATAAAACAGTCACAAATAAGCCTTTTTTAGCAATATTTGCTGTCTTTTACACTATGAAGCAGACAATATGCAACGCATTCATTCATGTTCTGAAACTCGCTTAAGAGAAGTAAATTTCATATCGGTGGTATTATAATCTTTCTGTCACCATAAATTCTGTTCCAAGAATTATAGTCGGTATCCAGCTTTTCTTTTCAAATTTCTCACACCTATTAGTATCAAATTTTTACAGGAAAATATACATTTACAATTTTTAATAGCTAGTCACTTTTCAGCAAATTATTTATTTTTAGTGTGAAATTGGAAGGCAGATTAATTTGCAAAAACTGAAAATATTTAAAACCCCTGTTGTTCCCTTATTTCCAGGTCTATTATCTAAGTAAAACATGGCTGCCTTTACCAAAGATTTTGATTATGATGCAAATCAGCTACTTTTCAATCTGGATGTTCCTGCAAGGTCAAGGAACCTTGCCTTTTGCTCACAGAAGCCAGATGCAATTGTTATTGAGAGATTTGGCCCAAACACTGTGCCGGCACCTACTTCTCCAATGAGGGTTGGAAACAAGGTAAGCATTGTCAACTGATTTTGTTATCCTGTCAAAGGTCATGGGTGTCCCACATGTATACCGTGTGTAGAATAAACTATTCTTTTGCTTTAGGCTTATACATTTGTTAAGCAATGGCTATCACTGGACAAAAATAGATAAAAGTCATGTATTTTATGATGTTGCGAACATTAAACACTAGTGAAGGGCATTCTGGGAGTGGGTACATGTAACAAAACTGATTTGAAGTCAGTAGTGTGGACAGTGGAAGTATGCTATAAGTGCAAACAGTGATACACTAAAAATAATTTTAGTAAAATATTTGTCCAAATTTTCTCAGTAGTATTCATAAGTCAATTTTTTTCAGATTTCAGGAATTTTGATGGTTACAAAATTTTTAACATCTATTCCCCCTTCCTTTTTATGTCAGCTGACTTGTCAGTCAGCTGACATAATGTCATCACTCTGCGGCGTGGGCGTACACGTCCGCGTACGCGTGAACAACTTCTTCTCCAAAACTACAAGGCCTAGAGACATGCTGTTTTTTTTTAAAAGATACCTTATCTATCGAGGATGAAAAATTGTTCAAGGCATGCAAATCTGTCTGTTCGTCTGTTTGCTAGAGACATTACAAGGGGGGGTACCCCCACCAAAAGTGTGAAAATTTCAACGTTTTATCACAATTTTCTCAGTGACTATTGCAGGGATTTCTCTCATATCTTGCATACATGTACTAGGCCAGAGGTAGATTCTCTTGTGTGAGTATGAGACCTGGCTCTGTCTTACTTTTTTTTTAATAAATTTTTTTAATAATTTTTAATGCATTAAAATTCATGAAATCATGCACTAAATCACTTATAACTTCAAAAGTGTTGCATTTACAGCATTTTGTGAAAATATGTTGTTCAGCTACTTTTTTCATAGCTACAATATGGTGAGTAAGTTGGGTGTCTGTCTCAATAGCTAAGTGAGTAATAGCTACTTTTTGGCTTTTCAGTAACTTCCATTATGAGTAAAATCACTTGTAACTTAAAAACTATTGCATTTAGAGAATTTCGTATAAATATGTTATTCAGCTACTTTTGGGCCAGCTATAACATAGTTCAATTTCAGACCTGTAGCTCATGGCATAGCTGAGTAATAGCTACTTTTAGGTTATCACTGTTGAGTAAATCGCTTATAACTTGAAAACTATTGCATTTAGAGAATTTCGTATAAATATGTTATTCAGCTACTTTTGGGTCAGCTATAACATAGTAAAATTTCAGACCTGTAGCTCATGGGATAGCTGAGTAATAGCTACTTTTAGGTTATCACTGTTGAGTAAATCACTTATAACTTGAAAAGTGTTGCATTTAGAGCATTTTGTTAAAATATGTTATTCAGCTACTTTTTTCATAGCTACAATATGGTGAGTAAGTTGGGTGTCTGTCTCAATAGCTAAGTGAGTAATAGCTACTTTTAGGCTTTTCAGTAACTTCCATCATGAGTAAAATCACTTGTAACTTAAAAACTATTGCATTTAGAGAATTTCGTATAAATATGTTATTCAGCTACTTTTGGGCCAGCTATAACATAGTAAAATTTCAGACCTGTAGCTCATGGCATAGCTGAGTAATAGCTACTTTTAGGTTATCACTGTTGAGTAAATCACTTATAACTTGAAAACTATTGCATTTAGAGTATTTTGTTTCAATATGTTATTCACCTATTTTGGGGTCAGCTATAACATAGTGAAGTTTCAGACCTGTGGCTCATTTCATAGCTGAGTAATAGCTACTTTGAAGTTCTCACTTTTGAGTAAATCAGTTATAATTGGAAAACTATTGCATTTACAGAAATTTGTGCAAATATGTTATTCAGCTACTTTTGGGTCAGCTATAACATAGTGAAATTATAGACCTATAGCTCATGGCACAACTGAGCAATAGCTATTCTCAGGTACTGACTGTTGAGTAAATCAGCTATAACTTGAAAAATATTGCATTTGGAGTATTTTGTTAAAATATATTGTTCACCTACTTTTGGGTCAGCTATAACATAGTGAAATTACAGACCTATAGCTCATGGCATAGCGGAGCAATAGCTATTTTCAGGTTCTCACTATTGAGTAAATCAGTTGTAGCTTGAAAACTATTGCATTTACAGTAGTTTACTTAAATATGTTGTTCACCTACTTTTGGGTTAGCTATAACATGGTAAAATTTCAGACATGTAGCTCATTGCATAGCTGAGTAATAGTTCCTTTGAGGTTCTCACTGTTGAGTAAATCAGTTGTAACTTGAAAACTATTACATTTAGAGTAATTTGTTAAATATGTTATTCACAGAATTTTTGGTCAGCTTTAACATAGTGAAATTGCAGACCTCTATGTCATGGCATAGCTGAGCAATAGCTACTTTCAGGTTCTCACTGTTGAGTAAATCATTGTATCCACTGGATAGCCGCAGTGTGTAGAGAGAGATTTCACCATTACTGCTCTGATGAAAAAAAATATTATAGCTAGCTTTCTTAAGTTTGCAGTATATATTAATAACCATAAAATGTTGTCTGGGAATATTTTTGGCCTCATTTTGAGAAACAAGATGGCCGCCACAGGTGTTTTTTGTCAGTCTTGAAAAGTGCTTATATCTCCCTTATTATTGATCCTAGAGGTTTGGGATGATAAACCAACCTGTAGGAAATCATGGGGTGGGAATCTTTTGGTGTGGTCAGATTTGACCTTCAATGACCCCTCCTTCAAGGTCAAACAAGGATGGCCAAACTTAAAAGTGCTTATAACTCGCTTATTATTGGTCCCAGAGGTAGTGATAAAGACGGCAAACCGGATAGTTGGTTTCTATTCGATTTATAAAAGAGCAAACGAAATCCGGTGATAAATTCCAATAACCGGTTCCCGAAATGTCACATATTTCACATCAAAACGTATAAAATATTGCACAGAAATGTTTAAAAATATTAACTTCTGTAATATTTTGCCAATATACACTGAAATAATATCCAAAACGTCTGTTTTATCACCAAATAAACCACATTTTAGTTGAAATTATTGTTCATGTACACGCAGAGAAAGTTTTACAACTTGACTACAGCTTGGTGTATACTAATTCGAACGAATCCGGTTTCCGCCGAATTTTTGTTTTCGGGACCCGGTTTCCATATTTACATTCGATCGTAACACTACCCAGAGGTTTGGGATGGTAAACAGACAGGATATCATGGGCTGTGAATCTGTTGATATGGTCCGATTTGACCTTGGAACCCTCCTTCAAGGTCAAATGAGGATAGCGAAAATTGAAAGCGCCTACAACTCGCTTCTTATTGGTGACAGAGATTTGGGATGGTAAACCATCCCATAGGAAATCATTGGCTCGGAATCTTTTGGTATGGTCAGATTTGACCTTTGGACCCCTCCTTCAAGGTCGAATGAGGACAGCTTGTGCTTATAACTCATTTATAATTGGTCCTAGAGGTTTGGAATGGTAAACCATAGGAAATCATGGGCTAGGAATGTATTTGTGTGGTTAGATTTGACCTTGGACCCCTTCTTCAAGGTCGAACGAGGATATTGCATTTGTAGTATTTCTTTAAATATGTTTTAACCTATTTTTTACACTTAAACAATTACCTTGTTATTTTTCTTCATAATACCATTTACAGGGCACAACTTTTTTATCCTGTTCTTCTGTCAGCTTCGGAATTTCTTTCGAACTTGCTGCTCAGTTACCATTTACTGTATTTGTGTACAGCCCTTTTCCTGATAATTATTCTGTCCTCTAATCACCTTCACAAATCAAAAACACTCAGTCAGCTGACACAGTGCCCGTTCATGGGCACTCTCCTCTTGTTATATAGACATGATGAAAACAAGCTGCATAAAATATGTTAAAGTCACATGGATATTTTACCATATGCTGGAAGGTCAGGTTTATATTGGATAATCAGTCATTTAATATTATCAATGACCAACTGTGTTGGAACACTATCACAGAGGATTGGTCAGTCACTCATGGTATTGGCCCATCATTCATGGATGTAATATTTATAATATCAGGGACCAAAGATATGGAAAAATTAGTAGAGTTCTTCACCAAAATTTCAGTAATCATAACTGTAAGTGACCATAAGTTTTTACATGTGTTCATTTCAGGGAATGTTTGTAAATTTAAAGCCTGAATATTTTGCTAAAAGAAGTGATTCTTCCAAAAAGGTTATGTCTTATGCAGGATGGTTCATATTAGCAATGCTTGTTACTGATCCTTTCTTTTAAAGTTATTTAAGTCTTTTCAACACTTTGATTTTCCAAATTCATAGATAAGGTTGTGTTTTATGCGTTATATATATTTTGTTTTTCTTCTTCATTCCCGTTTTTGGTTAAAATATATTTAGACAATATTCTTTTTGTTTCATTGATGAAAAGTGGTAAAGCTCTTTATAAAAGCATGTAAATATGTGGTTAATTGGAATAAAATTAGGTTTTTGTTAAACGATTATTGAAATTCATCAGTCATCAGCATCTTTTATAGGTGATTGGTGGAGCAGACATCTTATCGTCCCCCCTACTATTCTGTCTACTTTACTCATGCACAAGTATTTATGTCCAGTTTAATTAGTAGAGGAATCGTGTCTCAATATTTCAGTAATGATCAATATAGCTTCCTAATATTGTTACCAAAATGTTCATTTTTACCCCACAGCCCTTAAGGCTGTCGGGGTATTGTTTTCACCCATGGTGTCCGGATGGGCGGGCGTTCTGTTGGGCGGGCGGCGGGAAAAAGTTTGTCCAGGCTGTATCTCAGAAACCGTAAGGTGTAGGAAGTTGATACTTGGTAGGGACATTGGTTAGGGGGTGTAGGTGTGCAACGTCATGGTCTGACCTTGATTTGACCTTGCCGTAGTGACCTTGAGTTTGAAAATCTTGTCTGGGCTATATCTCGGCAACCATAAGGTGTAGGAAGTTGATACTTTGTAGGGATATTGGTTAGGGGGTGTAGTTGTGCAATGTCATGGTGTTACCTTGATTTGACCTTGCCGTAGTGACCTTGACCTATAAAATCTTGTCCGGGCTATATCTCGGAAACTGTAAGGTGTAGGAAGTTGATACTTGGTAGACTAATTGGTTAGGGGGTGTAGTTGTGCAACGTCGTGGTGTGACCTTGATTTGACCTTGCCGTAGTGACCTTGACCTATAAAATCTTGTCCGGGCTATATCTCAGAAACCGTAAGGTGTAGGAAGTTGATACTTCGTAGGGACATTGGTTAGGGGGTGTAGGTGTGCAACGTCATAGTGTGACCTTGATTTGACCTTTGACCTTGCCGTAGTGACCGTGACCTATAAAATCTTGTCCAGGATATATCTCAGAAACTGTAAGGTGTAGGAAGTTGATACTTGGTAGGGATATTGGTTAGGGGGTGTAGTTGTGCAACATATGGTGTGACCTTGATTTGACCTTTGACCTTGCCGTAGTGACCTTGACCTATAAAAGCTTGTCCGGGCTATATCTCAGAAACCGTAAGGTGTAGGAAGTTGATACTTGGTAGGGACATTGGTTAGGGGGCGTAGGTCTGCAACGTCATGGTCTGATCAGGATTTGACCTTTGACCTTGCCGTAGTGACCTTGACCTATAAAATCTTGTCCAGGCTATATCTCGGAAACCGTAAGGTGTAGGAAGTTGATACTTAGTAGAGACATTGGTTAGGGGCCATAGGTGTGTATTATCATGGTGTGACCTTAATTTGACCTTTGACCTTGTCGTAGTGACCTTGACCTTTAAAATCTTGTTGCACCTTTGGGTCTGTCTTTTGATGCAGATTAAGCACTGTTAATTCATATTAGAATTTATTAAGAATTTTACTTTTATAACTTCCCATTGTAAGAGATAGAATTTCATCAAGTGAGCCACAGATTTTGCTCCAACACCACACATAAGCGTTCATTAAATGTATTACCACTTCTGTATGCATGGTAATATTCAAAACATCTAAACCATAATTCGGCCATGCAGATGTAGATAAAGAATGTTGAATTTTAGTTTACTGATTAATGCTGTCATCTTGTTATTGAATTGACTTGTTTTAATACTTCATCTTTACATGCATTATCTTTCTTTTAAACATTATTTTCTGCATTTAAACATTTTTTGGAACTTTATATAACTGACAGTGCTCTGAAAGTATCCTGAACTTTGTACTGGTACAGTGCTTCTGTATCTCATGGTGTTGAAAATATTTCCCTAGGCTGTGGGGTACGGGCATCTCTGATGCTATTTCAATATCTTTATAATACCCCATGAGACGTTATTTTCCAAATGTTGATTTGATTTTACAACTATTTTATATTTTGATCATCAGTAATCATATGTTGGAAGATTTACTTTGAACTCTTCAAGGAATTGATAGCTTGTAGAGCAGTCTGGTTATATCTCTCTTAAGCATTTTATTTTTCGTACATGACACAACAGTGGCTTTGAAATGATACATTTTTTGGTTATGAAATCATATTTCAACATCAATTGAAACACAAAATTGGAATTAAGTTGGAGGTTGACATTAAATTGCACTTCAAGTCATGTATTAAATTGAGTGGATAAGTGTGCAGTAGATGTCAGTTTAATGTGTCAACAGTTTTACCATGGACATTGTCTTGTATTCAGAGTCTGCAGTTTTCGGCGGTTTCTGAAGACAGTCTCAACATGGCTGTCCAGTTGGCAAAACGCGACCTGAAGAAACAGAAAGAAGAAAACTCAGCCAAAAAACAAATGGGAAAGAAAAAGAGTAGGACCTTGCTGTATGGAAGGTCAAGGTCACCAGGAAGTCCGTCTAGGTCACACACCAAAATCACACACAGCAAACAGTACAAGGACAAACTGCAGAAAAGAGCCCAGAGAGACAAAGGAAAGGTTGGTGGTGTCATGAAATAATTCTGTATAATTTTGATACAGCCAGGGAATGACCTAGTAGGTCCAGGCTAGCTAAACAAGGCAAATTTCATCAAATGTTGATTTCAATTGTAAGATCGGGTGCTCAATTATATATGAAATACCATATTTTTATGTAGTATAACTTAATAATACTGCTGGGAGATCGCCATGATTTTACCTGTCCATGTTCGTATCGGAATAATGTCAACAAAAATCGATCATTGCCAATTATGGAATCCAAAGTGTAAACCAGGCCAAAAACTATCAATTATTAAATAAAAACATGATAATGGACATAAATCACCACAAATATAACCAAAATGCTTTTCACAAGGATCTCCCTCACTTCATGCCATGCTTTATGTATCCTCACATCTGATTGGATGATTTCATAATCACCTTGACAACAGTGGGAAATCCCCCAAGGTGTTTCTGTTTACTTTATTGTTTTTAATTTATGGCTAATTATGTGATTTTATGGCTAATTATGTGATTTTAAGTGGCTGATGCACAAACTTATCACAAAATATGATCTTATTATGTAAAAAGTCCACCGAGAAATGAGTTTAGCAACTGTCAGTTGTATTTAAGTTTTACCAATCATTGCTCGGCAATGAGCCAGCTAGCGATAATACAGAAGTTTGCAAACATCATCCCAGTACTAGTTGACAAGACATCTTACTTGGATTAACTTGCATAATGCTCCATTTTAAACATGATATTCACTATTTTATATGGTAACACCAGGGAACTCCAAAAATTCAAGGCTTTTATCTTTATATTTTTAAGTGTGAGCTCTGGCTAGGCTCGCGCTTCTAGAGATCACTTTTTTTGTCCATTTTTTTTTCTGTCTCCGGACTTTCATGAATTTTGGCGTAGCATGATGAGTACCTGTGTCATCACTGAAGTTAAGCAGCAATGGGCTATGTTAGTACTTGGATGGGTGACCGCCTCAGTGTACTACTCGTGTCTTTGATGGCTTTTGCAGCTCACGCTAGTAAACCAAAACCCTTTTCGGCATTGTTTCATTTATGGGACCCATTATTTTGTATGCTGTTTCCTAAGATGCACACTAAACGTCATGGGGCTCGATGTTAAGCTGAAAATTCAACTGTGAGGAATTGGCCCCAATGAGTTGCACACATCACACTCCCAAATACGGTACACTTGTCTCCACAATTCTGATTTACTGTCCCGCAAAAATAGCTGGATTAAAAACTATATAAAAGTCCACTATTTTAACAATAGTACATGACCGTCAACCAGAACCATGGTATGAATGTTTGTTTTATGTGGCAGTGCTATAAATCCTTCAAATTAATTGATGGAACAGCCAAGTGTTTTTGATTCCTCAAAGAGAAACATAGGATAAATATATGTGTGGTTCTTTTTTTGTTGTTTTTTTAAAGTTAAATGTACATATTCTATTTATCTAATTAAAAGAGTAGTAATTCATCACTGGTTGGGCTTTATGCAGAATTACAGTGTTATTGACAGTTTTGTTACCAAGGCAAAGCAAGTTATGGATTGTTTGGAGTACAAAAATAAGAAGTACTTGTACAGTCAAACATCGCCATTGTTCAAAATATCCACATTAAATGTGTCATAAAATGGGCCAATTACTGTTAATATTCAGAGAAAAATGGCACATTTTGTTGCAACGCACTAGTACAAAGTGTTCTACTCATGACAGCCAGATGTAATCAGCTCATCTCCATTTTGTTCTTATTCCAAGATATCTCTGAGATACATCAGTCCATTTGCTTCATATTATTGTTTCTCTTCTGTAACGAGCTGACTGTGTTTACAGCCACTATCTTTACTGGAGCGAGAGCGAGGCTGGAACTCTCAAACCAAAGCTTCACAGACTCGAGTAAGAGAGAGAACACCACCCAGCAGAAACATGCCAGGTAAACAATAACTTCTACATAGTGGTGTGAATGCTATCGCTCATATATTGTTCAGACTTTTCTGATAAGACTCCATGAGGTACCCACATTTGTTAATGTATCCTGTGAGTCTGAGACCCTGTCGTACCACTTGCTACAGTGTCTTACAGATATGAAAGAAAAGCTTTCCTTGGAGGTTTAAACTATTGAAAATGTGGCTGCAAGTTTTGTACAATTTTCTTGTGTAAATAACAGAAACTTGACTTTTTTGGGTCATATTTAATATAATAAAGCATTCTCTATATGTATAGAACCAGTTTCAGTAGAAATTAAGCATAACTGAAACATGATTCCCAATAAGAGAAAATGCCCCACTGTGTGTATGTTTGGAAGTAAGTTATAAACTTAACCAGTTTTTGTCACATAAGGACAAGCTTCTGATTACACAGAATTTACTTGAAAAAGTGGTGATACATATCCTTATAAATATATTACTCTTATTCGTCCGTTGCTCTAATGTTTCCTGGAAATACGCTTTACATCCCAAATAAAACCGTTTATCTGTCCACAGTGACCACCAATTCACCTCCTACTCGAGACCAATCTGCTCAGCTGGCGCTAACTGGAGATGAGAAAATCATGCAAGAGATTAAGCGACTGAGAGATGAGATGGACAAGTGCATGCAACAGATCAAAGAGATAGAACAGATCTCTAAGTCAGGTGAGATAAAGATCAAAGATTTAGAGCAGATCTCTAATTCAGGTGAGATAAAGATCAAAGAGATAGAACAGATCTCTAAGTCAGGTGAGATAAAGATCAAAGAGATAGAACAGATCTCCTTGTTTGGTGAGATACAGATCAAAGAAAGGATCTCTAAGTCAGGAGATATATATATAAGGGTGAAAGTGATAGAGCAGATCTGAAAGTAAGTTAATCTACAGATCAATATGACAGAAAAACTGTCAAAGTCATATGATTCAAGGAGCAAAATAATTTCAAAGCAACTAAGATAAAATAAAAAAAGCCACAGGAGATGAATATTCATTTTTTTTTTTTTTTTTTCACATTCCTCCTGTTATTTTTTTGCAGCTCCAGTTCAAAACAAGACCAAGTATGCTGAGGATGTGGAAGAAGAAAAGAAGCGCAAGATTCGTGCTGAGGAGCAAACGGCAAGATCCAGTCGCATGATCTACATGCTAAACCAACAGGTCAAGGACATTCAGAATGAAATTGACAAGATGAATGCCATGGGCATCAAACAGACCAGGAAGGTTGTCAGAATATTATAATTTATTTTTTAAAAATATAAATTAAAAATTTTGATTTAAATTAGTTTCTTTTACTTTTTTTCGCTATTCAAAATGGCTTGTGCCTAAAAAACTAAAAGGCTAGTGTTTCAATAAATTTGTTTGTTTACATTAGATATTATATTAAACTGACTGTCTAGAACACATAAGTTTTGCATGACAAAATAATTTTTCCAGCTTTTCTATTTGAGTCAGCTCCGATTCACTGAGGCAGGATGAACACTTCCATTGTAAATGAATGAGTGGAATCAAGACAAATCTGAAGTAGCAGTTTATATTTTGAGCATTTTGTTGCCACAAAAGTATATTTTTATTCACCCACAGTATCAGATTTTGAACCATTTTATTGCCAGTACAACTATCTTTGTTTTCCCTTCCCATAGAGTCAGGTTTTGAGTCGTCTGGCGGCTGCACACCGCGGCGCAGTGCGCGTCTTACAGAACTTTGTCTCCCATCTCCCCGACTACGACCTGAAAGAAGGCGTGCCCAGGAGTTATCAGGAACTGGGACTGTTGTTACGGCAACTGTCACTGTGCTGTGCCCAGTTGGAGGTTGTGGGACAGAACGTGTCAACAGAAAACCTCATGTTCATGTTAAAAGACATGGCGGTGAGTGTTGTGATAAAAGGGAAGGTGGAGTAGGGTGGGGGAGAAGTGGATGTCACAAAATATTTAGTTCAGGGTGGATTAAAGCATTCACAAAAGTATCCAATCTGGTATTTGTTCTCTATCTTAGTTGTGGGGGCCACGGTGGCAGAGTGGTAACACTCTCGCCTCCCACCTCTGAGGCCAGGGTTTGGTTCCCGGCACAGCCTCAAGTGGGAAAGCTGGTAGTTGCTTGCCGATGGTCGGCAGTTTACAGTACAGATTCCTGACGAATTGTATGTACTGGTTTCCTCTGCCCTTCCAACTACCCGTCGTGATATGACCTGTACAGTGTTGAAAGCAACATAAAACCCCATATAAATAAATAAATCTATTTTAGTTGTGACAAATAACCCAACAGCGGGTTTCCTGTTAAAAATCTCCCCTCCCAACATTTACACTAAGGCCAAAATGCTGTAATATATTTGTGAAAAAAAATTTGTGTGAGACTGTTGAACACTTACTGAAAATTAATATCTCAAACCTCTGTTCAATCTCAGGTTAGCAAATACAAGAAACCAGTAAGTGAATCCAGGCCTAGGGTTTTGATTATTGAAAATGTGGTAGTAAATTTACAGTTAAGATGTTGTGTAGCAGGCAATATTTTTGAGCCCCACATTAAATAATAATTGTTCTTTCTTAAAACATTTTCATACCCACTGATGAACCCACAAAGATATTGTCATGGGTTTACACATTTGCCATTGATGACATTGATATAAGTCATACAGAGATGATGATTACTTTTGACTGATATTTAGCATATTAACACAGCTAGAAAAATTGTTCACGGCACTCAAATCTATCTTGTCTTATGCTGCAGTATTTGAGGTACTCATTACATACTTATGGCCATTGTCATCCTGCTGGGATCAGGAATTTTCTGATGTTTTGTTTGTGTTCATCCAACAGGAATTGAACCAAGCCATAGATCAAAGTATCACCAAACCAGCCTCTCCTCCGAGGCCTTGTCAGGTTGCCAAAGCGACGGAAGAGATCAGTCATGGTCACAGGTCAAGGTCACCTTCCAGAAGAGAGCCAAGGTCCTCCAGGAGTGACCTCCAGAGAAAGGGGGTGGGGTTTGTGGAGGAAACTGGAGATGGTGATGAGAATTTGACCTCAAACAGCGCTTTTGTGGTGGAAAAACTAGAGGGACAGAGTATGTACTTATTTATATATGTATGTATTGGGTACAAGGTGTTATTGCTGGTATCAAGTTATCGACACTGTTTTATTGAAACACTGAAACAAAATATTACAACTTAGACAGAGTTGAGTGACCATGTAATTTTAATTAGATCTCAACTCCACAAGGGTTTTTTCCACGTGAATGTGATCCTGTAATCTAGATATGGGCAGGTATTCAAACAAAATCTCAAACTTCAATATAATCCCTAAAAATTAAGGGATTATGCCTTAAATTTAAGTTAATCTCAAATTTGAGTTTGAGCATATATGCTTTGGTAGGATTTCACTTGAGAATACAAAATTTGAGGTTATATTTATGCAAAACTGAGATTAAGTTCGAGACTAGGTGAGTCTTAGATTGAGATTTTCCATCAATACTCTTCTAGGTATTCCTGGTTAAATAGAAGTAGTTATCCGTATATTCAGAATGGCCACTTTAACAGAACTTTAATACTTCCTATATTAATGCCCAACATAACCCTGAGTTCTCAGTTGTTGTTCCCTCTTTCAGATGGTCATCTAACAGATCGAGAGCGAGCCATCAAAGCTGGAATCCAAGCACTTGTCCAGGCTGCCGACAGTGCCCCTCCCACTTCGCGCACACCCAGGGCCTGTAACCATAGCAACTGGACTAAACCCAGAAAGAAATCCCCGGTACCCCCACTAAACCTGCCACAGACTCCCAGGACCCCACACAGTCCAGACAGAGGTAATCAGTCCAGATTAGTGGGTAAATCATTTACTTTGTGGATATCAATACTGAATGTAAATATATTTCAATATCGACCGATATCAAGGGGGTGGGGGGTAATATTATCTACCAAATAGAAAGTGAATCTGGGATACCGAAAACGTTTTTGTTCTAGCATATCCCCAACCACTAACAGGAAGTGAAATTTACCAAAGCAAAACACGGCCGTTTTCATCAAAAATGCATTGAAAACCACAAAAATACAAGATAAAAATGTACAATTTCTTCAGATTCAGGCTATATTTCAAATATTTGCTGTGTAAGTTGACAGTTATGCTTAAAATAGCGATATATATATATATATATATACATCTTTAGGCAGCGATATTGGCAACTCTATTCCAAAACAATAAATATTGAAAATATCGATAAGCAATGTACTAAGGTTACCCGAAAATGGTCCGAATTTGAGAAACAGAGTACAAATTGGCGAAACGGGTAACCGAAAAATATGAAATATCTATAAATCTAACGAGGTTACAGGCTTACAATGTACCATTAAACATGATGTAAAAACATATTTAAAGCTGAATGTTTTAGATCTAAGTGCTGTTTTCTGACCTTTAATTATTTCCATTTCATTATTTTTATTTTTGGGGTTTAATATTATCCAATTGTGTTCTGGCTGTAGTAAATCAACAGACAAAATGCACCATTGCACCATTGCTCTTTTTCTTGAGCAGCCAGTCAGGTTGCTTGTTTGTTTTATACCTTATATCACATTGTAGGCGGAGCCAGAAGTCCAGTGCGAGGTGTGAGTGGGCGGAGTCAGCAGATGATTGGCGGGAGGACACGTAGTCCAGCAGATGTACTGAGAGTTAGAAATAATAAGATTAAAAAGGGTGTGTTATTGCCAGCAGAATTACAGGTGAGTGAAGAGTAGGGAAAGAATTCACTCTTCCACCCAGAGTGTCCTTCAGTGTAGCGTCTTACATTGAAACTCTAAACAGATAATTTTCTAAATTCGGACACTTTTGACTGGAATTTTAACCAATCACATAAATTCATGCAAATATCTTATTTAATCAATTGGGTGTATATGAGGAATGTGAACAAGTACTCAAGGCTCGCTAAACAAGGCAAATTTCATCAAAAGTCGATCCCACTGTAAAGAGTGCTCATGTATATATATAAATATATATATATCGAACCGCTTCTGTTTTATGTATTAAAATGTCAATAAGACATCTTACTTGCATTAAATCCCATAATGCTCCATTTTAAACACAATATTCACTATTTAATTTATGCTAGGGATGGATCAGTGGTCCCTCTTGCCAACACAAATGGAAGGAAGAGTTAAAATATCAGAAAGATACCCAAAATCTGAAGAAATTATAAGCTTTTGTCCCATATTTCATGCATTTGCAGACTTTTATAGCGATACGTTGAGCCGAATTTTTTTTTATTTAGGACATTTTATAACCTCAATCTCGCTTGTCAACACATTAAAGGGAAGGAAAACTTAAAATATCGGAAGTAAATCAGAAAGCTGAAGAAATTATACACTTTTATCTTATATTTTATGCATTTCAGTACTTTTATTGCGATGTCGTCTTGAGGAAACTTTCATGTTTGTTTGGGATGCACTAAAATGCGGAGTCCCAAAATCGATACGGTTTTGCATTGGCGAACTATCGATGCACACATTTTTGGTACCGACCTATCCCTATTTATGCTGACACCAGCTAATTCCAGTGATTCAAGGCTCTTATCGTAATATTTTTCTTTCGTTTATGAGAGCCGCCGCATTGGATGATGTTTCCTGTCAAGGTGCATACTAAACATCGTGGAGCTTGATGTCGAACTAAATTTTCATCCACAAGGAATCGACCCCAAATATTTTTACTCGTCACACCCCTGGTATTTATATATTGTAAGTAGTGTTCTCAATAAACCCTTTTTGGTGGGACCGGGTAGGTAGTGATTTTAACGGGCGGGTACCCGGGTACTCGTGCCGATGGGCGATAATAGCTGAAACTACAAAAATCTACACATTTACAGACTTAAAACCCACACAAATAATGGGATCCAACCACTTACTTTATTTCTTGTCGGCCACCTTTTTTGCATTCCAAACAGTATCACACGGAAGAAATGTTAAATAAAAAGGACTTCTGTGCATTCAAAACACGGTTGTTTATATAAAAATGGAGTCACATGACCTATCACCCTGCTATCGCAAAAGCATTACACTATTGCTCGAATATAGTTTCGGAATTGAAACTTCATTTTTTATTTCAGGTTTGTAAGTGAATTATAAATGCAAAATTATAAAGAACTATATGAAAATATTGTACTCTTATTTATTTAAGGAGTGCATGTTGCTATATTGCCAATATACAGCGTTTTATGAACTCGGAATTAAGTAATTGTATTAATGTACTGACGATTTTCAAAGTTTACCGGCATTTTACAGTGTATAAACAACCAAAATAAAACATAAATAAAATACTATAAGTGGTGTACAAGGGTGAGAAAACAATATTATTGTGCATTTTAATTGAATAGCTTCATTTTTAGGTGAATTTATGAAGTTGAGATATGTCTGTACTCGGTCAGCCAACGTGGGCGATATTGACAGAAATAGATCTAAAGCTTAGATTCGGGTACTCGGGTATGTGATTTCAGATTCGGGTAAACATTCAGGGTTCGGGTACCCGGATATCCGGATACCCGTTGAGATCACTAATTGTAAGTAGAAATCACGGGTGATAAGTACAGACCAAGATTGTAAAGTTTTTTTCAAGTTCATTTTGATTCTCGACATACCATGTTACACCACAAAAGAAGGCCAGTTTACAAGTCCAAACACTCTACACATCAATTTATTTTATTTCATTAATTAGTAATTATGTACTGTTAGAAACTAGGGTGGTAATTTGAGCTGAAAAATGTGAGATTTCCATAAAATCCAAATCCCTCTGAAGAAAAAATACAAAACATTGTGTCTCTGAAGGGATCCAGCATCAAATGACTCTATCATTATACCAAACTTTATTTGACAATTTTGGCTTTATTTCTAGCATATAAATTGAAGTGTGTATTGCAGAATGTTTAATTTCATAGCGTGACAAATATAGTTTAGTTAGTATCTTACTATTTGTGTGTAGTGTAGTTGAAAGTTAATTTGTTACAATAGAATTATTTTATTTTGTTGCATTTGTGTTTAGATTTTTTAATTAAATATTTTGCATTTTTAAGTGGGGAACAATCCAATATACCCATAACATACAGATACAAAATAGTCAGGCAAATACTCCTCCACAGATATAGCGAGTTTCACTTTTTTACACCAATATATCGGCGTTTTCACAGTATGTACTAGTATGTAACAATTCGACTGTATATATGTATCAATATAATACAGTTTTATTGCTTTACACCAATATATCAGACATTTTACAGTTTTGTACCAACATAACAGACAGTATCACGGTTTTCTACCAGAATATCATCTGTTTGAATATTTAATACTAATGTATCAGATAGTTTCTTCATTTGTATCAATATGTCAGATAGTTTCAATATATGAGATAGTTTTACTATTCAACAACCATATAACGGATTGTTTTATACCAATATATCCGGAGTATGTCAGACATGAGCATAGTATGTACGGACACAAACCCAGAAATAAATTATTTGTGAAGTTCCCACTAAATGGTGTTTCATTTTGTTTATTTTTTAACTTTAGAGAAACAAGAAATTGAAGTCTGCTTTAAAGGTTTACTTTGTGTTGTATGATTTATGTTTGATTTTTGTTTGTTTGTAGTGATTGATTTTTTTTTTTAATTCTCTCTTGTTGAGTTTACAGTTGATGTTTACTAAAACCATGTCAGTGAATGTGCATTATTTTGTGACCAACAAGTGAAGTTGAACCACTTTACATAAAACTTTTCACATGTAGTTAGGGTACAGTGTTGGGACTATATTGAAAAATCCCATCAATATGCTCCTGTGCCTCATTATTATTGTTATGATTATTATTTTTTATTAAACTTTTAAAGCGCTTAATTTTGGTTGTGTATGTAATAACTAAAAATGACAGACTAAATGTTAATTAGGATGTTTCACCGTCACAAAGGTTTGGGAATGTCATCCACTGATCCATGTTGCAATTTGCATGATTGATCCAGAAATCTGCACTAAACATCCCTAAGCCATCTATATTTTCAGTTAGAGTAAGAAATCTAAAATTCGCCAGGAATCTAAAATTCGCCACCTCTAAAACCTTAGTTAATTTTATGAAGAAAATGATGTTTTTGTCTAAAAATTGGTGTTTTTCAGTTCAAAAAGCCTTAATTTACTATACAGTCAACAAATCTCACCACAATTCATTTATTTTATTAGTATTTTCACCTGTGGCAAATTTCAGACATGTGGCGAGTTTTAGATTTCTTACTCTATAAGTTGTTAGGAAGCACCATTCAGGATATTGGAGCAGGAGTATAAATACAGTCATAAATACATTGTATTTTGGACCACTGTTTTTAAATGTTTGAAATATCTACAAGCTTTGTAGAAGTATATTTACTGGAGGGGTGGGAGGGTTCTCTAGTTCTCTAAATTGTACTACCCAGATACAAGGTTTCATTTGGAAGCCATAAGGTCAAGGTGGTCAGCTGGAAAGCAAATACATACAGAAATGACCATAAGGAAAGGTTTAACCTTTGCAATAAGAAGAAGTACTTGGATCTTGACCCAGCATGTCCCTCGACTTTCCCTTTTTTTACCTCAAGTACATTAGAGGACGTTGCGTCAATTTTGGGCTATATAAATGTTTCTATTCTGGTCATTTGAGGTTTTGCTTGACAGGGTTGATGTGTCTTTAAGAGTGACGTAGAAGTTTTTTCAAACAAAAAAGCACATTGTTTTCTGGTTTTGAGTTCCACTCAGTGAAATATACTAATGTTTTAATCTGAAAACTTAATATTAAATTTACCTTTATATTCTGAATTTTTGTGACAATATATCCATATTTTTTTGCATGCATCTTTACTTGTATTAACTCAATGGTTTCTCCCCTCACAGACTTTAGGAAGCTTGCCAGCAGTCCTTAATGTAGAATTTTATCTTATAAACTGTTACTCGATCTTATCTCACAAACTGTAATTTGATGTATAATGATAAGTAATGACATCAATACTGACCATAGTATCCAGTAGTATCCACAGAATTCCTCCACTGTACACAATATTATTTTTTTCAAAGTAATAATATTTATTTACCCTTTTGTAACAAGGTGCATCGTGGACTGGGGGCGAGGGTAGCAAACCCGCCTTCAGTTCCTCTTTTACAGTGTTATTTGTACACAGTATGAAACTATATTAATTTTGTAAAGATCTTTTCTATCATACACACAAAAAGTGTCAAATACAACATAGATTTTCTGTCAAATACTGAATAAATTTTCTGCACACACTATGTGGATTGTGTATTCTTTAGAATTCCTTTCCACTGAAATATATCCTCTATATCAACTACTTTTACATTTTTTTTTATGTCAGCTGACTTATGTCCTCACTCTGCGGCATCTGTGTACGCATCCGCATCCGCGCGAACAACTTCTGCAAAAGTACAAGGCCTAAAGACATGCTGTTTTTTTTTTTTAAAAAAAAAGATACCTTATCTGTCAAGGATGACAAATTGTTCAAGGCATGCAAATCTGTTTGGTAGAGACGTTACAAGGGAGGTACCCCCACCAAAAGTGTGAAAATTTGAACACTTTATCACAATTTTATCATTGACTATTGCAGGGATTTCTCTCATTTCTTGCACATATGTACTGGGTCACAAGTAGATTCCCTTTTGTGAGTATCAGACCTGGATCTGTCTTAATTTTATTTTTATGAATTTTTTTAATAATTTTTATTGCATTAAAATTCACGAAATAATGCAGTAAATCACTTATTTCCTCATTGACTGTTTCAGGGATTTCTCTCTTATCATGCTTGTATGTACTAAGCCACTAGTAGATTCCCTTGTGTGAGTATCAGGCCTGGATCTTTTTTAATTATTTTTTATGAATTTTTAAAATAATTTTTAATGCATTAAAATTCATGAAATCATGCACTAAATCACCTATAACTTGAAAAGTATTGCATTTAGAGCATTTTGTTAAAATATGTTATTCAGCTACTTTTTACATAGCTACAATATGGTGAGTAACTTGGGTGTCTATTCCAGTAGCTAAGTGAGTAATAGCTACTTTCTGATTTTTCAGTACCTTTCACAATGAGTAAAATCACATATAACTCAAAAAACTATTGCATTTACAGAATTTGGTATAAATATGTTATTCAGCTACTTTTGGATCAGCTGTAACATAGTAAAGTTGCAGACCAGTAGCTCATTGCATAACTGAGCAATAGCTACTTTGAGGTTTTCTCTGTTGAGTAAATCAGTTGTTACTTGAAAACCATTGCATTCAAAGAATTTTGTTTAAATGTGTTATTCATCTACTTTCGAATCAGCTCTAATACAGTAAAGTTGCAGACCAGTAGCTTATGGCATAACTATGTAATAGCTATTCTCTGGTTCTCACTGTTGGATTAATCAGTTGTAACATTGAAAACTATTGCATTTAAAGTATTTTCAATAAATATGTTGTTCATCTACTTTTGGGTCAGCTATAACATAGTAAAGTTGCAGACCAGTAGCTCATTGCATAACTGAGCAATAGCTTCTTTGAGGTTTTCTGTTTTGAGTAAATCAGTTGTAACTTGAAAACTATTGCATTTTGAGAATTAGTGGGTGAACGATTAGATGTGTGCTTGATTAATCGTCGGTGATAGTGCATAATCGCAGTCGGTTACAAACGTTTTCTAATGATCGATTATTCACCCTTAATCTTACCTTTCTATATTTTTCTAAATTTCCACATGTTTTTTATATATTTTATGTATTTTTACTTAATAAATTGACAGATTTGCCATGAATTTCGAGTTTATTTATATCGACCGACATATTTACAGGAAGTGGGTACTTTTGGTAGAGTCTAAATGTCGGAACACCGTTATTCTTACCGGATTGACCTATACTTTATCCTGGAAAGTGTTTCTTAATTAATGGCCAACAATGGAGTAAAATAATCGATTAGGAGTCGATCATCGGTCGGAAAAATGGACAAATAATTGACCCTGAAAGTTGGAGGCGAGTCCCAACACTATTGACAATTTGTTTAAATATATTATTCATCCACTTTTGAATTAGCTGTGACATTGTAAAATTGGAAACATGTAGCTCATGGCATAGCTGTGTAATAACTATTCTCAGGTTCTCACTGTTGAGTAAATCAGTTGTAACTTGAAAATTATTGCATTTAGAGTATTTTCTTTAAATACATTGTTTACCTACTTTTGGGTCAGCTATAAAATAGTAAAATCACGGACCTGTAGCTCCTTGCATAGCTGAATAATAGCTACATTCAGGTTCTCCCTGTCGAGTAAATCAGTTGTAACTTGAAAACTATTTCATTTACAGCATTTCTTTAAATGTGTTATTTACCTACTTAAAATTGCAGCCCTTTAACTTATTGCATAGCTGAGCAAAAGCTACTTTTAGATTCTCACTGTTGAGTAAATCAGTTGTAACTCAAAAGCTATTGTATTTGCAGTATTTTCTTTAAATATGTTTTTAACCTACTTTTTACACCTCAGTAGGTACCTTGTTACTTTCCTTCTGAATACCATGTTGCGGGGCACAACTTTTGTGTCCTTTTCTTCTGTCACGCTGAAACTCAAAACACACAGTCAGCTGACACAGCCCGTTCACGGGCACTGATTGCTTGTTCACAATACCTGATCAATCACACTGACAAAAATATATGACTGAGGTATAAAACTTTAGTCTGAAATAGTTCAAAGACTGTCAAGTCAGCAAAATCTTCTTAAAAACCTACCTAACAAGGCTGGAAAAAAGTGTTTCAGTCTACACGCATGAGCCATGTGAGACATAAACAGTCTACTAGAATTTGTTAAAGCCTGGTGACAGTAACAAATTCTGAGTCGGATACATCCCTTCCTGGCCTAGAACTCAGTCACCCATCCAAGTACTAACATGGCCCTTTGCTGCTTAACTTCAGTAATAAGATGCGTGACCATAATTCATCACGGTCTGGTGACAAAATAAAACAACAACAAAAACAGTGATCTCTACTAGTGCGAGTCTTGCTAGAGCTCATGCTTAAAAAGCCTACTTCTCTGTTTCTTCTTCACAACCCTGGAGTGACAACCCTGACCTTGTGAATGAAACCTAGGTACAGGTATTTTTTACATGGAAACAATTCTAAGACTTAGAATGATATAGAATAAGTGGCCTATTTTGTGTGTCTTTTCCAGTCTCAACGAGAACACACTGACCGCTTGCTGTTGGATTATGGAGAGGCTCACTATGCTGAACCTACCTACTCATCCAGAATCAAAGAGGTCAAACCTAATGAGTTCAACAGGCCAGGGTCCCCTCTTAGCACTAAGTTAGTACAAAATATGTCACAGGATGTCCCCTTTCATAACTAAGTTGGTATACAAGATGTTACTGGATCCCTTATTGGTGTTGCCACTAAGTAAATACATGATGAATACAAGACTATGTATTTGCTAATTTAATTACAAAAACTTAGGAATTTAATGCATACTGTTGTAAGGGTAATTTGAAAATCAAGTGTATAATACCTGATGCATTGTCAGTATTAATTGTCGCCTGTGTACAAAGTAATAATAAATTATACGTCTATTGTAACTGTATCATTATGTGTAAACAGAAATAAACACACATCACAGACTGTATTTGGTGATTATTTTCATTACAGAAGATCAGGTAGCCTGTCACCAAGTCGAAGTTCTCAGAAAGCAGCAGCAGCCAGGTAATCCACAAAGTCCTATAAGATGTTTGTATTGTTCTTCTATTTGTGTAAATTAAGATGACAAACTGAGTTCCTGCTTTCTGTTCAACTTGTATAAAAGTTCAACTTATACCAGTATCTGAAAAAGTATATATTTGACTAAAAATTCATGAAATATTGCACAGAAACACTTAACTAACACTTGTTTATATCTTGATGTTTCTATTTTTAGACAAGTTTGGCTAGACAGACAGGATTCAAGGAGAGAGGTAGGGTAAAATTTGTATTTCTCTTAAGGTGTTAGACATTCCTTAATTGTTCTAAGCATACTTTTTAATTAAAACAAAGGGGTATGTGGGTCTAATTGGTAACACACTCTCCTCCCATCTTCGAGGTTATTTGTTTGAATCTTAACTCTTACCTTAAGGTTGAAAGCTGGTAGTTGAAAGGTTGAAAGTTGGTAGCAATGCCATGTAACCATAACCAGTTTTCTCAATGACTCACTCTTTCAACAGAAGTGGAAGTTAAGAAGTTTAGAAATATTTAACAACAAAAACTATTACTCAGTGTTTTGTTATATTCCATTAAGATATTATCTCTTCTGTTGGAAAAAACTAAAAGCACATCGTGGTTCATATGTATTTGCAAATTATATGTCATGTATGCAGACTTTTCTATTCACAGTAAATATCTATGTACATTGGCTTTCTCATCAGCAATTGCAAAATCAGTGTCAACGGTTGGGTTTTACATCCTGTTCAATAGCTAGGGTCATATTGGGACAGATCCTCAGTATTGTCACTTGTGAGAATTGAACCCACACACAGAGGTGACAGCCTGTGATTAGATGCCACACTTGCAAACCACTAGGCCCCCAAGGACCTGTGATCAGCTATTTCAAGATTTCCAACTGAACTTCTGTCTTTTTGAGAATTCCATAGTGTGTATGACCTTTGATCCATACCATCCCTCCAGTAATAATCAGCACTTCAGTTGATGTTCACATATTAATTTCATAAATCAAAATCCAAATAAAAGAAATGTGGTTTTAATAAATTTGGAATTCTAACTTCTTTTTGGTTTACCTTAGAATTTACTAATAAGGTACTAATTTACTAATAATTTACTTAAGCACTACTGTAGTCAAATAAAATCAGATTCATCACCATCAGTGTACTATTTTTGTGGAGCCAAGTTAGTTAACTTGAAGGAACCATTTATTCTGATAAAAGTTTGGAGAACTAAACAAAACAAATTTGATTGTCAATGAATTCCTTTGCTCTGCCTTTGGTAATTTTTCATCCTAGATATATGGCCAACCTCTCGCTGATTGCTTTTGTTAATGTTTCAGATATTTGACCTGGAAAAGCAAAGACAGGAAAGACAACGAGTGGAAGACGTCAGGTGAGACTCCCGGAATATCGTTTTGTCATGTATATAGGTAAGGGGTATGACATGGTGCCCTGGTGCTCAAAAACGGCAATTTTGTTTACTTCAGCCAAATATATTTGCTTTCCTGGTACTTCCAATTGCTTACAACTAAAACACAGTGAACCCAGTCTTCGCATCTGTTACAGCACAGCGCATACCTGGCCCCGCTTTTTCACCTCGAGAGTCCTTCCCAATGTACAGATGTTAATTGCAGAGTATTCTTTCTAAACCGAGCTTAGTATTTACTTAGATAACAATAGCTTACTGTTATTATACTTGGTAGTATTTTTTCAAGTACTCAGAAGGAAATTTTGCAATTTTTATGTTTTGGCTAAAAATCCCTGAAAGAATTCAATCTCATTTCATTTTTATAATAAAATCACTTGCTCAAAACAGAACTCTTATACTTCTGATTTGTTTTAGTTTTGATGGTACATGTCTGTGAATGTGGAATAAGATAAATACATGTACACCAAATACTGGAATGCAGGCCAAGTATTGATGCATAAGTATTAAAACATAACTTTCTATACTCATACCACTTTCAGTGTTGGCAGTCCCAAGTGCCCCATAGTAAGAATAATTTTTGCAAATTTTGCATAAACAAGTGCCGATATTTTGTACATGCGTGTAAAACTTTGTAACATATAAAAGCAATGTTGCTTATGTTATGCCAGCTAGTAAATTTGCTGATATATTGACACAGTCCTGTTTACGAAAACGATTTTCTAGTTGATTTTTTCAATCACTTCAGCGTACGACTGGGAAAATCTGCGGAGTGGGTGAGTCGGGCTGAGAAAAAGATCAAAGCAAAGATAGAGCCACTGCTGTCACAGGCTGAGGTAAGTGGACTTCATAGTGTTTATATCTAATATCCCTTCCAACATACAGTATGGCCCACATGGAGAAAGATTGGGAGAAAGTAGGTCAAGAAGCTGCACTATAAACCATTGGACTTTGCAGACAACTGTCATCTGTCTTAAGGCATGAGCTTTAAGTTGAGTGTAACTGTCTAAGGCAGCTGCATTGACTTCTTCACCAACTGAGGACTGAAGGCGCGGAGGCAGATAAGAACATAGAACATTGTTTTTGATGTGTGGCCAGAAGTTTAGTTATATAATGTATTAAATAAATACTGAAATATAATTGAATTGGAATTAGAAATGTGGCTGTTAAACTATTATGAATTGTATAATGTACAAATGAAAATGACATTGCCTTTTTTACCAAAATATTGCAATACAACATATTTTCATTTCTCCATCCTTGATTTTGTATAACCTTGATCTCTCATCCCCAGTGTGTTCATTTCCTCCACTGTTATTGGTGCCTGTTATGTGCCCTTGTCCTCTTTATGGAAACCTAGGATTAATATCCACTTCTGAGTTTTTATGACCTTATTTAGTGAATTTGTGACCTATACCTGTCCTCTATTTAGAAAAATGTTGTCCTCTTGATGTTATATGACATTAACCTTTTCACTTAAGTGAAAACTAATGTTGACCTTTGTTACTGAGTGACCTTGATATTGAATGACCTTTTCTTCTTTCAGGTGGAGGTGAATGCCCACGTGTGTAATTTTTGACCTTGTCATTTTATGACTTCTAAGTGGTGATGGATGGCCACCTTGAATAATTTTGACAATTTTGTATCACCTCTTCTCCCAGGTTCAGTTGAGTCTCCACGTCTGACTTTTTCTGACCTTGAACTTTAGGTGGAGATGAATGCTGACCTTCTTGCTGACATGATCATGAAAGACATGGTGGAGGATGCTGCCCTGGAGATCCAGGGTGTCCAGGATGACAGGAAGTTCTCAAATGATGCCATGGCGATGCAGGATGCACCTTCCCTGGAAACCATGGTGCAGAAGCTGGAGCTTATGGAGGTGATAAATCAGTCTTGTCATCATAATCAAGCAGTACTAATTAAACCATTCCTGCATCTTTTAAAGAACAAATGATATTTAATGTTTTTATAATACCTTTCATCATATTATTTAAAATATTTTTTCTGAAACACACAATCTGGTTGTCAAAATGTCTGAAAATAAATCCCTCCCATGTCTGACACCCTTAGCTCAGTGACTGGCTATAACTATGTCCTTCAGTGAAGATGTAATTTTATAATTTTAGTCTTTTTTACATAACCAGAATGAAGCAAGTGACATCAGACGTCGGTGGGCAACCATTGTTTACGAAGACCAATACAAGAGCAGTACTACTGGTAAGGCAATAAGCTTCAGCCACTTCTTATACTTTGTATTAAAACTGAAGGATCATTTGGTTGAAACTAGAAAACATTGCCAGAAATTCCAGATAATAAGATAAATCTTGCTATTTAATTCTACCTAAATGACTTTTGTTTGATACTACTTTATTATTGAAGTTCCTCCAAAGGTTCATACCCCAGAAAAACATGTGGTGTCCTTGTCAGCTTGAGCCAGTCACAGCCAGATTTAGGACATCAGGAGTAAGATCGGACATCAGATTTCAGCCTTTGATGAGAGAATCATATAGATTTATGCAAAATATGGGAAGACAGGATTCAACAAATAAAGTCATTGTTTAACAATATCCCTCCCATGTACACAGATTATTGTTTATATGAAAGCTGTCCAGTTACCTGTATTTTTACCTCTAATTTTCAGGTGGTCTGGCATCAGAGAGACCAAGGAGTCCTTCACCTATCCATTTGACCAGAAACTGCACCAAGAAACCAGACCCCATCACTCATATAATGGACACTCAGTAAGTTACCTACTGGGGAAGGGATTGGGTGTCAATATTTCCATATTGAACAATTTAGCTTCTCTGAATTTCTAAATTGATAACAATATTTGTCATTTTTTTACCAGTCAAGTGTCACCTGGCAATCAGATATTTTTTCATGAATATTCTTTATGTTAATCACTAGTGTCCGCACATTAAAAAGTTACCCTGAGATGTTTCATGAAATAAAATTGCTTGCACAAGCCACCTTGTATTGGTGTCAAAAATTGGTGTCAAAACTACAGACTAAACAGAGTCATCCAGTGACTGAATGATTAATGTGTTTTCTTAATGTTAGTCTTTGATCAGCCTCTTGTCTCAGTGGTTATGGTCGAATTCAGTTCATGGCAGTATGAGGGATGATGGATGGAGGACCTCTCTCCTCAATAGAAAATAGGGATGGGTCTGTAGGCTTGGTATCGTGAGCATTTTACGGAAATACCGTGATGAGATTGTAAAACGATCACTTCGGTTGTCAGCATATCTAATGGAAGGAAGGGTTAAAATATTAGAAGAATACCCAAAATCTGAAGAAATTATAAGCTTTTTGTCCCATATAGATTTCCAGACTATTGTAGCAATATACGTTGAGCAGAAGTGCCATGTTTTGGATACAACACTTTATGGCCTTTTTCTCACTTTGAAGCACATATAATGGAAGGAAAACTTAAAATATTGGAAACAAACCAGAAATTTGAAGAACTTACACACTTTTGAGCCATATTTTGTGCATTGGAGGGCTTTTATTGCGATGTTGTAAGACCGAACGTTCATGGTTGGTTGGAGTGTACTAAACTGCGAAGTCCTGAAATCGGTTTTGCACCTTTGAACATATTTCTGTTACTGACCCATCCCTTATATAACCTTAGTTGTTCAAAGAGACATTAAAAAAAACAAAATTTTAACTTTAAAAGATTTTTGGCCGAGTTTCAGAAAATGTGTATAGCCATGATGCAGAATGTAAGTGTAGGTTGTCATCCAACTTTTTCTGTTACAGTTTTACTTTATCAAACCAACAGAGATGAACCCTTGCAGAACACCTTCATTGCAGTGTTTAACAATGATTTTATATTTTCAATAGACTCACTCAAATTGATTGATTGATTGATTGACTCATAATAAAATTGGAAGAAAAAAATTCAAGTTCTATTAATAGATCATCAACATTGGTCAAGGCCCATGCATACAGTGAGAAAAGGTTTAACAGTGAAGATATCAAAGTACATAAAGAAGGAATTGTCTTCACACATCACTTATTCTACAATGTATAACATACTGACAAACCTCATTTGCTTGAGTTGAGAATCCAACTTCCACCCCCCACCCCCGCCACCCCCACCCACCCCCTCTCAATTTTAAATCAGTCATATGCTTTGGCCGTTAACGATTGACCCAGAAACAATTATTCAACATTTCTGTGTAAAACAGTTTCCGAGATAAAGCATACATCAATCAAAAAATGCCTTTAATATAATGGTAAATATAACAGAAATTTTTGGCGAAAGTATGACGTCTATAAATGAGAGCTATATAAAATATGTTAAAAACACATGGATATTTAGTTATTTATGAAAGGGTGAGATTAATATTGAATAATCAATCATCGGTAATTCTCAACTACCAGTTGTATTGGTACACTGTCCCTGGTGATCAATTGACAGCACATCTATTCTTTCCACCACCATTAATCCCAAATGGTCATTGTTTGGACCTTTTGGCCCATATGGCCAATTGTTATTTCCAGGTTCTTTTGCATAAAAAGCAACTCGGTGTATTTCCACTGTCCTGAACAGGATGCCAGTTTTTTACAGGTTCACCTTTCCAAGTTATAGTGGGTGCATCGCTTATCGATATTAGCGATATTTATTGTTTTATGACAGGGCTGCTGATATCGATGTATAAAGACGTATATCAATATCACCATTTTAGATAAAACTGTGAACTTACACTGCACATATTTGAAATAAAGCCTAAATCTGAAGAAATTGCACACTGTTATCTTGCGTTTTTGATCTGTTTTTGATGAAAACTGCCATGTTTTTTTTAAAGTAAATTTTATTTCCTGTTTGAACAAAAACGTTTTCTGTATCCTGGATTCAGACTTTATGGTAGACAATATAACCCCCTGATATTGGTCAATCTTGGAATAGTTTTACATTCAATATCGATATCCACAGAGCTAAAGGATTTACTCACTACCAAGTAATTTTGCTACCCATTTATACTTCTGGATGAAGAGTGATAGATATGTGTGAAGAACCTTATCCAAGGGTACAATCCCCATCAAATGAATAAGTATTGAACCCCAGTCCTTTCACTCTGAAGTCCAATACTGTAGCCACAAAGCAACTGACACCTCATTTTTTACACATTATTTCAGTTTTAACACAGAGACTGGTGACGACGGAGCGATCATGTTCACCAAGTCCCGTGCTGGGGACGAGACACGGGCTGAACACCTTGCACTCACACAGGATAGAGGACAGCTAGGGGATTACCCCGAGATACTGGACAGTATCAGAAGTGCTGAAAACAGACTACCTCCAATAAGGGTGAGCTCAGGTGTTAATATGGGTCATCCCTGTTTATTTGTGGAAATAAACAATGTTGTAATTATGTTGTGACCACGTGTTCACTAGTTTTGACTGTCAAGGCTGTACATTTGCATTGCAGTGAATTAATGGGGCACCCACATGGATACTGTAGGTGGTTCATATCAAATAAGATCTGGCTATGGTTTTCCGTATATAATTCAGAGATGCTGGACAGTATTAATATATTATTCTTGACAATTAAACTGAAGATTTTAAACAGTATTAAAAGCATGAAGAACAAAGTTACTTGATAGGATATTCCCCTTGGTGTCCATGGTATTGAGGAGGCACATGGTATAGTGGGTAACACACTTGCCTCCTACTTCTGTGGTCCAGGGTTTGATTCTTGGGGAAGTTGGTAGCTACTTGCCAGTGCCTGATACTTTTCAGTACAGAATCTTGACCAAATAGTATGCACTACCTTCCTCCATCCATGCAGCTATCTGTAGTGGTATAACTTGTACAGCGTGTTGGAAGTGACATTTGATTGAAATCGAGCAACCCATCACATTGAGCCAGATTTTGTAGACACAGTGCAGAAAATAGACTCGCTCCATTTTAGGGCAAGATGTAGCTTTATGGTGATCTAGCTTAATACATGTATATGCACTGTAGCATTTTAAGCTAGCCCATATCTGAATGGGGGGATTTGATTGGCTTGGGCTTCAGACAGATGGACAGACTTTTACATGTATCAGACATGTATTAATACAGGTAGGGGTGTGACTGCAGATGACAAAATGCTTTGGGTATCTATGTTGCAAAAACCGTCCTCTATCCAAGTACTTGAATTCAGTAGTAAGCAAATGGAAGTATAACCAAAGTAAATATAACAATAGCTGTAAATAAATTGATAAAAAAATAAAATGTGTTAATATTTGTAAAAACAACCTACACAAAATAACCGAACTTAAGGTCTACAAAAATTAGGGGAGTTTTTGACTGATAATTAGGTTTTACCATTTTAGTTATGGAAATAAACAATATGTTTTATGAGTACCTGGTCCACTTGTGTATGCTTTGTTTATCAACCTAGTGCATGCAAACTTGTATGTCATTATGTAACTCACTTATTACCTTGTCACTTAATTTGCAGATCAGTCTAAATGAGGAGATTATTGCCAATATAGAGGATTACAAGGACAGATTCTCAGCCTTCCTGAAGAAGATGAATTACCAGGCAGTGGGCAGATTTAACCCCTGGCAGATTGTGGACCAGTAAGTACCTAATCTAATCAAACCTGTATTGCACTTAATCCCTCGGCTGGAATATTCTAAAAACCACAAAACTGTAGTTTCAAAATCACCGTTGGCATCAGAGGTGTGAGTCACTAACCATGGTGCCAGTTACTGCTTGGCTTACTAATTTGGCAGAGACCTTAAATTGGCACAGAAGTAAACAATGAAATCAATGATAGGAAATCAGGAAGACATAATAAATCATCCAAACTGTTAATTGGTATGTGTTTTGTATCGGGGCGTCACGACTAACCGAATAATCGACAACGGTTAGAATAGTGATATTTTCCGGTTTCATATTTTAAAGTAAGAATAATCACTTAATATAGTAAAAGATGGCAGAAGGTCTGAATCCATAAAATATATCCATATTGTCACATAAAATAAGTTAAAACCCGAAAACAGCCACGTTTTCTGTACTGTTTATGCATTCACGTAAAGCCGGAAGTACCATATATCTCTTGTATCGCCCACTTCCTGTCTGAAATAAACGAAGCAAAAGTCGCAGGAAAACAGCAAATTTATTCACTTTTACAGGTTATATACATATATTTTCATTTTATGTCACATATTTATCGTTTTCAGTGCTTTTACAATATAAAACTTAAGATTTTTGGATGTTATTTTAATTCGACGGTTATTCGGTGTCGACACGAATAGTACTTACCGAATAGTCGACATGAAATATTTGGAGTCGTGACGTCCCTAGTTTTGTATATAAATTTTTACTTTAGTCAATGTATATGGAAATCAAAAGAAGTATTTTATAATATCCTGCCTGGTGCACCAGCAGGAGATAACATTACATGACATAAGAGTATAGCAACAGCCTTTTATTAAAAGACCATCCAAATTGGTAGCTCTCACCTATTTTCCTTGATCTTTAGTTTGTTGTACAGTAGCAGGAAAGTATACTAGCTGTGGTCGTACAACTTACAAATCCTTAGACTGTTAAAAAAAGTTTTGCTAAATCTGCCTAGTATGCACATGCATCTTTTTTTTTCTTTTTCCCTATTTTCAGAATTGCTGCAGAAATCATGGCTGATTGTATCGACACTGTCTGCAAGGAATATTGGGAGATCAGCAATGAGATTGTAGAACACACCTATAAGACTGAGTTTAAGAATGGAGGATGCTCATTGCCTCAGGAAAATGATGCAAGTTTCGGTTAAAGTGAGGAGTTTGACTCAAGGCGAAAACATGGCCGGGTATCCATATTGAAATAACTGTATGATACTGTCCTGATTCTGGGTTACCATGTTTTAGTATTAACCAGCTAGAAGTACCAGAGAAGCAAATATGGTGGTTCATGTGAACAAATTTATTGAACATAAAATGTAAAATGTCTAAATATCTGTGAATATAGGGAAAATTATGTTAAAAAGAAATAGTAAAATTGGATTTTTACCTGTGCTGTAATGTGGAAATAAACAATGTTTTGGTACTTGTACCAGTATCAAGTACGCTCGTTTTTGCAATGCGCTCAAGTACCTGGTTACTTGGGCATAGCTCCTGAATATCATTCCAGCCAAAGATTGCTATAAATAGCAAAACAGGCTATGAATAGTTTACCATGGATGTTTCAGTGACATAAACATGCCCTTTTAATGTATAAAGAATAATTTTAAACATACATAAGTTTAAATATCCGAAGATGTTAAAATAACCTGGCTTTGTCAGTGTGATGTGTATGTTCAATTTGACTTTTTTTCCAATCCTTGCAAAGTTATGGTTTCACCCAAATACCTGTGTTGCGAGTCCATTTTTACTTGACGAGTTATTTATATGTTAAATGCACTGATGCATGAGATTGACAAAGTGGAAGAAACAGTCAGTTCATATGCTGCCAGTTCATTCTGTCTTGAGCATTCCACAAGTGTATATGAATGACCCCATTCCACTGTTGCAAGCTTGCCTCCTAATAGCCCAAAAGTGCTGTACCAAGTGTTATATTATAGTACAACCTATCTTTACTTGTGAAGTTCTGGAGTGAATGAACAATACTACTCCCATTTCAAACATCATTTTTGGCCATGAAACAATTTTGGTGAATCAGGCCAGCAAGTATTTTTTTAGTAAATCAGGCCACCTGCGTTTCAGATCATAAGCGTATTTAGATGTTGTATTCCAAGTAGTGTTTTAGCGCACTGTGATATGTACTGTAAATATGTTCTAATTTATGTCTATGCCTGGGTGTATATAAGCACTGCAATAAATGTAGATATAAGTTGTTGTTATTTATGCTGTCTTTCTGAAACTTGTTTTGAATAGTTATACTTAGTAAATTGTTTATGACCTCACACTTAGAAATTATATCATAAATATTTTTTTTAAAGATAAGTGATTTTTAAAGACATTTCCTGAAACAGCTAAGAAAAACTGCAAGGGAAATAGTGTGCACAAAGTTTGTATCAGTCTTCTAATCTAATCTAATGTGGACTTTTATGGTGCTGTATTTCCATCTCTGGTAGATTCTAAGGCACAACTATACCTAAACATGTTGAATAATATGTCTTCGATGTATTTTTCCACCGTGGTCAGGAATAAGTCCAAATGGAACATGTCAAAAATGAAACTAATGAACAAATCTTAGACAAGAGTAATTAGCATTTACCAACCATAAAAGTCATACACATGGCTTATAATCATACCACATAATGTCTGCATGACGTAAAAGTTTCCTTAGCATTGAATGATTAACTGATCATTATTTTAGGCTATACAACCAGAGATTTGCTAATGCATTTGTGTAGTAACATTAAAAATATACTAACACCAATTTTACCCAGAATTGTTTAGTACTTGTTGATTTTAGAACACTTGTTATAGTTAGAAACAAATAAATACAGTCACCTGATGGTTCAACCAACAATAAAAATGAAGGTATTATAACAGCCAAAGTAAGGAAAACTGTAATTTAAGAATAAGAGACATAAACTTTAAACCTTGCTTTTGTGTTTTGTTTATACTTTCCTTGGTCAAACTTGTTCTTTAATAGCATATTCCCTTCATTCTACCGATGAAATATATACCCGATTGAATTAATCCTTGACATTGGTATAAATTTTAACCTTACCAAATCTCTTTAACTTCCAAAACACAAAAAGTTATTTTTGCGATTGGTAAAACCATAATAAATGTACCTGCTGGACACCCATCTTTGAATGTTGGCTCAGCAGAAATACTTGCCTCTTGCTTAGTTATATTTCACACAATTAGAAGAATAACATATAGTGCTTTGAGTCTTGTAATACATGGAGATATTGTGCTGAGTATAAATACAAATACAGAAAAACAACATCTCAATATATACCAAACTCTAAAGAGATGATATGGATATGATATTGGGACAGTAATCTATTAACTGATTTAATTCTGCATTTTTACAAGATATTTACATCAAAGTAGTAGATTTTATTATGCAAACTTAGAAAAAAGCCAAAAAGAAATACTATTGTGGAAATCTGTGTTTTAAACTTTTTGCTCAAAAGTGACAAAGGATGGGCAGACAAGGATGTTGAAATTAAAGAAGTTACATTGGTAACTAGTGCCATTTTAAATTAGATATATTGAATTCTGCTTCATACAAGAACATATACACCTTACTTTTTAACCCACTGTTGACATATACACATGCATCCCAGGGGAACCTTTTAAAAAGGTTTTAGCCTTTTTTTTGCTAAAAAAACCTTTTTTTCTCATTTTTTCAATAAAAACCTTTTTTTAAGCTGAAAAATGGCGTGAAAACCTTTTTTAGCCTTTTTTTTTCAAGCTAAAACCTTTTTTTTCTCCAGCTGTCAAATTTGTCGATGAAAATTTAATTTTATTGTTCATACTTTTTATGTGTATGTAGCTATAATTGAGTGTTTCAGACAGTTTGACTTCTGCGCAGAGTCCAATTCCAATTCAACTTTTATAGCGCTTAATCTCTGCCAAAGTGACAGACTCTAAGGCGCAACATCATAAGCATAGTCACAAAAGTCATTGTCCTTATCCATAGCAATGGTCGACACCACGAAGAACGCCATATGAGGTGGAAAATACTAAGGAGGATAAGCTTGGCAGAATAGGTATGCCTTAAGTTTTTTCTGAAGGAAGCAATAGAAGGGGCAGATCGTACATCATCCGGGAGTTCATTCCATATTTTGGGAGCATCATATGCAAAGCTTAGACCATACAGTACATACATGCCATACAGTGAAGTTACCATTGTGATACTAACAAAATGTTTTGGTCTAACAGTCTGAAACCGCAGTAATCAGTTTCCAAGAATGCCTAAAACATAGGAAGATATACATTTGTTGTTTCCAGAAGAAAGTTGGGAGTATACTGGTTTCAGATTTGTTGCACTGTCACTGTATGTTTTGTGTGCGTGATACCTCAAAAACACTTTTATGGATTCATTCCAACTTGGCACACACATGTATTTGGAGATGAACCATAACCTAAGGGTTTCCACAATGGAAGTAGGGACAAATTTTATGAGCTTTTTCCCACTTATTAATATGTTCTTTTTCCATATACCAAAAATCAAGGCTTTAAGTTGACGTTGAACCTGTGTATGATATTCAAAGACCCTATCTGGGGGGACTTTTTTTCTGGGGTTTTTTTTTCACAAATATAACTTGTATATGTAACCTTTGTCTGGAAAATTTTAACTCTGTAGTTTACATTTTAAGGTCACATTCAGGTCATTAAAAATATACATACTAGGACTCATTTTATACACTTTTTGCCACTTTAATGCAGCCCTTCCGAGCTAAACTCTCAGTTGTTTCTTTTCATATATGGCAAATTCAAAGTTAATTGACATTTAGACAATTTTTAAAGCCCATAAAGATCCCACATATAACTTTATTGTATCCACTGGATAGCATCTGATGGATACTATGGATTACATATGAGTATGCAGCCACAGTGTTTCTTGTTTCCTGTCTAGAGGCTAGGGTATTATAGGTAGGCTAGGGTATTATAGACTTCTCAAATTTGCAGGATATACCAGTATTCAGAACAATAAAATCTTGCCTGGAAATATTTTTGGCCTCATTTTCAAAAAGAAGATGGCCACCACAGGAGTTTTTCGACTTTCAGCAGGGAGTATTGTTGGCCCTCTTGAACAAAGGGTATTACAGTGAAGAGATGTCAAATTTGCAAGATATCTTCATCATTACAAAATCTTGGCTGGAAATATTTTTGGTCTCATTTTGAAAAAACAAGATGGCAGCCACAGGCGTTTCTTCTACATCATGAAAAGTGCTTATATTTCCCTTATTATTGGTCCTAGAGGTTTGGCATAAAAAGCCAACCTATAGAAAATCTTGGGCTGGGAATCTTCTGATATGGTCAGATTTCACCTTGGGCCCGTCCTTCAAGGTTAAATGAAGATAGCCAAAGTTAAAAGTGCTTAAACTCGCTTGTTGTTGGTCCTATGGGTTTGCAATTTGAAACCAGAATATAGGAAATCATGGGTTAGGAATCTTCTGATGTGGTCAGATTTGACCGTGGGCCCCTCCTTCCAAGTCAAATGAGGACAGGAAAATTTAAAAGTGTTTTTAATTCACTTATTATTGGTCCTAGAGGTTGACATTATGAAATCAACCTATAGGAAACCATGAGCTGGGAATCTTATGATGTGGTCAGATTTGACCTTGGGGCCCTGCTTCAAGGTGCAAAGTGATTTGGTTATGTGAAATTTTTCCTATTTTTGTTTAGTCTTGCAAAACTAACATAAACTAAGTTTTTTGCAAGTGAACTTTACGACTTTTTATGTAAAACATGTTAAAGTCTAAGTTTTCTAGCTGTAATCCTTATTGAGTATTGAGGGTGTTTAAATTTAAACCAGAACTTGACCTGTAATCCTTATTGAGTATTGAGGGTGTTTAAATTTAAACCAGAACTTGACCTGTGTACTGTGACCAATATCAGCTTTTTCGGGCAACTTTTTCCTTTCAATATCTGCTTTTCCCCCTTGCATGAAGTGTATTTTAGCATGCATATTCCTTAGGGATATATCCCTCAATGAGTGGTGCTTCTGTTTGCATAAACAGTGGGGTTGGGATGTTGGGTGGTAGTAGATACTGTGACATTTATGTGTTTGCCTTTGTTGCATATGTATATGTTATTTTTTCTATCTGTAAGAAAGAAATCTAAAATTTTGGAGATATAAGCCAATCTCCTGAGATCTAATCACAGTATTTTATGATATTTAATCTCTCCAATAATAAAGGAATACAATCCCTACAAAACCTTTTGTGCTACTGTTTTAGAATATACAGAAAAGCATTTAAGGATCAATCTTATCATTGCAGGAAGATTGACCCCAAAATAATAAAAAATGATTTATAATACTTGTGAATCACACAAAGTGGGTGCTACAAAAATACCCAATGTCCATGGTGTGAGAGATGGTCTGTCTTGATATTTGTTATTGCGAGTTGTCGCAATATAGTTTTTATTGGTAGAAGGTAAATCCAGACTCTCTCTTTCAAAAGTTATTCTTATGGCCTTAGAACTTTTAAAGCGAGTGTATCTTTTAGAACTGCTACAGTGTATTTCAAAACAATGCGAGTGCAATATTAATAGGGGAAAAACCTTTTTTTCAGATTTAAAACCTTTTTTTCTTCAAAAATAGCCTTTTAAAAAACCTTTTTTCCCTTAAAATTCACTGGGATGCCTGTATACATGATCCCTATATTTTTACCCCACGCCTTTATGGGCTGTGCAGGGGGCCACAGTGGCAGAGTGGTAACACTCTCGCCTCCCACCTCTGAGGCCGGGGTTCGATTCCTGGCACGGCCTCAAGTGGGAAAGCTGGTAGTTGCTTGCCGTTGGTCGGCAGTTTACAATACAGAACCCTAACGAACTGTATGTACTGGTTTCCTCTGCCCTTCCAACTACCCGTTGTGATATGACCTGTACAGTGTTGAAAGCAACGTAAAACCCCAAATAAATAAATAAATAAATTATGGGCTGTGCAGGCATTGTTTTCACCCATGGTGTCCGAATGGGCAGCAGGAAAAAGCTTGTCAGGGCTGTATCTTGGAAACCCTTGGATGTAACATGTTGATATGTGATGGGGAGATTAGGTTGGGTTTTGGGTATGCAAGGTCATTGTGTGACCTTGATTTTTACCTTCGACCTTGTAGTGACCCTGAGTTTGCAAATTTGTCCGAGCTATATCTCAGAAACCAAAAGGTGTAGGAAACTGAAACATAGTAGAGATATTGGTTAGGGGTGTAGGTGTGCAATGTCATTGTGTGACCTTGATTTGAACTCAGACCTTGCTGCAGTGACTTTGACCTTTACAATTTTGGCTATATCTCAGAAACTGTAAGGTGTAGAAAGTTGATAGTTGGTAGGGACATTGGTTAGGGGGTGTAGATATGCAGTGTCATAGTGTGACCTTGATTTGACCTTGCTGTAATGACCTTTACCTTTAAAATCTTGTCTGAGCTATATCTCATAAACTGTAAAGTGTAGTAAGTTGATACTTTGTAGGGACATTGCTTAGGGACTGTAAGTGTGCAACCCATTATAGTCACCTTGATCTGACCTTTAAGCTTGCTGTAAAGACCTTGACCATTAAAATCTTGTCCAGACTATATCTCAGATGTAAAAGGTTGATATTTAGTACGGACATAAGTTGTGGTTTTGGGTATGCAGTGTCAACGTATGACCTTGATATGACTTTTACAATAGTGACCTTGAACTAAAAAATTTTTGTCTGGGCTATATCTTTGAAACTATAAGGTGTAGCAAGTTGATATTTGGGACATTGGTTAGAAGATGTAGGTGAACAACAGTCTTTATTTAACCTTGTTGTAGTGACCTTGACCTTTAAAATCTTGTCTGGGTGATAACTCAGAAACTCTAAAAGATAAAGTTGTAGGAAGGGGTAAAAAGTTGTTTCTTGGATGGGTCATTGGTTACAGGTGCAGGTATGCTAAGTCATGGTGTTATCTTTACCTTGGCTCTGCCAAAGCGTGGTCACCTGCCATAATTGAGACACATTTCTCTTATGACAAAGATATATAGATTGCTGTAAGTGATTATTATATGTACTTTTACTTAATTGTGCTATAGTTCATTTAGTAAATTTTACAGCTTCATACTTTACATACATTTTCTCTCTTAAACATTATTTTATCTTCTAACATTATTTGGACCTGTACATAACTGACATCGTTTGCTGTGAAAGTCTCATGATCTTTGTACTGTTTCATTTCTCCTATATCTAATGGTGTTGAAAACTATTTCAAAAGTTTGTGGGGTATGGGCATATCCGATGCTATTGGGTTATATTTATTTTCCCTACCCAATATCTTGGGCAATTGTCTCTTCCCGACCATTGTTCACATCTGGTGTATTGTTTGACTCAAAATTTATCTTCACTAATCAAGTTAATTCTGTGATCAAATGCTATTTTCTTAACCTTACGCGATTTGTATCACATCAGATGTTTTCTCTCCTTTTGATGTATCAGTCATGGTTGCAGATGCAATGGTCAGTAGTCATCTAGATTGTTGCAATTCTCTGTCACCCAAAAATATCACAAAAATCAAATCATCTTCAAAACCTTGGTACTAGTATACAAATACCTGACAACTAGAAAGCCAAAATGGTTTGCCCTGTATCTGACTTTATATACATCTGCTCTTAAAACAAGATGTAGCAATCCAGAATCCTCAATTCATACATCAAAATTTCATTTCAACAGTTGTTTCTCATATGATGCTCCAAAACATTGGAATGATTTGCCACTGGAAATTGGAGCTGCTCCTACTCTTTCATGTTTTAAAGGATGACTTAAAACCTGTTTCTTCATGGATTTTAACTACCAAACACTGATGGTCTCCCTGGAAATGACCCATATCATGTGTCATGACTTTTGATTTATGCATTATGTTTTGGATGGTGTGCCTTAGAATGTGCTATGACAGAGATTAAGCGCCTAGATATCTGATACTATATATACAAATGATAAGGCTAGGCTTAAGGATTTGTATTTGCTGTTGAATGAGATGTAAAACCCCAACTTTTACCTTACTTTTACCCTTTAAAAGATTAGTAATATATGGATACGTCTAGTTTTAAATTTATACAAAAGCAATAACTTTATTTTTTATATTGGCTCACTGTTCTCAGACCTAAGTAAATATGGTTTTGGTGTTCCACACGGATCTGTTTTTGGGTTCCATATTATTTTCTCATCTATCACTCCTCATATGAGGGTGACCAGTAAATATGATTCTATTAATTTCCATTTCTAAGCAGATGACATGTTTCCAGCTTACTCAAAAAATTCTTCCTTTACACTCATAATATTAAATGAGTGCTGTGAAGATGCGCAAAAATTGTATGTCCTCAACCAAGCTCAAGCTGAATATTCTGACAAGACAGAATTTATCTTGTTGGGCTCAAAGTATCAGTATGACAGAGTCTGCATATTTTTCTACCAGTTTAGTTGGTAATCTGATCAATCCTGCTCTTGTCATAAAAAACTTGGGTGTGTTGTCAGGAGAGTTAGACACCCAGATAGCAAGACTCTGTATGGCCACCACTGGCCCACCAGCGGCATAGCAGTCGGTCCGATATTGCCTGTAGCTGGTGGCTAGCCATTGGCGTGACCAGCTGGTAGATAGTGGTCCACCATTGGCAGCCGACAATAAGGTTTACTGGTGCTCCATCAGTGACCCACTGTCGGTAGCCAATGATAAGCTTTTCTATTGGTCCACCAGTGGCCCACCTTCAGTAGCCAACAACAAGGTTGACTGGTGGCCCACTAGTGGCCCACTGTTGGTGCCATCAACTTTTTATGGTGGTTCTCTGGTGGCATGACCAGCTGATAGACAGTGGTCCACTGTTGGCAGCCAAGAATAAGGTTTACTGGTGGTCCATCAGTGGGCCACTGTTGGCAGCCAATGATAATCTTTTCTATTGGTCCACCAGTGGATCACCTTCATTAGCCAACAACCCAGATAGCATGCAGATGTTGGCCCAACATTGGCATATCTGTCGGTCCGACATTGGCAGCCACTGTTGGCCCAATATATTTCAAGTGTAATTATTTCATTCAATTTAAAAAACTTTATATTTTATCTGACACATACATATAGCAGCTAGTGGACAAACGGTAGTCCAGTGGTGGCTACACCTCAGCCCCAATTAATAGGGTTTTAATTTAATAGCATATTTTTCACCTGTACATGTTTTATGGTTTGTTTACGGGGGAAACTTTCACTTCTGTTAACTTTTCTGTATAATTGTCAGGGGATTTTATTGATTCGATCTAAATTCCGGGTGAAATTTAGAAAATTCCCATCAGTGGCCCATCGATCATAGCTTATATACCACTGATATAGTTGGTGTGTTGCCAGTGGTAAACCTTTATAACAAATTTGTGGCACAAGAGTGGGAAAAATAGAAATGTGTATTAATGCAGAGATGTAACATCTGTTATTTAAAAATGTCGGTACCTCAGTGATATACACACACATAAAGTATCCAATTACTTTGCCATCTGTGGGTCACCGGTGGACCAACAGTATGTGTAACATTCAGGCAGAAGGTGGACCACTGATGGACCACAAGTGGCAAATCTTACAATTTTATGTGTAATAAAATTTAAAACAGCAACTCACATAATAAGTAATTCACAAAAACCAAATGAGTTTAAGCAAAGGCTTTATTTTTTCAAGGTCTGTCAAAACAAATGCTGTTCAGCAGACATTGGCCCACCAACTAAGTATAGCTCTTATAGATCATAGTTGCATGTGTCAAATAAAAAAAATGGGGATAATTTTAGGTTTCATTAAGACACAAAATTATATCAAATGGAAAAAAATGAAGATGTCTTTTTTTAACGTTCACTAAAAATAAATTATATGCCACCAGTGGCCCATTTATGTAGTGGGTGGGCCATTGATGGACCAATGCGTCAAATATACAAGCAAGCAATATATGAAGTAATAAAGTGGAGGAAAGACTGACTGAGCAAAATGAAGGAGTACAGAATAAGTTTGTTATATAAATGACATTAACTTATGTTAAGGGAAAGAAAATGCATATTTTATCTAATTTTTCCCGGAATTTTACACCAGTGAGCGTAGGCTGGTCCCTGAGCTACATCCACTGACTTTGGTAGTTGTTGGGCCAACAGTGGGCCACGCAATATATTTATATTTTGAAATAATATGTTTTTAACATTGAATATTCTTAAATAATATGTCAGAAAACAGTAATTGTGGTTGCTTTTGAAGTAGTTTATAATGCTTTAAAAATTTTGAAAATAATGCAGTCAGTGGTCCAGCAGTGGCTCAGTGGTGGCCCACTAGCTATATTTTGCCACCCATAGCCAACAGTGGCCCACTAGGGTCTTGCTATCTAGGCAGTACTTCTCCCTTCAAACTGCCATTATGAATGCTTTGGTAAGTAGGCACATTGACTGTTGTGTTTTCTACATGGAGCATTTTGTGTTTACCTTGTGTATGTAACAATGTATTCACAGTAATTTCTTTTTCAGGTTTATCACAAACAAAATTAGGTGTATGTGCTTTTAACAAGCCAGCAGGCACAGGCCTTGAAATGTCATTGATTTAGAGTGGAAAACAGATCCTGACGTTGAAATCCGCATTATCAACTACTAAACCTAAGTTATTTTTCTGATATTTTGATCAGAAATCATGGTGATTTTTGGTTGAAAAATTGACACTGACACAATTTCAATGCTATTTCAAAGCTGGATTTCTGACTGGAAAAAGTATAGTGATACTTCATACAAAAATCAATGCTAAATCAAGTTAGGTTTTCCAACATGAAATCTTAGTCATGTTATTGAACAAAAAACAGATTGAATGTTGGGAAATGAATAACTCGTGATTGTTGGTTGAAAATTCTTTTTCTAGAGGGAGATATATATAGTGATTAAGTCTAACTTTTTGAAAGAACTATTATTGCAATAGTTTTTTAATTTGTAGGTATTTATAAAGCAAAGAAGATTAAAAAGATGGCAAAGATTATGTGTGCATGTACTTGTATATTTTCGTCCATTCTCCTTATTAATTTATAACAACAGCAACCCAAATATAATTTTTATAATTTATAATTATATTTTGATTAATTCAATTCCTGATAATTTAAAAAAAAACATTTTGAAATCAAACTTTTCTTAAATAAAAAAAGATAAATTCAAACTTATTCATCAGAACTTTGTCAAAAATCATCATATTACAATGATATAAGGCATATATAACTATAGTAACTTGGAGTAATCACTGGATTTATGAACTTCCATGACACAAAAACATCACAGATAAGTTGACAGTAGATCCCAAATGTTAATCTGCACTTTAAAGATTATAAACCATATACATGGTTAGCATGAAGTGGACCAATTCATTAAGTGGGTCGATTTTTCAAGAATTTCTACCAAAATATAAGTATGTTTTATTCCTGTGTCATGAAATTTTTGGAAAAGTTTCACAGTATATATCTACATTACAAAAGATCAGATTTAAATGTTTTGATGTCTGTTAAATTTAATAATTTAAACTATTAAATTAAATCTTTTGGTATCTCATGGGAGGGAAGAGCCTCACTGCAATTCCACCAGGACACACTCACAAACCAAATCTATTGATCATGAGTTTATTAATATTTTCTTTCTGGTAAACATTTTTTGAACTTTTAGATATAATAAATCCAAGAAACACATTGATTTAGTCAAAATATGAATATGGGAGAAGTATTTTTGACTAAACAATTGACTCACTTCATGAATGTTTGGTGAAGTTATATTTCAAAGATTTTGTATATATTTGATACATACATGTATGACTGCATATTATGTCTACTTGTGATATATATTCTGTTTTAACATAAAATTAGCGTAATTGCGATCCAGTTCCAAAGCACGCCGCTTACGGGACAAAAGTTTCGTACTTTAAATATCAAGGCTTAGTAACTATCGAAAAAAATGGCTGAGTGTGCGAGCGAAGAAAATGTGAAAGAAAATACCGAGCCGTTACCTTCAGACTCAAAGACAGTTCAGAAGCCAACATGTATTCTGGTATTGGGCATGGCAGGATCAGGAAAAACCTCATTTGTTCAGGTATATTTAATGTACAACGCATAAAATACTGGTTTAATGGGCGATAAAATGGGATATCAACCTAACAATGAGCTAAACAAATCTAAGCTATTATCGTATTTTTGAATGTAACACTATATACATACAAGATAATAGACACAAACACAAGATATAACAAACTTACTTTGATGTGAACTGTTTGGGATCCAATTGTGGTGGACCAATTCACGCCCGGGTACCAATTCACGCCCACCCTCAATTTTCTTGAAGATTTATTATTTTTCATTGAGAAGATGTGTACCACATCATAGATAATCATCTAATGGATCATTTACATTTGTAATTTATTGTTTAACTGTGATTGTTTTGGATAAATTTAGGGGTGTGCGTGAATTGGTACCCAGGCGTGAATTGGTCCACCACCACTAGACAACAAGTGGCAGCACAGCGCAGGAATTTGCAGACACAAGTCACGACGGCTGATTGACTCACTGTCTGCTTAAGGCGTGGCTCCACTTCCTCGAACCTAAAGTTGCGGTCACACTTGCACGATCGGCGACAGTCTAGACCGAGTTTTCTGTCCCAAAATATGCCTTTTTAAAACTGATGGATGGCATTTTGGGACAGAGTTCCTCGCCACACAAAAAACTTCAATATCTGAAAATTACTGTCACTTTAAACTTTAAAATATCCACTTAAATGTATTCACAGTATAAAGCATTTAGATGCAGGAACATAATATTCAGTGTTTGCAGTAATATAGACACTTTTTCTGCACTTTCTGTTTGTATAAACAATAATGAAATTTTGCAGGTGAAATAAATTTTGCTAAATATATCCATTAACTATGGAAAAAGTTTATTTCTTTTAACGCGGGGCACATCCTTGATACTCAAGGTAGTAGCTTAGTACATGGTTAATGTCAGGATGTGTGCCATTTGTTGCCCTTCAAGACGTTTATGTTTTTTGCATACTTATGCCATCTGTCTCTCGCCAATACATCCATCTTTTAAAAATTGGCTGAGAGACAGATTAATCGGTCTAGCGACAGTCAAGACACCACACACTAACTTCTTCTTGAAGGAAATGGCTCTCCACCTGTATAATCCACGTGCACGGGTCCTTCCTTTGCTGATCTGGAGTTGTCGGCCTGTAACTTTTTACTAAAAACACCAAGTTGAATTCCCACAGTCAAAGATACTTAATTTAGTCACACAAAATTGTTCACATCAATAACACGTTTAGGTATCCCACTGATAAGTACGAAGTCTCCTAGACAGAGACTAATCAATTACTGCAGGCTTCCCAGTACTGAGCTCTCAACATTTTTAAACAAAGACTTAATCATTTCAAGTCTCCCGAGAGAAGACTCTTTTAACTTTGTTTTAGTCTGCCACTGTAAATCCATATACTAATATCCAGTATATTGAAATAAAATCTGCTCTTAGTAACTTAATCCACTGAGCATAAAACAAAATAAATCAAATAAAATCTAATTTAACACAAAAATACCTTCAACCTGTAAGAGTTTAACTAAAATACTAAAAATTAATGTCACTTCTTCAGGGTTCGTGAAGCACTTCTGAAAAAGGGAGTCCACGGGACTACATGTGCTCCAAAAAATGGAGTCCCAATTAGTTTTTCCCGAGTCCCAATTTATAGGTTATGAGAAAATCAACAAATAATATGGTGATCATAAGATTTTATTTACAATTATTGTAGTTACATGCTAAGGTTAAGTCAAATCTGAGGCAATAGATTAGGTAATACTAATCTAAGACCAATCTGTGGTCATTATTCATTTATTAGAATGCTAATATGAGCATTATTATCAATACAACTTCCTGTTTAATAATTACGCTTTCTAAATAAATGTATTTTAAATCTAAGTGAAGAGAAAACTACAAATGCTCATCAGTGCATCTCAAACAACAGAAAAATAATAAACTACAAAAAAAAATTTAAAAAAAATAGAAAATAAACAAAAATACAAAAAACTGCCAAAAAAATTACACAAACTGCAAATTAATAATGTTTGGTAATTCTATCAGTGTCTGTCCAGTTTAAAATTCAGAACAGACATGCTAGTCCAGTGTCATTGATGGTTCGCATTCTAAATCATATGATTCTTGAAAATAATTACCAATACAAGAACAAAGTGACAATCAGCTTATAGCTGACTATGAAGTGAAACATTACAATCAAGATAAGTATGCATTACTGGTAATGTCCTTTTTATTACAAATTCTTATTCTGTTGCAAATGTCAATATATGAATTATAAAAAAAAAACAACTGCTCATACTAATTTTATCTTTTTACTTCATTCTGTTGCGAATCTGTCTAAAATTTTGTGCTGCATCATTGTAGTCAAAGAGAGAGAAGTCTGGCCCATTTATTGAAATCCTGAGTAGTTCATTCTGCCGTTTGTCAGACAAACGATTTCGAAGTTTTGTTTTCAAAAGGTTTTGTGCACTAAACCCACGTTCACACGATGCTGAATTGAGTGGCACGCTCAAAAAATATGACATCAAAATGGCATAATCAGGATACTGGTTGCTGTAGGTGGTCAACAATTCTTCAGCAAAGTCAGCAAGTGACTGTGCATTGCTAGATCTGACATGAATTTTGAAAGCTAAGAAATCATTTTTTGCTCGCATTGGCTCAAATACATTGTCATTTGTGAGTGACATTTTCTGACTCAGCTTCTCCAGGGAAGCTAATCCATAGCTGGCAACTGAAGCTTGGGGTATGTTCTTCAGCTTCTTTGGATTAAGAAGTGTATCCAGATCCGTCAGGAGAGATATTGCTTAAAATAAAATATTTTGCAAGTGCAATATTTATTAATATTTGGTTATTTGGACAAGCTCTGAACTTCATATATTTTTATTTTTGTAAATTTGTTGACTTGTTTTGTTCATTTGTCATTTTGTCACCACTGTTAACTATATATATGAAAACCAAGGCAGAATCACAGTGCTGGAGACGTTACATAAGTACTAAGTCATTCTGACACAAAATTGAAAATGTGATCGTAAGTACCTGACAATCTATGTAATTTATCAGTGTAATTAATTGTATCCACCGGAAGCATCCGGTGGATACTTTGGTTTAGCGTCCGCTACGCCGCCGCGCGTAGAGAGATTTTCGGCGTTAACGCTCTAAGAGGAAAACAACAGCAGCTAGGTTCACCAAATTTGCAGGATATCTTCATTGGGGGGTAAGCTTCTCTGGGAAGGAAAATAGCCTCATTCTGAAAAACAAGATGGCCGCCATGGGCATTTCTTTGAAAATAATCTACATTTTTGTACTGGCTGTTCCTCATAGGTAGAAGGTTGAATCTCTTCATAGGTGATATGTATGACACATATACATGTCCTCTACAACCTTGCACACATTTGACCTTGAAGCTCCTAATTCAAGGTCATCCACGGAGTGCCGAAGTAACCCACATAGCGGACTTTAAAAGTGCCTATATCTCCCTTATTATTGGTCCTAGAGGTTTGCAATGTGAAGCCAACCTATAGGAAATCATGTGCTGCAAATCTTCTGATGTGGTCAGATTTGACCTTGGACCCCTCCTTCAAGGTCAAACGAGGATAGCAGAACTTAAAAGTGCTTATAACTCGCTTATTATCGATCCTAGAGGTTTGGGATGGTAAACAAACATATAGGAAATCATGGGCTGGGAATCTTCTGGCGTGGTCAGATTTGACCTTGGGCCCCTCCTTCAAGGTCAAACGAGGATAGCCAAAGGTAAAAGTGCCTATAACTCGCTTATTATTGGTCCTAGAGGTTTGGGATGGTAAACCAGCATATAGGAAATCATTGGCTGGGAATCTTGTGGTGTGGTCAGATTTGACCTTGGGCCCCTCCTTCAAGGTCAAACGAAGATAGCCAAAGGTAAAAGTGCCTATAACTCTCTTATTATTGGTCCTAGAGGTTTGGGATGGTAAACCAACATATAGGAAATCATGGGCTGGGAATCTTCTGGTGAGGTCAGATATGACCTTGGGCCCCTCATTCAAGGTCAAATGAGGACAGCCAAACTTAAAAGTGCTTATAACTCGCTTATTATTGGTCCTAGAGGTTTGGGATGGTAAACCAGCGTATAGGAAATCATGGGTTGGGAATCTTCTGGTGTGGTCGGATTTGACCTTGGGCCCCTCCTTCAAGGTCAAACGAGGATAGCCAAAGGTAAAAGTGCCTATAACTCGCTTATTATTGGTCCTAGAGGTTTGGGATGGTAAAGCAACCTATAGGAAATCATGGGCTGGGAATCTTCTGGCGTGGTCGGATTTGACCTTGGGCCCCTCCTTCAAGGTCAGATGAGGACAGCCAAACTTAAAAGTGCTTATAACTCGCTTATTATTGATCCTAGAGGTTTGGGATGGTAAACCAACCTATAGGAAATCATTGGCTGGGAATCTTCTGGCGTGGTCGGATTTGACCTTGGGCCCCTCATTCAAGGTCAAATGAGGACAGCCAAACTTAAAAGTGCTTATAACTCGCTTATTATTGGTCCTAGAGGTTTGGGATGGTAAACCAACATATAGGAAATCATGTACTGGGAATCTTCTGGTGTGGTCGGATTTGACCTTGGGATCCTCTTTCAAGGTCAAATGAGGACAGCCAAACTTAAAAGTGCTTATAACTCGCTTATTATTAAGCGACGCTTGTTTGTGTATGGGAGAGCTTCAGGCTCCGCCGGCTCCGCATTTTGTTTTCCTTATAACTCTGTAACCGTTAGGCGGATTCTTTTCAAATTTGGCAGGTTTAGGCAGTAGCCTTGGGGAATTTTTTTGAATATACTGCAGTGACATTTCAACCAATCAGAGAGGTCACATGACCAAAAATGTCTTTTTTTCGATGGGGAAGCTTGTCCGGATGATAACTTGAAAGGAATTTTATCAATTCACCTGAAACTTGGCAAATACATTCATTCTATTAAAATGTGGAAATCATTAGATTTTGGCATTGATTGGTCAAGAAATGGCCGAGTAAGTAATGATTAATTAATCATTACGAATTTTCCAAATAAGGAAAACACAAAAACGCTTATATCTCGAAAACCGTGCTAGATAGAGCGATTTCGACGAAATTTTTGACCCGCAGGGTATCTCTGCGGAGTAGTTTTCCCAATTATCAAAAAAAATTTTCTCTCGCCCAAAATGGCGGCCATTTTGAATTTTCGAAATTTTCGCAAAAATTGCAAAACACAAAAATGCTTATATCTCGAAAACCGTGCTAGATAGATCGATTTCGACGAAATTTTTGACCCACAGGGTATCTCTGCAGAGTAGTTATCCCAATTTTGAAAAAATTTTTGTCTCGCCAAAAATGGCGGCCATTTTGAATTTTCGAAATTTTCGCAAAAATTGCAAAACACAAAAATGCTTATATCTCGAAAACCGTGCTAGATAGAGCGATTTCGACGAAATTTTTGACCCGCAGGGTATCTCTGCAGAGTAGTTATCCCAATTTTGAAAAAATTTTTGTCTCGCCAAAAATAGCGGCCATTTTGAATTTTCGAATTTTTGCGCAAAAATTGCAAAACATAAAAATGCTTATATCTCGAAAACCCTGCAAGATAGAGCGATTTCGACGAAATTTTTGACCCACAGGGTATATCTGCAGAGTAGCCATGCCAATTTTCAAAAAAAATTTGTCTCGCCAAAAATGGCGGCTTCGCAAAAATTGCAAAACATAAAAATGCTTATATCTCGAAAACCCTGCTAGATAGAGCGATTTTGACGAAATTTTTGACCTGCAGGGTATCTCTGCAGAGTAGCCATGCCAATTTTCAAACAAAAAATTTCTCGCAAAAAATGGCGGCCATTTTGAATTTTCGAATTTTCAGACCCATAGCTAATTACTCACCTACTCAAAATGAGTAAATGCAAATTATCTCTGAAAGTATTGCAGATAGCCAATTTTTCTCAAATAAATCATTCATCTACTTTTGGGAGAGCTTTCACTTGGTGAAGTTTCAGACCCATAGCTAATTACTCACCTACTCAAAATGAGTAAATGCGAATTATCTCTAAAAGTATTGCAGATAGCCAATTTTTCTCAATTAACTCATTCACCTACTTTTGGGAGAGCTTTCACTTGGTAAAGTTTCAGACCCATAGCTAATTACTCACCTACTCAAAATGAGTAAATGCTAATTATCTCTAAAAGTATTGCAGATAGCCAATTTTTGTCAAATTAATCATTCACCTACTTTTGGGAGAGCTTTCACTTGGTGAAGTTTCAGACCCATAGCTAATTACTCACCTACTCAAAATGAGTAAATGCGAATTATCTCTAAAAGTATTGCAGATAGCCAATTTTTCTCAAATAACTCAAGTTTCAGACCCATAGCTAATTACTCACCTACTCAAAATGAGTAAATGCGAATTATCTCTAAAAGTATTGCAGATAGCCAATTTTTCTCAAATAACTCATTCACCTACTTTTGGGAGAGCTTTCACTCTGTGAAGTTTCAGACCCATAGCTAATTACTCACCTACTGAAAATGAGTAAATGCGAATTATCTCTAAAAGTATTGCAGATAGCCAATTTTTCTCAAATAACTCATTCACCTACTTTTGGCAGAGCTTTCACTTGGTGAAGTTTCAGACCCATAGCTAATTACTCACCTACTCAAAATGAGTAAATGCGAATTATCTCTAAAAGTATTGCAGATAGCCAATTTTTCTCAAATAACTCATTCACCTACTTTTGGGAGAGCTTTCACTCTGTGAAGTTTCAGACCCATAGCTAATTACTCACCTACTCAAAATGAGTAAATGCGAATTATCTCTAAAAGTATTGCAGATAGCCAATTTTTCTCAAATTAATCATTCACCTACTTTTGGGAGAGCTTTCACTTGGTGAAGTTTCAGACCCATAGCTAATTACTCACCTACTCAAAATGAGTAAATGCGAATTATCTCTAAAAGTATTGCAGATAGCCAATTTTTCTCAAATAACTCATTCACCTACTTTTGGGAGAGCTTTCACATGGTGAAGTTTCAGACCCATAGCTAATTACTCACCTACTCAAAATGAGTAAATGCGAATTATCTCTAAAAGTATTGCAGATAGCCAATTTTTCTCAAATAACTCCTTCACCTACTTTTGGGAGAGCTTTCACTTGGTGAAGTTTCAGACCCATAGCTAATTATTCACCTACTCAAAATGAGTAAATGCGAATTATCTCTAAAAGTATTGCAGATAGCCAATTTTTCTCAAATAACTCATTCACCTACTTTTGGCAGAGCTTTCACTCTGTGAAGTTTCAGACCCATAGCTATTTATTCACCTACTCAAAATGAGTAAATGCTAATAATCTGTAAAAGTATTGCGGATACCCAATTTTTATCAAATACTCATTCATCTACTTGTGGGAGAGCTTTCACATGGTGAAGTTTCAGACCCATAGCTAATTACTCACCTACTCAAAATGAGTAAATGCGAATTATCTCTAAAAGTATTGCAGATAGCCAATTTTTCTCAAATAACTCATTCACCTACTTTTGGGAGAGCTTTCACATGGTGAAGTTTCAGACCCATAGCTAATTACTCACCTACTCAAAATGAGTAAATGCGAATTATCTCTAAAAGTATTGCAGATAGCCAATTTTTCTCAAATAACTCCTTCACCTACTTTTGGGAGAGCTTTCACTTGGTGAAGTTTCAGACCCATAGCTAATTATTCACCTACTCAAAATGAGTAAATGCGAATTATCTCTAAAAGTATTGCAGATAGCCAATTTTTCTCAAATAACTCATTCACCTACTTTTGGCAGAGCTTTCACTTGGTGAAGTTTCAGACCCATAGCTAATTACTCACCTACTCAAAATGAGTAAATGCTAATTATCTGTAAAAGTATTGCGGATACCCAATTTTTATCAAATACTCATTCATCTACTTGTGGGAGAGCTTTCACATGGTGAAGTTTCAGACCCATAGCTAATTACTCACCTACTCAAAATGAGTAAATGCGAATTATCTCTAAAAGTATTGCAGATAGCTAATTTTTCTCAAATAACTCATTCACCTACTTTTGGCAGAGCTTTCACTTGGTGAAGTTTCAGACCCATAGATAATTATTCACCTACTCAAAATGAGTAAATGTGAATTATCTCTTAATAGTATTGCAGATAGCCAATTTTTCTCAAATAACTCATTCACCTACTTTTGGAAGAGCTTTCACACACGAAAATGAAAAATTGTGAATATCTCGGAAAAGCTATTTCTTCTGCTTTAATGCTCGGCGGGAGATACACACCGCGGCAGTGGTCTTGACAAAAATTTTTGTCTCCCCAAAAATGGTGGCCATTTTGAATTTTCAAAGTTTTTGCAAAACACAAAAATGCTTATATCTCGAAAACCGTGCTATATGGAGCGAACTCAACAAAAATTTGGACCTGCTGGGTATCTCTGCAGAGTAGCCATGCCAATTTTCAAAATATTTTTGTCTCGCCAAATATAGCGGACATTTTAAATTTTTTTATTTTTTGCAAAACACAAAAATGCTTATATCTTGAAAACCGTGCTAGATAGAGCAGACTGCGCTGACTTTGGTTGCCACAACAGTATAAGGCTAGAAACGAAGCATTTTCTTAATACTTTAGCACTCACCTTTATATCCTTTTCGGGACGCTTTGTTTTTGCTATGCAAAAACATTATCTCTTTTTTTTGCGAGCGATCCTCTAGTTGGTCCTAGAGGTTTGGGATGGTAAACCAACCTACAGGAAATCATGGGCTGGGAATCTTCTGGTGTGGTCAGATTTGACCTTGGGCCCCTCCTTCAAGGTCAAATGATTACAGCCAAACCTAAAAGTGCTTATAACTCGCTTATTATTGGTCCTAGAGGTTTGGGATGGTAAACCAACCTATAGGAAATCATGGGCTGGGAATCTTCTGGTGTGGTCGGATTTGACCTTTGGCCCCTCCTTCAAGGTCAAACGAGGATAGCCAAAGGTTAAAGTGCCTATAACTCGCTTATTATTGGTCCTAGAGGTTTGGGATGGTAAACCAACCTATAGGAAATCATGGGGTGGGAATCTTCTGGTGTGGTCGGATTTGACCTTGGGCCCCTCCTTCAAGGTCAAATGAGGACAACCAAACTTAAAAGTGCTTATAACTCGCTTATTATTGGTCCTAGAGGTTTGGGATGGTAAACCAACATATAGGAAATCATGGGCGGGGAATGTTCTGTCATGGTCGGATTTGATCTTGGGCCCCTTCTTCAAGGTCAAACGAGGACAGCCAAACTTAAAAGTGCCTATAACTCGCTTATTATTGGTCCTAGAGATTTGGGATGGTAAACCAGCATATAGAAAATCATGGGCTGGGAATCTTCTGGTGTGGTCGGATTTGACCTTGGGCCCCTCCTTCAAGGTCAAACGAGGATAGCCAAAGGTTAAAGTGCCTATAACTCGCTTATTATTGGTCCTAGAGGTTTGGGATGGTAAACCAACCTATAGGAAATCATGGGCTGGGAATCTTCTGGTGTGGTCGGATTTGACCTTGGGCCCCTCCTTCAAGGTCAAATGAGGACAACCAAACTTAAAAGTGCTTATAACTCGCTTATTATTGGTCCTAGAGGTTTGGGATGGTAAACCAGCATATAGAAAATCATGGGCTGGGGATCTTCTGGTGTGGTCGGATTTGACCTTGGGCCACTCCTTCAAGGTCAAGTGAGGACAGCCAAACTTAAAAGTGCTTATAACTCGCTTATTATTGGTCCTAGAGGTTTTGGTGCATTGTCTTTACGGTGGATACAATTTGCATCGGTTCTCCGATGCGCTAGGTCTAGTTTGTTATGCATGTATATGAAACAGAATGATCTAAAAATATATTTTTCTAACACTTTTCAAAAGTAATATTTTAGTTATTTTATGTGGACAAGAGATTAATTTGGTTAATTCAATTTAAATTACCATCTTCAGGAAATCGCCTGTCTAGATTTGCTAGCAATTCATTTATAAATAACTCTTTTGTTTGCTTCAGTTTTTGAACAGCAGCATCAGATCTCTGTAGCTGAAATCCCATCCATGTGATATTATTTTGGGTGTCAAGTGGCAAGTTCAACACTTCATCACAAAGTGGCAAAACATGATTTTCATCTTCTAGCATTGCTCTGAGACACTGACGTGTCACTGTAAGGGTTGTACAAGCCTACAAAAAGAATTTGTGGAATATACTTCCACTCCCTTAAAGCAAATGCATGACAAGGGGTACCAAAAAATCAATGCGCCATGAATCATTGATAAGGGGTACTAAGGTCAATGTTCAATCAATATAAGAAATATAAAAGCCAAGAATTGTAGGTCAAGAAGCATTGATATAATATCTTGGATATTCAGTTTCAAAGAAATCCTCTGAGGCTATACCTTTTAGTTTATAAAAAATATACCAGTAAATAATTATTAAATATGATGTAAATTGTATGAAATGCTGCAGTTAATTTAACTTGATTGAGTTTAGATTATACAATTACTGTAGCTAGTACCTTGTCAAAATCTAGTTTTTCTGCTTGAAATGCTTAGCTGAGCTTGGTGAAGAGTGGCAGTATGTCACACAGAAGACAGGTAATTGCCAAAAAAGAAAACTGTTTGACCTTCTTTGACAGTCCATTGGCAACACCATTGTTCAAGTTGACTGCATCTTCACCCAAAGCAGCTACCAATGCTGGCCAACATTTCCTGATTGCATCAACTGCTTCGTGGAGTGACAACCATCTTACTGAGTGTGGTTCTTTGACTGTAACTGTGCAGTTTATTATTAGCTGTTCAAGCTCACGAAGTCGGTTGTATCTGAAAGTTTTGAATTACATTGGGCTTACGTATAATATGCCTGTCTGGATATAGCCTTAGCTATTACAGGGGTCTTAATAGCAAAGTGACCTCTGATCCCAAGTTTCACTGATAACATTACCCAGTCACTGCACACATATTAAAGTTATTGGCAGTCCAGTGATTGCGCATTTAGCACCTAAGAACTTGCCCAGGCCTGTGTGGTTGTGGATTTGAATTATCCAGCCCATGACAACATGTACATTGTAGAATACATGGACTCCTGAGTGCCCAATGGTTTTACCAGCTGCAGTGAAGATATTGAGATGTTACTGATTTTACATGAAGGCTGCATCTTATCATACAAAATTTCATTAGAACCTGAATATTACTCCAATTAGTTTTAAAATGTAACGTTTCAAAGTGTGTGCTGTTGTGTTAACTCTGATCAATGATGATTTAGTTCCTAACGTCCCCAATGAAGCAGGTATCAATTGAACCTCAACGCAATAAAAAAAAAATTTTTTTTTTTCCAAAATACCTTTGCTTTTTAATTTAACCTTAATTTGATAAATGAGCATATTAATGTCTTGAAAGCCAAGTAAAGTTGTAAAGAACATGCAATTCACTGTCTAGTGTCTACCTATTTTCAAATAAAACTGACAAACCAAATGTTCAAACATGAACATTTATGGATAAAGCTCAACTAAACTCCAAAAACACCCTCTTGACTAAAATGTTTACCTCACAGGAGAATTAGTATAGTAATGAAAAATCGCAGTAACAGTCTCCTGATATTTTTGCAAGTCACTAATTTCTTTGGCGCTCTGGGAAACTGCCAAAGCTCCGATGTGCATAACAATGTACATGTATCAGCAGTGGGCATCGCCTTGCTAGCTGCACACCTACAGTAGTACCAACAGTATACTAATTATGTTTTTTGTTCGGCTTGATGTATAGATTGTTATTGTGTGCAGTGATCATAGATTATATAAACCTTGGTGCAAAGGCAAAATTAGATGATTGGTCAAAGTTGGGCTTTTACATCCTGCCCAACAGCCAGGATAATATTTGGACAGGTCCTTGGCATCAAACATTTACTATCTCCCAAAACTGAGATCAGAGTTTAAATCCTTCCTAAATCCAAAGTGACAAAGCTGGTAATTGCTTGCTTTTGTTGGTGATTAAAAGTACTGAACATTGAATCAAGTTGAAAGCATGACAAGTGCACATTTTGCATTAAAGATCCACCTCTGAAAACATGTCTGCTACAAGTGATGATTGTAACTCTATTAATGCAGGACTTACTTACTAGCAAAAGCAAATAAATTCATTACTTCAGTTTTGAAATAGTAATTTTTATTTGTGTCATTTAAATTATTATCCAAGACACTCTTCTCCCCCTCTGAGGTCAGCGATTCATATCCTGGACCCTATGCGGGAAAGTTGGTAGTTGCGTACCGATGGTTGGCAGTTTACAGTACAGAGCCTTGACCAACTGTATTTACTGATTTCCCCTGCCCATAAAACTACCCGCCATGATATGACCTATACAGTGTTGAAAGTGTAAAACCCTAAATAAATAAATTTAGATTATTAGCATGCATAATTGTATTTGTATTCTGTGTGTGACTAGGCATATGATGACAGGTAGTTTCTATGTTGGTCCTGTCGGAAATTATAAATATGGAAACTGACCAACTCCATTTCGAACTCCTGTCATTACAGCAGCCCCATCACTTCCAAGTCCAGTCACTTTAGTGAGTGGTATCTGCCACTCTTCCAACACCTCAACCAATGCTTGGATGATAGTGTCAGCCTTGCCATCACATACATCTTTGTTTTCCATGAAAAACAGCTGAACTTTTCCATTGACAACAATTTGTGCATAAACAATCAGTTTTTTAAATACAGCAATGTCGACAGATTCATCAGTAATAATGCCAACAAATTTAGACTCTGCCAGCTTCTTCTTCATTTCAACCCTAACTGTAGAGTCTAAAGATTCCACCATTTCCTGTACCTAAAAGGACGCGTCATAACTGATCACATTTTATTTGTCATAAATTACATTGTTAACCGGTCACAGAAATTTTCATTTTTAATGTGAAGAATTGAAAGTCCATCATTAGTATGAATGTAAATGCTCAAAATGTTTTTAATCTTGAGCCGTTTAATTTGACACACACACGTGTTGAGTCAACTAGTAAAATTTTATGCAAACTACATACCTGCTGATGGTGATAATAAACTCCACTAAATGAAGCTCCATTCATTTTCTGCAAATTAATCAGGCCTTCAAATTTAATTAAAGGTATATTTTCTCTAGCCATATAATGTATGGTCCTTAACTGGCTGAGAAGACCATCAGGAGTTTTTTCTTCAGCCTTTTTAACTGATTGAAAAAATGCAGTTGATGATTTGACATCATCACATGCAGATTTGTGAACAGAGGTTGACATATGTTTTGTGAGGGCTGATTTTTGAAAATCTCTACAGCCATTTGTAAATGTGTTTTTCTTTTTGGCCTTCTTGCACACAGAGCAATACATAGCATTGTCTGTGGCATCATACTCTTTTGTTTGCTTCAGTTTTTGAACAGCAGCATCAGATCTCTGTAGCTGAAATCCCATCCATGTGATATTATTTTGGGTGTCAAGTGGCAAGTTCAACACTTCATCACAAAGTGGCAAAACATGATTTTCATCTTCTAGCATTGCTCTGAGACACTGACGTGTCACTGTAAGGGTTGTACAAGCCTACAAAAAGAATTTGTGGAATATACTTCCACTCCCTTAAAGCAAATGCATGACAAGGGGTACCAAAAAATCAATGCGCCATGAATCATTGATAAGGGGTACTAAGGTCAATGTTCAATCAATATAAGAAATATAAAAGCCAAGAATTGTAGGTCAAGAAGCATTGATATAATATCTTGGATATTCAGTTTCAAAGAAATCCTCTGAGGCTATACCTTTTAGTTTATAAAAAATATACCAGTAAATAATTATTAAATATGATGTAAATTGTATGAAATGCTGCAGTTAATTTAACTTGATTGAGTTTAGATTATACAATTACTGTAGCTAGTACCTTGTCAAAATCTAGTTTTTCTGCTTGAAATGCTTAGCTGAGCTTGGTGAAGAGTGGCAGTATGTCACACAGAAGACAGGTAATTGCCAAAAAAGAAAACTGTTTGACCTTCTTTGACAGTCCATTGGCAACACCATTGTTCAAGTTGACTGCATCTTCACCCAAAGCAGCTACCAATGCTGGCCAACATTTCCTGATTGCATCAACTGCTTCGTGGAGTGACAACCATCTTACTGAGTGTGGTTCTTTGACTGTAACTGTGCAGTTTATTATTAGCTGTTCAAGCTCACGAAGTCGGTTGTATCTGAAAGTTTTGAATTACATTGGGCTTACGTATAATATGCCTGTCTGGATATAGCCTTAGCTATTACAGGGGTCTTAATAGCAAAGTGACCTCTGATCCCAAGTTTCACTGATAACATTACCCAGTCACTGCACACATATTAAAGTTATTGGCAGTCCAGTGATTGCGCATTTAGCACTTAAGAACTTGCCCAGGCCTGTGTGGTTGTGGATTTGAATTATCCAGCCCATGACAACATGTACATTGTAGAATACATGGACTCCTGAGTGCCCAATGGTTTTACCAGCTGCAGTGAAGATATTGAGATGTTACTGATTTTACATGAAGGCTGCATCTTATCATACAAAATTTCATTAGAACCTGAATATTACTCCAATTAGTTTTAAAATGTAACGTTTCAAAGTGTGTGCTGTTGTGTTAACTCTGATCAATGATGATTTAGTTCCTAACGTCCCCAATGAAGCAGGTATCAATTGAACCTTAACGCAATAAAAAAAAAATTTTTTTTTTTCCAAAATACCTTTGCTTTTTAATTTAACCTTAATTTGATAAATGAGCATATTAATGTCTTGAAAGCCAAGTAAAGTTGTAAAGAACATGCAATTCACTGTCTAGTGTCTACCTATTTTCAAATAAAACTGACAAACCAAATGTTCAAACATGAACATTTATGGATAAAGCTCAACTAAACTCCAAAAACACCCTCTTGACTAAAATGTTTACCTCACAGGAGAATTAGTATAGTAATGAAAAATCGCAGTAACAGTCTCCTGATATTTTTGCAAGTCACTAATTTCTTTGGCGCTCTGGGAAACTGCCAAAGCTCCGATGTGCATAACAATGTACATGTATCAGCAGTGGGCATCGCCTTGCTAGCTGCACACCTACAGTAGTACCAACAGTATACTAATTATGTTTTTTGTTCGGCTTGATGTATAGATTGTTATTGTGTGCAGTGATCATAGATTATATAAACCTTGGTGCAAAGGCAAAATTAGATGATTGGTCAAAGTTGGGCTTTTACATCCTGCCCAACAGCCAGGATAATATTTGGACAGGTCCTTGGCATCAAACATTTACTATCTCCCAAAACTGAGATCAGAGTTTAAATCCTTCCTAAATCCAAAGTGACAAAGCTGGTAATTGCTTGCTTTTGTTGGTGATTAAAAGTACTGAACATTGAATCAAGTTGAAAGCATGACAAGTGCACATTTTGCATTAAAGATCCACCTCTGAAAACATGTCTGCTACAAGTGATGATTGTAACTCTATTAATGCAGGACTTACTTACTAGCAAAAGCAAATAAATTCATTACTTCAGTTTTGAAATAGTAATTTTTATTTGTGTCATTTAAATTATTATCCAAGACACTCTTCTCCCCCTCTGAGGTCAGCGATTCATATCCTGGACCCTATGCGGGAAAGTTGGTAGTTGCGTACCGATGGTTGGCAGTTTACAGTACAGAGCCTTGACCAACTGTATTTACTGATTTCCCCTGCCCATAAAACTACCCGCCATGATATGACCTATACAGTGTTGAAAGTGTAAAACCCTAAATAAATAAATTTAGATTATTAGCATGCATAATTGTATTTGTATTCTGTGTGTGACTAGGCATATGATGACAGGTAGTTTCTATGTTGGTCCTGTCGGAAATTATAAATATGGAAACTGACCAACTCCATTTCGAACTCCTGTCATTACAGCAGCCCCATCACTTCCAAGTCCAGTCACTTTAGTGAGTGGTATCTGCCACTCTTCCAACACCTCAACCAATGCTTGGATGATAGTGTCAGCCTTGCCATCGCATACATCTTTGTTTTCCATGAAAAACAGCTGAACTTTTCCATTGACAACAATTTGTGCATAAACAATCAGTTTTTTAAATACAGCAATGTCGACAGATTCATCAGTAATAATGCCAACAAATTTAGACTCTGCCAGCTTCTTCTTCATTTCAACCCTAACTGTAGAGTCTAAAGATTCCACCATTTCCTGTACCTAAAAGGACGCATCATAACTGATCACATTTTATTTGTCATAAATTACATTGTTAACCGGTCACAGAAATTTTCATTTTTAATGTGAAGAATTGAAAGTCCATCATTAGTATGAATGTAAATGCTCAAAATGTTTTTAATCTTGAGCCGTTTAATTTGACACACACACGTGTTGAGTCAACTAGTAAAATTTTATGCAAACTACATACCTGCTGATGGTGATAATAAACTCCACTAAATGAAGCTCCATTCATTTTCTGCAAATTAATCAGGCCTTCAAATTTAATTAAAGGTATATTTTCTCTAGCCATATAATGTATGGTCCTTAACTGGCTGAGAAGACCATCAGGAGTTTTTTCTTCAGCCTTTTTAACTGATTGAAAAAATGCAGTTAATGATTTGACATCATCACATGCAGATTTGTGAACAGAGGTTGACATATGTTTTGTGAGGGCTGATTTTTGAAAATCTCTACAGCCATTTGTAAATGTGTTTTTCTTTTTGGCCTTCTTGCACACAGAGCAATACATAGCATTGTCTGTGGCATCATATTCTAGCCAGCTGAACTGGGACTCTTTAGTCCAGGTTTCCTGAAATTTTCTTTTTTTCTTTACACCCCCCACTTCTGTTTTTGTTTCAGACATGATTTTTCACAGAAATACTGAGAAATTGCAAAAACAATGAAAAAAGGACAAAATAAAATTTAAATACCGCGCCAACTGCGATTCGCGCGTGCGCATTGGTGATCTCGCGCATGCGCAGTGACAGTCGGCCATCTTGCTTTCAAAATCCAAGAATAAAGAAAAAACTCACCTAATATCTCACCAAAGCCCTCATTTTAAAGTATTTGCTGTGTCCTTCATATATATCACGTCCTAATAAGCTTATTGCCAACCGAAATTCGCTTCTTTAACAGAAATAAAAATCACGTCCTTCGGAACGCATTGTCAACCGAAATTCGCGTCCAAATCCGAAATACCGCGTATATAACATACTCGGACGGCGTAATCGCGAACCCTGCTTCTTAAAACACCGACAAACTACACTCACCAATTCATCAATCCCGTTAATACTACACCACACACTCATTCTTTTCCTTTCTTTCCTTATAATTCATCAACTGTCTCTTTATCATAGCAGTCTTGTTAAATTGATGTATTTAATCAACAATAGCTTGGTTCTGAGTGTGTCACTCCCAGGAGAGTGTGAAAAATGAAAGACATGACGTGGATTGACTGCCACCACCACAACCCAAAAGCACAGACTGGGGGTGGCCGCGGATCAACACAGGAACCTGATCAAGGAATGAGGCCAGGAGCTGTGGAAGGGTCCATGCTAAAGCCGATGGAGCCAAGTGCTGCTGCAGCACTACCCGTTCCCAGCGGACGCGCAAGCCAGAGGGGAGGTCAGGGCAAGATGTTACGAAAAATTGTCTGGCAGCCCACCGGGCTGCCTACAGTTGGCGTTAGGCAGCCCGGTGGCCAAAGGAGGAGCCCGAAATATTTATGATGAACTGTTCTCATCAAGGCTGCAAATAAACATGTCATAATAAGTATGTTAACCATCTGAATCACTTCTTTTATTGGCAGAAAAAAATTTAACAATTACACAAACCATTAACTCTTAACTAAAATTACACCAATGTCATTAAACTTAACTAAACCATAAAATTTTGTAAATCACTGTAGGCCCTGGCCGCCTCTCCTAATAAATTATTATTGCTGTCTAATTCCTCATCCGAATAGTAATCGGACAATTCCGACTCGGTGTTACTTTTGTAGCCGGTATCCAACTCTGGTTGTCCATTGTTTTCATTGTCTTCTAACACTTCAGGCTCATTATTATCCTCACTTTGATCTGTGTGCTTTTCTTTAACAGCTTCTTTATCCTGATCACCTGTTTCCTCTTCCAAGATTCCTCCATCTCTCACCTCTACCACCTCTGTTGCATTCCTTACTGTTTCCTGTAGCTGAAGGAGAGGCCTGTGTTTTTGCAGGATTTTCACACTTTGAACTGGCTTTCTGACAACTTTACCCTTTGGCATATACCATAGTGATATTGCGGACTGTGGGTCATAACTCCCAACTTCTGGAAAATGAAAATTAAAAATTTCTTTACAGTGTGTTTACAGTGTCACAACAATTATTTGTCTGATCAAAATGGTGTTTGTATAATTATTATGATAATGTATAATTAATTATTATAAATAATGCAATATGTAATGTTATTTGCTTTTAGCTAGTAGCAATGTGCCATGATGAATTAATGTCACTCCAGTATTTGAAAATTTGCATGTTTTCATATTCACTCCTGCTTACCACCAGTGCTATTTAATAATAATTGTAACTAATGCTATAGCCTATAGGATAAAATGAAACCACTGCAGTGTTACCATTTCTTTGTATACCATATTTACAATTTCAGAAACCAAGTAACAATTACAAACCAGGTGTTTCCAGCGAGACAGTCATGAGATCACTCAGTTGTTTATCCTTTAGATTACTTCTCCAGTCTGTTTTCACTAGTTTCATTTTAGAGAAGCCTCTCTCTGCCTCACTAGAACTGCATGGAAGTGAAAGAATCAAGTCAACTAGATGGGTGACTTCAGGGCACAGATGAGCAAGCTTTGAGTTGATATCTTGCCAGCATGTTTCAGGAACAATGTCGAAGCTGCAATAAACATTTGCTTGTTTATTTATTTATTTGGGGTTTTACGTTGCTTTCAACACTGTACAGGTCATATCACGACAGGTAGTTGGAAGGGCAGAAGAAACCAGTACATACAGTTCGTTAGGGTTCTGTACTGTAAACTGCCGACCAACAAACATTTGCTTGTTTATATATGTTGTTATCCTGTTATTGTTATTGTTACTGTTATATTGTTTATGAAGAAGTTAGGTGTAAGTAAATGAAAATGAAGGTATATAAAGAAATCATGAAAATATACCAGGAACCAAGGTCATTATCATCTCAATATTTTCAGAGTTGGCCATGCAAGAATTGAACATGGGTTTCAGGAGATGATTGTAATTATGTCAAACCCCCAACATTGAAAGGAAAGTACCTATTGTAGAGCAAGACTTTGAACCTTGTCCAGGCAGGACAGATGCTCTCCGTATCCACACCTGCAGCTGCTAGAGCAGGACCAAACTCCTCCACCAGTACTTGGATATGTTGATCACCAAAATCTATTTTAAAACAAATTGTCATTATGTGTCAAAATTCCAAATTTATGTTAAATGTCATCTAGAGTGTGTAACACCAAATGTTTAGGTCAATATGTCACAGTTATTTGAATACATTTACATTTTATAAATTATAAGCAAATATAGTTACATGGAAGTGACTTATAAGTTATGATATATCAGAAAACAGATTATTTTTCCACCTGGCTGCTGGTCCAACTTTGTGGGATAATTTTTCAACACAACAACAGATGTTGCAGCAATGACCTCCTTCTTTGTGTCAAATCGCTTGTCCAGGTTTTTCATCAGGTTGTCTATGACTTTGATCCTAGCAGAATTAAACCTTGTGCAATCACCTTTCAGGGCTTCTCCATCATAAGCATCGTTGGAATGTACCAAAGAAAGCTTTGGTCCATCTCTGGAAATATTTTAAGTCATTCAAGATGTTACAATCAAAATATCAGCTATATCTATGATATATGTTTACTGTGCATTTTTAAAATGATTTATATGTTTTTGTATGATATACACTGTGTTTACAAATTACAGTTGAATATACATTTATTTTCTTAGATTACCTATATGATATACACAAAATTTGAAAAGTGTCCCATAACAAAGGTAAAAGTTGTAGTTTTACATCCTGTTCAACAAGCCATGGTCATATTGGGAAAGATATTCAGCCTTGCCATTGCTGGGGTCTTACTCAGGCAGAGGTGACAACCTAGGATTAGATGCCAAACTTGCCAACCATTAGGCCACTAAGGACCCTGTGTCCCACAAGTGTTGCAGTAAAACAAATGTTTACCTTTCTTTGTATGTTAGTAGTACAGCTTTGGCTGCCTCCAGTTCATTACAGATGTCACAAACAGCTGTTTCTCTTTTTTGAAAAACAAGAGAAACATGGGCCAAACAATTTATGACATCAAGCATGAAGTGAAGGAACATCACCATGTCCTTCTGCTGTAGGTTCTTGATGAAGTTCCTCGCTTTGGCACTTTGTTCACCCCTGACAGAAGAATCGTCTGGGTTCTGAATCTATAGTTATAATATACAATTAAAGTACAACATACTCAGTAACACATCTGCCACTGTAGCCTAGTGGGTAACACACTCGCCTAGGACCACAGAGGACGTGTGTTTAAACCCAGGTACAGACATACATCGTAGCTGAGTGGCCACTTAAAATGGAGGCCCTCTGTCATTGGGTCCTTTTCTCAGTGGCAAGCTAAAGAACCTCAAGGATGTTGATAAATGGTCATTCTTGAGCCTCTGTCGTTCAGTTTGGAGAATGTCAGTTACTTGAGAGCTTGGACTGTATTTGTGCAGTCAGTTTAGTTAAATGGCTCGAGTCCTGTAGTATGTGGAGATATTGAGCTGTCAGTATAAGTACAACACATAGGTTTTAAGTTGGCTCCCAAAACCACTGATTACTGTTTAAGAATTTCATTTTTCAGGGAGTTGTTATCTAAAACTAATGCCAATGGATATCTTGGGCTCCACTTAAGCAAAGTGATTTAGTTTGAAAAATCTGGGGTATGCACTTTTCAGGTCAAATTGGATCAAAATTTGTTATGTCTGTCGATGACAACTTTCCCAAAATTTTATGGAGCCATAATTAATTCCCAAGTATTTTTATTACTTTTGATTGCCCTTACCTGCACCAAGTGCAACATGATAGGACCATATCCCTTGAGGATGTTATCTATGGCTTTCTTCATGTGGGCCAGCCACCTTGTCCCACTAGCTCTCACTGGCATCAGTGGCTCCCTGTTGAATGTTTTGAATGCCTCCTTGAGGTTGTGACGATTTAAAGGGCTGTTTCTGTAGAACAAATACAGGTTCAGCATCAAAGTGTCAAAGATCTTGAAAAGGGGGACCTCTTTGCATGATTCTTTATAAGCAAGCTCCAATCTGTGAGCAGAACAATGCATTGAAAATATGAAATCGCGCTCAGTGTAGTTTTTCAGTTGCATAACAAAGCCATTTCTACAACCCAACATAACAGATGCCCCATCTGTCCCTGTTCCCACAATTTTTGACATCCACGACTGTCCAAAATACTGGTTAAGCATGGTGGTTGTAGCTCGTAAAATGTTCTCTGCATTGGCTTTTCCAACATTTGTTATCCCCAGGAAAAATACCTTAATATTTCCTTTTCTGCAAAGTCGTACATAGCAAATTTCTGCTTCTTGGCTTGATGTGTCAGTTGCTCCATCCAGTATGACAGAAAAAAAGTTGGATTCTTGAAATTCTTCTTTGATTTTGTTTCTTGCATCTTGTGCCATAGCATGTATGAACTCAGCTGCCTTTTTATCTGTCCGATAGCTTGTGCCAATATCCACCCCTTTGGCCTCATCAAGCTGACATAGCCACTCAAAATCTGTGTATGGGCGATTGTTTTTTGCTAAGGCATGAGCATTTTTAAATAATATACTCAGCTTTGCAAAGAGAGCTTTGTTCAGCTGAATGACACATTTCACTGCTTCGCTTGTTCCAGGTTTAGCTGTCTCTGCTTTATATCTGGCCATATGTGTAGTATGACCAAGGCTTCTGTCATGTTTCCTGATAGCTTCAATCTTGAAGTTTGTACAACCAGTTGAAAAAGTTCCGTTTTTTTCATATTTTATGCAAACCTTGCACCTCATTCCTGTAGTTTCATCATACTCAATCCAGTCAAATTTAGTTTTCCAATCAGGCTGAAAGGTCCTTTTTCTTTTAATTTCATACTCCTTTGATTTTTGTTTTCTCAGTAATTCTCCACTTTCTGACTCTTTTATTTTTTTTGCTGGTGGGGTGTCACTCTTACCACTTTGCAAATCTAATCCTTTTTCTGGAGTATCTCTGTTTTGCTGGTCTCCCACTTTCATAAAATAGCTTTGTATAGTCTTTGATTTGTTCATATTGGAAGAAAAAAATTTAAATGTGTGAGCGAAAATATATAAGCACGTGCAGTCATACCGCGAAAAAACCAAAAAAACGAATGAATCCACGGCTGAAAATAATTATTTTCGAATGAATTCGCGGCTGAAAATAGTTATCTTCGAATGAATTCACGGCTGAAAATATAAACTGTCATGGCAGACGTAAACAATATGATGAAGTTAGAAGTATTCCAACCATTTTATTGTAAATTAAAACTGCAATATATCGAAATATGTACGTATTTAGGTATTTTATTTGCTTGTAGCCCTTCGGTCAGCCTCTCAGTGTACAAAGGCAGCCCGGTCGAATTTTCGGCAGACTCGGGCTGCCGGACCACCGAAAACGTCGAGCCCTGGAGGTCCCAAGAGAAACCCAAGACCAGGCCAGAGAGGCAGAAGATGCGGTGATATAATGTTAGGGTCAAGAACCAGGCCGGTGCACCCACTTGCTTGGGCCCCAATCTATAAAAAAAATTTGAGAACATGAAGTTTTTTTCTCCTTTCATCATAACAGATGATACACTGGTGTTAATGCTCTTACAACGTCAACGGGATCTTGATTAATCCTCCACCATGATTTCCATATAACAACTTATCCTAAGCAACTACAACAGGTTAACTCTTGAAACTCATTCCACCAATATGATTTGATTTTAAACCATGCACTAAAATCAATTGTTTAGCTTCCTGCAAATGTTTAATGTCATTCACAAAGTACAATTTTAGTCTCCGAGACAGAGACTAATAATTAGTTAATTTCCTGAACACACAGAATTTTAGTCTCCAAAACAGAGACTTCTTTATGTATTTATTCCTAACACAAAAAAACTTTGTCCACTAATCTCCTAAGCAGAGATTAGATATTGTAAAAATCTTTGGCGTTTCGCGCCATGTACTTCATAACAGTCAAAGTATTCTGTCCTATGACTTCCGATATTTTTTGGGCAACGTTCACAATAGACCACGGAGAGTTCTGTGGCTCTCCCACAGCTCTGTTGGGCAAAAACGGACAATCTGGCTCCCAACAAAATATTTGAGAGTGAAATTCTTTTCACAATGTCTGGACACTCCACATGGTGAGTACCCCACACAATCTTGGGTGAAAATCCAAAGTACATTCCTGGAAATACCTTCTGCCAGGCCTCAAAGACTAGTAGTCCAGCTGTAAAACAATGCAGGTACACTGGATGAGTCGGACACAGCTCCGACACAAGTATCTTCAGGCAATCAAAATATGCAGTTGAAGAACCTGGATTGTCACGGCAGTGAATGACAACCGGAAACCCGCCAAATTTTGCCATGCAAACTAACTGTTTCAACATATTTTTCTGGCAATTACGATTCACACGGAATCCTGTGTAGTCCAATCCTATTTCGCCTAAAGCGACGACATCCGGAGACATGAGTTGCTGGTCAAGTTGATCCAATAGATCATCCCTCGGTTCATTACACACTTTCAGGTGAAGACCCAAGCAGCAATATACTGGAATTTCTTCCACCTTCCAAATAGCTCTGGTTGCCGCATCGGGATATGGAACTTCGTCCGGGAAACAGTACGTGGATACCAATGCTGCAATGTTTACATTTTGGTGCACTTTCAACCCATAGTTGTAAATTGTCTTTCTCAACCCTTGTACTTCCAATCCCTTCTTACCTTGCAAGAACTCATGCAGATGGCAATGTGAGTCTACCACGTCCCCATACAAGATGCCGGATAACAGAACCTGTTACTCAATAGGGGTCAGAGTTGTGGTATCCTGATGACCCAGATAATTCATTAAGCCTGAAATTAGTCTCCAGTGGATGAGACTACCTACTGAGTTTGGGGGTGATACCGTCAGAAGAAAATTGGCTCTTCTCCCATTTATGTGTCGCTCAAAAAGCTGCATGTTCTCTTGGTCCGCTGCCGACAGGGCCTTGGTCGATTCGGCGGCGGGATATAATTTCTTCTCTGTGATGATTCTCAAGAGCTCCCGGAATGAGTGCGCTCCAAGTTCCTTTCCGAGCAGTTTCAGAAACTGCTTGGCTTTCTCCAAATCCAGACATTGGCGGCTTACACTCCATGGAATATGAGTTCTCTCTACATGTTCACGAAGCTTCTTTGAGGTTACGGTGCAAGCTTCAAAGATGCATCGCTTTCTTGATGTCACATTCTTCTTCATAGCTGGGTACACCAAAGGGGGAACTGGCTCTTCTCGTTCGACTTCCTGTATCCACTTATCATATAAGCTGTTGACATTTCAGTTTCAGTCCAAGTCTCCTCTTCGGCAGACTTGGTTTGAAATATTACAGAAGGCTGCTGTTGCTTGCTCTAGGTATCATCCGTAGGCACAATATGGACTTCATGTCTCTCCTTGGCAGCCGCTCCTGACTCTTCCACTTCAAAAACAGACGACGGCTTTTCCAACGCTTTCAATACTGGCTCCACAAATGCTCCCCTTTGCGTTCACGTCATTTTGTGACACCAAAATGACGTTTTCAGTAAACCGCTTCAATTTTGGGTGGCAAAAATAGCAGATGTTATTGCTGTTCTGTGAAAAAAATTGTAAGTTTTTACTTTTAATTATTATTGATATACACTTTAGGAATAAATGCCAAGTGTGAGGGCAATTGTTAAACTATTTTCGTAGTGGCTAATGTCACGGATCCGTTAACGGAAAGTACTTGTCTTGTGTCATGGACCAATGTTTTAATGTCACGGACATGTTTGATATCATAATATATTTGGTCACAGATTTCCCCTGGCATTTATTTAACAATATTTTATAAAATGGAAGCATAGACGAAGACTTAACTACAGAATTCACGGCCATAGTACCCAAATCATTAATATTCATAAGGTATGAGGTCACAGACTTCCCCTGTAGTTTCCTAACAATATTTTATAAAATGGAAGCATAGACGAAGACTTTAAGCTACAGAACTCATGGCCATAGCACCCAAGTCATATATATTCATGAGAAGATATGAGGTCATGGATTTCCCCTGGCATTTCCTAACAATATTTTATCAAATGGACGTCTCAACGAAGATCAAATACTTTAAACTACAGAACTCACGGCCATAACACCCAAGTCATTAATATTCATGAAAATATATGAGGTCACATATTTCCCCTGGCATTTCCTAACAATATTTCATAAACTGGATGTCTCGACGGAGGTCAAGTACTTTAAACAACAGAACTCACGGCCATAGCACCAAAGTCATTAATATTCATGAGAAGATATGAGGTCACAGATTTTCCCTGGCATTTCCTAACAATATCCAGCACAATGTTTCTCATGGACATCCGTGAATATTGACATTTCCGTGACACAAGCCAATACTTTCCGTTAACGGATCCGTGACAATAGCTACGCCGAACTAGTTTGGTATATGAGCAAATTACCGACAAGACAACTCGCAAATATCAACTTGTCGAAAAATTTTAAATAAATGCATGACACGTTATTACCCCATTTTTTGGTCACTCTTTTGCTGAGAAGACATTCAAGTAGTCAAATAATCATCTATTTATGTGTTCGTACAGGCAAAGCATGCTTTTCTTGTCCAAAATATGGATTCATCTGTTATTTTATGTTAAATGGTCCATTAAGTTGCACACATACTTAAACTTAAGAAATTTCATCACGTTTTTGTAATATAATGTTTTAATGAAGGGAATTTAATGATTTACAGACATCTAATACATTTTAGAGCAATTTACGGCATTATTTTAGTGTTATAAATGCTACACGTGTCTTTTGTAAGAAAATTATCTGTGGGCGAGTTGTCTTGCAGATAATTTACTATTTTTGCCTGGCAAAAATTTGAACAGTGCCAGAGTGCCGTCAGGTGCAAGGGCCCGTTAGGGCATTATGAAAGAATGTTTGCCCAACGGCGCTCTGGCATTATGAAAGTATTTTTGCCATTCATAAATAATGTAACAAATGCCCGAGCATGAGGTATTTAATTTTTTTACTATAAAAGACATATTATAAATATGGCCATATTGTCACATAAAATAAGTTAAAAACAAAAACAACCACGTTTTCTGTATTGATTATGCATTCACGTAACATCATATAGTATAGTAAAGTACCATATATCTCTTATATCGCCCACTTTCTGTCTACAATAAAGGAAGCAGAAGTCGCAGGAAAACAGCAAATTTATTCAATTTTACAGATTATATTCATATATTTTCATTTTTTTCACACATTTATTGTTTTCATTGCTTTTTATCTCCCGCCGGGCTTTAGCCCTGGAGGGACATTATTACAATATGAAACTTAAGATTTTTATTTTTTTTATAAATTCGACGGTAAAACGTTATTCGGTGTTGACACAAATAGTACTTTGTGATTAGCTGACATGAAGTATTTGGAGTCGTGACATCCCTGATGTTTAATGTTATCTATTTTACCAGAGAATTACAGCACACCTTTATGCCAAAAAGACAGCCCCTTATGTGGTGAATCTGGACCCAGCTGTACATGAAGTTCCATTTCCTGCAAATATTGGTATAAATCCATTTAATATTTTTAGTAAGATACAACATAGCTTTTTAGTGGTTTATTGTTTGAAGTTTCAATCTAGTGTTGTAATGGATTGTAAAATTTTCAAAACAGAATGTATTGTTTGATTTAGGTTTGTACAAAATTGTGATCATTTTGGTAATAATAATGAATTCAGAATAAGTTTAATTTGTTTTTGTATGGCTTGGAGTAATTTTAGTGATAAAGCACCTAAGTTTGTATCGTAAAACAACAAATAGTGTACTCATAAGAGCTGTATATAGCTTGTTAAACAAACATACAGAAACGTTCTGGTTAAATGCGCACAAGTCTCTCAGTTTATCGACTGCTTTCTTGGCCGCCCGTGAGCCATTGCCTTTTGACAACTCCTTCTGAAGGATTCTGACGTTCTCCTGAATTTTGTCCTGCAATTTTGTAACGCAACAGTTGAATCCTGCCACCTGATTGCAGATATAGGAGGTTTCCTGTGCGGCTTTCTCACTGTCTCCAGAGGGAGTGGCCTACAAGATGGGTGAACCGAACCGGTTCCCGACGCCTTGGCGACCCGGCTATACAGGCTATTTAACTTAGATGCAAAAACAAGCCTTGTTTAGGTGCAAAGTAAATAGTGGAATAAAGAATTATATATTTTTTTATTTTTCAGTTCTCAAACCAAATACAAAATTAAAAAAACAAAACTACTGCCGTTAGGATCAGTAATAATGGAGAACTAAGGGAGATATAAGGCCTTTATAGTAAGGTGATCCCACTTGACATTGAAGAAGGGGTCAAAGGTCAAAATCAGCAATTGGAAAAGAATCTCAGGCCATGACTTCCTATCAGTTGTTTTCACATTTGGAACCTCTAGCAGCAATGATAAAGGAGATATAAGGCCTTTATAATAGGATAGTCCCATTTGACATTAACCATGAGATATGGCAGCCATTTTGTTTTTGAAATTAGGCCAAATTACTAACAGGCCAATAACTTTCCTAGCCATATATGTTTTGTGCAAATTTGATGAACCAAGCTACAATATTTCAAGCATTAGAGCGTCTTAATGATTTTGAAATAATTGGCTAAGGTGGCCATTTTGTTTTTTAAAATGATGCCAAAATTGTACTGGGTCAAAACATTTGCAGGTCAGGACTACCCATGGTTTGTTTTTACATGCTGAAGCCCTAGCACCAATAATAAGGGAGAGATATAAGGATGTCTTAGTATGATGACCCCATTTAACCTTGAAGCAGGTGTCAAAGGTCAAATTCAACACCTGGGAAAGATTCCCAGGCAATTACTTCCTACAAGTTGTTTTCACATCCCAAACCCCTAGGAACAATGGTAAGGTACCTATAAGGCCTTTTGCGGCCATTTTGTTCTTAGAACGAGGCCAAAATTACTATCAGGCTAGCTTTTCTAGCCATATATCTTTTTTTAATGCAAATTTGACAAAGATAGCTTAAATATTTCAAGATTTAGAGCACCGATATGATTTTCAAACAATTGGCTATGGCAGCCATTTCGTTTTTCAAAGTGAGGCCAAAATTTTTCACAGACATGTTTTCATAGCCATAAATGTTCCCTGCAAATTTGGTGAAGATTTCATTGTAGATGAATGAGATATTAAGGTTTATGTAAAAATGTGACGGACGGATGCACAGACACATGTACAGAAGGCGTTTTATAATCTCCTGACCACGGCCTTTCTGACAAAGAATATCCTTCAGAAGTTCTCAATGAAACCGAAGTCTTCATTACTTGTCATTAACCTTTTTTCAGATATCAGAGACACAGTAAATTACAAAGAAGTTATGAAACAGTATCCTTTTACAGATGACTATGCAATATAAATGTATATCGTGGAATACCAGTGTTTATGCCGAAGAAAAGTGGTAAAAATTGAAAAAAAAGTATGTGAACTTTTAAAAGGGTAAAGTGAATTGTAATATATGGCTTTCAAAATGTTAAATTCATGGAACTCTAATGTTTTATTTCTTCTTGGGTTTTGTTGAGCAAGTTTGATTTTTTTTTTTTTTTGATGGAAGTTTTCTTTCATCTTGCATATCAGATATTCTCTTGGTCCAAATGGGGGAATAATGACCTCGCTCAACTTGTTTGCAACTCGGTTTGATCAGGTAAAACTATTTGTAAAAAAACAAAAAGTTCATGTTAGACATATTTATTATGGCTGTACTGTTTGTTTGAGTAATTCAGCACATGCCCTAAAATTGGCACAAACAGGAAGTGCATAGTAAATGCTTATTAGCCAATGAGGATTTCTGGCACTGAAACATACCTTTCATAGCTGTATGTGGATTGGTTGCTAAATTAGACAACTCATTTCATGTAAAATTAACAATATTATTGCCAATCAAAGTTCCTCAGAAGCTGTATGTATTTTAATGTTCTCATTCATTTGAAACTAATTTACAAGTTTGCTTGTGTCATTCCATATTTCATTTCCAACAAACCTGTATAAAATTACCAAAAATAATAAAAAACATTACAGTTATGATTCTCTTCAAGTATTGCTGACTTAGGACAGAAAGCAGTGCAGAGGGTACAGAAAATGTTGCCCTTTTGTTACATTAACACTTTATTACCATCAATCCTTTCTTTGTGCCTATAATGTGCACTTAAATATGTAAGTAGGTAGTTTTAGAATATTCTATATGAGTTGTTTTGAAAGTATCAAACTTTCCGCATTGTTTACAATTAACCAGACTAGATAAAATTTAAAAATTTAAGGTGAAGAACTTTCTTCAGCAGACAAAAATATTATAATAAATTTCAAATTTTTTTTCAGACAAAGAAAGTAGAATAGTTATAAGGATAAAATGTGTTTTTGTAACTATTTTTTGATAAATCTGCCTGCATTTTGGAAGCAATGAAAATAATGTTGAAAGTTGTCTTTGTTGTAATAAAAAAATATAGGCTGTGGCTCCCATTCTGTTTTGTTTTAGGTGATGTCTTTTATTGAAAAAAGAAGTCAAGACTGCAAGTAAGAACAACATTAATCAATTTACATTGTGCAACATGAGTTTACATTTTACTAGTATAACAAGTGAGGCTTCAAAGTATCTTAAATTCTCTATATTTTTCATTCTAAAGCACTTGTAGCATTCTCATCATTTGAAGAAATGTCAGGGAACTCCATATACATGTATGTGTGCCTATTTGCCAAAAGACATATTGCTAGAAATAGATCTGGTAAATATCATCCATCTAATATACAGTAAAACACTACAATGTATTAAGATACCTTATGTGACCTGTATATTGAACATAAGAACATATTAAAAGTGGACAGAAGTTTGACTATAATTGGTTAAATTAAATAAAAATTGGATGTTTTACAGATATGTTAAGATGTGTTTTTATTGCGTTAATACACTCTACCCAAATTGAAAATTACTATACCGGTCTGATATATTAAAATATATTTTATCATCAAGCTACTATACTAGTGATGAGGAAGCCCCTGTCAGATTTCATACTGAGTGCACTGTGACATGTAGAATGAACACACAGCATTATAGACATGGGCTCCTTCTTGCTCAGTTAGAGGTTAAAGAAAAGTCATTTTATACCTTCTGTGACTTGTGATATAAATTACTTTTTTTCATTACCTTTGTATCTGCAATTAAACTAAGTGTTCTCCAAAACATGTTCATGTTTGTAAAGTATAGACAGTAGTTTGAACACAGAACAGAATTGCAATGATGTTATTCCACTGTTGCAGGTATGTGATCTTGGACACACCTGGTCAGATTGAAGTCTTCACATGGTCTGCTTCAGGAAACATTATCACTGAAACCCTGGTAAAATACAGTACAAGTCATATTAAGTAATGTTATTTTCCAAACTGTCACTCAATTTTTTTTTCCAGATATTTTTGAATTGAAATTAATTGCAAAAAGAAATTATGCACATTGTGTACTTCTTCCACTATTTGTGGAAAAGTATGAAGCACAGTCTGTTACATGATGTTTTTAAAAGTGCTTTAAAGTGGGTGCATTTGACTCAATTTACTAACCTCAAAATAGAAGCTCTCATGATTGTTAAATGATGCTTATTATTGTGATAGTGTTAGTATTGAATTAAATTATTAAATTTCTAATATTAATAATTCAAAAAAAAGGGGGGGGGGAGGGGAAGTCTAGGGACGTATCCAGGTCAAGATTCAAATTAGCTCCCACTGAGGAGATGTACTATGGTGGAGGATATACTAGTCTAAACAAATGGGTTTTTAGCTTCAGTACTTCTATGAGTCCAGTTGTTTGGTTTTGAGTCATGGAGTCACTTTTTCGGTAAGGCTTCAGTGGCTATTAGGTCTTGGCAAAAACATTAACTAGGTATTTTGTTTTGATGATACTCATAATTTACTTCTTTAAACAGGATATTACTGCATAGAAAAGGTTATTGTAATGATTGTATTCCATTCTCATATTATGTGTATGCCATTGTATTGCATAAAGTATGATTGTATTCCATTCTCATATTATGTGTATGCCATTGTATTGCATAAAGTATGATTGTATTCCATTCTCATATTATGTGTATGCCATTGTATTGCATAAAGCTTACGGTTACTATGTATGTAACATAGAAATAAAGATGCTTTGAAACAGTCAACATCGGCTTTGGTAAAAGACCCACAAAACAGAATAAAACAGTTATCATAATATTTGTAGCTTTTGAATATTTTATTCACTTGATTTGAGTAACTTGTGTCTGTTTTTCCCTGAATCTGTATTTCTAACAGAAGTAGGAATGTGCATGTGACAACTATTGTGAAAAGTTTGCACTGGCTCCGTCTTTATATATATTGTGGCTCCATTTCAAGCAGCTACACTGGTATAGAAATACCTTCATACAGGTTACCCTAAACATCCTGGCCCGTACTTATCGTTGATATACCTCTGCATATACCACCAGGCGTAGTAGTAGATTATTTCTGAGTTCCCACATTTTCTCCTTCCACACACCAATCAAAGAAGATTTCAGCCATGAAACCTACAAAACTATTAATATTCTATGCAGAATCAATGTTTCTGGCTAATGACTTACTCCTCAGGAAGTATGATTGCTCTTGTTAACAAATATATATTGGTCATGCTTGTTGTATAACGGTATGTGCTCATACAACATCTGAGCAGGGACATATCAGGTATATGCCTTAGAATCTGTTACAACACAGAGATTTAGGGTAATAGAAGTCTTAAGTAGGTTACATGGGATTAGATTAATCCTCCCAATGTAGAGAAGGTTTTTGGATAAAAGTGCTTTTTCGTCTCTTTTCGAAAAAAACCTTGCGCAGGTGGACTAAAAAATAAACAGACACAATTTAGATTTATTTTTTGTTTTGAGTCACGTTCAATAGCCAGGGTTACATTGCGACGGGTAGTTGTATCCACCGGAACCATCCGGTGGATACTTTGGATTAGCCGCAGTCGCCGCCGCGCGTAGAGAGATTTTCGGCGTTAACGCTCTAAGAGGAAAACAACAGCAGCTAGGTTCACCAAATTTGCAGGATATCTTCATTAGGGGGTAAGCTTCTCTGGGAAGGAAAATAGCCTCATTCTGAAAAACAAGATGGCCGCTACGGGCATTTCTTTGAAAATAATCTACATTTTTCTACTGGCTGTTCCTCATAGGTAGAAGGTTGAATCTCTTCATAGGTGATATGTATGACACATATACATGTCCTCTACAACCTTGCACACATTTGACCTTGAAGCTTCTAATTCAAGGTCATCCACGGAGTGCCGAAGTAACCCACATAGTGGACTTTAAAAGTGCCTATATCTCCCTTATTATTGGTCCTAGAGGTTTGCAATGTGAAGCCAACCTATAGGAAATCATGTGCTGCAAGTCTTCTGATGTGGTCAGATTTGACCTTGGACCCCTCCTTCAAGGTCAAACGAGGATAGCAGAACTTAAAAGTGCTTATAACTCGCTTATTATCGATCCTAGAGGTTTGGGATGGTAAACCAACATATAGGAAATCATGGGCTGGGAATCTTCTGGCGTGGTCAGATTTGACCTTGGGCCCCTCCTTCAAGGTCAAACGAGGACAGCCAAACTTAAAAGTGCTTATAACTCGCTTATTGTTAGTCCTAGAGGTTTGGGATGGTAAACCAGCATATAGGAAAATCATTGGCTGGGAATCTTGTGGTGTGGTCGGATTTGACCTTGGGCCCCTCATTCAAGGTCAAACGAAGATAGCCAAACTTAAAAGTGCTTATAACTCGCTTATTATTGGTCCTAGAGATTTGGGATGGTAAACCAGCATATAGGAAATCATGGGCTGGGAATCTTCTGGTGAGGTCGGATTTGACCTTGGGCCCCTCATTCAAGGTCAAATGAGGACAGCCAAACTTAAAAGTGCTTATAACTCGCTTATTATTGGTCCTAGAGATTTGGGATGGTAAACCAGCATATAGGAAATCATGGGCTGGGAATCTTCTGGTGTGGTCGGATTTGACCTTGGGCCCCTCCTTCAAGGTCAAACGAGGATAGCCAAAGGTAAAGTGCCTATAACTCGCTTATTATTGGTCCTAGAGGTTTGGGATGGTAAACCAACCTATAGGAAATCATGGGCTGGGAATCTTCTGGCATGGTAGGATTTGACCTTGGGCCCCTCCTTCAAGGTCAAATGAGGACAGCCAAACTTAAAAGTGCTTATAACTCGCTTATTATTGGTCCTAGAGGTTTGTGATGGTAAACCAGCATATAGGAAATCATGGGCTGGGAATCTTCTGGTGTGGTCGGATTTGACCTTGGGCCCCTCCTTCAAGGTCAAATGAGGACAGCCAAACTTAAAAGTGCTTATAACTCGCTTATTATTGGTCCTAGAGGGTTGGGTAAACCAGCATATAGGAAATCATGGGCTGGGAATCTTCTGGTGTGGTCGGATTTGATCTTGGGCCCCTCCTTCAAGGTCAAACGAGGATAGCCAAAGGTAAAAGTGCCTATAACTCGCTTATTATTGGTCCTGGAGGTTTGGGATGGTAAACCAACCTATAGGAAATCATGGGCTGGGAATCTTCTGGCGTGGTCGGATTTGACCTTGGGCCCCTCCTTCAAGGTCAAATGAGGACAGCCAAACTTAAAAGTGCTTATAACTCGCTTATTATTGGTCCTAGAGGTTTGGGATGGTAAACCAGCATATAGGAAAATCATTGGCTGGGAATCTTGTGGTGTGGTCGGATTTGACCTTGGGCCCCTCCTTCAAGGTCAAACGAAGATAGCCAAAGGTAAAAGTGCCTATAACTCTCTTATTATTGGTCCTAGAGGTTTGGGATGGTAAACCAACATATAGGAAATCATGGGCTGGGAATCTTCTGGTGAGGTCGGATTTGACCTTGGGCCCCTCATTCAAGGTCAAATGAGGACAGCCAAACTTAAAAGTGCTTATAACTCGCTTATTATTGGTCCTAGAGGTTTGGGATGGTAAACCAATGTATAGGAAATCATGGGATGGGAATCTTCTGGTGAGGTCGGATTTGACCTTGGCCCCCTCCTTCAAGGTCAAATGAGGACAGCCAAACTTAAAAGTGCTTATAACTCGCTTATTATTGGTCCTAGATGTTTGGGATGGTAAACCACAATATATTAAATCATGCACTGGGAATCTTCTGGTGTGGTCGGATTTGACCTTGGGCCCCTCCTTCAAGGTCAAACGAGGATAGCCAAAGGTTAAAGTGCCTATAACTCGCTTATTATTGGTCCTAGAGGTTTGGGATGATAAACCAACCTATAGGAAATCATGGGCTGGGGTTCTTCTGGTGTGGTCGGATTTGACCTTGGGCCCCTCATTCGAGGTCCAACGAGGACAACCAAACTTAAAAGTGCTTATAACTCGCTTATTATTGGTCCTAGAGGTTTGGGATGGTAAACCAACATATAGGAAATCATGCACTGGGAATCTTCTGGTGTGGTCGGATTTGACCTTGGGCCCCTCATTCAAGGTCAAACGAGGATAGCCAAACATAAAAGTGCTTATAACTCGCTTATTATTGGTCCTAGAGGTTTGGGATGGTAAACCAGCATATAGAAAATCATGGGCTGGGAATCTTCTGGTGTGGTTGGATTTGACCTTGGGCCCCTCCTTCAAGGTCAAATGAGGACAGCCAAACTTAAAAGTGCTTATAACTCGCTTATTATTGATCCTAGTGGTTTGGGATGGTAAACCAACATACAGGAAATCATGGGCGGGGAATCTTCTGTCATGGTCGGATTTGACCTTGGGCCCCTCCTTCAAGGTCAAGTGTGAGGACATCCAAACTAAAAAGTGCTTATAACTTGCTTATTATTGGTCCTAGATGTTTGGGATAGTAAACCAACATATAGGAAATCATGTTCTGGGAATCTTCTGGTGTGATCGGATTTGACCTTGGGCCCCTCCTTGAAGGTCAAATGAGGACAGCCAAACTTAAAAGTGCTTATAACTCACTTATTATTGGTCCTAGAGGTTTTGGTGCATTGTCTTTACGGTGGATACAATTTGCATCGGTTCTCCGATGCGCTAGGTCTAGTTTATAGGTGGAGGAACTAGTACATACTAATTGGTCAATATTCTGCACTTCAAACCGCCGGGCATCGGCAGTTAGCTGCCAACTTTCCAACATGAAGTGCCCGGCCAAGATTCGAACCAGTGACCTCAGAGGATGAAGGCGAGCACTCTAAAGACAAACAGTATTCAGAACTTTTCTTATTTAAATGGTTTAAGCAACAAAATCACACTAACTAACTAACAAACATTATGGTAAGCTGTGTTTAACTGTATTTTGTTATTCAGTTTGTGTGACTTTGTTGTTTAAATCATTTTTATGTGAAAAGTTTTATAGACGGATTATCATTGTGGAACTCTGTGTCCATTGATCTACCTTCTAAGCATTTCGTGCTCTACTTTCCCAGGCATCAACGTTTCCCACTCTAGTTGTGTATGTAATGGACGTGGCCCGGAGTGTGAACCCAGTGACCTTCATGTCCAACATGCTGTATGCGTGCAGTATACTGTACAAGACAAAGCTACCCTTCATAGTAGCTCTGAATAAGGTGAGTGAAATGTGATTTCAGATGGCCAGTGAACCTGCTTTATCAGTTCCTTTTAACATGTGTAGTGTAGTAGATTTGGTGTAACTAGAACTGTCATAAGTAGAATGTTGCCACAAGTAGAAGTAGTTTCTAAGTCCCAACAAATATTAGTGCAAAATATGAGGATAACTAGAAGTTTGACTTACAGAAAGTAGCCATAACTTGAACCTAATTGGATGCACAAGGTGTTACTTTTCAATGGAAATGACAAGATATAATTAGACCCAAAATGTCAAAATCTGTGAAGGATGTGACAAAATAGCACCACTATATTATTCAGTACCTAATTCCTCACTCTTGCATTAATAAGTCTTAAACCAAGGAAATAGATTACCCAGCGAAGTAATCACACAAGTGATAATTATTGCAAGGGAGTTGTCTGTAGTATTTCATATATTTCTCAAAGTGGGTTTCACTACAATTTGCCATAAGTAGAAGTAAATGGATAACATTTTGTTCAACTTAGACCAAGTCTACTGCATTTCCATATATCAGGATACAAAACCATAGAGCCTGTGACTGTGTAATAAAATGTGATACAATAATACTTGAGTAGCCCCACATGCTTAGAGAACACAGGTGAATATAGTAGTGCTCAGTTTTGTATTTTCACTGTAATAACTAGTGTTGGGACGATTAGATGTGTGCTTGATTAATCGTCTGTGATAGTGTACAGTTGTTTATGTCTACCACCATATTTATTGGAAGTGGGTACTTTTGGTAGATTCTGAATGTCAGAACACTTCTAAGCTTACCGGATTGACCTATACTTCATCTTCGAAAGTGTTGCTCAAATAATAGCCAACAATGTAGTAAAATAATCAATTAAGGGTAACCGTTTGCAGCCCTAGTAATAACACAGGTGGACATAGGGGAGTATAGTTTTGTATTTTCACAGTAATAACACAGATGGACATACTGGAACAAAGTTTTGCTGTTCCCCTGTGTCAGACAGGTGAACACAGTGGAACACAGTTTTGTATTTTCTCAATAATTGCACGAGTAGACATAGAAGAGCATAACTTTTGTTTTCACTGTAATCACACAGGTGGACATAGTGGAGCACAGTTTTGCAGTTGAGTGGATGAATGACTTTGAGACGTTTCAGGAAGCCCTGGAACATGAAACATCCTATGTGTCAAACCTCACTCGCTCACTGAGTCTTGTTCTGGATGAGTTCTACAGCAATTTAAAGGTAAAAGCAGCAATAATGAAAGGAGATGTTTGATATTATTCTACAGATCAACTTTCCAGCGTACAATTACCGTAAATTTCCAAAATAACGCTCAGGTTCAAATTAACGCCTGTTACCAAGCACACTGTTTACAATTTAGAACACTGTTTTTTGTATTTCAAAAGAACGCCCGGTTGAGTTTAACGCCTGGTTTGAAACCATTTGAAAATAATTAACGCCTGAGCCATATTTTGAAAAAATACGGTAATTTGTCAAATTTGGGCTATCACTGGACAGAAATACGGGCACAATATTTAAGGTGGCTGGTGATGGTCTTGCTGTGTCCATGTATGCACCATTAACTGCTCTGAAAATACAACACACACAGATCCTGATAATTTTCTCAACCTATTCATGCTGCTTTAAAACAATGTCTGTTGGGCAGAGGAAACCAGTACATACAGTTGGTCAAGGTTCTGTACTGTAAACTGCCGACCATCGGTCAGAAACTACCAACTTTCACACATAGGGTCCGGTGTGTTTGAACCTCAGACTTCAGAGGTGGGAGGCAAGTGTGTTTTCACTGCAGGACTGTGCCCCCAAATTACTCATTGAAGAATAGACTGAAGGATCATTTGGATTACAGAAATTAAGAAATAATTTTTTTACCTCTTAAACATTGGCATTTTTATAGAGTAAGAAATCTAAAATTCGCCAGGAATCTAAAATTCGCCACCTCTAAAACCTTAGTTAATTTTATGAAGAAAATGATGTTTTTGTCCAAAAATTGGTATTTTTCAGTTCAAAAAGCTTTAATTTACTATACAGTCAACAAATCTCACCACAATTCATTTATTTTATTAGTATTTTCACATGTGGCAAATTTCAGATATGTGGCGAATTTTAGATTTCTTACTCTATACATCGACCTAAAAATAAATATAACATTGGACAATTTTGGTTCTCATGCAGAGAAGAATGGCACATATTGTTGCATTTATTACCAGGAAGAGTATACACTAAAGATTAAAGTAATAGAGAAAGGCTACGTGAATCCAAGTTTACTCCTCACTAGTTTACTGGCCGGCGTAAATCTTATTAGAATTGTTGCATTCAGTTTGAGGGAAAACATAGGTTAAATAATTACACTCTGTTAGGATAATATATATCATCTATATATACATAAAATTAATGAATTGGTAAAATTTAAACAATGATTATTATAGTGTTAAAATTTTTATGTGAGACTGAAACTTGATTAATCAATGATTAGTTCATTTCAGAAAATTAAAATATCTGGACCATAAAGTCATGGTTTAATGTTATGTTCCAGTCAGTGGGTGTTTCAGCAGTGACAGGACAAGGTGTCCCAGAATTCTTTGCAAAAGTGGAGGAGGCAGCAGTTGAATATGAAAGGTAAGCATTCCCAGACAGATCAGGTTTTTTACTTTGCAACATTTTTGCAAAATATATTACTTATTCTATTTGCTTCTTTGTAAGTTTGTTGTTTGTTTTTGCAGCATATCTCCAAACGTACTGCATAGATGATTATGAAATTTTTATGTAGCATCACAACTGTTACAAAGAATAACTGAGTCAAATTTGGGGATGATCGGATCACTTTCCTTTATTCTTAAGCAATTTTCCAGCTACAGAAAGTTACATATAAGGGCATTCTGCCAGGATGTTTTGTGAAGAGGACACTGTTGTCTGTGGCTGCGGGCAGAGTTCTTGTCTTTTTCTTTTTGAAACCATTCTGATCTTACCACAGTCCTATCTTCATAACTAACAGCTAAAACAAGTATGTCCACTGTCCAGCCATCTGCCCAGTGATCCATTCAGTGTTCACCTGCACAAAATGTCTGTATCCAACTGTTTGGTATGTTTCCCCACTGCGATGTTCACTCCAAGAAACAATGTCCAATATACAGCAAATCCACTCTGGTAGATCCACACACTATATCCAGTTCCAGAGTTCACATTGACACCGTATTTCCGCCTTATTTCAATAAAATTCAACCAACAGATGCAAGAATTGTTTACTGAATGCATAGATATGCACGCAATATATGTAACACTGAAGATAAGCTTTATATTTTCAAATTAAATGGTTTCAAGTGATTTCCTGGCAAGTTGTTTACGTCTGACATTGTTATACGACATTTCATGCGAGATGAGAGCTGGACATGACCAGATCTTTCTGAAAGAGTCAGTGAGTGCTGGTATCGTGCACTAGCAGATTTACTCAAAACGTTATACATCAAAGGAAAGCATGATCTCTGCACAGAAACAATCAAAACAACAAGCCAGAATGCTGATTTTTGGAGGCTTTTCATGGAACACACATTATACTAAATCTCGGAAATCCTTGAATTTTAACCCAGGAAAGTCCCCCGGAAAACATAAGCTGTGATATTCGAAAATATTTAACAAAAGCACTATATCTCCGGATTTACTCAACTAATTTTTGTCAAATAAAGCAACAGAAACTACAAATATTTGTCTTTCAAACAGTAAAAATACGATATTTTATATCTTGAATAAAATAATCATACAAAACAATTTTCACTCAATGACATATTCCACTGAATTGAAGTTTGTTGACAGGTGTCCAGCTTTTTCATATATTTTTAAAACTACTTTATCCACAGATGCATATTATATATGATTTAAATTCTTCCAAAAATAAGGGAGAAAAAATTGTTGAAAGTCAAGTTTAATTTTTACCCCACAGCCCTTAAGGGCTGTCGGGGTATCGTTTTCACCCATGGTGTCAGGATGGGTGGGCGGGCGGCGGGAAATAGTTTGTCCGGGCTGTATCTCAGAAACCGTAAGGTGTAGGAAGTTCATACTTGGCAGGGACATTGGTTGGGGGTGTAGATGTGCAACGTCATGGTCTGACCTTGATTTGACCTTTGACCTTGCCGTAGTGACCTTGAGTTTGAAAATCTTGTCCGGGCTATATCTCGGCAACCATAAGGTGTAGGAAGTTGATACTTGGCAGGGACATTAGTTAGGGGTTGTAGGTGTGCAACGTCATGGTCTGACCTTGATTTGACCTTGCCGTAGTGACCTTGACCTATAAAATCTTGTCTGGGCTATATCTTGGAAACCGTAAGGTATAGGAAGTTGATACTTCGTAGGGACATTGGTTGGGGGTAGTAGGTGTGCAACGTCATGGTCTGACCTTGATTTGACCTTGCTGTAGTGACCTTGACCTGTAAAACCTTGTCCAGGCTATATTTCAGCAACTGTAAGGTGTAGGAAGTTGATACTTGGTAGGGACATTGGTTAGGGGGTGTATATGTGCAACGTCATAGTGTGACCTTGATTTGACCTTTGACCCTTGCCGTATTGACCTTGACCTATAAAATCTTGTCTGGGTTATATTTTGGAAACTGTAAGGTGTAGGAAGCTGATACTTGTGAGGACATTGGTTGAGGGTAGTAGGTGTGCAATGTCATGGTGTGACCTTGATTTGACCTTTGTACTTGCCGTAGTGAACTTGACCTGTAATACCTGGTCTGGGCCATATCTTGGAAACCGTAAGAGGTGTAGGAAGTCGATACTTGTTAGGGACATTGGTTAGGGGGTGTATGTGTGCTATGTCATGTGACCTGGATTTGACCTTTGACCTTGCTGTAGCGACCTTGACCTATAAAATCTTGTCCAGGTTATATCTCAGAGACTGTAAGGTGCAGGAAGTTTATACTTGGTAGGGACATTGGTTGAGGGTTTTAGGTGTGCCACGTCATGGTGTAACACTGATTGACCTTTGACATTGCTGTATTAACCTTTAAAATCTTGTTGCACCTTTGGGTCTGTCTGTTGATGCAGGTTAAGCACTGTTAAAGTCATATTAGAATTCATTAAGAATTTCCTTTTGCAAGTTCCCATTGTAACAGATGGAATTTCATCAAGTGAGCCACAGACTTTTCTCCAACACCACACATAAGCATTCATTGAATGTATTGCCACTTCTGTATGCATGGGTAATATTCAAAACATCCAAACCATAATTCGGCCATTTTTTGTTTACTGATAAATGCTGTCATTTTATTATTGAATTATCTTGTTTTAATACTTCATCTTTATATATATTTCTTTTCCTTAGATATTATTTTCTCTACTTAAGCGTTATTTGGACCTTAATATAACTTACACTGCTCTGAAAGTATCTTGAACTTTGTACTGTTACACTACTTCTATATCTCATGGTGTTGAAAAATATTTCCCCAGGCTGTGGGGTACGGGCATCTCTGATGCTATTTTTGAATATTTTCCTAACACAGGTGTAATTAAGCATTCTTGAAAGGGCAGTTATTTGTTTTCACTTCAGTTTCCTTGCTGCCACCACCACCACCGCATTAGGGTCTCTTGAATATCTCCCTTATTATTGGAAGCTGTCTAACCATATTTGGCAGTTTTATACCTTAGATGTGTGAAAATGTTGCCAAATCTTTATCAAGGTCACATGATCAAAAAAATAGTTTTTTTTTATACACCTGCCCGTCATCGCTGCTCAGCAAACTCAACTAACTGCAGATGCTTGTATTTCATACACGTGTTCATTCTATCAAAAACGTGACCTGATTAGATTTTGGGAGGGATCCAATGAAATGCTTTAGTCTGATTCTCTGTTATATATTTCCTCTTTTTCCAAAGATACTATAAATCAGAAACAGTGGCAAGTATCAACCCATTGACCTCATTATGCTAACCTTTTCAGCCTTAATATTTTGTGTACTCGAGTTGCTTTTACAACCAGTTTGCTTAAGTACAGTTTAGATATATTTGCATCTTAAAATTCTGTTCTACATGGCAGATAGACTAGTACATGTGATGCATTTTACAGTATGAAGTGATTCTTGAATGTCTGGGTTAGCAGGTTTGGCTTGTAATCACAAGGTTTCACCTCCATGTGGGTTCGAGTCCCATAAAAGTGACATTGCTGAAGACCTGCCCCAATATTGACCCTGGCTGTGGAACAGGATGTAAAACCCCAAGTTTGACTTCCATTCTTCAATGTCAGTCAGTATGATTAATAAAACTAGAGGTTGTCATCATTAGTGAACTAGTGATGTTGAAAAGGACATGAAACTTTATATATCATTGTGGCAGGGATTACAAACCAGCCTATGAAAAAATGAAGAGAGAAAAAGAGGAGTCTCGGCAGGCAGAACAGTTACAAAGAGTCAGAGAGGACATGAAACAGGAGCCAAAAGGTGAGTCAGAGACATAGCCTGTATGTATGTAAAAAGGTGATGAAAAACGAGTCAGAGAATGAGTTAGAGTCACAACCTCTATTTTAGAAGTAGGGTCCATGACATGGAAAGATTGAGTTGGATGTTGAGCTAGTACTGTGGCATCTGTTTTGTATGGGACATGTATGGCATTAATGCCAGTATGACATAAATTGTTCACATTGAATGAATGAATCAACGGTTTTTATTATGAATCCAGGACAAAATGCCTGTGTACAAAATGCCGGTCAAGATTGTGCAGGTGGACAAACTACCGGCTGGTTTTGGGGCAGGGTGGACAAAATGACAGTCTCTGAAAAAAAATTTTATTAGTTCAATTTCACAGTAAATCCCATTATTTTAAAATATTTCAATCTAAAAATGAATGTTACTTCATATCTTCTTGTATGGTTATACATGCAACTAAGTTTGGAATAGTTCCTTTCAACTACACTGTAAAAAATGTGGAATGTTCACAAGATAACGCTTGGTGGAGCCGACCGCACCAAAAATTACCGGTCATGACCATCCTTCAATATGAAGGCTCATAGATCAGTTGAGAGATGATGCAGCTCTGGCACTTACCCATTTGCTTCAAGCTGCCTGTTGACAACCGCCCAAGAAAAAACAGAAAAAATGTGCATAGGTCAAAACAAACCATCTCAATTGAAGAGTTTTTGAATGGCACTGGGCATAGTATTCAGCTGAAATAACATTGTTATTTTGTAACAGAAATGTGTGATATAAGTGGTCAGCATATTGATATCAATGTCTATTTTGTTACAAAAATGTGTGAAATAAGTGTTAAATGTATCAATGTTGAATGTTCTCTTAAATAATGTGGCAATAGTACTTAAAATGCATTTCTGTGTTGAAGTGTTTGTACTAAACTGTTCATTGTATCCACCGGAGGCATCTGGTGGATACTTTGGTTAAGCGTTCGCTACGCCACTGTCGCGCGTAGAGATTTTCGGCGTTAACAATCTAAGAGGAAAACTACATCAGCTAGGTTCACCAAATTTGCAGGATATCTTTAATGAGGGGGGGGGGGGGGGGGGGGGGGGGGGGGGGGGGGGGAAGCTTCTCTGAGAAGGCAGTTAGCCTCCTTCTGAAAAACAAGATGGCCGCCACGGGAATTTTTTTGAAAATTATCTACATTTTTACCCTTAAGGCGGGAAAAAGTTTGTCCGGCCTGTATTTCAGAAACCATAAGGTGTAGAAAGTTGATACGTGGTAGGGACATTGGTTAGGGGGTGTAGGTGTCCAACATCATGGTCTGACCTTCCTTTGACCTTGCTGTAGTGACCTTGAGTTTGAAAATCTTGTCCGGGCTATACCTCAGAAACCATAAGGTGCAGGAAGTTGATATTTGGTAGGGACATTGGTTAGGGGGTGTAGGTGTGCAACGTCATGGTCTGACCTTGATTTGACCTTTCCGTAGTGACCTTGACCTATAAAATCTTGTCCGGGCTATATCTCGGAAACCGTAAGGTGTAGAAAGTTGATACATGGTAGGGACGTTGGTTAGGGGGTGTAGATGTACAACGTACTGGTATGACCTTGATTTGACCTTGCTGTAGTGACCTTGACCTATAAAATCTTATCCGGGCTATATCTCGAAAACCGTAAGGTGTAGGAAGTTGGTACTTGGTAGGGACATTGGCTCGGGTATGTAGATGTAAAACATCATGGCGTCACCTTGATTTGACCTTTGACCTTGCCGTAGTGACCTTGACCTACATAATGCCTTGTCTGGGCTATATTTCGGAAACCATAAGGTGGTTGGAAGTTGAGATTTGGTAGGGACATTGGTCGGGGGTATATATTTGTGCAATGTCATGTTGTGACCTGGATTTGATCTTTCATATCTGATGCTATTTTATCTCTCTACAGGGATATCTAATACTATTTTATCTCTCTTATATCTCTCTTATATCTTTTACTTGAATCTTGGTTTTTGCACCTTTGGGTGTCTTTTGATGTAGATTAAGCACTGTTAAAGTTATATTAGAATTCATTAACTGTTTTACTTTTGCAGTTTCCCATTGTAACAGATGGTATTGCATCAAGTGAGCCACAGTTTTTGCCCGAACTCCACATGAAAGCATAATTCGATCATACAAATGAATATCAAAATGGGAGAAGTCTTAAAGCTTCATAATTTTTAGTTAACTGAATTGTCCTGTTTTAATACTTAATCTTTACATGCAGTTTCTTTCTCTTAGATGTTATTTTCTCTACTTAAACATTATTCGGACACTGACACTGCTCTGAAAGTATCCCAATCTGTGTACTGTTTCACTACTTCTATATCTCATGGTGTTGAAAACTATTTCCCCAGGCTGTGGGGATCTCTGATGCTATTTTTCTACTGGCTGTTTCTCATAGGTAGAAGGTTGAATGTCTTCATAGGTGATATGTACAACAGATATATATGTCCTCTACAACCTTGCAGACATTTGACTTTGAAGCTCTAAATTCAAGGTCACAAGGTCATCCACGGAGTGCCAAAGTAACCCACATAGCGGACTTTAAAAGTGCTTATATCTCCCGTATTATTGGTCCTAGAGGTTTGCAATGTGAAACCAACCTATAGAAAATCATGTACTGCGAATCTTTTGATGTGGTCAGATTTGACCTTGAACCCCTCCTTCAAGGTCAAATGAGGATAGCCAAACTTAGAAGTGCTTATAACTCGCTTATTATTGGTCCTAGAGGTTTGGGATGGTAAAACCAACCTATAGGAAATCATGGGCTGGGAATCTTCTGGTGTGGTCGGATTTGACCTTGGGCCCTTTCTTCAAGGTCAAACGAGGATAACCAAACTTAAAAGTGTGTATAACTCGCTTATTATTGGTCCAAGAGATTTGGGATGGTAAACCAACCTATAGGAAATCATGAACTGGGAATCTTCTGCTATGGTCGGATTTGAACTTGAACCCCTCCTTCAAGGTCAAATGGGGATAGCCAAACTTAAAAGTGGTTATAACTCGCTTATTATTAGTCCTAGAGGTTTGGGATGGTAAACCAACCTATAGGAAATCATGAACTGGGAATATTCTGGTGTGGTTGGATTTGACCTTGGGCCCCTCCTTCAAGGTCAAACGAGGATAGCCAAACTTAAAAGTGCTTATAACTCCCTTATTATTGGTCCAAGACACTTTGGATGGAAAACCAACCTATAGGAAATCATGAACTGGGAATCTTCTGGTGTGGTCAGATTTGACCTTGGGCCCCTCCTTCAAGGTCAAACGAGGATAGCCAAACTTAAAAGTGCTTATAACTTGCTTATTATTGGTCCTAGAGGTTTGCAATGTGAAACCACCTTATAGGAAAGCATGGGCTGGGAATCTTCTGATGTGGTCAGATTTGACCTTGAGCCCCTCCTTCAAGGTCAAACGAGGATAGCCAAACTTAAAAGGGTTTATAACTCATTTATTATTGATCCTAGAGGTTTGCAATGTGAAACCAACTTGCAGGATATTGTGGGCTGGGAATCTTCTGATGTCAGATTTGACCTTTGGCCCCTCCTTCAAGGTCAAACGATGGTCAACTGGCTTTGGTGAGTTGTCTTTCTGGTGGATACAGATTTGCATCGGTTCTCTGATGCGTAGGTCTAGTTCAGCATTATTTTCTATTGAAATATGTTTTGATGAAACCGTCATTTTGTTCACCGGCATTTTGTCTAAGCATCGTTTATTACTAATGACAAAAAATGTCCAACATTAAAAATACAGTAGGCCTATGTGTTTAGGAAATGTGGAATACACAGAGGATTTCTTTTGATATGACCTCAGCTGTTCAATTAAGGGACATCATTACACTCCCATTTTGACCCTATTTCCAGCTGGTGGCCTGTTAGATCAGGTGAAAAGTGCAAGAGTTGACACAGACATGTTTATCTGTCCTGGTGGTGGAGATGAGATGGATGAGGAAGGGGACATGGAGGAAGAGGGTAATGTTGAATAATAAACCAATCATATTCATGTATCAACAAGTGTGTTATTCACCGCAATTGTCCACTTGCATAAATGTGAAAAAATGTGAAATTCACTGCTCTATATGAAGTTCGCCACTCAAGAATTTTCCTCTTGTTAGTTTGGAAAAGGGGGCAGTTCCATAGGATATGTTACTTCTGGTTCCACTTTAAGTAATTGAAACACAAGTAACGAAAGATCCTTAAGCAATGAATTTTTATTATTTCAGATGAGGAGGAAAGAAAAGAATATGAATCTTTTAAAAACTTTTTGACAAGGGAAAAGGAAAAACAACCGACAAGAAACCCAACAGAATCTTCACAGAGCTAGCAAAACTTCTTTAATATTTATTTGTATCATCTATGTGTAGTGTAAAGTGTACATTTATACAAGTGTTTGTACATTATGTAATGTTTGTATCCACTAGATAGCCTCCAGTGGATACTATAGATTACACATGAGTATGCCGCTGCTGCCGGAGTGTGTAGACATTTTCCTGTTACCCCTCTAGAGGGAAAGGTATCATAAGTAGAGTTCTCAAATTTGCAGGATATATTAATCAGTACAAAATCTTGCTGGGAATATTTTTGGTCTCATTTAAAAAACAAACAAAAACAAGATGGCCGGCACGGACATATTTGACATTCAGCAAGGAGTTTTGTTACCCCACCAGAGAAAAAGGTATCATAGGTAGAGATTTCAAAATTGCAGGACATGTTCAGGATATGGCGGCCATTTTGAATTTCGCAAAAAAAACGTGTTTATTTCGACAAAAAAATGGTGGGAAAGCCATTTTTTGGACAAAACTGCCAGATGACTGCAAATACTAATCTAATCTAATCTAATGTGGACTTTTATAGCGCTTAATCTTCATCACTGATGGACTCTAAGGTGCATAGCAGTACTCTAGCGATAAAAAAGTTTGTCAAAAATCACTTTATCACCCACCATTTCCGAGATAAATGCCTTTTAAGCAGAATTTCAAGATGGCCACCAAAAATTGCGGGTAACAAATTTTGGGTAAAGATTAGTAGATGACTCAGCAAATACCCTGGGGGTCAAAAATTTCATCTAAATCACTCTTTACGCTGGGGGGAAATCTCTATCTTGCAGTGTTTCCAGGATAAATGCCTTTTTGTGTTTCACACAGAAATTCAAAGTATCCAACAAGAATGACGGGGAAAACTATTTTTTTGATAAAATTGGCAAATTATCGTGGATACCCTGGGGCTTGAAAATTTTGTTGAAATTGTTCTATCTGTCAGCTTTCCGAGATAAATGCATTTTACGAAGAAATTTAAAATGGCCTCCAAAAGGTAGAATTTCTTCGTTAGAATGTGGATAATAAAATCTACAGTTAATATCATGATTGTACAACTTCTTGAAAGTTATAACAGTTAAAGTATTTCGGTGTGTATTTCTTAATATTGCATATTTTAGCTCTATTTTGTGTTGTGAAACCCCAGGTGTTATCATATTTGGCCGTCACAGTTGTAGCCTGTGGTTCTTATCCAACTTGTAATAATACACTGAAAGCTTGTTCTAATAAGATGTATTATACAATGTAAAAATGTAAAGCCACCAAATAAACTCGCATATATTAAAGGTGTGTTTTAATTTGTATTTCTTCCACCAATACTTCAAATGTGGAAGCATTTGTAAGTAATATAAATTTATCAGCAGTGAACTTCTGGGTAATCATAGGGTCCAAGCCTAATCTCTTGCCTTATATTTCAAACTCACTAATTCAAAAATTACCCAAGAGTTTTAACATTAACATTGGGGATAGAAACTGAATTTTTAATCTGCTGCAAAAATCTTGAATGCATTATTTTGCGGGGTAATTACAAGTTATTGGCTGGGAGTTTTGAAAACAAAGTGTTTAGACTTTGCTAGTTATTTCCTACTTTGCTGTGATATGGCATGTATTGGTTAATAAATCCATCCCCTGACAATGCAAACAGAAAAAGCACTTTATAAAATAATGCTATGGCAAATCTAATGGTCAAAACCAATTTCTTGTATGATAGGGGCATATATACTCGGGTGAACTGCCCCAAGAGTTTAATATGTATATTTGTGACTGAAAGTCCCGAGATGTTGAAAGGGAAGTAAACCTGCAACTTTGGTTTTAGAAGAGAAACTGAATTTTCTATGCATTAGAGCTTTGAGCAGTCTTAATAAGCTCACAGGAAATCATAGGCTGAGAACATCAAGAAATGACTTGGGAGAGTTTCATAAATTATTACAGTACTTCTGTTTTTCAAAAGGACCAAACTAAATTTTGGTGTTTTTGTATTGATTTGCCACTTATAATTTTTTGCAGTATTTACTTTCCAGTAAATTTGAATTCATGAAAGCAGATTCCTGTTGTCCCTCATCCCTTAGGATTTACTTATTGTCTTTCATCGGATCTACCACACTATTGTGTTAAACAAGTTTGGTATTTAGTTACTTGGTCGTTATTATTCGTGGGTTCAATCAAGTTCATGAACATATTCTATTCTATTCTATTCTGTACTTTTATAGCGCTTAATCTCTGCTAGGCAGACTCTAAGGCGCAACACCAAAAATCAAGTTTAAGAAATCATCTGTCCATAGCCGTTGCCAAGTCCAGTACCACGGAGACGCCCGATAGAGTGTAAGCTAAGGTGGGAATGCCTTGTGGAAGAGATATGATTTTAACCTTTTCCTGAAACAGGTGAGAGTTGGGGCAGAACGTACCTCATTAGGCAAATGATTCCAGACTGTGGGGGCATCAAAAGCAAAGCTGTGGCCAAAGTGATTTTTGGATTTATGTACAGATGGACAGAATTGAGGAACCTCCAGGAACCTTTTATCTGGATGGTTGTATCTTGTACTATATCTTCCGCAACGAGTGGGCAGAAGAGGACCAAAGTAACTGGGATGGCCACTGTGAAGAAACTTATAAACTAGAGTGGCAGTTTTGAAGATACAGCGAGATTCAACTGTGAGCCAATGGAGTCGTTTGAGAATAGGAGATGCCCGCGTGTATTTGTTACAGTTTGTGACAATCCTGGCAAGTGTATTTTGAATACACTGTAGTTTACGCATATTGAGACTGGACAGACTCCTGAAGAGAGAGTTGCAGTAATCAAGGCGACTGCTCACCAAGGCATTAGCTGCCAGGATAGCAGCCTCATCAGTCAAGTGCTTTCTAACCCGCCTGAGATCACGAATTTGAATGAAGCATGTCTTACAAATATTGCGGACATGGTTAGCAAAGGAAAAATTAGCATCAAACCAGACACCAAGGTTCTTAACAACAACTGCAGGATGCATGAAATTACCAAATATCTTAACTGGGAGATAGGGATCTAATTTCTTGAGTTGTGCATGGGATCCAAAGATGATAAACTCTGTTTTGTCAGGATTAAGTTTGAGCATACTTGACGACATCCATTTTTGAACATCCAAAAGACAAGAATTCAGTTTGTTAAAAGCCAGGGCTGCATTTTTGTGAGAGATATGAATAAACAACTGCGTGTCGTCTGCATAAAAGTGGTATTTGATGTCAGGATGCGTTCCAATAACCTTACTCAAAGGAGTGGTGTATAAGGAGAACAGCAGAGGACCAAGGACGGAGCCTTGTGGTACTCCAAACAACAGCTCATGCAAATCAGAGAGCGTTGACCCAATTTTAATTGCCTGGAAACGGTGGCTGAGATAGGACGTGAACCACTTCAAGGCTGTGCCAGACACACCAAACCATGATTTAAGACAATTAAGAAGAGTCGGGTGGTCAATTGTGTCGAACGCAGCTGACAGATCCAGTAAGACCAATGCAGTAGGCTCGCCCCGTGATAGTGAGAGATGGATCTCATTTTTGATAAGCAGCAGGGCGGTTTCTGTGGAGTGACCACTTTTGTATGCAGATTGCCTAGGATTATCAAGATTGTTACTATTGATATGTTGCATGAGCTGTTTAACAACTACACGCTCCACCTATTTTGACATGAAACATAGTCCTGATACCGGTCGATAATTTTGCAAATCCTCATTTGCAAATCCTCATTTTGCAAATCCTCATATTCGGGATTTCACCCTGGACCTCTCCTGATATACAAGGGGGGGGGGGGGGGGGGGGACAGCGATTCGCCCATAAAAACAGCAAAATGCAGTTTCTTGAGAACAAATATGCAGTGTGGTTTTTAGGCGGGTTGCGTGTAACCAACCCGCCTATTAGATTGATGTGTCCGACGTCCGTCTGTCCGTCCACGTTTTTCGTTTCCGGACTCTAACTCAAAAACAGTTTGTCTGATCAAATTCAAACTTGACAGGGACATAGATCAACATCATAGCTAGGTTCCTTTCGATATTGGTGAAATTCCATCCGTTCGTTTGTCCGTTTTTCGTCCGTTTGTCTGTCCATCCGTCTGTTTGTCCACATTTTTGTTTCTGGACTCTAACTCCAAAACGGTTTGACCAATCGAATTCAAACTTGACAGGGAGATAGATCACCATCATAGCTAGGTTCCTTTCGAAATTGGTGAAATTCCGTCTGTTCGTTTGTCCGTTTTTCGTCTGTCTGTCCATCCATCTGTTTGTCCACATTTTTGTTTCCGGACTCTAACTCGAAAACGGTTTAACCAATCGAAGTCAAACTTGACACGGAGATAGATCACCATCATAGCTAGGTTCCTTTTGAAATTGGTGAAATTCCGTCTGTTCGTTTGTCCGTTTCTTGTCCGTTTGTCCATCCGTCTGTTTATCCGCATTTTCATTTCCGGACTCTAACTCGAAAACGGTTTGTCCAATCGAATTCATACTTGACAGGGACATAGATCACCATCATAGCTAGGTTCCTTTCGAAATTGGTGTAACTCTGTGTGTTCGTTTGTCCATTTTTGTCCGTTTGTCTGTTCATCCATCTGTTTGTCCACATTTTTGTTTCCGGACTCGAAAACATTTTGTCCAATCGAACTCATACTTGACAGGGATACAGATCACCATCATAGCTAGGTTCATGTCGAAATTGGTGTAATTCCGTCTGTTTGTTTGTCCGTTTTCCTGTCCGTTTGTCTGTTTTTTGTCCATTTTTCTGTCCATCCGTCTGTCCACATTTTCGTTTCTGGACTCTAACTCGAAAACGCTTTGTCCAGTCGAATTCAAACTTGACAGGGAGATGCATCACCATCATAGCTAAGTTGGTGTAATTCCGCCCTTTCGTTTGTCCGTTTATAGCATAGATACAATTATGTAACCTAGATTACAAGTTTTACGTTTCTTAGCACGTCTTACACATTCACCTTAACTGGGTAACCTAACATTTCTTTCCTTCTTTTCTAAATGTAATTACAGCAGTTGCTAATCTTATTTCTGCCTGCGCAACCCGCCTTTTGGGGCATCTGTGACCCTCTTGTATAAAAGTGATCAGAATGAAAAGAGGTTCCTCAAACTGTAAAATGATAGTAGCATCATAAAATATATTTTATAATATGTACAAATACAACCATAGAACTTGTCCCATGGCAATAAGATTAGGGCTGTTGGAAAGTGGACAGCATTTCGCCGATTATTTCATACTTTTCCCAAAAAAGTTACAAAGACTGTTAAACACTTTTCAAACAATGATTAAAGCTAAAGATCAATTCTGCTCATTGTATTATAGCACTTAATGAAGTTATAAATAGTATTTATATTGACCCCAGACAGAGTTTAGAGAATGTTCTGCTCTTTGCATCAGTCAGATGCAGTTTGTTTGGCATATTTTTCACTGAGATATAAACTTTTTTATTCATCTTTATAATCCTGCATGCTGTCAGTTCTAAAATCTTAGAAAAGTATCAAGACGCTTTTCTATGTTATAAGGCTCCTTCAGTAACAACACAGATGTTAGTTTTAAATGAGATACAATAGAAATTGGTGAATCGCTGTCCCCCCTGTATACCTTTGCTAGTGAACCTGCCACAAATTGGACCTTTTAAGATTTCTAAGTTAGTTTTGGAATTATGTCTTAAAAGTCCTGACTTATTTGGGGTTTTACGTTGCTTTCAACACTACTGCTACCCTGCATAAGTTGGCCGCAGTCATAAGTTGGCCACGGCTCATCTACAGGGTCCAGAAAGACAAATAGGTTATTGTACACCAATGAAAACTGTTGCATATAATAAGTTTAACAATAATACATGGTTTCAGAGTGTAGTAGGCCACTCATGTTAAAGCCCTGTGAAGGTGTGGTGAGAGCGGCCAACTTATGACTGCGGCCAACTTATGCAGGGAAGCAGTAAACAGGTCATATCACAACAGGTAGTTTTGTGGGCAGAGGAAACCAGTACATGCAGTTGGTCATGGTTCTGTATCGTAAACTGCTGACTACTGGGACGCAACTCCCAACTTTTCAACATAATGTCTGGGGTTTGAACCTCGGAGGTGGGAGGTGTGTTACTGCTACACCCATACCCCAAAGTTGTAAATTGAACACCTGGTACATCTGCCAAAGGTATTACTATAAAAATAGCATCAGAGATGCCCGTACCCCACAGTCTGGAGAAACGGTTTTCAACACCATAACATATAAAAGCAGTGAAACAGTACAAAGATTGGGATACTGTCAGAGCAGTGTCAGTTATATAAGGGTGCAAATCATGTTTAAGTAAAAACAATGTCCAAGAGAAAGAAAATGTATGTAAAGACAAAGTATTAAAACAAGACCATTTAACAGCAAGATGACAGCATTAATCAGTAAACTAAAAACTATGAAGCTGTAAAGAAGAGCCAAAGTTAAAGGCCACACCGTGATGCACACCTACACCCCCTAACCAATGTCTCTACTAAGTGTCGACCTTCGATCTTCACTTTATGGAATCCAAGAAAAAGCCCGGTGTAGAATCAGATTTTGCACCCCTCAAAAAGTGTTTGGGGATGCAAAATATGACGGGGGGAGCTGTCAAATTCTGTATCCCCTGTCAAATTCTGTATCCCCCTTGTCATATTTTGCACCCCCTAAGGTAATGCTTTACAACAGATATACATTTGCATGTGGATGCATTTTTCTTTTTTTATCATATTAACACATCTTTTGTCTGCATGAATTCAACATCAGAAGCATTCTAATGAAACCTCAACATTATGTGAAGTATTATATATATATATTTTTTTTTTATCGTTTATTAGCTTTGTAAACAGATTTTTAAATAACATGTAATTATATCTAATATATTAAAACATATAGTTAAATGATATATTATATTGATAATTAAATCTAGTTTGGTTAAATTCAGCTAACCATGTTACATTTGAGTGTGGTTTTTCTCTGAGCTATTAGAATATCCTTTGATGTTGATTTATTTGTCTGTCTTTGAGGCATTCTATTATTATGCTAACTCCCCCTAATCCCCCACACCCCACATGTACAAACATCAAAGTGTTAAGGTCTATTAGCAGAAATCCCAGTTGTTCCCATTAATTAATTGTATTAACTAATCACTCAAAAAACAGTTAACTAAACAAGCTATGATCATAATGTGAAAATGAATTACATGTGGCTTCTCAGTTTATGTACATTACTTGGGTGTGGCTTCTTTAATTTCTGTTACACATAAATGAAAATTGACAACAAATACAACAATGAATTACATGTGGATTCTCAATTTATGATCATTGGTTAACTGTGGATTCCTTAACTGCCTTTGGACATCAATAGAACATATTTCAAGTGTGTGGTCATGGCTTCCTCAGGTTAGAGGTCTATAAAAAGAGGAAAAGGTGAATTGGCATTATAGTTGTGTTTCAGTGTTATTAATATGTGAACAATATAAATGTAGCAAGAAGAATTTTAGAACTGATAATATTTAGTGATAATTTTGGTTGTAGTTTAAGTATTCAATACTTAAAAGAACTTTTTGTTTAAATTTGATTGCTTGGCCGTGTGTTATCTTAAAAGTTTACAAGGATGGCCTTGCCACAGTTCAGTGGCACTCAGAGTGACAATCAGATATCCTCTCAACCCTTACACAATCAGAGTTATGGATTTCCTGGTAATGCCATGCAAAGTACATATTATGGTAATAGTGCACCATTTTATCAGCCTCAACAGTACCAGCAGTCCTTTCCTCAGCAGCAGATGAACCAATTTCATTATCCTGGTTTCTATCAGCCACCTGGATACTACCAAGGAGTGCCATTTGCAAATCAGCCTGTGGCTGCAACCACTGGACCTTGTCTACCAGACTCTAGCTGTCAGTCTTCTCATGTTTCTGCTCCCTCCAAAGGCAGTGAAAATACTTCAGTTGAGCAAAAGTGAAGGAGATGATGAATCCGAAAGTGAAAGTGATCTTGATGAATCTGCAGAGATTGATGCAGTGAAGAATTACATTCAGCAGAAGACCTACCCACAGGACTCCTCAAAGGCTGCTAAAAATGCCATTAGAAGACGTGCCAAGCAGTTTTGAGTGGTTAAAAATACCCTGTATTATGTTCAATCTTCAAAGGTGACTGGTGAACCCAACCTACGCCAGGTTGTCACATCAAAGGAGCAGCAAAAGAAGATAATACAACAGTGCCATGTTGCAAATGGAGTGGATGGTCACTTTGGTATAAGAAAGACTTTGTCTGCTGTCCAGGGGCAGTTCTACTGGAAGGGAATGGTTGATGATGTCACTTCATATGTGAAGGTCTGTGATCCATGCCAGCGTGAAAATCCACAACTGATGAAGACTCCAGCAACTCTGAATCCAATTCCTGTGACTGCATCATTTTGGCACCAAGTTGGTGTAGACCTCGTGGGTCCATTGCCAATGTCTAAGAATGGATACAAGTACATTCTAACATGTTGTTGCTATTTCACCAAATGGTCAGAGGCAATACCATTGAAGGACAATAGTGCCTCTTCTGTTGCCAGTGCTTTATTCAAACTTCAGTGTGAAAAAGGAGCAGCATCAGTTTTTATTCATGACCAAGGGACTGAGTTCATAAACTGTGTCAATAATGAATTATGTCATCTTTTGGACATTACAAAGAGAATTGCCACTGCCTGCCACCCAATGACAAATGGTTTGGATGAAAGGTGGAATGGGACTCTTCAAACTGCACTCCGAAAGGCAGTAGATCAGGAATGCCAGGATGACTGGGATGAGCATCTAGATCCGATCATGTCTGCCTACAGAGCCACCAAGCATGATTCAACTGGCTTCTCACCTTATTTCATGGTGTTTCATAAAGAACCCCGTTTGCCAGTGGACATTCAGTTTCGTGATGACTCAGAAGCTCTAGAAGAACAGTCTATCTACACGAATGATATGCTTCAAAAGTATATGGAAAGAATGCTTCAAGTAAAATCCAAAATACAAGACCTGGCATCTGATAATATCCTAAAAGCCCAAGCTCGACAAAAAAGAACTTTGATAAACGTCAACTCATACCTTCATTCAACATTGGCCTCAAATCTTACTGAAAAATATGGCCCAACAAGCACGACAAGGTGGGAAGATGGAATCTCATTTCACTGGTCCATATGAGATTGTTAAAGAACTTGGCAAAGGTGTTTACAGACTCAAGAACCTGAAAACAAATAAGATTTTAGCAAAGACCTACAGTTCAATAAGGTTCAAACTGTACCACTCAGCTGATGTGTCCCCCAATCCACCTCAAAAGCGAAAGCGTGAAGAAAGTGAAGGACCACCCTTGGAGGAGCCACTCTATAAAGGTGAGAACTGGATAGTAGGGATGAACTTGAAGACAAGCGATCGTGAAGCAATGGAAACCAACTGTGAGCTGAATGACAGGTGCATGGATGCTGTTTCTTACCTTCTCAGACAACAATTTCCAGCAATGAAAGGATTACAATCAACACTGATAGTTGATCGCAAGGAGCACTGTGAACACATTGGGCGTCTTTCTGACAGTGTGCAAATTATTCATCAGAAATGTAGAAACCACTGGATCGCTTCTGCAGTTAAGGATGGGGAAGTATATATTTATGATAGTCTGCAGTCACCTACCCCATTACCATCTCAGACAAAAACAGTGCTACAAAATCTCTATGGTGATATGACAGAGTACATCACTACAGATGTCACACAACAATCTGGAAGTGTTGACTGTGGTGTATTTGCAGCAGCCTTTGTTACTGCAGTCTGCTTTGGTTTAGAGCCAGAAGATTACAGATTCAATCAACAGCAGATGCGAAAACACCTTCTCTCATGTCTAGAGGCTGGAGAACTCACACCATTCCCAGCCACAAAGAAAAGACAGCGTAAGCCTCTAGTGCAGTCCAAATTAGAGTAACTTCACTATTGGTGTGTTGTAATACTAATTGTAATGTTAAACTTAAACAATGTTTTTGTTGGTTTGATTGTTCTTGTATGCTACAGTCCCTATGTGCTAAAGTGTATGGTGTCCCATTTTTTGGTATTACACACAGAATGTTTAAAACTTGCTTGGGTGTCAAAACAGAGCTAATGTAATGTGTTGTAGTGCTAGTTAACATAATCATGGTTTTTAATATTGTTTTGATTGTATTTTTATGTCAGCTGACTTGTCAGTCAGCTGACATTATGTCGTCACTCTGCGGCGTGGGTGTACGCGTGAACAACTTCTTCTCCAAAACTACAAGGCCTAGAGACATGCTGTTTGTTTTAAAAGATACCTTATCTATCGAGGATGAAAAATTGTTCAAGGCATGCAAATCTGTCTGTTCGTCTGTTTGCTAGAGACATTACAAGGGGGGTACCCCCACCAAAAGTGTGAAAATTTCAACTTTTTATCACAATTTTCTCAGTGACTATTGCAGGGATTTCTCTCATATCTTGCATATATGTACTAGGCCAGAGGTAGATTCTCTTGTGTGAGTATGAGACCTGGATCTGTCTTACTTTTTTTTAATAAATTTTTTTAATAATTTTTAATGCATTAAAATTCATGAAATCATGCACTAAATCACTTATAACTTCAAAAGTGTTGCATTTACAGCATTTTGTGAAAATATGTTGTTCAGCTACTTTTTTCATAGCTACAATATGGTGAGTAAGTTGGGTGTCTGTCTCAATAGCTAAGTGAGTAATAGCTACTTTTGGGCTTTTCAGTAACTTCCATTATGAGTAAAATCACTTGTAACTTAAAAACTATTGCATTTAGAGAATTTTGTATAAATATGTTATTCAGCTACTTTTGGGCCAGCTATAACATAGTGAAATTTCGGACCTGTAGCTCATGGCATAGCTGAGTAATAGCTACTTTTAGGTTATCACTGTTGAGTAAATCGCTTATAACTTGAAAACTATTGCATTTAGAGAATTTCGTATAAATATGTTATTCAGCTACTTTTGGGTCAGCTATAACATAGTAAAATTTCAGACCTGTAGCTCATGGCATAGCTGAGTAATAGCTACTTTTAGCTTATCACTGTTGAGTAAATCACTTATAACTTGAAAAGTGTTGCATTTAGAGCATTTTGTTAAAATATGTTATTCAGCTACTTTTTTCATAGCTACATAGCTACAAGTTGGGTGTCTGTCTCAATAGCTAAGTGAGTAATAGCTACTTTTGGGCTTTTCAGTAACTTCCATCATGAGTAAAATCACTTGTAACTTAAAAACTATTGCATTTAGAGAATTTCGTATAAATATATTATTCAGCTACTTTTGGGCCAGCTATAACATAGTAAAATTTCAGACCTGTAGCTCATGGCATAGCTGAGTAATAGCTACTTTTAGGTTATCACTGTTGAGTAAATCACTTATAACTTGAAAACTATTGCATTTAGAGTATTTTGTTTCAATATGTTATTCACCTATTTTGGGGTCAGCTATAACATAGTGAAGTTTCAGACCTGTGGCTCATTTCATAGCTGAGTAATAGCTACTTTGAAGTTCTTACTATCGAGTAAATCAGTTATAATTGGAAAACTATTGCATTTACAGAAATTTGTGCAAATATGTTATTCAGCTACTTTTGGGAAATTATAGACCTATAGCTGATGGCACAACTGAGCAATAGCTATTCTCAGGTACTGACTGTTGAGTAAATCAGCTATAACTTGAAAAATATTGCATTTGGAGTATTTTGTTAAAATATATTGTTCACCTACTTTTGGGTCAGCTATAACATAGTGAAATTACAGACCTATAGCTCATGGCATAGCGGAGCAATAGCTATTTTCAGGTTCTCACTAATGAGTAAATCAGTTGTAGCTTGAAAACTATTGCATTTACAGTATTTTGCTTAAATATGTTGTTCACCTACTTTTGGGTTAGCTATAACATAGTAAAATTTCAGACATGTAGCTCATTGCATAGCTGAGTAATAGTTCCTTTGAGGTTCTCACTGTTGAGTAAATCAGTTGTAACTTGAAAACTATTACATTTAGAGTAATTTGTTGAATATGTTATTCACAGAATTTTTGGTCAGCTATAACATAGTGAAATTGCAGACCTCTATGTCATGGCATAGCTGAGCAATAGCTACTTTCAGGTTCTCACTGTTGAGTAAATCATTGTATCCACTGGATAGCCGCAGTGTGTAGAGAGAGATTTCACCATTACTGCTCTGATGAAAACAAATATTATAGCTAGCTTTCTTAAGTTTGCAGTATATATTAATAACCATAAAATGTTGTCTGGGAATATTTTTGGCCTCATTTTGAGAAACAAGATGGCCACCACAGGTGTTTTTTGTCAGTCATGAAAAGTGCTTATATCTCCCTTATTATTGATCCTAGAGGTTTGGGATGATAAACCAACCTGTAGGAAATCATGGGGTGGGAATCTTTTGGTGTGGTCAGATTTGACCTTCAATGACCCCTCCTTCAAGATCAAACAAGGATAGCCAAACTTAAAAGTGCTTATAACTCGCTTATTATTGGTCCCAGAGGTTTGGGATGGTAAAAAGACAGAAAATCATGGGCTGTGAATCTGTTGATATGGTCCGATTTGACCTTGGAACCCTCCTTCAAGGTCAAATGAGGATAGCAAAAATTGAAAGTGCCTACAACTCGCTTATTATTGGTGACAGAGATTTGGGATGGTAAACCATCCCATAGGAAATCATTGGCTCGGAATCTTTTGGTATGGTCAGATTTGACCTTTGGACCCCTCCTTCAAGGTCAAATGAGGACAGCCAAGCTTAAAAGTGCTTATAACTCATTTATAATTGGTCCTAGAGGTTTGGAATGCTAAACCATAGGAAATCATGGGCTGGGAATGTATTTGTGTGGTTAGATTTGACCTTGGACCCCTTCTTCAAGGTCGAACGAGGATATTGCATTTGTAGTATTTCTTTAAATATGTTTTAACCTATTTTTTACACTTAAACAATTACCTTGTTATTTTCCTTCATAATACCATTTACAGGGCACAACTTTTTTATCCTTTTCTTCTGTCAGCTTCGGAATTTCTTTCGAACTTGCTGTTCAGTTACCATTTACTGTATTTCTGTACAGCCCTTTTCCTGATAATTATTCTGTCCTCTAATCACCTTCACAAATCAAAAACACTCAGTCAGCTGACACAGTGCCCGTTCACGGGCACTCTCCTCTTGTTTCTTGTTTGCTTCAAGCCTTGTATGTTAAAATGTATGGTGTCCTAATTTTGTATCATATACAGAATGTTTAAAATTTGTCAAAATAAAGCTTATGTGATGGGTGATGTGTTTTAATGCTAGCTTTATCAAATTATATACAGAAATTTTAGCCACTTAATGAGGGGATATTCTTTTGATTATGTAGACCTTTTATTTCTTATCTCACTTTACTCAAAGCCCCCTTCAGCGGGTACAGTTTTTGGTGGGGATGCAATATTTGACAATCAAAAAATGCATTCCCTTAATCCCCCTATTGTTAGGGATGCAACATATGATGCACCCCCCTAAAAGATCAAAGGTGGGATGCAGAATTTGATGGGGATGCAGAATCTGATGTTACACCGGACAAGACTTTAAAATTCATGGTCACTATGATGAGGTCAAATCAAGATCACACCTACAAGTTACAACACCTACAACCCTTAAGCAGTATCCCTACTAAGTATCAACTTCCTGCACTTTACAGTTTCAGCAAAGGTCAAATCGAGGTCACCATGCATGATATTGCACATCTACACCTCCTATCCAATGTCCCTACCAAGTATAATTTTCTTACAGTTTCCAGGATATAGCCCGGACAATATTTTATAGGTTGAGGTCACCACAGCAAGGCCAGAGGTCAAATCAAGGTAACACCATAATGTTGCACACCTACATTCCTAACCAATGTCCCTACCAAGTATCAACTTCCTACATTTTTCTGAGATACAGCTTAGACAAATTTTTTCCACAACTCTCCCGCCCACCAATCCAGACACTATGGGTGAAAACAATACCCCAAGGGCTGTGAGGTAAAAACCTAGAATGTATTTTCTTGAGTGACTTTTCTTTGTGAGTAGACTGGTATGTGTGTGTATAGACTTGTATAAATCTCATTTGAATAAACTTTATTTTACCTAGTAACAATAATTCATTGTAAGAGAAATTCCAGAAAAATGAGATATGTGGTCAAAGGTGATTCTTTCTGAAAAAGTAATATGGTACACACATACTACACTGAGAAGTACATGGGAAAAGTGGCAATGTTTTAACAAACATTGGTTACAGATGTGTGGCAGGTTATATTTATGTAATTATATTGTATATTTTCTTCCTTTTATCTGTCAAAGACAAAAAAAATTGACTGACATTATTTAAGACTTTCATAAAAAGGGAACATATAAATTAGCTTTGTATAAATTAATTCTAACTGGAGATGTACAAAAATGAGCTTTGGTTACACGAACAGTAAATTAAATTAAAACAGAGAAAACTGTACATTTAATTAAAACACAGATCATTGATTTGAACTTAACCATGCATGGATAAATTCAATCCAAAATTTAAGAAGATTAAAGTTATTTAAGAAGAACAATAGAAAACATTTGGTGCAGTGCAAATACAATTTCAACTCAAAATAAAAGATAAGTGAGGGCATTTTTTTTTCAAAATACAAAATCGTTGAAAATCAAAAATAAAGGGGAAGACTTGCAATATAAAATCTTGCATATGTTTTTGCCCAGTGTTTTATTACCTTAGGAGAGCATAAAAGAAGTAGCATTTGTGATTTTTTTTCTTAGAATAATTTTCAAAGCGTTAAGAAATAAAATATTTAATTCTAGATATTACTTATTGTTTTCCACTATATATTTACTCTGTGACTGTCATTGCCATATTTTGTTTTGTAGGGTGTATATAACATAATAGCATATTTTGTGCACAACAGTTAACAAATCTGGGGCCTATAAATCAAAGCCTTCGTTCTGGCAATGAATTTGTTAGCTCTTTGTTAACTATGAGTTAGCAAACTTTTGTGTAAATTAAACCCTTAGTTAGTTTACTGTTTGTTATATTTTTGTTAAAACCCCTCAAATTTAAGCATGACTAACAACCTATAATTAAATATTAATTATACAAACCTTTATTTTTGAACATCCTACTAAATATAAAGTTATCATTATTGTACAAAACAAGTTATTGAAGTGTTGTACAGTCAGGTGATGTGTAATTTACTATAATTTTAAAATAATTGAGACATTGTAATTAACATATATGATCTGGAGGAAATCTCTAATGATGATTTAACAACTACTGACAGTGTAATGACTACTCAAAGAATGCTTCTATTTTCTCCCTGAATTCCTTAGTAAAGGTGTTGTTGCACTGTCATTAGGCGTATTTCACAAACAAAAATCTGCACAATCTGTGGAATCCAGATTCAGATTTGGATACTTTGGATTATGTAGATTCCTGAAATGCAATTTTCTCTAGATCTGAATCAAAAAAAAAAAGAAAAAAACATGAACCAACATAAATATAACATATTAATACATATCAATGTATATTAATATAATATTATCATATTCCAATATAATAAAATTTCCCAAATGTTAAAATTTATTGCCACATTTTGCCGCCATTACTTTACAAAGAATTATGGGTAATCCAATGAATCTGAATCTGTTGATCTACCTCTCGAGGTAGATCAACGGATTTATAATCCAGATTAAGATTCAAGTCACATCACAAGCGAATCTGTTGATCTGAAGAGTCTAGATTCAATGGATTATGGTTGTGAAATACACCTAATAAGTATAAGTTAGTTTGTTATTTTACGAATGCTTCCATTTACTGGCCCCAGCCTCTTCATTTGAACAATTGGCCATTTTCAACATACTCTGGTTTAGTTTTACTATTGATAAATTAAATAGAGTTTACATTATCACGAACAAATAGGGCAACACGAGAAACACCACCGAAAATCTTTTATCTGTTGTTATTTATTATTTCGAATTATTTCGATTGTAAATAAGGTCAAGGTCTCGTAACACTTCTGCTCTCCATGCGTTGCTAGTGGAAATCTGAATAATCTTCTACTCTGTTATCTAGGTCTGCACGAAATATGGCAGGTTTATCACAAGAAGAACAACTCAAACTACTATCTGATTTAGAGATAGAAATGATGGCTGACATGTACAACCGGTGTGTGTTTTGAACAAAATGATGGGCGATATTAAATGTTTTTGCGTGTCGAACGAGAACTGACCTTTAAGTGGGAACTTCACCTGTCCTTTTTTTCATCATCCGTACCCGTGTCCGTTATTACCTGAATCCGTGATACCCTACTGCTACTGCTCAGCCAGTGAATTTCGTTGAATTTCGTCACCTGCATTTCATGACAATATTAAATCATTTTGACACTTCGTTTACATTGTGGACTTACATATAGACTGCTTAATCTGTCTCTCAGCCAATTTTTTAAAGATGGATGTATTGGCGAGAGACAGATGGCATTAGTATGCAAAAAACATAAACGTCCTGAAGGGCAACAAGTGGCACACATCCTGACATTAAACATGTACTAGGCTACCACCTTGAGTATCAAGGATGTGCCCCGCATTAAAAGAAATGAACTTTTTGCATAGTTATGGATATATTTACCAAAATTTATTTTACTTGCCAAATTTTATCATTGTTTATACAAACAGGAAGAGCAGAAAAAGTGTCTATATTACTGCAAACACAGAAAATTGTGTTCCTGCATCTAAATGCTTTATTCTGTTAATACATATACGTGCATATTTTAAAGTTTAAAGGGACAGTAATTTTCAGATATTGAAGTTTTTTGTGTAGCGAGGAACTCTGTCCCAAAATGCCATCCATCAGTTTTAAAAAGGCATATTTTGGGACAGAAAACTCGGTCTAACTTACATATTAATATTAGAAGTTGTGGTTGCATGTGTTTAAACATAAGTATTACTGGTTTTTTGAGGGTTTAAATGGCAGGTGACGAAATTCACTTTGGTGACGAAATTCACTGGCTGAGCAGTACCCTGCATAAGTTGGCCACATACAGGCATAAGTTGGCCACAGGCATAAGTTGGCCGCGGCTCATCTAGTGGTGGTGGACCAATTCACCCCCGGGTACCAATTCACGCCCACCCCTAAATTTTTCCAAAACAATCACAGTTAAACAATAAATTACAAATGTAAATGATCCATTAGATGATTATCTATGATGTGGTAAACCTCTTCTCAATGAAAAATAATAAATCTTCAAGAAAATTGAGGGTGAGCCTGAATTGGTACCCGGGCATGAATTGGTCCACCACCACTACAGGCTCCAGAAAGACAAATAGGTTATTGTACACCAATGAAAACTGTTGCATATAATAAGTTTAACAATAATACATGATTTCAGAGTGTAGTAGGCCACTCGTGTTAAAGCCTGTGAAATTGTGGTGAGGGCGGTCAACTTATGCAGGGTAGCAGTAGATCTCTTGGTATAAAACAGTGTACCAGCTGCCCGTGTCCATGAAGAACGAATTTTTTCCTTCCCAATCACGGACACGGATGACTACACTGTTTTATAGCAAAATATCTAGGGTCTCACGGTTACGGGCAATAACGGACATGGGTACGGGTGATGAAAAAAGGATAGGTGAAGTTCCTGCATTACAGTAATGGCATTCTAGACAGAGGCAATAATAATGCATCATGTTTTCATCCTAAAAGTACAACCAATGAATTGACCTTTGTCAGATTGATGCTTAATATGGTGGAATTGAAAACAAAAAGTGAAACTGCATTAAGTTGTGGGCTATTCAGATGGCGAATGCCACTTCATATTTTGATCATGCCATATATATGATACACCACTAAAATTCAGTTGTCAAAAACCCCTTTATACACCTGTTCGTGACTGCCTTCCCACATCCATATGCATCAAATTAGAATTGGGTGTGGCTGTGTGAACCTTTCTGAAGAAAATATGCTTCAGTACAATGAGTACATACTGCCACACTGCAGAAGGTTGTCTTAGTGAGGGTTTAAGTAACAACTATTTTCATTGGTAAATTAAATTTATCACATTTGCAAATGAAAAGTAGACTGGTTGGCAATCCTCTCTAGGCCTCGCACCACTACTGCTCAGCTACCCAAGTTCGTCACCTACCCAAGTTTGCAGAAACTTTCTCCAATAAAAATGGTCAGATAGAACTATCATTTACCTTCAAAACTGTGTAAATATATTTCTTATTTCAATTTTTGTTTAGATGCATAAGTAATATGTGTGTAATTTCAACCAAAACTAACAAAATTTAAAAAATACTACCCTCCTGGTGTACACAACACCTTTTCTTTAATTTTTGAACCATTACAGCACTGATTTGCTCCATTTTAGAAGTGACAGAAAAAAACAGTAATTTCCTTCAAAATTGGTACAAATAAATTAGATAATACAACAAAGTATAATCTCTTTATATATAACATAATATTTGTTGGTGAAATAAGCCTGTCTTGTTCAGGATACCAGCTTTAAGAGCACTCTTGTAAACTGACTGGGATATGGCAGATCATTGCTGCCACGCTGTAGTATTTCTTCTTGAATACGGTAAATCGCCATACTCCAGCCACATCATTAAAAATTTGTATTGAAATACATAGTATTAATACAACCCTCTTAGTGTTGGTATCGAATGATAATATACACATCGATATCAAACCATATTTTTGTCTTGCGTATCGATCGATATGGAAATATCGGGGTATTAGGTGCTTTCTTGGGAGAGACCTTCCAAACTCTTTCGCGAGGTTTAGTATTTCCCGAAACGTAAACAAATATGGCATTTCCGCTTTAGCGGTAAGTGAAAGATGACAAAAATAGTAGGAAAACCAATATATTCTTCAAATATTGTCCTTTATTTGAATGAAAAACATGATATTTGTACCTGTTAAGTGGTATGTTTCGATATTGGTATTATACTCTGATATCGGCAAATGTAGCACGAATCGATAAATATTTCAATATCGATAAAAAATACCAGCACTAAATCCTCTTATGACATCTAGACAAGTTGTACAGGTACTGCCAAATAAGGAAACTGACCCCTTTTGTGGATGCAAAAAGATGTGGACAGGTATAATTGCAGCCTCAAAATATCAAATAGGATATTTAAACACTTCGCTGAGAATATATGGAGACAGCATCTTACTAACACAATTTGCCTACAACAATTAACAAGTGATAAGCTAAGGCTGCAGCTCCCTTATGAAATAAGATGGCCAAAAATAATTTTGTTTTCATTGAACATTAGCCTCATTAGGTGTATTTCACAGATATAATCCATGGATTTTAGATCTTTGGATTAACACATTCACTTGTGATGTGACCGGAATTCTGGTGCGGTGTATGAATCCGTTGATGTACCTCAAGAGGTGGATTGACATTAATTAGACTACCCATAATTCTTTGTCAAATAATAATGCTGACAAATTGTGGCAACTAATTTGAAGAATTAGATAAATTTTGCGAAATTTATTGTGCTTGATCAACCTCCAGTTTGGATTCTGATGTACAGAAAATACCATTTCACAAATCTAGTTAATCCAAAGAATATGAATCTATATTTTACAGGCTAGTGGTTTGTTGTTTGTGAAAATACACCTTACCACAGAAAAGTAAATATTAAAGCTACAGATGTGCCATTTATACTATTTTGAAGGTTGTTTTGAATGTTATATATATCAGAGATAAATACGTAATTGGTAAAACAAAATTTGACTATGAAGAATTTCTCTTCACTCTTTTTTTTAATGCAATGAAAACATGTGGAAGTGCTGTTTATATACCTTGACCACTTATTGACAATTTAGATTGCCTGTGAATTGTTTTGGCAAGATGCTATGTATTTTGTAAGCTAAGTAAAGGTGATTTCCCAAACAATGGCTGTGACTCGGGCAAGAAGTAGGGTTGGGTTTCTGTATTGTAATAACCATTCCAAATCTGGGTACCCTCATTTTTACCCCACAGCCCTTAGGGTCTGTCGGGGTATTAATTTCACCCATGGTGTCCGGAAAAAGTTTGTCCGGGCTGTATCTCAGAAACCGTAAGGTGTAGGAAGTTGATACTTGGAAGGGACATTGGTTAGGATGTGTAGGTGTGCAACGTCATGGTCTGACCTTGATTTGACCTTACTGTAGTGACCTTGACCTATAAAATCTTGTCCGGGCAATATCTCAGAAACCGTAAAGGTGTAGGAAGTTGATACTTGGTAGGGACATTGGTTAGGGGGTGTAGGTGTGCAACGTCATGGTGCGACCTTGATTAACCTTTGACCTTGCTGTAGTGACCTATAAAATCTTGTCCGGGCTATATCTGGGAAAATGTAAGGTGTAGGAAGTTGATACTTGGTAGGGACATTGGTTAGGGGGTGTAGGTGTGCAACGTCATGGTCTGACCTTGATTTGACCTTGCTGTAGTGACCTTGACCTATAAAATCTTGTCCGGGCTATATCTCGGAAACCGTAAGGTGTAGGAAGTTGATACTTGGTAGGGACATTGGTTAGGGGTTGTAGGTGTGCAGCATCATAGTGTGATCTTGATTTGACCTTTGACCTTGTCGCAGTGACCTTGACCTTTAAAATCTTGTTGCACCTTTGGGTCTGTCTTTTGATGCAGATTAACCCCTGTTAAAGTCAAATTAGAATTCATTAAGAATTTTACTTTTACAATTTCCCATTGTAACAGATGGAATTTCATCAAGTGAGCCACAGATTTTGCTCCAACATCACCCATGAGCATTCATTGAATGTATTACCACTTCTGTATGCATGGTAATATTCAAAACATCTAAACCATAATTCGGCCATGCCAGATGTAGATAAAGAGTACATGCATTATCTTTTTCTGAGACATTATTTTCTCTATTTAAACATTGTTTGGACCTTCATATAGCTGACAGTGCTCTGAAAGTGTCCTAAACTTTGTACTGATACAGTACTTCTATATCTCATGGTGTTAAAAATATTTCCCTAGGCTGTGGGGTACGGGCATCTCTGATGCTATTTTAGTAGTTTCCTATTTCCAGTACTGGTAAAGCAAATATGGCAGATGATGTAAAAAAATGTTAGAAAGTGTTGTATCAATGTAGATACACTGTATTAAAAAAAACTTCAGTAAATTTTAGTTTTTAGTTATACTGAGCTTTTTTTTGCCTCATTTTTTTCTTTTTTCGCTTTATTTCCTTCTTATATTTCTAGCATGTCAGTTGCCTGTCAGAAGAAATGTGTTCCTCCAAAGTACAATGATAATGACCTTTCCAAGGGTGAATCAGTCTGTATAGACAGATGCGTGGCCAAATACATGGACATTCATGAAAGAATAGGCAAAAAATTGACTTCTATGACCATGCAGGACCAAGAAACAATGCAAAAACTTCAGGGACAAGTGCCTGGTGCGCAACCTCAAAAGAAATAATACTGTGTTTCAGTTTATTTTTCTAGGATTTTCATAATACACAAGGCTTTGTGGGAGTAAAAGGTACTGGCTTTACAGGAAAGAGTAATCCGCTACAACAGTGAATACTCAAAGCAAAACCTAAAAGGAATATGAGCAGTCCGTCAATCTGGCCATCTTTCATGTGCGGTGTTACATTGTGTATTCTGTTAAGTGATATCCACCTGAATTAGTGATAGTTCGAAATTAATGTAAAAATGGTTAATTTTATACTTAAATAGTGTCTGAATTTAGCTAACTTCTGCATTGTTAGTTCATGGAAATGTAGAAAAGTTCATATCTTTAATTAACTTCGAGATTTATTGTTGAAAGATAATTGGACTTGTTTTTAGTTGAGCAATTTGAAGAGCTGGAGTTCAATACATTGATGTATTTGCAATTAATTTAGAGAAAATACAGTTAATGCATACAAGGTAGTTATATGTACATTGTATTTCTGGTTGGTGTACAAGTTACCAGTCATCATCAGGTCGTGAGCTTTGTAGGATCTGTTCACTTGCTCCTCTGTGACTGCTCAGAAATTCTAAATAAAGTATAGTGTTTTCATGTTCACAAAGAATGGAGATATGTGAGATGTTGTGTTTAGTGTATCAAAAGTTTCATGATCTTAATGTCCCAAATAAGGATAAAAGTTTCAAAGTAGCATAATATTTTTTATTTTCAAAGCTGAAAAGTCATACCCATTTGTGTTTAATGTATCAAAAGTTTCATGATCTTAATGTCTCAAATAAGGATAAAAGTTTCCACGTAGCATAATATTTTTGATTTTCAAAGCTGAAATGCCATACCCATTGTAAGTACTGTAAGGATGTCTATTGTGAATGGCCTAAAGATGTGAAGTGAAAGTAGGAATGGTAAAAGAATGCTGGTATCACATTATTGAGACAATGTTACTGAATTACTGAAATAAAATCTGCTTATTGGTAGCACATAAAATGGTGGGATGGCTTAATATATCACAAACATACAATAAATATGAACAAATGCTAACCATCTCTCCAATAAATTAATTATTCATTATTTTTAACGATCATTCAGTGCAAGGGAGCCCTTTAACTTGGAAATATGCAATGACTGTGTTGAAGTGAAGTGTTGATCAGAAAATCTGAACTGTTACAGTCTATTGTACTTTTTATGTCAGCTGACTTGTCAGTCAGCTGACATTATGGCATCACTCTGCGGCGTCCGCGTGAATAACTTCTCCAAAACTACAAGGCCCAGAGACATGCTGTTTTTTTTAAAAGATACCTTAACTATCAAGGATGAAAAATTGTTCAAGGCATGCAGATCTGTACGTCTGTTCTCCAGAGCCATTTCAAGTGAGGTACCCCCACCCAAAGTGTGAAAATTTCAACACTTTATCACAATTTTCTCATTGGCTATTGCAGGGATTTCTCTCATATCTTGCATATATTTTCCAGGCCACAAGTAGATTACCTTGTGTGAGTATCAGTCCTGGATCTTTCTTAATTATTTATGAATTTTTAAAATAATTTTTAATGCATGAAAATTCATGAAATCATGCACTAAATCACTTATTAATTGAAAAGTATTGCATTTAGAGCATTTTGTTAAAATATGCTATTCAGCTACTTTTTCCAAGGCTACAACATGGTGAGTAACTTGGGTGTGTATCCCAATAGCTAAGTGAGTAATAGCTACTTTCTGACTTTTCAGTACCTTCAATATGGAGTAAAATCACTTGTAACTTGAAAACTATTGCATTTAGAGAATTTTGTATGAATACGTTATTTACCTACTTTTGGGTCAGCAATAACATAGTAAAATTTCAGACCTGTAGCTCATTCCATAGCTGAGCAATAGCTACTTTGAGGTTCTTGCTGTTGAGTAAATCAGTTGTAACTTGAAAGCTATTGCATTTAGAGAATTTTGTTTAAACATGTTATTCACCTACTTTTGGGTCAGCTATAACATAGTGAAATTGTAGACCTGTAGCTCTTAGCATAGCTGAGTAATAGCTACTTTGAGATTCTCACTGTTGAGTAAATCAGTTGTAACTCGAAAACTATTGCATTTAGAGAATTTTGTTTAAATATGTTATTCACTTATTTTTGGGTCAGCTACAGTGTGAGAAATTCGTTGCAAAGTAGTGGTGGCCCCATAGGGCCACTAGGATCTGAAATTCAGTGGCCCCTATTAAAACTTGATGGCCCAAACTTTTTAAATACTAATTAACACACTTTATTTTTCTAACAAATTGTCTTTTTAATTTATTAAAAGTGACAAGTCAAAAGATACAAAAGTGATTTATGTTAACTTTCTGTATTTAACTTCAAGCTTGAATACAAATTATACAAGATGCACTCAAAGAGAAACACTCGACTCCATGTGACCAGTCTCTCAAGTGATATAAAGTATTGTAAGGAAGACAATAAAATAAAACCAAACATGTAAATTAATTTTTGAAGAAATATCAAGTAGAAGCTAAAGTCATTAAAAATGCATTTAAATGGGACCCCTGAAAACTCATGATTATTTTGTATCCAAAATAAGATCTAGATTTTCCTTTTTCAGTATCTTCTTCCTTTGGCCAGGTCCTACCCACAAAAAATTTTAATAAAGATCTGTTCATTAGTTCTGGAGTAATCTAAACACACACACAAAACAAGAGGAGAGTGCCCGTGAACGGGCACTGTGTCAGCTGACTGAATGTTTTTGATTTGTGATGGTGATAATGAGAGGAAAGCATAATTATCAGGGAAAGGGCTGTACAGAAATACAGTAAATGGCAACTGAACAGCATGTTCGAAAGATATTCCGAAGCTGACAGAAGAAAAGGACAAAAAAGTTGTGCCCTGCAAATGGTATTATGAAATAAAGTAACAAGGTAATTGTTTAAGTGTAAAAAGTAGGTTAAAAATATTTAAAGAAATACTATAAATGCAATATCCTCGTTCGACCATGAAGAAGGGATCCAAAGGTCAAATCTGACCATACCAAAAGATTCCCAGCCAAAGAATTTAGGATGGTTTACCATCACAAACCTGTCGGACCAATAATAAGTGAGTCATAGGCACTTTTTAAGTTTGGCTATCCTTGTTTGACCTTGACGGAGGGGTCTAAGGTCAAATCCGACCACACAAAAAAATTCCCAGCCCATGATTTCCTGTAGCTTGTTTACCATCCCAAACTTGTAGGACCAATAATAAGTGAGTTATAAGCAATTGTAAGTTTGGCTATCCTCAATTGACCTTGAAGGAGGGGTCCCAGGTCAAATCTGACCACACCAAAAGAATCCCAGCCCATGATTTCCTATATGTTGGTTTACCATCCCAAACCTCCAAGACCAATAATATGCGAGTTATAAGCACTTTAAGTTTGGCTATCTTCGTTTGACCTGGAAGGAGGGGTCTAAGGTGAAATCCGACCACACCAAAAGATTCCCAGCCCATGATTTTCTATAGGTTGGTTTTCCATTCCAAACCTCTAGGACCAATAATAAGCGAGTTATAAGCACTTTTAAGTTTGGCTATCCTCATTTGACCTTGAAGGAGGGGTCCAAGGTGAAGTCCGACCACACCAAAGAATTCCCAGCTCATGATTTTCTATAGGTTGGTTTTCATTCCAAACCTCTAGGACCAATAATAAGCGAGTTATAAGCACTTTTATGTTTGGCTATCCTCATTTGACCTTGAAGGAGGGTTCCAAGGTCAAATCGGACCATATTAACAGATTCCCAGCCCATGATTTCCTACAGGTTGGGTACAATGATTTACTCAACAGTGAGAACCTGAAAGAAGCTTTGCTCAGCTATGCCATGACATAGAGGTCTGCAATTTCACTATGTTATAGCTGACCAAAACGTCTGTGAATAACATATTTAACAAAATACTCTAAATGTAATAGTTTTCAAGTTACAACTGATTTACTCAACAGTGAGAACCTCAAAGGAACTATTACTCAGCTATGCAATGAGCTACATGTCTGAATTTTTGCTCTGTTATAGCTGACCTAAAAGTAGGTGAACAACATATTTAAGCAAAATACTGTAAATCCAATAGTTTTCAAGTTACAACTGATTTACTCAATAGTGAGAACCTGAAAATAGCTATTGCTACGCTATGCCATGAGCTATAGGTCTGTAATTTCACTATGTTATAGCTAACCCAAAAGTAGGTGAACAATATATTTTAACAAAATACTCCAAATGCAATATTTTTCAAGTTATAGCCGATTTACTCAACAGTCAGTGCCCGAGAATAGCTATTGCTCAGTTGTGCCATGAGCTATAGGTCTGTAATTTCACTATGTTATAGCTGACCCAAAAGTAGCTGAATAACATATTTGCACAAATTTCTGTAAAGGCAATAGTTTTCCAATTACAACTGATTTACTCAACAGTGAGAACTTCAAAGTAGCTATTACTCAGCTATCCAATGAGCCACAGGTCTGGAACTTCACTATGTTATAGCTGACCCCAAAATAGGTGAATAACATATTGCAACAAAATACTCTAAATGCAATAGTTTGCAAGTTATAAGTGATTTACTCAATAGTGATGACCTAAAAGTAGCTATTACTCAGCTATGCCATGAGCTACAGGTCTGAAATTTTACTATGTTATAGCTGACCCAAAAGTAGCTGAATAACATATTTATACTAAATTCTCTAAATGCAATAGTTTTCAAATTATAAGTGATTTACTCAACACTGAGAACTTCAAAGTAGCTATTACTCAGCTATGCAATGAGTCACAGGTCTGGAACTTCACTATGTTATAGCTGACCCCAAAATAGGTGAATAACATATTGAAACAAAATACTCTAAATGCAATAATTTCCAAGTTATAAGCAATTTACTCAACAGTGATAACCTCAAAGTAGCTATTACTCAGCTATGCCATGAGCTACAGGTCTGAAATTTTACTATGTTATAGCTGACCCAAAAGTAGGTGAACAACATATTTAAGCAAAATACTGTACATGCAATAGTTTTCAAGTTACAACTGATTTACTCAATAGTGATGACCTAAAAGTAGCTATTACTCAGCTATGCCATGAGCTACAGGTCTGAAATTTTACTATGTTATAGCTGACCCAAAAGTAGCTGAATAACATATTTATACTAAATTCTCTAAATGCAATAGTTTTGCAATTACAACTGATTTACTCAATAGTGAGAACATCAAAGTAGTTATTACTCAGCTATGCAATGAGCTACAGGTCTGAAATTTCACTATGTTATAGCTGACTCAAAAGTAGGTGAACAACATATTTAAGCAAAATACTGTACATGCAATAGTTTTCAAGTTACAACTGATTTACTCAATAGTGATGACCTAAAAGTAGCTATTACTCAGCTATGCCATGAGCTACAGGTCTGAAATTTTACTATGTTATAGCTGACCCAAAAGTAGCTGAATAACATATTTATACTAAATTCTCTAAATGTAATAGTTTTGCAATTACAACTGATTTACTCAATAGTGAGAACCTCAAAGTAGTTATTACTCAGCTATGCAATGAGCTACAGGTCTGAAATTTCACTATGTTATAGCTGACCCAAAAGTAGGTGAATAACATATTCAAGCAAAATACTGTAAATGCAATAGTTTTGAAGTTACAACTGATTTACTCAATAGTGATGACCTAAAAGTAGCTATTACTCAGCTATGCCATGAGCTACAGGTCTGAAATTTTACTATGTTATAGCTGACCCAAAAGTAGCTGAATAACATATTTATACGAAATTCTCTAAATGCAATAGTTTTCCAATTACAACTGATTTACTCAATAGTGAGAACTTTAAAGTAGCTATTACTCAGCTATGCAATGAGCCACAGATCTGAAACTTCACTATGTTATAGCTGATCCCAAAATAGGTGAATAATATATTGCAACAAAATACTCTAAATGCAATAGTTTCCAAGTTATAAGCGATTTACTCAACAGTGATAACCTAAAAGTAGCTATTACTCAGCTATGCCATGAGCTACAGGTCTGAAATTTTACTATGTTATAGCTGACCCAAAAGTAGCTGAATAACATATTTATATGAAATTCTCTAAATGCAATAGTTTTGAAGTTATAAGCGATTTACTCAATAGTGATAACCTAAAAGTAGCTATTACTCAGCTATGCCATGAGCTACAGGTCTAAAATTTTACTATGTTATAGCTGACCCAAAAGTAGCTGAATAACATATTTATACGAAATTCTGTAAATGCAATAGTTTTTCAGTTACAAGTGATTCTACTCATGATGGAAGTTACTGAAAAGCCCAAAAGTAGCTATTACCCACTTAGCTATTGAGACAGGCACCCAACTTACTCACCATATTGTAGCTATGAAAAAAGTAGCTGAATAACATATTTTAACAAAATGCTCTAAATGCAACACTTTTCAAGTTATAAATGATTTTGTGCATGATTTCATGAATTTTAATGCATTAAAAATTATTAAAAAAATTTATTAAAAAAAAAGTAAGACAGATCCAGGTCTCATACTCACACAAGAGAATCTACCTGTGGCCTAGTACATATATGCAAGATATGATAGAAATCCCTGCAATAGTCACTGAGAAAATTGTGATTAAGTGTTGAAATTTTCACACTTTTGGTGGGGGTACCCCCCTTGTAATGTCTCTAGCAAACAGACGAACAGACAGATTTGCATGCCTTGAACAATTTTTCATCCTCGATAGATAAGGTATCTTTTAAAAAAAACAGCACGTCTCTAGGCCTTGTAGTTTTGGAGGAGAAGTTGTTCACGCGGACGCGTACGCGGACGCGTACGCCCACGCCGCAGAGTGACGACATAATGTCAGCTGACTGACAAGTCAGCTGACATAAAAACAGAGAGACAGACAAATAGACAATTTAGCACACAAGAACATAAACAGCTGGGTGAGGTAAAAAACTATTGCTTAAAAGTCACTTCTTGGTAAAAATCACTCATGGTAATTTTTTTTTTTTTTGGATGGCCTGTCAAGGAATTGAAAGAAAAAGTAAAAACAGAAATGATAATTAATAAAAATGAAGAATACACCACATCCCTCTTTATTATCTTTATGTCAATTTCAAGACAAAAATACAGGAAGAAATATTTTTACTTAAAGACAACAAGTATCACACCCTAGGCTTGTGACCTCACAATAACAATTGCATTGTGACATCATTAAGTAATGACATCACCAGAAAGCAAAATATTGATTTTTTATGTATGTGAGAAGAGAAGCATATTTCACTGTAAAAGCCCAATTAAAAATAAGAAAAACTCTCTCCTGGCTTTAATTTTCAAACAAATTACACCAAATTTGGAAGAATTCATCTGTACCCCAATTCATTTATTTAACTTTCCTAAGTACTGATTATTTCTGCACTCTTCCAAGAGTTCGTGCACTTAGTGGTTCTCCCCCTCCCCCTTCACAAGGAAGACTGTATGTTTGGCTGAATGTAGCCTTGCCACAGGCGTTTGTACAAATAATACACAACTGTTTGACTTTATTATAAGTATTTTTCATAATATAGACACAAATGTTTGACTGCATTTTAAGTATTTTTCATAATGTTCTCATACACTTACTTAGCCTACCTTGTCTCCCAGACTAGAAAGGCCTCTAAATACAGAGTGCATTATGGCAAAAATATTTTCAGGTTTGCATCATGATTCAGACAGCCTGGAAGGCCAGGCTAGGCTGAATGTACTGATCCACTGGCAGTTTTGTGTGAGTGAGGGGGGGACTTGTCACTGTAGATCTACTGGTTATAAAGCATATGCCTTGATCGTTTTTCTGCACGCACTCCCTGCCTAGCTATAACATATAAAGGGAGGGGGGAGGAAAGTATGTTGGCCTGTGTGTGAAAGAGTGAGAGAAACAGTGCTACTTAAGGGTGAACTCAATCTGGAATATGTAAAACACAATGCATAATTAAGGGCTTAGCCATGCGGAAAGAAAACCAATTTTTAAAAAATGACATCACACTGGATTGTATTGCTACACCAGGCATGTTGTAGTCAATGTGGTGGCCCATTGGGGCCCATGAAAGTCAAGTTCTGGTGGCCCTAACTTAAAAGGGGGGGCCCCGGGCCTCAGGGCCACCGCGAATTTCGCAGGCTGGTCAGCTATAACATACTGAAATTGTAGACCTATAGGTCACAACATACCTGAGCAGTGGCTACTTTGAGGTTTTCACTGTTGAGTATATGAGTTGTAACTTGAAAATTATAGCATTTAGAGTATTTTCTTTAAATATGTTATTCATCTACTTTTGGGTCAGCTATACCAGTAAAATTGCAGACCTGTTGCTCATTCCATAGTTGAGCAATAGCTACTTTGAGGTTCTCACTGTTGAGTAAATAGCTTGTAACTTGAAAACTATTGGATTTAGAGAATTTTTTTAAAATATGTTATTCACCTACTTTTGGGTCAGCTATAGCATAGTGAAATTGTAGACCTGTGGCTCATCGCATAACTGAGCAATAGCACTTAGAGTTCTCGCTGTTGAGTAAATCAGTTGTAACATGAAAACTATTGCATTTAGAGTATTTTCTTTAAATATATTATTCAACTACTTTTGGGTCAGCTATAATATAGTGAAATTGCACACCTGTAGTTCATTGCATAGCTGAGCAAAAGCTACTTTGAGATTCTCACTGTTGAGTAAATGAGTTGTAGCTTGAAAACTATTGCATTTAGAGTATTTTGTTGAAATATGTTTTCCACCTACTTTTTATACCGTAACAGTTAACTTGGTACTTTACTTCTGAATACCATTTGCAGGGCACAAGTTTTGTGTCATTTTCTTCTTTCATTTCTACTCTGAAGCTCAAAACACAGTCAGCTGACACAGAGCCCGTTCACGGGCACTGATTGCTTGTTCAATGTTTGTGATTGTCTTATCCTGGTTTGGTTGTGTGAAATCTGTTGTGCTTTTTTATACCTGAATAGTACAATTCAATATTATCCATAGTGAACTCACATACATACTGAGACAACTGTTTGGTACATATTGTGAACATTGTTTCTGTGTGACCCGATTCGTGTGACCTATTCAGTTATTGCATTGAATAAACACAGTACACTGCCGAAATGTGAAAATGGTGAGACTATAGATAAGATGTACGTAGTCTTTACATTGTCACAACTGAATTCCTGTAAAAATCTTAAGTGTACATAATCACAGCGTAATTTTCCGTGATAAATAAATGAATATGCTGATCACAGGCTGCGTCATTTAGATGTTGCATTTTTGATGTATAATGTGGTTGGGGTTTGATATTTGTGTAAAAGATGGTAACTTCACAAGCTTTAATTGAAAGATTCCAAAGTAATTGAAACTTTGTGAAATGGGTCATCACTCACCCAGTGTGATGATTTGTGACTTCACCAAGCATGCATTAAGACATCTTTTTTAAAAATCTGAATGTCCTTTACATGTTAATTACTTTAGCCCACACTATATTTCTTTCAATTAAGTACACATTTTGTCTGATATCATGGCAGTCGAAAAGCTTTAACAGAAAGTTTCAACTTTGGTATTCAAATCTTCTCAGTATTTAATGGTTAAATTGAAGTTCTGTCAATTATGATGTATTGGGTTTGAGGTCAAAGTGAAACTAGAGGATCGCTTGCGAAAAAAAGATGTTTTTGCTGTGCAAAAACAAAGCATCCTGAAAAGGATAGAACGGCAAGTGCTAAAGTATTAAGAAAATGCTCTGCTTCTAGCCTTGTACTGTTGTGGCAACTAAAGTCTGCGTAGTCTGCTCTATGTAGCACGGTTTTCGAGATATAAGCATTTTTGTGTTTTGCATTTTTTGCGAAAAATTAGAAAATTCAAAATGGCTGCCCTTTTTGGCGAGACAAAAATGTTTTGAAAATTGGGATGGCTGCTCTCCAGAGATACCCTGTGGGTCAAAATTTTCGTCGAAATTGCTCTATCTAGCATGGTTTTCAAGATATAAGCTTTTTGGGCTTTGCAATTTTTGCGAAAAATTCGAAAATTCAAAATGGCCACCATTTTGGGCGAGATAAAATTTTTTGAAAACTGGGATGGCTACTCTGCAGAGATACCCTGTGGGTAAAAATATTTTGTCGAAATCGCTCTATCTAGCACGGTTTTCAAGATAGAAGTATTTTTTTGTTTTCCTTATTTGGAAAATTCGTAATGATTAATTAATCATTAATTACTCGGCCATTTCTTAACCAATCAATGCCAAAATCTAATGATTTCCAGATTTTAATAGAATGAATGTATTTGCCAAGTTTCAGGTGAATTGTTAAAATCCCTTTCAAGTTATCATCCGGACAAGCTTACCCATCGAAAAAAGACATTTTTGGTCATGTGACCTCTGATTGGTCGAAATGTCACTGCAGCATATTCGAAAAATTTCCCAAGGCTACTGCATACACCTGCCAAATGTGAAAAGAATCCGCTCAACGGTCACAGAGTTATAAGGAAAACGAAACGCGGAGCCTGATTTTCTGCCGTATACAAATAAGCGTCCCTTGTGGGACGCTTAATTACAAATACACATTGTATACTGGTTTTGAGGTCAAACTGGGGTTATCATTAGACTTTGCATATCACGTTTAAGGTCAAATTGGGGAGACTTTTTTAGTTGAGGAGAAAAAAATTAAGTCCTGATTATTTGTGATATAATTTATTAGTTAATGCATCAACAAAAGTACTGAATTGTTAGTAGTTAAGTATTAATAAGTGAACAATTTATAAATAAATGCAATGGTAATTACAAGCTCACAATGCTTGATAAACAATACCAAAGGCAACTAGTGATAGGAATCGCCTCCAAGTTGCATGGTCAATTAATCATCCATTTTTCCGAGTGATGATCGAGCCTTAATTGATTCCATTGTTGCTTATACATGTATCATGAAACACATTCTGGGTTGAAGTGCATGTTGATGCGGTAGGAATAACCGTGTTCTGACATTTAGAATCTACCAAAAACTCCTTTGTTAACATGGCAGTAGATGTAAACAAACTCAAAATTTGTGACAAATCTGTCAAATTATAAAGGAAAACTGCCCCACATATTTTAAAAATATGTGAATATTTAGATACATAAGGAAAGGTAACTAAAATGACATTGTCATTACTACTGTGAATTTCAACTGACCATTCGATGTCTGTAGACAATCCTTCTATCACTAAAGGCAACTGTTACAGTGAAATTATTGAGAAAACAAGAATTGAACAAACATTTCTTATCTTCTGAAAGGTTCTTCCTTTTTTTTGGATAAATCACTTCTTATCTAACAAGTTGTATTAATACTGTTTTACAAAATTTAATACACAGAACACAATGAAGTTAACTTGGCACCAAAAGTGGAAGCAAAATGGTTGGCAGGCACACTGCTCTGTCAGTGGGTTTTTGATAGTGCAATGTTAAGATATTTACTAAAAAATATCATTTACCACCCGACACCATTTTACCACATGACCATCAAAATCGAAGAAGAAAAATTAGAAAAGACTGAAATTCTACTGCAATCTCAGCTTTTAGCATGCTAGACACGAGTCTAAAGTGTCCAATGGCCAGTTATAAATGTCTAACTACAAAGTGAAACATGTGACAGCTTTACTTTTACCTTGAAAGTGTCACTTCCTGTAGTGATATTGCATTCACTTTTACTAAGATTGATAGTGGAAGACTTATCTCACACCTTGCACTAGTCAGACCAGAGTCAGGCTCTAGCTTTATGAGGAAGATTTGGTTAAAAGTGAAATTATGATTTTTTTTGTCCACTTCAAAGCCTCAGAACATATGAGAACAAGAGGCCTACAAATTGCTATGGGCTGGAGTTAAACACATGTTAGAGCCAAATGATGAGAAGTCACACTTGTCAACTAAACTTGTCATTGGTTTTTAATTTTCCAAAACCAGTGGTTGCTTTACCAAAACAGGTGATAACTGGTTATTTGGTTTTTGATACTGATTCAAAAAGCTCTTCAAAAAACTACTAATGAAGCAAATGGCTCAATTTAGTGAATTTATGTTCTATTTTTCTATTTGGTGGTAAATGGTAAGAAGGTAAAAATAATGTTATTCCATCAAACTTCTAACCAACCAACATCCAAATAAACTGGTTTTCAATTTACAACCTTATTGTCAATCATACAGCACCTGGGCCTTCTTAGGAGCAATGGTGGTTTATAGTACACAATCTTTGCACCAAAACATACTATATTCCATTTTTCCCAGCCTTACAACTTCCTGTGGTGATCTGTTTTTTTTTCTGTACAATATGTAAAGAGCAGTGTGAAACTTAAATACAGTAATTTATCCAAATTACAAACCTGTGAAACTACACCTTTTGGTTAATATACAGGAGATAGTAGAGCCATGTATGTTGAATTGAGACTGAAGAGGAACCAGCTTAAAACACCCATGATCACAAAATACTCTTTGTTTAGCAAAACTAAGTGGAAGTTAGCCATAACTACAAGTATAGAACTAAATATAATGGTGGATATTTGACATTTTAGTCCTTTCACCATCGTTTATATTTGCGAAGTTATTATTAAAATACCCAACAAAAGAAGGATTTTAAGAAAAACATCAATCTATATACATTTTTTACCCAGGATGCATTCAAACTCTAGCGTCTATTTTCAGAACCCCTTTTCCCCTATATTGACATAAACCCAAACTTTCAACTTTGGGCGATCTTAACTCATGTGGCTATATACTATTAAAAAAAAAAGAAAAAACAAATTGACAGTAAATATCACAAAACATGAATATCACATAAAGCAATGGAAACACTTAACTCAGTTTACTGGAGAAGGCACATGACCATGTTACATTTACCAGTGTTTTCAAGCATTGAAGTGGTATTGCTTTGACAAAATTCACTCTCACACAGAGTACCAATGTGAAATTTACCACAGAATATGGACACTAAAAATATGTCAATTTCAATATTGATTTTCCACTATCACAACCCACTTCTGATATGTTTGCGATCCTGAAAATGAGCTGTTCAGGAATTCAATCTATTGTTCGGAACATTCGTAAACCCCAATCTTAATGTTTGGGATGGTGAGCTAAAGTTTGGTAATGTTAGGGATCCAATCATATGTCTCTCCCAACAACTGTCAGACTGTTTTCATTTGTCTTAAACTTTCTGCAATCCTTATCAGATCTTGTATTCAAGAATTCAGTCCTACACCTATGTTAAACCTATCTTTACGTTTGTAAAGACATTTTGCATATTAACCAAGAGTTAAACCTATCTTAAATTTTGTAAGCAAATTGACTGGCTCCTGAAGTTTCAGCCAACCATATTTAATGTTAAGATTGTGATGCACAACATTCCTGAACAAAAAGATGACAATGGAACATACATCAGCTCACCTGGATCGGGAGCTACAAGCACAATTCATGGCTTTTTCCAATTGGGAGCTAGGCATATGATTGGATCATCATAATGGAATAGCACTCTAAAACTAGGCACTATTAATATGTTTTTGTGATTTACACCTACTTTATATTTACATGCAAATCATCGATCAGAATTGGAAGCTTTACTTTCAGAGAGTTTAGAGAGAGAAATTTATAGGTTTTTAAAATAATTTGTTTCATTTCAATGATAATTTTAAATCCCTTCTTCACAGCGACAGGAATTTTTTTTGGTAAATTTTGAATTATACATTTCAGGGAGTGACATGATAATTTTATACTGATCAATACATAAAACCAAAATCTATATCAATAGTAAAACTGTATTTCAATTCCTTCATTATCTGCCAATATTGTGGAAAATTTCACATTTCATTCTCTAAACAATTTACAAAATATTAATGGAATATCATTTAAAATTTAGCAGTTAAGTAGCAATGAACATATTTTTTTTTTGCGTAGTGTGATGTATGTTAATTGAGCAAGATCTGTCCACACTTTTTGTGTAACATTTATAACCAACATTTTCTAACAAAATGAATCAATTACGTGATGGAATATCTTCCTATTCCTGGCTGGCACAGATTAATACAGCACAATCTCAGTTACTTGACCATCCTTGGAGAGTAAGAGTGTGGTTATAAGAATGAGTTCATAAAATTGAAGATGTAGACAATGGAAGTTCAGATAATTGTGCATATATATTGGCAGATTGATTAGGGTATATCATAGCTCACATTTGCAATGTAAAGGTCAGGTCACAACAGCTAGTTGACAGGATGGAGTTAAAACAGTGCATACTAGTTGGTCAAGTTCCTGCACTAATAACTATTTCAAACAAAATGGTTCAGAGCCAGTGAAATGGCAATGCAAACAGGTAAATGTTCTACCCCCTGCTTAAAGCTAACTGCATTATCAACTTTGATTTATTTCTAATTGGTAACACACAATTCAATGTGCCTGCATAACACTGATTAATTTTCAATATCACACTGTGTTACTATCTGTCACAGGATTGGATAAACACAAATATTATTGACTATCAAATGATGGGAATGCCTGTGACACAACTCAAACTACAAACATTTTCAGTTTTTCCTCTTGGTTCAAAATCACTCGCTTCAAATATATATTGTCGGTTTTCGAAAAAGAATAGGAATTGCAAAAATTCTAGATGGACAAACAAAATGAAAACCTTTGAAATTTGTACAGTGAGTACACTATGACCATGAAAGTGCTCTGAATTCTTAACTACCTATACAGCATGTGATCCTTTTCCTTAATTCCTAATTTGCCATGGATCGTTATCTGACATGGTTAGATACAAAGAGTTCTTGCTCAGTGTCTGAGTCTGTATCCTGTGTCTCCAGCCTCTGATACAATGCACTCTCTGACTTCTGCCGCCTTTTCTTTCTCACAATGATGTGACGCAGATGTCGCAGTTTGGTCTGGATTAGTTCTGACAGACAAGATAAGATAAGTGTTACTCTGTTACCATTAAATAAACAGGGGTGTGAAAATTGCTCACTTTATTTCTGGGCACTATAGGACTTAAAAGGTTACTATCCCCGCTGTAACTTGGAAGACACCTCAACATGGCATGAAATAGAATAAAGAAAACTAGATTGCACTGTCTCGATGCCAACATATCCCCAGACAGGCCATCTCTCACAACACAAGCATTCACTGGGTATTTTTTGCAGCACCCATTTTGTGTGATTCACAATTATTATAAGCCATTTTTTTTTCATTTTTGGGTTGTCAATTTTAAAAAAGTCCTCTCAGTGGATCATTCATGGGTCTCACATACATGTTAAATGTCTACTTAAAGCCTTAGTTTTTGGCACATGAAAAAAGAACATATTAATGTATTCCCAGATAAGATTTCAGCTGTATCGGGCGCATATTATGACAGTTATAGGGCTTAAAAGTGGTAAAAAGTCAATAAATTTGGGGTCTGTGGGCATTTAAGAGACCTTAAAATTAAAGTTACAGACTTAAAATTTTTGACAGACAAAGATTTCATGTAGAAGTTATATTTACTACAGTTACAGACTTGTCAGACTTACAATTTCCAGGTTACAGGACCAAATATGTTGAAAATGTCGTAAAAGGGTCACTCTGGTGGTTGTTTATAGTCCTACACAGGTTAAACGTCTATTTAAAGCCTTGATTTTTGTCACATGTAAACAGAACATAATCATATTTTCCCAGATGAGATTTCAGCTGCAGTCACAGCTATAGGCCTTCAAAGTGGCAAAAAGTCCATAAATTGGGTTTCTGGGCAATTTAGAGACTTTAAGGTGACCTTAAAATTAAAGTTACAGACTTAAACTTTTTGACAGACTTAGAGTACATGTAGAAGTTATACCTACTACAGTTACAGACTTGTCAGACCTACCACTTTTGAGAAAATATGGGAAAAATGTCGAAAAAAAACTGTCTACGTATGGTCTTTATGGGCCTCAAAAACAATTTTAACCTTAACATAAAGTCTTGATTTTTGGTATATGTAAGAATATAGTAATGTGTTCCCAGGTAAATTTGAGCCAGATAAGCAACATTGTCACCTAGAGGACATTAAGTGGCAAAAAGTCAAATTTCTGACCTTAAGGTGCCAATTAGTTCTTTATTATTGGGAGTTTAAGGTCACCTTAAAATAGGGTTCCACTCCTGACCCAAATACATGTGTATCAAGTTTGAACAAAATCCGTTAATGCGTTTTTTGAGTTATCGCGCACACAAGTCAAAACAGGCGGTGGCGGCGCGACGGATGTGAAACCAATATATCCCCGACTTTCGTCTGGGGATATAATTATTTTATCTTTATTGCAAACAGCTGAATTTCTAGCAATGTAGCATACCATACAATGTGAAGATAATGGTAACTTAAGTGAAGAGTGACCCAAGTTAAATGTTCCAGGGAATGTGCGAAACCATAGAAGGGTAAAACAACCATTAAAATATACGTCAAAACAATGTTAGTCAACCTTACGTTTGAGGTTGACCTGAGATCCACCAGTGAAGAGGTCGTCCTTTGGTACAATGGTCACATCGCTGTTCCACTCCTCCCTGAGTCTCCACATCCGTGAATACAGAACACTAAACAGCAGCAAGATTAGCAGCAGAGTCATGCAGATTGCAGCTACCTGGGCATCCTGTGACCTAGAAAAGTAATGTTTTAAATATAAAAATATTAGAGTAATCTTTCTTGTTTTGACATATAGAGTGCACAGTCCTCCAGACTGCAGCAACACCAAACTAGAGGAATGCTTTTGCTAACAAAAGCGAAGCATCCCTGAAAGTTTCAAATGCTTTGTGGTTTTAATAAGCATGCTGTAAAGCTAAGAATGCACAAAGCTGCACCGTATGCTTTCCCAATACCTCTTAATACATTCTGAAGCTATAAAAGCAACGATAAAGGAGATATAAGGCAAAAACTCCAAAGCAGCTATTTATGACCCCAGTTTAGCCCATAAGGGGGGATCGGGGGGTAAAACTGACCGGCTATTTAGACTCTCGACACATGCTTTCCCAATACCTCTTAATACATTCTGAAGCTATAAAAGCAACGATAAAAGAGATATAAAGCAAAAACTCCAAAGCAGCTATTTATGACCCCAGTTTGGCCCATAAGGGGGGTCGGGGGGTAAAACTGACCGGCTATTTAGACTCTCCACATATGCTTTCCCAATACCTCTTAATACATTTTGAAGCTATAAAAGCAACAATTGTAAAAATTTTATTGTAATTTAACTTTTTGTAAGTTAAATACTTACCTTATCCTCACTAGTGCTTTCGCCTTGGCGGGAGCAAACACTACGACCAAACGAGAATATTTAAAAAGAAATATTCTTGTCGGTACCAGTATGAACACGCATGACCGCGCATGCGCCCTCATCGGAAACCCCTTTAAGCCTCACTTTAATTTTGGAATCAATGCAATTTATTGAATAACCAAAAATCTTGAAAATGTGGGGTTGGATGGGTGGGCATCCGAATCTAGTGAGGATAAGGTAAGTATTTAACTTACAAAAAGTTAAATTACAATAAAATTTTTACATTTTATTGCGTAAAATACCCTTACCTTATCCTCACTAGTGCTTGATTACAACCATACTGGTGGTGGGATTTTCAATATTTTTGACCCCAAAAAGTAGGTATAATCAAACATTAAGCCAAAGTACAAATATCAAGCACTCTTGTGAGGATAAAGTACTAGACTATTTTAAGCACAAAACACTCAACAACATAACACTGTATTTATGTTATAATTGTAAGCACTAACCTGGCCCCCTTTGAATGGTGCCTTGGTCCTATATTCAGTTTGTGTTTTTGCACATGTCAACGGCTGTTTTCTGTCTTGCTTAAAAAGTGGTAGTTGCAACACAACAACTGGAACAAACTAACTTGTTATTTACAAACATCTTCCTGGATGACCTGTAAATATATGAAAAAACAGTATATAATCACACGAGCCGTAACCATGCATCAGACAAATCATTATAAAGTAGATACATGGAAAATGTGAAAATGTATTATCATCGTACCTACTATAATTTTACTATGTGTTGAGCAGAAACCACAGAACCCAAGGAATATTCTGAACTTTCCTTTGACCTCCAAGCCACATCCTTCAAATAAAAGTTTGTAAAGGTGGTATGTGATTTCCAAAAACATGCCCCTAGAATTTGGTCAAGAGAGACTCCCCCTTTGAAAGCCAAGGAAGCCGCCATTGATCGTCCGTCATGAGCCTTGACCCTGGACAAACTCTGGGTTTCAAGGTCAGAACCCTGATATGCAAGCACAACTGTCTGTTTAATCCATGAAGATATGGTAGATCTTTGTATATCCCCCGAAAAACCACTTTTGAAGGAAATAAACAAAAGGTGCTTCCCTTCCCTCAGATCTTTAGTTTTGTCAATATAATATCTTAAAGATCTCACTGGGCACAAGGTCATATCCTCAGTTAAGGATTGATCTAAAGATGGTTTAAGAGCAGGAATGACCACTGGTTGGACAATACTTGGACCATCTGAAGCCAACTGATTCTTAGCCAGAAAAACTGATGAAGGAGACACTGTTACCTCCTTCCAGCCAGTCTTATGTTTCAAAGACCTGAATGTCCAGGCATGAACTTCACCTCTCCTTCTACCTGAGGCCAACGTCATTAAAAAGACTGTCTTGAAAGTCAAAATTTTCAAAGGAGCATCCTTGAGTGGCTCAAAAGGAGCTTTAGTTAAAGCCAAAAGCACTAAAGATAAATCCCAAGAAGGTATATTCCTATCCTTCACTGGCCTATCCCTATGAAAACTTGCAATCAATCTGTTGAGCTCAAAACTGTTACTGATCTCAATCCCTGCAGGGCCAAGATGATCCGCAATTGCTGTTCTATAGCCTGCAATAGTAGTTGGTTTCAAACCCTTTTCATTGAACAAATAGGTCAAAAAATCAGCTATTGAGGAAAGAGTAGGTTTTTTGAACTCCACCTGGCTCTGTTTGCACCATGACTCAAAAATGGCCCACCTTGATTCATAGACCCTTCTTGATGAAAATCTCTGAGGTGCCTTAACTCTCTCTGCCACTGACTTATAGAATTTTTGAGGTGATTCTGCCTTGAATCCAGGTGCCAAACATGTAGATTCAAGTACTGAAGATTTTGATGGAACCTGTGGCTGAACGGTTGCCTGAGAAGAGTTTCCCAATGGGGAAGAAGTAGTGGAGGTTTTGTGGACAGTTCTATCAGATCCCAAAACCAGCTCATCCCTGGCCACCCTGGGGCTACTACAATCATTCGGCATGCATAGGTTCTCATCTTTTGAACTACTTTGGGTATGAGAGCAACTGGACAGTAAACATAACCGTCTAGTGCCTGCCACGAGATGTTCAATGCATCTACCGCCATTGCATTTGGATCGGAAGAAGAATTCGTAGCTGGAGTTGAAGAGGGAGGATCATCAGAACCTAACAAGGAATCTTCCAGGTCTTTAGAAACCTCTTTTGCCTTCTTTAATTGATAAGCCTTCTTAGCCTTCAACTTTTTCTTCTGTTCTGACGAAAACTGAAGACAAATGTAGCAATCCTCCTCTTTCGAGGTGACACATACATCATCTCCCTTCTTTTTGTCTCTACAAGCCCAGCAAAAATGATGGGAGTCCCATTCAGCAGTAAAATGGCGACAACCCGAAGCAATCCTCTGTCCTTTCGTTTTAATCTGGCTTTCAGCCATCTCTTCGAATTTCCAAACGAATACAGCAAAGTAAACAAACGATGTTTGCTCCCTGACGACCAAAATTGAAGTGAGGCTTAAAGGGGTTTCCGATGAGGGCGCATGCGCGGTCATGCGTGTTCATACTGGTACCGACAAGAATATTTCTTTTTAAACATTCTCGTTTGGTCGTAGTGTTTGCTCCCGCCAAGGCGAAAGCACTAGTGAGGATAAGGTAAGGGTATTTTACGCAATAAACAAGAGGAGAGTGCCCGTGAACGGGCACTGTGTCAGCTGACTGAATGTTTTTGATTTGTGATGGTGATAATGAGAGGAAAGCATAATTATCAGGGAAAGGGCTGTACAGAAATACAGTAAATGGTAACTGAACAGCATGTTCGAAAGATATTCCGAAGCTGACAGAAAAAAAGGACAAAAAAGTTGTGCCCTGCAAATGGTATTATGAAATAAAGTAACAAGGTAATTGTTTAAGTGTAAAAAGTAGGTTAAAAATATTTAAAGAAATACTATAAATGCAATATCCTCGTTCGACCATGAAGAAGGGGTCCAAAGGTCAAATGTGACCATACCAAAAGATTCCCAGCCAAAGAATTTAGGATGGTTTACCATCCCAAACCTCTCGGACCAATAATAAGTGAGTCATAGGCACTTTTTAAGTTTGGCTATCCTTGTTTGACCTTGACGGAGGGGTCCAAGGTCAAATCCGACCACACAAAAAAATTCCCAGCCCATGATTTCCTGTAGCTTGTTTACCATCCCAAACCTGTAGGACCAATAATAAGCGAGTTCTAAGCAATTGTAAGTTTGGCTATCCTCAACTGACCTTGAAGGAGGGGTCCCAGGTCAAATCTGACCACACCAAAAGAATCCCAGCCCATGATTTCCTATATGTTGGTTTACCATCCCAAACCTCCAAGACCAATAATACGCGAGTTATAAGCACTTTAAGTTTGGCTATCTTCGTTTGACCTGGAAGGAGGGGTCTAAGGTGAAATCTGACCACACCAAAAGATTCCCAGCCCATGATTTTCTATAGGTTGGTTTTCCATTCCAAACCTCTAGGACCAATAATAAGCGAGTTATAAGCACTTTTAAGTTTGGCTATCCTCATTTGACCTTGAAGGAGGGGTCCAAGGTCAAATCCGACCACACCAAAAAATTCCCAGCTCATGATTTTCTATAGGTTGGTTTTCATTCCAAACCTCTAGGACCAATAATAAGCGAGTTATAAGCACTTTTATGTTTGGCTATCCTCATTTGACCTTGAAGGAGGGTTCCAAAGTCAAATCGTACCATATTAACAGATTCCCAGCCCATGATTTCCTACAGGTTGGATACAATGATTTACTCAACAGTGAGAACCTGAAAGAAGCTATTGATCAGCTATGCCATGACATAGAGGACTGCAATTTCACTATGTTATAGCTGACCAAAACGTCTGTGAATAACATATTTAACAAAATACTCTAAATGTAATAGTTTTCAAGTTACTACTGATTTACTCAAGAGTGAGAACCTCAAAGTAACTATTACTCAGCTATGCCATGAGCTACATGTCTGAATTTTTGCTCTGTTATAGCTGACCTAAAAGTAGGTGAACAACATATTTAAGCAAAATACTGTAAATCCAATAGTTTTCAAGTTACAACTGATTTACTCAATAGTGAGAACCTGAAAATAGCTATTGCTCCGCTATGCCATGAGCTATAGGTCTGTAATTTCACTATGTTATAGCTAACCCAAAAGTAGGTGAACAATATATTTTAACAAAATACTCCAAATGCAATATTTTTCAAGTTATAGCCAATTTACTCAACAGTCAGTGCCTGAGAATAGCTATTGCTCAGTTGTGCCATGAGCTACAGGTCTGTAATTTCACTATGTTATAGCTGACCCAAAAGTAGCTGAATAACATATTTGCACAAATTTCTGTAAAGGCAATAGTTTTCCAATTACAACTGATTTACTCAATAGTGAGAACTTCAAAGTAGCTATTACTCAGCTATGCAATGAGCCACAGGTCTGGAACTTCACTATGTTATAGCTGACCCCAAAATAGGTGAATAACATATTGCAACAAAATACTCTAAATGCAATAGTTTCCAAGTTATAAGTGATTTACTCAACAGTGATAACCTAAAAGTAGCTATTACTCAGCTATGCCATGAGCTACAGGTCTGAAATTTTACTATGTTATAGCTGACCCAAAAGTAGCTGAATAACATATTTATACCAAATTCTCTAAATGCAATAGTTTTCAAATTATAAGTGATTTGCTCAACATTGAGAACTTCAAAGTAGCTATTACTCAGCTATGCAATGTGTCACAGGTCTGGCACTTCACTATGTGATAGCTAACCCCAAAATAGGTGAATAACATATTGAAACAAAATACTCTAAATGCAATAATTTCCAAGTTATAAGCGATTTACTCAACAGTGATAACCTAAAAGTAGCTATTACTCAGCTATGCCATGAGCTACAGGTCTGAAATTTTACTATGTTATAGCTGACCCAAAAGTAGGTGAACAACATATTTAAGCAAAATACTGTACATGCAATAGTTTTCAAGTTACAACTGATTTACTCAATAGTGATGACCTAAAAGTAGCTATTACTCAGCTATGCCATGAGCTACAGGTCTGAAATTTTACTATGTTATAGCTGACCCAAAAGTAGCTGAATAACATATTTATACTAAATTCTCTAAATGCAATAGTTTTGCAATTACAACTGATTTACTCAATAGTGAGAACCTCAAAGTAGTCATTACTCAGCTATGCAATGAGCTACAGGTCTGAAATTTTACTATGTTATAGCTGACCCAAAAGTAGGTGAACAACATATTTAAGCAAAATACTGTAAATGCAATAGTTTTGAAGTTACAACTGATTTACTCAATAGTGATGACCTAAAAGTAGCTATTACTCAGCTATGCCATGAGCTACAGGTCTGAAATTTTACTATGTTATAGCTGACCCAAAAGTAGCTGAATAACATATTTATACTAAATTCTCTAAATGCAATAGTTTTCCAATTACAACTGATTTACTCAATAGTGAGAACTTCAAAGTAGCTATTACTCAGCTGTGCCATGATCTACAGATCTGAAATTTCACTATGTTATAGCTGGCCCAAAAGTAGCTGAATAACATATTTATACGAAATTCTCTAAATGCAATAGTTTTGCAATTACAACTGATTTACTCAATAGTGAGAACCTCAAAGTAGTTATTACTCAGCTATGCAATGAGCTACAGGTCTGAAATTTTACTATGTTATAGCTGACCCAAAAGTAGGTGAACAACATATTTAAGCAAAACACTGTAAATGCAATAGTTTTCAAGTTACAACTGATTTACTCAATAGTGATGACCTAAAAGTAGCTATTACTCAGCTATGCCATGAGCTACAGGTCTGAAATTTTACTATGTTATAGCTGACCCAAAAGTAGCTGAATAACATATTTATACGAAATACTCTAAATGCAATAGTTTTCCAATTACAACTGATTTACTCAATAGTGAGAACTTTAAAGTAGCTATTACTCAGTTGTGCCATGACCTACAGATCTGAAATTTCACTATGTTATAGCTGGCCCAAAAGTAGCTGAATAACATGTTTATACGAAATTCTCTAAATGCAATAGGTTTTAAGTTACAAGTGATTTACTCAATAGTGAGAACTTCAAAGTAGCTATTACTCAGCTATGCAATGAGCCACAGATCTGAAACTTCACTATGTTATAGCTGATCCCAAAATAGGTGAATAACATATTGAAACAAAATACTGTAAATGCAATAGTTTCCAAGTTATAAGCGATTTACTCAACAGTGATAACCTAAAAGTAGCTATTACTCAGCTATGCCATGAGCTACAGGTCAGAAATTTTACTATGTTATAGCTGACCCAAAAGTAGCTGAATAACATATTTATACGAAATTCTGTAAATGCAATAGTTTTCCAATTACAACTGATTTACTCAATAGTGAGAACTTCAAAGTAGCTATTACTCAGCTGTGCCATGACCTACAGATCTGAAATTTCACTATGTTATAGCTGGCCCAAAAGTAGCTGAATAACATATTTATACTAAATTCTCTAAATGCAATAGTTTTGCAATTACAACTGATTTACTCAATAGTGAGAACCTCAAAGCAGTTATTACTCAGCTATGCAATGAGCTACAGGTCTGAAATTTTACTATGTTATAGCTGACCCAAAAGTAGGTGAACAACATATTTAAGCAAAATACTGTAAATGCAATAGTTTTCAAGTTACAACTGATTTACTCAATAGTGATGACCTAAAAGTAGCTATTACTCAGCTATGCCATGAGCTACAGGTCTGAAATTTTACTATGTTATAGCTGACCCAAAAGTAGCTGAATAACATATTTATACGAAATACTCTAAATGCAATAGTTTTCCAATTACAACTGATTTACTCAATAGTGAGAACTTTAAAGTAGCTATTACTCAGCTATGCCATGACCTACAGATCTGAAATTTCACTATGTTATAGCTGGCCCAAAAGTAGCTGAATAACATGTTTATACAAAATTCTCTAAATGCAATAGGTTTTAAGTTACAAGTGATTTACTCAATAGTGAGAACCTCAAAGTAGTTATTACTCAGCTATGCAATGAGCTACAGGTCTGAAATTTTACTATGTTATAGCTGACCCAAAAGTAGGTGAACAACATATTTAAGCAAAACACTGTAAATGCAATAGTTTTCAAGTTACAACTGATTTACTCAATAGTGATGACCTAAAAGTAGCTATTACTCAGCTATGCCATGAGCTACAGGTCTGAAATTTTACTATGTTATAGCTGACCCAAAAGTAGCTGAATAACATATTTATACGAAATACTCTAAATGCAATAGTTTTCCAATTACAACTGATTTACTCAATAGTGAGAACTTTAAAGTAGCTATTACTCAGTTGTGCCATGACCTACAGATCTGAAATTTCACTATGTTATAGCTGGCCCAAAAGTAGCTGAATAACATGTTTATACGAAATTCTCTAAATGCAATAGGTTTTAAGTTACAAGTGATTTACTCAATAGTGAGAACTTCAAAGTAGCTATTACTCAGCTATGCAATGAGCCACAGATCTGAAACTTCACTATGTTATAGCTGATCCCAAAATAGGTGAATAACATATTGAAACAAAATACTGTAAATGCAATAGTTTCCAAGTTATAAGCGATTTACTCAACAGTGATAACCTAAAAGTAGCTATTACTCAGCTATGCCATGAGCTACAGGTCAGAAATTTTACTATGTTATAGCTGACCCAAAAGTAGCTGAATAACATATTTATACGAAATTCTGTAAATGCAATAGTTTTCCAATTACAACTGATTTACTCAATAGTGAGAACTTCAAAGTAGCTATTACTCAGCTGTGCCATGACCTACAGATCTGAAATTTCACTATGTTATAGCTGGCCCAAAAGTAGCTGAATAACATATTTATACTAAATTCTCTAAATGCAATAGTTTTGCAATTACAACTGATTTACTCAATAGTGAGAACCTCAAAGCAGTTATTACTCAGCTATGCAATGAGCTACAGGTCTGAAATTTTACTATGTTATAGCTGACCCAAAAGTAGGTGAACAACATATTTAAGCAAAATACTGTAAATGCAATAGTTTTCAAGTTACAACTGATTTACTCAATAGTGATGACCTAAAAGTAGCTATTACTCAGCTATGCCATGAGCTACAGGTCTGAAATTTTACTATGTTATAGCTGACCCAAAAGTAGCTGAATAACATATTTATACGAAATACTCTAAATGCAATAGTTTTCCAATTACAACTGATTTACTCAATAGTGAGAACTTTAAAGTAGCTATTACTCAGCTATGCCATGACCTACAGATCTGAAATTTCACTATGTTATAGCTGGCCCAAAAGTAGCTGAATAACATGTTTATACAAAATTCTCTAAATGCAATAGGTTTTAAGTTACAAGTGATTTACTCAATAGTGAGAACTTCAAAGTAGCTATTACTCAGCTATGCAATGAGCCACAGATCTGAAACTTCACTATGTTATAGCTGATCCCAAAATAGGTGAATAACATATTGAAACAAAATACTGTAAATGCAATAGTTTCCAAGTTATAAGCGATTTACTCAACAGTGATAACCTAAAAGTAGCTATTACTCAGCTATGCCATGAGCTACAGGTCTGAAATTTTACTATGTTATAGCTGACCCAAAAGTAGCTGAATAACATATTTATACGAAATTCTCTAAATGCAATAGTTTTGAAGTTATAAGCGATTTACTCAACAGTGATAACCTAAAAGTAGCTATTACTCAGCTATGCCATGAGCTACAGGTCTAAAATTTTACTATGTTATAGCTGACCCAAAAGTAGCTGAATAACATATTTATACGAAATTCTCTAAATGCAATAGTTTTTAAGTTACAAGTGATTTTACTCATGATGGAAGTTACTGAAAAGCCCAAAAGTAGCTATTACTCACTTAGCTATTGAGACAGGCACCCAACTTACTCACCATATTGTAGCTATGAAAAAAGTAGCTGAATAACATATTTTAACAAAATGCTCTAAATGCAACACTTTTCAAGTTATAAATGATTTTGTGCATGATTTCATGAATTTTAATGCATTAAAAATTATTAAAAAAATTTATTAAAAAAAAAGTAAGACAGATCCAGGTCTCATACTCACACAAGAGAATCTACCTCTGGCCTAGTACATATATGCAAGATATGAGAGAAATCCCTGCAATAGTCACTGAGAAAATTGTGATTAAGTGTTGAAATTTTCATACTTTTGGTGGGGGTACCCCCCTTGTAATGTCTCTAGCAAACAGACGAACAGACAGATTTGCATGCCTTGAACAAATTTTCATCCTCGATAGATAAGGTATCTTTTAAAACAAACAGCACGTCTCTAGGCCTTGTAGTTTTGGAGGAGAAGTTGTTCACGCGGACGCGTACGCCCACGCCGCAGAGTGACGACATAATGTCAGCCGACTGACAAGTCAGCTGACATAAAAAAGGAGATATAAGGCAAAAACTCAACATCAGCTATTTTATTACCCCAGTTTGACCCATAAGGGGGGGGGGTAAAACTGACCGGCTATTTAGACTCTCCACATATGGTTTCCTATTACCTCCCAGTACATTTTATGGCTCTAAATGCAATACTTAAGAAGATAATAGGGGGGTTGACCTAAATGTAAGGCTTTCAGATTGGAAGATGTCAGAAAATCACTCATAAATGAGACATTTTTCAAGGGATTGCTCCCAAAATCTAATCAGCTCGCATTTTTGAACAGGTGTGTCAAATTATAAGGCTGTGTAGCAAGTAGTTTTTCCTGAAATGCGATGACGGGTGGGGGGTGTACTTCAAAAAAATTGTTTTTGATCATGTGACCCTTCATAAAGGTCAAATTTAAGCATGCAGAAAAATTTTCCCACGCCTAAGGTATATAACTGCCAAATATGGTTTGAATCCTTCTAATAATAAGGGAGATATTCAAGGGAGACCATAATGCGGCGGCGAGGAAACTGAGGTGAAAACAAATAAGCGCCCTTTCAGGGACGCTTAATTATCACAAGTTGGATCATCAGGTGGTAAAAATCAAACAATTGATCTCCGCCTTAAATGTGAACTTCACACTGGTACAGTCTGAGATCGAAAAGATCTTATAATCTTCATACATTTAAAACATGAAAATTTCACGGCACTCCAGATAAATATTGTTTCACAAAGATATGGTACAAACTCATTAGTTCAATATCAACAAGAGGAGAGTGCCCGTGAACGGGCACTGTGTCAGCTGACTGAATGTTTTTGATTTGTGATGGTGATAATGAGAGGAAAGCATAATTATCAGGGAAAGGGCTGTACAGAAATACAGTAAATGGTAACTGAACAGCATGTTCGAAAGATATTCCGAAGCTGACAGAAGAAAACGACAAAAAAGTTGTGCCCTGCAAATGGTATTATGAAATAAAGTAACAAGGTAATTGTTTAAGGGTAAAAAGTAGGTTAAAATATTTAAAGAAATACTATAAATGCAATATCCTCGTTCCACCATGAAGAAGGGGTCCAAAGGTCAAATCTGACCATACCAAAAGATTCCCAGCCAAAGAATTTAGGATGGTTTACCATCCCAAACCTCTCGGACCAATAATAAGTGAGTTATAGGCACTTTTTAAGTTTGGCTATCCTTGTTTGACCTTGAAGGAGGGGGTCCAAGGTCAAATCCGACCACACAAAAAAATTCCCAGCCCATGATTTCCTGTAGCTTGTTTACCATCCCAAACTTGTAGGACCAATAATAAGCGAGTTCTAAGCAATTGTAAGTTTGGCTATCCTCAACTGCCCTTGAAGGAGGGGTCCCAGGTCAAATCTGACCACACCAAAAGAATCCCAGCCCATGATTTCCTATATGTTGGTTTACCATCCCAAACCTCCAAGACCAATAATACGCGAGTCATAAGCACTTTAAGTTTGGCTATCTTCGTTTGACCTGGAAGGAGGGGGTCCAAGGTCAAATCCGACCACACAAAAAAATTCCCAGCCCATGATTTCCTGTAGCTTGTTTACCATCCCAAACTTGTAGGACCAATAATAAGCGAGTTCTAAGCAATTGTAAGTTTGGCTATCCTCAACTGCCCTTGAAGGAGGGGTCCCAGGTCAAATCCGACCACACCAAAAGATTCCCAGCCCATGATTTTCTATAGGTTGGTTTTCCATTCGAAACCTCTAGGACCAATAATAAATGAGTTATAAGCACTTTTAAGTTTGGCTATCCTCATTTGACCTTGAAGGAGGGGTCCAAGGTGAAATCCGACCACACCAAAAAATTCCCAGCTCATGATTTTCTATAGGTTGGTTTTCATTCCAACCTCTGGGACCAATAATAAGCGAGTTATAAGCACTTTTATGTTTGGCTATCCTCATTTGACCTTGAAGGAGGGTTCCAAGGTCAAATCGGACCATATTAACAGATTCCCAGCCCATGATTTCCTACAGGTTGGATACAATGATTTACTCAACAGTGAGAACCTGAAAGAAGCTATTGCTCAGCTATCCCATGACATAGAGGTCTGCAATTTCACTATGTTATAGCTGACCAAAACGTCTCTGAATAACATATTTAACAAAATACTCTAAATGTAATAATTTTCAAGTTACAACTGATTTACTCAAGAGTGAGAACCTCAAAGTAACTATTACTCAGCTATGCAATGAGCTACATGTCTGAATTTTTGCTCTGTTATAGCTGACCTAAAAGTAGCTGAACAACATATTTAAGCAAAATACTGTAAATGCAATAGTTTTCAAGTTACAACTGATTTACTCAATAGTGAGAACCAGAAAATAGCTATTGCTCCGCTATGCCATGAGCTATAGGTCTGTAATTTCACTATGTTATAGCTAACCCAAAAGTAGGTGAACAATATATTTTAACAAAATACTCCAAATGCAATATTTTTCAAGTTATAGCTGATTTACTCAACAGTCAGTGCCTGAGAATAGCTATTGCTCAGTTGTGCCATGAGCTACAGGTCTGTAATTTCACTATGTTATAGCTGACCCAAAAGTAGCTGAATAACATATTTGCACAAATTTCTGTAAATGCAATAGTTTTCCAATTACAACTGATTTACTCAACAGTGAGAACTTCAAAGTAGCTATTACTCAGCTATGCAATGAGCCACAGGTCTGGAACTTCACTATGTTATAGCTGACCCCAAAATAGGTGAATAACATATTGCAACAAAATACTCTAAATGCAATAGTTTTCAAGTTATAAGTGATTTACTCAACAGTGATAACCTAAAAGTAGCTATTACTCAGCTATGCCATGAGCTACAGGTCTGAAATTTTACTATGTTATAGCTGACCCAAAAGTAGCTGAATAACATATTTATACTAAATTCTCTAAATGCAATAGTTTTCAAATTACAAGTGATTTACTCAACATTGAGAACTTCAAAGTAGCTATTACTCAGTTATGCAATGAGTCACGGGTCTGGAACTTCACTATGTTATAGCTGACCCCAAAATAGGTGAATAACATATTGAAACAAAATACTCTAAATGCAATAATTTCCAAGTTATAAGCGATTTACTCAACAGTGATAACCTAAAAGTAGCTATTACTCAGCTATGCCATGAGCTACAGGTCTGAAATTTTACTATGTTATAGCTGACCCAAAAGTAGGTGAACAACATATTTAAGCAAAATACTGTAAATGCAATAGTTTTCAAGTTACAACTGATTTACTCAATAGTGATGACCTAAAAGTAGCTATTACTCAGCTATGCCATGAGCTACAGGTCTGAAATTTTACTATGTTATAGTTGACCCAAAAGTAGCTGAATAACATATTTATACTAAATTCTCTAAATGCAATAGTTTTCCAATTACAACTGATTTACTCAATAGTGAGAACCTCAAAGTAGTTATTACTCAGCTATGCAATGAGCTACAGGTCTGAAATTTCACTATGTTATAGCTGACCCCAAAGTAGGTGAACAACATATTAAAGCAAAATACTGTAAATGCAATAGTTTTGAAGTTACAACTGATTTACTCAATAGTGATGACCTAAAAGTAGCTATTACTCAGCTATGCCATGAGCTACAGGTCTGAAATTTTACTATGTTATAGCTGACCCAAAAGTAGGTGAACAACATATTTAAGCAAAATACTGTAAATGCAATAGTTTTCAAGTTACAACTGATTTACTCAATAGTGATGACCTAAAAGTAGCTATTACTCAGCTATGCCATGAGCTACAGGTCTGAAATTTTACTATGTTATAGCTGACCCAAAAGTAGCTGAATAACATATTTATACGAAATTCTCTAAATGCAATAGTTTTCCAATTACAACTGATTTACTCAATAGTGAGAACTTCAAAGTAGCTATTACTCAGCTATGCAATGAGCCACAGATCTGAAACTTCACTATGTTATAGCTGATCCCAAAATAGGTGAATAACATATTGAAACCAAATACTCTAAATGCAATAGTTTCCAAGTTATAAGCGATTTACTCAACAGTGATAACCTAAAAGTAGCTATTACTCAGCTATGCCATGAGCTACAGGTCTGAAATTTTACTATGTTATAGCTGACCCAAAAGTAGCTGAATAACATATTTATACGAAATTCTCTAAATGCAATAGTTTTGAAGTTATAAGCAATTTACTCAACAGTGATAACGTAAAAGTAGCTATTACTCAGCTATGCCATGAGCTACAGGTCTAAAATTTTACTATGTTATAGCTGACCCAAAAGTAGCTGAATAACATATTTATACAAAATTCTCTAAATGCAATAGTTTTTAAGTTACAAGTGATTCTACTCATGATGGAAGTTACTGAAAAGCCCAAAAGTAGCTATTACTCACTTAGCTATTGAGACAGGCACCCAACTTACTCACCATATTGTAGCTATGAAAAAAGTAGCTGAATAACATATTTTAACAAAATGCTCTAGATGCAACAGTTTTCAAGTTATAAATGATTTTGTGCATGATTTCATGAATGTTAATGCATTAAAAATTATTAAAAAAATTTATTAAAAAAAAAGTAAGAGAGATCCAGGTCTCATACTCACACAAGAGAATCTACCTCTGGCCTAGTACATATATGCAAGATATGAGAGAAATCCCTGCAATAGTCACTGAGAAAATAGTGATAAAAAGTTGAAATTTTCACACTTTTGGTGGGGGTACCCCCCTTGTAATGTCTCTAGCAAACAGACGAACAGACAGATTTGCATGCCTTGAACAATTTTTCATCCTCGATAGATAAGGTATCTTTTAAAAAAAACTGCACGTCTCTAGGCCTTGTAGTTTTGGAGGAGAAGTTGTTCACGCGGACGCGTACGCCCACGCCGCAGAGTGACGACATAATGCCAGCTGACTGACAAGTCAGCTGACATAAAAAGGGGCAAGAAGTCAAGAGACATTTATGATGTAACTGTCTCTTCTTTATACATATATTTTTGGATATCTAAAAAGATTACATGAAATAAGATTCTTTAATATGCGATTTGTGACGAAATATGGACAGGAAACAAATTTTAAGTATCAGGTGAAGTGCAAAATCAACTGAAAGAGAAATATCAATGAAACATCTATATCCATGGATGCCAATACCAGAAGACCATGCGACAATATGTTCATCCACTATACAACTATTTATCCTTGTAAATGATTTTTAAATTAAAGACTGACAATATAATTTCTACGGTAAACCTGATGGACATAACTGGCACAAAACATAAATATGGTGGGGTTACAAAACTTTATTTTTGTAAAAGTGAGAGACTAAGGGATCTATTTATGCAGTTCCTATTTGTGTCAGTGTGTGCACAATATATAAGGTGGGAAGCGGTAGATATACTTACCCATCGTGATGGAAGACTTCTTCTGTAGTATTAAGTGTTGCTATCTTTCTAGTCGTTGGTGTTTCCTGTACATGTTGTTGTGTGGTTGTTGTGGAATTAGTAGTAGTAGTAGCAGTTGTGGTGGTGGAGGGTTGATCTATGAAAGAACTCACTGATGTACTCAACCCAAGTAACTCTGCAGCCATGTCTGAATCTTTATAACCATGGTTTTTTACACTGGTGGGATTGTATTACTGAACATTAAAGTAATTCCATTTAATCGATTGCAGTCCTTAAGTTTTTGGTACAAATTCAGTTATTTTTCACTACCAGTTTATATGACTATCCGAAAACTATTTGCACTTTCACTGACAGTTGGCAGAAACTTTTATAATAGTTTAAAATTCATCGATAAAATTTGCTACATCTACTAATTTTTGTCCCAGTGTTACTGTTTATGAATACACTAAATCATTTTTGCGTTAATTATCAATATGTATTCAGAAAGCATGATTGTGTCCAATTTCATAGTTTCATTTATATCCAGTACCAATAGTTCCTTCTGGGAAACCATTATAATTTCACAGGGAAATTATGTCCTTAATTGCTGTATTCAGCAAAACGTCATACCACTCAGAGCTATGTGACATGGTAATTCATATGAATCTTCAGCGGGAAACAAGTCACAGCTGGGCTAAAACACAGAAACACAAATCCATCAGAGGATGTGACTGGAAGATAATTAAAGCTCAGAATGGTAGAAGGGATGTAAAGTGTACTTGTAAAAGAATAAAATTCAGTCTATAAAATAAGCAAGTTTTACAGAAAAATCCAGCCAAAAAGCTGGTTACCCACTGCTGCCTAGTGGGTAACAAACTTGCCTAGGAACACAGATGACCTGGGTTTGTTCCTAGGTCCTGCCTGCTACATAGTGGCTTGGACAACTTCTTAAAATGGAGGTTCACTGTCACTCCTGGGACCTATCCTCTGTGGCAGTCAAAGGAACTTCCAGAGTGTCAGCCATGGCTTGGGCTGTATCTGTGTAATTTAGGATACATGAAATGGCACTCGGAGTGCTGCATTGGGGAGATATTGTACCAAGTATAAATAACATAAAATACCATACAACACTTTAAGGTATAACTTTTTTTTAAAAAAAAACCTGGGAGTACAAATTGCTTAAAATAAAAATAGAAGTTTCACTGTTGAGAAAATACAAGGTGGTCTATTCAATCTGGTAATGTGTTAGATCATTTTGACACTGACAAAACTCCCATGCAAATTCAATTTATTGACTATATCTCTACAAACTACAAAATCTTTAATGTCAATTTGTCAAGTCATGATGCAGTTTCCTTGAGAGAACAGCAAAATCTTGTAGTAAAGTAAAAAAAAAAAATTTGCAAATGCCACTGTGGCCTAGTGGGTAACACATTCGCCTAGGAACAAAGAGGATGTGTGTTCAAACCCAGGTAAATGCATAGTGGCTCGGATGACCACTTAAAATGGCGGTCCTCTGTCATTGGGTCCTATACCCAGTGGTGGGTTAAAGAACCTCAAAGACGTTGATAAATGAATCATCCTTGAGCCTCAGTGTTTCAGTTAGGGGAATGTCAGTAATTTTAGAGTTGGACTGTACTCGTACAGTTGGATGGGTCATATAGCACTTTGTGTCCTGTAATACATAGATATATTGCGCTGATTATAAATACACAATACAAGAATACACAATATAACAGAAAATCTGAACTAAATTACCGAAGTCACAGCGACAGATTTGGAATTCAATTAAGTGACTCTAACCTCTGTGGTTGGGGTTTGAATCCAGCTTGCGGCAATGTGTGTTACCCTGAAGCCCAGATCCCCAAATGACCTTCACCTTTGAAAAATAAAATGGATGTAAAATCCCAGTGTTGACATTAACTGGATAGCACGATTAACAGACATTATATCATACCGATTCTGTATAGTAAAATCAGCTTACACCAATATGGTGAAAACAGAGAAAGGGTCCAGTTAGTAAATCAGAATGGTCTTTGTCACACTGAAATGAAATAGCTCTTAGTTGGTCAATGCCAATTTTCAGAATTTTGGGGTATATAATAAACCTTCCTCATTTGTCTCCAAAATATGCTTTGTTTCATACCTTGTGTCAAGAACACGGCCTGGCGCATCATCACTTATATGTACTGCTTCAATGTTTCTAACTTCAAGAAGGTTTGAAAAACAATTCACAGAACTGTAAAATGCACTGGGTATGTTTTAATTATGTCAAAGTTTGATGCAATTTATTGGAGGTTTGTGTAAAAAAAGGAACTGATTCCATATCAAATAAAAATCCTTGCATGCATCCTTTCTATCATGAATGATGGCACTATAATCTCAAAACCTTCATATCTATAAGACCAATGGTGATATGCACAGATATACATGCCCACACAAACAAAACTAGAGGATCGCTCGCAAAAAAAAAAGATAATGTTTTTGCATAGCAAAAACAAAGCGTCCCGAAAAGGATATAAAGGTGAGTGCTAAAGTATTAAGAAAATGCTTCGTTTCTAGCCTTATACTGTTGTGGCAACCAAAGTCAGCGCAGTCTGCTCTATGTAGCACGGTTTTCAAGATATAAGCATTTTTGTGTTTTGCAAAAAATAAAAAAATAAAAAATGTCCGCTATATTTGGCGAGACAAAAATATTTTGAAAATTGGCATGGCTACTCTGCAGAGATACCCAGCAGGTCCAAAATTTTGTTGAGTTCGCTCCATATAGCACGGTTTTCGAGATATAAGCATTTTTGTGTTTTGCAAAAACTTTGAAAATTCAAAATGGCCACCATTTTTGGGGAGACAAAAATTTTTGTCAAGACCACTGCCGTGGTGTGTATCTCCCGCCGAGCATTAAAGCAGAAGAAATAGCTTTTCCGAGATATTCACAATTTTTCATTTTCGTGTGTGAAAGGTCTTCCAAAAGTAGGTGAATGAGTTATTTGAGAAAAATTGGCTATCTGCAATACTATTAAGAGATAATTCACATTTACTCATTTTGAGTAGGTGAATAATTATCTATGGGTCTGAAACTTCACCAAGTGAAAGCTCTCCCAAAAGTAGGTGAATGAGTTATTTGAGAAAAATTGGCTATCCGCAATACTTTTAGAGATAATTCGCATTTACTCATTTTGAGTAGGTGAGTAATTAGCTATGGGTCTGAAACTTCACCATGTGAAAGCTCTGCCAAAAGTAGATGAATGAGTATTTGATAAAAATTGGGTATCCGCAAAACTTTTACAGATAATTAGCATTTACTCATTTTGAGTAGGCGAATAAATAGCTATGGGTCTGAAACTTCACAGAGTGAAAGCTCTCCCAAAAGTAGGTGAATGAGTTATTTGAGAAAAATTGGCTATCTGCAATACTTTTAGAGATAATTCACATTTACTCATTTTGAGTAGGTGAATAATTAGCTATGGGTCTGAAACTTCACCAAGTGAAAGCTCTGCCAAAAGTAGGTGAATGAGTTATTTGAGAAAAATTGGCTATCTGCAATACTTTTAGAGATAATTCGCATTTACTCATTTTGAGTAGGTGAGTAATTAGCTATGGGTCTGAAACTTCACCAAGTGAAAGCTCTCCCAAAAGTAGGTGAATGAGTTATTTGAGAAAAATTGGCTATCTGCAATACTTTTAGAGATAATTCGCATTTACTCATTTTGAGTAGACGAGTAATTAGCTATGGGTGTGAAACTTCACCAAGTGAAAGCTCTCCCAAAAGTAGGTGAATGATTAATTTGAGAAAAATTGGCTATCTGCAATACTTTTAGAGATAATTCGCATTTACTCATTTTGAGTAGGTGAGTAATTAGCTATGGGTCTGAAACTTCACCAAGTGAAAGCTCTCCCAAAAGTAGGTGAATGAGTTATTTGAGAAAAATTGGCTATCTGCAATACTTTTAGAGATAATTCGCATTTACTCATTTTGAGTAGGTGAGTAATTAGCTATGGGTCTGAAACTTCACCAAGTGAAAGCTCTCCCAAAAGTAGGTGAATGATTAATTTGAGAAAAATTGGGTATCTGCAATACTTTTAGAGATAATTCGCATTTATTCATTTTGAGTAGGTGAGTAATTAGCTATGGGTCAGAAACTTCACAGAATGAAAGCTCTCCCAAAAGTAGGTGAATGAGTTATTTGAGAAAAATTGGCTATCTGCAATACTTTTAGAGATAATTCGCATTTACTCATTTTGAGTAGGTGAGTAATTAGCTATGGGTCTGAAACTTCACCAAGTGAAAGCTCTCCCAAAAGTAGGTGAATGATTAATTTGACAAAAATTGGCTATCTGCAATACTTTTAGAGATAATTCGCATTTACTCATTTTGAGTAGGTGAGTAATTAGCTATGGGTCTGAAACTTCACCAAGTGAAAGCTCTCCCAAAAGTAGGTGAATGAGTTATTTGAGAAAAATTGGCTATCTGCAATACTTTTAGAGATAATTCGCATTTACTCATTTTGAGTAGACGAGTAATTAGCTATGGGTGTGAAACTTCACCAAGTGAAAGCTCTCCCAAAAGTAGGTGAATGAGTTATTTGAGAAAAATTGGCTATCTGCAATACTTTTAGAGATAATTCGCATTTACTCATTTTGAGTAGGTGAGTAATTAGCTATGGGTCTGAAACTTCACCAAGTGAAAGCTCTCCCAAAAGTAGGTGAATGAGTTATTTGAGAAAAATTGGCTATCTGCAATACTTTTAGAGATAATTCGCATTTACTCATTTTGAGTAGGTGAGTAATTAGCTATGGGTCTGAAACTTCACCAAGTGAAAGCTCTCCCAAAAGTAGGTGAATGATTAATTTGACAAAAATTGGCTATCTGCAATACTTTTAGAGATAATTCGCATTTACTCATTTTGAGTAGGTGAGTAATTAGCTATGGGTCTGAAACTTCACCAAGTGAAAGCTCTCCCAAAAGTAGGTGAATGAGTTATTTGAGAAAAATTGGCTATCTGCAATACTTTTAGAGATAATTCGCATTTACTCATTTTGAGTAGGTGAGTAATTAGCTATGGGTCTGAAACTTCACAGAGTGAAAGCTCTCCCAAAAGTAGGTGAATGAGTTATTTGAGAAAAATTGGCTATCTGCAATACTTTTAGAGATAATTCGCATTTACTCATTTTGAGTAGGTGAGTAATTAGCTATGGGTCTGAAACTTCACCAAGTGAAAGCTCTCCCAAAAGTAGGTGAATGATTAATTTGACAAAAATTGGGTATCTGCAATACTTTTAGAGATAATTTGCATTTACTCATTTTGAGTAGGTGAGTAATTAGCTATGGGTCTGAAACTTCACCAAGTGAAAGCTCTCCCAAAAGTAGGTGAATGAGTTATTTGAGAAAAATTGGCTATCTGCAATACTTTTAGAGATAATTCGCATTTACTCATTTTGAGTAGGTGAGTAATTAGCTATGGGTCTGAAACTTCACCATGTGAAAGCTCTCCCACAAGTAGATGAATGAGTTATTTGATAAAAATTGGGTATCCGCAATACTTTTACAGATAATTAGCATTTACTCATTTTGAGTAGGTAAATAATTAGCTATGGGTCTGAAACTTCACCATGTGAAAGCTCTCCCAAAAGTAGGTGAATGAGTTATTTGAGAAAAATTGGCTATCTGCAATACTTTTAGAGATAATTCGCATTTACTCATTTTGAGTAGGTGAGCAATTGGCTATGGGTCTGAAACTTCACCATGTGAAAGCTCTTCCAAAAGTAGGTGAATGAGTTATTTGAGAAAAATTGGCCATCTGCAATACTTTTAGAGGTAATTCGCACTTACTCTGTTTGAGTAGGTGAGCAATTAGCTATGGGTCTGAAACTTCACCAAGTGAAAGCTCTTTGGGATAGCTGCTCTGCAGAGATACCCTGAAGATAAAAAATTTCGTCAAAATCGCTCTATGTAGCACGGTTTTCGAAATATTAGCATTATTGTGTTTTGCAATTTTTGCGCAAAAATTCGAAAATTCAAAATGGCCGCCATTTTTGGCAAGAGAAAATTTTTTTGAAAATTGGCATGGCTACTCTGCAGAGATACCCTGTGGGTCAAAAATTTCGTCGAAATCGCTCTATCTAGCACGGTTTTCGAGATATAAGCATTTTTGTGTTTTACAATTTTGCGAAAAATTCGAAAATTCAAAATGGCCGCCATTTTTTGCGAGAAATTTTTTGTTTGAAAATTGGCATGGCTACTCTGCAGAGATACCCTGTGGGTCAAAAATTTCGTCGAAATCACTCTATCTAGCAGGGTTTTTGAGATATAAGCATTTTTATGTTTTGCAATTTTTGCGAAAAATTCGAAAATTCAAAATGGCCGCCATTTTTGGCGAGACAAAATTTTTTTGAAAATTGGCATGGGTACTCTGCAGATATACCCTGTGGGTCAAAAATTTCGTCGAAATCGCTCTATCTAGCAGGGTTTTCGAGATATAAGCATTTTTATATTTTGCAATTTTTGCGAAAAATTCGAAAATTCAAAATGGCCGCCATTTTTGGCGAGACAAAAATTTTTTCAAAATTGGGATAACTACTCTGCAGAGATACCCTGCGGGTCAAAAATTTCGTCGAAATCGCTCTATCTAGCACGGTTTTCGAGATATAAGCATTTTTGTGTTTTGCAATTTTTGCGAAAATTTCGAAAATTCAAAATGGCCGCCATTTTTGGCGAGATAAAATTTTTTTGAAAATTGGGAAAAGTACTCCGCAGAGATATCCTGCGGGTCAAAAATTTTGTTGAAATTGCTCTATCTAGCACGGTTTTTGAGATATAAGCATTTTTGTGTTTTGCAATTTTTGCGAAAATTTCGAAAATTCAAAATGGCCGCCATTTTGGGCGAGACAAAAATGTTTTGAAAATTGGGAAAACTACTCCGCAGAGATACCCTGCGGGTCAAAAATTTTGTCGAAATTGCTCTATCTAGCACGGTTTTTGAGATATAAGCATTTTTGCGTTTTGCAATTTTTGCGAAAATTTCGAAAATTCAAAATGGCCGCCATTTTGGGCGAGACAAAAATGTTTTGAAAATTGGGAAAACTACTCCGCAGAGATACCCTGCGGGTCAAAAATTTCGTCGAAATCGCTCTATCTAGCACGGTTTTCGAGATATAAGCATTTTTGTGTTTTCCTTATTTGGAAAATTCGTAATGATTAATTAATCATTAATTACTCGGCCATTTCTTGACCAATCAATGCCAAAATCTAATGATTTCCAGATTTTAATAGAATGAATGTATTTGCCAAGTTTCAGGTGAATTGAGAAAATTCCTTTCAAGTTATCATCCGGACAAGCTTCCCCATCGAAAAAAGACATTTTTGGTCATGTGACCTCTCTGATTGGTTGAAATGTCACTGCAGCATATTCAAAAAAATTCCCCAAGGCTACTGCCTAAACCTGCCAAATTTGAAAAGAATCCGCCTAACGGTTACAGAGTTATAAGGAAAACAAAATGCGGAGCCGCCGGAGCCGCCGGAGCCTGAAGCTCTCCCATACACAAACAAGCGTCCCTTGCGGGACGCTTAATGAAAAATACCAACTTATACAAAAGTATTTAGTTCATGTTCATAATCAGATGTCATCAAAACGAGACCATGGTGTAACACATGAAAATGTCACTTTGGTGTTACATTGAAAAATGTCACAAACATGAAACATTTATATAAAGATGTGTAAAATCTCAAGATGTGATATAGGTGTAACATCTGAAAATGTCACTTCGATGAAACATTTGAAACTCAGCCACTACATTGAAATTTAACTTATGTTATCTTGAATTTCTAGTTTAACAGAAGTAGTTTGTCGAGTCCCTTGAAATTTTGTATTTTACAGAAATCTATCGATTAATTTTATTAAATGACATCTGCAGAATTCGGACAGGAAAAATCCTTGTATGCCATATCAAAGCAGTTACATATTGCATACAAAATCCTCTGTATTATTTCACAAGAAAGTCCAGTTTACAAAAAAAAAGTCATTGAGAAAAGCAAGTCCTTCGTTCTATTTCATACTTATTACTTACATGAGTGCAGTCTATTCCAGAAGAAAGCATTACACACAAAGTCAAAGTAAAACAGTCAAGAGACAAAATGGAAAATAAGAGTGTTTTGCTGAACTGTAGGATGACTGTTGTATTACAATCTGTGAAATCCAATACTGGATTACAGCTGTCCCAGCTTCAAAAGACAGTGTGGGACTTTCATTCAAAGTGTAGTGCTTAATCAATAATATTTACAACCTCAACTTACTTACTGCTGTGTTTCTTGTCCTCTTTAAAATAGATGTATGTATTGACAAACTGTTTCACAGTAAACATTTACTTGTGCATAAGTATCTAGCAAGGATGGCTCTTAGTTAGAATCAAATAGCAAAATCACCATTTGAAAATTTTGTGCGTTATTTCTACTGATTTGGCAAATTTTCTAATGTTTGGTACTTTTTCTTAAGTTTATACAACTACGATGTTTCTTACATAAAAAACCATAAATTTCCTTTCACTCCCTTTGTAAATCACAAAAATTATCACAGAACATAAAACTGGATGTATATCTGATACTTACATGAATAAGAACAGTTCTATTTCTACATACAATTTATGTTTGACAAATGACGTTCAAATACTGCAGCACTGTTGGCAAATGGATAGCAAATATCTGGTACTATTACCTCTCAGCATTACTTTTATTCACTAATGATGAGTGTACCACAATTATACAATGACCTGTAAATTCTTCAGATTTGGTGTTGTCTACCTATTAATTATATGCTCTGAGTATATTCAGGCTTGGCTACAGTTGGCAAAAACTTGCTTGTACTTTACCTCAAGTAAAACAGAAGAGTCGGTTGATATTTTAAGGTGGTTAGCATCAATGTTACTAGATAAATTTCCTCTGTTCAACACAAGGTAAAATAAAATCAAGGAAAAGTATACTGAAAGTATGCATTTTTAAATCGAAACCCTGAAAGGTCTTCGATGTAAAAGAAAATATCTTCATCTGGTAACTGATTGCAGAGGAATTATCATCTGAACCCTGTATTTGTAATCTCTCAATACTTTTAACATTCTTTCTATAACAATTATAACACTTTAGATAAAATACATGTAGATAAACTTCTTTAAACTTCATTATTTTTCTTTTCAAAATGGTTATTCACTGATCAAACTTGATAGCTTAAAGATTATCAATGAAACAAACTGATTGAAGGTCCCACTAGCAGTAGGCTGTCACCAAACTTATCCTTCTGTCTTTTGCGTAATATATGGGTACTGTATGGCTTTTGGAGATTATCCCCCTTTTACTCCGGAGTGCTGGAGGTATAATAAACTCCTGTAAGTTTCCAATTTAAATTTAACTGTTTTAAGTCAATGGTGGTTACCAATACAAAGACTTGGAGTAAGTCTACACCAGCAGATATTTGTGCTTTCTATTTGTGTCAAATTTAGGCTTTATGTGAATCATGAAATCAATCATGACAGTGTGTAAACTTATTCCTGGAATTGTTAAGCAGAAGAAATGACATAAAAAAATATGCAAAGAAGTTTTTCACTTTTAAATTCAGGCTTTTCTCCAAAAGTTAGATTATTGCCAGAATTAACCAAAAATCAATGTCAGAATTTCTAACCCAATGTCCTTAAATTGTTTGCTACTACATCTTACTCTAGAGATGTGGGTGAAAAGATACTTCAAACATTTCTTAAGAAAAACATCAATATATGTACATGGTTTGCACCTGTTAAATATGAAGCACGTTCAATAGATTTTTAGTTCAATACTTTTTTTTCTCTTGCATCATTCAAAAAGTAAATGCCTAAAGTATAAATATATGTATGGCAAATTCAAACATATGCGCAAAATGTGAAGCAACTTATTTAGTCTATTATTTCATTTAATTAAAATGAACAAATGGAATGGAAAGCTTCATGTTAGTATATGTATTATTTCTCAAGGAGTCTGTGTATGACTAAACTGACCGTTGCATTTGTCTAAAACTTGGAAAATTTTGAACCATCAAATAAATTTTAGCCCAGCTGTTCAGATGAAAGGAAAATTTGAGGGACAAATAGATTAGCAACTATGTAAAATAAAAAAGCAACATTTCAATAATGGGCTATTTCCTATAATTTTACCAATAAGTTAGTTTTATTGCAGTATTATTCAAAACAGTAGACTTTTGTTGGTACACTTTCATTTTTCTAAAGCCAGGAATATTTTGCACCAAATTCAGAAGTATTCAAGTCTTTTTCAACACTTTTTGAGTGAGAAACAGTGAAAAAAAACCTACAACAAAAGAATCAAGTACCATATTTTATCTTAACATATGTGGAGGATAAATATAGTCTGGATTAAGTAACTAGTGTCATAGTATCTATCACCTAACAAGAACAATGGAGACTTTTGAAGAGCGAATGGAAAGAAGGCAGGCACATTACAAGAGACGGCTAGACTATGTGACTCACAAGTTGAAGTACATGAAATCAAGTTTGGATGATTCTGCGGCAAGTAAACCTACAAAAACTACACCAAAAGGTAAGCTCCTAGCCTTGCTTAAGGTTTGAAAAAAGAAAGTATGAAATGGGACGCCAGTGGAGTTTTTCAAAGTACGGTGTAACACAACCCATTCCATCCAGTCTGTAAACAATGTGACAGAGAGAGTTTTGAACTTAGTTTAGAAACACTGTTTTTTTACACCATACAGTGAGAAACAACTGTTACAGTAGTTTAGTCACCTACTAATCATAGCGTTTGCCACCAAAACTGCAGTCTTGAGAATTTATGGATCCCTGAGATGATAGTAACAGGCATGGCAAACCTTGGCTATGTGATTATGGAATGAGTTTTCCGTGTCACCTTTACAAAGTATATGTTTCCTGTGAATTATGACTAAGAAATACTATCAGACCAGTATAACCTGAAATAAGAGACAATTTGAAATACAAACCTATTCCTGCATGTAGTGACAAAATGTCAAAGCTAGTTTTTTTATGTCAACAGCGAAGCCTAAAGGTGACATCATGACAGGCCCTTTATGCCCCACATGATATCGTGAGCTGGATTACACATGGGAGAGCCAAGTACATCTGAATGCCCTGTACAATAGATTGGAAAATACAGTGGAATTCCGTTTCATTGTCCAATTAAAATTAAAAGAATGAAATGATGACTTCTAGGCACAAAACCATAGGTTTGTCATCTAGGCACAAATCTATAGGGGTTTTTTTGTCAAATTTAATCCTTGCTTTTCAATTTTGCTGGGTATATAATTTTTTCTCCAGACAAATTATATTTCTTTTTGCAGTTCAACAAGGTAAGAAAGAAGATATGAAGCACAGGCAAGAATCTGGCACTGGTGACAAAATGGATTTTTCTGCTGATAAACAAGAAATGGCTGTAAAGGTATCTGCAAAAACACAAACACCTGAAAAGGCCGTTGAAAGTAAACCTTCTACTGACAATCCCAAAAAGAAAAAGAAAGCCACAGTCCAGTGTAAGAACTGTAAGTTATTGCAGAAAAGAATCGAAAGACTGGAGAAGGACATGAAAACTGTAAAGAAACAATTGAAGCTGAAAAAATAATATTTGTAGTGGAATGACATTTAACTGTATAAAACATTAACCAAAGCACTATTGTCGACAATAAAATTACACTAACCAAATATACCTGCAATATCCACCTTGTCTCAATTAAGAATTGTTGTGGGGCAAATTCAAATAGCCAAGAATATTAACATGACATGATACTAGAATTATAATGTTTGTCATGAATGTGTGAAAAAAAGACAAACTTTGTGATACAGTTCTTGGTGAATACAAAAATAAAATGTAATTTATACATCAGCAAATTTAATATAAGTACATGGTAAGGTTCAGACAAATGCAATCATATAGATATATTTTCTTTGCAAGATTTCTTTCTGCTTGATATGACTGATGTAACTGTCCAGTTAACTGTCTATCTATGAAATATTTGAAGAAAAGGGGTGTTCATTGGTATTTCTGGTTTCATTTATAAACATGACAAAAGAACCTAGTTTTATCTTCAACAGTTATAGGTAGATGATCAAATGAACAAGAAAAACAGTAATAATTGAATCTGCAACACTATTTATAATCCTGTTGACCCTTTGTATCTTACATCAAAATGTTATATACATTATGATTTAGAAGCAAAACACCAATCTTGCAATAACATATCTGTGTAAAACAAAGGAGATACATGGGAACGGACACCCTACTTCATAAATTAACAAGTTGCCCTATCTAGTACTTTTTATAAAATGCCTTTCAACATGAAAAGTTGTTGGGACAAAGCACATTACAAATGCAATATACACATTTTGTGTGAAATAAGTTTCACACATATGCAAATAAAAAGATGTAAGCTCATAGTTGTAATTCATCATATGATACTACTAAGCTTACTTCTTCCACACTTATTTTTCTTCCTTTTTTTTCGTAGAATGAAAATAGTTGCCATATATTCATAAAAAATAGCATTTAGAATTTGCACATTCCAGATATACTTTTATTGCAAATGTTTCACGATTGGAAATAAAATCGACAAAAACATAAACAATAAATGGAAAAAAAAATTGATTTTTTTTTCTGAAAGAACAGCACCAATAGCCTCTATTTTTCCATCCCAAAACAAATCAAGGTGGTTTACTGACAACGTCATCCTGATGTCACAAAAATACATAAGATGTAACGGGTCAATATATATTTTAAATACGGTGGAACTAAAGTCAATAATGTGGTGCTATTTCCATGCCCACAGAAAATAGAGAAATGTGTAAGAGATGAATATTCATTAACAATTCTGAATAAATGATAGGAGACAATAAATTACATATTATTTATTTTCCATGAAAATCTAAGTAAATAAAATCATATACAGCATTTACATTGATAAAATATTGTTAGGAAACCCCATGGAATTTGTGACCTCATATGTAATTACGTGCAGGTACCTAAACATAGCAACAAATTTCACATATTCTCTCGACAAAGTCATGGACTTGTACCAAGTGGTGAATATTCATGATCCAATTAAGGGTGTGACAAGTACAAATAATTGGGGTTAATGGCTCACAATTAAAGTTTTGACTTGACATCGAGCCCTTGTGAGGTTAAGTATACACCTTGACAGAAAACTACATCCAATATGGTGGCTCTAGTAAATGAAAAAAAAAAATACAGATATAAAAGCCATGAATCATCTGAATTACCTGATGTCACAATATAAAATACTGAATATTATGTCAAAAATGGTACATTATGCAATTTAATACAAGTAAGGTGTGTTATTAATGTTTTACTACGTGAAAACATAACCAGATCCATGGTAACTTTATATATGCAAGCAAACTGGAATCAGGTTGTCATGTAATTTGGCTTGTTTAATGAATGTTGACTACTCAGTCACAACCCTCAGAGCAAATAGAAACAATTAGTTGTACACATTGTTATTGAGCCCATATTCAGAGTCAATATAACTGAAAAATTGATCAGAATCACATTAATATCATAATTAGCCAAGTAAATACTACATAGAAATTTATCAATCTTTGAAACTCTTGCCAACACATTTTAATTTACTTATGAATATTCATGTTGCCAATGTTGCATGTTTCCCATTTCTTTCTGTAGCGAATGGACATAAAGAATAAAAAGCATGGGAACTCTGTCCATCACCATTGCACACATTCATTATTATCAGAAGGAATAGGCGATGATACAGACACTCAGTATACTGACGCACCCCTCCTGGCTTTAAAAACATCTCATTCCGTATGCAGACTCACCCCAGATTTTAAAAGACAAGCCACTCCATGTCACATTTCACCCCATAAGACAAGGGAAGACGTAGAACTCACAACTATAGCAACTCTCTATTCACAAACAATTAATACATGTATGTACAGTGTTGCCAGTTTAATGTAAATCTAAGACAACTCACCTTATTCTTTGAAATAGCAAGTTCAAGTGACAGGATAACTAAAATTGGGGATAAAATAAGACATGGGTAAGATGTCTTGAGAAAATATGGGTCGAGTTGTGTGTCAGCTGTACTAGTAATCATGCTACTTAATCAAAAATATCAATAAAGCATATGATAAAACAAATCTACAGTTAGATCTCCATGACTATAAAATACTTCAGGTACATTTATGCCGAATTGTGAAGAAACTAAAATATTTGTTTCATTCATTTTATTATGAATGTCAACGGTTCTATGTCACAGGGTTACTGAGCTAGTTTTCATGCTATTTGTTGGCTATTTCAGAAACTCTTAGTGTACGTACACATGTATGCGGCTTACGACATCCGACGGCCGATTTGCGACAGCGATCTTTTCCCTTCTTCTCATTTATGTTTGGTTGTTTACATGTATCCGACTCCGATTTGCGACATCCGACGTCCGATTTGCGACAGCGATTTTTTCGGTCTGGGAGCGAAAAAATCAGATGACAAGTGAATTTAGATGAATGTCCACAGAAAATTGGGAAGGTTGAAAAAAATTTGCCATCTCAAATCGGCCGTCGGATGTCGTAAGCCGCATACTTGTGTACATAGACTAAAGTTTCAATAATTTTCACATAAACAATATACAAACAAGAGGGTCACAGATGCCCCAAAAGGCGGGTTGCGCAGGCAGCAATAAGTTTAGCAACTGCTGTAATTACATTTAGAAAAGAAGGAAAGAAATGTTAGGTTAACCAGTTAGCTGAATGTGCAAGACGTGCTAAGAAACGTAAACAAGACAAATGAACGGACGGATTTACACCAATTTCGAAAGGAACCTAGCTATGATGGTGATGTATGTCCCTGTGAAGTTTGAATTAGATTGGAGTAACCGTTTTCGAGTTAGAGTCCGGAAACAAAAATGTGGACGGACAGATGGATGGACAGAAAAACGGACAAAAACGAAGAAACGGACGGAAAAACAGACAAACAAACAGACGGAATTTCACCAATTTCGAAAGGAACCTAGCTATGATGGTGATCTATCTCCCTGTGAAGTTTGAATTTGATTGGTCAAACCGTTTTAAAGTTAGAGTCCGGAAACGAAAATGTGGACAAACAGATGGATGGATGGACAGACAAACGGACGAAAAACGGACAAACGAACACACGGAATTTCACCAATTTCGAAAGGAACCTAGCTATGATGGTGATCTATCTCCCTGTGAAGTTTGAATTTGATTGGTCAAACCGTTTTAAAGTTAGAGTCCAGAAACGAAAATGTGGACAAACAGATGGATGGACAGACAAATGGACGAAAAACGGACAAACGAACACACGGAATTTCACCAATTTCGAAATGAACCTAGCTATGATGGTGATCTATCTCCCTGTGAAGTTTGAATTTGATTGGTCAAACCGTTTTAAAGTTAGAGTCCGGAAACGAAAAATGTGGACGGACAGACGGACAGACAGACAGACGGACGTCGGACACATCAATCTAATAGGCGGGTTGGTTACACGCAACCCGCCTAAAAATACATAATTGTTCAACTCTGTATGTAATAACCTTTCCAATGGTATATTAATTTTAAAAAGTGGTTATGTATTGGCAGATTTGCAAGCAATTAAAGATTAACAAAATTTCATGTTGCATGGATAAAAAATTATTGGCAAACAAAGTCTTGTTTAAACCCAAAATAAGGACTAATAGAGTTTGATAAGTGATATCCAAGTACATGATCCAACAGAAATGATAAGTGTATCATATCAAAGACAAATACTAGTAGATTTTGACAGTTTTCATATTAAGAAAAAATTCATTTTATACTGGCTGCGGTTTTGCTATATATGTTGTGAACACGCGAAAACTAGTGCTAGCATGAAAACTGGATCGTCGACCATACCAGGCTCATTTACATGGCAAACTTTGTGGTAAGTAAAGTAAGTTCAGCCCACATGCGCAATAACAACTGGCACTTACTTGAAAATCCACCACAAAAATAAAAAAGTATGTAGTTCACCATAACATCATTTCTTTTAAATCTGATTGACAGTTATTTTTATAAATGATGCTGAGTCCAAGTGGGTATTTGGAGGTATAAGGACTATGTTCTAAACCTTGTATTTTTTCCTTGACCCACTTTTATAATTAATAACTTTACATATACACTTACAAATTGTTATGAAAATTGTACAATTATTGCATAAACCATTCAATATTAGGTGTGTGCACAAAATATATTTTCTGTGGTAAATTTTATTTAGTTAATTTTGAAGATTATTACATCTGTATTTTTTATCAAAGACAACAAGTTATTTAATTTTAATAAACATGAAAAAAATGTAAATTTTTTTATATCTTTCCTATCTTTCTACAGATATTCAGTAGTTAAAAAAATGAACAATTATTGTGGTGTTAATAACAATTTTACAATGAGGAGATAGGAGATCCTATTGCTCCTTACCTATTTTTGTTGGTAGCTGAAGTTTTGGCTTGTCTTATTCAGAACTCTTCTGATGTAACAGGAATAAGTGTTGGCAAAATTATGTACAAACTTGCACAGTTTGCGGATGATACCACAATCATACTAGATGGGAGTGTTAATTCATTACAAGCAGCCTTAATATTGGAGATCTTTGGAGCACTATCAGGCCTTAAAATTAATAGTGAAAAGGCTCGCTTAGTATGGATTGGGAGTGAAATATCTTCAAAAACCATGTTAAAAGTTTCACATAAACTATATTGGGGAGCCTCTGAATTCAACATGTTGGGAATAAATTTTGCATGTGATTTCACAAAAATGCCAAATTTAAATTATCAGAGTGCTCTCATTAAAGCAAAACAAGTAGTGAATTCATGGAAATACAGATATTTAACACCTATTCGGAAAATAACTATTGTTAAGACCTTAATAATCTCAAAATTTACCCATTTATTTATGACTTTACCCACTCCTGTAACAGTTTTAAATGATTTAAACAAATTACTTTTTAACTTTATATGGGATGGAAAGCCAGACAAAATTAAAAGAGAACAGATGTGTGCTAACAAGTTAAAAGGGGGCCTCAATATGACCAACGTTTACAACTTTGAAAAATCTCTGAAATTAAATTGGCTGAAACAAATCTTCACTGGACGTACAAAGATTTGGCTATATATATTAAGTAATGATACTAAACTTAATCTTAACTACCTTTCATCTCTGGGTAGTGAGTGGTGTTTATCATTAATGCCTAAGTTGAACCCATTTTGGAAAAAAGTTTTTTCCTATTATAATCATTTTTGTCAACAGAGTCAAAATATCAAAACAAATGAAGATATACTATGTACCAGTATCTGGCTAAACAAGTCTCTAGGGACTGAGAAAATATTTTTTGCCAACTGGTTTAAACATGGTATACAAGTTGTTGGAGATATTTTAAATTCTGAAGGTAACATTTTTCCACTTGAAGAAATAGAAAAAAAATTTAATTTTACTGTTAATGTCCTTAATTATTTCACAATGAGAGCTCTTACAAAAAAGTACATATCAATGAATGGTAAAGATATCAATTTTGATTTTAAGAGACCACATATCCCAATGCATGTCCGGGCCCTATTAGGATCTAGTACTAAGAGTAAATATGTGTATCTAAAGTTGCAACAAAATGAAAGTTGCATACAAAAACATGAACAAAAGTGGACATTGGATTTACACCTTATAGAACCAACCAGTGATAGTTGGAGTACAATATATAAGATATATTTTTATACTCTTCGAGATAACACTTTTATATGGTTTCAATATCGTGTTTTACATAGAATTTTGGGTGTGCAACAACTGCTTTATAAAATCAAACTTTCGAACACAGAAAATTGTCGGCTGTGTAATGAGCATTCTGAAACAATTTTGCACTTATTTTCAGACTGTCAGGAATCCAATAATCTGTGGAGAAATGTAACATCCTGGATAAATACAAGCTTAAACATGCAATTACATCTTGACATGAACATGAAAATATTGGGAAATATTGAACCAGGTCCCAATTTTGGCCTTTAAATTTTATACTTTTAGTAACAAGACATTATATTTTTACCAGAGCAAAGAAATTTGGCAAACTAAATATTTATCATCTGCAAAGTATTCTTAAAAAAATATGTTCTGAACAGGAAGCACTCTCAAAATTGGAAAATAATAATAAATTCTTTGAGAAAATATGGTCCTGTTGGAAAAATCTCTATAAAAATATTTAATATTTCTGGAATAAACCAAATTTAATATTTGAGATATTTTTTTCCCTTTTCTTAATTCTGAAATAATAAACATCAAGAAGTTTTGACAATTGTAACCACTGTAATGTAAATATTGATTTGTACAAAAGCTTCAATTACTGATTGTTGATTATTGCAGTGTCATGTTAAAATTCTTTATTTTCTTACATATTTATGTTTTCTTGTGCCAGTTGTAATTAAGTATATGTATATATCTGTATTCAATAAAAAAAATTAGTAAAAAAAAAAAAAAAAAAAAAAAAAAAAAAAAAAAAAAAAAAAATTTTACAATAAAATATGTGATTGCTGCAATTTTCTTTGATTTGTCACGTGATTTAATAAATATAAAACTTAAAACTACAATAAAATCCGAAGAGATACTGCTTCCCACCATAACTTATCACAACTTGGGCACAAAAACCTTAGTTTAGCTTGTTTTATGTGTAGTAGATTTCTTTTTATTTAAATATATATGCATTGATACAAGCGCAAGTTATAAAAGTATTTTACTGACACAACATCAAAAGAATAAACAATTTAAACTCATTTTTAATCGGCGATAAAATTATTTCTGCATGAAATCAGCGCCCCAACTTGGCACAATTTGAATACCGAGATTGTCGAAGATATTTTAATTTTTAATTGTTTTGCCATCACTTCAACTCGGGTGGCACGAAAGAGTGTATGGAGGCGTATGGGAGTGTATGGAGGTGTATGGGAATGTACGGAGGGATATGGAGTATAAAAAAAAGCATATTAGAGTGGTATAAATGGGACATGAAAGTCCCTAAACCATTGAAATTTCATAAATGTGTTTACATAAAATGTCTGTCTGAAAATGAGGCTATAAACCTTGAGTTAAAGTGATCATATGACTAAATATATAACAAACATGTACATCTGATGTACTGTTTGATAGTATTAAATTCAGACAATTATCAAAATATGGATCAAAGTAAATATCAACATAAAAACTTTGAGTTTTATTTAGCAAGCATGCATGAAATCAATCCGCCAAATTAAACCATATAATATAATGTATAAAGTACTGATAATACCCAGATTGATAAATTTGAAAATACATTTAAACAACATATGATAACAGAAATTGTGAAAAATAGAATGGTTAAAGGTTGTTTACAGTCACATACACCATTTATACCAGTTCCAGACACTTTTTTCATCATTCCATACGCCTCCATATACTCCCCTACGCTTCCATTCACTCCCATACGCCTCCATACACCCCACACACTTTTTAGTACCACCGCTTTAACTCTCTTATTTTGTAAGTAAAAAGTTTATTTGCTCATAAGAAGGCGGAAGTGCACAAACTTTGCCAATGGCAGTCAAATAACAACAGATATTTTGTCTTGTATTTTGTGCCAAGCTAAGGTGTGTACCAAGATACGAAGCCAAGGTATACGAGCATCTCGTGACCACGGCAGCTTGTGACCAACAACTCGTACCCACAACTCGTACTCGTACAAAATGTTCTTTTTAAATATTGCTCCACTAACTTATTTATTTTAAAATATTGCAGGAAAATCCACGGACTTCTGTCTCTTCATGTTTTTTCTAATGTGCATAAATTACTTTACAATAGTTCTAGGAAGCCCTCTGGGAATTCCATGACCTGACATTTTTAATTTGCATATTTTATTTCATAATATTGCTAGGCAACCCCCACGGAAGTACGATAATTTGAAGTTTTTGATCTCCAAGTGAACAGACGTTTTCACATAAAATACTTACTCTTCAAACAGCATTTCTATTTATTAAATATGAAATACTGTTAGAAAACCCCATGTAATTGGGTGATCTCATATTTTTTCATAAATATTATGAGCTGCATATACAAGTAATCAGTATTTGATATTCAAGCAGAAATAATGTTTGTGTACGAGTTGTAGGTACGAGTTGTTGGTATGAGATGCCGTGGTCACGAGTTGCATGTAAATCGAAGCCATGCAGTATGTCAATCACTTTGGTACTTACAGGGGGGGTCACCAGGCCTGGGGTCAAGTACATGGAGCCAAGTACAAGTACAATTACTTTGCCAAGTTGCAAGTACAAGTACTGATCTCAAGAGTCAAGTACAAGTACAAGTACTTTGAAAAATTGCAAGTACAAGTACAAGTACTTTTATAGCGTACGACCCCAAAACTATAATAACTAGATAATCACTATTTATTTAAAATAAATTATTTATTGAGACATACAATTTAAAGCAATCATTCAATAAACACTGATGAGCTAAAATCTGCTCCATTACTTTTCTGGTTACACTTAATAAATACAGGTCTTTCAAAAATTTTGTCTGTGAGACTCGGTAAACGGACAAAACCCCACTGGGCATAACCCCACTCAGACCAAACCCCATCGGGCAAAACCCCACTCAGACACAACCCCACTCAGATAAATAAGAATGAGGACAAAACCCCACTCTTCATGAAAAACCAAAATATTTATTATGTGCAGAGTTTTAATTGATACAAATACAAAGTCATGACAAAAATAGACACTGATAGACATTTGTATGACGAACATAATGCAAAACCACATTATATTTAAGCACTAATATTTAAGCACATTATATTAAGCAAAATACATAATTGCTTTGGTCAGTTATATTAATTTTCATCAAACACACTGTCCAACACCTTCAAACTACAGTCAGAGTCCAATGCCACGCAGGAAATGGCAGTAAAAAGTTCCTAATAGGTTGCCTAGTTTTGTCATGCACTTCCTAATATCCTAATGTCCTACAGTTTTCACAAAATATTACAAAATTTGTAAGCATTTGTCATGCACTTTCTAATATCCTAATGTCTCACAAGTATCACCACATATCACAAAATTTCTAAGCACTTTATATCCTAATATCCCACATTTGTCATAAGATATCACAGAATTTGTCAGCAATATAATGAAATCTAGAAGACAATGATTACTTACAATACCTGCCCACATTTATCTACACAGATTGATCTAACAAGATTAACTGACGATTGCAACTGAGTAGCTACTACCACTGAATACAAAGCCCACTTCAAACACTAGCAAATTTAACTGTTCCTTTAATCATAAAAGCCTGAGTAGTTAGTACCACTGAATCAATTCAAACTTAAGATTTAACTTAACATTTAAAAACACCCCCCTTAACATCTTCAAATTTTTAAAATAATTTTAAAAGTGGGGTTTTGTCCAGAAATTAGTATAAGTGAGTGGGGTTGTGTCTGAGTGGGGTTTTGCCTGATGGGAACAAGGGTCACGTTAGCGAACGGGACAGCCATAGCGAACAGCAATCTACCGTGACATTTAAAACAATAGACAGCAGGGGGGTAGGGTTCACCAGTGGTTAGATGACCACTTACTTATTCATACATTGAAATAAGAAGGGTGTTGGAACCCTGTGCCCCAGGGGCCGTATTCACGAAAGGTCTTAGCCAAGTCTTAGGCTTAAGTTGGCTATATTTTTATACAAAAGTTAAGCTCAAGACTTGGCTAAGACCTTTTGTGAATACAGCCCCTGCTATCTATCTTTTTAATGTTGTGGTAGATTGCCGTTCGCTATGGCTGTCCCGTTCGCTAGTGGTGGTGAACCAGTTTACGCCCGGGTACCAATTCACGCCCACCCCTAAATTTATCCAAAACAATCACAGTTAAACAATAAATTACAAATGTATATGATCAATTTGATGATTATCTATAATGTGGTAAACATATTCTCTATGAAAAATTATAAATCTTCAAGAAAATTGAGGGTGGGCGTGAATTGGTACCTGGGCGTGAACTGGTCCACCACCACTAACGTGACCCCTCTGTACTTGTTCACAAAGAAGCTATCAGACAAATAGCATATAGTATGTTCTAGTAACTTCAGGTAAGTATAGTAAGTACTGAAATGACCACCCGAACGTGGGAATATTGACCCCCTCCCCCCAATACACGATTTGCGAGTTTCGTCCGCCATTTTGAATATTTAATTAGGGAGAGTAAACAAAAAACGTCTGTGACAGAAGAACCAGGAAGTAGCGAAAATCAATTTCAGTGGATACTGTACATTAACACATATATATTATTAAAATTATTACTGGAAATGGAGGAATAAATTATATTAAATCGTTCTGTATACACTACAGAATTTATGAAAATTATATGCTGCAGTTTTAATACAATATCTCCTATTTTCGCCCACTGCCAGTTGTCAAATTAGTACTATTAACAAGTGCCAATATTTCTTTGATATTTCTGAAGCCTACAAATGTGTTGCATACATCAATAGAGAGGTATGTTTACAGAGCTTCTGCTCGTTTTTTGCTGCATCAAAATCAAAAGAAATGGATGAGAAATCGCAGTTTAAAAATTAAGTTCAAACCCTGAGTTCATATAAAGGTCACTTTCGGCAGAATTCCCTATTATCTGCTTATCTATTATACTCTTATAAAGTCATTTGGAAGGTAATTTAGGAAATCATATGCAGATATGAATATTCATGAGCAACATTTTTTGCTGACTATATTTAATCCATGTACATTTAATCCAACCTGAGGTCAGGCCATAGCAACCTTGACCTTTCAAATATTGTCTCTGTGTTACTAGAACTTACAGTTTGTGCGCATTTGTTACATAGTTTGGAGAAATTAAGAACAGTTTTTAAGATATAAAAGTCAGTGGAAATTTTTATCCTTATTAAAAAAATTAAGTGCAACCTCAGACTGAGAGGCCTGGGTTTGATTCCCAGTGATGTGTAAATCAAGACATCATAGCTCAGTGATAGAGCACTCAGTCTGGAATAAGGGCTAAAATTCATTGAAGTACTTGACTGGAGGGATTTTACTTTAAAAATTTTGTGAATTATTTTGCATTTGTACTGTCGAACTTGTATTTTTTTGGTTCTGTGTGTTTGAGTTTATTTTTTTGTTGTGGAATGTGTTATGTATTTTGACTAGTATGGGTAGATACATCCCAGATAACATTCTACCGGTGGCTCACCGGCGTACGGTCGGCAGATTTTGCCACCGTTGGGCCACCCGTGGCCCACCGGTGGCTTTCGGTTGTATAATTAGCAGTTTGCCACCATTGGGCCAATGGTGGCTTTCCAACCAATCTTCATGTCTGTAGAATTTGCCACCAGTGGGCCATCAGTGGTTTTGGTTCAAGGTGGCAGTCAGCAATAATAAAGGATTTTGGAAACTTAGTAAAAATTTATTCATACGTGTGACTGTGTGTCTAACAATGAGATTTCAGTGAGCCCACAATTTTTAACTCATTATTTATCAATTTTAGACATACAAACAATATTTTTATTATAAATTGACAATACAAAAGTTGTCACCTATTAGTTAGGGAGTGCAGTTGTACAACATCTTGGTAGGACTTTGATTTGACCTTTCACCATGCTGCAGTGACCTTGACCTTTAAAATCTTTTCTGGGCCACATATGTAGTTTTACTTAACTGTGCTATTTCTATTGACACTTACACTTGAATACATTGTACAGCTTCATGTATTGTCTTGTATTTATCTTGATGTAAAAAGATAAGAAAATACAGCTGTATAATTACTATGGCAAGGTCTAAAGTCAGTGTAGATTTAACTTAATATTTATTTTGCTTCCATTTGCATACACCCAGACTGAGTGCTCTATCACTAAGCTATGATGTCTTGATTTACACATCACTGGGAATCAAACCCAGGCCTCTCAGTCTGAAGTAACACTTAATTTTTTATAAGAATAGATAAACAATTTCCAAAAAATAGTTCTGCATCTCAAAAAAATATAATTTTTTTTTCATGCATACCTGTAAATGCATAATCGATTTACAGTAGTGGATCCATGTTTCCATCTCATGTTAAAGCAATTTATATATGTTGAAATCTGACATTTAAGCTTTTTAAAAAAATTACTCAAAAATCAGTCGTTGAACTTATATCTGGTAAACTTGTATATTTGGAAAGCTTTGGAAATGTACTTTCTTGTGGTCTTTATTTGGCCAAAATTGATCGATAAATGCCAAAGTTATTCAGCATTTTATAACCCCTGCAACATATACATACGATTTACATGCAACTCGTGACCACAGCATCTCTTGACCAACAACTCATACCCACAACCCGTACACAAACATAAGAATAAAAATTATTTTTGCTTGAATATCAAATACTGAATATTTGTATATATGGAGCTCATAATATTTATGAAGAAATATGAGATCACCCAATTACATGGGGTTTTCTAACAACATTTTATATATTATCAGATAGAGATCAAATACTTCAAATTCTCGTACTTCCGTGGGGGTTGCCTAGCAACATTATGAAATAAAATATGCAAATTAGAACACGTGATCGAGGTCATGGAATTCCCAGAGGACTTCCTAGAAGTATTATACAATGAATTATGCAAATTAGAAAAAAAACGTGGGGAGACAGAATTCCATGGTGTTTCCTGCAATATTTTAAAATAAAATCTTGGGAACGAGTTGTGGATACGAGTTGTTGGTCATGAGCTGCCGTGGTCACGAGATGCTTGTATACGTTTTATGGACAACTCGGCCCACTTCAAACTCGGCCCATTTTAAAGTCGGCCCATTTCAAAGTCGGCCCTCTACAAAGTGAATATGAGAACAACTCATTAATATTCATATTTATGTATAAAATATGAAATCACAGTATTCTTTGCGATTTTTTAACAATATGTTATAGAAATGCTGCCAGGAGATCAAGTATGTTACCTGGAAACATGTACTTAGCTGAAGAATTAACATTTCAATTTCGTGGACTTACACAATTCATTTATATTCATGTATACACAAAAATATGAGGTCACAGAATTCCGTGGGATTTCCTTACAACATTTTATTAATAGAAATGTTACTTAAAAGTCAAATAATTTGCGTTAAACTTTGTTTAACCCAACTACCTTAATAAGGCTTATAGTTTCTATGGGCCGAGCTTGCAGGGGGCCGACTTTGAAATGGGCCGAGATGACCATACGCCCTCGTATACCATACAGCATATACACTGGGCGATAATAGATGATTTTACTTAAATATAAACTAAATATCATGACTTAAGCCACAAAAACGTTTATTTACCTCAAATAAATTCAGAACAAACTTTTGATGAGAGCTCAACAAAAATATGTATGGAAAACATTCAGAAATCATAAAATTCCATCACGTGAATGTCTATATCCTGGAACGTTTGTTTACTCCACCAGGAAGTAGAAGCGGAAGATAACAACTACCATTGCACATGCGCAGATCGAAACTCGCAAATCGTGTATTCCGTGTGGGCGATAATATAGGAAAACTTGGATTTTTTTTTCACTACACATTATATGGAAATGTTCCACTAGTCAATCGGTAGCTCCCTGATGATAACTGAAAGTAATGCTGTACATCTATATTGCTACTATTAAACACAACGTAAATGATACCTCACTTGTTTAGAGGATTCAATGACAAGCCGAACCCTCAACTAATGCCGAAAATTGATGGAAAGGACAAATATAACATTTAAATTTGTTTCGGTTTTATTGTATAATCTTTATTTATTTCATCATAATTTTGACCATATCTAAAAGTCTGAGCAGCAACCCAATTGGAAATAACCAGCGGCAGATTTCATGAGTCTTAACCCGGTCTCAGCCTCAAACTTGTGACTTTCAAATTATAGGAACATTTCACTTGAGTCCATGGCTCAAACTTTATGGATTTCACAAAAGGTCCCAGCTTTGGCTGAGCCACTGGTTTAAATGCTGAGACTGGTAGAAAATGCGCTTAAATTTTGTAAACAAAGGCTCAAATATGGCCACAATAATTCTTTCTCCACTTCAGAGTTTTAAATGGCCGGTTTCATGAACAGACTTAAGCCTTGAGTCAGACTCAAAAGTTGAGACTTTGTCTCAAATTTTGGAAATGTTTTGCTGGGGCAGATTTCACGAAAGGTCTTAGCCCGGTCTCAGGCTCAAACTTGAGACTTTTGTCTCAAATTATTGGAACATTTTACTTGAGCCCATGGGCTCAGCCTTAATGGATTTCACAAAAGGTCTCAGCCTCAGCTTTGGCTGAGCCACTGGCTCAAATGTTGAGACTGGTTGAAAGTGGGCTTAAGTTTTGTAAACAAAGGCTCAAATATGGCTGCCATAATTCTTTCTTCACTTCAAAATTTGAATTGGCTGAAAATAGGGTACAAGTATATAAAACAACCCCCTGAAGTAGTCTCTGGGTGTTTTTACATGTTTACAAGGTTTCCCATTGCAAAATGGTATTTAACCAGAGATATTATATGTCAAACAAGGAACACATTTGCCATCAGTAGAATATTTTGACTACAAAAAATGGTCACATGACACAGAAAACCACTGTGGTTATTTGATAAGCTTGGTCTCAACTGAGACCCCTTCTGTGAAATCCATTTGAGACAAAGACTTAGCTGAGCCAAAAGACTCAGATTTGAGCCAGTGGCTCAGCCTGAGACTGGGCTAAGTCTGAGACCTTTCATGAAATCTACCCCTGAGTCTGTGGAGTCAGACTCAATGCATTTCACAAACAGGCTCAACTTGAGACCTGGCTCAGTCACAGGCTCAAATTTGAGCCCATCAAGGAGGTGTCTCAAATTTGAGTCCAAGCTTTGATGCCAAAAAACACACACATAAAGCGATACAATTTGTTCCATAATGAAATTGATCAATCTTGAAATCTTCTATTTTCATTTTATTTTGTAATTACAGCCACATATTCAATATTTACTAATAACTAAAGTCAATAGAATTGACATGCTTTATATAGGCTATTATCAAGTGACAGGCCTCAAGGGTGGACTCAAAGCCAGACTCAACCTCAGCTGAGTCTCAATCTTATGGATCACTTAGAATAATATATTATCATATAATTTCTTTGTATTATGAATATTAAAGATATTTAAAATGATAATAATCATGAAATATAACTTTTTAAACTAAAATAAGCCCACTAAATATATGAAATGAGATTAAAAAGTTGAGACCATAACTTGAGACTGGTCTCAGCTGATCCACCCTTTCTGAAATCCATTTGAGCCAAAAACTCAGCCGAGACAAAAGTTTCAGATTTGAGACCCTGACTCAGCCTTGAGTCTGGCTCAGTTTGAGACTTTTCATGAAACCGGCCCCAGAAGTTGTTTTGGGGTGTTTTTACATGCTTACAAGGTGTCCCATTGCACAGTGATATTGGACCAGAGATTTTATGTGTCACACAAGGAACATATATGTCATCAGTAGAATATTTTGACTCCAAAAAATGGTCTCATGATAGAGAAAACCACTGTGGTTATTTGATAAGCTTGGCCTTAACCGAGACTACTTCATTGAAAACCACTTGAGACATAGACTTAGCTGAGCAGATATGAGACAATGGCTCAGCCTGAGATTCGGCTAAGTCTGACACCTTTCACATGATGTATAAATGTGTAAAGATATAAGTTTTGGTGGTGTGGCATCCATGCATAATGTTTAGCTGGGATAAACAGTAATTTTTGCTGTCAAACAAAAAATTGAAATTCAACTATTATAAGTTGAAGACAATACATTTGATGATATGCTAACTAAAATACTGAATGAACTACATTGTTTTTAATAATATTCAACATCACTGTTAATAAAACATTGTACACAATGGATTTTCCTTAAAAAGGGGAAATAGATTGACTTTCAAAGTCCAAAACAGTTCAATGAATCCAGATAATAAAAAAACCCCAAAAAAACCTAAAAAACAGGAATTTAATGTATGTGTATAATTAATAAATTGATAAAATATGCTAACAATGTTAATTTTAAAAGTATGAGATAGTAGGCATAATATTAAGAGAGGTCACAGAGGTGACAGCCTGTGATTGGATGCCAAAACTGCTAATCCACAGGGCCACTGAGGACCTCACATATGTACATTGAAGAAATATATTTAGAAAGGATGACATACAGCAATCTTGTGTATAAATGCATTAAATGATGCAAGTGGTGTTGATCAGAATCCATGGTCATCATATACATTTCTGTATACTTATAATGTGCTATTAAATCTATCAACACTGTCAGAGTCATGATGAAACAAAGAACATGGGGAAAGAGCTTAGAGCAAAACCAACTCGAAGCTTTGAATTTTTCAACAATAACCTATTAGTTTAGCACATAATGTTTTGTGAATATGTAAATCCACCCAACCTTGGTAAATTGTAAGTTTTAGGCTTTTTCTACTTTACATAGATCTTCTGTTATAAACTGTAATGTGGCATATAATAAATGGTACATCGCTCATTGACTGCTTCACACAGTGTATATGTCTTATTTTATCAGAATGCCTGTCAGTTCTGTTCTTGTTTTTCTTTCCATTCTTTTGTGTACTTGGTAAATACATTTTCCATTATGACCCACATAACCTAGTACTTGAGACTTGTTTACTTTTGTTAAGATCAATTTCTTTGGGTTGAGCATCATTGTTAATGTAATTTTATGTCATATTATGATAGGCCAATGGCCAAAGTTGGGGTTTTACGACCTGTACAACAGCTGGGTTGTACTAAGATAGGTCCTCAGCATTGTCAGCTGCTGGAATCAAACCCACACAGTGGTGATGGGTAGTTTGGGGAATATAGGAAAGTAGATGATTGTGCATTGAAAATTTTTGGACACTGGCTAACAGCTGTACCAGTTATCAGACTTCAGGCTGATGCCATGGATGATTCTCCCCAATAATCTCCCAGGTAGGACTTAAGGCATGCAGCTGTGTTTCCTATTAAGAAAAATGTCTTGTTTAGTTTTTGGTTTAAAAGTTTTTTGAAAGCTTTTTTTATTGTTTGTTTGACAAATTCTTTATGTTTACATCATTACTGCATAAAAAACTGTCAAACTATGATCTAAGCCTGAAACAGAAATGGGGACAGTCTTAAGGTATACACTTTTGACTCCTGAAAAAGAATTATTTCATGCCAAAAAAAGACACAGCTCAGATACTGTGAATAAAGTTAAAGTGATTTTCTGTTTTCAGGTTGCATTTTGGTGTTATGTCCTAATTTACAAAGTGATCTTACAAATTTGCATGATCGCATTGTAAATGATCCCACTATTCTGACTAACCATTCCAAATACAGCAATTATAAACATGCTGTACCTGAGAACACAAAAGTTTTCTCCAGTGGGTTGTGCTGCAAAAACAAAAGAAATTAGAGCTTCAATACAGATTCCAATTGCGCATGCAGATATGAATATTGATCGGTTTGTACTGGAATATATAACCCCAATTCAATGAATATTGTCGGACTCATGCATGCAGATATTGTCAAAATGCCACAAAACCAATGGGAAGACAACATAAATGCTCCTTGAATCAAAATATGACCCAGTCTGATGTATGGCTATAGTTTTCAAGTTACACGAATGGACAAGCAAAGAGACAAGCATACGATAAAAATCCTCTGGCCCACCTGTTTTGGAAGCAAGGGTAATAAACTTATATATATATATATTTATAACTCATTGGTTGTAAAACACAATCGTTACTATAGAAAAAATTCTTGTAAAAGCAGAGATCATGTCAGAAATTAAAAACTTAGGATCCCCAACATGGCAATGGTGTCTTTATATGTAAAACAATTTAGAATGAAATTTGATTGGAACTTTGAAATTTACTGCCAATGAAAGGATATATTAAAGGTCAGTATTCAAACACTTGAACACTTAAACATTTTCATACATACAAGATATAGCAAGAAAACATTTAAAAAGTTATAATGTTTGCAGTCAAGGATTTTATTAGACAATTATTGCCAATAAAAATAACTTAGTCTGCTGAAACAGGTACATTTATTGCATATTCTCTAAAATATAGAATTGGGTGTACACTTTTTTATTTTAATAGATAACTGATGAAGCCTACCTGCAAGTATTACAATATAAAATGCAAAGCACAGTACAGAAGTGCAATAATAATCTATGTAAAAAGAGCACCAATGATAATACATACTGAATTCACCCAAGCACACAAACTTCTGAAATCATGTAGTCCAGTACTGAAATAGATCCTGCCATGGATGTATAAATTTTCAACTCTAAATCTAAGTTAGATTTCCAATATGCAAAAGTAGTCATGATCATATTTCAAACAGAAATCATATTGAATATGGGAAAATGTACGACTAGAGCATGTTGAGAATTTTTACAATCCTTGAGGAATATCATTTTTAGTATTAAGCATTTCAAAATTATATTCTGATATTGTCAAACTTTCATCCTTCTTTTTTAAATTTGTGAGTTTTTTTTTGTCAAGGGATAGTTTTTATTAGCAAGGAAGTTTATTACTCTCTATCTATACCCAGATAGCATGCTGACATTGGGCCAACGTCGGGCCAACGTCGGCACATCCGTCGGCCCGACGATGGCTGCCGACGTTGGCCCAACGGCTTTTTGACCGGCGGCCCAACGTTGGCCCAACATCGGCAAGCCACCGAAAAAAAATTACTCATTGTATATCATCGACCAATCAGATTGTCCATAAACAACTTTTTCAGTGTGAATTTATAATGAGAATGTTATTTTTATTTCTAAAATTATGAAATAGTTGGTTAAAATTTGTGGGCTCACTGAAATATGATTTTTAGACATACCATAATAAATAATTTTTTACTAAGTTTCACAAAATCCCCTATTATTGCTCGCCACCATCTTGAAAAAAAATCCACCGTTGGCCCAACCTCGGCCCAACGTCGGCAAAATGTAGAGATATATAACCAGAGTTGTGGTTGGCAGTCAGCCGTTGGCCCAATGTCGGCCCAACGTTGGCAAAATCTGCCGACCTTGCGAACAACAGCCAACGTCGGTCCGATGGCGGCATGCTATCTGGGTAGTATCATTAGTATGTTTGGCAAAAAATTATCAAAAAATAAAATTTGAGGAGTAAATGAAAAGGCAAATATGAATCAAAGACTCCGATTTTTTGAAATGTTTTTATTTATTTATATATATTCTATATTACAATTTTAATTAAAATTCTACTCTCAAAAGTCAAAATTCAACTTGAATATCTTGTTTTGATAATTTGCAAAAACTTTAGCATTATGAAGAATAGTCAGTATCCAGCTATAATATTGACTTAATCTGAAATAAAAAAATATTGCGTTTTCATGTTCATTAAAGTAAGAGGTATGCTGTTGGTACATACATGTTGCATTTATAAAATTTATGTGCTACAGCCATTCATTTAAGCCTACTATATTTTATAACAGAAAATAGCACATAGATGACATGATGGTGACTGATTTATCCAACCTGTGCTCCTTGCTGCACACACAGCTAGCTATAGGTCTGTGACTGAATCTAATTGCAAGTAAGAGTTGTACAATATATATGAGTTGTTTACCCTTTCTTAATTGCTTGTGTAGGTCCATTCTTTACTGGTCAGAGCTGAAAACTCTTTAAAACTGGAACAGCAATGTTGATGAAGTTATACACTTTCAGCTTGGTTTCTGTATTTTTCTTTAATTTGAATAATTTGAAAGGGAAACAAGTAAAATATATTGTGTTTTTATTTACCAGTTTGCTGCATAATTAAAGTTCCTTTATAATTATAATGGCCAATATTTTAACTTAATATAATACTTAACAAGCTTGCATAGATATAATCATTAGGTATAGAGAATGTGATGCTAATTCTCTTTTTTGCAATCACTTAATTTAATTTATTACCAAAAAGTTATCAGGATTAGGAAACTGGATTATCTTATTAGTTGAACATAAAATAATGGATATCTATAATACAGTACATTATCAGAATGTACATATCTTGAGTAATGAAGTTTGAGTGCTGATTTAATTTAATGAGTAGGTTTATAGCTAATCTTCATCATACAGCAGAGTCTAAGTGTCAGAGCCACAAAGAAAGAAGGAAATATTTAGAAACCAGGGACATATATGCCTATACCGAAAGATGCTAACTTATTTAAATTTATGAAGAAACACAATGCACTTTTGAACACAATGAACTTTTCTCAAAGAACATGTCATGCATGAATTAGATGAAAAATTAAAAATTAGTGCATCGCGTGCATTTTACTAGCTTATAAATCAAGTAACTTGAACAACTAGTTAATTTATTGATTTCATGATTTCTATAAAATTTGTATGATTTCTAAGGTTGGATCTACTCAAGAGGAACTAGCTTTTAAAACCTACAATTGTTTCAACCATATATGATCTATTGTTTTCAACGTGACATTACTCATTTGTGTCACCATGATTTAGACAGTTGGAAGTGAAAATGTATACATTTTAACCTGATTACACTGTTGCAGTCATAGAAATAATATAAAAATAGTTTTTTTATATGTTTTTATGTTTGCAGTCAACCTGACTTCAAAGCTGCATGCCCTGCTGGGTATTGTATTTAAGCAAAGTGCACGAAACAAACAAAATGGACACAATGGAATGCGACATTTATTGCACACCAGTAATAAACTAACTGATGTAAAAGTAAATATCCTATTCTTTTTTCTGCATTATTTATATATTAAATGTAAATTAAATATATGACTGTAATGGGTATATTATGTCAATGTAAAAACCTGTAACCTTGAGTAATAATACACCTGCTGGTATATACTTGGGGAGGATTTTTTGCAGCACTGAAACAAAGCTAAAATGTTAGAAATAACCTACAACATTATATATATATTTATGCATAGATCTTAGGTAGCTCTATAAAAATCATTTTTCTGATATTTCAGAAATATGAGAAGTAGCATCTGTTCATGGTATTATTTGCTTCTCCATTGTCCTGGAGAAACTTCCAAACACGTATAAGTTTAGTAACGACCAAGTGATAAGAGCTCATTTTATCGTTCACTCGTCAAAACAAAATAAATAAAGATAAATAAAACTTAAAATGGGGAAAAAGCAGCACCAGAAAGACAAGTTGTAAGTATTTGCCATTCATTTAAAATTGAAACATCTTGTATTATTTACTGTTGATTATTGTTGAAATTTAATGCAAACGTATCGATACTGCACAGTGGGCAGTGATTTAGGCAGGACAGTCCTGTCGGACACAAAATCGATTTTACATAGGAATACTGGTTGACACATCGATTTTCATATGAAAGTGTATGCTTAGATTTAATTAAGAAAATTATAGTTTTTTGCTGTATTGCTATTTGCGTAGCCAACCACTCGAAAATTGTTACAGCCTGCCGAATTTCTCATTACCCACAGTAGTATGCACTCAATGGTTGTGCACTCGATATCAGTACCCTAGCTTTATAGCGTACTCAACAGGTCTGTATCCAAGGCATAGTGAAGCAATTAGTTTTTAAGGAAAGTTTTTTGAGTAGTCAGAAATGGGCCAAAGACCACTCTCTGAATTAAAATTATTCAGTTTAGCATGGGTTTGTACTGTGCAACAGCAGAATAACTTGGCTAGTGTTACGAATTACGTGCAAGTCGCCGACAAAACAACTCGCAGACAGCAACTCGCCGACAAAACTCGCCAACAGTGGATGACTGCAAATGCTTCTGTTTTATAAAGTATTGCAAGGAAATGCCAGGGGAAATCCGTGACCTCATATCTTCTCATGAATATTAATAGCGTGAGTGTACATGGCCGTGAGTTCAGGGGCCGTATTCACAAAAGGTCTTAGCCAAGTCTTAGGCTTAAGTTGGCTATATTTTTATACAAAACTTAAGCCTAAGACTTGGCCAAGACCTTTCGTGAATACGGCCCCTGGAGTTTAAAGTATTTAAACCAGTCTACTTTTCATCTGCAAACGTGATTAATTTCATTAACCAATGAAATAATTTGTTGCTGAAATCTCACTCGAACAAAAAAAAATATATTTTACAGTTCCGATTTTGATGTAGCAAAGTATTTTACAAATAAGAAGATCCAGGAAACCAGTCTAATTTTCGTCTGCAAACGTGATTAATGTCATTAACCAATGAAATAATTTGTTACTGAAACCTCACTGAAAGTATAAAAAAGTATAACAAAGTTCGTATATTTTATAAGATTGTCGGCGAGTTGTTCTGTCGGCGACTTGCTCATATACCAGTGTTACATTTTGACAAAGTTACAGGACATATATCATAAATAAGCCAAGGAAGGAGTGGTTAAAATTTGGGTACACTAGCAGTGATCTTTTGTACACAGCCATTGGGTACGCTAGCGATAATATAGATCTTGCATACACAGCCGTTGGGTACGCTAGACCAATATCACAACTAGGATACACAGCCATTGGGTGAATAACCACTCCGTTTAAAGTTATATTTTGATGACAAATATTTTCTAAAATTTTAATCCAGAGCATCTGCAAATTGCTTCTTTAGTGTCTGACATGAAAACTCCACTGTAACACTTTTATTTATTCCTTGTTTTGTAATGGTTTTTCCCTTCAAAATCTAATTAAAAATTTAAGAAAAAAATCTGTTCTGTAGGATATTAATGAATACAAATTTCCATGCACCAAACAAATTCAGATTGAAAATTTATTTTTGATAATGTTTACAGAAAGTGGAAATGTTTAGTAACAGGAAAACTCCATGGATCATCATATGTTGCAACAGATGCATTTTTATTGAATTTTAAAGTTGAATTGAAATAAAGACATCTAAAAAAATATAAAACACAAGAACTATGTGTATTACAGTGTTGCTTCTAGGATGCATGTTATGCTGGATCACGCATTAATTCACCTACAAGCACGGATTTTATTGAAGTCTGCGGTGAAAAAATTATATGAGAACATGTAGTTTGCAAGGTGGTACCGGAAATATATGAAGCAAAAAGGCAAGAGATCTAGAAAATCGAAACACTGCATGGATCGGGAGTTTGTCAAGGTTTTGATTTTTCTGTTGAAACATGTTTTGAAAAATGCTTGTTGACAATGTGGTTTCATAATCATTTGCATGTATCAAAGAACTCAAATATGTTATGTGCTACACACAATATTTAGGTATATTACACCTAAACACATAAAGATAAGCGAACAGTGGATGGTCAAAAATGGAAGCAGGAAAAACGACAGGAACAGGAGTTTGGATTGGGCCTACTACACGTGTACAGTACTGGCAATCTACCAGTGAATACCCAAAATCAATATTTTAATTTTAAATTCCATTGCTAGTGGCTTTCTACAGTAAACGTCCATGTGTTAGAAAATATTTAAAATTTACTGTATATTGTCAGCTTTATGTCTTCAAAAAAATTATCCAAAGGACATACAGTACATGGGTGGAGATAGACCGAGTCTCTGTCCCGTTGCCAACTGCTATTGATATACTGATGGCTGTTCTGATGGTACCCTCGCCATTGCATACCATCAGAAATATCAACAGCAATGTGCGGCGGGACAGAAAGTCGGTCTAGGGTGGAGACAAAGATAAACTGGACACAAAGATAAGCGGTCTTCAGAGTTTTTGAGCATTTTTGTTGTTTATACCACTGGTATGTGAAAAATTCTGAAGACCATTTATCTTTGTGCCCATTAATCTTTATATCTACCTGTGTACAATTAATTAATGCTTTGATTATGCTGTTCAACATTTTCTTTTCTTGAAGTTGTTATATTTTGGTAATCTCTAATATAGGCCGTTTTTACAATGAACTGGAAATACCGGAGAATGCCCATTTTGTAGACATGTAGAAGCAATTGTCCTTGACCTCTAAGAAGAAAATATAAGGTGGTCGTTCACCGGTAGGTGGACGTTTACTTATAGAAAGCCGCTAGGTTTAGGGTTTATTTTTGTTTGGCCAGACTGTGAAGTGACATTTACTTTTATACATAGCCGGTTAGCCAAGTGGCCTGGATCAGTGACAGATGTCCATTGTTAAAAATGGCTAAATAAACTGTAAAACTAGTTTAAATTAGTTTAAAGGTTATCATAAAATTGTCCCCTAAAGTTTTAGCCCCTACCCTACAATTTGTGCTGTGATGGGAGATTGCCCCCACTTTTTGAAATTCCTAGAATCAATCAACACTGGTGTTACATATGTTTTAATACTTTTAAAGGGAAAACTATGATAATTTACATTGGTGTCCGACCCAACTGTCCTGTCCAATTCACCGTGTAGAATTTTCATCCAACTAGTCACCACAGCATCTTGTGACCAAAAACTCATATACAAATGCTACTACTATACAAGCATCAATATTTTATGACAGAATCCATTGTGACAACAAAAATTAATTATGCTTGAATATCAAATACTTGTACATTCAGGTTATTAATATTGATGAAGAAATACAAGATTTCCCAATCTTGTGGGGTTTTCTAGCAATATTTCATTTTTAATGAAAAGAAATGCTGTTGAAGATCGTGTATTTTATGTAGGAATGTCTATTTAGTGGAAGATCAACTGCTTCAAATTCTTGTACTTGTACAACTCAGTAATATTCATGTATGTGCATGTGATGTCATAGAATTCTTTGGGGTTTCTCACCAAAATTTTATATTTTTAATAAAGTGATATGGAAATTGGCATTTCATGTGGAAAGTAAATAATATCTTGGGTACGTGTTGTTGGTCACACAATACTCGTATACTGTACTATAGAATACATCTGAAGGTTCGTATTTCTTAACATATAAGGAATATTCAACCCACTGTATTTTTGCACACTTGGTATTTTCTAAGTTTTGGTAAATGACTAAGCTGAAGAAATAAGTACATATTGCCAGGAAACAGCTGCTGCTCAGGTACCCAAGTTTGTAACTTGCATTTTTTGACAGTGTTGACACCTCTTCACAATAGTCTTACTTTCTAAAGTTATTTATGTTCCATTTGTTTCAGCATCAGTATTGCTTTTCCTTGTCAGTTTTTTGGGCAGGTGACATGGGTAGCTGATCATGTTGAATTTAATTATACTAACACCTTTATGTAATATTCTTCCACAACCAAATTGTCAAATGATATGCACTACAATTAATTATTGGGCTGTATTTAAATTTGCTTCAGATTTTTATATTTCAATAAATTGTTTCAATTGTCGTTCATTATACCATAAATTGGAAATATCACTGAATGCCCATTTTGTGGGCCTATAGAAGCATTAGTCATTGATACCTAAAGAAGAAATATAATGTGGGCATTTAGTGGTAGAAATCCACTAGAGGGGTTGACACAAATTTGGGGGAGACTAAAACTAAAGGCTTCAGTTCAGCTTGACATTCATCAGTGTTGTTAATGTAAAACTTCATTACTGCATTTTGTTTCACATGGGACGGCAGCTATTAAGTGGTTAGAGCTGGTATTGAGATTTTACCCATTACTCTGTGAGTCAAGCTGTTGGGACATTTTAATTAAACCACTGAAAAAGAAATGAATTTAAAATAAAATAGTAGATCACAGTCCTGCCAACCTTATGTTGAGGCTAAAACTGGTGTGAATACCCATTACCCAGTCTGAGATGTTAACTGTTATTAAAAATCTTATGATCTTTTCACATAAACATTGTGCTGCATTATACGTGCATATTTGAACACCCTCATTGCCATCATATCTTTTATAATAGTTATGTACTGGGGATACACTATTTTGCTTGGCAAATTAAATACACGGTATATAGACTTGCTGAAGTTCACATGAAGGTAACTGGGTAATGATGTTTTCCTAATATTTAAGGCATACAGAAAATTGGTTCGATCGAATATACCCAGTCAAAACCTATGGTGTGAGTGATGACCTGTCTGGGGATATGTTGATACAGAGTTGGCATAATCTAGTTAAATACATATGTAAATTGAGAAAAACACCTCAAGGCTTAACCACTGCACAACAGTTATTGAGTCATAACAGATGTAAACTTAAGACAATTTTTTATTTTATTTTCAGATACCTGACAACTACAGAATGGAGCACTCTGTATGGTGGGAAAAAATCGAGTGTTGAGGAAGCAAAGAGGGCAGAATTTCGCAGATTACCTTTTTACTGTTGCAGGTAAGTAAATATTTTATTATCCACCGTAAGCTGTATTTGACCCTTATAGGGGGGGATATACGGAGCGGGATATATTTTTTTTGTATACAACGACACCTCCATACCATGGATAATAAGTGTAAATTACTTCCTGTTTTTCACAATATCTCAGAAACTGTGTAACCTATAAATAAGTGTTATATATCATTAGAAAGGTCTTTTTACAGCCCCGCTGCTCGTTTTTTTTGAGAAATTGCAGGTTAAAGATTGAGGTTTATATTCACTGGTGCCCTTGTCTACATCACAACTGTTTTCACATTCTCTCTTTAAATATGAATATATTTAATTCTTATAATACAAAATGGGGGATAATAAAAGTAAAACACCCCTCATTGGACAAATACAGAAATAATATATCACTCATGACGATTAACAATGAAATACTTGTGCTATGACTCATATAATATTGTTATCTTCATTCGTGATATACTTTTTCTGTATATGTCATTCGGGAAGTTTTCCTATAATATCACTTTGAGTCTTCAAGATTAAACTGTAATATATGAATATTTTAAAGTGTGAAAGATGTCGTAATTGTAATGTGTTATCATTACATAGCTTTAGATGTCACTATTTTTGGTATTGTTGATATGAAAAGTCCTGTTTTTATGAAGTCAGCTACTTTTGTGCCAAATACTCTTGTTGTTTGTGCAAAAAAATTTTTATTTTTAAGTTGGTTAACATCTTAAAAATATGCAGCGCAGGAGCAAAGTATGAATGGTGATAAAGGAATAGTAAATTTCTTCTGATTTTGTGTCTTGTAGTTTGTCTATGCAGCCATTTGAACACCCATATTGTACTCCAGATGGTATTACCTTTGACTTAATGTAAGTAAACTTCTAAATGAAATGAAAGAGTAATCTATTAATCTGGTTAAAATCTATGCATTTGAAATAAGTATTATTATTTTTACTTTAAAGGGTAGCAGTAGCTGCCTATAATAGTGTCCTATGTCTTGACATGTAGGTACGAGATGTTTTTTATATATTTTAAAAAATCCAAGTGTGTAAAATTAATGTAGGGAAAGTTGAAATGTTTCACCTAATAGTCATATACACCGTGACATACATTTTGAAATGGAACCTCGATTTGTCTGGTAGGTTATATGGTAGGTTTGCCATAAAAACCAACAAACGGTTACTAATTTTCAAAATTAGTTCCTACTTTCAGTGTTTAAAAAGAATTTTGAAACTAGTTTGCAACCAGATATCAGTTGTTTTGGGAAATCAATGACTGGTTGTTAAAAGTCAAAATTAACTTCCAAATCCACACTGTTGGGTCAACATTAGATAATAGGTTATTGAAAATAATTAATAATAAGGTAATATATGAATACTGACTGTAAGGTCAAGGCTTTGTATACTTTCTGTGTCTCTGCAGGAGCATTGTTCCATTTCTAAAGAAGTTTGGGATCAATCCTGTAACTGGAAAGGTAAGAGTTACTACTTTTATTTAATAATTCTGACTGATTGGTAAATAATGGTGAAATCGTGGTACTCGGCCTTTAGGTCTTAAAAAGTCAAAATGCAAACTTATAACAACATTTCCTAAATACATTGCTGCTAAAAGAACTCAGATGCACCATATTCAAATATTAAACTAAATTAAACTAAATCAAGTAGAGTATATAAAAATCTACACAAATATAGCCCAAATTACTTAAAACACTTTAAAACCTTTCACAAACTGTATTGCATTAGCAGGTCCAAAATTCCAATGTAAAGATAATTTTTTTTAAAGAATTTAAAGTAGCTTAAGTAGGAAAATTCGGAACAAAAAATTGGACAGAAGTAAAATTGTCCCAGAGTCCTTGAAAATTTGCTACACATTTTCTCATAACGTTGCTTATATACACATAGTGATGTTTCAAAATGTATTCCATACGCTGTTAAATGTTTGTGATGAGTATAGTTAGTACTTGAAATAGTACATGTTTTAATCTCTATTTCCAGAAACTGACTGCAAAAGAACTAGTGAAGCTCACCTTTCACAAGAATGCGAAAGGTGAGGGTGTGTGTCAGTGTGAAGTAACAGGAAAGCTTTCCAAATGACATGTACAGAAAAAAAATAGATTACAAATGAAGATGACAATATTATATGTCATTGAGTGCATAGATAATGAGTATTAACGAGTACTGTTAATCTTTATGAGTAAAAATAGGCCATATACATTGCTTGGTGGATAATAAATGGATAGCATAGGAAGCATATTATCAGTACTTTTATCCAGCCAATATAATAGTGGTCTGAGATTCTGGAGAAGTTGTGTTCTTTTGTTATCTCAAAATAACAGGCCCACAAAACAGAAAGTTCAGTTCATGAAATAGACACATGCTGGACAAACTTACGTGAAAGCTTAAAATCTGCCAAAAAGGAAAAATAATAAAAAAAAAAGATAAAATGGTAATTTTCTTCAAATTTTGTATCATAATTAAAGTTTTCCCACAAACTTATGCACTGTTGAGATAATGTTATAAACATTCCACAACAGATTTCAATAAAATGATATTTGATACTGATATACCAGGATTACCCCCCGCCCCCCCTATTCTTAGTATGAGATGGAATATTAGTAAGAAGCTGGATAACAACCTCTGACTCATTTTAGGACTCTCCTTTCTTGGGTTTAAGCACACTGGAGGTTATTTACATCAAGTTTGCATTATATAAATGCTTCCATTCTGTTCTGAGTTTTGTCATAATTCCACTTGTAGATTTGTACATATTTTTCTTGTTTTAGTTCAGTATTTGATATGAATTCTCGTAGCGGTTATTCCCAGTTCTGAATTACAAAATATTTCTGCATTGGTTTGGGTTTGCCGAGTACTATGGTTAACTGTGTCACTTTTGTTACTTAATTCTGCCAAGAAGGTTATGTTTTGGGTGCGTTTGTCTGTCTGTGTCTGTTGGTGTGTGTTTGTGATTACTACAAAATTAATGAACACATATGTAAGAAATGTTTTGTGTGGTTAGTACCTAACCAGCAGGAAGAAAGAAGTGGTTAATTTTCGGGAAAGATTCAGATTATACTCTGGATGAACAAAAAAAAAAAAAAAATTCATATTTTTTTAACAGTTCTGTTTTCCAGTTATCTTCATGGTCATGCTATCTGATTATGAGGATTTTCAAAAGAAAAAAAAATATGCAGTATTTGTGTGAAATTGTAATATGTAAATACACAGCTGTCTAGGAGGTCTGTAGGAGGTTCTCAGTGGCCTAGTGGTTAGCCAGTTTCGCATCTAATCACACGCTGTCACCTCTGTTGGTTTGAGTCCCACAAGTGACAATGCTGAGAACCTGTCTCAATATGACCCTGGCGGTTGAACGAGACGTAAAACCCCAACTTTGACCTTTGGAGGTCTGTAGTCTAGGAGTGCACTGTAGTTTTAAATGTGACTGTTATCTGTTTGTAGATAAGTACCACTGTCCTGTAACCTTCAAAATCTTCAATGCAAATACACACATTGTGGCAGTGCGCACTACAGGAAATGTCTACGCTTATGAGGTAACTTTCTGAAATAATGACTCAGTTGTCATCTTTAAATTATTGCCAGTTTCATACTCGATGATCCCAGAGGACCATCAAAAATCAAAATTTTCATTTTTTGTGTCATGAAGTATTTGCATAAAAAAGCCTTTGTGATTTGAATTATTGCGACTTAAAATGTTAATTTAGTGCTAGTTTGACAACTTAGTATATTAGTGATGGAAACTAAAACCTTTTTTACCAAAGTGTTTATAAAATTGTTTTAAAATTTTAATAAGTTTTGGCAGATTTGGCCAAAGTTTTAAGTGACTATATATACTCATTTGGTTTAATGTGTCTGCCTAAACATAAAATATTTTGGGTATCCATGATACAGAATGAACCAGTGGTCATGGAAATTTAAGCTGTTGAACAAAATACATTGTATGTGCACAGGGTTTCAATAAGATTGGCACAATTTGCATAATTTTTATGTGACTATGTACTCTTGGTTAATATATGCCTAAAATATGGAGTCTTTCCTGTGCATGATATCATAATTTTCACATAGCAATTCTGATCTTTGATTTTAACTGCATTTATGATGACAAATACCTTCTAACATGTACTCAGGTGTTAACAAATAAATTTCTGCTTCAATCACCTGGTCATTTTATCTGTCTATTCTAACATGACATAGATGTTTGCGGGAATTTGATTGGCTGATCGAGGAAATACTTCATGAGTAAAATCGGCATAAGCCATAGCTTTCTATCATCGCTCAGTATGAGTGTCCTGACAATGAACCAATTTTGTCATTAAAATGTGAATAATAAATACTATTTACAACATTCAAAATCTGGTCATATTACAACAGAAATAACACCCTCCAAATCATGGTATACGCAGAGTTTTACCATGGTTTGAGGCAATTTTTCATAATCATAGCGAACCATATTTCGAAAAAAAAAAAAGATTTCAGATCCAGGGTTTGTATTTGCAAAAAAGGATTCAGTAAGTTGGCTTTACATCTGTGGTCATGGGTTTAAATCCATCTCGGTACCTCTGCTGTTGTGACTTTAGCTTTGGAAAATCATTAGAACCTCTTATATCTGCAGAATTTGGTTCCAACTATGGCTAGCATCGACTTATACCTACAAACGGACCAAAAAAAAGATTTCTGAGTTTTCTGGCTTCAAAATGAGTTCCGCTTTGGTGTACCATTAATACCCCAAGAGTGCTAGGAGTTGTTTGGATATCAGAATAGCCTTTGGATAATTGGATAAAATTTGGATAGCCTCTGAGGAGACCTGAATCATTTGATCAAAAGGTCCACATACAGAACGTTGATTACCCCAGGCATTATTTTGAGACAAATTCATTGCCAGTTGTTACAAAAAATAAAAAACTCATTTGCAGAAACTGCTTACAATCTTTATTTGTACCAGTTCCACTTAAACCTAAATTATGCTCATCCTACTTACACTTTCTTCTGTACACAATACTGCATAAGTTGAAATTTTTGCAAGGCATTAATTGGAGCTATTTTAGCTAATGAGCTTGGATATTGAAAATTAAGTCCTGGTGAAATTTTAAATCTGTGTTAATATCTTTGAGACGGAACTAGCCATTGGTGAAAATTAATTCTGGTAAATTTCACAAAAATGAAGAATGAGTGAAAGTTTCTTCTTGCTAAAATTTTTACTTGTACAGTATTTTCTTAGTTTTACAAGTACACAGTTTGATATTCTCTACTCGGTTTCTCAACAAAGCCATCCAATTTTTAGGTACCAAGGGACCCTAGCACCGTCTTAATTAACAGCAATATTGTTTTTGTACATAGGCGGTTGAACAATTGAACATGAAAGCCAATTACTGGAAAGATCTAATAACGGATGAACCGTTTACAAGAAAGGACATTATAGAGATACAAGACCCAACCGATCTACAGAAGTTCAACTTTGCCAATTTTTACCACATCAAGAAGAACCTCAAGCTACTGGATGAAGGTAAATGCAGTTTGGAACACAGTGCAATTCTTGAGAAGCTCCTGTACTTTCGTTTGAATTATATGGTTGTGTGACTATTAAAGGTGTATGGTTTTATGTACCAGATTCACTCTCTGGATTGCCCAGGGGCAATATGACCAAATGACCAATATTTATAAAAATGTAATTTCCCATATTTTGGTATGCAAATGATGGTTTATGTAAACTTATCTATCAAGGTAAAATATGAAATAACTGGCAAAATAAGGAAAATGTTGTGGATATTTAGTTTTAATGTAGTTACCAATGAATGACATATTAACAATTTATTGGGGATATCCCAAGATTGGTTGTGGGTGTTAACCGAGACATTGGGGGGTTTTAGAACTTTGGGTTTTTGTGATGCTCAGTGAGGTATACTACATTTATGTTTTTGGAATAAAAGAAAATTGCAAAAACCTGGTATTAAATGTTCAGAATGGGCTATAGAGACTTCAAATCCACTTCATCAGACAACACGTTACCTTCATTTGTATCACTTCTATTCTCTTAGTCATTACAAAAATTGTTTTGGAAACATTGCTGTTTGTGATAAAATCACCTGTTTACTATATACCAAATAAATTCATAAAAGTTAGGGTTGCAATACATGACTAATATATTTTTGTGTAGCTTAACTAAAAGGCTTAATATATTGTGAGATTTCTTTGAAATGTTAAAGATTAACTTGTGATTAGTATTTTCAGCAGCATACCATATATAATCTAAAAATTCATGTCCATTTTATGACAATTTAATTTGTTTGCGTGTATGTTTTTAGTGTAGGGTAGTTTTACGGGCAGAGGAAACCAGTACATACAGTTGGTCAAGGTTCTGTACTGTAAACTACCGACCATCGGTAAGCAACTACCAACTTTCCCACATAGGGTCCAGGGGTTTGAACCACAGACCTCAGAGCTGGGAAGCAAGTGTTTTACCACTGCGCCACCAGGGCCCTCATTTGTAGTGTTAAAGTTTATTACATAAATTTAAACATTAAACTTTCTTTGCTTGGTCCGGATGAAAATTAATAAAAATTAGTAGAATTAATAGATTATATAAAATAATAGTAATAAATTGGAAATTTTTAATTGTAATAGATTGTAACAGATTCCTTCCCTTAACATGATTCATTTTGCTAACAAGTGACTAGATATTGGCAGGTCTTTGCTATAATAGTATATATGACTTGCTGAATTTGAGGAAGGTTGTTTAATAGGTTAAGTGATGCACTCCATCCAAACGTGATCAAGTTTGTGTTATTACAGAAGAGGAAGAGGCAAAGAAGAACCCCCAGTATCACCTGAAGTCCATCAACTCAGAGACCAGAGATATCCTCAACGAGCTGGACTCTTCATACCAACCAAAGGCATGTACTACAGGTGTTAAAAATACAACTGGCATTGAAGTGTTAGAATGGAAACTCAGACTTTCATAGGCTACCCAGTTACCTGAAAATGGTCAGACCTTTTTGAGAAATTAAATGCAAAGTAGAGAATGGGGTACTCGAAAAGCTATTAAAATTTAATTTAAGTTCATAAATTAGTCAAGTCAACCTTTTCTCTTCTGTCAGATTTGTCCACTTAATATTATATATTCACTAATGATCCTAACTTTTCATAGATATTTGATAACCAATACTACAGTTAAATCCATCTGAGACTTTGCTAAATTTAACAGTGCAGTGATGGAGTTGAAAGTGAAGTGATACAATGCAATATAATAAATAAATGTAGACAATATTAAAACAGAAACTATCTTGACACATCGCTGGACTTAAAACTGAAGAGTTAATATCAAAGGTACACAAGTTAATAGTTAAAATTAAATTCGTGTTAAATTACGTTTATGTATTATTTGTGTACTTGAGATAAAAATGCTTTCCTTAAGTACAAAAACTATAAAAAGTTCTTCTTATTTTCTTGTGGCAAGTTAATGAAGTTTCTTTTCTTTTACAGGACAAAGAAGAGGAAGTTCGCAAAGCTGCTGATTATATTAATGCAGTAAGTGGGTTACAATATCCAGAAATAAAAACAAACACAGTCTAACTCCTTTGAGTAAATCTTTGAACTTGCTTCGAAGTAGAAATAGGGGCCATGGTGGCAGAGTGGTAACACTCTCGCCTCCCACCTCTGAGGCCGGGGTTCGGTTCCCGGCACGGCCTCAAGTGGGAAAGCTGGTAGTTGCTTGCTGCTGGCCGGCAGTTTACAGTACAGAACCCTGACAAACTGTATGTACTGGTTTCCTCTGCCCTTCCAACTACCCGTCATGATACAACCTGTACAGTGTTGAAAGCGACGTAAAACCCCAAATAAATAAATAAATAAATAAAAGTAGAAATTGATATAGACTCGTCACAAGGCCTTTCTCATTCAAATTTATCCTCTAAAGAATTAGAAACATGAGATTCACCACAGTACCTAAAATATGCCATCTAGGAAACCCTCCTTTGTTTGTTTGACCCATGGAAAATATTTTACATATTTGAGATTTTGATGACTACATTAAGACTCTGACCTCTGCTGATGAAAACTTTGCACACTTTTGATGATTTGATCATACTTTTTAAGGGTGTTTGACAGTCTGGGTCTCCTGGTTCAGTGGAAATCAGTTTCAGATCCATTAATCCATTCCTTAATAGGGTTCTTCCGTATTAGTGTACAGAGACAACAAGGATATCAAAGCGGTAACTGCGGTAATCTGCAGTTTTAGAGTAAGGAATCTAAAATTCGCCAGAAATCTAAATTTTGCCACCTCTAAAAACCTTACTTAATTCTGTGAAAATAGATGTTTTGTCTTAAACTTGGTGTGCTCCAGTTCAAAAAGCCTTAATTTACTATACATTCAACAAATCTCACCACAATTCATTTATTTTTATTAGTCTTTGCACATGTGGCGAATTTCAGATATGTGGCGAATTTTACATTTCTTACTCTACTTATTTAGTATTTGTACTGTCTGTTTTCACTTGTACAGTACTTGTACTACTTGTTTCAGGCTCACTACTCTACTGGGGCTGTGGCCGCATCCTTCACCTCCACGTCAATGCAGAGAGCTACACACCAGGAGGCAGGTGAGTACTTTCCAATCCTAACCCGTATAAATAGGGTTAGTACCCCCTGCCATTTCGGTGACAATGCCAATAATTATATAGAGGGTCTAAAGAATTAAAACATTTGTTGGCAGTTTTTTTAACTTACATGGAAAGTCTTACATTGTTTTTTGGTTGGCATAAATGCCCCCCTCCCCTCACCTTTTGAAAAAATACATCGCCCCATAGCATTGATTTAGAAGTTGTATTGTGGCTTGATTTTGTATTGTATTGTTACGTCTTGCTATTGTGTTTGTGATCAAAGGAAACCTAGAATTTTTCACAACTCTCGTTGAGAGAACTGAAAGGATTTGTCTTAGATGTGTTATTAGAACCTGTATCTTCCACACATGATGTAAGAATGATAATTTGTTAAGATGATAGAAGGGTAAAATAATGGAAGGATCATTCTAAAATGTAACAGTAGAAATTAGTATGTGTACTAAGTACAGGAGAAGTATGTTCTCAGTCAGCTCTCTCAAATGTCTCTGGTGCTCTCCATGTATTCCTGTGGGCTGGCCTCCTGCCTGTTGAGTCTGGCTATTTTATTTTATTATTTAAAAAGAATATTTATGTGTTTTCTGTCTCACACAGCAATAATTGATGAAGACATTTTGCGGTATGAACGTGTCAAAAAGAAAGCTTATGTAAAAGTTGTCACAAGCAGAGGTCCACTCAACCTCGAGCTACATTCCGATATGGTAAGTATTGGGCAGTGGAAAAAAAAATTCGACCTTAAACTGCAAAATTTTTATTGTTGACACTATTTAATTATAAAGCAAGCATGTAGATTATCAATACACTGACTTGCAGAGCGCATGTTAATTGATAAATTATTGCGCTAGCATTTTGTTATTATAGACAAAGTCAAATTTGGGGTTTTACATCCCGTTCAACAGCCAGGATCATACTGGGAAAGGTCCTCAGCATTGTCACTTGTTTGAGTCAAACCCACACAGAGGTGACAGCCTATGATTAGATGCCAAACTTGCTAACCACTAGGCCACTAGGCCACTGAGGACCTTTTGTCATTATAGAAGATAGAATTGTATTTATGTCTTTTCAAAATGTATTATTAATGCTCTTTCTGGGACTGTGTTTATTGTATTGATAATTGCCTACAGTGTGTGTGTGTGCATAAATGAGTGTCTCCCACACATTTCTGTATAACTAATAGATCACACAATTAGACACACTGTCTCAGCCTCATGTAGTATTTCCTTCCAATTAAAAGACAATTCTGCTGGAAAGAATTTTGGTTCAAAGGAGAATGACTGTATAACCTGTGTCAGGCAGTGTGTTTATGTTATTGCAGGTCCCGAGAACGTGCGAGAATTTCCTGAAGCATTGTTTAAATGGCTACTACACCGGCACCGTGTTCCACAGATCTATCAGAAACTTCATGGTAGGTTAATATTTTCTTTATACTTAAAATTAGGGATGGCACTGATGAGCTAACAATATGAAATCTGGCTGCACTTCTTGCGGTTTTTCATTTGTTTTTTTTTGGTATAAATAATGAAATCCACAAAGAATATTTTGGGGAGCTGGTTATTGGAAATGTCATCGTTTTAGGCTTTCTAATGGCTGATACTTCATCAAAACAACAAAAAATTTCTAGTTGCAGATTCTGGCTCATGTATGCTTTCAAGTAATTTTCACTGAACAGTTACAAGTAGTGTTGGGAATCGCCTCCAAGTTGCATAGTCGATTAATTGTCCATTTTTCCGAGCGATTATCGAGCCATAATCGATTCCATTGTTGGTTGTATCATGAAACACATTCCGGGGTGAAGTGTATGTCAATGCTGTAAGAATAACGGTGTTCCGACGTTTAGAATCTACCAAAAACACTCACTTCCTGTAAACATGGCGGTAGATATAAACAAACCCAAAATTCGTTACAAATCTGTTGATGTATTAAGGAAACTGCCCAAAATATTCCAAAAAACATGTGGATATTTAGATACATAAAGAAAGGTAACTAAATATTACAAAATTTTCAGTGATAATGATGAATCGATGGACACTAGCTCCAGATCGATCATCGCTACTACAGTGAATTTCAACCAATGATTCGATGTCTGTAGACAATCGTTCTATCACTAGTTACAAGCCTCCTGAAACACCAGCTTTCATTCATTTCAAAATCCCGGTTACCAGTTCTGATTACTGGAAACAGTCCCAAGACTAGTGTTTGTTATTTATTTCTCACCATAAATCGATCAGTGTTTGCTGATTTAACAGAAGTTATCCCCATATATCACTCACTAAATGCCTGGTTGTCCCTAATTTATCACACCAGATATGTCATTTAATGTCTGTTAATCCTTTATTTTTCACCATAGATGTATAACCAGCATTCGAAATGGCCACTGGCCCAAGGCCACCAAGTAACACGGCGGGCTTACATCTTTGAGGACTTCTTGGTCTCATTGGCCAGTAAAAAAATAAAATAATTTACAACATGTAGAAATCTTTAATTTTAAAGAAAATAACCAAAAACTTTTTCTGTCCATATTGCATCTCACGTTGGTAGCTCGTATTATCGCTCAACCATTCAAAACATTTCCACTGTCAGTATTTTTGCCGTCCAAATCAAAAGAACGTTCTATGCAAGCTTTTCATTCCCATCTTTTTGATACATGAGTTAGATCCATTTTGGTGTGATTTAGACTGTTTGACTAAATTTTCAATGCAATTTTTACTTGTCGTGAACACTGTCACTGACTTTGTTTAATAGCACAATTTCTCCCCACAGATCCAGGGTGGGGACCCCACAGGCACCGGCACTGGTGGAGAGTCCATCTGGAAAAAACCATTCAAAGATGAGTTCAAGCCGAACCTCACACACACGGGTAGAGGTGTGCTGAGCATGGCTAACAGTGGGCCTGATACCAACAAGTCACAGTTGTGAGTGCAATTTTTAATGGTGTTATTCAGCGTGCTCACTCAGAAGTGGTAAAGTTAAGTCCCTGGGACTCAATAGACTTGAAAAAAATGAGTCCTATGTTTCATTTTTGGAGTCCCAATATTTTATTCATTTCCTTGAACGTAAATTACTTAAACCAATTTCACGTAAATTACTTAAACCAATTTCAATGTTAAATGTCAGTTTCAACACTTTGTAACTAGCTAAAACTGGCTAAAACAATGTAAGTTCACTGAATCCTGTCTTTCATTGCCCGAAAATTGTTCTTGGCTGCAGTGTAATCGTACTCTGCATAGTGCGGGCCATTTATTGTTATTTTCATTAGCCTGTCCACTTGTTCATCTCTCAACCTATTTCTGCTTTTGGACTTGATTTTGTTTTGGGCAGAGAACCCCCGCTCACAAGATGCAGAGTTCAGAGGCACTACCAAACCTAGCTCTGCAAAAACAACAAAACCTGGGAAAACATCACCTTGATCTTTGATAAGTATCTCACAAAATTCAGGGAAAGATTTGTTTCTATGAAGACCAACAAAATGCTTATATGCCAAGAAATCTTGTCTGCATCTTGCTGCGTTCACAATATTTTGGTTCTCCTGCCCATACCTCTGTAACAGATAATCAAGTTCATTTTGTCCAAACAAAGCAACTTCAGCATTATTGTTTGTAAGTGCTTTTGGGTTTAAAATGAAAAATTGTCAGGGGCAAATGATTTTGTGCAATGAAATAAGCAGTTTTCAGCTGGCTTTCTAGTGCATCTGAGGTTTTAAGCACCTCACTAGCTTTGGCCTTTTGAAATTCCTCCCTTCCTTTAAGAATTTTAAGGCCATCTTGGTTGCTTGAGGAGGCTATATGACGAAGCAGTGCACTCCTTTGATAATCTTGGCAACCCTGGGTAAAAATGTTGCTTTTCCCTGCTTTTTGACATACAGAACAAAACATTTTTGGATGTGAACTACAAGCAGAAGCACTGGCCTCAGCTCCACCCTGTGATTGATTTCCAACAAATAACCAGGATTTAAAAGTTGAATCATTCAACCAAGATGGGTTATAATGTCTAATTTTTTTTTTCTTGAGAGCTGGTGATTCTGACATAATTACAGTATTGCAGCAGACTGCAGAGAAAAATGTATGTTTTACACTGGAAAATGTATGATTAACGAGGTCAAATGTATGGTTCACGCAGACAAATGTATGATTCACGTATATACTGTGTCAAACTAGCATAAAATCGCGGTAAAACAGAGAGGAATGAGGTCTCGTGATTGAACGAGATCTCGCGGTTAGTTCTCGCAAGCCTTTTACTCGCGATTAGCAGTGGGCGATATTAAAGGAATTTGCAAATTGGACGAAATCCGCAAGTTTTCTTATTTTAATTATATAAAAGTACAGGAATATTCGTCGTTTCGTCCCCGGGACGTAGTCGCCCTTGTTTTCTTTCGTCCGCATCTACAATAACGCGTCCTTAACAACTCGGGGACGACGTAAACGAGTTCACTGGTTATTTATTTAAAGGAAATTTGTTTATTGTAATTTGTTTTTTTGTCATGCAAATGGAAATAAATTTGAACCCAGAACCACAGAGTTAGGACACAAGTCATCCATTGTCATATTTGTTGACCTCTCAGTCACTGACATGAATTTTATTTGGGTTTTAACTAGATCTGGGACGGCAGCTTAAAAACAGCCCCGAATATTCGCCCTCTGACAACCGGAAGTCTTTTGTAAACAAATAGTCGATTCCGGTAATGAAATTTTTGAAGAAAAATGGCTTCTGTTTAACCAGATATTATAGAATATGGAGTAAATTGTACGTTTTTAAGAGAAAATCACAACTTTGATTGATATTATGTGACAGAATTGTAGCATATTTTACACAAATGTTTCATTACGCAGATGATAATACAATACCTTGTGAATAACCAAGAGTTAAAATTGACTCAATTAAGTCCTAGCAAAGACCAACTCGTCTATCGAGGCTCAGGTAACTGTTCGCAGGCCTAGTTTTAACACATTGTATAGGTCACATCAAGACGGGTAGTTTTATGGGCAAAGGAAACCAGTACATACAGTTGGTCAAGGTTCTGTACTGTAATCTGCTGACCAACGGCAAGCAACTACCAACTTTCCCACTTGAGGTCGGGCCAGGATTCGAACTTTGATCTCAGAGGTGCAAGGCAAGAGTGTTACCACTCTGCCACCGTGGTCCTCGTCACTCAGATGAAATCAGATGTCCTTAAAGTTTCGTCAGAATTTTTTTTTCCCTTTTTTTACCCCACAGGGCTGTCGGGGTATTGTTTTCACCCATGTTGTCCGGATGGGCAGGCGGGCGGCGGGAAAAAGTTTGTCCAGGCTGTGTCTCAGAAACCTTAAGATGTAGGAAGTTGATACTTGGTAGGTACATTGGTTAGGAGGTGTAGGTGTGCAACGTTATGGTCTGACCTTGATTTGACTTTTGACCTTGCCGTAGTGACCTTGAGTTTGAAAATCTTATCCAGGCTATATCTCGGAAACTGTAAGGTGTAGGAAGTTGATACTTGGTAGGGCATTGGTTAGGAGGTGTAGGTGTGCAACGTCATGGTGTGACCTTGATTTGACCTTTGACCTTGCCGTAGTGACCTTGACCTATAAAATCTTGTTCGGGCTATATCTCGGAACTGTAAGGTGTAAGAAGTTGATACTTGGTAGGGACATTGGTTAGGTGGTGTAGGTGTGCAACGTCATAGTTTGACCTTGATTTGACCTTTGACCTTGCCGTAGTGACCTTAACGTATAAAATCATGTCCAGGCTATATCTCGGAAACCATAAGGTGTAGGATGTTGATACTTGGTAGGGACATTGGTTGGGGGTGTAGCTGTGCAACGTCATGGTGTGACCTTGATTTGACCTTTGACCTTACCATAGTGACCATGACCTATAAAATCTTGTCCGGGCCATTGGTTAGGGGTTGTAAGTGTGCAACGTCATGGGGTGCGACCTTGATTTGACCTTTGACCTTACCGTAGTGACCTTTACCTATAAAATCTTGTCTGGGCTATATCTCTGAAACCGTAAGGTGTAGGAAGTTGATACTTGGTAGGAAGATTGGTTAGGAGGTGTAGGTGTGCAACGTCATGGTCTGACCTTGATTTGACCTTTGACCTTGCCGTAGTGACCTTGACCTATAAAATCTTCTTTACCTTTTTTTTTCTTTTTCCTTCACTTTGTACTTTTCCTCATTACAGCAAAGTGATTTGGTAAAACGCTAATTTACCGATAAAATGCAAAGTACCACAAGGCTTGCTTCAAATGCCTCATAAATGTTACCATTGTGTTTGTCCAACATGTTTTATCCTATATAGAACATTTTTTGCCATATTACAAATAATATGACTGTTGCAATAAATTTTGACATTTTGCACTTGGCACTTGTCAACTCTGCAGCATATTGTTACAGCAGAATGGTTTAAGATATATATGTATAAAACTGCAAACTTACACTGCAAATATTTGAAATAAAGCCTTTATCTGGAGAAATGGTATACTTTTCTGTCCCATTTTGGTAGTTTTCACTGCATTTTGATGAAAAACTGCTATGTTTTGTTTTACTAAATTTTACTTTGTGTTAGCGGCTCAGGATATGCTAGAACAAAAACCTATTATCAGCCAATATTGAAATATTTTTACATTCAATATCGATATCCACACAGCCACACAATTAAACCACTAAGTCCCAGAGACTAAGTTTTAACCTTTTTGCCACCATAGATTGTGTACCTAGGCATTTTGTTTCTCAGGGCTTAAGTGGTTAAGGCCCTCAGAAGACATGATATTTACTTCTAATCCTACTTAAAGGGACCAACTAGATTTTTTGATATTTGTTGATTTCAATTTAAAAAAAAAGCAAATTAAAAATAGTGATTTTGATAAGTATTTGGCATGCAAACAGCGTATAAAATACTTATAGTTTTACTTTGTATTATGTTTGTTTCAGTTTTATCACATACAGATCTGCCAGGCATTTGGACAACAAACACTCAGTATTTGGAAGGTAAAGAATTTGTTCAGTTTGTTCACAACTCTACTTATAGTTGATTATTATTGACTGTTAACTGCTCCTTCTACATGATTTGTAGAATAAGTTAGCAATAAATTGATGTGAAACATTCCTTCAAGGTACTGAATGTCTCAGAACGACTAGTCCTTTAACAAGATAGAGGTCAGCAATCAGGACTGTATAAACCACTCAAGTGGCAGTTGTTGCCAGAGAAACAAACTTTTGGAAAGTAGGCTTGAGGTTCTATCTCATTGTGATATTTAAAGAGTCATTGAAAATCAGTTTTTCAATGAATGAGGACAAATGTGTACCGGTAACTTTCTGATAAAAAGAGGATTAAAAATTATAGTTTTCACGTTCGCTTTCCTTTCAGGGTTGTAGGTGGCCTTGACACTCTCAACAAGATGGAGAAAATACCTGTAGGCAAAGGAGACCGGCCTGAGGTATGTCCTTAATTGAAAAGGTATCATGTATTGATAAAGTAGTTTGTATATAACAGGAAAACTTCCCAAATGACATATACAAAAACAAAATATGTCTTCAATTTTTTTTCCTACTTTTGCAGACTTAGATCCAAAACCATTTGAATAATAGCACTGTTTATCTTCTTTGATTTAATTGCTGGTAACTCCAAAACTGCTTTATTTCTGTAAAATATGTTGTTCAGTGACTTTCTCTACAAGGCGGTACCTTTATTCAGAGGTTGCTGTGTGAGTAATAGCTATTTTCAATTTTCACACTGATCAAAATGAGTAAATGGTCAGTATCCCATAATATCTTCAACTCCATTTTCTTGTACTACATCTTGGAGAGCTTTGAAAGCTGTAGCTCCATATCTAACCGAGTAATGCCTTAACTTTCACATAACTCTAATGATTAAATCATTTTTAACACCAGCCCATAAAGGCTATAGTCGTCAACTGCGCTGTCCTGGCGGTGGTGGTGGCGGCGGTGGGCATAAAGCTTGTGGGTGTTCCACAGCCTAAACCCATGCAGGGATTTTTACCAAATTTTCAGGGTATATTTACGCCAAGAGGATCTAGAGCTGATTAGGTTTTAGGGGGTATCCGGTAACAACTGTGGCCATGGCAACACTTTTAAGATTTTTGGGTCTTAAAGTTTGTGGTTGTTCCAGAGTCTAAACCTGTGCATGGATTTTCATCAAATTTTCGGGATATGTTAACCCCAAGAGGATCTACAGCTGATAAGGTTTTAGGGGATATCCGGTAACAACTGTGGCCATGGCAACACTTTTAAGTTTTTTTTGAAATTTATATTTGGGAGTGTTACACAGCCAAAACCCATGCATGGAATTTCACCAAATTTTCAGGGTATGTTTACCCAAGAGGATTTAAAGCTGTTTAGGTTGTGGGGGGTATCTAGCAACAACTGTTGCAATGGCAACATTTGAACACTGTTTGGTCTTTAGTTTCTTAATTGACAAAGGGGCACTATTAAACTGATGTTACTACACTTACATTTTATCTCCTGCTGCCAAGGCCAGGGATAATAGATTATGAAATGCCTTCCGTTTGTGCGTGCGTGTGTGCATGCAACTTGTAAGTAATCATGGCCTGTGAATCTTAGACCTTACAACATTTTGTGAATTCTGTATACTTCTTACAACTGAAGCTGTTCCCAAGATTTTCCCAAACCTCAGTGTTGGTGCCCATTTAGTTGTACCTGCGGGCTGGGGTTCTTGCCTGCCGAGGCTGGGTATTTTTGACCAGTACTGGATTTCTCTGATGCTTTTGTTTGTGAAGTATATTTGTCTGTGTTTTTCTTCCTTTTCAGAAAGAAATAAAAGTTCTACAAACACAGGTGTTTGTGAACCCATATGATGAAGCAGATGAAATGGTAGGATTAATTCTAATATTTCTCTTTTTCTGTTTCCTTGCCACATTATGGTAAATTGATAACTGAGAAAAAAAACACCTTATATTCTGTGCGCAGTGTGACACTTTTATTGTATTTGTGACATTTTGTCACTGTTTTATGAACCTACAAACTACAATAGAATACAATCTAACACAGAGATCCTGTGAAATTTGCTCATTGCTAAATCATTAGTTTCACATTTTACATACTGTGACAATTTTTACATTTTATTAGGTTAAATTGTGATATCATTTTTCAGCTGAAAAAAGAACGCGAAGAAGCCGCCTTGAAAGCGCAAGAGGAGAAGAAAAAAGTGGTGAAGCCAAGTACTAGTGGCGCCACCCAGCGAGTGTACAAAGCAGGGGTCGGCAAGTACATCAACCCAGCCACTCAGTGAGTGAATTACATTGGAATTATGATATTATATGAAACCATGTGAAACAGAATTCCCTTTCAAGTAGAGACGGGCCAGTGACTTGGGTATCCCAGTATCAAGAGAATTTTACTGAAATACCATGACAACATTTTACATCTGGCATCTTGATTGTCATGTCATATAACTGAAGGAAAATTGAATGAAATTGCACATTTTGATCTCATATTTTTTATAGATTGTAAGTCTTTTTGTGGAGATTTTTAAAGACATCGTTGCCATGTTTTTACCCCACAGCCCTTAAGGGCTGTCGGGGTATTGTTTTCACCCATGGTGTCCGGATGGAAAAAGGGCGGCGGGAAAAAGTTTGTCCGGGCTGTATCTCAGAAACCATAAGGTGTAGGAAGTTGATATTTGGTAGGGACATTGGTTAGGGGGTGTAGTTGTGCAACATCATGGTCTGACCTTGATTTGACCTTTGACCTTGCCATAGTGACCTTGACCTATAAAATCTTGTCTGGGCTATATCTCAGAAACCGTAAGGTGTAGGAAGTTGATACTTGGTAGGGATATTGGTTAGGGGGTGTAGGTGTGCATTGTCATGGTGTGACCTTGATTTGACCTTTGACCTTGCCATAGTGACCTTGACCTATAAAATCTTGTCCGGGCTATATCTCGGAAACTGTTAGGTGTAGGAAGTTGATATTTGGCAGGGACATTGGTTAGGGGGTGTAGTTGTGCAACATCATGGTCTGACCTTGATTTGACCTTTGACCTTGCCATAGTGACCTTGACCTATAAAATCTTGTCCAGGCTATATCTCAGAAACCGTAAGGTGTAGGAAGTTGATACGTGGTAGGGATATTGGTTAGGGGCTATAGGTGTGTATTATCATGGTGTGACCTTTGACCTTGTCGTAGTGACCTTGACCTTTAAAATCTTGTTGCACCTTTGGGTCTGTTTTTTGATGCAGATTAAGCACTGTTAATTCATATTAGAATTTATTAAGAATTTTACTTTCATAACTTCCCATTGTAAGAGATAGAATTTCATCAAGTGAGCCACAGATTTTGCTCCAACACCACACATAAGCATTTATTAAATGTATTACCACTTCTGTATGCATGGTAATATTCAAAATATCTGAACCATAATTTGGCCATGCAGATGTAGATAAAGAGTGTTGAATTTTAGTTTACTGATTAATGCTGTCATCTTGTTATTGAATTATCTTGTTTTAATACTTCATCTTTACATGCATTATCTTTCTTTTAAACATTATTTTCTTCATTTAAACATTGTTTGGAACTTTATACAACTGACAGTGGTCTGAAAGTATCCTGAACTTTGTACTGGTACAGTACTTCTGTATCTCATGGTGTTGGAAATATTTCCCTAGGCTGTGGGGTACGGGCATCTCTGATGCTATTTTTGTTTTTATGAGTTTCATTTACTCTTACTGTGCCTGTTTAATTGGGTATGTACTAAATGCATAATTTTTGGATTCCCAGATTTTAATGGTTTCCATTAACGATCTCCTGATCTACATAGTTTTGATACCGACCCATCCCTGCTTTTAATTAGATGTTATTAGCACATTCGAGTTGAGGTATGTCTGTTTGACCTAATTTCTTTTTAATTAAAAGTAAGAGAAAAAAGACCCATTTTATTCAGCTTTTTTCAAAAATTTGAAAACTGACCATATTCAAGAGGCAAACCATTCTCTCTCCACAAATCTGTCCACCATTACTTATTTGGACATACAGTAGTGTTTGACTTCAGGAGACTCTAGTATTTTTTCACAACTCTCTCGGCAGGGTAATCACTTGATCGCCCAGGTTTTCCAACATCACCCCACAACTAAAATAACTCCTCTGGCTCCCACTCAAAACACTGAGTAAAGTACAAAACTGAATTGATCACATATAAAGCTTCAAACATGACCATGTATAGTACAATGGCCTGAGATAGGAGTGTTTTCGCATCTTGTCCTTGTAATTATTTTGTTGTATTAAACAGGAAGAGAACAGTAGTGGACCAGCATGACTCAGAAGACCGGGTGGTGAAAAAGAAAAAAGAGGCCAAGACTGGTCTGTCTGACTTCAGTGCATGGTGATAAACAGTAAAAACAGTACTTGGATAAAAGCCATCATGGACAATAGGCCTGTGCAAAAAATTCCATATTGGTGCATCTGTGGGCTTGAAGCCCTTAGTCAAAACAGTGCAAGATGTGTTGTGGAAGTTCTGACTGAATAGAACTGTATGAGGTGGAATTCCTTTATATGTGGAAGTACAACATAAGGTTGTTTCCATTGAAATTTACTTATTTGGAATTGATAGTGAAATTTAAGTACAGTGGCACCTCTATAATCCAACCTAATCTGTGGGTGTGTATTTTTATGTTTTTCATTATGCTACAGTAAAAGCTGCATTGCAAAATCTTGTTGGGAGATTATAATGGTTCTAGTAGATTGAAACACAGTAGAGGTCTTTCATACGAATACAAAGATGTACTCTCAACAATTTCTAGTTAGGGAATACGCATATTCCCTGGTCATCAGAACCAGGGAACTGAGCATTTTAAGAAATATGCGTATTCACTGAAAATTTTCATTGAATATGTGTATTCCTTGATTCACTGTAACATACATACTATCCAAACCCAAATGTCACTGTGACTGGAACACAATTCTTATAATACATTTTTTATTAAAGAAAAACTGCCAGCTAGTTCGTATTTTTAGAGGGCACTTTGATGGATGGTCGTGCAATTTCTATGTGACATTCGTACTGTGTATTGACAAACAAATCATCAACTTGCAGCTTGTAAAGTCATACTTTTTGTATCAGCAATCTTCATTATCGATAGTATGCATTTAAATTAGTGTTGTTAATGTAATACCTGTATATTACATATTGTTTTGCTTGGAACTAAAATAGCGACAACTGCAATCAAGTGATGAGAATTCGTATCTAAAAATCTATTTATCCACAATGCACGGCTCACATTGCTGGACAACATAATTATTATTTGGGGTTTTACGTCGCTTTCAACACTGTACAGGTCATATCACGATGGGTAGTTGGAAGGGCAGAGGAAACCAGTACATATAGTTCGCTAGGGTTCTGTACTGTAAACTGCCGACCAACGGCAAGCAACTACCAGCTTTCCCACTTACGGCCATGATGGGGATCGAACCCCGGCCGCAGAGGTGGGAGGCGAGAGTGTTACCACTCTGCCACCGTGGCTGGACAACATAAGAAATGTTGGTAAAATTATTAAATATTCAATGAAATACTTTCATAATGGTTAAATATGATGTCTTTTAGCTTTTGAAATATTAAAGCTATGTCTGATCTGCGGATATTTATCAACCAGGCAAATACCACACTAAACCAAATACCAGATATTGCTTCATTTTTAGGACCCGGAAACCAGTTTTTGTGTACGCAAACGATAGCACCATTAATTTAAATGTTTAATGTTGTTTATGTTCATGTAAAATTAATGCATACACCAGATTATGGTGCGTAGCAGTACACATACATAATGTAGGGTTGGGTACAGTGTAAAAAGGCCTCTATGTCCATACTATCTGCTATAGTTATATAATTTGTACTAATTCTAAGTGGAACCCAAATTTAAAATTTCAGAGAATATTGTATTATTATAGGTAGGGGTGGAACTGAGCCAGAACTAGAAGCAAAAGCTGTGGAATTAGGAGGTTCTTGTTATGTAGAGTCCACTGTGTTGGTAAATCTAGGCCTGTTGGAGAGTACTCGCTTACTCATTGTACAGTAGGTTACCAAAAGAGTACTGATATGGTACCTTTTTCATTGCAGTGTACCTTGTAACCTGGAATTCTTAGTAAAAATGGAAATGTTTTGTGTGGTCTCCTCAGGTATAATGACTATACAAGGTTAAACTCTGGGTTTTTTTATGTGGGACTCTGGGCTAATCCCATTGATGTGTAATGGGTTCAATTTAAATCCAGGTAGATGTAGCTGTAAATGTTTTGTTTATATGTATCTACAAATGTTTTGTTAAAACTGTTAGGTGGACAAATAAAGATATTGTTTTGGTATAGAAACAACATTGTACAAAAGAAGACTGCTATTGTATAATACAGATTAACTCTGATTGATAATTATAAATGCTACTCTCTCAAAATGTAATGTATAATAAGATCATCTTTGCAATTTAAATGTTTTGCGGTATCTCTTTATTATAAAATATTATGGAGGTGTCCTATAAGCAGCCCTTGTGAGCCTTAATTTGTTGAACGAATTTAATGTCATTAATAATCTTTGTAAAGTACCATACAAGCATGACGCTACAATAAACAACATTCTATTTTATTCTATTGACTTCTGCTTCATAGAAACGATGCAATATACTGAAAAAGTCACTGTTTAGCCATTTAGTGATAATCAGTAAATCAATACTTTTTACCCCACAGCCCTTAAGGGCTGTCGGGGTATTGTTTTCACCCATGGTGTCCGGATGGGCGGGCGGTCGGTTGGGCGGGCGGCGGGAAATAGTTTGTCCGGGCTGTATCTCAGAAACAGTAAGGTGTAGGAAGTTCATACTTGGCAGGGACATTGGTTGGGGGGTGTAGGTGTGCAACGTCATGGTCTGACCTTGATTTGACCTTTGACCTTGCCGTAGTGACCTTGAGTTTGAAAATCTTGTCCAGGCTATATCTCGGCAACCATAAGGTGTAGGAAGTTGATACGTGGCAGGGACATTAGTTAGGGGTTGTAGGTGTGCAACGTCATGGTCTGACCTTGATTTGACCTTTGACCTTGCCGTAGTGACCTTGACCTATAAAACCTTGTCCGGGCTATATGTCAGAAACCGTAAGGTGTAGGAAGTTGATACTTGGTAGGGACATTGGTTAGGGGGTGTAGGTGTGCAACGTCATGGTCTGACCTTGATTTGACCTTTGACCTTGCTGTAGTGACCTTGACCTATAAAATCTTGTCCGGGCTATATCTCGGAAACCGCAAGGTGTAGGAAGTTGATACTTGGTAGGAACATTGGTTAGGAGTTGTAGGTGTGCTACATCATGGTCTGACCTTGATTTGACCTTGCCGTAGTGACCTTGACCTATAAAACCTTGTCCGGGCTATATCTCAGCAACTGTAAGGTGTAGGAAGTTGATACTTGGTAGGGACATTGGTTGGGGGTAGTAGGTGTGCAACATCATGGTGTGACCTTGATTTGACCTTTGACCTTGCCGTAGTGAACTTGACCTATAAAACCTGGTCCGGGCTATATCTTGGAAACCGTAAGGTGTAGGAAGTTGATACTTGGTAGGGGTTTGGTTAGGGGGTGTAGGTGTGCTACGTCATAGTGTGACCTTGATTTGACCTTTGACCTTGCTGTAGTCACCTTGACCTATAAAATCTTGTGCAGGCTATATCTCAGAGACTGTAAGGTGTAGGAAGTTTATACTTGGTAGGGACATTGGTTGGGGGTTTTAGGTGTGCCACGTCATGGTGTGACACTGATTGACCTTTGACCTTGCTGTATTGACCTTTAAAATCTTGTTCCACCTTTGGGTCTTTCTGTTGATGCAGATTAAGCACTGTTAAAGTCATATTAGAATTCATTAAGAATTTCCTTTTGTAAGTTCCCATTGTAACAGATGGAATTTCATCAAGTGAGCCACAGGCTTTTCTCCAACACCACACATAAGCATTCATTGAATGTATTGCCACTTCTGTATGCATGGGTAATATTCAAAACATCCAAACCATAATTCGGCCATTTTTGGTTTACTGATAAGTGCTGTCATTTTATTATTGAATTGTTTTTTTTAATACTTCATCTTTACATACATTTCTTTTCCTTAGATATTATTTTCTCTACTTAAGCATTATTTGGACCTTAATATAACTGACACTGCTCTGAAAGTATCTTGAACTTTGTACTGTTATACTACTTCTATATCTCATGGTGTTAAAATATTTCCCCAGGCTGTGGGGTACGGGCATCTCTGATGCTATTTTTACATTTACTGCCACTTGATGTATTTAATCTAAACAGAGGGATGTACAGACCGGTGAATAGATGTTGTGTACATACACTCGTGGAATGAGTTAGAAGTGTGTGTAAACATACACCCATTTTTCCATAAATTATCTTATTGAGACCTACAAAAATGTTCTATATATCATTAGAAAGGTATTTTTACAACACTTTTGCTCACTTTTATTGCATCAAAATCCATACAGAAATGACAGTTAAATATTGAAGTTTTGGTATCTGTTACCAAGGATACATTCATAGCAAATTTTTCACTACATTTTCATGTAAATACAGGCTGTTTTACGTTTTAAAGAAAAGTCATAGATAATAAAATTGCAACAGCCCTTGTGGTACAGCTATTCAAATTTTTATTGTGATTTGGGTTGTATGGGCTTGTTAACCTTGTGATGAAATGTATAAATATGCACTTCTTGGTTAATTAATTTTTTTTCAACATATAAAGCACAGAGGAATCCTATAAAGCCAAATCTCTGGGCAGAAGAACTGTACTTATTAACTGTGGATACCAGGGGACGGTAAAGTGATGGGCAAAAGGCTTTCTACTATTTGATTAAATGAGTTAATTTCTACAAGAGATCTGCTTAAAGTGCAAGTTTGGAGCTTTGTCTCCTTTTCAACAGCCAAAGTCTTCTGGCAGCAGAGTCTTGGTCAAGGTTAAAGTTGGGGTTTTACGTCCCATTCAAACCCAGGGTCATTTTGAGACCGGCCCTAAGAATTGTTACTTGTGGGAGACGAACCCATACAGAGGTGACGGTGATTGGATACCAAACTTGCTAACCCACGAGGCCACCAAGTACCCCTCAGAGTTTTAGTGACATCACACATGTTGTCGTAAGCTAGACTGGAACCCACCACCACAGACATGACAGTAAAGTGAATAAACTTGTGAGCCATGGGGGACTGCACTATTCAAAGGTGTATTAACTCTATTTTATTTAAACTCACCATTTTGTATGAAGTGTGTACAAACCGATGGATCTTAAAACAAGAAAACAATACAATTATCACAGCATTTTATTTATTTTTTTTTTCTGTCTAAATAGGTAATCTACAAAAAAGACAACAGTAGTATTTCACTGATAAGAATGATGATGACATCAAACAGTGTACACGAATAATCATGAAAATTTCTCATTTTACACTAATAAATTACAAAACAGTAGTCTTGTAATGTTAACAAAGTATTTTTAATTCACACTGTTCAAAAACATATTCTCATCTCGTCCAGACAGACCTTTACTCTTTTTAATCAAAACTGTTGAATATGCTGAAATTTGATTGGTTCTATTGTCACCTCAAAATACTGTGAAACATTTTATATCGTGTTTACAAGTACTGGGACTTTATTCACATCTATTAAAACATACAAAAACACACATCATATGCTGATATCAGGTACATGAGAGTACCAGAACATTAAATTCAAAGTAATAATCTATATAAACAAGACAAGCTAAACAGTTAAACCTGTACTTGATGTTGTTTGTGAAGGGTATGGCCATCTTTGTTTAACTTGATTATCTAAATTTGGTTGAAATGATGAAGCAATTTGACAACAGTAAACCAAAAAGAAAAATTAAAAAAAAAAAAAAAAACCCCAAAAACAACAGAAAAACAGCAATTCAATCCAGTTTTGAACACAGATGTAAATATTTCACAAACATCACAAGAGGTAAACATGCATAATGCTTTTAAAAAAAAATTAAAAACCCAAGACAAATTTTCTGGTAAACATAAGGATTCACTCCAACTTCAATCTGTATTGACTAATTCTTGTGTAGTTTTTCTTTCTTAACCATCATTTGCCACATAAGCTGTCATGTGATCATTATTTGAGTCATGTGATCATCATTCAGGGTTTATCGATCACCACCTGAAGACCTTTCTATTATTCTGGCAGACTATGTAGACCTGAAACCTCAGATTTCCACAGGATTTGGTTGTGGTCACCTTCCACTAATGGCCATATAAATACAGTATTTTCTGTTGTTTTGACCTCAGAATGAGTTCCACTTAAAAATTCATTCCACTTACAGTAGTCCTACTTGAACTGATTCTGTCACATCTAAGTAACAAAGGATTCCTTTTTTTCTTTTTCCTTTTAAACAGCCTCAAAAATCACTTCAGTGACCTTACTCCAGACTTGTGATTGTGGAATAGTATATATATCTTTTATTATGGAAAGAATTTTGATTTCTTACAGCTAGCGGACTCATTTACTCTTTTCAAATGACAAGGAACATCATGCAATTAATCATTCAATTTTAACACTGCTTCACTGACCACTGCTAGGTTACTTTATGAGAGCTGTGGCTTTGTGATATTGAGCCACTTGGTGAAATTTTAAATACTCCTTTGACTGTAAATTACAGGAGTAGTAGTTCATTTCTGCTACCTGATTAAAGAACTGAAACCAGTGCTAGTAGTGGCTACAAGTTCACTGCTTAACTACAATAACAGCACAAAAACCGAGTGGATGTTTTCCAGGTAAGCACGTGCCAAAGACTACCAATGGGGGTCTGTCCAATGTTTGCTGCTGTTAGTGCTGTAACCTGGAAAGTCTGGAACACAGTTTATATTTGCACTTGTTTAGTATCATAAACCTTAATTTTGATTATATAATGCAGTGACACAGGCCTAACCATATAATTATGTATATCTACTTCACTTATTGCTTTCTTTTGTAAAAAATTACGCTAAGGTTTTAAAATGCTTTTTAAAAGGGCAATATTTGAATAATAATGCCCTATATTCACATGTAACCAGTCAATGTACAGCATTCAGATGCTGACTTTATTGTCAATGGTTTTTGCACCAATTTGAGGAAAGTGGCAATTTTTTGGCAGCAAGCAGTGTAGCAGTAGTTCATTTTAACAAATAACGAAAACATGGATAGTATTGAAGGGTCCGAAGGTCTCCAGATTCTTTTGCTGGCTGAGGTAGTTCAATTAAACCACAATAATTTGTTGTGGCATTATCTTGTTGCATGGCAGATAAAATACTACAGTATGTTAATGTGCAAAAAGTCTGAGAATATATGTAGCTGTTTTTCATCATATAAACAAAAAAACATTCTTTGATTAAAATGGATGCTTTTAAACACAGAATCACTTTCCAATGGGGAGAATATTTAGTAGTTACAAGTAAAAGTTTCCATTAATCGTTGAAATACAGAGAAAATGGTCAAAGTAACCCAAATCCTGTATAAAGGTTTATATATTGTGTGACTTAATTAGATAAATTTGTCTAATTATGCCCTCCGATGACTTTGCCAACAATCTCATCTCTTTGTTAACTCATGACTTTAGCCTATCAGTCAATTACAGATCAACAAAAATTCAACATCAACAGGAACCAATAGCCCACGTCTTCAAATTAATGGTTTAGTCAAGTGAATATCTTATAATTTCAATAAATCTGATTATCAATGGAATCTTCAGTGCATGTGTCAATATGAATTAATTTAGTCCTTAAAATATTTGATGAACCATCTGCCTTTGTGGACAATGGTCAACTATCATATATTCTGACCATACTCGATTTATTGAGTCCAAAATTACCCATACAGCATCAGTGTCTCTTTGATCTCCGAGGAAAACCAGGTCACATGCAGTAATCATTTATTTGTTCTCACATTTCCATCATTAAATAACTTGAATCTGATAGAGAATCTATCCCATTGTTGAAGGAATTGATTTTTTTTTTATATAAATTGCTGTGTCAGCACTTTATTGCCAATACGTTATACCTGGGATTTTCAAGATGAAACTTTTCAAACTTTACAGGCTGGACTGGAATCACCTGAAACCTGATTATAATATTTGAGGTGAACATTTACACAAAACAGTCTGTGGTTAAATTTCACACTGTAAATGACTGAAAAGAGGGACATATTCTCGTAGATTTCGAGTGTTATATTTAGTTTCAATAAGAAGATTTTCACATTTTCTCAAACATTTTTACAGCTTTAATGACATGTTGCCAAGTGTAGGATTCAAACCAAAGCCTGTGGAGTTAAGAAATAAGTAAATGCCCCACTCTTTCATTTCTTGACCCAAGGCCTCTCTATAGCTTAACCCAATACTCCAAAGGTAGCAAGTTGTAGATAATCTTTTTTTTTTAATAAATTCAAGACACAGAACATTGAAGACGCCAAAACTTTAATGATGAACATACATATATGATTTAATAACAATACTTCACAGAAACAAGATACATCTATAAGAAAGTTCTACTGAATTTACATAAATTCTTGGTCTCAGGTACAAAACTCACACAAACCCTACAAGGGAGCATAACATTGGCTACATCTCCCGCAACAGTCATGATCCATTTAAATTAAAAATGACCAACATAATCTATGGGGCTGATGTGAGTAATAACTTCAGTACTTTACTCCAGTCTTCAACACGTAATCTCTTCAGAAAAGAAACTGTGGCAGGAATATGCCCATTTTAATAGAAGTCAATTTTATGTGAATCTTTAGGAAAAACTAGTCGAACAACAACAACAACAAAAAAAAATCCAAGTACTCTGGAATTTTTCACTTTATATAATCCATTACTCAAGTACCCTCTAGTGGCCTCTACCTGCCCTATTTTTTCCCCGTATCGACAATTTTTTTTACAGAAGACAGCCAGCAGACTTTTGAAAAGACAACAATGTGTGAAAAAGAAAGCACCGGAAGGTATTAAAGTATTTTCACCATATTCTGTTTCATATTTTACATATATCACACTAAACTGGTACAAACTAGTTAGTGAATTCTGTGATGTTCGGTTACAACTTGGTGATGTGTGGTGTTTTTCAGCACTATTTAGTACGGATATTTAACACGTGTATCAATTTCATTTGTTCCTACAAAGTTACAACAAATTACAAACTTTCACAACTACCCCACATAAAGCACGTGCATCACATGTAGCATCACGATTCATTCGATTATGCCACGCATTAATTTTTGAACAATATGTAACAAAAGAAGACTGTGCAAATATAATGAGCTAATAACGTGGAGAAGCATTTGTACAGTGAAGAGTGTCAACATATGACAGGTCTGAACAAGTGTCAACATCTCACACATATGAACAGGTGAATAGTGTCAAAGGTGTCAACATCTAATAAATCTGACATATGAACTTGTCAGCATCGGACACATATGAACAGGTGAAAAGTGTCAATATCTGATGAAATCTGAACAGATGCAAAAATTGTGAAAAAATTGCAAAGTGTCAAAAGTTTTGCGTGACAAAATCTGCACAGGTGGAAAGTATCAACTCTTACAAACCATATTGAGGTGAAAAGTGTCTGGGTGTGACCTACTCTAGAGGTGCCACCATGAATAGCTCTTGTGCACAAACACTAAAAGTATGACGAGAAGTTTTATAGATATAGAAGTGCCTCTTACAACACGAACGTGTGCACAGGTGAAGTAATACAGTAAATCTCCCCAAGTATTCTGCAACATGTGTGCTGTGCTTTAAAAAGACCTTCTTACAATTAAATCTGTGTACTCTTTTTAAATACATTCAAATGTCAATGTTTTGCTGCATAAATTTCTGTCAAATATAAAGTAAAAGACTTCTATAGACAGGCGTGTGTATATTTTCTAGAATAAACAAATTTGACACTATTGTTTACATTTCTTACAAACATGAACAATTATGGCTCTTAACTGGATATCATCTATTAGTATGTTTTCAAAAATCTGTCACCACAGACAAATATACAGCAAGATAATTTTTATATTTTCTTGAATAACAAAGTATATCACTACCATTACTAGGATTTTCTTTGATTAGACAAGTGAACATACCGACATCAAAGAGAACTGAAGTTACTAGTGACTAATTCATACCCAGTATCATATGACAGTGAGTCAACAGATGTCGAGACTTGACTGGTTTATGTATGATTGCACGTATGCAAGCATAGATTTGGTACATTGATCCAAATACAGATTTAGTTCAATTGAGAAATTACTTTCTCATTGAAGTGGGATTGATTGAACCCTTAATGTTGTAGACTTTATTTCAAAGAGAAAACTTAGTATTGAAAATCTATTCTTATTTATATCACTCATATAATTTGAATCCGAATCAAGATACTTACTTTCTCATTTATTTAAAAAATGTTAAACTTTAATATAAATTCCTCTAAAGTGATTTCAGTTCTATAACTAATAATTACTAAACACAAAATATAAATTGCACTGTGACCTTAGGAAGAAGAGTAAATAAAGGTGGCAGAATACAGAGGTGAATACTTCAGCTTTTTTTTCATAATTTTCAAATTTTTAGGAAATTCACTGGAGCAATTTTCATCAAAGTTCTGTTCCTGCTTATAACTGGTACAGATTTAAATTTATAATGCTGGGAATTAAATAATTTCCACTATCCAAGATCATAAGCTGAATCAAAGGTCTAAACTTTGCAGCTGGTGAAAAGCTTCGACTTCTGTACACTAAATGAATAAAACAATGTTAGTTAATTATTTAATTACCTACACTTTGAAAATTATAACTAAAAGTTTCTATCACTGACAACAGATTAAGTTAAACACATGTTCAGACATCCTAGCACATCGAACTGCACAGCCAAATTCAATTCATATGCATCAAGAATTGTTGTTTTTTTTCAGACTGTTGTGTAACCAAAGATACAAATGAACAGTTTTACCTCTTCACAGCCACTTAAAAGTTTCATCAGAGTTAAATTTGGCTTTTCAAGCAATTTGAAACAGTTTGGGTCACTTTGGGACAGGCCCTCAGCATTGCCACTAGTGGGGAAAGTTTTATTACAGTCAGAGATGGGTTTTTATGTGATTTTAAGCAGCTTGGGTCACTCCTGGACAAGAAGCCATAGCTACTAAGTGCAGAGATAAGTGATTATTCAGGTGAGACATTCCTCGTCTCTTTTTTTTTTGGTTGGCCAATCTTAGTCAACAATGACCAATTTTTTTCAGTCAATAGATATTCTTATGAAACGATTATGAAACAGAGAAAGCAACCCTTTCCACTTGTATTCCTGTATGATTGTAATGACTTTTAGCTGCTTAGTTCAGACAAAAAAGTGTTACATAGGCTGAGGTCTACTTACTGTGGATCAGTCAACATCGGGATGTACTGAAAGGGAGTGTTGCCTTTCCAAGCTATATATTCACAGAGGTCCCATTTTGTTCTAGGGAAACAGGATATTGACATAAAAAAAAAAAATTTAATTCACACTAGTTTCTGACAATTTACCGTGACTTGTCACGTAAAACCACCACTGAAGAAAATACAGTGGACCGTGTATAACTACAACATGCAAAGTGTTCGGTTCTAGTTATGCCTCGTTTCCACTTATACCCACAAAACATCAATATTTTTGGATGCAGGGAAACCAAAAGTTCAATACAGATTTTACTTACACCAGTGTGCCGTCTTTGTATCAAGAGTGTCGCCCGTCAATTTGTTGTGAAAAGTGTATTGTGAATACTTTTCCACTATCAAATCCCTTTCATATACTGGCTGCAAAGAGGTTACACCAATTCCCAGATATTGTGTCAAAAAGAAAATATTCCCCTTCACAAGAAGTTGACTTTAAAAAAGTTCAAACAGTATTTATAAAATTCTTTCTAAATACAGTAACACTTAATAATATTTTAATCACACAACTACAACACAATTTGACATTATATCTATATTTTTTCTGAATAAAAATGACTTGATGAACATGACTGCTGAAATACTGTAAATTACCAAAATATTACTGAGTTTGAACAAATGAATAAAAATTTCTTGCTAAAGTTCACCATTCAAATTTTGAACTGGGTGTGACTAAGATTGAAATACAGGGCCTAGGACACTGTTTTGACCCAAATCTGGGAGTCAACATTATTTTATGAACTAACTGGAACAAAACAAGTATGGCAGTCACACATATAGAAAAAAAAAGAATGAAAAATATCAACTTTCCAGGAAAATTATAAGGAAAATAATGTCAAAACGGAAATTCAGAAACAAAAAAATCAGACTGTATGTCCTGTTTCACCAATATTTAAATATTTTTGCGAGTTCCCAGATTGCTAGTTTCTGCATGGTTTCTCAACACATTTGGCCTGTTTTCAAGACAATGGTCACACTAACACAGTTCAATCTGGAAACCCCATCAATGTAATATTCAGCAAGGGTTGATGTATTTCGAATCGAGGCACAATTTAATGAGAAGTTGTGTTCACACCTCTGCCATATTAGAGCAAGATACAGTAAGTAGCAGATAAAAACATTTCCTAGACAAGAGGTACCGTTAGACATATTTTCCTATACAGCTGCTATAATACAACTCTGAACCCTCTTATAATCCCCTCAAGGTCTCATGCATGGCACCAAGATAATGGATTTCATGTGTCATCTGATTTTCCCCCAAATACTTTACAACAAGCTTTGTGGCAATAACATTATATAAAATTTCTCACATAGGGGACACTTAAGCTAAGCAGGTTAATAAGTAGTCCATAAGGAACTTGTAACAGATTACAGTAACATTGTTTTACTGCCATCTTGAAAAGTCAAGATGTTCTTTTATCCTGAAGGAAATTATGAGTAGCAATTCACTCGGGTGACAAAAACTCAAGCACTGTATTATTGCTAATAAACATAAATCTGAAGATTGCAAGAAAGTACAAAATGTTCACTGTAGAATATCTTATTTTGCTAAGAAGTAATATATTCAGACTATCTGTACAAATACCTGAAACGGAATAGCTTTACAATTTTCTACAATGTTTTTATGAAAATCAACTAATCTGTTAGACAAGAAATTGTAACAAATTTTATTGTAATTTAACTTTTTACAAGTTAAATACTTACCTTATCCTCACAAGTGCTTGTTTGGTTTTGTGGAGCAAAACGTATCGACCGACAAGAATTTTTTAAGGAATATTCTTGTCACAAGAGGTGACCCCTTTGTCTGCGCATGTCCGCGCTTGCGCAGTAGTCGTTGTCGACAGACGATTGTCGAGAGTTCTTCATTGTATTTTTGGTCCCCAGAAAACAAATTATGCGGGGAGGTAGGGTGGGTTTATCCTTGTGAGGATAAGGTAAGTATTTAACTTGTAAAAAGTTAAATTACAATAAAATTTGTTACATTTTATTGCGTAAAATAGCCTTACCTTATCCTCACAAGTGCTTGAATACAACCATAACAGGTGGAGGGTATTTGTTTTGGCCACACTGTTAGATGATTGTCAGACAAGGGGTCACCAAATAAAGCACTGATAAGAGGATAAGATAAGCTTCCATACACCACATCTTAGGTTAAAAGTTACTTCTTCATCACAGATGAGTAACTTGCTACCCTCAACAAGAGATCCATGATGTGGTCGTTATTGTTGCTGCTGTTGCTGTTGTAGACAATTTTACAACAAATCATATAGCAGAATTAACCATCACCCAGTATTGGCCGGAGATGTCTGCATGAATCCCCAAACAAGATGTCATCATCTGGCAATGAAAATATCTCCAAGCAGGCAAACTGAACTGCATAAACTGCAGATATGGGGCCATATGTAAGCCAAGAAAGACATATGTCAGTGACACAAGACTTGTATAACTGGAGAGAACATAAATATGTGAGTCATATGAATAACATGTATAAATACACAAAAAATGACTACATGCTGAGGTGAATCCACAAGGCCCAATTTGTTCATGGACTGGTCATGGGATTGCCAAGCTACATCTTCGAGTAGAATGTAGAAAAGAATTGTGGGTCTTCCAATAACAAGAGTTTGATCTCTGCTCAGGTAAGACCCCACTCTTGGAAAGTAAAAAGGGCAGCCATGGATCTAATACGTGTCTCAAAGTATAGATTCTGAGAATCAAAGTTAAAGGACTGGCAATCTAATCATGCAGCCAGATTGATCCAGGAAGAGATAGCAGAACTCAAGATATCTCCATCAAGCCTTCCTTAAAAGATATGAGCAAGATTCTTCCCCTCCTTGAAGTACTTGTACTGTCCTGATAGTAACTAAGTACTGTAAGAGAGCAGAGTGTCACAACATCAGTCCAACATCAGCTCAAAGAAGGGTTTGTGAGCTGGAATGACCACAGGTTTGAGCCATCTGGGCCATCAGAAGCCAACTGATTCTTGCTAAAAGGCAGGAGAAGGAGACTTTCCCTTTTCTCCAAGCAGTAGTCCTGTCCAAGAAGGATCTAAGTGCTGTAAGAGGACAACGAATCATGTGTCCAGGCAATTTGAATTCAGGAATGATCTAGAGCTGAAGTGACCACTGGAGGCAATCTAGACCAACCGAGGCTAATTGGTCCTTGTTGAAAAGGTAGGTAGGAGGGAGAACTGTAAACTCCTTCCTATGAGGCTTGTGTCTGAAGGAGCCAAAGTCCCAGAATACACTTCCAATGGCATTGCAACAGTCTTGCAAGTCAAACTTTTTTAGACTGACCTCCTTTTAAAGGTTAACAAGAAGCCTTTTGTGAAAACCAACAGAAGCAAAGGCAAATCCCTTGATGCTGTACCTCTGTTAGCAGTGGGCTTCTCTCTATAACACTTGCAATAGGCCTATAAAGATGCAGGCTTTGGTTCAGCTCCTGCACAAAAAATGTAAATGATCAGCTATGGCTGCTGCAAAGCCAACAATAGTGACAGGTTTCAGATTTTTTGCAAGTAAATGGATCAAAAAATCTGGTACATTTGAGACCGTAGGCTCTGAGATGGCCACCTTATTCTGTGGGTACCAGAGCTCAAAATGGCCCATCATGACTCATACATTCCAAGATGAGGGTCCTTGAGATGCCCTAAATCTCTCTATCCCTAGCCCAGAGAATGATATAAGAGATTCTGAGTGGTGTTAAGGTACCAAGCATGAAGGTGCCAATGCAACAGATTCAGATGGTATTTCTGATTGAATGGCTGTTTTTGAGACCAGTGAAGTAGCTGTAATGGAGGTATGGTTGAATGAGTCACCAGACCCCAAAGCCAATGCATCATGGGCCACCAAGGGGCCACTACAATCATTTTGCACCTGGTGTTCACTTGTTCAATGACTTTTAGGAATAAGTGGTATAGGACAAAAGGCCTAGCAGTCCAGAACCTCCAACAAGATGTTTAATTCATCTATGTTCAGAGAATTTGCATCCGGGACTAGCAACATAGAATGGAAGTTTGTGACTCATATTGGTGGCAAACATCTCTACCATTGGTATTTGACAAACTATGTAAGTCAAATAGAATATTAAAGATGAAGCCTCTCCTATCTGTAATATTTCGTTCTTTGTGGAGAGGCTGTCATGACATCTAGGCAACCCTGAATATATCTGGCTCATATGAGAATATTTCAAGGATTGCAGTAGGGCAAGATGCAGCATACCTGCATAAAACACCTATTGTTGATTTGTGCCAAACTTGCACGTTGTCTAGAACCATAAAGGGAGTAAGAACCATTCTGTACATATTACTTTTGTCCCTTCTGTAGAGATCATTGAGTATGACATTTAAGTAACCCCAGAATATTTCTGTCTCTTAAGAGTATATTTCAAGGATTGTAGTAGGCCAGGATGCGCCAAACCTTTATCCCTTCTGGAGATATGTTGAGTATGACCTTTAAGCAACCAAGAATATGTCTGTTATGAGTATATTTTCAAGGATTGCAGTAGGCCAAGCTGCGCCAAACTAGGAGGTATACGCTCCCCCCCCTGTTTGTTCAGATAACCGAACACAGTGGTGTTGTCTGATGCTATCAGAATTCTTTTGTGTGGAATTTGTCTTGAAGGCTTTTAAGGGCTGAACACACTGCCTTCAGCCATGAAATTGAAATGTAATATATACATTTTAACTGTCCAAAGCCACTAACTGTGATGCTTATAGATGGGATCATCAACCCTGGTTTAATGCATCTACGAAAATAAGGGAATTGTGCACCCGTGTATAGAAAAGGCATCCTATTTCCCATTTTTTGGCATTTTCCACCAGTGAATATGCTTTTGCAGAAGGATTTGAAACAGGAATTCTCACAACTAGTGACTGGAGATATTGCCAGTTGTAGTAGATACCAGTGAAAGGCACACCTACATAACTGACCCATTGGTACATTCTTTTCCAAAGATGCTCGTACCCCTACCTGGGATATAAGCAACCTTGGGGTCATTTGTGATGAGATCTCCATTTCCTGAAAAGATTTCTCAAGTTTCTAAAATTTATTTGTGTTAGAAAGACATTTCCTTGTACCAATATGCAGTGGTAACCTAGGAAATCGATATCACGAAGTCCAGTTGATGAATAATTGGAGGAGTTCTTTGGTTTGAACCCAATACTGGTGTCTTTTAGGTACACTAAACAACCAGTAGTCTAGGTATATGGTGAAAGAAATTTCCTGATATCAAAATGCAGTGGTAACCTAGGAAATCGATATCACGAAGCCCAGTTAATGAATAATTGGAGGAGTTCTTTGGTTTGAACCCAATACTGGTGTCTTTTACGTACACTAAACAACCAGTAGTGTAGGTATATGGTGAAAGAAATTTCCTGGTACCAAAATGCAGTGGTAACCTAGGAAATCGATATTACGAAGCCAGTTGTTGAATAATTGGATGAGTTCTTTGATTTGAACCCAATACTGGTGTCTTCTACGTACACTTAACAACCAGTGGTCCAGGTATAAGGTAAACCCCTATTCCGTGAGACTGAAGAATGAGATTTGCCTCTTTATTACTCGCACGATACTGTAGAGGGGTCGCTAACCCGAATTTCATAATGCTTTGAACTGATAGGTTTGACCGTGTACATTAAACTGAAGTAGATGTTGAACATCTTGGTGAGTCGGTACATAGAAGAACGCATCTCTTGTAACCGAATTTCTAACAATTTCTGCTGTCTCCAGCTTAAATGAAGGGACAAGCAAGTATTTATTGTTATAGTAAACGAACTTCACTCGTGGGCCGTGACCGTTGAAGACGTAGTTAGATCAATTCAGGACACTGAAATGTATCAGAGGTAGTCATTAGCAGAGTTTCTATATAGGAAATAAAACTGCCATAGAAACCTGGAGTTCTGCAATTCTTGAGTGGATAACTTGCTTTCTTTTGAAGCATTTCCAGCAATATTTCAGCGGTATTTACTGTAGCCATGTTTTCCTGTCTGACGTCATCGCTTTGCATTGTGGGTAGTACAGGTATTGGTGAATTCGATTGGGGAGTAATTCGACAATCCCAACAGAAGATTCGCACAACTCTGGCATGGCAGTGAAAGTCTCCCATCACTGCCAGAACACTGCAAGAAGAGCCTCCATGGTGATTTGCATTAATGTAGCCGCGTTCTTCTGTATCCATCTCTCCTGGTGAACTAGGAAGAGTGATACGATGATATTTTGTAGTTAGTAAAGGTTGGAAGCAAGGACTTCAACACCATATCTCATCTAGCCATTTATTAGGCATTGATTGATCTTCGTTGAGTTTGCAGAAGAATTAACTCAAAAGTCACAGTATTTCTTCCATTGGAGACATGGTCATAGGAAGGTTCAATTCTTCAACAGGGCTGAAAAGACCAGCAGTGCACATACTGCCACAAAAATAATAACTGCAAGGATCAGTAGATACGCTTCTGTAGTCGTTCTTTTGGAGGGAGACCTGTTACTGTACCAGAGTGGCGCTCCACCCACAGTAAAGAATCTACGACCTCCGCTGCCAAGACAACTGCATTCTTTCTTCTTGGTTTTCCACTGAAAACTTCTCTGCATCCCTTTCATCGACAAGGAGGTAGTTCCAGTCGAATAATGGGCGAGTACGGCGGAAGATATACACGTCTTCCACTGAAGACTTTACAGCAACATCTTCTTGCACATCTTATTCTGACCCTTTTCAGGACAAGGGAGGCAGAATTAGTGGTAGTACCAGTCGAATAATGGACAACTACAGGTAGGTGCACGCTTGCACGCTTCAAAACTTCATAGATCTTCATCCGTGAATGGACGATAATAAGGAAAAGTACGTGTTGCTCCCATATCGACCAAAAATATAATGAAGAACTCTCGACAATCGTCTGTCGACAACGACTACTGCGCAAGCGCGGACATGCGCAGACAAAGGGGTCACCTCTTGTGACAAGAATATTCCTTAAAAAATTCTTGTCGGTCGATACATTTTGCTCCACAAAACCAAACAAGCACTTGTGAGGATAAGGTAAGGCTATTTTACGCAATAAAAATATTTCTCTTTTGCTTTTTCAAAATGTTTAAACGTTCATCTATCACAATGCACTATATCTGAAAGTATACTGTTGTCTATGGAGTTAACATAATTTTTAGACAGAGAAAGCCTAATCACATTTTTCACCTGAAATTCTTACAATGACCTAAATGTCCACATTTCTCTATGATGTCATGATCCAACTAGATTTATTACACGTGCATGTATAAATAGTAATTATAAAAGAAAGTTTTACAAGAAATACAATCTGACGCTCTAGTACTTGGAATATCCACAGTGTGGCGCCAACAGTCATCAATCCTTTTCTGACATGCCCTTCACTGCGCCGCCCTGGCGTGCCTGAAAAGAAAAAGAAACAAAGTGCTCAATAACCAAGTATATCATGCCAATTTGTTGCATGTGTAACAGTAATTGAATTACTCAGAGTGTCAGAGTATGCAAATAGCATAAGAGACGCAGCACAGACCACAGCCCGGGGCAACAGTATTAGACATTATTACATATAGAACTTACAATGTATGTTATGCAAGGGTACAGGTGTAAGAACACTTAATAGAGACAAATTGTATGTAAAGACAAAGTGTAAAAACAAGACAAAACCAAACAGATAGCATTGATTAGTCAATTAAATGTTATTAAGCTGTAAAATTACATAGAATAATCAGTTGCAGTAATCCATATACCTTTGTGAAAGGAGAAACATGTCTAAAACATGGCAGTAGAAATATTCTGGCAGAGCCAAGGTCAAAGTTTACACTAAGGTCACATTGCACACCTACACCCCCAACCGATGTCCCTAACAAGTATTAACTCCAACACCTTACACTTTCTGATATATAGCTCAAACAAGATATCAAAAGTCAAGGTCACTACAGTGAGGTCACGTCAAGGTTGAACCATGATGTAGCACACCCAAAACCTCAAACCAACAGCACAATTATGTAAAAGTACAAATAACTAGAAATAGGACGCCCTGTTGATAGTAGCTGCGACATATGAATAGAAACAGGATAGCATAGAAGAACACACATTATCATGTGTAATGTCCACCCCATGAACCTTTTGCCAAAATTGTACAGTAGTCTTACAAGACCCTGTTTCATTTGTAAAATATATCAATGATGCTTAAATAATTATTAGTGTACATGTAAATTATTTCAGCTTCATGCCTTTTTGCATTGGTTGGGTCGAAAATTTTGACAAAGTCACTCTATCTTGCACGGTTAAGGAGATAGAAGCAAATTTGTGTTTTTCTATTTTGGGCAAAAATTTGAAAATTCAAAATGGCCGCCATATGTGGGGAGGGGAAATTTTTTTTTGAAAATTGCCAAGAGTACATTTGTTAGATACCCTGTGGGTCGAAAATTTTGACGAAATCGCTATATCTCGCACGGTTAAGGAGATAGAATCAATTTTGTGTTTTGCCATTTTGGGCAAAAATTCGAAAATTCAAAATGGCCGTCATATGTGGGAAGAGGAAAATTTTTTGAAAATTGCAAAGAGTACATTGCTCAGATACCCTGTGGGTCGAAAATTTCGACGAAATCGCTCTATCTCACATGGTTAAGGAGATAGAATCAATTTTGTGTTTTGCCATTTTGGGCAAAAATTCGAAAATTCAAAATGGCCGCCATATGTGGGAAGAGGAAAATTTTTTGAAAATTGCAAAGAGTACATTGCTCAGATACCCTGTGGGTCGAAAATTTCGACGAAATCGCTCTATCTCACATGGTTAAGGAGATAGAAGCAAATTTGTGTTTTGCCATTTTTGGGAAAAATTCGAAAATTCAAAATGGCCGCCATTTTTGGGGAGGGGAAAATTTTTTGAAAATTGCCAAGAGTACATTTCTTAGATACCCTGTGGGTCGAAGATTTCGACGAAATCGCTCTATGTCGCACGGTTAAGGAGATAGAAGCAATTTTGTGTTTTGCCATTTTTGGGAAAAATTCGAAAATTAAAAATGGCCGCCATTTTTGGGGAGGGGAAATTTTTTTTTGAAAATTGCAAAGATTACATTCCTTAGACACCCTGTGGGTCGAAAATTTCGACAAAATCGCTCCATCTCGTACGGTTTAGGAGATATGAGCACATTTGCGTTTTTCAGTACTCAAAATAGTCGATTACTCAGTTATTTAATTAATTACTCACTGATCTATGACGCAATTCCCCCCAAAAGCAAGCCCATACAAGCTATTAACCCAATGAACCTCCACACCAAATTTCAGAAAGATAGGCATAATAGCATTCCTTAAAATGTCTGGAAAGCAAAGAGATACTCAAAAGTAGCTATTACTCAGTTAGCTATAGAGCTATCATCACCAAAAGCAATCCCATGCAAGCTATTAACCCAATAAACCGGCTTGCCAAATTTGGTAAAGATAGGATAAGAACTGTTGCCTAAAATGTCTGGAAACCATGTGTGACGCCGGACGGCGTAAAAAGCAAGCAAAAATAAGATGTCCACCCCCCAGTGGGGTGGACATAATAATCAATTGCAGCAATCCACATATCTTTATCATAAGAGAAGCATGTCTCAAATATGGCAGGTGAACACACTTAGGCAGAGCCAAAGTTAAAGGTCACACCATGATACACACCTACACCCCCTAACCAATGTTCCTGCCCAATGTCAACCTTCTACTTCATGGAATCCAAGAAACAGTCCAGACAACATTTTCAAACTCAAGGTCATTATGACAAGGTCAAAGGTCAAATCAAGATCACACCATGATGTTGGACACCCACAACCCCTATGTAATGTCTCTACCAAATTTCAACTGCCTACAGCTTATATTTTGCAAGATATAGCCCATACAATATTTTAAAGGTCAAGGTCACTGCAGCAAGGTCAAATCAAGGCTAAACCAGGACGCTGCACACCTACATCCCCAACCAATGTCCCTACCAAGTAACAACTTACTACATGTCATGGGTTCTGAGATAAAGCCTTGAAAACTCTTTCCCACCACCCGCCTACCCAGTCAGATGCCGTTGGTTAAAACAATACCAAAGGCTGTGATGTGAAAAGCATATAACCCTCAGCTATTAATATTAATTCAATAGTTGAGGAAAAACAAAGATTGATACGGATATGTTCTTCCCTGTACAAACTAAATTCAGCACAGTACTACACTAGTGGTTGGACCATTCATCCATTATTTTAAATAACATATATAAATCAACATCAATATTATCTTTTCCTAATATAAACATGATATACTTTATTTAAGTATTTAACAAACTATTTTGTACAGTTTTGATTGACTAAAATGATGAATTTGTCATAACTTGTTGCTTTGTTGACATTATGCCAACTTTACAGGAAGTGGTTATGCTTGTTGGTTACAAAATGTTGAAACAACCAAAATTCGTCTGAAAATCAACTCCTTTCTGAATACTGAGAATCGCTATCAAAAGGAAGTCCACACTTAAGTACATAGTTATCTTGACGATTCTTTCCTATACTGAATGTTGGTGCTTTTTGGTCACAAGAGAATTGGTGAAATAACGGTTTTCAGATATCAAAACCAGTTTTCTGTAGCCATGGAGAAAACAAATCCATTATTCTGTCCCTGGATGTGATTGGCTGATTTATGATCACCTTGATAACAGTGAAAAACCCCCAAAGTGTTCTCTGTTTACTTTATAATTTTGCATTTACAGCTAGTTTTGCGATTTTAATTGGTAAATATACAAACTTTTCGCTAAATATGGTTTTTAAAATGACAAAAAGGCTATAAAGAATTGAAAGAAATGAGTTTAGCAAATATCGGTTGTAATTAAATTTTACCGATCATTGCTTGGCAATGAGCCAGTGAGTGATAATACCAAAATTTGAAAACATCGTCCCAGTACTGTAGAGCTGAAATGATAAGCAAAATTTGCAAGCCGGGTAGTCGCTTGCATTAACCGTCGACTAAACAATTAACTGTTTCTGAGGTTTAGCATGTACGAGAAATACCGAAAATGTCACATGTATATGTGTTCCAGATGTAAACAAACAAAATGGCGGATCGTGAGATGCTGAAAAAGCAAACAATTTACCAGATTGTTGGGTAAATTGGTTAATAATGTAATATTTTGATATTTTAAAGATAAAATGCACATAAAATGCTTTAATTTGATACTTTTTAAGGTCTTAACCCGAGATACTCATAGTTTCATCGATCGTGTAAAATCCGCTATGTGGTGATATACACAAGAAAACAGTTAACCGATTTCACAATAATGGCGTCAACTAGTGCTTTGATAACCTACTAATCCATTAGTACGAATAATCGTTTCAGCTCTACAGCACTCTATAAAACTGTTCTGCTGCTCCCCCTGGTGGTGACAGATGGATTTAAATATTTTTCAGTGTCTTGTCACCCACCTGGTCTAGGTCCTCCTTGGTCTTGTCCTCCAGTGCGCGGATATCTTCCATGGTCATGCCATACCACTTGTCTGTCCAGCAGAACACCTGACGATGGAAGTTAGTAAATATTCTCCTCTCAGCCTGTGGGTGGAAAACAAATTGGATGAATCTTATTCCTTTCTCTTCGGTAATCCTGATGTTTATCTATGAGGGAACCCATTACCTCATGGGAGGATGTGTATCAAATTGTCACAATGTAAGTATTTTTGTTTTGACAATGACATCATCTCAAGGTATTTCTAATGCATTTCAAAAGACTATTCAAATTTTGTTTATTTTTCTGATAAGGAATTGAATAAAAATGAGAATTAATTCTGGAAGCATAATAATAAATAAGGTATTGCTCTAAAATTTTTTAAAAAGGGTCTTTTACACTTCTAAATATTTTGGTAATTTTTGTTGACCTATACGCCCCTGGTGGGCTGGTCGATTTATTCATTGTTAATGTACATTGTATACACATCATGAATAAGAAACTAGATGAATGCTTTTGCTAACAAAAGCGAAGCGTCCCTGAGAGTTTAAAATGCCTTGTGGTTTTAATAAGCATGCTGTAAAGCTAAGAATGCACAAAGCTGTACCGTACTGTTACATAAACCAACCCCCTTAGTGATATCATGACAGGGAAAATCCTACAAAGGTCTTCTTTAATTAACATAAACAAGCATTGTAGACATAGACAAGCTGGAAAAAGTGTTGTACATTGGATGTACAACATTGGATGTAACTTTAGTAAATTTTGTGTAAATGCTACAAAGCATTTCAGTAACGAGTATTGATAACTTCATATATAATCATGTGTGCAAGTATGTATTGCTATTTAGATTGTCCACAGGGTTTTGCAATAGGTTTTAATACATTGTGAAAGCATAAAAGCAACAATAAAGGCAAAAGCTATTTCATGACCCCAGTTTGACCCATACATGGGGGTCAGGAGGTAAAACTAACCGGCTATTTAGACTGTGCACATATGGTTTCCCAATACCTCTTAATACATTCCGAAGCTATAATAGCAACAATGAAGGATATATCAGGTAAAAACTCCAAAACAGCTATTTTTTACCCCAGTTTGACCCATGGGGGGGGGGGGGGGGGGTAAAACTGACCGGCTACTTAGACTCTCCACACATGCTTTCCCAATACTTCTTAATACATTCTCAATCTATAAAAGCAACATTAAAGGAGATATAAGACAAAGACTCGAAATCAGCTATTTTATGACCCCAGTTTGACCCATGGAGGGGGGGGGGGGGGGGGGGATCAGGGGATAAAAGTGACCAGCTATTTAGATTCTACACATATGCTCTCCCAATACCTCTTAATACATTCTGAAGCTATAAAAGCAACGATAAAGGAGATATAAGGCAAAAACTCCAAAGCAGCTATTTATGACCCCAGTTTAGCCTATAAGGGGGGTTGGGGGGTACAACTGACTGGCTATTTAGACTCTCCACATATGCTTTCCCAATACCTCTTAATACATTCTGAAGCTATAAAAGCAACAACAAAGGAGATATAAGGCAAAAACTCAAAATCAGCTATTTTATGACCCCAGTTTGACCCATAGGGGGGGGGGGGGGGGGGGGGGGGGGGGGGGGGGGGGGTCGGTGGGTAATACTGACCAGCTATTTAGACTCTCCACATATGCTTTCCCAATACCTCTTAATATAGTCTGAAGCTATAAAAGCAACGATAAAGGAGATATAAGGCAAAAACTCCAAAGCAGCTATCTATGACCCCAGTTTGGCCCATAAGGGGGGGGGGTCGGGGGGTAAAACTGACCGGCTATTTAGACTCTCCACATATGCTTTCCCAATACCTCTTAATACATTCTGAAGCTATAAAAGCAACAATAAAGGAGATATAAGGCAAAAACTCAAAATCAGCCATTTTATGACCCCAGTTTGACCCATAAGGGGGGCCGTGGGGTAAAACTGACCAGCTATTTAGACTCTCCACATATGGTTTCCTATTACCTCCCAATACATTTTATGGCTCTAAATGCAATACTTAAGAAGATAATAGGGGGGTTGACCTAAATTTAATGCTCTCAGATTGGAAGGTGTGAGGAAATCACCCATAAATGAGACATTTTTCAAGGGATTGCTCCCAAAATCTAATCAGCTCGCGTTTTCGATAGTATGAACAGGTGTGTCAAAGCATAAGGCTGTGTAGCAAGTAGTTTTTCCTGAACTGTGATGACGGGGGTTGGGGGGGTGGGGGGTGGGGTGTACTTAAAACAAGAGGAGAGTGCCCGTGAACGGGCACTGTGTCAGCTGACTGAATGTTTTTGATTTGTGATGGTGATAATGAGAGGAAAGCATAATTATCAGGGAAAGGGCTGTACAGAAATACAGTAAATGGTAACTGAACAGCATGTTCGAAAGATATTCCGAAGCTGACAGAAGAAAAGGACAAAAAAGTTGTGCCCTGCAAATGGTATTATGAAATAAAGTAACAAGGTAATTGTTTAAGTGTAAAAAGTAGGTTAAAAATATTTAAAGAAATACTATAAATGCAATATCCTCGTTCGACCATGAAGAAGGGGTCCAAAGGTCAAATCTGACCATACCAAAAGATTCCCAGCCAAAGAATTTAGGATGGTTTACCATCCCAAACCTCTCGGACCAATAATAAGTGAGTCATAGGCACTTTTTAAGTTTGGCTATCCTTGTTTGACCTTGAAGGAGGGGGTCCAAGGTCAAATCCGACCACACAAAAAAATTCCCAGCCCATGATTTCCTGTAGCTTGTTTACCATCCCAAACTTGTAGGACCAATAATAAGCGAGTTCTAAGCAATTGTAAGTTTGGCTATCCTCAATTGACCTTGAAGGAGGGGTCCCAGGTCAAATCTGACCACACCAAAAGAATCCCAGCCCATGATTTCCTATATGTTGGTTTACCATCCCAAACCTCCAAGACCAATAATACGCGAGTTATAAGCACTTTAAGTTTGGCTATCTTCGTTTGACCTGGAAGGAGGGGTCTAAGGTCAAATCCGACCACACCAAAAGATTCCCAGCCCATGATTTTCTATAGGTTGGTTTTCCATTCGAAACCTCTAGGACCAATAATAAGTGAGTTATAAGCACTTTTAAGTTTGGCTATCCTCATTTGACCTTAAAGGAGGGGTCCAAGGTGAAATCCGACCACACCAAAAAAATTCCCAGCTCATGATTAAGCAAAAATATTTAAGCAAAATACTGTAAATGCAATAGTTTTCAAGTTACAACTGATTTACTCAATAGTGAGAACCTGAAAATAGCTATTGCTCCACTATGCCATGAGCTATAGGTCTGTAATTTCACTATGTTATAGCTAACCCCAAAGTAGGTGAACAATGTATTTTAACAAAATACTCCAAATGCAATATTTTTCAAGTTATAGCTGATTTACTCAACAGTCAGTGCCTGAGAATAGCTATTGCTCAGTTGTGCCATGAGCTACAGGTCTGTAATTTCACTATGTTATAGCTGACCCAAAAGTAGCTGAATAACATATTTGCACAAATTTCTGTAAAGGCAATAGTTTTCCAATTACAACTGATTTACTCAACAGTGAGAACTTCAAAGTAGCTATTACTCAGCTATGCAATGAGCCACAGGTCTGGAACTTCACTATGTTATAGCTGACCCCAAAATAGGTGAATAACATATTGCAACAAAATACTCTAAATGCAATAGTTTTCAAGTTATAAGTGATTTACTCAACAGTGATAACCTAAAAGTAGCTATTACTCAGCTATGCCATGAGCTACAGGTCTGAAATTTTACTATGTTATAGCTGACCCAAAAGTAGCTGAATAACATATTTATACTAAATTCTCTAAATGCAATAGTTTTCAAATTACAAGTGATTTACTCAACATTGAGAACTTCAAAGTAGCTATTACTCAGCTATGCAATGAGTCACAGGTCTGGAACTTCACTATGTTATAGCTGACCCCAAAATAGGTGAATAACATATTGAAACAAAATACTCTAAATGCAATAATTTCCAAGTTATAAGCGATTTACTCAACAGTGATAACCTAAAAGTAGCTATTACTCAGCTATGCCATGAGCTACAGGTCTGAAATTTTACTATGTTATAGCTGACCCAAAAGTAGATGAACAATATATTTAAGCAAAATACTGTAAATGCAATAGTTTTCAAGTTACAACTGATTTACTCAATAGTGATGACCTAAAAGTAGCTATTACTCAGCTATGCCATGAGCTACAGGTCTGAAATTTTACTATGTTATAGCTGACCCAAAAGTAGCTGAATAACATATTTATACTAAATTCTCTAAATGCAATAGTTTTGCAATTACAACTGATTTACTCAATAGTGAGAACCTCAAAGTAGTTATTACTCAGCTATGCAATGAGCTACAGGTCTGAAATTTTACTATGTTATAGCTGACCCAAAAGTAGGTGAACAACATATTTAGGCAAAATACTGTAAATGCAATAGTTTTCAAGTTACAACTGATTTACTCAATAGTGATGACCTAAAAGTAGCTATTACTCAGCTATGCCATGAGCTACAGGTCTGAAATTTTACTATGTTATAGCTGACCCAAAAGTAGCTGAATAACATATTTATACGAAATTCTCTAAATGCAATAGTTTTCCAATTACAACCGATTTACTCAATAGTGAGAACTTGAAAGTAGCTATTACCCAGCTATGCAATGAGCCACAGATCTGAAACTTCACTATGTTATAGCTGATCCCAAAATAGGTGAATAACATAGTGAAACAAAATACTCTAAATGCAATAGTTTCCAAGTTATAAGCGATTTACTCAACAGTGATAACCTAAAAGTAGCTATTACTCAGCTATGCCATGAGCTACAGGTCTGAAATTTTACTATGTTATAGCTGACCCAAAAGTAGCTGAATAACATATTTATACAAAATTCTCTAAATGCAATAGTTTTCCAATTACAACCGATTTATTCAATAGTGAGAACTTCAAAGTAGCTATTACTCAGCTATGCAATGAGCCACAGATCTGAAACTTCACTATGTTATAGCTGATCCCAAAATAGGTGAATAACATAGTGAAACAAAATACTCTAAATGCAATAGTTTCCAAGTTATAAGCGATTTACTCAACAGTGATAACCTAAAAGTAGCTATTACTCAGCTATGCCATGAGCTACAGGTCTGAAATTTTACTATGTTATAGCTGACCCAAAAGTAGCTGAATAACATATTTATACGAAATTCTCTAAATGCAATAGTTTTGAAGTTATAAGCGATTTACTCAACAGTGATAACCTAAAAGTAGCTATTACTCAGCTATGCCATGAGCTATAGGTCTAAAATTTTACTATGTTATAGCTGACCCAAAAGTAGCTGAATAACATATTTATACGAAATTCTCTAAATGCAATAGTTTTTAAGTTACAAGTGATTCTACTCATGATGGAAGTTACTGAAAAGCCCAAAAGTAGCTATTACTCACTTAGCTATTGAGACAGGCACCCAACTTACTCACCATATTGTAGCTATGAAAAAAGTAGCTGAATAACATATTTTAACAAAATGCTCTAGATGCAACAGTTTTCAAGTTATAAATGATTTTGTGCATGATTTCATGAATTTTAATGCATTAAAAATTATTAAAAAAATTTATTAAAAAAAAAGTAAGACAGATCCAGGTCTCATACTCACACAAGAGAATCTACCTCTGGCCTAGTACATATATGCAAGATATGAGAGAAATCCCTGCAATAGTCACTGAGAAAATTGTGATTAAGTGTTGAAATTTTCACACTTTTGGTGGGGGTACCCCCCTTGTAATGTCTCTAGCAAACAGACGAACAGACAGATTTGCATGCCTTGAACAATTTTTCATCCTCGATAGATAAGGCATCTTTTAAAAAAAACAGCACGTCTCTAGGCCTTGTAGTTTTGGAGAAGTTGTTCACGTGGACGCGTACGCCCACGCCGCAGAGCGACGACATAAAAATTGTTTTTGAGCATGTGACCTTAATAAAGGTCAAATTTAAGCAAGCAGAAAAATTTTCCCACGTCTAAGGTATATAAGTGCCAAATATGGTTTGAAACCTTCTAATAATAAGGGAGATATTCAAGGGAGACCATAATGCGGCGGCGGTGGGGAAACTGAGGCGAAAACAAATAAGCGCCCTTTCAGGGACGCTTAATGAAGATGAGTGGGTATATTGTGTATGGATATCGTCAATATTTATTGTCTTGGGAAAGGGTTGGCGATATTGATGTACAGGATGATACATCCATATTGGAAACGTTAAAATAAAGTCTGAAGAACTTCTAGTTTTTATATTTTTGTGGATTTTAATATTTGTTTTGATGAACTTCACTGCCTGTTGGTGGAACTATTCAATTGGGCATAAGCTAGAACACAACATTTTCAAATTTACAGATTCAAAATGGTTTGGAACTTTGGAGGCAACAATATCCTCCCAATATCAGCCGACACTGAAATATTTTGACATTTAATATTGATGTCTGCAGTCACTGTACCCACTAATGAATCTCTGTAAACTGTAATGGAGGTATTGTTATCAAAGTCTGAAAATTTTAATACAAGGAACACACTAAAGATTCTATGTTTTAGGCATTCTTTATTTATGGACAGTCAAGTTCTAGGCTGAAGCAGAAAAAAACCCCATTGTTTTCCTGTAAATATGAAAGAAAAAAAAAACTGACGCCAGGTATTTGAAAATAAATGCAATACTGCTCAGATTCAATAAGAAAAGATAATTTTATCCTACCTTTGTTCTTACAAAGCCTTAATTTTATGCAACCTTATGAAAATACTTTTCTGTTCAATTTCAAGAGATCATATTGGGGTTACAACTTCTCCATAATCTCTGCGTTGAGGTTTTACAAAGCTTTCAAACAATGATCAAGTTTACAGTACAGAATCTTGAATAATTGTTGTTTGTACTGGTTTCCTCTGCCCTTCCAACTACCCATCACAATATAACCAACAAGGTACTGGGCGTGATGTTAAACACTAATAAATAAAGAAATGAATCAAACCATGACCACAACGGTCTAAAGTGATTTAATGCCAAACCTGTTGACCACTAGTCTCTTTATCTTTTTACTACAATCAATATATTAATAGAGGAAGAAATCTAAAATTCGCCAGGAATCTGAAATTCGCCACCTCTATAACCTTAGTTAATTTTATAAAGAAAATGATTTTTTGGCTTAAAATTGGTATTTTTCAGTTCAGAAAGCTTTAATTTACTGTACATTCAACCAGTCTCATCTCATATTCATTTATTTTATTAGTATTTCCACAAGTGGCGAATTTCAGAGAAGTGGCGAATTTTAGATTTCTTACTCTATATGTTAAAAAATTCCCAAACTACACGTACTTGTCCACTTGGGCGTCTGAGAAAGAGAAGCAATAGTTGAAGCTTACCTTCATGATGAATTTCTCCACACGAGTCTGCAGACCAAACCAAACAAACTCGCATCTGACTAATTTGTAACAACACATTACTGGACTGACTGTTTGCTGAAAATACAACAGGGGCATTGTCATTATACAAACCTGGCATTGCAATATCACCAAAGTACCATCATGGTAAATAAATTTAAATAAATGGTCTATAAATTTAAGATGGAAAATGTGTATTTGATCGAATTTACTCAAATACAGGTATTAAATACAAATATAAATATGGGGTAGTTAAAAATGACAAATACAAATTAAAATACAAATACTCAATCTTAGCTGTATTTAAATACATACAATTACGTATTTGTCCCCAAATTGTAATTCTACTTCTAATCGTACCTTTATAATGCTTAATCTCCATCTATTGACCAACTCTAAGGCGCATAATGCCAGAAATCAGAGATCGTTATCATTAAATCAGAAACACTGCAGGGGTCGGTGCTAGTGCTGGGAGATCGCTACTATTTAACTTATCGATGTTTGCATCGGAAAAATGTGAACAAAGATCGATCATGTTATCAAAATGTAAACCAGACAAAAAAAAAAAAAAAAAATCAAATATAAAATAAAACAAGGAAATGGACAAAAGTCACCACAAATATAACCAAAATTTAACCTAAAAGCCCTTCACAAACGTCTCCATCCCTCATATCATGCTTTCTCTATCCTCACTTGCGAGTGACTAATTTTATGATCACCTTGACAACAGTGGGAAATCCCCAAAGTTATTTTCTTTTACTTTGTAACTTTCCATTTATGACTAATTTTATGATTTTAACTGGTGAATGTACAAAATTATTACTTAAAATGAATTTATTTTGTCAAAAAGGTCACCAAGACATGAGTTTAGCAACTATCGGTTGTAATTAAATTTTACCCATCATTGTTCAAAAATGAGATAGTGAGCGATAATGCCAAAGTTTGCAAATGTCGTCCCAGCTCTAGTAGGTGCAATGGAGAAAGACCGAAACAAGACCAGAAAACTACTGATAGGTTTTCATCTTATTCCTGAATAAAGAGAGAAATTTTTCTGAGTGTACATCACCAGGCAGAGCCTTCCAAATCCTTGGGGCATCGTACGCAAAGCTAAGGCCAAAAAAAAAAAAAATTGCAAATTTAATAAGTAAATTAAATTTTTGTAAGTTAATACCCTATCCAATGGACAATAGCTTATCCGGTCGGCGCAGACCAGCCCGCCAAACGTCAGAAAAAGACGTCCTGTGTTTCCACTAGCAGGTCGGTCCGTAGCACTTGTGCACTCGCCAGATGGCGTGTCGTACTTCCTTCCTGTCTAGACAGCGTGACGTCATAGCATCTTTTTCGTTGTCTAAACCTATTAGACCCCTAGTAAGCTGATAGCGGGGTCGGTGGGAGGGTCTTGTGTGTCCATTGGATAGGGTATTAACTTATAAAAATTTAATTTACTTATTAAATTTGCAATTTTATTGCGTTAATACATCCTATCCAATGGACAATAGCTGAATAACTACCGCTTGGATGGCGGGTAAGTTACTAGGGACTCAATAATTTGAACTCATACTCAGGATAATACAGGCCTGGTCAGACTTGAAGTCAATGACCTTATAGGCCATGGTCGAATATCATCATCCGGCTATTAGGGGTTTAACCGTCAGAATCGACCCTGTTCCCCCCCCCCCCTCTTTTGTACAGACCTGCTCTGAGGTAGAGGAGGAGAGGGATGAGTTCAGTCCTACAGCAGTAAAGACCTCCCGAAGGAAGCACATTCCATTATTATTATTTTTTTTTTTTTTTTTTTTTTTTTTTTACTTAACTGTATGTACACTATTTACATATTCCTCCATCCCCTCTAGGTCCTGGATTCTTGGTGGATCTGTTGAGCAGCCACCACAGGACCTAAATGGTATAGCTCTGAATCAGCCCATGCCACATCCTTCAAGTAGAATTGAGTGAAGGTATTATGTGATTTCCAGTGGCATGCTGACAAAATTTGTTCTAGGGAAACTCCCAACTGGAAGGCCTTAGAAGCAGCGAAGGCCCTAACATCATGAGCTTTGACTTGATGTAAGGTGTGAGACTGCTGATCAGATAGCTCATAACATAAGATCACAGTCTGCTTAACCCATGAGGAGATGGTGGCAGGTGAGATGTCTCTGTCAAAACCTTTCTTGAAAGAGACAAAGACTAACTCTTTGTGCTGTCTCAGGTCTGAAGTCCTGTCCAGGTAGTAGCGCAGGGCCCTGATTGGACAAAGGGATCTATCAGACTTGAGGGACCTATCCACAGTAGGGGCCAGGGCTGGGATGACTACTGGAGCCACACTCCCTGGGCCCTCCTTGGCCAGCTGGTTCTTGGAAAGAAAGCTGGGAGATGGAAACAAAGACACCTTAGACCAATCGGATTGGTGTCTGATGTTCTTATGCTGCCATGCATGGATCTCACTTCTTCTTTTACCGGAACCCAGAGCCAAAAGGAAGACCGTTTTGAAGGTTAGATGCTTCAGTGTTGCTTCCTTAAGAGGCTCAAATGGGGCCTTTGTCAGCTGGTGCAATACCAGTGAGAGGTTCCATGAGGGTATTCCCCTCCTTCCTTTGGGTCTATCTCTGTGGAAACTTTCCAAGAGGCGAGTGAGATTGTCATCCTTGCTGACATTAACTACTGCATTTCCAAGTTTATCAGCAATGGCAGACCTGTACCCATCAATGGTGCTGGGTTGTAGCTTCCTGTCCTGAAAAAGGTATAGGAGGAAGTCTGCTATCGACTTTACAGGTGGTGATCTGAAGTCCACCTGATTAGTGTTGCACCACTTTGTAAAAATGGTCCACTTTGCTTCGTAGACTGATCTGGTTGATCTCCTTTGAGGAGCCTCAATTCTTGCCGCCACTGCCTCAGAGAAGCCCTGTTCCTTAATCTTTGTGGCTCTAGGAGCCATGCATGGAGATTTAGGTTGGTGAGATTTCTGTGAGGGATCTGATTGAAGGGCTGAGTCAGCAAGTTGGGCTGATTTGGAAGGCTGAGAGGGACTTGACTGGACATGGTCACCAAGTCCCAAAACCAAGGCATGTTGGGCCAACCCGGGGCAATGAGAATGAGTCTTTTGCAGGGAGAATCCAGTAGTTTCTCCACCACTTTGCCCAATATGGCGGTCGGTGGGAAGGCGTAGGCATCCAGATCCCCCCAAGGTAGAGTGAGTGCATCCACTGCTACTGCCAAGGGGTCCGGAACTGGAGACACAAACTGAGGCAGTTTGTGATTGAACCTCGTGGCAAACAAGTCTATCTGAGGACGGTGCCACTTCTTGCATACTTTGTGAAAAATCTCGGGAAGGAGGGACCATTCCGTCTGTATGGTTTGACCTAGCCTGGATAGTTTGTCCGCTATCACATTGAGGTGGCCGGGTATGTGCCGGGCCCTCAGTGTTACTTGTCTTTGGGAGCACCAAGTCAATATTCTCCAGAGTAGGGCACAGAGGGGACCCGACCTTATGCCTCCTTCCTTGTTTATGTAAGCCACTACTGTAGTGTTGTCCGTTGCTACCAAAACCATTTGACCGGTACAGCAGCTTTGGAACTCTTTTAAGGCTAGAAAAACTGCTTTGAGTTCCAGGTAATTTATGTGCAATTTGCTCTGGGGCACCGACCAAGACCCTCTTGCAGTGAGCTCGTTTAAGTGAGCGCCCCACCCTTCTTTTGATGCGTTTGTAAAGATTTGCAGGGCATGTTTTATAGGGTGTAATGGTTGACCTTGTAGAACATTGCTTTCTTCTAGCCACCATTTTAAGTGTGGGTGGAGTGATCTTGGAACCGGAATGGACTTTTCTAACGATTCCGGTACTCTCCAATTGTTTTTGAGGTGCCACTGAATTGGTCTCATGTGTAACCGACCGAGGTGAACTTGCTTCTCTGTGGCTGTCAATAGTCCTATCAGGGACATGAACTGCTGGACCGGACGGGTCGGAAGTACTAACAACTCTTGTATCTTTCCTTGGAGACTTTCCCAACGGTCCGGTGTAGGTCTGACCCGACCGGACCTGAGGTCGAACCGGTAGCCTACGAAGTCGAAGACTTGTTTGGGTTCCAGTTCTGACTTTTCCAAGTTCACCAACCAACCCAAATCCTGGCACATTTTGACCAGGGTCTGGGTGTGTTTTAGACAAGTTTGAGGGGATGTAGCTCTGACCAACCAGTCGTCTAGGTACTGGTGGATTCTTATACCCTTGTGAATGGCCATCAGTTTTACCTCCTTTGCTATCACAGTGAACTCCATAGGGGCTGTGGATAGACCAAAGGGCAGAGCTTTGAACTGGTATGTCCGACCCTGGACATGAAATCTGAGATATTTCCTGGACTGTTCCTGTATTGGAATATGGAAGTAGGCATCCTTGAAGTCTACTGAGGTTACCCACTCTCCTTGTTGGAGGGAGGTTCTGATGGTCTCTGGTGTTTCCATCTTGAATTTCTCCGTTTTTAGGAAAAGATTCAGTTTGCTCAGATCTAAGATCGGTCTCCATTTGTTGTTTGGTTTGGGAACCAGAAAAAGTCGGTTGAAAAACCCTAGGGAAATTTGATTGTGAACTAATTCCACCGCATTCTTGTCTATAAGCTGATGTAATGCCTCTAACAGGTAGCTGTTCCTGAGAGGATTGACATAACAACTTATGACTGTTGGGGATCTTGTAAGATGTGGCCGGGTCCTGAAAGGGAGGGTATAACCCTCCTTCAAAATCTGTATTATTTTTGGACCGGCCCCTAGAGACATCCAAGTTTTCCAAAAGCTTTGAAGTCTTGCCCCTACAGGAGGATCTGAAACAACATTTGGGACACATGTTACAAGTTGGGCATAACACAATGGAGTGACACAAGAAACACCTTTCACAAATTTTAATTCTTGATTTTTGAATTGACAATCTGCTCTCCCGGGACTTACTTCTTTCTTTTGGGAATGCCCAGGAGCAGAAGTGACAAGACTGGCAACAGGCAAGTTTACATTTAAAATGTCTGAGTTCTGTTCTGGAATGGTGTACGGGGTCAGCAGCCTCGCCTGTAAATGAATTACACAATAACTGTCATTTGTAAGACTGCTGACCCTTGGCTGGTCGGGATGAAAAACCAACACTCTTTCCCCGGCCTCTCCTGAACTGACGTCGGCCTATGTTCTTCCAGGCCGGTCTATCCTGTTTACCCTCCGCCCGGCCTTCAAACTTCTTGTCAACCCGCTCATAGGGGTGAAAACGATTTTTGCCCCTAGCATAGGCAGTAGAAGACTGGTTCTTACTATCATGAAGGGCGATTTCCTCCTCTGCTCTCTTAATAACTGCATCCGGGAACAATGTTCCGAGCTGAAGTGGAGCTGACCTAAGAGCAGCAAGAGTGTCTGACTTTACCCCGTTCTTGATATGGCTGAGGTAGGAATCACGTCTGGCAAGAGTAACATTTCCCATAGTCACGAACACGAAGTCTGTCAAATGTTCCATGGCTTTAGCAGCCGCTTGGGTGATACTGTTGTTAAAATTCATGAGAAATTGCAACTCATCAGACGCCTCCGACACTTTCTTGGATGTTTTTCCTTTGGACTCACTCCGGATGATCTTTAACTGTGTCTGCATTTCCTGCTGAACCTTAAAGAGGCAGCGGTTGAAACTCGCGGATTGGTTGCAGATTACAGAAGCTTCTCTGGAGCTCTTCTCCCACTTCCGGAGCGTGTCCTATGAAATGCGACGTGATGCTGGAGGGGTAGAGGTCATACCCGCCTTCCTTGAAATCCTGCCAAAACTACTGTTCAGCTTAGTTGAGCCCGTGTGCCAGCTAGTCACTGAAGACGTATCCTTGTCTTGTCCGGGGTAGAGCCCGTACCACTTATTTTGTGACCTAGCCGGTTTGATGAAACTGTCCATGGTTAAATGTCCGGCCTCAGCTGTTCTGGAGGGGTATCCTTCTACTAATGTCACGTTAAGTCTGTTCAGTTTCTTACACAGCCACTCTTCTGTAGGCATGTGTACAGACACCTTGTTAGGAACTGGAACCTTGGGTCCTGCGAATGGATTGTCGTCCGATGGATTAGAACTTTCCATGTCCGGCACGTGAGACCAGCCCATGAAGGAGTGTATGCCACTCATGGTCTCCCTATACGTTTGCTCTTCCGAATTCGGTTGATCCGATTCAACAAAATCCTGATCATCTGATAGGTCCCCTTCGTCTACAAACAAGGTGATTGGAGGCTGATCCGACCCTTCACTGTCCGGTTGAGAGTCCACACTTGAGAAACTATCTCGCCTACCACTTTGCAGAAACGGTGATTCCGGACCAGTGATAGCAGAGGAGCCTGGTCGGTCGGTGATAGGTCGGAGAGTTGGAGGTCGGTCGGTGAGGGTTTTGCTGGTTGAAGCTTGTCCGGTGACAGGAAGATCAGAGTCTGAAGATTGTCTGTCTGATATAGGCTTGCCGGTCGACTGAGGTTTAGCACCAACGTCTGGACCAGTGCGCCTTGAAGAAGATGACCTTGGCCGGTGAAGATCCGGCTTCAGCTTACCGGCCGACTGATGCTGTGAAGCATGTACGTCTGGGCCAGTGCGCTCTGAAGACACCTGTTTCTGAGACTCCTGGGTAACAGAAAGCTTACCGGTCGACCGCTGCAAGGCAGCTTCATTGTCTGGACCAGTGCGCTTAACAGGTGGAGTATTTCCTAGCTGAGCAGTAGGCTGAAAGAAGGGCTCTGTATCCTTAGCAATGTCTGCGGGTGGAGAGTGTGTAGGGGTCACACGAACCTCAGAAGAAAAAGCCAGCTGGAAGGACTTGGAAAGCAGAAGGGCTTCAAGCCTATTAAAGCGTTCCGACCACTTATCATCCAGCTGAGATATCTTAGAATCAGTGGAAGAAACTTCAACAGATTTCTTGCCTTTGGTAGGGGCTTTATCCTTCTTAGATTTCTTTTCCGGGGGGGGGGGGGGGGGGGGGGGGGGGGGGGGGGGGGGGGCAGACGATGTTTGTGCACTGCTAGACTCTCCAAACAACCCCAATAACTGACACAGTGTCAGGATCCACCAACGCTACTTCGTCTGAAGGGTTACTGTCTAAACGTTTTGCTTCCCTTTTCTCCTTTTTGATCTTGTAAGATGGAGTAGCAAGCTGAGTACGTTGTTCTGGGGTTAGGGAGTTGCAAATGGTACAATCCAAAGTTTCCTTGTTAGCAATACATGGTTCTTCTCCCTTGCCTTTTTCGCGGCAACGTGCACAATAAGCGTGACCATCAAAAATGGCCATGGCGTGTCCACAACTGCCCCTCTTTTGACCCGGGGATGACATACTGTTCTACACACTCTATTACACAAAATAATATCAAAATTATGAAGAAAGTTGCTTAAATCCACTATATAACACAAAAATTCTGGCTGAGATAAAAATCCGTCCACACAAGTGCGCGCCAAACGAAAAAGATGCTATGACGTCACGCTGTCTAGACAGGAAGGAAGTACGACACGCCATCTGGCGAGTGCACAAGTGCTACGGACCGACCTGCTAGTGGAAACACAGGACGTCTTTTTCTGACGTTTGGCGGGCCGGTCTGCGCCGACCGGATAAGCTATTGTCCATTGGATAGGATGTATTAACGCAATAAAAAATGCTTTTCAGATTTTTGTATCGATGCAAAGTATGGGCCCTCAAACAGCATGAGATTGACTTCTACAAGTTCTATTCACACTGTGTCTGGGTTTAAAGAAAGATTCAAAGTATTTTGGATGACCACTATGTAGAAACTTCTACACCAATATGGCTGTCTTGAAAACAGAGCAATGCTTGATAAGCAACCAACCAAGACTCATTCTTACAGGAGTGGTATGCGAGTACTTGGTGGTATGCCACAATTCCAGCAAGACTGTTTTAAACACACCGGGAGTGCGAAGATCAAGAGAAGTGAGACTTCTAAACAAGGAATTACAGTAGTCAAGACGACTTCCAACCAAAGCGTTTGCAGCCAAAAGAGCAGCATCAAGTGTGAGATACCCTTTGAGTGGCTCAAGATCACTGATATGAACAAAACAAGCCTTACAGGTATGCCTGACATGTATGCCTGACATGGCAAGAGAAGGAAAAATCTTTATTGAACCAAACAAGGTGCTAACCACCACAGCATGTCAAAGGAGACTACCAATTATATTAACTGGGAAAAAATCACTTTAAGTTTGAATAGACAGGTGAACGGTAAACATAATCCATAAAAATAGCATCAGAGATGCCCGTACCCCATAGCCTGGGGAAATATTTTTCAACACCATGAGATATAGAAGTAGTGTAACAGTACAAAGTTCAAGATACTTTCAGAGCAGTGTAAGTTATATTAAGGTCCAAATAATGCTTAAGTAGAGAAAATAATATCTAAGGAAAAGAAATGTATATGAAGATGAAGTATTAAAACAAGATAATTCAATAATAAAATGACAGCATTTATCAGTAAACCAAAAATGGCCGAATTATGGTTTGGAAGTTTTGAATATTACCCATGCATACAGAAGTGGCAATACATTCAATGAATGCTTATGTGTGGTGTTGGAGAAAAGCCTGTGGCTCACTTGATGAAATTTCATCTGTTACAATGGGAACTTGCAAAAGGAAATTCTTAATGAATTCTAATATGACTTTAACAGTGCTTAATCTGCATCAACAGACAGACCCAAAGGTGCAACAAGATTTTAAAGGTTAATACAGCCAAAGGTCAATCAGTGTTACACCATGACGTGGCACACCTAAAACCCTCAACCAATGTCCCTACCAAGTGTAAACTTCCTACACCTTACAGTCTCTGAGATATAACCTGGACAAGATTTTATAGGTCAAGGTCGCTACAGCAAGGTCAAATCAAGGTCACATGACATAGCACACCTACACCCCCTAACCAATGTCCCTAACAAGTATCAACTTCCTACACCTCTTACAGTTTCCAAGATATAGCCCAGACCAGGTATTAGAGGTCAAGTTCACTATGGCAAGTACAAAGGTCAAATCAAGGTCACACCATGACGTTGCACACCTACTACCCCCAACCAATGTCCTCACCAAGTATCAGCTTCCTACACCTTACAGTTTCCGAAATATAGCCCAGACAAGATTTTATAGGTCAAGGTCACTACGGCAAGGGTCAAAGGTCAAATCAAAGTCACACCATGACGTTGCACACCTACAACTCCTAACCAATGTTCCTACCAAGTATCAACTTCCTACACATTACGGTTTCGGAGATATAGCCTGGACAAGATTTTATAGGTCAAGGTCACTACAGCAAGGTCAAAGGTCAAATCAAGGTCAGACCATGACGTTGCACACCTACACCCCCTAACCAATGTCCCTACCAAGTATCAACTTCCTACACCTTACGGTTTCTGAGATATAGCCCGGACAAGATTTTAAAGGTCAAGGTCACTACGGCAAGGTCAAATCAAGGTCAGACGTTGCACACCTACAACCCCTAACTAATGTCCCTGCCAAGTATCAACTTCCTACACCTTATGGTTGCCGAGATATAGCCCGGACAAGATTTTCAAACTCAAGGTCACTACGGCAAGGTCAAATCAAGGTCAGACCATGACGTTGCACACCTACACCCCCCAACCAATGTCCCTGCCAAGTATCAACTTCCTACACCTTATGGTTGCCGAGATATAGCCCGGACAAGATTTTCAAACTCAAGGTCACTACGGCAAGGTCAAATCAAGGTCAGACCATGACGTTGCACACCTACACCCCCCAACCAATGTCCCTGCCAAGTATGAACTTCCTACACCTTACGGTGTCTGAGACACAGCCCGGACAAACTATTTCCCGCCGCCCGCCCATCCGGACACCATGGGTGAAAACAATACCCCGACAGCCCTTAAGGCTTGTGGGGTAAAAACTGTAATTATTACCTTCCAGTCTGGAACAGTCGCATTCTTTGCCTGATAAAAACAATAGAAAAACAATAACAATGGACCAATGACAAAGTAATTACAGTTACCAATAAGGCTGAAAGTAAATAGTAACATAACTATTGAAATATTTGGTCTAATCTAATGTTAATTTTTTTTTCGTTTAATCTCCATCAACTGACAGACTCTAAGGCTTAGCTAAAGGTAAACAAGGTGAATAGTGATGGATGAAATACATCCATGTATTCGGTAAATATTTGTAATATTTGTTATCAGGTTTAGACAGTGTACCGTATAATTTCTCTTTTACCACCCATATACAGCAGAAGCATTTCTCACAAAACACAATGTTTGACGTCTACTTTAATATAAATGCCCAAAGAAAGCATGGCAACAACACAGTGATAGGTTTTGGAAACATAATTTGTTTCAAAATGATTTTGTGTACATGAAATTTACAAGTAATTAAAATTCATCAAATTTTTGTGTTGTTTTAAAATGATATTTGAATAGTACCAGTCCAAATGTACTAAAACAACTGCAGTCATAAAATATTTCTTGGATCAAAATGTTTTAGCCCCTGAAAATTGAAAAGAGGGCATTTTTAACAATGAAACAATAAATAACTGCAAATAATCCACTCATCAGTTAGAAACACGGCCATTTCATTGATCCAGAAAACTGAGGGTGACAGCAAACACCACTCATTAGTAATAACTACCTTTGGGTCTGCTACAACGAGTGGTCCTCTCCCGGTCTTCTCAGATTTGAATAACCTAGGGTCTTCTTCTTCCTTATAATCCTGATATAAACAATATAGGTAAATGATCATGGAGAATGACTTAAGATTCCAACTGTCTTAATTACCCCATCTTCACTTGGAAGAGAGATAATTTTCAAATATTCTTACCCTTTCTTTGATAAACACTGTTATAAATACTTGCATTAAAATTGTTCTTGAACGAGTCATTTTAAGGCTATTTTCAATCCGAGAAAAGGTACGTGTACATGTTAAGAGTACAATAATGATATAAAAATAGAGCTAGGAGTAATACTGGAGAATTAAGCACATACTCGCCATTACTTTAGTATTTAACGAATACTCCTTTTAATGACAATAGCAACAAAATGTACCATGTTTTATGAAAAGAAATACATTTTATCCAATTTATGATGATTTTCTTGTGAATACTTTACACATAAATCCCAACAAACTTACACTACTTGAAACAGGATCAGCGGCTATATCAATTCTAACAACTTCCCTCTTTTCTAGTAATTCTGGTGGCAATTCATGAACCTGCAAAAATAAAAAAATAAAAAAAAGCAATCAGTGCCCGTGACCAGGCTCTGTGTCAGCTAAATTTGTGTTTTCAGCTTCAGAGTACATGTAAAAGTACAAAAGGACACAAAAACTGTGAGCTGCAAATGGTGGGGAGAAATTAAGTATAAATTTGCACATTTAATAAATAAATTAAATTTTTATAAGTTAACACCATTTCCAATGGACAATTGCTTTACCAGTCGGCGCGATTGTCTAGTCCTATTAAGACCCCTAGTAAGCTGATAGTGGGGCCAGTTGGGAGGGCCTTGCCTGTCCATTTGATAGGGTATTAACTTATAAAAATTTAATTTACTTATTAAATTTGGAATTTTATTGTGTTAATTCTTCCTATCCAATGGACAATTGCTAAATAACTACCGCTTGGTCAGCGGGTAAGTTACTAGGAACTAAAAAGAACCCATAAACAAGACAAATTGGTAGGCCTGGGTCGACCTACGGTCAGGAGACCTATGAGGCCTATGAGGCCATAGTCCGTTACCAATATCCAGTTACCCAGGGATATACCGACTCCCCCCCCCCCCCCCCCCTAGTTTATATAATGTACATATTGTATATACTTTGTATATAGTATATAAGTATTACTTATATACTATATACAAGGTATATACAATATGTACATTATATACAACATCTCCTCATTTCTGGGCCCAAATGAAAAAGCTCTGAGTCAGCCCAAGCAACATCCTTCAAATAGAACTGTGTGAAGGTGTTGTGTGACTTCCAGTGGCAGTCTGACAAAATTTGGTCCAAGGAGACTCCCAACTGGAAGGTCTTGGAAACAGCAAAGGCCCTAACATCATGGGCTTTAACCTGATGTAGTGTGAGGGCCTCCTGGTCAGAGAGCTCATAGCATAGGATCAGTCTGCTTGATCCATGAGGAGACAGTGGCAGGTGATATGTCTTTATCAAAATCTTTCTTGAAGGAGACAAAGACCAACTCCTTGTTCTGCCTAAGATCTGAGGTCCTGTCCAAGTAATAGCGCAGGGCTCTGACTGGACATAAGGACCTGTCACCCTTAAGTGACTTATCCAGAGTGGGGGCCAGGGCTGGTATAACCACTGGGGCCACAGTCTGGACCTTCTTTAGCCAGCCGGTTCTTGGAAAAAAAGCTGGCTGAGGGATAAAGAGACACCTTAGACCACTCTGACTGGTGTCTGCTGTTCTTGTGCGTAGCCAAGCATGGATCTCACTCCTGCATTTACCAGAACCCAGGGCAAACAGGAAGACAGTCTTGAAGGTCAAGTGCTTCAGGGAGTCCTCTTTCAGGGGTTCAAAGGGAGCCTTTGTCAGCTGGTTCAGTACCAGAGAAAGTTTCCAAGGATACCCCTCCGACCCTTGGGTCTGTCTCTGTGGAAGCTATCCAGGAGACGAGCGAGATTCTCATCCTTGCTGACATTAATGGGTGAGTTTCCCAACTTGTCAGCAATGGCTGATCTGTAGCAATCAATGGTGCCTGGCTGTAACTTCCTGTCCTGAAATAAGTACAGAAGGAAGTCAGCTATGGCTTTCAGAGGTGGTGCCCTGAAGTCCACCTGATTACTGAGGCATCACTTTGTAAAAATGGTCCACTTTGCCTTATAGACTGATCTGGTTGATCCTCTTTGAGGAGCCTCTATTCATGCTTCCACTGCCTCAGAGAAGCCCTGCTCCCTACTTGCTGAGGCTCTAGGAGCCATGCATGTAGATTTAGTTTTGACAGATTCCTGTGTGGAGTCTGAATGGTTGTGTGAGAAGGTTGAGTAGGTTGGGCAAGCACAGTGGGATCTGGCTGGACATGGTCACCAGATCCCAGAACCAGGGCATGTTGGGCCACCTTGGAGCAATCAAAATCATTCTCCTGCACGGGTCGTCCTGTAACTTCTCCATCACTTTGCCCAAGATGGCTGCTGGTGGAAAGGCATATGGTCCAGATCCTCCCATGGCAGGCTGAGTGCATTGACTGCCCAGGCCAGGGTGTCCGGTACTGGTGAAACAAACTGAGCCAGTTTGTTGTTGAACCTTGTTGCAAAAAAGGTCTATCTGAGGCTTGTGCCACCTGTTGCATACTGCTTGGAAGACCTCTGGGAGCAGAGACCACTCTGTTTGAATGGTCTGGCATAGCCTGGATAGCTTGTCTGCTTCCACATTCAGCCGGCCTGGAATGTGTTGCGCTTTGGGAGTAACATGTTTTTTGGTACACCAGGTCAGCATTCTCCACAGAAGGACACACAGAGGGCTCGACTTAACCCCACCCCGCCACCCCACTTGTTTATATAAGCAATAACTGTGGTGTTGTCTGTAGCTATGAGTACTTTGCTGTTTTGGCAGAGGTTTTGGAACTCTTTCAGGGCCCGAAAGACCGCCTTTTGTTCCAGGTAGCTTGTGTAAATTGCTTTCTGGGATGGACCAGGTTCCCTAGCTGTGCGTTCATTAAGTGAGCATCCCACCCTTCTTTTGATGTGTCTGTAAAGATCTGCAGAGCATGTTTTAGTGGGTGTAATGGTTGACCTTGAAGCACATTGCTTTCCTCCAGCCACCATTTCAGATGAGGGTGGAGCGACCTGGGGACTGGTATCACCTTTTCTAGTGACTCTGGTACCCTCCAGTTGTTCTTCAAGTGCCACTTTATCAGCCTCACGTGGAGTCGACCTAGGTGGACCTGTTTTTCTTTTGCTGTGAGTAAACCTACGAGGGACAGACCGGGCACACTGGACCAGACAGTAGTGTTTGAATCTTTGTTGTTAAGGCCTGCCAACATTCTAGAGTGGGTCTGACCTTGCCCTCATTCAGGTCAAACTGGTAACCTACGAAGCTGAAAACCTGTTTTGGATTCAGCTCTGATTTCTCCCTTGTTCACCAGCCAATCTAGTTCTTGATAGAGAGCTACCAACGTCTGTGTATGCTGCAGACAGGTTTGGCTGCACCTGGCTCTGACCAACCAGTCCTCTAGGTATTGGTGGATTCTTATACCCCTCTGTAATGCCAGTAATTTGACCTCTTTTACCACTACTCTTAACTAAATGGTAGTGCTTTGAACTGGTAGGACTGACCCTAGATGTGAAAATGCATGTACTTCCTGGACTGACTGTGAATCGGTATACGGAAGTATGAGTCTTTGAAATCTATGGAGGTAACCATTCCCCTGCCTGTAGGGAGGTTCTTATTGTCTCTGGTGTCTCCATTGCGAATGACTCTGTGTTTAGAAAGTTGTTCAGGGTGCTGAGGTCTAGGATAGGTCTCCACCTGTTGTTGGGTTTGGGTACTAGAAATAGTCTGTTGTAAAACCCTAGAGATTTCCGATTTGCTACCGGTTCCACTGCAGTTTTGTTAAAACGCTGATGCAATGCCTCCACCAGGTAGAGGTTCCTGTGGGAATTTACATAGCAGCTTATGATAGTGGGTGACCTGGTCAAATTTGGTCGAAACCAGAAAGGGAGGGTGTAGCCTGCCCTGAAGACTGTTACAACTTTGGGGCTTACCCTCAGGGCTGCCCATTTTCCCCAAAACTGGTGCAATCTGGCCCCTATAGGTAGATCTGGACCAACAGTTGGGACATTTGTGACAAGTTTTACAGAACTCAAGTGACCTACACAGAAAACATCTTTCACATGTTTTATTTCTGTATAATGACCATTGTCGGGATTTACAACTTTCTTTTGCGGACACCCTTTTGCAAAATGAACAGGATTTACAACACAAGAGTTTACATGTAAACAATTTACTGCCTCTCTCTTGCCGGTCACAGAAAGTCCTTCTCTCTGGCTAACACTGGTACAAAGCTTAACCTGTCCACTTTGCCAGACACATGCACACAGTCCTCCTATCCAGCCACACAATTTACACAGTGATTGTCATTTATGCTGTTTTGAACCCTTAGCCGGTTTCTGCTGGTTGAGGCTTTGCCACGACCTTTTTTGTCCTGTTGCTGTCCCTGATTTGCTTCCATGCAGGCACACTGGACTTTCAGTCAGGTTGGTGAGATGGCTTGGCAGTATAAGAAGCACAGGGGTGATAGCAACTGGGCTTCTTCTGTGAGGCACCAAAAGAAAGTTTTTCTTCGTTATTTGACACCTCCTCTTCTGCTTTCACCAGTAGCTGATCAGGGAACAGGGAGTGCATGTGCAGTGGAGCATTTCGCAAGGCAGTAAGGGTATCTTGCTTCACCCCAGCTCTGAGGTAGTCTAGGTAGCTGTCACAACGAGCTAGTGTAAGGTTGGCCATGATTATAAAAATGTCTACAGATAAGTCCTGCATTGTACGAGCCATGGCTTGTGTGATACTCCTGTTGAATGTCACTAGATACTCCAGCTCATCCACAGCATGCTGGGACCTCCCTGAAGACTTGCCCTTGCCCTTCTCAGAATGTAGAGATTTCAATAGTGCAACCATGGAGTCTTGAACCTTGGTGAGGCACCGGCTCAGTGCAGCAGCTTGGTTATGACATAAATGTCTGTTCTCTAGCTGATCTCTCCCATCTTTTCAAGGTGTCTTGATGGACGGACCGGGAGGATGGGGCAGAAGGCTAGCTGTGTCTGGCAATCCTGCTGAACTTGTCAGTGTACATGTCGTACCACTTCGAACTTTAGGTGTCTTGACAAATTGGTCCCTCAAAATTCCAGCAGTTTCAGACTTCTTGGACAGATAACCCTCAGCAATGGTGACATTTGACTTCTCAAGCTTTCTGCAAAGCCAGTCATCTGCTGGTAGCTTGATGGATACTTTCCCGGTAGGCTGGGCTCTAGCATCGGCAAAGGGGTTATCGTCCAGGGAAGATGATGAGCTGTTAAAGTCCTGTATCTGGTGCCAGCCCATAAATGACCTCACCCCTCTCATGGTTTCCCAGTAGTTGGCTTCTTCAGACAACTCCTGGTCCAGTTCCTCGTACTTAGGGGTGTCCCTGTTTGACAACTCGCCTTGATCACTAACACTAGCAGGGGAATCCGGTTCACTATGCAGGTTATCATCAGAGTCAGATGCACCAGTAGCAGCAACAGTCTTCCTACTGGTGAGGGACTGGTCTACTGGTCTCACATCCAAACTACCGGTCCTGGTGGGCTGGGAGTGATCCTCAGATCTTGCAACTGGAGCCTCAACAGGCTAGATGTTTACTCTCAACCTCAACAGGCTGGGTAGCAGTCACGCTGGCAGCAACATCCCTGGTGGCCTAAACAGGAGTGCACCTGTAACAATGACTTCAGAGGCCTGGGTGACCACACTGGTAGACATCTGGCTGGTACCAGTGGCACGGTCAAAGCATGGCTTGTCATTGGCCACATAACTGTTTGGCTTCTGGACCGGTTCTACTGGTACTGCAACAACTTGGCCAAGATCATCGCCTCTAAGCGTCTGAACCTCTGGGACCACTTGTCATCAAGGGTCTTCAGATCCTCAGAGGTCAACTTGCTGCTGGATTTTTTCCTGTTGGGCTTAAGAGAAACATCAGGCTTCTTTTTCTTGCCAGCAGGGGTCTCTTAAGGACTAGACCTCCCTCTACCCGCCCTAACAGCTTACAGTCTTTAGGGTCCACCAGGATGGGGGTAGGTCTAACAGGGGAGGCACTAAGAGATTTCTTCCTACGTTCTTTTTCCTTTCTCGTTCTGTAGGTAGGGATGGCTAGTTGTTGGATTTGCTCAGCAGTCAAAGCTTTGCAAATTGGACAGTCCTTCTGCACTCATAGATCTTCACCAACCTCTTTGTCTCTACAACGAGCACATTTCAAATGGCCGTCGAAAACTGCCATGATATGGCCACAAGTGCCATGCTTCTGTCCTCATGATGACATTCTTCACAGAACACAGCAGAAAAGTGTAAAATAAAATAAAGTTCAGTTAAATTCCAAAAACGTAAACATTTCGTTCACAAGATTTCTTCACCACTCGAGACCTGTAGAAAACTCGTCTGCTGACTCCATGCGCCAAACAAAAAAGATGCGATGACATCAGCCTGTCTAGACAGGAAGTACGATGAGCCAACTAGCAAATGCAAACTCCGTGACTGGTCCTGCCGGTGGAAACACAGGACGACTTCTTCTGTCGTTTGGCGGCACTGGTCGCGCCGACCGGTAAAGCAATTGTCCATTGGATAGGATGTATTACCATAATAAAAAGTACGTTTTGATTAAATTCAGTTCCCGTTAACATACAAAATACTTTTTCAGCATCCCCAGAACCAACTCCAAACTTCCCAAACAAATAAGATACCATTTTTGAATCAGGATTTTTGTTTTCAACTTTGTTTATAATTCCTGCAATCAATGTACGTACGTTTTCACTGTCTCCTTTATCTGCCACATGCAATGTTTCTATAGAAATCATGAATTTGTCCTTCATATACTCGGGATTCTAAAACAGAGTTTTATATCCAATTCTTAAACATATGTAGTGCTTTATTTTTACTGTAACAGCTTCGAAACCCTCGACACAGGTAACATAAAGTATATTAGTTGCTGATCAACACACAGGTATTATTTTGTGTAAATTCACTTCTATGGGAGGGAAACAAGAAGAAATCCTATTCTTAAGTTTAACTTTCTATCTTGTGTCTTAAACAAAACCCTGTTTTTTTATACTACTCATAAAAATCATAAAACATATAACTTAACATCCATTTTAAAATCTACATAAATGTCAGCTATGTCTCTACCATGTCAGAAATGTCTCTACCACATGCAATTAATATTTAGTGTACAATTAAAAGTGCTACACCTTTGTTTATTTTTATATTTACAATTTCAAGTAAAAACTAAGAAAGGCATCTTAAAGTATCAATTTTAAAGGTAATAAATATTGGTTGTTGACAAATGACACTGAAATACAAAGAGTACTTCTGGCGCTACTTGAATTGCAGTCTAAGTAAAATTATTATAATCTGAAAGCTGTACTTACTGTGACTACAGTTTTACAGTAAGGGTACATGTTCCACGCTTCTTCTTTGATTTCCAATGCACCTCTGGGTGCTAAAAGACGAATCCATTTAGGTACTTTACTGAAAGCAACAAAAAACATATATAAGAATGACATATAGAAGTAGTGAAATAGTACAAAGATCGGGATACTTTCAGATGAGTGTCAGTTATACAAAGGTCCAAATAATGTTTAAGTAGAGAAAATAACGTCTAACAGAAAGAAAATGTATGTATAGATAAAGTATTAAAACAAGACAATCCAATAACAAGATGGCAGCATTAATCAGTAAACTAAAAATTATGAAGCTGTAAACTTTATTAATTTGGAACATATAATAATAAGCTGTTGCACACCTACACCCCCTAACCAATGTCCCTACCACATGTCACCCTTCTACTGTTGCACACCTACACCCCCTAACCAATGTCCCTACCACGTATCAACTTCTTACACCTTACAGTTTCCGAGATATAGCCCGGATAAGATCTTATAGGTCAAGGTCACTATGACAAGGTCAAATCAAGGTCACACCATGACGTTGCACACCTACACCCCCAAACCAATGTCCCTACCAAGTATCAACTTCCTACACCTTTCTGAGATACAGCCTAGACAAACTATTTCCTGCCGCCCGGCCAGCCGACACCATGGATGACAACAATACCCCGACAGCCCTTACGGGCTGTGGGGTAAAAAGTGAAGACCCCTGATTCTTTTTATTGCACAAATGTTTAAAAGGAAAACTAACAAAGTGGTTTGTAGTTTTAAAGTTTAATCATGAAAGAAGACAAATGTATATGTTACAGTAAATATGTGAAATCGGTTAATTTTCAGTAAATACACATATTTCCTGAAATTTTCAGTATAACCTGTATTATTTGACAAGTTTACTGGTTTGAGTTTCAGTAAATATACTGGCCGGCCAGTGGCTACACAGGACCTCTTTTTCTGACGTTTGGCGGACCGGTCTGCGCCGACCGGATTAGCAATTGTCCATTGCATAGGACGTATTAACTCAATAAAATGAAACTTTGATGTTCACTGGTTGTAAATATATTATATTGAACTTTAAACCAAAGTATACATTATATTGGAACATTTTACTTTATTATGATGATTATTAGAACATACTAAGTATACTTCATTTTACATTACATTAGATGTAAATATTATGTTTAAAAATTAGCACTCGACTTTCAATTGTTTATGTTTACCAACTTTAGCTGTGTGCATTATGTAGATATGTCATTTTAGCTTATATTATTTCCAATCCCACAGCTACTAAGGACCTATGACATCCCTACAAATGGTTAAGAATCATTGAAGTTTTCTCCATTTTTATGTGACTGATGTGTAAAAGTTGTTTTTATTGGAAATAAATAAAATGTTTTAAAAATGAACTTAAATTTGAGTTTCAAAATTTTAAGATATTTCAACTACACACTTTCACTCAACAGAAATTTTACCTGACCATTTAAAGACCAAATGACTTTGACCCAAACAAATCCTCATGCATTCTTTAAGAATCAATTCTTAACCAGAGCTTTTCAGTTAGTGGTTTATTTATTTTATTTCAATCAAGACTTAATATTTTGCCATTTTCTGGTAGATTTTTGACTTTAATGTAGGTACTGGCAACTTGATCAAAGAATTGTAACAGTTGTTAGCAACAATGAAAAGTTCAGGTAGCCCCTAATTTTGGATTTTATTATATCTTTCACAGGGACTTAACTCCTTTTAAGGCATCTATGTTATGGTGTGGCTTCGTCTATTTAAGGGACAACATTAAAAGTAAATTTTATCCAACCTTAATTACAGATCTAAATTTTATTGTTGAACTTTGGAAAAGAAATACATGTTAAAACACATTGTTAAAACTCCAGTGAAATTCAATTTTCGAACAAAAAATATATTTTAATCTTAATGTAACTGCTTTTGAAATTACAAAGTGATGTAAAATAGTTACTCGAGTGCTGGATTGTAAACAAGTATCAAACTTTGAATATAATTAAGCTATTTAAACTTTTAAATAACTATTAAGACATTGCAGGTAACACCCAACTATTAAAGATTTTAACTTTTCATGATGACTTCAGTAAATACATGTATTTACTGGACCAAAAATGCAGTAAATACGCATATTTACTGAAATTTTCAGGGAATATGCATATTTACTAACCAAACCAGTAAATACACATATTTACTGAAAATTTCAGTAAATATGCGTATTTAGTACTATTTACTGATTTCACATATTTACCGTAACATATACAATCTAATGCTGGAAAATTCCCCAGGTTTTAGGATCAATTATTTGCCTTTTATGCAGAATCAATTGCTTTGCTTCATTGTTGGTTATTATATGAAGTATGTGTCAAATCTGGCAAGAACTTTCTAAGTTTCGAATATTATCATCTTCTGAAATAGCTCATCTCCTGTAAATATGGTTATAATTATACTGATAATAATAAGCCAAAATGTGACAAATCTTAGAAAATAGAAGATAAAAGAGGTATAATAGAATAAAGAAAATAGCCAGCCTCGGCAGGCAAGAACCACAGCCCACAGGTACAGGTAAATGGGCAATGACATTGAGATATGGGAAAATCTTAGGAACAACGTCATACAGAGAACCCACAAGATGTTCTACAAAAGATTCACAGGCCATGATTTCCTACAAGTAGTTTTCATATTTTGAAGCCCTAGAAACAATTATAAGGGAGATATAAGGCCTTTTTGACCTGATCACCCTCCTATTTGGCATTAATGATGCCAAAACAAGGACACAATTACTCTGAGACAAGCTTTCCTGTCCATTTACATTTTGTGCAAATCTGATGAAGCTAGCTGCAACCTGAACAGCTCTAGATTCTCTTGGGGTAAACATATTGCGAAAATTTGGTGAAAATCCATGCATGGGTTAAAGCTGTGGAAAACCCCCAAACTTTAAGACATGAAAATCTAAAGTGTTGCCATGGCAGATCCCCCCCCCACCCCCCAGCTCTAGATCCTCTTGAGGTAAACATCTCCTGAAAATTTGGTGAAAATCTGTTGGGCTGTGGAACACCCACAAACTTTAAGACCCAAACATCTCAAGTGATGCCATGGCAACAGTGGTAGCTGGAAACCCCTCAAAACCTAATCAACTCTAGATCCTCTTGAGGTAAACCTCTGAAAATTTGGTGAAAATCCGTGCAGGGGTTTGGGCTGTGAAACACCCACAAACTTTAAGACCCAATTTTTTTTTAAATGTTGCCATAGCAACAGTTGTAACCGGACACCCCCCAAAAACTAATCCGCTCTAGATCCTCTTGGGATAAACATCCCCTGAATATTTGGTGAAAATCCTTACAGGGGTTTAAGTTGTGGAACACCCACAAGCTTTTATGCCTGCCGCCGTCCGGATGGCACAGGGGACGACTATAACCCCGGCCTTTATGGGCTGGGGTTAAAAAGAACAGAGAAATATAACTCAGGAGAGTTATTGATATTGGCAATATTTATTGATCTGGGACCGAGTTGCTGAAATCGATGTGCAAAGGTGTATTTCAATATCAGCATTTTATGTGTTAATTAAAGGTTCCACTTAAAATGTTCGACCTAAACCCTAAATATGAAGAAATTAAAATTTTTATCTTGTATTTTTGCAGATTTAATGTGTTCTTGATCAGAACTGCCATGTTTTGTTTTGATGAAATTCACTTCCAGTGGGCAACCCTATTCAATTAGTAATATGCAAAAACACAACTTTTCCACCATCCCGGAATTCAACTGGGCAGTAGACAATATTATTAACTATCTGATATCAGCCGATACCGAAACAATAAGCTTTCACATTCAATATGAATGTCTGCACAAGCAAATCTGTACCCATTAACACCCGAATAAAAGAAAGTTACATGAATTTGATTTTGCCTCTATCATTGGTCAGAAAAATGGGGTGGGTGATTCATTAACCGTGAAAACTGGGGGGAGGGGGGGGGGGGGGGGAAGGGTAATTCCCAGCATTACATACCTTGCTAAATGATATATTTTATGGGTGTACTGTCCTTTATTATATCTTTCTAACAATGAGCCAGGTTCAGGGTTGTCTAGGACCCTCGGTTCATTGGTCACAACCTCGATACCCTCTCCCCCTCCAGTCTCATTCTTACTGGCCTCAGCCACAGAGTACAATTGCGCCACCTGGTACTAAAATCATAAAAAACAGCCACAGTACAACTACACAACTTGGTACTAAAACCTAGAAAATATAAAAATGGATTTAGCATTTGTATTCACGTATACTTTACATATTATACTGACAAGTAGGGCCAGAAAATACAGTCCAAACTAGATTCTACCCTAAGGCAGTGCTTTCACTGTCAATAAACATCTTATATCTCCCACATTGGCCAATCAAGGACAGACATGTTGACTACCTCAAAATCAAACTTCAACTAGACTTACGCATCAGAGAACTGATGCAAATTTGTATCCACCGGAAAGACAACTAAACAAAGCCAGTGAACCATTGTTTGACCTTGAGGGAGGGGTCAAAGGTCAAATCAAGATTTTGTATGAGTTGGTTTCACATTGCAAACCTATTGGATCAATAATAAGCAAATTATAAGCACTTTCAGGTTTGGCCGTCCTCGTTTGATGTTGAAGGAGGGGCTCAAGGTAAAATCTGACCACACCAAAAGATTCCCAGCCCATGATTTTGCCATAGGTTGGTTTACCATCCCAAACCTCTAGGACCAATAATAAGCGAGTTATAAGCACTTTTAAGTTTGGCTATCCTCATTTGACCTTGAAGAAGGGGCAGAAGGTCAAATCTGACAACACCAAAAGATTCCCAGCCCATGATTTCCTATATGTTGGTTTACCATCCCAAACCTCTAGGACCAATAATAAGCGAGTTATAAGAACTTTTAAGTTTGGCTATCTTCGTTTGACCTTGAAGGAGGGGTCCAAGGTCAAATCTGACAACATCAGAAGATTCACAGCACATGATTTCCTATAGGTTGGTTTCACATTGTAAACCTCTAGGACCAATAATAAGGGAGATATAGGCACTTTTAAAGTCTGCTATGTGGGTTACTTTGGCACTCCGTGGATGACCTTGAATTAAGAGCTCCAAGGTCAAATGTCTGCAAGGTTGTAGAAGACATGTATATCTGTTACAGGTAGAAGAGATTCAAGCTTCCACCTATAAGAAACAGCCAGTAGAAAAATGTAGATAATTTTCAAAGAAATGTCCGCGGCGGCCATCTTGTTTTTCAGAATGAGGCTAATTTCAGTCCCAGAGAAGCTTACCCCCCAATGAAGATACCCTGCAAATTTGGTGAACCTAGCTGTTGTAGTTTTCCTCTTAGAGCGTTAACACCGAAAAACTCTCTACGCGCGGCGGCGGCTGCGTAGCGAACGCTCCGCCAAAGTATCCACCGGATGCCTCCTTTTACCGGATGCCTTCCTTTTACCTTCATATACTATTTTAGCATCATATTTGTCTTTTTATTTTGGTTCTTTATGCATTGTTAAATGCAGGAAGCCTTTGAAATCCGTCAGTATATTTAAACAACTACATAAAATGATGCATATTGGCTATGACATATACATTTCAAATAAATAAACAATCTTTTCAAACAGCAATTTTAAGCTTTTAAAATATTTTTTAAGTTGTAAGTTTGAATCTACATTCAAGCAATAATGCACTGTTCTCTCGTGCGCCATGTGACTCCATTTGTATGTTCACCAAGTTGTCAAAAAGCCAAAAATATATTTGATGAAAAAACTGAAGAATATATTACCACTATTATATTTAACTAATATCTTTATCAGATTCGCAAAAATACATCTGATTATCACTCACAGCAAACAGTAGTATCGTAAGTAGCGAGTGAAACAGTAGCACTACCATACAGTGTAAATTACCGAACATCAACAAGCAACATATGATTATCCTATTTATTGCTTAAAAAGCCAAGGACTGACACCCAAGATATCATAGCTCAAGATATAGACCCACAAAAAAGTTGCCTCTGTGACATACTGGAACAAAGTTAAAAGGAACAGTGCAACTTAGCCTTCCTTTCACAAATATCTGTTGTCCTTATACATATATAAACAAAAAAAAAAACAACAAAAAAAAAAACAAGAAAAGTTAAGTTTTTGGTTACCAATTTACAAAAAAAGAAATACATGATGGCTTTAAAGGACTTTATAGTTGTTACACAGAAGGAATATTACTGGTACCATATATTTGCAAAATATGGCCTGGACGTTAATTATTTTCAAATGGCATCAGACCAGGTGTTAAATGGAACCAGGCGTTCTTTTGAAATACAAAAACAGTGTTATAAATGGTAAACAGTGTGCTTGGTACCAGGCATTTATTTGAACCTGGGTGTTATTTTGGAAATTTACGGTATATTTCAACTGTAAACTGTATACACTGATCAGAAGCTACTAACCTCCTCCACTGTCATGGGCATAACAATTCGACTGAAACAGAAAATAGGTACAATACTAATTAAAGAAGTATTTCAGGAATAGTGTAATAATGTCTAAGCAAAAGGTATAAGTGGGGCAACGATTCACCCATAAAGATAAAAAGAACAGACACAAGACATCAATATATGTTCCTAACATTGGACAATGAAACTAACAGTGTTTATGTCACTCACTACAATGCAGTATTTCCAAAACAGAGCTGCTTTTGCTGAACTAGATTGGGCTGACACAACATCAACATATCCCCTACAACACATCTCATGCCAGAAACATTGATTTGGGTATTTTTTGTGGGACCCATTTTCTGTATGCAACAATTATTTAAAATCTCATCTCAATATTTCATTAAAATGCTCACAATACCAAGATACCAGACCTACCGACTAGTGGGTGGACGATTAGACCAACGTTCGATCAATCGTCGGTGTCATGGTACAATTACATTCGGTCACTGATAACTTCTAGAAATCGATTAAATCTCACCCTTCTTTATGTGTCTCAATATCCACATATTTTTTATATTTTGGCCAGTTTCCAGAACTTTCCTTCAATAAATTAACAGATTTCTCGCGAATTTTGAGTTTGTTTACAACTACCGCCATATTTACCGGAAGTGGGTGCTTTTGGTAGCTTCTATATGTCGGAAACACCGTTATTCTTACCGGATTGAACTATACTTTATCCCGGAAAGTGTTTCATGACAGTGGAATTAAAAAGTCGATTATGGGTCGATCATCGGTCGGAAAAATGGACGAATAATCGACCAATAAAAATTGAAGCAATTCCACTCACTACTACCGACCCATCCCTAGTTGGGATGTGGTGTGATGCTGGCGATTTGTAAACATTTTGCAAAGTCTGAATTTCAGAAGTTTGAACCAAACTTCCAATTTTCTGGCTGTAAACGAGCAATATAATGAACTCCTACAAACATCATCACAGCACTACTGATAGCCAATTCTCATAATATTTTTGACAGAAAATGTATACTTGATTGTTTTTGGTCAATACACCTACATGGAGGTATCAAATCAAAATATGGGGTATACAAAAGCGATAAATATAAATACACATTTTTAGCTGTATTCAAACATAAATATGTATTTGTCTGAGCCTTGAATGCCACAAGTATTATTTGTTATACAGGCTGTCAAAGAGAGATCTCAGCCTACTGTTGTGGTTGCTATAAAATAACCATATGACTGTGTTTCCAGTTCCGGACAAATATGTAAACCTTTATGCATCACGTCTTCCATGTAAGAAACATGGTGTTTGCTTTAGGTATAACGGATTCCAAATAAAGATATAATTCTAATGTCGTGGTTGAATGAGAATTTTAGAACCAGTTTCTGAAAACGGAAATTTGGTGAAAAACCAGGTACATTTGATTTATTAAACGCAAATAAATAAGTTTTCAAATGTGTACATGAGCTATAACTCGCATATAAATAAGAAAAACGACGGGCTTTTTGAAGACTTCCGCGGACAAAAAATGGGTGATATATTGATATAATATTAAAATACTGTGAAATATTTGTTGTAGTTGAATATTTTAGTAAACTTAAGTAAAAATAATGACTGTGGCAAAACCGGTTTTGGTTACAAGAAACGTAACTGGTGTAATGGTAAATCTCCCCCTAGATTTAGAGATTCCCTAGAAAATACTACCCCCGTGTTGCTTATATATTGTAGAAATTATTGACTTCCTTGATATTCTTTATACACTGTTCAAATGAAGATAATTTTAAAATATTAATAATCCTTTATACTTATCACGGGTGCGGGGAAAATTTTTAGGAAATCTTACCTCTCGGGCGGCGGGGGGGAGATTTGCTGTTACACCAGATCTGTGTCTTTTGTTCAGCAAATAGGTTTCTGGTTTACCATCTTTAACACTATATAATTTCAAATGTCATGGACCCAATGCATATGCTCTGCGTTGCAATAAACCTGCCTGCACCTGTATATGTGCAGCCATAATATCCTAGTTGCCTCACAGTGTGTCAGAGTTGGGGGGGGGGAGTTGCCGAAGGTTCCGAGTTGTCCTTGATTCAAAGCCTACTGCTCAGCTACCCAAGTTCGTCACTTGCATTTTTTGACAATATTAAAACTTCTCCACAATTATCTTTCATTGCCAAGTTGTACATCATCATTATTAGCATTTATTCCACTTGTTTTGGGATAAATATTGCACATTCTTAACAAATTTTAAGGCGGCTGACAAACTTGGGTAGCTGAGCAGTAGCTATAGGACATTGCACTTTGTGGGTAACAAACACACATCTTACACTTACCGTATTTTTCCAAAATATGGCCCGGGCGTTAATTATTTTCAAATGGTTATCAGATCAGGCGTTAAATTGAACCAGGCGTTCTTTTGAAGTATAAAAACAGTGTCATAAATTGTAAACAGTGTGCTTGGTACCCAGGCGTTAATTTGAACCAGGCGTTTATTTGAACCTGGGCGTTATTTTGGAAATTTACGGTACTCCATAATTTATCAACTGAAATGGAGTTATCGGTAATATTGATCGATAAATCACAATCCAAATTCTTTTTAAACATGATTTTTCAGAGCAAAAAATGTTCGAAGATCAATTATAATTTTTTATAACTAAATTTGTTTAACTGACGAAATAGTGGAAAAATGTGTACTGCCTTGCTACCAATTATCGCCAGACAGAATTCAAATAGACATAACTTTATCAAAAGTACATCCCAAGTCTCTCAAATAAGGTAAAACTATTTCCAAGTGAATAAAGCAAATACACAAGAAAAAGCTTTCAAAATATATGTGGCCATTACTGAAATATAAATGGGCGGTGATTTAAACAGTGTAAATAACAAAATCACACAAACTAAATAACAAAATCAACTTAAACAATGCTTATCATGACATTTGGTTGCTTTATATTATTGTTAAACCCTTTAACCGTTTTTAGTGTGATCATTTCTGAAGACCGTTTATCTCTAGTGGCTTTCTACCAGTGAACGCCCGCCTTATATTTCTTTGTTAGAGGTCAAGGACAAATGCTTCTATATATCTACAAAATGGGCGTTCACTGCTTTTTCCGTTTTGCGGTTAAAATGGCCGATAATAGAGATGAAATGTTAAAATATAAAGCTTTGAAACAAATGTAACAAACTATACCTCAGTTATTAATTGTAGTGTATATTATTTGATAATCTGGTGGTAGAAGAATAAAATATAAAGCTGTACTGCTCAGCCAGTGAAGTTCGTCACCCCAGTGAAGTTCGTCACCTGCATTTTATGACAATTTTAAAGAGTTTTTACTGTCCAATTGTGACATATATGTATACCTTGCTGTTGAAAGAAGCTATTCCATTATTTAAATGTGAATATTGCCTGTCCTTGAGCGTTTTTACGGCAGGTGACAAACTTCACTGGGCTGACGAAATTCACTGGCCGACCAGTAAAACTAAGTTAAATTCAAAATATTAACTACAGCATGGGCATTTACTGGTAGGACGCCACTATGACCGTTTATCTTTGTGACCACCCGTGTACCCGGCGATAATTGGTAGCAAGGCAGTAATTGTCAAACATAAAATCCGGTTTCTAGGAGTGAATGGACAGACTGTGACAAGAACTCGTGATCATCCGAAATAAGGACCTGCGTTTACTCAAAACAATCAACAAAACATTCAAATTATCAGATGAAATAGAAATATACATTGCATAAATAAAATACAGTTGAGTTAATTTTACGCCATAATAAAGCATACTTACAATTCCTTAATCAACATTTTCGCTTTACATGTGATGAACCAATCAAGAAATTACGTCAATAAATGGGAAGGCGTCCTAGATTCAACAACTTCCGGTTTACTTATGTTGCATCCAAATCTTTCAGTTAGACAATATTTTTTAAAATTTTAATTTTTAAAAATTTGGGTCTACTTCTGAATATGCCTTGATTGATATGACTCAGTATCCTGTGTTTGCGAAACACAGAAAATGCCAAAGCACTGAAATCTGTGTCTGGTCAAGGGTCAAAATGTGGAATCGATTTTTAAAATATTTGTATAAAAATGTATTATTAACGGCTAGAAACATTAAAAGTCACATAAAGCGATACCACAGCATTTGCATGCAAGAGTCCATCAACTTGACAGTACCATAATGCCTTAGTTTATTTGATTGCTTAAAATTTGAAACATACATTATTAGGAACGAAAAACAAAGAAAACTGCATATTTATAATCTCATTATTTGCCAGGTCTAAGTGCAGATGTAATGCATTTCTTTGCGAGTAAAGTAGCCAAACTATTGCAAAAATTGAAAGAAAGACAAAAGTTTATTTGCTCCAAAGAAAAAAAAAACAATAATTAAAAACAAACAAGTGCATAGTAATTATTTTACATTCTAACATGACGAGGTGTGCAGAATCAAGTGTGTTTGTTTATTTGGGGTTTTACGTCGCTTTCAACACTGTACAGGTTATATCACGACGGGTAGTTGGAAGGGCAGAGGAAACCAGTACATACAGTTCGTCAGGGTTCTGTACTGTAAACTGCCGACCAACAGTAAGCACCCAGCAGGCACAGGTCTAATTCTTGACATCATGTTTTGGTCATGTTAGTATATGACATCAAGTAACTATCACTCAGACATGATTTAAGGTGGTCACGTCATCTGACACAAATCTGACATCCAGTTTATGTGACATGACTTTATGTCAATAACATACCTACAATATCAACTAGATGACAAAATGATAACCAGACCTAATGTGATTGTATTATCCTATTCAATGACATAAAATTGACACCACCCCAACATGACTTTTTGTAGTCATGTCAAATGATGAAAATATGATGTTCGAATAATATGATGTGACCTGATATTCTACTCGGGCATTGTTTCTGACATCTTAATGATATTAATATGATGTCACTTTGTTAAAACATTTCAAGTGGAGTATCATCATATCATTTGAGATCGGATTAACATCAGTATTCTATAAAATTATATCATTTTTAGGAATATTACAAATGTAATATCATCCTGTACACCAGCCAGGGTCATATTAGGACAGGCCCTCAGCTTTTTCACATGAGTAGGGTCAAACCTAGGCAGAGGTGACAACCTTTGATTAGATGCTGAACCTACTAACTTGGCCTCTAGTCTCTGTGATGTTGCTTTGACAAAAATAATTAAGTTTTGGTACAGACAAAACAATTATGTTTAAAACTGTAACTAAAATGCTGTGTGACAGCAAAAATTTACAAGAAATATGTTGTTTTGTAAACAAATGTATACTTTAGTGTTTGCAACCAAGCCAAAGATTGAATAAATAAAGATAAAAGTTCAGAAAAAGGGCTTCTAATATTCAAACTTTTGTACCCATAATTTGTATCTTTACAAATGGTATAAATTTTTGAACTGGTTCCCACTGAACATTAATTATTTTCTCCCATGGAATAATCTTTATAGTACATGGAAATCACTTAAGGCTGTGTCAGGTAAGTGTACACAAATGGTAGTTAAAGCAATGTAATGTGATATTAACTGTGAAAACAAAATGTTATTAACCAATATTTTTATTACTGAAAATTAGTTTCAGCACTTGTGAAATGATGTCAATCAGATTTTTATATCAGTACATCAAATTGATGTCAGTTTCTGATGTCATATAGACATGAAGTCAGTCCAAATTGGGCGATCATATTGATGTCTTATGCTGATATCAAATTTATATCGGCTACTAGATGTCATTTTTATGGCTTTTGGAGATGTCAAATAGACTAGGCTACTAAAGATCTGTTTGACATTTAACATATGATGTCATTTCGAATTTCAAATAAGCATCAGTTTGTGATGTCTTGCCCAGTGTCTTTTTGATTTCTTTTTGATATCCTATTGCCTGCTGGGCAACTACCTGCTTACCCACTTGAGGCCGTGCCGGGAACCAAACCCCGGCCTCAGAGGTAGGAGGCGAGTGTTACCACTCTGCCACCGTGGCTCCCATTAGCTTTATTAAAGCTGAATTCTCAAAATAATAATATGTCATCATAATATCTGCTCATAATATTGCTTGAGTATGCAATCCAACTTCATCACTCATTATATAATTATATATTATGATCTTTTGTATTTTCCACATGGTGATCCATTATTTTATATTTATATAATAGGATAATCCAATTTTAATAATGTGATGAATTATTGGTAATATTTTCAAACACACTAAATATTTGTGGAGTGACTTTTTTTGTCTCTATCCAGTCAAACTTGTTAAATATTATATTAAAAAAGAATTGCTATTAGAAAGAACCTCTCAAGTAAAATCACAATACTATTCTGCTGTCTCTCAAAATGTTTATCGTTGAATGTAAGCTAAATCTGTATAACTTCACAACAGTCCTGCCCCAGCTTAATTAGTTTTCAACTATGACCATAAAAGAGTGGACCTAGCTAGACAAACCCACACCATGCTGTTTAGAAAAGAATAAACACTTTCTATTGTGCAGTCGTGTCATTAATTTGTTTTGGTCACAGACCTAGGAGTGAGTAGCAAGGGATAAATATGTGAACCCCATGACAGCACTGAGCTATTGTGTTCTCAGAGTGATAAAATCTTGTAATTGAAGAGTTTATGTTCATACTGCTTTCGACATGTGGTTTTCCAATTCTGTCTAAATATATTTGTCAATAATTACTTGTACATAGGAATGACTACATGACATAGATTTTATAAATATCTGTCTGTATTCTTCACATAATGATTATTTGCATGGTGATCCACCAAAGTTCTACTTGTTTTTTTACTGTAGATAAACAAAAATATTATAAATATTATATATTAGGAAGGACAGCTTTCACAAGGGTAGTTTTCAGTGTAGAATTATAATTTAAAAACTGATATCGAGTTTGATTTTTATCCTTTGAGACTTGAGCTGCTATTAAAACACAAAATATATAAGCAATTTATGATAATTTCATACCCAAATATATTGTAGATACAGTGTAATTAACCTACCAATTGCAACTAATAAAATATATTCCTTGAGGTAAAACACACAACTTAAAAATGAGAACGTAAGACCTAAGAAGGATGAATAAAAATAATCCAGCTATATCAATTATTTTGAAAAGCTCACCACTTTTGGCGAAAGTACACAATTAACAGACTCATGTCATATATTTTCTCATATTCAGTATGTTTTTGTTCCGAACTATGACTATTTTTTCTGTCAAAAACTTGGATTTACTGTTGAAAAAGTGTGCATCAATTTTAGGATTAATTTTCAACCTTACATCACCAAGATTTCTGGCATAAAACATAACCACTGTTTAATGTTGGAAATCTAAACAAGATTTAGTGTTAATTATTTTTATTAAACATGAGTACTTTTTGTTATCAAAAATCCAACTTAGATTAAGTGTTGCAATTGAAAATAATTTTGAACACTAAATCACCAGGATTTCATGTCTAAAATATGACAACTTTTTCATGCCGCAAAACTAACTTAGATTTAGTGTTGAAAATTTTACATAAAAAAACATCACACTGAAAAAGTTGTTTATGAACATTATAATTTTATCGCTGGATTATGGATTATCACCTTAAGACACTGTTCCACCATTTTTAATGTTTGGTCATGTGACTTATCAGGGATTCCCTTAACTAAGATCCTCCCAGAATCTGTCAATCACTTGCCTTCTGTTAAACAGTGACCACATAACACCATGCTACAATCTGATTGGCTGATGCTATACTCAGAGTAGAAGTTGTACCGGTGGCTTGCCCACATTGGGCCAACATCACGTCCTCTGGCCAAAAAGCCATTGGGCCAACAGTGGCTGCCATTGTTGGACCAATGGATGTGCTATCTGGGATGGTGTTCAGTACTGTTTTATCAACCAAATATTTAAATTTCTTTCAGTTGTTATCATTTTTTTCAGCTTTGTCATCCTTGCAATACCTGATGTATGCAGATCTCTTCATTTTGTCGACTTTGTTGACCTGTCGACCTATCCACAAATACCTGATGCATGCATATCTTTTCATTTCTCGACTTTGTCGACCTTGTACTAATATATTTGCTTTTTTCCCTTTTGTCAACCTGTCCACCAAAACCTCATGTTTGCATATTTCTTTTTTATTTCATCGACTTATGTCAGCCTAGTACTAATACTTCTTCTTTTATGTCGACCTCCGTAGAATTAGAAAGTATCTCACTTCTGAAGTGGCAGTCCTTGCTGCAAATGCCTTGGTTAGTAGTCGTCTGGACTATTGTAACTCTCTGTTCAGAGGTTTGTCCGGTTTCAATCAGCACAAATTGCAAAGTATTCAGAACACCCTTGCTCGTATTGTTACAAATCATAGAAAGTATGCTCATGTTACACCCATTCTACAGAAACTCCACTGGTTGCCTGTTAAGTATCGTTGTATTTTCAAAACCGCAACACTTGTGTATAAATTTTTGCATAGTGGTTCTCCTTACTTCGAACCGTTCTTGTCTTTTAGTAGTTGTCCCTATAGTACTAGGCATAGTCACCCAGATCGTCAATACCTTACAGTTCCTCCTTTCCATTCATCAGTCTTTAAGTCAGCCAAACATTTTGGCCATAGTTTTGCCTTTGATGCTCCTAAGATCTGGAATGACCTCCCTCAAGATGTTCACAGTGCAACATCAGTTGCCTCCTTCAGAAAGAGGCTTAAAACTTACCTGTTTGCAAAAGCCTACCCACCATAGCCTCTCCCCTCACATCTGTGTCTCATTGGTACGACCTGGCTATGTCCCTTGATTAACGATAACTGCCTTGCTTTATGTTTAGATGCACCTTAGAGTCCATCAGTGATGGAGATTAAGCGCTATAAAAGTCCACATTAGATTAGACATTAGATTAGATCTCTAAACCAGTATCTGAAGTTTGATTGATTTTTCTTTTAGTTGACTTTGTCAAGCCATCTGCCTGTTCACCAATACTTGCTATATCATTTTTTCCTTGATTTTGTTGACTTTGTTCACCTGTCGACTCTGTCTACCTGTCCTGCAATTACTAATACAATATAAACATTGCCATTATTTATACCCTTGGCTGCAATGATTTGCCCTCTTTGTCGACTTCTCAGCCTAAACCATATTTTAAATTACAAATCATTTGCACAATTATTTTGCAATTTTCTAATTTTAATATTAATTAGCATATTTCTACTTCAGTCAGGGGGGTTCAGCAGCCAAGCCGAATAATTTATAATGCTGACCATGCTATTAATGTACTTGAGTTAGAGTTATTTGTTTCATTGATTAATTCATCTTGACAGAAGAAATGATTATCAAAAAGTTTAACAAGATCCTCCTTACTAGTATTTAAAAATGGAAATATACTGTAGTAATTACAGATCAGCGGAAATCACATTTATCTGCAAGATCTCGTCCTTGATCCCGGAGGTCATGTGACTTGAAGACATGGCGGGATTTTAAGTAACACAATGTAAACAGAACCTGGCTTGACTCCAAACAGTGAACACCTTCCTCTGGTAAACCTCACAAGTGAGTACTAAAACACTTCATTGGTACTAACAATGGGTACTCAATTCTTCAAAACAGGAAACAAAGAAGAATAAGTGGGTTCTCATCTCTTCACAGCCAATACTTAAAAGGAAAGTATATTTTATTCACAGTTTGAGGTATGCACTGCGAGTTATATTGAATTGATATTGTTTTTATAAGGTGTGTGTGGTGTTATGCAGTGGGTTTATTGTACATGTAGTCACTTAACTGATAATGCTAGGTATTCTATTGCACTGCACACATATTGGCACACATAGTGCTAATAAAATACTCTATCAAATTCTATAATCTTTGACAGTGATTGTTTTTAGATGTATTTGTGTGATGTGTCAGGGATAAGTGCATCTCTTGATCGATAAAAAAATGTGTTTATAAAAATAAAAAAATTAAACAGCATTGAGGTTTTATCAGTTCTCTGGTCCTTTGAAATTGAAAGTAAAGTAGAAAGTTGACAGTTTATTCAAAGGTAGCCAGTCCTTTTTATCTGAGATAATGTTTGTAACTTTTTAGTATCTGTTCAGAGATAACTGCTTGTATCAGTCCATTAAAGTCTGTTTAGTCTCAATTCATAGTTAATTGGATTTTCTATTGTGATTCATTTAAGCTACTACATCAATACAGAAGTTTGTGCTCAAAGTTGACATTAGTTCTTGTCATTAATTTGTAAGTGGTTTGGTCTCACTTGGAAATTTTGACTTTGACACAGTAAATAATTGTCACTGTGATTATTCTTTTCGGTTATAGATAAAAAGATATAATTATTACTAACTGTGGTCTAGTATGCAGTGGTTGGCATTGATTCAGAATTAGTAAGTATTCATAGTTTATAATTATTAACTTTTATCATGGACCAAGTTATGATTTCCCTTGATCAGAAGGAGTTTGAAAATGAGCTACATCAAGCCTTCAGTGATTATTTAGGGGCAGAGAGGTGTGATCTGGTCAGTCTAGCAATTCATTGTAAAGCAGACAATCTTCATCGACAAGATGTTAAAGGTTTCTTGAGCAAGTATTGCAACATAGAAGAAGCAGTTGGTTTATCTTTCATTCTTTGGGATGTTCACTCAACCCATCTATCAAGAAGTTGAATAACATGTTTCAAAGTGAGCATAAACAGGTGAAAGAGTTAAAGCACATACTAGGTAGTGAGAGAAAAAGGAACAGTGATGTACAGCAAAGCTTAGAGTTGCAATGACATCAGTTACACTCTAAAAGCAGTGAGATAAATGCTCTTGAAATCAAGAACAGTGACTTACAGCAAAGCACAGAGTTGCACCAAAGGCAGTTACACAGTGAGATCGACATTCTTAAAATGGAGCACAGATATCATGCATCTGAAGTCAAATCTTTGAAAGAAAAAAATGTCTAGTGTTAGAAAAAAATGTGAGTCTCTCCTTGGAATATTATCAGAACTTAAAGATCAACTATCTGTAACAGTGAAATACAGGGATGAAAGAATTTCAGCTCTAATAGAAAGCTGCCAGCTGAAGATGGTGAATAAGAAGTTGGATTATGAAAAGGAGGAGGAAAGAAAACACCATAGGGTGTTGTGGAAGAAAGTACAACATCTGTGCATTTCCTGTCAAACTTTGACACATGAAAATAAGATTCAAAAACAGGGCCTCCTTAAACACATCAGAAGGTATATTGGACCCAAATTTAATATAGATACTTGTAACTGTCCTCTCATTGAAAGCCAGTGGTTATTCAATGAATCAGAATCTAGTGTTGACAGCAATTGTGTCTTGATTGTGAAGGTCCATATGCTAAGCCAGACTTCTTAAATTGCAAAAATAGTGAATACAACAACACAAATCTCATCTCTTGTGCTGCCAAAATTACCAAGTCTAGCAGAAAATATGTCAAGGTTGTCTCACTAAACATCTGCTTGCAAGGAAAAGGTAACTTTTCAGCATCCTTCACCATGGTTGGATGTCTGGCATCTCAGTCCTTTGCTTATGGGTACACCAAGTGGAGTTGACATGATGAGTTATTCAGTAATTGAACAGAATACCAGTGTTGGGAGTTTCTGCTCTACTGAAACACTAGTCATGAGAACTACCCAGTGTTCAAAACAGATGTCAAGTATCGTGTTCATCAGTTACAGATGTGACAATAAACTAGCCACCACATCATTGCCATGTATTCAGTGTCAAATGGGTGAACAGAGTGACACACAGGGTGATTACTTGCCTGTTTGTTCTGAACTAAAAAGTCATCCTGGGGTGAAAACAAAAGTTTTCTGAAACAGCAGTTATGAGTGACTAAAGTCAAGAGCAAGTGAAACTGTCCAAGATGTCAAAAGCCATGAACCACAACATTCTTCTGTAAAGCATTCAAAGAAAAAATGCTTTATCCATGGTTGTCATGTGGAAACTTCCAACATGAAAAATCTATGTTATTGGATCACATCTACCTTGTTTTGTTTCAAGAAAAGCACATTTATCATTAGAAGAACAGATGCAAAGGTATGAAGATCTGTTATCTGCTGCAAGGGGTGCTGGCTATTTTTTACTTGCTAGACTGTTAAAGCTTGTCACCAGAAGGAAGTGGTTCCCAAAATGTAGATCTAGAAATCCTGAGCTTCATAAGGCTGACCAGTAACTCATCGAGAGCTTCACCTTCTGATTAACTGGCCAGGAACTTAATCACAAGCCAAGTATCAGTCCACCCAGTGCTGCGTTGTTGCACTGGTGAGTACTTGGTGTACTCCTGGGCAATGTTGCCAGATATCAGGATCCACAGCCTCGGCCAAGGTACAACTCTGCTGTGTGGAGGTGACATCCTGTACATTCACAACAGTCAGATAACATTCCCCTGAACAGGCAATTTTGTTACACAAGTGAGTACGAAAACACTTCAATGCACTTATTATATGGAGGAAGGCAGGTGATGTTATTTGTAATTTTAAATTCTAACTTTCTTAACTTTGAGTATCTAAAATTAACCCAACATGACCAACTGTCTCAACAGAGAGAGTTTAATCAAACATTTAGCTTGCGATAAGTACAGTATTATTTATGCATGTAATTAAGAAGTTAATTTCATTAATCTTTTTTGTTGGACAATATGAGCTCATATGAGTTCTAACATGGCAATATAACTTCATTGTTTAAACAAGTTAACATGATTCAGTCATTATTTCACTTTATCATGTTTTTTTCTCCTTCATCCATAGTCAAAGTTGGTATTGTATGTGCAGTTCAACAGTTAGGGTAATATTGGGAGAGACAGTCAGCATTGTCACTTGTGGGAGTAAAACCCCAAAAATATTGCAGCTTTATTACATGTCAAACTTGCTAACCATTGGGCCACCAAGGAAACCATTCACAACAATCAAGGCAAATACAAGAAGGACAACATTATCATCTAGATTTTATAAATAATAGTCAAATATTTATTATTATAATCTGGGAAATTACTCATTGTAAATACTATTTGTTAATTTTTATTTTGCCTTGGATGTGTATCTTTCATTGCTTTGACATACATCATACATGCTTATTTAACATACTCATTGAACTCTGTCGAAAGGGGGATAGTAACCAGATTAAAATACCATCATGATTATTGGCAACTCAACACTTCAGTTTTAACTACTTTAATTAGATAATGTGACATAGGGTGGTATAAGATTCCAACCCTTTCCAAAAGTTTACTCCTTACTTTTTCGTGCTTTGTTGTAGTTCATTTGGTTAATGTAATTCAAGCAAACACACAACTTTAAAATCAACTTGTATACAATGAATAACATCTGGTAGAAATACCGGAGGGATTTGCAAACTATTTTAGTTGGATTCAACCAGTCAATGGATGTTTAAATCAACCGTTAAAATGAAGATGAATTCATATGGTGAAATCAGGTTAAAACAGGAAATTTGTAATTTTATTTAGTTGACATACATGTATTATTTTTATGGAACCTAAATATTATTTTATTTCTCATTTAGCAACCCAACCAAAGAAAGGGCCCAGGCTTCGTCTGTGGTATGACCTGGTTATGTTACTTGGACAATCATTCACCTTGTTTATGTTTAGCTGCGCCTAAGAATCTGTCATTTGATAGAGAGTAAGTGTCATAAAAGTTCGCATCAGATCAGATTAATAATTGCAAAATATTGTTTGGTGTAAAGGAAATATGTTGTATATTTTTAAAAATTAATTTAATTTAAAAAACAAGTTATATAGTATTTATTATAAAAATGCACATACATGGGGCATCAGAGCAATTTATAAATTTATTGTATTTCAGCATGAAAATGATCAAATTATGAAAAAAAAATATTTGAAAAAATGAAACATTGCCTGATCACCTATACTAGGTTGAAACCCTGACCAGAAATGTCCCAAAAACATTTTGGAAGTTAAAATGACCACAGGTAGTAGGCTTTACCATATAACCCCACCTCTTCCTGCTGACAAAATCAACATGAAAACAAATCCATTGTACCCGAGAGGTGTGCTTGGGTCTTTAAAAAGTTATTCAGCCAACTAAGTATCTTATCCTCCATGCAGTGAATTAATAATATGTTTACTGAATGTTTTCCTCAGCAGGGATTATATCTATCACATATACTAATACACATCACTGAAGTATTGCAAGAAGTGTAGCATAATAACATGACCAATTTTGACATAGCATGAAAAACTTTGATCATGCTGTCCAAGCCAAGCATATGGAAATCGTAATGATGAATGGGTATTTCAGGAGAGGTAATTTTTTGTTAATCAGAAGACCCATTTTTTCATAAAAAGATAAAAAATTACCAACACTGGCCAGTTTTTGACCACATAATTTCCTCTGCTGAAAGCAAAGTTTTAAAATGTACATGTATTCATGCAAACTGTTCTGTGAATGTCACAGACTATTATATTTATGAAACCATATTATCTTGTTCTTATTTTGGTATATTAAGCAGTCTTCTTTAGTATCTTTAAGGTCCTGAGTAAGTGCCAGTGGATTGAGTAATATTTGGTTTATTTGATACCAGTTTTTTTCTCTATTCTGTTAGTATCAATTCATTGGTGAATGTAACAGAGATTCAGATTCATTTTGCCACACTGAATAGATTTAATTTGACTTAAAACGATATAACTAAATAAAATAGCTTCATGAGCAGCACTTTGGCTTTATGTTGTTTTGTTTTAGAGAATATGAAACGATAATATGGATAACACATTTCAGCCTGGTGCCAGAAAGAATACTGATTATAGATGTTTTGACATACTTTACCAATCAATTGAGCCTAAGAAAGGATAAATCTCCGTCCACTTATTTTGACTGGCTGGGACATTATAACATGAGAAGACTCAGTCAAATGGTTGTACACACTTTTAAACTTCACTCTACAAATGTTTTCAATACATAACTTAAGTATGTTTGAATGAAAGTTGACATTTAGGTTTTTTAAACACTTTTTAAATTTTGACTACGTTATGGTATTTCATTTGGTCTAGGTAAATCATGTGTTGAGCTTCAATGCTATTTTTACTCAGAAATATGCCATTTTCCTTAACATTGTCTTCAACTCAGTTTATACCACTTCATACCACTAACAGCTGAGTTACTATATTCATTAGTTATAACAGTTTTCTGAATAGTTATAAGATAATTGTACAAAAGTGACCTAAGCAAAAATTCATGAAAAGATCTTTGTTTCATAGTAGTAAATCTGTATCATGTGTTGTCACGAAGTTACAATGAAGTTTTGGGTTTAAACTTTAAAGTTTTTTCAAGTGCCTTTGAAATAACAATTACTTGTCAAAACCCAATGATGATTCCATGAGATCTTCCATCTAACTTTGACAGGATCACAGTATCCTTTAATCCACATAACTTTTGCATAAGCAACTGTAATGAGAACTGATACCATCTTTAAACCTCCTTTTTGTAATGGTTGGATACGAGTGTTTGTTGAAACAACAGGGTTCCTGTTACTCCAGGTAAAATTAAAAAAAATATCCAGATCTTATATACATTTATCAGAGGAACAGCCTTTGCAAAGTGAATAAGGAGAATAATACAATCATTCTGTTTTAGTTTACACAACTCAGTCATATCTCCAATAAGTCTGGTATTTTCACAGCAAAGTCTTTTTTCCATGTAACCTATTTGTTCTGGCTTTATTATTTCTATCACAATTTAGCTTCACTTTTGTAAGCCATGTTTAAATTTGATAAAAGATACCGGGATTTGAGATCTTTTACGTCTTCGCTTTCTTAGGTTTCAAAACAAAGGCTACTTTGACTTTGGTTCAGAGTTAACTGACCTGATTTTGAGGTTTCAATGTAGGTTTCGAAAACAGTATCAGATATATCATTCCAAAATATTTGACTAGATTCAGGTTGGAAAGTCATCTGCACCAGGGGCTTTATTATTTTTCAAATCCCAAACTGCTTTGTTTCCTTCATGTAGACAAATTGGACAGCAAAAAATATCTTTAGAGTTTTCTGAAACCTGCACCCATTTAAACAATTATCTTTACTCTGACTGGAAACATCACTTGGAGGATATTTATATAATTTTGAGTAGATTTCTATCGAAAAATGTAAATTTCGCTCCCTAACAGACATGGATAGATTAACCCACTAACCATCACATTATAATCTATCCTGAGAGTAAAATGAATTGAATTTTATCCTCACTCTTTTCTATTATTTTTACTTTGTGAAAATCCTTCATACATAACTTTACAACTTACCATATATTACCACATGTTAGAGGTAATCGGAGGAGTACTCGCAACCTTGACCAGCAAGTATTCTTCGAATGATCCTGCCAAAAATGCACAAAAAGTAAAGTTAAAAAGATAATTTAATTTATCCCCAGAGAAAAGACATGTCATGCGATGAAAATAAGTTAAAAAAAATAGGTCCCAACAAAAGAAAGGAGAAGACTTATTTCCCATGATTTTGCCATAGACAATTACAATTTAGGAACAGTGATCAGTCTTAAGTGCCCCATGGCCAGGACGATTGCTAAAAGATAAGTTATATGAGAGGGCGGGACTCTCCCAATCAATCAATGAACTGCTGTCATGGCTGACGCAGTAACATCAATTGATCCAGCTAAGTACCTCAAAAGGGTCATGGGGCTGCCTTTAGTCAGTATTTAACAATATGGGATGCTGCAAGCAAGAAACCGCCAAAATATTGATCAGCTCTAGGCTTATAATTACACAAATATAGTGGCTTTCTTGGAAACTCGCATAATGATTCAGTCGCTCAGACAAATCCAATGTAGTGCAGACATGCGAGAACATGGTCCAATGAGAGCAAGACCTAGGTTCTGGATGAGGCCCTGACTCAGGGGAAGGGAAACACATGGCCATATCATGTACTCATGCCAGAACTTGCTCAAAAACTCTTTCAAGAACAAGTGAGGTGGACAGGACCCAGAAGTTGGCAGTCACACCAAGCCATCTGGCCAATGTAGAGAGAGTAGCTACAGATTGGACGGATTAAAAATAAACAATTTAGGCTGAAAGAGGTTTCAGTCTACCAGTGTGAGCTGCAATATCATCAGAGATATGAGTAGTGCACTGAAGCGATCACCCATCCCAGTACTAATGTAGTAGTACCTAGACACCTAGAAGCTTGAGCCTCATTAGAGCATTGTGTGCATTTTTATGTGTGTGTAGATGAAGTATGTATATTATGTAGATAATTTTTTCTGTTTGGTCGTAGGGATTAATTTTAACCATACAGATTGGTGATTGTTTTGGAAAGATTTGGGACCCTGAAAAGGACTGTTAGGTTGGTCTTGAAGACTGATTGGGCTGTCCAGGCTGAGGGGCAAAGAAGTGGGCAAAGTGTTATTGGTTGATGCTGCAGTGTTGGCAGTGGTGGTAGTATCTCATGATGGTGGGAGGTTTACTGTTAAGTCACTTTTGCCTGTGGTGTTTCAGCCTGTAGTGTTGGTCACCCTGGTGTGACTGGTATAAATGGTTTTCCGTGTCCCACTGTGAACACTTTGTGTCATGCATACTAAGTTCAAGACTATGTATCATCTTTTTCAACTTTTGTCAAATTCTAGAGTGAGCAAGGTCATGAATGCTGTCGACTTTTACAAAGAAATTCCTTCATGAAACCTTGGATGCTGGTGTCAATCTTTCCAAATCACTCCTGCATTTCAATGGCCAGGTGTGCCCTGGATGGAGTTGGCTCTTGGCCACTGGGCCTAGCGGGTAGCACACTTGTCTAGGAACCCAGAGGACGTGGGTTCAAACCCAGATACATGCAGATACATAGTGGCTCGGATGACCACTTAAAATGGTGGTCCTCTATCATTTTGTCCTATCCCCAGTGGCAGGCTAAAGAACCTCAAGGACTTTGATAATTCGTCATTCTTGACCCTCTATCTTCCAGTCAGGGAAGTGTTAGTTACTTGTGAGTTGGGGCTTTACCTGTGCAGTCAGATGGGCTTAATAGCGCTTTGCGTCTTGAAGTATATGGAGATATCGTGCTGAGTATAAATACACAATACAATACACCTTGCTGCTGTATACCAGTATACTGAGTCGTGTTGAAGGACCCATGTTGCTCTGGATGTGAGTTAGTTCTCTGGTGTAGCCTGCCAAGACTTGCTCTGTGTTACATCTGAAAAGCAGGGGGTCACATTAGAAGAGCACTTACATTGATCTGAAACTGTGTCATACTTAATTATTAATAGTTATTCATGTCAGCATTCTTGAAAAGAAACATATAGACACTTAGAAGTATAAATAAACTTTGAAAATTAATTTGGTCACGTCTCAAGAGATACTGGTCACACCTGAAGACTTCCTGTGCTACTATCTTAACTTTTGGTTTGAAACAGGTAGACCGCATTGAATTCAAGACATACCGAAAGTTTCAGTTGTGTTGTACAGTACTTTCCCTTTATGTAAAAATAAAGATATTTTTCCAAGTACATCTCAAATATAAATAACTACAAAGTTGACCAAGAATATTGCACCTGCAGTGTTATCTTCATTCAGGTTAGGCGTCACTTTCTGTAGAATTTAAAATGTGACCTACAGGAAGCCCTTTCTAGTTGTGTTCAGCACCACACATCTTGTGTTTCACCATCAGAAGAAGTCTTGCAAGATTATTTTGTGGCATTATTTTCTGGGCTAGTTTTTTTAGCAAATGTTACCAAAATAACTGATAGGTAATTTTAACTGAAAATATGTCATAATCATCACATATTTTTTAGGTTTGAAACTGCTTTATTTATTAGAGGAAATGGGTTGTGATTGATATCACTGTACATTCTAAATGCACTATCTTTTTTCTTTGTGCTGACTTTTTTTCTCATATCATAGTTCAGCATTCCTTGTAGTTATCATGGAATGCAAAACAGCTACACATCTGTAACCATTCTCACACTTTTCACCTTACTCAGTTGAAGACAACATATTTTTATCACCGACTGCTTTTTACACGTGCAAATAGCTATCTCGTATTTGTCCGTTTACAAGCAATAATGCCTCCATATTTCTCTTGTATAGAGACTTTCTAATGTCAAGTTTTTGTTTATCTTCATAGTATCTCATATAGTTGAGGGGAGGGGGTAAACCCCACAGACCTGGTAAAATTTTCCTGGTACATGCACTTAAGGGAACTGACAATGTTTTTACTTTGGCATTACAACTTACAAGTACAAATTCAAATTCTTACCCAAACGGCACAATAATGGGCCAAGCTGAGTGAATGACATTTTTTTAATTGAAAGAGAGAGAGAGGCTCTGGGATGTCCACAAGTACAAGATGACATATTTTCATTGTATTGCACAGGCATTTTTAAACAGCATAACATATCCTTACTACTAGACTCTAAGTGTTAATTCATTGCCCCAGATTATGAGGATATGTAATAATAAGGCTATATGGGGATAATATAATTTATTGACACTAAAACATTTAAACTATATTGTATTTACAGTTACAGAATAAACAATGACATTTCACTTCTAAATTTTACACATTGAGGCCACCATAAATTGAGGCAGATGACACAAGTTAGGGTGGCCTTAGCCCTGAACCGAACTAAGGTGACCCCAGAAATTAGAAATTTAATTTACAATAAGGTGGCCTCAAGCACTTGTTAGCATGTATTAACCACAGTAAAATGGGAGTGTCATACAAATGACCTTTTCATATGTTTAAGTTTTGTACACATTGAGGCCACCATAAAGAAGCCAATAAAGTAAAATGCAGGTGGCCTTAGGCCTGAACCAGGACTAAGGTGACCCTAAAGACAAAGTTTTTGAAATTTTGAATTACAGTAAGGTAGCCTCAAACCACTTAGGGTTCGGGTTATCTTAACCACAGTAAAATATAAGTATACTATGAGTATAATGAGGAAGGTTAAACAGTGAGATACTTAAATTAAGGGTTGAAAATAGTTCTGAAGTTGGTTATTTATGTGAAACAGACCCCAAACCCCAGCTAGGAGGTAGGTGTAAATAGTAGTTTCTGAAATTGTAGGGCTACTTGTTGGGAAGCATTGTGGTCAAGGGTGATGTATCTCCAGACACAATCAGACATCCAGGTGCCATGGCTCATGATTTCTTGTATGTTAACATTTGAATTAAAGGCAAAGGTGGCACCCGAATGCCTGAAGGTGTGGATGGTAATGTTGGAGTTATGGAGGTTTAACTTCCTAAGTATGTTATTGAAATGACGCCTAATTTTTGTATCTGTAAGTGGGACCCATTGTGTGGACATCTTATATTGAAACAAGGGAGAGTTACTATGGCCAGGTGTAATGGATAATAAATTCTTGATGGCATTTACGGGGCAAATAGGGTTTGAACCCAATGATGGAATTTTTAGCACTTTTACTACATTTCTGGACTGCAGTGTTTTGGACCATTTAACAAGTATATGAAGGCCAGGGAGGAGGGGGGGGGGGGGCAAAAATAATATCTCCTCTTGCCAGTTGGTACAAGGGTGAATACAATTTTTGAGAATGAGGGACCAAATTAGAAAGTCTAAGAAAAGAAAAGAAGGCCAAAGTATAAACTGCTTTAAAAATTTGGCCCATGTAAGTGGAGTCGCATAACCGGACTATAAGCTGTAGGGTAAGTATATCAATTACCTTTTTAGGCTGAACTGTGAAGGGTTTGTGTAACACCATGGCTTTCTGAAAGCATTTGATTCGTGGATCACTGAATGATAGTGTGGGCAGTCCATATAATGCTAGTGTGGTTTTGATGGCTGACAAGTGATTTGACATAGCTGAAGCTGAAAATCCAGAAAACTCCAAAAACTGGAGATAAGCCAAAACAATAAGGGGTGAAATTTCTGACATCTGTATGTTCATGAATACCAAGAAGGCTAGAAAAAGGCGGAACATACTTCTATAACTTTGCTGTGTGGCAGGTCTGAAGGCCATATGAGTTTTCTGACTTGCTGAGTGGACCAGGGAAGCCACTTGAGGTGGGACACCTAAGGGTAAAACAGTGTTTATTTAGATAGCCCAATCAATTTCTAAAACATTTGATGCCAATGTGATCCACCCATGATGTGGAATGAGTCGACTTAACTTTGCCATGGGCTGGTCGGTGGTAGCCCATCTAGGAGGTCAGCTACCACATTATTTTTTCCTGGAATATGCTTGACCACAATTTCAATGTTAAGTTGCTAACATCAACTGTATGTTACGGGCTATGGCCGCCAATGTGAAATCTTTTGTTTTGCCTGAATTAAGTACAAATACTACTGCCTCGTTATCACACACAATGGAAATTCGTTTATGAAGCCATTGGCTTCCCCATGCCCTAAGTGCCACCAATATATTTAGCATTTCCAAATGGACAATTTGGAAGTTGAGGTAGCCAAGAGGGATACTCAATGCATAGATCTGGCTACCCCATACTGCACCTAAACCTTGAAGGCTGGCATCAAGTTCAATCGCCCCATCCACCTGTCTTTGGTCAAAAAATGTGACACCATTAAAAGTTGGCAAAAACTTTTGAAACCAATTAATATCCCTCGTAGCTTCCACAGTTAGGTTTTCCTGACCTCTGTCCTCCATAGAACGCAAAAATTCAAGCAATCTGTTCAGGAAAAAACGTGAAGATCTAACACATTTGGTAACATATAGCAAACTACCCAATAGAGATTGTAGTTGGCGCTTGGTACAAGAATTTTTGTGAATCCAGGACTTGCACATGGTCATGATTTCCTGTAATTTTTCTGAGGGTATAGCTAGGGTAAATTCTTTGGTGTCAATGAGAATGCCAAGGCAATTCATACATGTGGTAGGTGATACTAACTTCTTTTGTGAGATTTCAAACCCCAGTCTGGAAAGCAACGACCGTAAGGCGTCAAAGGAGGCGTCAATTCGGCTCGGCAGATCGATTCCTAGAATGTCATCAATATTTATGACATCATATTCTTGACGACGCATAATATGACGCACAGTGTCGCTTAGGTGCTGATACAAAGAACTGCCATGGCGATATCCGAAGGGCAAACAGGTGTCTAAATACCAGTCTAAGTGATGCAAACCTGGCAAATCATAATCCTTAGGGTCTATCTTAACATGTCTAAACGCACGACTGATGTCTACCTTGTATAACATACATCCTTTGCCTAAAGCTTTTATTTGACTTGTGATGGTGTCTATAGTTGGAAGTTTTAGGAGGAATGGGGTATCCAGGTACCTGTCCCTACCTATGCCAGCATTGACCGATAGACCTTTGGGAAAACTGAGGTCAATGATGACCCTACGATGAGGGGCATTTGGTTTCTCTCTAGTCATGAATGGGGAGACATGGAGGTTTTGCAATGGGGGTTCTTTGAATGGACCTAGAATCGCCCCATAACCTATTTCTTCTGATAGGTAAGCGTCAACATCCTGTGGATATATTTTTGCTGAAGTATGGTTATCAAGGTGGCTTTTTAAGGGATTGTCCCGTTGAAAGTCTAAGGGAAACCCAAACCTAATGAGGGAACATAACTGATTGTCGCAATAGCCTGTTAACAAACTCTCCCATACTTCAGGATTTAATTGAGATTTAACTGTGATTTGGGATTTCATAAAATTATAATCTCCCGAATCCTTAACCTTTGTGTGAAGAACAAGTGGATCACAAATAGAGTGTTTTGGTTGACAATTTGCAGGTACTTTTAAAGTACCCAAGGGAATGAAACCGAATTTAAACATATTCTGCTTATCCCATGCCTGTAATGCTGGACAGTTGAGAAGTAGTTCTTTGTAGGTGGATACTTTATTTTTGATCCTAAGGGGGAGATCATACTTAGTATCACTAAGGCCCATATCCCTAGAGTCATGCTCATTGGTGTCTATGATGTGATTAGTATTTTGACGGCTACAGTTTGTAGAGAAGTTGCTAACATTACCAAATTGCAAATGTGTTTGTACAGTTGGCCTGCTGTCACATGGTCAGCCTTGTGGGTACATTTACCAGTTTGAAAATACCTACATGGGACCCTTTGCATTTCCCCATTTTTTCTACCTTGTACAGTTGAGGGGTTAGCTACAATTTTTTGAGCATGAGCTCTTCTCAGTCTATCAATTTTCTCAGTCATTGACCAATCAACTTTATTCTCCTCCATTTTACATAGAATGAGGGCATGCGCACCTTTTGCTGAGGCCCACCCAAAGTCCTGGGCATCCTCCATGATGTCGGATACATATTCTAACATTGCATTTCTAACTTTTGTTTGTTTTTCTTCCCTAATTATGGCACACATACCTGAAATCCACTGGAAAACTGATAAACTGTCATATGTAGTTCTGTTTTTAGCAGTACCAGTCAGCACATAGTTTTGAGGCCATGGAACTTGTTGTTTAACTGTTACCTGATCTTTGCCCCCTCTTTGCGATTTGAACTTACCTTGTTCATTTAGTGCCGCAAGTTCCAACAGTCTACTGTCAACAGCCTGTTGAATATTCTTTGATCCCTTTAAGAACTTGGCACTGGGTATAATGGCGTCATCCTCAGCGTCACTATCATCTGAACTCGACATAGAGTTCAACGCACTGCCAACCGTCGCCTGAACACCCTGAGATGTAGCAGGCAAGCCACCTTGTATCTGCTGTTCCGTCCTTTCAATTCTTGCCTCTATAGCCAACAACCTAGAACTCACAGAGGAAAGGGCATTAATAATCTCCCGGTTGACGCCCTCATCCACCCCCTGCTGCTCCACCCCACTTGCAGTAGCAGTACTGCTGTCTAATTTACCCATTTGACATTTTTGACCTACAGGCCGTTTGTGTTGGCCTCCACAAGCCGAACAACTAAATACTTTAGGCATACTAGACTAGTACTGCAGTTGCTTTATGTTTAAAATTTTTTATTTACTTTGTTCTATTATACTAACACGGCATCGTAAAACAACTCTTTGTAGCACGCAGTGTAATTTAATATGATATAACTCCAGATGTAACAATTAATATTAATTTTATATATTAACGAAGCAGTCAACAAAGGATTTACATAATCAATCTACATACCTCTGCAATGCAACGAATTTACTATGACAGAACACAATAAAATTTAAATGTAAAAATTTAGTATTAACAAACCAGTGAAGCAAAGAAGTTACAGAATCAATTCATGTTAAATGCAACGTGGCACCCAATACTGTTTAACATACAATAAACGCTACATAATATTGAAACCATACAATACCAATGACGGTTCACCACTAAAAATCATAACACAACACCTGAATACTTGACAAAAACCAGTGAAAAAAATTTTTTTTGTTTTTAAAATACGTCTGCCCTGTCTGACTTCCCTATCAAAAGTGTTGAATTATTTAATTTCGCGGTTAACGGCTGACACAGGGTCAAAGGTCATCCAATCATATTTGGACACATGGTTAACAAGAAGAGATGTTTTATATAAACTGGAGCAATGAAAAGTTTGTGACTTTATGTCACCCACTCCCATACTTTTCCAAACAGCACAATAACTGGCTAAGCTATAGTGAATAACATTCCCTTAACTGAAAGGCAGAGGCTCAAGTATGACTATTTGCCAATGTCCCCAGGGCTTTGACATCCGCCCACTGGGGATAAGACGCAATGACAGAGGATTGCGATTTTAAGTAGTAATTTGAGCTACAATGTTTATGCTGCCGGTTTCATGAAGCCTCCTTTAAGGTAAAGGTCACCTTATATTTAAGGATATCCTTGAATTTCACCCTCCTTTAAAGCATCTCAGGTTCACAAAGCCTCCTTCCTTAAACGAGACCTTGAAACCTCCCTTGAATTCCAAGGAAGCTAAGTACCTACCTTTAATTTAAGGAAGTGTCCTTCAAAGAATGTTTAATAAATTTAAAGGACATTTGCTCCCTCCTTAAGTTTCTGGGAAGACCTTTGGTAAGGAGAGTTAATGGAAGCTTTGCGAAGCTGAAATTTAAGGTGGCCTTACCGAAGAAAAAATGACCTTCCTTTATTAGAGTAAGGAATCTAAAATTCGCCACGTATCTGCAATTCGCCACATGTGAAAATACTAATAAAATAAATGAATTGTGGTGAGATTTGTTCACTGTATAGTATATTAAGGCTTTTTGAACTGAAAAATACCAATTTTTAGACAAAAACATCTTTTTCTTCATAAAATTAACTAAGGTTTTAAAGGTGGCGAATTTTAGATTTCTTACTCTACAGGAGGTCTTTTCCAAAGGAGGCTTCATTAAACTCGCCCCTGGGTTCAAAACCTGGTCAAACTGGAGATGCCACCATTATTCAAGATGAGTGAAGATCCACTGTAATCAATAACCAAATGATATAATGATAAGTAACCAAGATTTTTTTTACAGATCCACACTTACAATTAAACTTAAAAGTAATACAAGTTACTGTTTTTTGGATGTGTCATTACATGTGGGAAACTCTGTCTGCTTTACCACATATTTTAAGTGAACTACAAGGTGTCAGAGATAATGACAGCTGAACATTTCCACTGACTAATTATTTGAAAAAAAGATGCTCCCCTAATTAAGTTGCAGCCTTATTAGAAACAAATGATCAAACAAGCACTTAACTTTATGGTTAAAAAGAATCCACTTTTGATATTAAATTCACTCAATTTTAAAAGGAAGTGTGGCTAAGCAATAGAATACATCAAATAGGTGGTAAAAATATAGTCAATCAATTAGCTGGCAATAGATCTTAAAGGTGATCGTATTAGAAAAAAAGGGTAAGCGTATGTATCTGTGATAACATTATCTCAATGACCAGCCTCGTTTTGAATATGCTGACGTCATCATCAAACAGTCCCCCCCAAAAAAAAACTTGAAGAAGAGCCAGTACACTTGCTGCAAGTGTTTGTGTGAGAGAGAGAAGCTACAAGTTATCTGCACATCATGTTCTCATCACTTTGCCTGTTGGCTTTGGCCATTGGGGGAACACTGGCAAGAGAGCAATTCATTGTGGGTGGTAATCCTGTTACCATTGCTACCAGATGGCCATGGCAGGTAAATATTATTATTATTTAGTTATTGAATTGTCATAAACTTGTGTACTTACAAAATATTGTTTAAATATAAACATAAGTAACATAGAACAAATACCGGGTTCATTACAAGCAAAAAGAGAATATATCTGATTATAGTTGGCAGTACAAAAATCACTAATAAAGTTACACTCATTATCAACATTATTCAAAAAAATCCTCAAGGGGATCTAACAGTGGGAATGGTGTGTTTGGCAACAGGTATTCATACATATTTTCATAAAATGGCATATACTGAATTTCCATATCCATCCTCATTTTACACACTTTTACATTTTACACAAAATATCTACTAATTTGTGCTGACTATGCACAATTTTACCATAGCTAATACTATGGTGACATCCTTTTAAATGTCAGACAATACTTGGTCTTGTGGGTTCATTTAGACTATGACAATATTCTCTATTATGTTTCATCATAAGCTGGTTTACCAGTAACTTTATTACCTCCGCCAAGGAGGTTATGTTGTCGCCTGGGTTTGTTTGTGGGTTAGTGAGTTTGTGAGTTTGTTTGTGAACAAGATAACTCAAAAACTTATGGACTGATTTTGATGAAATTTCAGGATATGTCTGAAAAGGTAAAAGACAGAAATGATTCAATTTTAGGAGTGGTCCGGATCACTATCTGGATCTTCTGGATCCATGAAATGTAATTTTTAAAGACAGATAACTCAAAATGTTAGGGATGCATTTTGGTGAAATTTTCAGGAAATGTCCTAAATGGGACAAGGAACAAGTGATTAGATTTTGGGAGTGATCTGGATCACTGTCTGGATCATCAGGATCCAGGCTTTTTTTAAAGGAAGTTATAGCCAGATAATTTTAGGATGGATTTTAATGATATTTTTGGGATATGTTAGAAATGGTAAAATGAAGATGTGGTTAGATTGGGGAGGGATCTAAATTACCATCTGGATCTTGTGGATCCAGGATTTTTTAAAGAAAGATAATTTTGAAAGTTATGGACGGATTTTGATGAAATTTTCATTAAAATGTCCAAAATGGGACAAGGAACAAAGGATGAGATTTTGGGTGGGATCCAGGTCACTGTCTTAAGATGGATTTTGATGATATTTTTAGGATATGTTAGAAATGGTAAAAGGAAAAAGTGGTTAGATTTTGGGAGGGATCCAGATCACCATCTGAATCTTGTGGATCCAGGAATTTTATAAAGGAAGATAATTCGAAAAGTTATGGATGGATTTTGATGAAATTTTCTGGAAATGTCCAAAATGGGACAAAGAACTGCTAATGGTAGGTTTTGAAAGTCCAGGAATTGAGCTCCCTTGGCGGAGGTCTGCGCTCTCTGAGTGCTCCTGTTTATTTACTGTTTTACACCATGCCTAGTACCTCATTGGTTATACTGTGATGGGTAGTTGGAAGGGCAGGGGAAACCAGTACATACAGTTGGTCAAGGTCCAAATAAAAAATGCCCTAGTATGGGTTGTTTCCGGTAGCAGATGAGTTGGTTATATATTATACCTGTCCTTAAACCACTTCACTGGCTTCCCTGTACTGTATTACCTTTAAACATTTGCACTGTTTCATTCATTTTCAAATTCAGGATTTCTAATATTTAATCCCAATATGAATACTATATATCTACTTGAGCCATACATATCTCTAATGCTCAGAACAGATATTGTGTGGATCCACAAGTTCAAGGTTCAGTTGGATGGTTGTTTCACTAATTTCCGTCCTAGACCTTGAAACAAACTTCCTCAAAATATAAAATTTCCTTTTACACCACCAGCCTTTAAAAGTACATGGCTTTCAGGATTTCCTCCATAAATCAGCTTTCTCTTTGGTGTGTGGAGTGCTACAAGTTGCTGGGTCATGCCAGGTACAAATTTAAATGAACTGGTAACAGAAAGCCAACACAAAGGTGTTTCTGTTTCATCTTATAGTCTGTATTTATGTTCTGTATCAGGGTTCACTGAGGACTGCTGCTGATTCACACACCTGTGGATGTGTTCTGATTCATGCTGACTGGGTCCTGACTGCAGCTCATTGTGTTGGGTGAGTTTGTGTTAATCCCAAGACACAAATTCACTAACAACCACACCGCCTGGCCTGATGTGTCTGGCGTGATGACATCTCCAGTTGTCTAGTGGGTAGCAAGTTAGGGTTTGGTGAAAGACGTGTGCAGCATCATTGGAAACACTTGTACAATGCAGATCTCCGCTGGGATATATTTGTATCTAGAATATAATCTAGATCTTTCCCAAAATATTATTACTTCTTCCTTTCTGCTCAAGCACCACCCCCCATTAATAATTTCATAAAGATCAGCTCATTACTTTAACTTTGGTCTAATGCCAACCAGAAAACCCAAGTCACTACGATACCCTGCACATGGGACCTTTGAAAATTCAGGGTTATTTTGTATGCGGAACATGATCCTAATCTTTCCCAAAATTTAATCTTTTGTTCCGTCGGTCAGGCGCTATCCATGTACAAAATTCAGAAAGATCCATTCAATACCTTTGGAGTTATACAGAACATAAAGAACACGGTCAGATGAATGAATGCACCCAAGAACATAAACTTATGGAAATTTGCATAAAGTTTAGTACAAGAGGCTGTGGACTTAAGCTGACTGTTCACTGATTTTTCTCCAAACCTCTTTTGAAAATAAGTCACTTCTTTTTCTGGCCTCTACAGTGGACGCATGTCATCTATTCAGTTTCAACAGCTATGCCATTATGAGAACAAGCCATTGGTGAATGTCACACATCGTCATCATCTGGATTCGAACCGACAACTGAAGTGGTGACATGCCAAACTCGACTACTGCGGGAACCTAGTAGAACAATTCAGTAATTTTTTTGTTCTGCTCCAAAGTCATGGCATTTATAAAAGTGATACGGAGAATAATTTATTTTCTACTTACTTACCAATTTTAAATTTTTTCTTCCAAAAAATATCTTCCTCTTCCCAGGCCCAACATCGCCAATAGTGTGTAAGAATGCAGTGATAAAAAAACTCTGCTAAAATTTCCTAGATCTAGGCGGTGATCCAGATTCCCAGCAAAATCGAATAACCTGTTCAATTGTGCCATTCTAGATATTTCCTGAAAATTCATCAAACCGTCCATAACTTATAGTTATTTTGCAAACAATCGGACAAACATGCGCCGGTAAAAACAGTGGAGGTAATAAACCCGGATTATTTTTTCACCAATGACAAAAAAAAAATAACATGCAAGGTTTATTGCTGAAACGATTGTTCCACCCTGTAGCATCAGAAGTGATGTAACTATTCCAGCCTGTATAAACCAAGTCAATCTAATGCCATTATGCTCTCTTTTGACTGAAAATTTATTTTTCATAATCTGGTCAATAATAAGACAGTTTTGTTTTGTTTGTTGTTTTCAGTGCATGTAGATAATATGCTATGCATTAGTTTAAACCCCATAATTGGATCAAATAGTAATGACTAATATTGTTGTCTGTGCTATAGACCTTATGTCTAATTTACACATTTGAAAAAAAAGGTAAGATATTAATCTTGAATTTAAGATTAGTCTTAAAAAAGATTTGATGAAGTACAACATGAAGCAATAAACCCCAATACTTTTGGTTCATTTGAATAATAGACATATGCAAATGGTGGAGTATAATTAATTTAAATAGATTAATATATTTGTAAACAGTATATAGATATTTAGCTTTTTTGATGAATGTTTATTGTGAAATAGGTAAAGTTGTCATCTCTACATATACATAATACTATAATCAGCCAGCACCTACCTACTTGTATTTATGTTTCTGATTACAGAGCTTCTGGCTATTCTATGGAATTTGGAACTGTAACTTTGAATGGTGGACAAAAAGTTGATGCTGATACCATAGTCATAGTGAGTAGTGACATCCAGTTATTTTGGTGGTTGAAATATCTCACCTCTTATATATGTAGTAAGTACTTATATAAGTACTTATCTGTATTTTTACAGAGCTTGTTTTTTTGTTGCATTGAAATGCATGTAGAAGTGACATAGAGATAGAAATCTTTATATTCACACGCGCATTTATATATATATTTTATGCATCACAGCTTTTGTTGGATTCTTTCTTTAAAATATTGACTTATTTTACTTATTTTACATATAAAATGGTGGATAATTAAAGCAAAAATACCCTTCATTTGACATATACATAAAATATATATCACTCAAGAAGATTAACAATACTGGTGATACTCACTCATATAATAGTGTCATCTTCATTCATGATATACTTTTATCATTCTTCTGTCCGGTAACGCGTCATAAGTGACCTACTTACATCGGTAAGGTAAAACAAAACTAATTAATTTGTTCTCAAATTTATTCCTCTATTTACAGAAATAATTCTTACAATATATATGTCTTAATATACAATATGCACATGAATTAATTATTTGCAATTTTGTTGTTTCTATGTCACAAACAAAGTTTGTTTTCACTTCCAAAGGAAAGGTCCCGGATTTGCCGGACAGAAGAATGTTCTACTTGTATATTAGTAGTGTTTTATACTGAAAACAGTGGATTAAATTTATTTTGTAAATGGTTTATCTGAAGGTTTATGATATGAATATACTTCATTAGTAGAGAGTAATGCGTATGTATTAAAAAGTGAAAATAATTTTATTAAATTCCCATTTCACTATATAATTCATCATACAAGAAGGCTTTAAATCATTGTATTATTAGTTTACATACTGTTTATATCAATATGTATCACTATAAAGACAATTGCCTGTGTTTAAAATGTTGCTTTTACTTCCAGAATATCATAGTCCTATCAGCTCTGTCAGACAGAAAAAAATAATATTTTGTGTAACTATCACTAAATTTCATTCAGAAAAGCCCCAATATTATAGCTGGAAAAATAACTATATTTACATTAGCTAATGTATGTTTAGTCCATTTAGTTTAAGATTTCTTTTGATAGTAGACTTCTGTTACATGAATTCTTGTAAAGTTGAAGTAAATAAATCAAGTTTCAAGATAACAGTTTAACTGTATTTCTGTTTAACCGTATATCTAAAATGCCTTAAAATATCTTTCTCACACATTTGACATTTGTCTTGAAAGGTTTTAACTATGGTTCAATATGCGACAAATTCACACACATTCTGCAATTAAACTAATTAAGTAAAATAATCTTACAACTCCATTTAATAAGAATTTCTCATAATCAGAAGAAAAAACTAGCTGGCAACTTAGCACAGCACTTATTTCCCCCAGTTACATAAAGAACCCCATTTTCTATGCGGCTGCGAAACCTCTCAGTTCTTAAGAAACAACGAAGTTCTAATAGCTTTATTTTATGCCATTTCCATGTGAAGTGGAGAAAAATTCATGGTGGCCATATTTAAGTCTGTGTCTACAAAAGTCAAGCCCGCACTCAGGTGTACTTATAAATGAAGAAATGAATGCCATGCCACTTTTAGCTTTTCAGGACTGAACTTTAAAATGATTACATAGCCATAAATATGTGGACAACCAAAATGATCCATGAATCCCCTACATTTTCATATATTATTTAAATAGAAAGCAAACGTTGAAACTTGGTTAAATCGATGTCACTTCACAGGTAATGTATACTGGTGTGACTGTATGGTTGGTGTAAGGTTAGAATGGTCTGATTAAGAACAAGGCTGAAAGGGGTTCCGGTCCACTAGCACGTGTGCAAAGCCATCAGAGATGCAAGTAGTGCACTGAAGCGGTAACCCATCCCAGTACTAACATAGGTCATCGTCACTCAGCTTCTGTAAAAGACAGTCATTGTTGCCATGCCACAACTTCTGTAAAAGACAGTCATTGTTGCCATGCCACAACTTCTGTAAAAGACAGTCATTGTTGCCATGCCACAACTTCTGTAAAAGACAGTCATTGTGGCCATGCCACAACTTCTGTAAAAGACAGTCATTGTTGCCATGCCACAACTTCTGTAAAAGACAGTCATTGTTGCCATGCCACAACTTCTGTAAAAGACAGTCATTGTTGCCATGCCACAACTTCTGTAAAAGACAGTCATTGTTGCCATGCCACAACTTCTGTAAAGACAGTCATTGTGGCCATGCCACAACTTCTGTAAAAGACAGTCATTGTGGCCATGCCACAACTTCTGTAAAAGACAGTCATTGTGGCCATGCCACAACTTCTGTAAAAGACAGTCATTGTGGCCATGCCACAACTTCTGTAAAGACAGCCACAAGTCATGAAAGTCTGAAGGCATAAAAAGGCTAGAGCTCACTCTTAAAAATCATATCAGAAAATATTTTGTTAGTAATTTAAATGTTGAACAGCAACAGTTTTACTGGGTGTTTCCTTTTGAGCATGAATTACGAATGTTGACACTCAAAATCATCCAAATGAGAAAGTGTGGACGCCCAAACCTGTTTTCACCAACAACCATTCACATAAACATTTACATGCAAAACTATCTTCATTCAAAACCATTCACGTGCAAAATAATTGTCATTCAAAACCATTCCAATGCAAAAACTCAAAACCATTCACATGTAAACATATTTTCATTCAAAACCATTAATATATAAAACTATTTACATTCAAAACAATCCATGACCAAAGCTATTCATATCCAGAACTATGCACATGCAAAACTGTTGACATCCTCATTTCTTAACATGCAAAGCTGTTTATATTCACATCAAAAATATAAAAATGCTTTATATTTACCAATTGAATTATCAACTGAATAACAGTCTTATGTACACCTGCATATTGCATTGAGTCCAATGACAAAAGTCCTTTCTAAAATTCTTAGATCCAGACGATGATCCAGATTAACGTCAAAATTGAACTATCTGTTCCTTGTGCGACAGTTAAAAATTCCTAAAAATTTCATTAAAATCCGTCCATAAACTTTTTGAGCTATTGTGCAGACAAATAAACACTTCCAAAAACAGCCTCCTTGATGGAGGTAACAATATACATTAAATACTCACACATGTAACATTGAGTGTTTCAACTTCAGCATCCGGATTATGAACAAGGCGATGGCGAATTCCCCAATGACATAGCCATCATCAAGACTGTCTCCGCAGTGATTGAAGGGAACACGGTCAGACCCATTCCATTGTCTAATGGTGCTGACGTCACTACAGACCAGTGCTGGATTTCCGGCTGGGGATATCAAAGTAAGTACCTTTCCCCACTCTTCTACTCTGAGGGTAAATACTGGTCCCTGATGTCGGCCAATGACTGTGTATCCTTTCTTGAGGTTATGATAGGACCTCTAGGTTGGAAATTAGAATTTCATCTTTTGGTGATTATTGAACATCTTCTCCCTTAGCCATGTAGAGATGCCAAATCAGAAAATTTGGTGAAAGCAAGTGCTTGTAGAACACAAGGAGGGACTGTTTTCTCCAGTTCTAGACCAATGATCTCAATGGGTAGGTAGCCAGGGACCCGAGTAACCGGCCGTTAAATAGCCTCCTGATTCTGATATCATAGACCTGAATACATCTCATACTTTCATTTAATTGGATGAAAACAACCTTGTCATAGGAGACTGATTCATTAGGATTTTCCATTCACAAATAGACAAACCAATAGCTTTACGCTGATAACTCACTCCAGGTTGGTTAATTTAATATAATTTGTGCTTAAAATTGTTTTCAACATATTCAGTCAGTCTTGCCACAACAGATATATAATTGTCTCACCAGAAATCCATTCTGCAGAATATAATCTCCTACAGAAAATCTCCTACAACACCCTGTGAACTGATTTCTGGTGATTTTCAGTAGCTTTCTCAGCATGCCGAGGTAACCTTTCAAAGGGATTCCACCTAGATTCACCACTTCAGTGGTGGTTTCATATTCCTGACTTTGGCCCGTTATTAACCATGCACATGATGTAGATTACTTATAGCTTTGTTGTTCGTCATCTTATTCTTACTACTTGTCATGTGTAAAGCTAGGTGAGATATTTTTAAAAATCACATCTAGTTCTGATGAATGAATGGTAATTAAATAACCTTCACTTGTTCGGATAATTAAATACATGTTATGTAAACTACTTCATGGTTCTATGACTCTAGCAATCTTAGTTTAGTGACTTTTGATGTTTAAACTTTGTTTTATTGATTTGGTTTATTAAGTTTGAATAAAACTGTGTTAACTTGTTGGTGAAAATAAAGCCCAAAGTGTTAGAAGTTTTACATGCTCTCCTCACCTTCCTCTATGTCAGCATTAAATGGCTTATTGGCAAAATTCAGATAGACACATGTACCATATTAAATTGTTTTTGCCTACCTTATTCAGGACTATTATTTTGGTCCACCTAGTTTTATTCTTCAATTTAAAAGGGAAGTTTTTATATTCTGGTTGTCACAAAAGAAAAACTGATTGTAAAATGAAATTAAAACTAAATACAAAGAACAAGGATAATAATAATAGTAGAATCACTATTATAACGCAAAATTGATGAACATACTCTAATGCACTGGAAACGAAAAAAGGACAGTCATTAACCATAGCAAAGTCACTACCCAGCAAGCACCCGCCAGGGATATGGTGGTGGGTAAGCTAGTCTAAACGGGTAAGTCTTAAGTTGGCTTCTGAAGCTTGAAATGGTCTGTTGTGATCGGACACTAAATGGGAGCCCATTCCCTTCAACCGGCGCAGCAGTGGCAAAACCACATCAGAACACTTATCAAGAATTTGGCGTTCATTACATCATCTGGTGAGCAGAAAGTAATTAGTGATGATCACCAGATAATGTGGTGCTCACCACTTATTGTCTTGTGATCACCAGATGATGTGTTAAGCATCTGGACTACCTTAGCAGTGAGGTGCGGGAGGGTGTGTGTGTGTGTGTGTGTGTTGGGGTAATCACAACAGTCAATCAGGGATAAAAATGACACAGAATTTAAAACTTTGACAGATTGTGGAAAGTAATGTGACAATGATGACATTCAGTGAGGATGTTTCTGAATATGGATATGGCTGTTGTTTGTTTAGGCGGGGGCGGAGAGGTACAAACCCAGCTCCGTGAAGCGAATATCCCAGTGATTACCAGTGACACTTGTGATACAATGTGGGGGGATAGTTTTAACTCACAAGTCCACATCTGTGTTTGGGATGCAGTTACCATGGATAAGGGAGCTTGCAATGTGAGTGATAACACTTTGATTTGATTTTTCCCGAGTGTTCCATTCTGCATGTTGCCGAGGCCATATCATGACGTGTAGTTTGAGGCTTTGGAGGAAAGTCAATATATGCTTCTTAGTCAAGATTCTGCCAATGAAGATTATGAACTCTATATTATTTGTTTATTTGGGTTTAACGTCTTTCAACACACTGTATAGGTCATATCACAATGGGTAATTTTATGGGCAGAGGAAACCAGTACATACAGTTGGTCAACTTTCTGTACTGTAAACTGCCCACCATAGGTAAGAAACTACCATCTTCCCTACATAGGGTCCTGGGTTTGAACCGCCGACCTCAGAGGTGGGAAATGAGTGTGTTACCACTGCACCACCGTGTCCCCCTGAGTTCTATATTAATCCGTACAATATACTTACTATATGAACACTGCATGCTGGCATCTACATTTGCCGAAGGACATTGATGGGCTTTCTTACTGTAGATTCTATCTCAAATGTATATTGTGTTTTTCAATATATTGATTATAACATGCTTTCCCATTTTTTATCAGACAATCATGACCCTTCTTAATATTGTCAGTAAATATATATTATGCTTGTGATTAGATTACTACGATATGTTTGTGGTATCACTCTGAATACTTATTCTAGGGTTTTAAGTACTTATCTGGATACTTGGTCTTAAAGTTGTCGTGCTTCTTGCCCTAGTTTATTACTAAAAGTACATAGATGGTTTACAGTACTTGCTAACAATAAAAGCACTGAATTTATGTGGTACTTCATTTAATACAGGGATTGTTGTTCCTGATGATAACACTGATTAACACTGATAACACTGGTCGGGCTCTGAATATGACCTTCTTAATACTGGTTTTCTGTCAACTGAAAATTGAGTTTTCCCAATACATTTAATAGTGTTGAAAACGATGAACCTATTTCAAATGTATATTGAGTTTTTTTAGCATGTGACTGCTGTATTGCTGTCACGTACCTCTTTGAAAGGACATTGATGGGCCTTTATAATGTTAACTGTATCTGAATTGTAGATTACGTTTTGTTATACATTTAAGGGTTTTTGATTCCATAAATTAACAAAACTATGAATGGTGTTTTAATTATTTATTTGTTTGGGTTTTAACGCCACTTTTAACACTGTATACGTGTCATATCACAATGTTTAGTTTTGTGGGCAGAGGAAAACAGTACATACAGTTGGTCAAGGTTCTGTAATGTAAAATGCTGACCATCAGTAAGCAACTACCAACTTTCCCACACAGGGTTTTGAAATACATTATCTAACCAGAAGATGTATTTGACGTAAACATTAGGAAATAATAGCCTTTTAATTATTTTGTAAAACTTCCGGCTCCCTTTACTGTACATATATTTTTTTCCGATTGCATGTAAACAATTGCCATTTTTGATAAATACTTCTAAAGCTATGTAATCTGTAAATATGTTACATTTTAGCTAGTTTTAGTTGTATTAAAATCCATGCACTCTCAAGGTAAAAAGGTTTTTCATTCATTGGTATACATTGCTATCAATATGTTCCACAGCTGACTATGTGTACTTGTTTTCAAACAATGTATATGTTCATATTTTGTTCTACCTTTAGATCAAATTTAACACATGCCATGTTCTTACTTAATATGGATCTCAACCCAATTTATATCTCTTTTGCAGGGAGACAGTGGTGGTCCCCTGATGTGCAATGTGAATGCAGCATGGAGATTGGAAGGATTGGCCTCCTGGGTGTTCGCTGGCTGTAACCCTCAGTATCCCAGTGTCTACACCAGAGTCTATTCCTACCTGACCTGGATTTGCACCGAGAGTGGCCAGACCGTCTGTTAAGGACTTGCCTGTCAATGGCATCATCGCAAGCAGTGACTTTGTGAAGGTGGAATAATGAGAGAGACAGAGGATGACATCCACTATTGAATACTGCAAAATTGTGTGTGGTTATTATACCAAATAAATCCAGTAAAATAAAAATTGCTTTCCCTAAAGCTATTGTTGATTTTTTTCATTTCTGAATTTTTTTTTCAGTGAAAGACCATTCTTTTGGTAAATAATGGTTGCACACAACATTCACATGGACAACATTGGTGGTAGATGTTAACTGGTGCCAGGAAGGTTGAAGGTTTTATGCCCCATTCAACAACCAAGGTCATATTGAGACAGACCCTCAGCATTTGCCACTTGAGGGAGTCGAACTCACAGAGAGGTAACAGACTATGAGGGCAGTACCTCAGAGGACCTCTGGTACTAGGTAAGGTACCCCCCAATAGCCAAGTGGTATTTGTCTCACACCTCTGTAATGTCTTCTATCGAATTATTTTGCCTCATCTTTGTATACACCTGCTGTTAAAACAAGATGTAGCAATCCAGAAAAGATGTAAGTAATTTCTGTGAGAATGCTGTGTGGTTTTAATTTGCCACCTATGACCTCCAGTCACAGCACATTTGAGAGGAGAGCATTAATTATACTGATCATTCTTTATTTCAGAAGATTAAAAAAATATTTTCGGGAAGGCACAAATTCTACGGATGAAATTTGGACAGCCAGATGGATAGCTGATGCAATTTAAAAAACAAACAAACTGATATCATTATAATAAATGTAAGCTAGACAAAAATATGTCCCAAAAGTAAACAAAAGTGAAAGTTTGATACATACAAATACTGGAGGTAAAAGAGAAAGGGGCAGACCAGTCACCACCTGGAGAAGAACAATACAAAAAGACTTACGAGACATGAGGATAAGTTGGGAAGAGTCCAAGACTATAGCTGCCGACTGAATCAAATGGAGAGCTTTTGTTGCCCAGTGTTCCAAACGGAACTGGAGGAACTAAACTAATCTTACTACTTTCTGTATACATTTTAAAACTTTCTGGTTTTTGCCATCAAAGTGCTTATAGCAGTTGTGTGTTACAGGAGTATTTGTCCTATGACATTTTCACCTATGCTCAATAGAATCCAATAAACACCACGTGACACCTGCCTTTATTTGGATGTCGAATGTAGTTTGTGTACTGTGATGTATTTACTTTGATTACATCTACATTAACTTTGCAGTACATAGAGTGTTTGAAATAAAGTATTCTCGATTTAAAATAATCATATGACTTCTGCAGTTCTACATACATTCTGGACTATTTGTTTACTGGTTGGTTTTCCTGTCCATTTGAGTGCAAACACGTCATAATATATTTACTTGTGTTAATCAGGGCCTGGTGTCGGCCACCAGTTTGAATATTTAGTTTTGGCAGTTTGACGTAGCAGAAGAACACCAAAAGACACAAAAATATGTTTTTGCTCAAATAATATATGGTGCACGTTTTGATATTAATTCCTTCTTATTTGGTCTCATTTTAGGAGATGCCAAGTAAGTAAATAATCCTGTAATAAAAATGTGCACCAGTTTAACGGCTAAAAAATCTCTATTATCGCCCATATAACAAGGGCGTCCTTTAAAAATGGCAGATCAAATATGACTTTTTCTCATATTCTAATATGACACACTGGTATACTCTGTTCTAAAAAAGACCTCTACAATTCTGCACACACCTCATGCTCTTCCATCACATGTCAAATGAATTATTTTCTGCTGTTACAGTTTATCTTTTTACAAACAAATTTGCTGTAATAAGTTCTGCAAAAGTGTGTTCTTTATTTTAAACTGATAGCTAGTGTTGATGTCATTTTGGAATAGGCTTTATTTACACGCATCCAGCCCAGTCTTTAACCCTTCTAAAATTCTGCATAGATGCAAACATTTTATTGATATACACCTTTCTAACTTCTAATGGGGGCCTCAGTGGCGCAGTGGTAACACAATCGCCTCCCACCTCTGTGGTCGGCGGTTCAAACCCCAAACCCTATGTGGGAAAGATGGTAGTTTCTTACCGATGGTTGGCGGTTTACAGTACAGAACCTTGACCAACTGTATGTGATGGTTTTCTCTGCCCATAAAACTACCTATCAGGATATGACCAAAACAGTGTGGAAAGCGACATTAAATCCCAAATAAACAAACAAAATCTAATTCCCAATAATAACACTAACATACACCTATGAAAATAACAAAAACACATATTTTGAAAACCCCGAAGAACTTCCTAATTTCCTTATTCATGACAATCAGGCCCACAATGTATTGCAGTTCAGACAGATTTGGTGACGGTCACTGTAGGTGATACCAGTACATTTTTATTAAAGAGGACTGGCGTCCAGTCTAAACCACTTGGCTCCTAACTTCTAGGTCATTGGTTTTAGAATCAAGCTCATGCCAGATTCACTTGATGGTCTTTTATTACATGAGCTGCACTATTATTCCATTCACCATCTAATCACAGGCAGTCACCTCCGTATGAGTTCGACCCCACCACAAGTGGCAATGCTGAAGACCTGTCCCAATATGTCCCTGACTGTTGAACGGGAAATAAAACATCAACCTTGATCTTCTTTCCATTCACCAATGGTGTTAATGTGGGCTTAGTGGTGTCGTGGGTGACACACTTGCCCCCACTTCTGAGGTCTGTGGTTCAAACCTCGGCCATATGTGGGAAACATGGTATTTCCTTATTGATGCCCAGCAGTTTACAGTGCAGAATCTTCACCAACGACTATGTACTGGTTAGTTCCCTTCAAACTAGCCATTGTGATATAACCCATACAATGAGTTGAAAGTGACATTAAAGTCAAATGATCAAACCAAGTCACTGGTTCCTGTATACATAAAATCAGGATTATTGTCCCGTTCAACACTTGTAGGAGTCAAACCCACACAGAAGTGACAGCCTAGATGCTAAACTTGCTTACCCCTAGGCCATAAATACAGGCAAAGCTGTAATATTGGCCCATTAGTGAATTTATTGATTCTCGCTGATGACATCTTGTATTAACATTTGTAGAAAGGAGACTACCAATGGTTCAACAAGATGCCTCTTAACATTTTACATTCCTGCTCCATGGACATAGGTATATAAAGGGTCATGGCAGCAGATTTTAGCCAATCCAGTGGATATAGTATTGAGGTATACCAAGATGTGATACAAATACCTAGCTTTAATCTTGAGAAATACCTCACTGAAGCCAGCCCTAGAAGTAGCAAACCAAAAGACACTACAGAATGTGCAGTAGATAGAAGGGGCATACTCTTGAGACCTCAGGGGGCAGGGGGTAGGTAGATCCGATGGAATTTACAGATGTTGATAATACATGAATACGTGCCATATTGTTCTGCCAATTTTAAATGGAAGTCTCTGTTGCATACTGATACTACCTACCAATCTGATGAAAATAGGAAAACTCTTGAAGTTAAAATAATTGGCTTATAATATATCAGTTTATATTGTGACCAGTGGAACAGTCAAGGAGTATCATGAGATCCCATTCTCTCGTCCCAATAAAATGTAACATGTCATTAATATTCTATTCTACATAATGTGCTAACTGGTGTTTATGGAAGCCCAATAGTAACATAGCATGAAAACGATTAATTTTAATGATTCATTCATTCATCATAACGATTTGGAAACTTTGTTTTTGAAGGGTTATTAAAAAAATTGAGGTATATCAAAATGTGATACAGTTGTGATAACAAAATAAGATTGTCGTTTTTGGTGGGTTAAAATTATATTTTTTACTCTCCAAAAACAAATATGTCGTGATAATGACTTAGAAACTTTGTTTTCGAAAGGCTAAAATATATAAATTGTGATAACAAAATAAGCTTTTTGTTTTGGTGGATTAAAATTATATTTTGTACCCTCCAAAACAAATAAATTATGTTGTAATAACGAGACAAGTATTTTTAAAATTTCAAAAACAAAAAAAAATCTTGTTATCTCAACTTAAATATTTTTTAACCTTTCAAAAACTAAGTCATTATCATGAAACAAGAAATTTAAACCCTTCAAAAACCAAAAAAGTTATCCCGTTATCTCAACTTATATTTTTTAACCTTTCAAAAACACATATCTTATTTCATGAACTCAACTTTATAATTGTTTAACCCTTCAAAAACGTTATCTCGTTATCTCAACATATATTCTTTAACCTTTCAAAGACAAAACAAACTTAGTATTTCAACTTAGTATTTCATTATCCCTTCAAAAACAAAGTTTCCACACAGTTTTCACGAAATATATATATTTTTCATGCTCTGTTACTATTGGGCTTTTATTTCATTATCATGAAACAGAATTTTTTTCTGCAATGTTACTATTGGGCCTCCATAGGTTCCATAAGTGCATACATCACAAATCATAACGCGCTAATTTAAGTAGACCTGACATTCAATATGTAAACAACAACAACAACAACAATAATAAATAAGATAAATGAGATAGGTACAATAAAATATATTCACTTTAAAGGCAGGGTCAAGGTCATGACAATAAAGTTAACCCAGCCAGCCATAGGTCAGAGGTCATATAAGCCAGCAACTGAGAAATTAAGTGCATACTTACCAGAATAACATTTAAAAGAGACACTTTAGCAATTTTCCATGAAATTTACAGAATAATGGGAGGAGAAGAAGGCCACCCAAACACCAAGTAGGAATGAGATCAAAATGTATTATTTGATCAGAACAGGGGGGCCACGATGGCAGAGTGGTAACACTCTCGCCTCCCACCTCTGAGGCCGGGGTTCGATCCCCAGCATGCCCTCAAGTGGGAAAGCTGGTAGTTCCTTTCCCTTGGGTCACAGTTTACAGTACAGAACCCTAACGAACTGTACTGGTTTCCTCTGCCCTTTCAACTACCCGTCGTGATATGACCTGTAAAGTGTTGAAAGCGACGTAAAACCCCAAATAAATAAATAAATTGATCAGAACATATTGTTTCATTGTTGATGTGTGAATTGTGTAAATTTGACAAAACATTTTACATCAGTACCAAAATTCAAAATTACACACTGGTTCTCAGGCACGGACTCCAACAAAGTCTTGCAAGAGCAGGGATGTATTTTCAAAATAATAAATTGAAGTGTTGTCGAGTCACAGTAAAATGGTTCAATCATTAAACTCTCTTTGTTGGATTTTAAATGTTACAATATCACAACTATATTTCATAAATGTCAGTGAACTTTTTCATCAGAGGCAGGAGTTTTAAGGTTACAATTGCCTTGAAGTACCTTTTGAAAAATGCAATTGCGCCATTTATGCAGGTGTTCCACTGGAGCCGGTTGGTAACTGTGATTTTTTTTGAGGGTCGGGAGCAATGTTTACAGAATCTGTAGTAGTCAGTTGTAGTTTCAAAGCTTGTCATGAAGGGTCGGTGAAATGTCAAACATCTTCTTCACCTAGCAACAGGCATGTCGATTAACTGTAAGGCCTGTTGGTAACACTTCCCCTCTTGTCGGATAAATAAACTGGCCTGTCTGTATCATGCATCCAGCTTGTCCTGATAATAGGATTCCAGACTGTCTGTAAAAGGAAATTGACAACATTTAAAAATCAACAGACTGTGTATGAAACCAAACCGTACTGTCAGTAACTTAAGCTGACATGCCTGTTAATGTTCCTGACAAGGCGGTAACTCTTCCAGGCCAGTTGAAGACTTCTCACATCTGAGTCCTAGGGTTGGGAACTTTTTACACTGACATGCAGGGAAGTGAAACATATAAGCCATAAAAAAAAACCAACATTAGAGCAACAGACAAGCCGGGAACTGTAACCGACAAGCCACAACATTTCTGCATCTTACAGCTTGTCTGTTTCAAAATCTTTGGCTATAATAGGGCAAGTCGGCAGGTGCACTTGATTCATTTGAGCTTTTATCTCTGACCATCAAGGTGTACAGCTTTAGCTGTTAACTGTTTTTTTTTCAAATTAGTTATCAAGTTTTCAGTTAGGCTGGGCTGGATGAGAGTGAAACTTCTTCTCTGAGGTTTCACTTAGGTTAAGTTTTATTTTTGTTATTTGGCACGCTGTGCTTGTACATATAGTTTGACATCATGCCAAGGGGAAGAAGGAGAGAGACTGAAGCACCTACTGATACTCAACCACAATTTGAGTTAGCAGAGGATATTGAGAGAAGAAGAAGAGAGAAGGATGAAAGAGAGGTGAGGGAGCGGCAGGAGTGTGAGGAGAGAGAGAGAGAGAGAGAGAGAGAGAGAGAGAGAGAGAGATTGGAGAGACAGAGAACAGAGGAAGTGTAAGGAGAGGATAGTGAGGAGGGAAGAACTGAGAAAAGTCTATTTTTCTGAGTAATTCTGACAAAGAGGACATTGTCGAGTTTGTGAAGCAGAATGAAGAATGCCAAATTCAAAGACAAGCAGAGGATAGGAGTGTCTATGGGAGATACTAGCAGCTTCCAGGAATTTATCTGTCAAGACTGTCAAGAAGTGGTTCGAGACTGAATGTACCAGATATGGCAGGCTAACCCACACAAAATCTTCCGCGTTTAAGTCACCACTGAAACCGTCTGGGGCCACAGCCACAGTTAATCGTCCAGACACCTCACAAGAGACCGAGTCTTAGATGGAAATCAGCATAGCATCAGATGTCACTCGTCAAACATCGACCGCAAGCCCTTCACACCTGCTGTCACACCCACTACCACTGCTGCGGACCCAGGTCGATGATTTCAAGTTTTTTGGGTGCACAACAGGATACTACTCCCAATCCGAGTCAGTCATTGTGCAACTATCTCTACTCCAAGATTGAGCACTTGGAGCAGCAAGACTTTTTGACATGCAGGAATGAGACAGTTAAAATTCTTAGTGGATTACAGTACAAGGCCAAAGAACGCAAGAGACAGGTCACAACAACTCGACAGATTCAACTTACAATGTTCCAAATACCTCAGGCACCACAATCTGTCACAGGACATGAATACATCCTCACGATTCCTGAGATGCAACAAGTTACAGCCAGTCAACCACAGGCTCCCACAGCGGTTACAAAACTTCAGAAGTCACAGCAGTCATCAGCAGTCATCAGCACAGCCAACATCTTCCAGCAGCCTGGATCCTCCAGATAACTGACATTTGTATTGAGCCCTACAAATCATTTTAATCCGCCATCGATCGCATCCATCCAAGTTGAAGAAAGTCAGCACAACATCTCTGGATTATCAAGGAGTTTTGGGAACGTTCCACTCCTTAACCATTTTCACAAACACAACATCGACCAACACCATCACTATCGTCAACTCCCACTCAGCCAGCACAAGCAACCACTCTCAACCAGTCCAGCCAACAGAGTAAGCCCAAGTCCGCAGATTAGCCTGCATAAGTCCTTTTCAAGACTACCAACACCTCAAAAAGGCCCTTCTCAGGGGCACCCAAATCTTCCAAAAAACAATTAATAGCTATACTGTTTTCCCAAAACAAAACAAAAAATATACTCTCCAACACGTCACTCACCTCACCTCATAATTCTGATGCTTAATTTACAGATAAATTTTATTTTTTAAATTTCTGGAAAGAATAGCTTTCTTTGAGTTAGAAATTTCTTCAGATTTATTTTAAAAAAATTAATTGCGGTTTGACGGAAAGGCCAAAAGATTTTAATATTTTAAAAAACTAAAGAAAATGCTTTGCTGTTATATCTCTGACAATGTGGGACATAGGTTCAAATCTTTGGTTCTTTTTGGAAATGGGTTAAATATTGTTTGGAAATGTGTTTGGATTTAGTTGAATTTGTATTGGTTTCATATTGACTGTAAGCTGGGTTTAGATTTTAAATGTAGCAGCTGAAATAATTGTTTTGGAAATAATTGGTAGTCCTTAAAAGGACTGATAGATGACAGCCTGTAGTCTTCCCAATCTTCTTAAATCCTTTCCTCCTACCCAGCCATTGCTCCTAGGTTATTGAAGTAGCCTTTAAGTAGCTATTGTTGATGTTTGGCCTTCTAATATGAGTTTCTGATATTTTAATTTTTTCCATTGTCCGCCTGGTCAGTCTGTGGGGGTTGTATGTCATCTGCTGGGGTGAGTGGCCTGTCCACTCCACTCTGATGTCTTCTCAGCATGTTGTGTAGCACCACGCATGTTAACACAATGTCTTTCACAACCATTGGCCTTTGCTCCATGGTGGTCAGTATAACCCTGAATCTGCTTACTAATATTCCAAATGCTTTCTCAAGCACCCTACAGCCCCTGGAGATCCTGGCTATTCTCAGTTGTCTTCTGCTGTAAGGCTTGACAAGCCAAGGCATGAGGGCAAAGGTGTCGTCACCCAACAGGAAGTAGTGTAGATTTTTCCCTCTAGGTCCAAGTGGTTCTGGAAGTGGAAGCCCAAAGGTGCCATTTTCAATACTTTTTCTCAGCTTCCTATGCTTGAATATCTCTTCGTCAGATGAGGAACCACTCGTCCCTACATTCACCCATTTTTGTACTTTGTATCTACTAAGGCTAGCAGTACCAGGGAAAAGTTACCCTTGTAGTTAAAATATTCACTGCCTGACTTATTGGGTTTCTTTATAGTAATGTGTTTGCCCTTTAGAGCACCAACAGCATAGGGAACATCCATGTGTTTCTGAATTTTCCTCTACCCTTCTCCATTCCTCAGGATCAGTAGGGCAGCACAAATATTCATCCTGGAATTCAGTAAGGCTGGCTCGGAGGACCTTGGAGATGAATTTGAAAATGGTAATTCGGCCAAAGCTCCAATGCTACTGAAGTAAAGTGTAGCTTTCTCCTGTGGACAGGTGCCTGGTATAACTTACAGTTTCAATCCCACTTCTAGTGACTTTCTGAAATTTGTGTGTGACTTCTTGAGGGGGGTTGTGAATTCTTTCTTCAATCAGGTAAAAAAAAGCAGGAAATTCTGCTGACCTGGTTTGTCAGTTGTTATTAGCTCGTCCAAGGTGTTCTTTAACATCCTATCTCCTCTCTTTCAAGTGTCCAGGGCATAACCCATGGGTTCTGTGGCTTCCTCCTCCTTCTTGCTGGGTGCTGGTGCTGTGGTTGTGGTTCTGGCTGGGCAGGTTCTGGGTTCTGTTCTCTTCTTTGTCTAGAAATAATGATGAAAAATAACAAATTTAACTAAAAAACTAAAAGGACCCTCAATTCATCCAAAAGTTTTTCTTGATGTGTGTTGGCATCTTTGCAGTGATAACTGAGTGGATTATCCCATGTGATGGGGTTTATATAGTGTGATATGGATCATGACTCTGGATCCCAACACCCTAAATCAATCAGTCTTGTTGTGATGGGCCATGAAGATGATCTTAACACAATTGAAGTTTTTGGTAGTTACTAATTAAAGATAAACAAAAGTAAAACCAAACTTGTGTGGATTGGAAGGAAAAAACATTCCAAGTGGAAAATTAAACATAATTCAAATTTCGAGTGGGGTGTTTCAGAATTTAAACTACTTGGAATATGGTTTTCAGTAGATTTAATGAAAATCCCAAGCATAAATTACAGTTTGGCACTGGATGATGCTAAAAAGCTGATTTTAAATTGGAAAAGGAGGAATCTGACACCATTTGGAAAGATAACAATATTTAAAACCTTTATCTTGTCCAGGTTTAACCATTTATTTGGTTCCATCCCATCCCCTACAAAAGATTTTTTGTCAAAATTAAATACTCTATCATACAACTTTATTTGGGATAATAAACCAGACCAAATAAAAAGAGTACTTTTGTGTCAGGACTCCAAAATAGGAGGCCTCAAAATGACTAATCTAGAATGTTTCATTCAATCCCTCAAATTAACTTGGATTAATAGACTCTTGAAATGTGGAACATCTCCATGGTGCATTCTTTTTGAAGAAACAGTTTCTTGTGTGAAAAAAAGATCATGCTTTGGAATTCAGTGGTTTAAGCACCTAGTCAGTAAATCACAAAATCAATTCTGGAAAGATGTGTTTTTAGCATGGATCAAAATATCTAGACCCGTTAAAAGTAATATTGATTTTATATCCAGTGTTCTGTGGTATAACCCGGATATATCTGATACATCCCTATTCTATCCAACATGGTTCAGAAATGGTATAACCTTTGTCGGAGACATTTTAAATAACGAAAGTCGAATAATGAGTGAAGCCGAAATTGACAATCTGTATGGATTTAAAATTACAAATTTCCTTGAGTGCCACAGATTAAAAATTTTGCTGACAAAATTTTTGAACAAAATGAAAATCACAGCTGGAAAATTTGAGAGGCCTTGTATCCCTCATCATATTTCAATAATAATCCACTCTAAAAATGTAACAAAAACCTTTTATAGTATTCTAAATGACACAACCATTGATGCTAAGTTTAAATATAGATGGAATGAGGAATTAGGAATCAATATACAGGAAAAAAATTGGGAACTTACATTCCAGATACGTTTTAAAACTGTTCAAGATAATGATATAATATGGTTCCAATACAGGGTTTTACATAGAATACTGGGTACACAATACATACTTCAGGTTTAGGGGGTTTAGGGATTGTCATACTACTTTCCCGACTGTCCGTGCATGAAAAGTCTCCGACCCTATGAGTTGTGTGGATACCGACTATGACATGTCGGGAAGTCTACCATCTTGTTGGTGATTTATTTACTGATTTTGGATTTTTGCGCCTTTTTTCTATGTTTCTACAACTTTCACATCCGATCCTAGAGTCATAGGGTCAGTTGCAGGGTTGGCTCCAGTGGAATACCTGCATTAAGTGCAATAAGTGGTTCAAATAATTTCATATAATAATGCAGTTCTATACACACCATAGAGTCTGCTATTACAAAGATTAAGCACTATAAAAGGATAATTAGATTAGTCTAGATTTAGAATTCATAAAATTCCATGGTAGAATATAATACTGAAATTTGCAGTTGTTATAGCCAATAACCTCAATGTTGAAAATTCTAGGGCCAGAATCACAAAGGCCTTAGCCAAGTCTCAGACTTAGCTTCTGAAGAATAGAATAGAAACATTTGTATAGCACAAAATTGATACAACATCCTCCAATGCGCTCCAGGTCAAAAAGGGAGAGTCCAGGGATGTATCAGGTCGAGATCAATATAATATGGTTGAGGATATGCAAATCTAAACAAAAAGGTTTTTTGCTGGCTTCGGAAACCTGTTATTGTATGCTCTGGTCAGACCGATTGTGGGAGTCTGTTTCATTCAGTGGGGGATATTACTGAAGGGCGTAGTGTAAAGGGTAAAAAGGAGGGGACCCATGAGAGAGCCCTGGGGTACTCCATAGGGAGTAATAAGGCATCTGTAAAGCTATTATCTAATTTAACCTACTGTTTGTGGTTTCTAAAACATGATTTGATCCACCACAACACAGTATCATCAACACCAAACAAATCCCTGAGGCAATCAAAAAGAATGTTATGGTCGATGGTGTCAAATGCTGCTGGGAGGTCCAGCAATGTGAGCGCAACAGCCTTACCAGAGTCCATTAAAGTAGCAATATCATTTAGATTTTAAGGAGTGCTGTTTCTGTGGAATGCACTCCCTTGTAAACAGATTGGTTAAAATTGGAGAACCCCTCACTATTAATGTAACTATTTAACTGTTTAGCCACTACTTTGACCAGTTTGCATATGAAACTAAGATTGGACACCGGTCTGTAATTTTTTTCTAAAGATTTCTGTCTAGACTAGGTTTCTTGAGAAAGGGAGTAACATATACAGTTTTAAAGCAGTTTGGAAAACTCCCTTCTTTGAGCGAATAATTTGTGATATTGGTAATTGAAGTGACTAGGATGTCGGTGCATGCTTTAACTAGTGAAGTTGTTATCAGGTCCACATCACATGATTTGGTAGGGGAAGAATTTAGGATTTTGAGGATCTCATCCTCAGATACCGGCTCGAAAGAGGATATGGCTGCAATTGTTGCTTCTTGGTCTTGTAGCAGAGACAGGCACTGATGACTGTAGTGCAACTCTGATTTTCATAATTTTGTCACTGAAAAAATGTCCAAAGGTATTGGGAAAATCAGTGGGACTGATATGATCAGATAAGATGATGGTTGAGGTTTTATGTAGAATTTTTTGAAAGTGTTCTATAGAGCTTTCGGGTTACCATTATTTTTAGCAATGACTGTGGAATAGTGCCTGCATCTTGACTGTTCCAGTAGAAAGTTGTAGCGATTGACAGCAGCTCGATATCTAATCCTTTTGATTGCGGAATTGTCACTGTGCCATACTTGCTCATACTTCCGCTTAAGACGCTTTGTTGATAGGATGTCTGTATTCACAAAACCTTTGTCAGGGTGAAATGGTGCCTCTTTCCTTTTGATAGGAGCATGCTTATCAAGGATGTAGCACAGAGTATTAAATTACTGTTGATTGAGGAAAGTGGCTGTCATGTGAGGATGTTTGATTAGATCAGAATGCAGGATGTCCTCTCTGAAGTCAGTAATAATCATCTTATGAATTTTTCGTGTATTAACCTGCCTGAATTTGCAGGGTGCCTTGATAGGTATATTGACCAAAAATATGATGGCAAGATGGTCGGACAGCCCCCCTGTCACCTTTGGACAAACCACCTGGTGTCCCTTACAAATACGACATCTAATATATGGCCGTGTATATGAGTTGGGGAATCAATGATTTGGGTAAAATTGTATTGGCAGAGGGAGTCATTAATTTTTTCATTAAACTCTCCTGTTTGTGGAGATGCAGATTTAAGTCACCCAGTATTATATTTTCACAACATAATAAAGCAGCACCCTCAACAAAGGAATTGAAATACTCAATGCAATTGGCCTTGGAAACATTAGGAGGCCTATACACAGTGTGAAAAATAATATCCTGGGCGTTGCCCATGGACAGGTGAACAGATATGCTCTCAAAGGTCTTGAAACATGGTTGAGGTAGGACCTTAAAATCAATATCATCATGGATGAAGAACCCAACACCACCGCGTCTCCCCTCAGGGCATGCAACATGAGTACATTTGTAACACAGAGGAGTGGCCATGGGCTGACATGTTTGAAGCAGTGTGTTACCCTACGAATATGTCCTTGTATTGCTAAGAAGGCATAGTCAACCCTGTTGACACATGGGTGAATGCCAGACTCAATTTGCGTGGTGGAACAGGCAGGGAAAGTGGAATACAAACTCAAGGCAACAGGTACTGGTAATATGGAAGGGTTGTCAGTGGTGGTATTGGTTGCTTGAGCAACCAGCTGAAAGTAAAGAGAAAACCAGAAAGTGAAATGCATGTCCAAAAGGAAGACAAAACAAAACTAGAAAAGGGTGAACCTACTTTTTCTATGTACTAACTTGTCTATATAGCAAACCAAAGATGAGTAGGTTAAGAGCAGTGAAAGATTGGTGCAAGATTAGTATGTCAAAAATATGATATGTCAAAATTTGATGTGGAATGATAAGAGGTGTAATTTTAATGTATTGAATATTATTTGGTTGGATTACCGCAATATGTCAATTGTCAAAATATTTGTGTGAAATCTGGGGGAAATATTGGGTGAGCAATAATACCCGAAAGAGCCTATTATTTCAATTTTAGCATCTTTACAGATGTAATATGACCAAAATTCTAATGGCACATGGCCAGAATATACAGAAAGTCAAGAAAGTGATACAAAGAGTATTGACTGATTTGCATTTGTCAAATCACCCAACTAAAATACCATGCATGACAACTCAAATGTCCCCAGTAAAATATCAGTACATCAGATAAAATATAAGTCTCAAATGGAAAAATTTTAAAAATGTGAGATTCTAACATGATGCCAAAGTATCAGTGAATCTGATTGGCCGAGAGCCATGGTAAAATGCCTGGTGTTGCATGTTGGCCATTTCAGACTAGAATATAGGAACTGGGTCTTTGTCATGTCGTGACCTGGTGTTAAATAACCATGAAACAGTTCTTTGCATTTTAACTGCATTTTTATGGGATTTAAACTAGTAAGTATCAGTGCTGATTGGATGAAAGAATGCATCATTAATATCAGTAATGTATCGTAATATCGTGACTTTAATTATTTATATCAGTTTTGTAGGCATTTATAATATTTTTATCATATATTATCTAATCTAAAGCTTTGCAGGTGCAATATCTTCCCCACAAAGGGGAACTCAGTGTGCTATAGTATCAAATACATTCATTGTAAGGATAATTGAGGGGCGGTCAAGGTCAGTAATCGAGAGTTATGAGTGTGACCAAGAGGGAAGGAGACTAGGTGGGGAATTAGAGTTAAACAGGTGAGTTTTTAGGTGTTTCCTGAAAGATGTGGAGATGGAAAGTGACTGAAAGAATTCAAAAAGTGTTTGATTTGTGGACTGTGCGATCAAAGGTGGGGATGTTAAGGAACTTAAGTTTAGGGCTACTGCGTGTTGTGTTTCTTGAGGAGGTGTAGAGGTGAATTAATTCACTTAGGTAAGCTGGTTGGCTGTGGTTTAGAATTTTGTATGCAATGAGGCCTATTTTGAATTGTACCCTATACCTAACTGGGAGCCAATGGAGTTTTTTCACTTGAGGTGCAATATGGGAGAACTTAAATTAGTGAGTGACAACCCTGCAAAGTGAGTTTTGTACCCGCTACAATCTTCTTAACTCAAAATCAGTGAGTGAAGCAAACAGCGAATTGCAGTAGTCCAATCTGTTGCTCACCAAAGCATTTGCCAGAAGGACCGATGTTTTAAGGTTGAGGAGGGGACACATTCTGTAGAAATCTTTAGCATAGAGTCTAGTAGACTTCATGACTTGTGACACATGGTTATCACGGGTATGGATTTTCATACTTGGACCTTTTGTAGCGGGACATATCACACGATGCATGGACAAAATGTCAACAGACAAAATACTGGGGGACAAAACACCAGTCAAAATTGCAAGGTGGGACAAAATGCTGGGACAGGGAAAGCAAAATTCCAATCTTATCAAAAAAACTGTATATATGATACTGATGGTCAAGTAAACTGAACAAGCCTCTAGCAGAAAAAAGCCACTGTGAAAACCTGCAGTAGAAAAACCTCAGTATAAAAGCCCTCTAACTAAATGGTTCATAACACATTTACACAAGCACTGCCAAATAGTGTACACAATGTAACAAAGGTGGGGCAAAACCGCACTGGGCAAGACCCCACTCAGACCAAACCGTATCAGGCAAAAACCCCACTCAGACACAACCCCACTCAGATAAATAAGAATGAGGACAAAACCCCACTCTTCATGAAAAAAAAAACCGAAATATTTTCTACTTGGATTATTTGTTCATACACTAGTTTTCTACTGTGACTTTTTCTGCAGAATTTTTTTTCTACTGGGGCTTTTTCTACAATCAATTGTCAGACCAATACAGAAGTTTACTGACATAAATAAAACACTTGAAACCTAAAATAAACTCAAAGGGGCTTCCCATAATAAACAATGGTACAACTGAAAAAAAAATTGGAGGGAAACATACTTGAATCCTTAATATAAATGCCACATTTTTTCTTTAACATTTTTATTTTAAAATAACTGATTCTTTCATTGTTTTTCTTTAAAAACACATGCACCAATTGATTAAATTTGATGAAACGTTTTCAGAATTTAACTTGTTTTGAAACATAGAAGTAAAATAATAAATTATTAATTGGGGTGAGTGATTCCAGTTTTGTAAACTGTATATCTCATGTTTAAACATACACTAGTAAACAAAAAAGGTTTATAAACAAAGTTATTCACAAAAGATGTAATCCCCAGTTTGTTTGAGGATGAGATCTAACTTAGTAGATCTTTGTTTTGGATATTAAGGAGGGCACTTTCAGTTGAATGATGTTTCTTGTAGGCTGATTGAAACCCAGTCATAAGGCCAGCTTCATCAAGCTGAGTTTGAAGTTGGACAGCTACTAGCCTTTCGAGAACCTTTGAAATGGTACTTATAGTATCAAGTATTGCTAATTAAACATAATTAAACGTGTTTTTTTGGATAAAATAGGAGATTACAGGAGCTGACAGTATTTTCCGGTGTACAGTGTTTCTCCAAATCCTATTGTACTTCATTTAAAAGCAACATCTACCATGATACTGAAGGGGCTGTATAACTTATAAAAGTGTGCAATATGTCTTGATACTTCTCTAAGATTTTAAAACTGACAGTGTGCAGGATTATAAAGTTTATCTGTCAGTGAAATATATGCCGAACAATCTGCATCTGACTGATGCAAAGACCTATATATTCTCTAAACTGTGTCTGGGGTCAATATAAATACTATTTATAACTTCATCATATGGTAGAATACAATAATAAGATTCGATTTTTAGCTTTAATTATTTTATGCAAAGTCTTGGTAAGAGTATAAAATAATTGGCGAAATGCTGTCCCCTTTTTGACAGCCCTAATTTTATTGCCATAGGACAAGTTCTATGAATGTATTTGTACTTATCACAAAATATATTCTAGGATGCTACTATCATGTTACAGGAACCGCTTTCCAATCTGATAACTTTTATAAAACCACACTGCATATTTGTTTTCAAGAAATTGGATTGTGGTGAATTTTGTGCTGTCCCCCTTTTGTACATCACTTAAACTGATGCACATTTTTTATTTAACGCAAATGTCATTTAATTGTTATGTTATATTATTATATAGCAAAAGGGGCATATAATGTCAAAAAATGTGACACCAAATGAGTTGACGAGAAATATAGTATATTATTTTTTTCCTTGCTAGGTATTGTTGTCAAAATTGTCAAATATGGTGGGCAGTACCTGAGCCTTTATTGCAGAGTAAAGTGGTCAAGGTCAACCAGACTATGGTTGAATCAGTTTTGTTTTATTGTGTAAAATTTGTAATTGTTAATAATATCTTAAATTATTTCGTCATGTTAAAATAGGAATAACCACCATCCAAGCCAAGGCATATGCAGTATGTTATCATTGTGGTGAAATTCTGTGTATATCATGGTTTGTTGGGTGTTATCTCTGTATCGTGCAAGACAAAAGAAAAGCAATGAATTCTCTCAGAATGAGAAAGTAGAGAAAACATCACACGCGAAATAATTGCTTTAAAATTTGTTGTACTAGTCCAAAAACCAACAGCTGAACACGATGTGAGACAAAAAATCACAGAAATAGGTCACAAAACACCAAGGGGAACCTGGTACAGTGAGTTGTCTTATCAGCTGAATTTGTGAATATAGATCTATTGGACAGGTGTGTTTGTCACATAATATGATCTAAACCGTTATACTTTTAAAGGATGAATTAAAAAAGGATTGCTGAAATGTCTCTCTGAAGTACATGTATATATTTTGTCAATTACAACACAAGAAGAAATTTGTGTATTATCTTGGTACCTATCCCTAAAGTGATAGTAGAACATCAGATGAAACAAGCAATTATTGAAATGTGTCACGAGACAGCCAGCAGTGACTGGTACACTGCTGTGCCTTATCACTATCCTTCTATGCCTCTATATCTGTATATCACCTTATAGAACCAATGAAATGAAATGTCACATGTTCATTACTGTCTACTGAGGCAACTCTAACACACAATCATTAAAGGTTAGTGATGTGTTCATTTTAAATACTTTTCATGTTCAATATTTCTGGAATTTGAATTTGAATTTATTTGTTGTTTTACGTCGGGTTCAACAGCCAGGGTCATATTGCGACAGGTAGTTTACAGGTGGAGGAAACCAGTGCATACTGCACTGTAAACCACCGGGCATCGGCAAGTAACTACCAACTTTCCAACATGAACCGCCCGGCCCGAGATTCGAACTGCCGGCCTCAGAGGTTGGAGGCGAGAACTCTAACCACTACACCACCGAGCCCCCTCACAATATTTCTGGAAATAAAATGCCTAATTTAAACTGTATGAATATGAGTTATATTTAAATGGTTTTTTTGCTTTTGTTTTTTTTGAGGGGGGGGGGGGGGGGGGGGCATAACTGATGAAGTGTGTAAACACATTGATACACACTGGTAAAATATATAATCTCTTTGAATGTACAAATACATGTCATGTGTAGGTATTAACACATTTTAATGAATAGAAAATCCAGGTCACATTAAGAGACATCAATTTTATTATCTACCACCTGCTGTATTTGATTTAAATGCCAGGAGTCAAGCTGCAGTTGAGCCAAAAAATCGGCTCAAGTTTAGTATAAATAGCTATAGATTTGAGCTGATTTTTGGCATCACTTGAGCTTGTTCCTGATGTGGTCTCAGACAAGCTGAGATGCACTACGTCCTGTTGGGGAAGTGAAGCCAACTCATAATTTTTGCTTGCTTCATTCTTGATTTTTGTCCCCAATCCCGGACTCAGCTAACTAACCCTAGAGTTGGTCATAGCCAACAATTAAACAGTGAATTTCAAGAAGTACAAAGACAGACACTATATAACTAGAACCTCATTATACTTAAAATGATTTTTGTTAAAAGTTCTCTTCACTACAAGTTTAAAAGGGAGAATCAAATTAAAAATAATTTTTGACTGCTGTTTCTGCATTGATTTTAATCCAACAAAACAAGCAGAAGGCTCTGTAATGCATCCTTCTAATGATGTATACAGCATTTGTTTAGTTTACAAGGTGCTAACTGTGTAACTGGAACCTCCAATATCAGCATTTAGATTCTAGCTATGTCCAAGTTTACATACAAACAAAACTGTGGAGCATTTTCTGCTGGGACGTCCACAAGATTTAACTTAAACCAAAATTCAAGTAACATTGGTTACAGTTGTACAGAGTCTATTCTACTACCTCCAGCTGTAATTCAGTAGTGGTCTTAATTTGGCAGACTTTGATCTCTGATTTTGTTTTTACAGTGACCGTACCATATTGCAAACATGCTTTGGTTTGTCTGTATGCTTGTTATCACAACTGGAGCTTTTGCAAGGAATCAGTTTGTTATCAATGGGGATCCAGTGGATGATTCCACAAAATGGCCTTGGCAGGTATGTCCTAAGTGTTTCATTCTCAATAAACTTCTTCCAACTTTACACTTTTCTAACAAAGACCCCTGGATATATCCGTAACAGCAACTACAGCCCAGAGGTCCATGTAACATTTGAAGTCCTCGACTCCTTCATGGAAATACTATTTTGGGATTTTTGAAACAATTATTCAGTTGATACTTTCTATACATGTGAAACATCTTACGGTACATTTCAGTCACGAAGTTTAAAATAGTTCAAAAGGTTATATTAGTATGAATGGCTCACAGGTAAGACTACGTATGGGTTTTGGGCTATGCCCTATACATGTTCACCTCACCACTGCAAATACACACAGATCCTCTCACATATTTAATTATCTGTAAATGTTAAGGCCTGCACATTGACAGCAGGATATGGCATGCATAAACTTGGAAAGCCTATGATATACCTTGTCTATTAGCACTAACAGCAGTAGAATTCAATGTTTATTGGATGTTTATTTTTAAAAACTCTAACCTTAAATACTAGGTGTCATCAGCATAAAGGATAGATCTCCAGTTTACATGAGCACAACTTCCTTATTTCTGGTAATCGTTTGAAAAATAAATTTCGACAATTTCTTCAGCTTGAAGGGGCCTCATATTCAGTGAAAATAATTCTCCTAGCCATAACTTGGCAAAAATAACCAGAAACAAACATCTTTCTTTGTGGTTGTTTTATGTGTAATATTATCAATTTCTATTGATTAAAATTACATTGTAATGTATATTTATACTCCGTACTGTAAAAGTCTGGCTAACATTCCCTTGAAAGACTCAAGGATGACCATTCATCAAAATCCCCGAGGTTCTTTAGCCTGCCACAGGGTATGGGACCCAGTGACAGAGGACCACCATTTAAAGTGGTCATCCATGTCACTATGTATCTGCCTATACCTGACCCACGGATCAAACATTCACCCATCCAGCTACTAACCAAGCCCAGTGCTGCTTCACTTTAGTGATCAGGCAGGAATTGGTCACATTATACCACATAGTCAGATTTGCATTGACACAAGCACAATGTGTATTTTTTTGAGCAAAATAAAATCAAAACAAAAAAAAAAAAAACAAAAAAAAAACCCTTCAGAACACTTTTTATGGTGCTGTAATGTAATTTCTACTAGAAATCATTGCACCAAACTGGGACAATTTGCACGCAGAAATTCCTGAATATGTATAAATTATTTCTGTCATGACTTCGACTTCCTTATTTGGTATGGAGAAATGCACAAGGTTTACCACTGACAACCAAATGTTAATAAACATTCTGTCTTCCGGTTTGTGCCAAAATAAGGTTTGTACCATGTTACCACCAGCAGTAACATATCTACAATTCTGGCCTAATGGGTAAGACACTCACCCAATAATACTAAGGACATTACTTATATTCCAAGTACGGGGCCACGGTGGCAGAGTGGTAACACTCTCGCCTCCCACCTCTGCGGCCGGGGTTCGATCCCCGTCATGGCCGTAAGTGGGAAAGCTGGTAGTTGCTTGCCGTTGGTCGGCAGTTTACAGTACAGAACCCTAGCGAACTATGTGTACTGGTTTCCTCTGCCCTTCCAACTACCCGTCGTGATATGACCTGTACAGTGTTGAAAGCGACGTAAAACCCCAAATAAATAAATAAATAAATAAATATATTCCAAGTACAGGCGGATACAAGATAGCTTGGATGGTCACTTAAAATGGCTGTCGTGGGTTTTATACCAGTCACAGGCTAAAGAAAATCAGGGACATTGGTAAATGATCATCTCAGAGCCTCTGTCCTTTACTAAGAGCTTGGGCTGCAGGTATGGAGTCGTGATGAGTCAAATCATAGTACTTTGAGTCCTATAGTATAAGGAGATGTTGAACTGAGTATAATCATACGAGTATCAAGTCAGTATGGCGAGTATTGCTCTGCAATCTATTCTTCCAGGGTTCCATGAAAGCCTCTGATGGACTCCATATATGTGGCTGTGTGTTGATTCATGCTGAGTGGGCACTCACTGCGGCACATTGCTTCAGGTACTGGAGCTAATACAAGTCCAATTTAAAATTGTACTTTACCTTATAATCATTAGGTAATGTCACTCTTGTTATATAAACATATCATGTATTTTGTGATTACGGGAAACTATTGTTGTATAAATATGAGATACTCTTGGTAAGGATGACATCAACTTCTTTATTATCTACCAAAGGCTGGATTTTCTCCACATAGGGGAAAATAGATATTTTATCATTTGTGACAGCACAACACCCCACCACCCCTGTCCCCGTTTTCGCGTTCACATGTGAAATTGGCTTATAAATCATTTATTAAAAATTGATAATTAAAGTAAAACATCTCTCATCAGACACAAATGAAAATATATATCAATCAGTAAGACTGATTTTTTCATTATATTCTTACAAGTCTTATAATGAAATTACTAAGTACTATCTTGTCATTACATATGTAACCTGGGCTGGTATTCACAAAAAATCTCAAACTCAGTCTCAAACTCAAAGTCAGTCACAGTCTCAAACTCAAACTCAGCCCTACATAAGTATATACTCAAAGTTAGCATTCTTAAGTGAAATCCTACCTTAGTAGTATATCTTAAAACTTAAATTAGAAATATGGTCAACCAAATTAATACATAGCCGTAATCTCCAGAACTTAAGACTCCTTAAAGGCAAACTTAAATTATCCATAAGTGTAGCAAGGATAAATGATTTAGGCCCTGAGTTTAAGTATATACTTACTTGAGACTAGGTATTATATTTGAGTTTGAGTTTAAACTCAAATTTAAGTTTGAGTTTGAGTATAATCTCAAATTTAAGGTTTAAACCCTAAATTATAGGGATTATATTTGAGTTAGCTACGATAAGATAGTCTTTTTTTCTTTCTAACAACTATGAGATATTGTTATCTCAGAATTGACGAGCAAAATAATTTAATATCACAGCTCCCACAGTGGAGGTCAAACTGAAGATCTCACCAATCTTATGAGCGGGGCACTAGGCCAATGCAAGATTTAAACAGCAAAGTTTTGAGTGTTTCTTGGTCCCCCAGTGATAAAGTGGCAGAAACAGACCCGCAGGTTGAAGACCAGAAGGCCTTTATGTTATATAGTAATGATTTATACTATAGTTTAACGTATTTTGGTAACGGTGAACACCCCAGGCCTGACCTAGCTGTCTTAAACTGCAACCTACACATTGTCCATTGTGAACCCACCCTGCAAAAGGGCACATATGGGTTATAAGAATTTTATTCTCAATTTTTTTTATAAATATCTCACATCTGATTTATAAATCTGTAGTATGTTCGGGTTTTTTTTTCAGTCAGCTTGTGCTTCTAATGTTTATGCATGACATATTTTACGTATGGACATTACTATACAGACGGGTAATAAAGAACAATATAAGTAACAAAATATTATTTTGGGGTAGTGTTTCCCAATACAAACACATTGAAATGGTTGGATTTTTTTTATCACTTAAGAAGACAATTAAAATTACTTATAAAACCAGATTGTGGATGATTACCAATTTTATTGACCACAGATTAAGAAATTAACCAAGCTTCTTACATAAAATTTTAGATTTTTCAATCATAGGTTACAGTAGGCTTGATACTTATTTCCGGTAAAAAGGTATCTCTGCTCCCCTACACAAGATAATATTATGTATTTAGGTTGATTTCCTCCAACTAATTTGCTACCCATTTATACATCTACCTAAAGTGGGACACAATTGTGCAAAGTACCCTTGTCCAAGAGTTGCAAATTGCTGTGTCTCTGTTGGGATTTGGTGCCATTGTCTCTGAATCTGTAACTCTACCTGTTTATTAACCAACTGCTCTAAAAGAGGAAACTCTGGAGGTCAAGGAGGTCACTGAACTGATATAAGCAAGGATGGTATATTGTATAGTGTCCAGAGTCCGACTTAACACCTTAAGACTGGTCTCCGGCTGAAATCTGAAAGCAAATATTTTGCTTTGTTTAAAGATTTAGATCCAAGGAATTTTACAAAGTGACTCGTCTTGAGAAATGGCTGAGCTATATTGGCTGAGCTATATAGCTCAACCTTAAGTATGCCAAGTAGATATCTCAACGTCTGGCTACAGAGTCTCAAGCCTTGTTTATAGCATTTGCAACAATAAATGTACATATAGTACATGTAATACCTTCTATAATTTTCAAGGGTTATACTTTTAATTTTAGAGAGAGTCTAAGGACAGGGTATATTGCTATTGTTAACCTCAACAAAGTTGTCATACTTTTCCAAGTATTCTCATATAAAAGGTCTCAAGAGGAGACTTACATCCTGCCTCGTTTTCAAATCTTAGCCTTTTTAAAATAAAATAAAATAATGCCAATTAGAAATGATAATGTTTATATTTGCGCAAACCATGTCTTAGTTGAGATAGCTTTTGTGAAACAAATTTCACTCTAAAATTCAGCTGGGACAATCAGAAATCAGATTTGAACCATTATCTCAGTCTAAGAGTTGGCTAGGTCTGAGGGTTTTTTGTGAAATTGTCCTGGGACTCTGAGTTGGGATTCAACATCCTAACCAGAAGGCCAGAGAGACCACAGATATATACAGAATAACAACCTTGCGAAATAAATACTCATACAACTAAGTGCATGTCCAGTTAACTTGTCTGAAGAGAGGCATGGTTTTTCAAGAACAAATATCTTTCCTTAGTTCAAAATTTACCATCATGGCTAGTTTTACCTTCTTTGTACTGGTGAACAGATAATGAAAACTATTTTCTTATTTCACTGTAGTGCCGATCTAGTAACCATGGAGTTTGGTACTGTCAGGTTGGATGAAGGGCAAGTTGTCGACATAGATTCATTCACTGCAGTAAGTAATATATGTAAGAACTTATTCATAGTGTAATACATGCTGTTCATGGGGTTGAGTTCTTTAATAATAATAATAATACTGTATTATTATTATTATTGATCTGATTAGCCGCTGATACTACTTAATCTTTGCAGATCTAGAATCTGTGGCATGTAAAACAAAAATGGAAGATTACTTTGCTAAATTCTCTGCAGAATGCATAGCAACTGTAAAGATGTAGGAATACTGAACTGCATGTTAGTACCTTAGAATTGTTAAAAAAGAGCCGACACTGATGTTGAAAGACTCTTTAGGTGTGACATCCACTCAAACCGTTTTGATTAATCTTGTCTTTATTGAAAAACTTGTTTTCAAGGTGATTTGAGATAGACACCATACTAGTTCTCCCCAATGCAGCAGTAACTTGGCACAACTTATATACAAAATTCTTATATGTGTCTGTTTTAATTGGTATAAAACGATTTCTTCTGACCAAAATATGCATGGACACAAGGGTAAGAATGAAATAGTCTTCACAGTCAAAAATATCAATGAACTGAGTCTTTTACAGTGCTTTTAATGGGCGATAATATAATTACAGCTTGAAGGCATTGCCAAAATGGTACAATTAAGACTCAGAATTTGAAACTTGGAAACTCTGCACACGATTATTGTGCATGCGGTGTCACTTTGGCTGCCATTACCTCCCCCATCTCACATGGTGGATAGCAACCAACTGTTGATTAGTTTTCTATTTATGCTATGTGCCAAATTTAGATGTGTGCCAAGTTATGACATCAAGAAGTAAACTATACATTATTTACAAACCTAATCTCAATGAGACAGCAATAGGTCTTTAGGTGTTGCATGTCATTTTCAATCACTTTCATATCCAGACAAGCCCACAGTGATCCACATGTGTTACAGTAAAATGGATTTGAACCCAAAATCACATTGTTGAGAGTGAAGTGATTGAATATCAAAATTGTCAAGTGCTCAACTCTACACAATTTATCAGTTATCGATCACTGAGGAAATATTCAACAAAGGTCTAGAACAAATCTCATTCTTGACCTGGCTGTTTTTCTTTACATAAATGTTAAGCCCAAGACTTTGATAAGACCTTCGGTGAATACAGCTCCTGGCACTTTAGGGTGTATTTCAGCACTCAGTCTAAATTGGCAAAACAAGGCAGCATGTTATCTCTAATCACAAACTCTTTAGCCAGTTAATATTTCAGATACATAATTGATACATATTTATGTTCTCACAAATGGATCAATACATTTTAAGCACCCAGAATTCAACGAAGGACCTGGGGCCTTCCCGAATGACATTGCCATAATCAGATTGTCCTCCTTGATGGAAGGTCCTAGTGTGATGCCGGTGGCGCTATCTAGTGGTGATGACGTCACTCAGTCAGATTGCTGGATCACTGGCTGGGGCAGTGTTGGTGAGGTTTTTTTCCGGAATATGCTCAACTTCAAGCCTAGAGTTGAAGGGGTTAAAGGCCATTGGGATTTAAATAAAAATTCTGTTAAATGTAATGCTTAATTAACATTCTTACACATGCACAACAAGTGCAACATAATTAATATTCACATCAAATATTAATACAAGTAAGCACTCGTAGAGTCTGAACCTCCGCCAAATCAGCCAACTGTCCCCATATTGTTATTTCACTCAACTATGGATTTATTATTTTAAACCCTCTTAGAATGACCATGTTGAAAGTCATGAAAATTAGAAATTGGACAGTTGGGGATATTTTGGTATCCAGAATTTGTATTTCAGAATTGATTCAAATGTTTTGAAAATGAAACATACAAAAGGAAGAGTCCTGTATACAGCCGTGATTCTCAGAGCTAATTTCAAGTTTCTTTAGTTCATGACATTGAACACCACACCAGTCCTTGACAGTGACATCACAGCCTGGATCTTTGCTCAGATTGTGATATACTAGAGTACAATTTTATGAACAGGCTGAACCTTCTAAACCCAATTCTTAGAAAACTGTTTTAATTTGTTCCTTTTAAAAATGTTCTGATATTAATGAAGGAACTTTCCAGCAAATCTTGGAACATATTTCAAAATTGTTTTTTTTTTGGTAAGACTTTAACACACAAAACAATCTGAACAGATCTATGATTCTGAACCTTACGCCCTTTTAACCTGAAACTTTTCAAATTCTTTTTGTTCTCGATGGTTTTGATAGTCATGTAGCGCACTATCCTGGATATTTCTACGAGACAAAAGAATCATACTTACAACAAATATATTTATTATTAATAATAACGGTTGAGAATTTCTTTTCTTTAAGGTTTTGATAGTGATGAGGAGAGATTTCCTGAGCAGTTACATGAAGCAAAGATACCTGCAGTAGACAGTGCCACCTGTCAAGACAAATGGGGAGATGATTATTATGAAAACACCCACATTTGTGCCTGGGACGACACTCAAGCAGTGGCTGCATGTCACGTGAGTAGCAATATAATGTATTTAATGAATTGAAATAAGTAAAGAGACATCCTCCCGTGAGTATGAAACACAGGGAGCCGTGGTGGCAGAGTGGTAACACTCTAGCCTCCCAACTCATAGATTGGAGTTCCAATCCCGGCCCAACCTCCAGTGGGAAAGCTGGTATAGTTGCTTGCCGTTGGTCAGCAGTTTACAGTACAGAACCTTTGACCAACCGTATGTACTGGTTTCCTCTGCCCACAATCTACCCTTGGTGATATGACCTAAACAATGTGTAGGAAGCGACGTTAAAACCCAAATAAATAAATTATTAGAAACACACCCCCTTACATAAAAAAACCATTGCTGCCAAAAATCTGAGGAGGAAGTATAGTGATAGAACATCTCAGGCTAGACTTGCTCCAACTCTTTGTATTTCTCACGCAACCAAATCTCACATACATGAAATCATTATGAATCCACCTGATGAGCGGGGAACCTACTGTCTGATGAAATACAAAAGCCCCAAATTCTGGTTTAAAAAGTCATTCAGTCCTCAAATAATACCCTTAGACGAAAGGACTTGAAGAAAGTCTAACCCCAGCCATGAACTGCTGAAGATGCCCTACTGCAGTAAATTGCTAAAACTTCCTTCTTCAACAGTGCAGGTGTAGTCACTACTCAAGAACTGTAGCTTAAACTGAAGTAAATCTGAGCACATTGTGATCTAGTGTTAAAAAGATGTGATTCAAGTCCTCCGATTTTATTTTGCAAAAATTGATAAATCTTTTCTAATCGGCTGATAGTTTTGGGCATGTTCTTGATGAAAAATATTCAAAATCAAAATATTCAAAGTCCACCTTACGGTCATCATCACTGATCTCAGTCACTTGAGACTTTACCATAAAAATACCGTCTTCATTCACACCAGTATCTGAGGATGACATACTAGCAATTCTAGTATCTTCCCCAAACAAATCATGTGACCTTAACCTAACATCCTACCTTCATTAGTTAAGCAGTGCACTTAAATGTTGGCCCGTAAAATGTTATCATCGCTTGTGTTATGTATAAAGTGCAGGGCATAGTTATCTCAACTCTGTAACTGAGTTATGACAGAACCCCACTTACAACTACACATTTGCTTCAAAGACACACATATCATACAAATAACTACAGTTGTGTTATCACATATAATTGTTTCACATGTGTGAAATGGGTTAAGTTTCAATACCAGATATGCTATTTATAGCCTTCTCTGCTTACTGGTAACTATACTATCATGCTCTGTACACATATGTTAAACATATGTTATCATTCATAATCTGTTCTTTACTGTTAAAATAAATATTTAATTCATCTATGTAGTTTATTATATGTGTATTTAGGTTAAATTAAATTGGTACATAATATGACTTCAGATATAATTCTACCGGCTATATTTATTGACGAGGTTATTCTTTGTAGCAACTCTTCAATTCTAAAGCTATTTACACACAGAACCGATTTGATATTATAAGGTCAGTAAGAACCCTTTTGGAATTTAATAAAAATGATTTTTTAAATCTTATCATAATTCAAAATCTGTGCAGAAATAAAGGAATTTCCGTTAAAATTAAATGGAGCACTCTGTTATGTATCCCATATATATCCCAATCCCATAAAACTTAGAGATTGTTCTAAGATTTAAAACTGTTTTGTATTGGCTCACATTATTTTGTTGTTTGTGGAAACATCCAATGTAAATCATAATGCTGTCCCTTTTCCTACCGGATCATATCGCCGTTTGTGTGGCCGGGCCTTAAGTGAAATAGTGTTGTAGAGAAATAGGCCTGAGGTTCTCACGCCTGTGTAAAGTACATTTATAACTTGTGCCACGACCGTAGCTAGCAATTTTGTGTTGTTCCACTTTTTGCCCAAGTTATGGTACTAGTGGCGGTGCAGTGTAAAGATTTCAATGTAAACAAATTGTTTGTATGTTTCCTTACCGACAGGCTGATTCCGGAGGTCCTATGGTCTGTTTTACTGACAGTGTGTGGAGACTGGAAGGCATCTATTCTTGGGGATATTCTGGATGTGACACTTCATATCCTGGTGTCTTTGTCAGAGTGTCCAGCTACCTGGAATGGATCTGTACAGCCAGCCAGGGGACTGTCTGCTAAACAGTGTGTGATTAACAGCCAAGTTACACACTTACTGCATTGCTTGATAATTTTGATTCATTTGAACATCAATTATTTCTACATGTAGCACACCGTTTGACAGCATAATATGGCATATACCCTAAATTGGCACGAGTGTGAGGAATAATTAAATCCAAACTCCAACCAATCAGGCTTGTCGATACAAAACTAAAACTTCAAGTTAATTAGCTGTGTGGCAGTATAGAGTGTATATTTGATGCAACACTTGCATTATTGCACCCTCAACACCCCTCCAAAAAAAAATAAATAAACAAATAAAAAAATAAAATAATAATAATAATTAATTAATAATAATAATAATAATAAATTGTTGATTAGCCTTTTTGGAGTGAGGTACCTTTATAACATGTGCTTGTGCCAATGCATATTCTTATCCGATGAAACCTACACTATTTAACACATAACAATAGTATTCTAATAAATAAATTATGTTCAAGTGATGCCAAATTACAAAGTCAAGCAGTATTTTCCCTGAAATATAAGAGTACTGATTTGAAATATAAAAATAATATAAAACTTATGATGTACTAGCATAAAATAAAAGCTTGTTGAAAATACAAATTGAAAATAAAACAATTCTGATTTTCATGTATTCATGTGTTGTTTGTATGATCATGATTAACTTACATTATTCATAGGTGAGCTCCTGATATTTTACACACCTTTTATATGGTCACAGAGCTGGACTCACTGAAGGACTAAGTCCATTTTTGGGTCTTCACTCTATTAAGACTTTTGTCTCAATTTAAAATGTTTGTCTTATACATTAGTTGAGATTGTTTGGGAATTAATACAAGGATTAATCCAACCTCTAAGTTAAGTTTTGGCTTAACCTTGAACTTCACGAAAAGGGGGACTTCCCAAAGGTCTTTCCAATCTACTGGCAAATCAAGGTGCTGATAGGATTTAAATTATCCAATCTTATAAAATAGCCAAATGCAGAATTAAAAATTTTGGAAAAAAAATCCAACCTTGCGGGTTTGCACAATCGTCTGCAGCCTTTGAACTTCTTTTGTAGAATCACAAACAGATAGCTGTTTTAATTGTATCTATGTTAATTATAAGTATTGATTATCTAAGACTTGGGCAAGACAGACTCTCAGGTTTTAGCTAGAGATTTTTATGCCATTTTCTGGAATCATTTTAATGCAACAAAAAGGAGCAGATGCTTTGTAAAAATACCCTTCCAACGACATATTCGTGTCTTACCTGATTAATAATGAGAAAAAGTGACAAATGTTTGAATGTCTAATGCAATTATCCCAGGGAATATAAAGAAGTGGGAAAGCTGGTAGTTGCTTACCGTTGGTCGGCAGTTTACAGTACAGAACCCTAATGAACTCTATGTACTGGTTTCCTCTGCCCTTCCAACTACCCATCGTGATATGACCTGTACAGTGTTAAAAGCGACGTAAAATCCCAAATAAATAAATAAAATACACACAATTAGATAAAAAGCTTTCAGTATGCTTTTAATACAATTCCTACTTGACATAAACACCACAAATTGGAACATGATAAAAAATCAGTGTAAAGCCAAGCTGATGTGATATAATCCACTAAACTCATGCATAAAAAGGATTCTAATTAAACTCTTATAGCACTTAATCTCTGTGAACTGCAGATTCTATAGGTGCGATATATCCATTAGCCACAGTCTAAAAAAACAGTTGTCAGGGAATGACGTCAGTAATCACTGAGACACCAGGGGCCGATTTCACTAAAGGACTTAAACTAAGTCCCTTTTGTGGCTAAGTCTTGGACTTAAATCTAAGACTTTGGTCTTAGCTAGAAAAATGGATTTCACAAAGGTGACTTACCTAAGTCCAGGCTTATCATATAACCACAGTGGTTTTCTGTGTCATGTGACCTTTTGTATCTATTCAAAATATAATATTGATGCCACATATTCTTCTTTTAATGTATTTTATCTAAGGATAAGTGCTGTTTTGAAATTGAAAACCTTGTTAGCACATATAAACTTCCCAAACACTACTTTAGTGAGGTGTTCTGCATAATTATAATTTATTTACAGCCATTTCAAATTTTGAAGTGGAGAAAAGTTTATGGCGGCCATATTTAAGTCCTCTTTACAAAATTTAAGCCCACTACCTCCCAGACTTAAAAGTTAAGTCCACTGACTTAGCAATTTCATGGACTTAGCTGCTTTGTGAAATCCGCTAAGTCTAAGACCACAGACTTAGTAGTTTTTTGACAAAATTTAAGACCAAAGTCTTAGATTTAAGCCTAAATCTGGACTTAAGTCCCTTTGTGAAATCGGCCCATGGAACAAAGAAACAAAGACGGAAAAGTTCTGTAGAAAAAGGAGGATTTTTAAGCTTGTTCTGAGGGGTGTATGAGAGGTTGCAGATCTGGGCTTGTATTCACAAAGATTTTTATTCTTAGAATTAGTCTATTCTTACAATTTTTCTTAGACTTACTTCTAAGAATCTTTGTGAATACAGGTCCAGATGTCATTTTGCATCTTGTTCAATATGTTAGATGTATCATAAGCAAAACTATGGTTGAAATACCACATTCCCAAATTTTAACTTATTCACGAAAATTTATTTCCTCTATGCACTAACGTTTTGCTTAAAGATTAATTCATATTTATAATTTCACTAGGAATTAATTTTCACAATCCTTACTTATTATCTAAAATAGCGAAAATTTATGCGTAGTAAAAATTTATACTTGTAGCTATTCCAGATGAAAAAAAACAAAATGGTGAAAAAAGTAAAAGAAAAACTCCAGGTGGTTTTAAACGTATGTGTATGCTCTATGCTAATGGTACCTTCCAAACTACATAAAAGTTGAAGAATAATTAAAAATAAAAATCATTTCTATTCAGCTCAGAAATATATTTGGTACGAATACACACGGTAAATGTATTAACAGAAGTTTGAACTGCATCACCGGATTTAATCTTCTCATTATTTGTGTCTATGCCATTAAGAGTTACATCATAACCAGGCCAAATGGTCATAAATACATTATTGTTGTATATTTGTGCTGTTAAATGTAAATATCAAAATACTTGTTTTGTACACTAAATTTGAAGTAATACTCGTCATTTTCAAATAACTGAATTCATGTCCCAACATTGAAGAAGCTGTAAGTTTATTATATTGGGCCATGATGACATGTTTTCATTTGATGACAATGCAACTGCATTGTATACAAGTTTAAACTGATTGAACTGTTACTGATACATCATTGGGGATTGCAAAGGCTCTGGGTAGCAGTCGTTTAGATTATTGCAATTCTTTATTTTGTAGTTTGTAATACTACCAGGCTCCAATATGTTCAAAATGCTCTTGCACGGTTTGTCACCAGTGCTTCTAAGTTCACTCACATCACATCCAGCCTGATGACACTTCATTAGCTACCTATCAGACAACGGATTATCTTTAAAACCCTAGTTCTTGTGTACCAGTACCTCACTACTGGCCAGCTTAAGTATTTTGCACCATATCTCTCCTACAAATCAGTTGTCAACACAAGACGCTTAAATCCAAAAAAATATGTTCCTCCAGATTCCCCATTATTGTTCTTCCATCCATAAATCAAAGGTTCACTGCAACAACAGTTTCTCATACGATGCCCCAAAGTTATGGAATGATCTTCCACATGATATACGCAGTGCTCCAAATCTCTCCCCAGTAAACATTTTTTCGGGTTTTTCAAACGTTTGGCCAAGGTAAAAAATGATTGGTATGAAAACCATTTATAATAGAATGTTTTGAAAACGTTTATGTATACCGTTTATTAAACGTTTAATGATAAATGTTAGAAAAACTTTTACAAATGAACATATTTTATGGGGTCAGAGGTCAAGTTTAATATCTTTTTAAGGTTGCTCACTAGTGAAATGTAAATATAAACTAGATTAAAATAAACTACTAGGTTCGTGGGATAACTCAAAGCGGGGATAACTGCCCGAGACAGTTGCATGTGACACTAAGATTCAAACCCAATTGGGCCAAGAAATCGGCCATGCATGCCAGAATTGTGGTGTAGGTGGGTGGGCAACAATTTTTTTGTTAGTTCTTGTCCATTTGGTTTCCAAATTCAAATTGAAGAATAAGAAACCCCAAACCTATATGTGACTGAGGCTGACCAATGAGGTTTCAGAATACAAGTTGCTAGGTGAAACCCCAGAATGTGTTAAGGTGAACATAGACAAAACCAGCTTAAGGTAGCCCTCAACCTTCCTGGGGTGGGGGACTGACAGGCGTGATGCCTAGACACCACTATTGACAGTAAAGACATATCTGAGGAAATTAATTTTATCTATAATACATTCATGTTAATTATTACAATTATATTACAATTACTATGTAAGACTACTAATACTATTTACAGTCAATTGTAGATTATATGAGCACATACATACAAAACCATTTAGTATTACAAAACCATTTAGTATTAAGCGTGCTTAAAGTCATCCATAACTTACATTCAACATTAAGGTTCACTTAAGGTGACCTTAACCATGAGTAATATACAAGCGATAGATAATGAATTAAAGATACAATCTAAGTAATATATCTAAGGTCACCATAACATTTAATTCAAACGTTATAGTTTAACACTTTAAGATGACCTTAACAACATATTATGCAAAAATCTAAAATTGTAAGATAGTGGCTACAAAAAAAATTGTGCCTCCATTCAATTCTTACTTTTAGGATTCCATGTGGTGCAATTTTTGACAAAGTCTTCTAAAATCCCCTATTATTGCTCACCACCATCTTTGTTTGGACATGTTTGAAGGTGAAGGTTTAATAAGCATTCTGAAAATATGGGTTTAAAAAACGTTTCTGATATAACGTTTAAAAACATTGATCAACAATGTTTTTAAAGATTTTATGTGTATTGTTTATCAAATATTTCATGATAAATGTTTGAAAAACATTTCTAACATATCCTTCGTTTCTTTAGCTTTTTTTTATTAAATGTTTAAAATACGTATCCAGTAAAACCTAGCTTGACTGATTGATTGATTGGTTATGCAACTGCATGACTGAGGTCGTGGGTTGGGAACCAGTTCATGTCAAACATTTGAGATGATATTGTATCAACTATGACATTTTGCTTATCAAGTATTAATAATAACTGCTGACATGATTATTATGGAGTCTGTAAAGTGACACAGAAACAGACAGACAAGAGAGTAAGCAGTAACTACAGGGTAACTGCTTATCTCCAGGGCCGCCATTCACGAATGGTCTTAGACCAGGCTTTAGGCTCAAAATTCAGACTTTTGTCTTTACTTTTTGGGGAAAAAATATGCTAAGACTTCTCGTCTTAGTCTTAGAGGTATGCACAAAAAAGCTAAGATCAGTCTTAATTAGGCTCAGCCAAGGTCTTATCTTTAAGGCTGGTAGGAATGAGTCTTAAGTTCTTGATTTAAGTCTTAATATGCTGGAGAAAAGATTAATTACAGCATATTGTTATATTTGTGTATCTATATATAGCTCCTGTAATTCATTGAAACATGTAAAATTGATGGCTTATATTTTTTGCACACATGCTTTTCGCACTTGGTTTTCACAGCATGCATCTGCACTTTTTTTATTTAAGAATGGAGCCTAATTTTGGATTGACATTTGTGATTGTCTACAGGGAAACTCACAGACATGGCTGAAAAGACAAGCAGACATCTGTTGTTTGCATTGCATGTACATGTATTTTATTTATTTAGGTTTTAACGTCGCTTTCAACACTGTATAGGTCATATCACGACACATAGTTTTTATTGGCAGAGGAAACCACTACATAAGCAACTAGCCAGTTTCCCACATAGGGTCTAGGGGATTGAACTGTTGCTTGCTTTTACATACACTAGACATTAGCAATAACTACACAACAAACTGCCAATATCATTTACTTTACTGTGGTCTGTATAAATTAAGACCAAAGTCTTAGCTAAGTCACCTTTATGAATACGGATTTAAGACTAAACTTAGCTGAGACAAGAGTCTTAACTCTGAGCCCACAGATAAGCCTAAGACCTGGCTAAGTGTAAGACCCTTAGTGGTTACCGGCCGAGATGATATCATTATGACCACATAACCTGGTACCCACCACACATTGCCTGGTGGTTACAACAGAAAACTTGAGTTGTGCACAAAAAAAAAAATAATAATAAAATAAAAAATAAGACGTGCTTATGGGATCATCTGGTGATAACCCATGACAAAGTTCAAAGTTGGTGTTTGACGTCCCGTTCAACAGCCAGGGTCTTATTGGGAGAGGTCCTCAGCATTGTCACTCGTGGGAGTCAAACCCACACACAGAGGTGACTGCATGTGATAAGATGCCAAACTTGCTAACCAACTAGGTCACTGAGGACCTGGAGAACTCACGACAAGTGGGGCTTTTAGATCTTCTTGTGATCCCACATAATAAATTGTGCTTACAAGATCTTCCCACAATTACAAATTGCTACATGCTCGAATGAAAATCTTAAAGTTCTATTAGGGGCTCAGCAAATGTGTTTTTACTTTAAAAATATGGTAAAATAAAAATTACACTATGTATCTTGTTATCACGACTTATTATCTCATTATAATGGGATCATCTCATCAGCACGACTTATTTTCTCGTTATCGCGAGATCATCTCGTGCGCACGACTTAATACATGGTGTAATTTTTATTTTACCATGTCCTATTAGGGGCTCCGTAGAAGTCCAACTGAAAGGATAAAGTAAATCATAACGTACACATACACACACTACACACATTGGTTGAAACGACAAATTGCCTCATTAAACCCTGATTAATGTGATAATGAATTATTGTAACAGTGTAAAACAATATGCGACCATGGTGTACTATTGGTCCCGCTTCAGTGGTCTTTCAGGTGGGAGTTTCGTGCATAGGCAAGAATTATTGTCACATTACACTGGCCAGCGTTTTGGTACACGTGTATCTTAAACTGGGTGAAATGTCATTTGTAAACTTTAAAATATGACATATTTAATTATAATTTCCATTTGAAGTGTACTAACTTAAAAGAACAACACACCTCCGAGAATTTATGAAAGTGAAAACCACACAAGATGTATTTTGATTAAAAAAAATTCTAACAAAGACAAAATTGATGCCACTTAAGGTAACCTTACCTACAGCACTAATATGTATGTGTGTGTGTGTGTGGAGGGGGTGACACATGAATGTGAGAGTTTAGGTCTATAACATATTATAACCTGAACAAAGCTGATACTTCGAGGCCCGAAAGAGGCTGTAGTACACGAGGATGGAAATCCTTTAATATTGCTGCCATAGGTAAGCTTTTTATATTTCAGTTTCACATAGTTTTCGTTTGCATAATTTATAGCCATTTCGTTAACGACCATTAACCTATGAAAGTCTGAACGTTTGCCCCAAAGTTAAGATTTAAATGAAATCGGTTTTATCAATTCCAAAGCAGTCCTTTAAATGTGTTTATGGGGCACTTTCGCCTCCCACCTCTGAGGCCAGGGTTTGGTTCCTGGCTTCACTCAAGTGGGAAAGCTGGTAGTTGCTTGTTGTTGGTTGGCAGTTTACTGTACAGAACCTTGACCAACTGTATGTACTGGTTTCCTCTGCCCTTCCAACTACCCATTGTGATATGACCTGTACAGTGTTGAAAGTGACGTAAAACCCCAAATAAATAAATAAATTAATTAAATGTGTTTTAAATGTTCTCTAACCTTGGGATTATGGGGTTTAAACCTAGCCCATGTGACCACCTGATATAACCTTACTGTAATTAATATAACTGGATGTGAACCCGAGATTTTGAGCTTAGTATAAATTAGTAATTTTGTCACAAATACTGCATCATCCATGGGGTCCTCGGTGGCCTAGTGGTCAGCAAGTTTAAATTGGCATCTAATCACAGGCTGTCACCTCTGTGGGTTTGAGTCCCACAAGTGGCAATGCTCAGGACCTGACGCAATATGACCCTGGCTGTTGAACGGGACATAAATCCCAACTTTTGCATCCACTTTGGTCTTTCCATAAGAGAGCCAGGGCTGGGATTCACAAAAGGTCTTAAGTCTTAGACCATTTTTTTGGCTTAGACCAGTCTTAAAGTTAGTGGTGGTGGACCAATTCACACCCGGGTACCAATTCAGGCCCACCCTCAATTTTTTTGAAGATTTATAAGTTTTCATAGAGAAGACATTTACCACATCATAGATAATCATCAAATTGATCATACACATTTATAATTTATCGTTTAACTGTGATTGTTTTGGATACATTTAGGGGTGGGTGTGAATAGGTACCAGGGGCCGATCCAGCTTTTGTAAGGTGGGGGTTCACATACCATAACTAGGGGGGTCGTGGGGTAGGGGGGTCGTGGGGCATACCCCCTCCCCCCACTCCCCCGCTCTGCTAGTGGAAGCACGGGCGTGAATTGGTCCACCACCACTATGACTTTTGTCTTAGCTAAGATTTCTCTTAAATTGGGATTCACAAAAAGTGCTTAGCAAAATCTTAGCTGAGACAAAATTTATGCAAAAAGTCTTAACTATTTGGAATCCAAATTAACAAATTGTAACAAAACAAAAATATTTTTCACTGATAAATACACCAAATATACTCCTCAAAATTGTAAAACCGATTTGTTAATTTTTGTTTTGTAAAATTATGTAAAAATAGTAGTCTTTGTATTTTATTATGAGTCAGCCATTTTTATGACAATATTTTTACCACAAGAAGGTAAAATGTGGAAATTTGTAGGTAATTACAAGATGAAAATTTTTATTACAATCCACAGAAATTGCTTTTACAGGAAGTATAGATCCCCAGATTATATTTTTGGTTGGCATAACACAGGGTAAAATATAAATACATACAATGGAATATTTTTAAAATGACTTATGTCTGCCATACACTGGTCTTAAAGTTGAGACAAAACTTATGATAAAATTTTGTCTTAGACCTTTTGTGAATTTTGTCTAAGCATAAATTTTGTCTTAACTTTGACAAAGTTTTTAACATTTAAGACTTTTATCTTAGACTTAAGACAAATCTTACACTTAAGACATTTTGTGACTCCCGCTCCAGGTGTGTGAATTATTGTGTAAAAGGCTTAACAAGTCCTGGGGCGCGATTCACAAAAGGTCTTAAGTTTAGGCAATGTTTTTTGCTTAGACCGGTCTTAAAGTTATGACTTTTGTCTTAGCTAAGATTTCTCTTAAATTGAGATTCACAAAAAGTGCTTAGCAAAATCTTAGCGGAGACAAAATTTATGCAAAAAGTCTTAACTACTTTGAATTCAAATTAACAAATTTTAGTAAAACAAAAGCATTTTTAATCGATAAATAAACCAAACGTGCTCTTCAAAATTATAAAACAGATTTGTTACTTTTTTGTAAAATTATGTAAAAATAGTAGTTTTTATGTTTTATTGTGAGTCAGTCATTTTTATGACATTATTTTACCACAAGAAGGTAAAATGTGGAAATTTATAGGTAATTAAATCATGTAAATTTCTAATACAATCCACAGAAATTACGTTTATAGGAAGTATAGATCCCCATAGTATATATTTTGTTGGCATAACAAAGGGTAAAATGTAAATACATGCAATGGAATATTTTAAAAATGACTGAAGTCTGCCCTGCAGTGGTCTTAAAGTTATGACAAAATCTAAGACAAACTTTTGTCTAAGACCTTTTGTGAATCCCATTTTGTCAAAGCAAAAAAAAGTCTTAACTATATGACAAAATTCTTGCAGAGTTAAGACTTTTCTCTTAAACTTATGACCATTTTTTGCTTAAGACCTTTTGTGAATCCCGGCCCAGGTTTTGTATTCACGAAAGATCATAACCAAGTCTTAGGCTTAACTTTGGTGAGGAAATATAGGCCACTTTGGTCTAAGGTTTGGCCGAGACCTTTCCTGAATACAGTCCCATTGTTAGATTCCTAGCCTCTCCACAAGTTGGGATGTTGGTTGTTGCTAGACAGTGTCTGATAGTTTTTTAGCACAAAATTGTAATCAACCAACAGCTTTATTATGTATTATCACCAAGTGCCGATTACTACTACCAGTAAGCAGGGGGCCGTAGTTGTGCAGTCACTGTGGTAACACACTGGTCTCCCAACTCTTAGATCAGAGTTTGAATCCTGGCCAGACCTCAAGTGGGAAAGCTGGCAGTTATTTGCCATCGGTCAGCAGTTTACAGAACCTTGACCAACTGTATTTACTGGTTTCCTCTGCCCTTCTACCTACCCATCACATTGTAACTGACACAGAGATACTTAAGGCATATATATAGTGGCGGTAGACCAATTCACGCCTGTGTACCTATTCACGCCCACCTTCAGTTTTCTTAAAAGATTTATACTTTTTGATAGAAAATAGGTGTACCACATCCTAGATAATTAATATAAAATTGATAGCATACATTGGTAATTTATTGTGTAAGTGTAACAGTAACTGTCTTCATTTAATTTAGAGGTGGGTGTGAGTAGGTACACAGGCGTCAATTGGTTCACCACCACTATTACTACTGAAGATTGTCACACACCCCAGTTTGCTTTAAAAGCTTTACTTGCATAATACACCTGTCCTTATTTACGTTTCCATGTCAGCATCTGTAATTGTCCACATCCGTGATACCCTGGGTGTTTTGGTACAAAACAGTTAACTATTGTCTGCATCCACAAAATAAGAAACTTTACCTTTTTTGTGGATGTTGACAGAAGTTTACTGTGTTACACCAAAATATCTAGGATATTACAGATGCGAATAAAGACATGGATTTTACGGATGCATTTAAGGACAGGTATATTTCCAGCCTTAAAGGACAAGTAATATTGACATTGAAACAAGTGGAGTATGTAGTTTGAACAGTAATTACAGAGAAGGCTAATTGTGACGAGGATTTAATAAATTATCATAAAATGCAAGTGACAAACTTGTGTGGGTGATAGACTGTAGTTACTGAACAGTAAAAAAGTTCATATTTTAGTAATGGCCATATATTTTCTGTGCGTTTTTCTGTGTGCACTTGTTTGGTTTAAATAAGAAATAGTTCTACCTTATGCACTAGATTTGGAATGTACCATGTGCCTAGTTATACCTGTAGTGTATGCATGGTCATTTGGTTCAAATTCTTGCCCCAGCCAGTATCTTGACCAACCAGTATGCACTGTGTTCCTCCATCTACTAATTTTTTTAATATGTTGAAAGAGATGTTCAATACAAATCAATAAAGAAAACAATCCTATTCAGCGTCATGAAAGGAATTTGTATATTTCAGCCAAGTTGTAGGAGAGAAAAGATGTCATACTGTAAAGAATGGTACGCATTCTCTGAACATAGAACACTGAGGAATCTGTGAGCTTGTTTCCAGGACGTCGGGAAACAGTTGCAAGGTGATGTTTAGTTTTAGTTCATTTAGGTTTACATTGTATTTTTGGTCATTTAAATGCAGATAAAATAATTTTGTTGGAAAAACACCTTCCTGCTTTTCGTAGGCTGGATCAGTAATACGTATAGTACCTGGTGTGTACCATGTTTTGGATTTTAAACATTGACCATATTTTGTGGAGAAAACTCTTCTCTGAAAAGTGCACCAGAATTCACTTAATTCAGGGATATTGCAGGTAACCTAATTCATTTGTCAAGAATGGAGTAAGGAGAAGATTGGCTAAAGACGACTTAACTGTTTTATGTGGCTGTTGGTGTATAATTCAAATATCATAAATTTCTTTAACACATGTAGTTTCATATTAAAGGTGTGTTAAGGTGAACAATTGACTGTACATGATGCCATTATATTAATGTTTGCAATATATTGGTGAGTTGCAACCATATTCCAATACATTTTCTTGCCAATTTTTGTCTTTCTTTGTGATGTCTTACTGGGTCTGCTAATCATTTAAACCCCACCGAAATGCTGTTATAGTCTGATGTATTTCACTTTATCACACCATACTGTTAAGGTCTGTATGTACCAGCAGTGATACGATACTAGGTGATAACAAACTCAGAACTTGTAAGATACACTTTTTCTGATGGCACTGTATGATGACAGATTATGGGCACAGATGCAATAACTGTTATTTTGAACAATTCTCACCAACTTTTATTGAATTAGTAGGTATTGTCCTATAACATAGGGTCCCATTTACAATGAACATACCTTCCTTGTTTCTAGGTAGATTTTCAATTTCATTGTTGTCTTCAGGTTAAAGTGGGCTGTTTAACTGAATGTACTGTGTCAACTTGGTACATGCAGCCCTTAAGAATAGTATTGGTCACTGTGGCAAGTTATATATAATATCTGAAGTGTAACTTTGAACATACAGTAAAACCTCAATAAAGCAACCTTCTCTTGTCCAAATATTGCCTTTTGTGATATTATTTCCACTTTTCCTAAAATTTATATTTTCCTATTATTTTGTACTGAAAACAATTTTCCTGTTACCTAACTTTTTTATTATCCAATCACAGTTTTGTTGCTTTTGGGACATGGTTAGATAATGGAAGTTTTACTGTTTACAAATACACTTTGTTTTGCACCTTTTTGAGATTAACTTTACATTAAAATTGATAAACATTTGGTTTGTCTTGTTCAGGGAATGCTTTTAATTGAAATTTGCCCAGTTATCTCAAAATCCTGCTTCAGTGGAACTATTTCAACAAGATTTAACTCTTTGTGAAAAAGATATTTGTCACAGTGATCAATTCAATTTACTGTGTGTAATCTAGACAATACAAATAGAACTACATCAATTTCTATTAATTTCCTTCCATTGGTATTTATTTAATCTACCTTAATATATGATGCAATTTTACAATCAAAATGTCTTATCTCACTGGATATTGGCCAGCTGTCTAGCTCTGGCTCTAATGGGGCCTTCACACTACTTCTGGTTGACGTGGAGTTCATAAGAACTACCGGTAAGTTTTCTACAATCACTGGGGTGTGGGCGGCTACTCTATGTTGAAAACACCTCTCCCCAGGACTGGGATTGTACACTTCTGACACCCACTGGGTAGGGTGAATATCTGTGGGGTGAGGCAATGGGGTAAACACAAGGAATAGTCTGTTGAAGGCTTTACCGGTATCAACAAAACAAGATTTTATAACGGAGATTCATTGCAAAAGACAAAAGATTGTCATATGTTAAGTATAATCAGTTTATAGGAAACCATGAAATGTTTTTTATCATATGTGATACTAAGTGTTTTACTGTATTAATTTATGTTAAGTCTGTGGTAGGGTACCTGGGTAACACCCCAAAGCGGTCTGACCTTTCTTAGAAAATGAGTAGAAACTAGCAAACCAGGTAATTGTAAAACCATCAAAATATTTTTCACATCAGTTATAACTGACTGAAAGTTGCTTTTGAATCAGATTTGTCCACCTGATATTAATTTTTCATATACTCTTCCTTATTTTCGTAGATATTTATCATCTTATTTTTGATGTACCTGTTTTTTCAGTCCCTGTATATATTTGAATGTTACTTCCAGTTGGTTCAACTACTAAGTTTGGGAAACCAAATTTTGAATACCTTAAGTTTTTGCTTGAAGTAAGACACCTAGTTTACATTATTTTAAATTCTCTTTCTAATAAAGACAGAGGTTGTTTGTTACCTAGTGGTTAGCAAGTTTGGTATCTCATCACAGGCTGTCGCCTCTGTAGGCATAAAAGTCAACATTTTTTTTATATAAAGAGTTATATTGTGAGTGTAATTCATTTACTTCCCAGTCAGAGTTATAGCTTTGTAAATATATAAACAAAACAAACAAGAAACCTGATTATCTCTTTAATTAATTAATAGAAAACGAGGCTGCAGTCATATTAGTGTATCATGGTAAAAACACCTTTAGAAATGTGAAAATATCACATAGAAAATTAAAACATTTTAGATGATCTTAAATAATTTTACTGCACTCACATTTGTATGAGTTTTAGCTTTAACTTTTTTAAAGAAACATTAAGAAAACATCATTAAACCCCTTGCATTTATGTAGTCTTGAAGGAGTTAAAATTATTCGAATTAAAATAAATACAGACAAAATATACTTTACATATTTTATATGTGCTTGAAAGAGTTGTAGTTTTTTATTATGAAAACAAAAAAAATTCAGTCAAGGTGAGTTTTATTAATTTGAAAGGAAAACATATTTTTAAGTTATTATGATGCGATATGTTTGAATAAAACTTCACGTGATCTCTTCAAGTGATTGAATGATTTTATTCAATATTGGTTAAATTTTTTTGATGAAAACCACTAACATCATATGTACAATAGGAAAAATTCCCAAATGACATACACAGAAAAAATATATTATAAATGAAGATAACACAAGTAATATATAATGTTAAATTGTTAATGTTCATGAGTAATATGTTTTTCTTTGTATGTCTAATGAGAGATGTTTTACATTTGTTATCCACCATTTTGTTTGATTTATGAGTTAAATACATCATGTTTTAAAGAGAGAACATGAAAAAGTCTGCCATGCAGGGGGACCTATGAATATAAAAACTTCAATCTTTAACTTGTGGTTTCTCAGCCATATCTGTGTGGATTTTTATGCAATACACATGAGCAGAAGCACTGTAAAAATACCATTCAGATATATATGTATTTCTAAGTTGCATAGTTTCTGAAATATCAACTAAAAATTGGTATTTGTTGAAACTAATTATATTTGGTATGGAGGAGCTACTGTACAAAAGAAATTGTAAAAATTTCATTGTAATTTAATTTTTTGTAAGTTAAATACTTACCTTATCCTCACTAATGCTGTATGTTAACGTGAGCAAACATCAACGACCAACCCAAATATTTCAAACGAAATATTTAATCGGGAACCAGTCTATATTACATAACTATGTACTGCGCATGCACCCGCGTCCCTATTTCCCCGATATTCTTCACTTTATTTTGGGAGTGTATGAAAATATTCCTCAAAAATTCTAAAAGTGGGGATGGACGGGCGGGAATCCGAATCTAGTGAGGATAAGGTAAGTATTTAACTTACAACAAATTAAATTACAATAAAATTTTTACATTTTATTGTGTAAAATACCCTAACCTTATCCTCACTAATGCTTGATTCCAACCATACAGGTAGTGGGTTTTAAAATTTTTGACACCAAAGTAGGTTGAAATGAAAAAAAGTCAAAGTACTGAACATCGAGCATTGTGAGGATAAAGTACTGACATTTTAGCAATTAAAGTTGTTATATTTAAGATAAACTTTCAACTAAGTGACCATAAACATAACAAACTGTGTAGACAGACATCTATAACATCTAAACATTAGACAATATTAGTTTAAAAACTAATACACCAACTAATTGGATAGTTCATAAACTAACCTCAAAAGAAAATGTCCTTTCCATCCATCAAAGTGTAGTTTGATCTTGCAAAACATTAGTTCTGGTTATTCTTGCTTGCTTGGTTTCAAAAGGTTACTTCAACAATTCAAACGCTGTACAAGTATCTACAAATGCTGTCCTGGTAGGCCTACAATAAAAACAGACTACAATGAGAATGTGAAGACCTATCCCCTAAAAACACCTGTTAATAGACAATGAAGAAGCATTTGACTTGGTTGAATATTTACATATCTTTATAACAAAATATAATACAGATATGTGAAAAGAATCCAATGAAACCATACAGTGCCTTTATTAACATTGAACAATATGTTGTGCAGACACTACTGGTCCCAAAGAGAAGCCAGAGCCTCAGTTGACTTCCAAGCCACATCTTTCAGATGAAAATTCCTAAAGGTGGAGTTTTCCAGAAACATGCTCTCAGAATTTGATCAAGGGAAACCCCTCCCTTAAAAGCCAAAGATGCTATATATATCTAACATCATGTGCTTTAACATTTGACAAGGTCTGAGTCTCCACATCTGAACTTTCATATGCCAAAACCACAGTTAGTTTAAGCCATGAAGAAATGGTAGATCTTTGAATATCTTTAGAAAACCCATCTTTGAAAGATATAAACAAAAGAGGTTTGTTTTCTCTAAGCTCCGTAGTTTTGTCTAAATAATATCTAAGAGCTCTGACTGGACACACTGTCATATCCGCACTCATAGAATGGTCCAAAGAATGTTTAAGAGCTGGAATGACTACTGGTTGGACTATCTCCGGTCCATCCGAAGCCGGCTGATTTTTAGCCAAAAATACTGAAGATGGAGAAACAGTAACTTCCTTCCACCCAGTTCTATGCTTCAATGACCTGAATGTCCATGCATGAACTTCTCCTCTCCTCCTACCAGAAGCCAAAGTCATAAAGGACACTGTTTTAAAGGTCAAGATCTTCAATGAAGCCTTCCTTACAGGTTCAAAAGGAGGCTTATTCAAAGCTAGCAGGACTAAGGAAAGATCCCAGTTTGGAATAGCCTTATCTTTCCCAGGTCTGTTTCTATGGAAACTAGCCAATAATCTGTTCAGCTCCAAATTTTTACTGATGTCAAAATCAGAGCCCAAATGATCTGCAATAGCCATCCTGTAGCCAGCAATGGTAGTAGGTTTAAGCTTTTTGTCAGAAAACAAATATGCCAAAAAATCTGGACAGAGAAGGTTGGTGGAAGTCCACCTGATTCTCCTTGCACCATGATTCAAAAATTGTCCACCTTGATTCATAGACCCTTCTGGATGAAAATCTTCGAGGTGCCTTAATTCTCTCTGCCACTGACTGAGAATTTTTGAGAAATTTTGGTCTCGAGTCCAGGTGCCAAACATGAAGGTTGAGATATTGAAGATTCTGGTAAACCTTTGACAGAATGGTTGCTTGAGAAGAGTTTCCCAGTGTTGAAGTAGTAGTGGAGGTTTTGTGGAAAGTTCTATTAGGTCCCAAAACCAACTCATCCCTGGCCTCCCTCGGGCTACTACAATCATTCGATAAGCATAGGTTCTCATCTTTTGAATCAACTTTGGGATGAGAGCTACTGGACAGTAGGCATAACCGTCTAGTGCCTCCCACAAGATATTCAATGCATCTACTGCCATCGCATTTGGATCTGGGACCCGAGATACATAAAGAGGTAGTTTGTTGTTCATTTTGGTTGCAAACATATCTACCATTGGTCTGTGCCAAATTTGGCAAATCATCAGAAAAATCTTGATGAAGAGACCATTCTGTTTGTATGATTTTGTCCCTGCATGAAAGGCTGTCTGCTATTACATTCAGACAACCCTGTATGTGCCAAGCCCTTAGCAAAATTGCCCTGGGGTTGCAGAATGCCATCTGACGCCATATCATTAGACACATTTCAAGAGAATGGGTCCCCCCTGGCTTGTTGAGATAGGACACTACTGTTGCATTGTCTGAGGCCACCAAGACCCTCTTGTTCATTAGATGGGTTTGATAAGACCTTATTGCCAAAACTACTGCTTTCAATTCCAGAACATTTACATGCAAATTTGTCTCTGTGTCCAACCACATTCCACTTACTGTCTGGTTTTCCAAATGTGCACCCCAACCCTTGACGGACGCATCTGTAAACGGTAAAAGATTGTGTTCCTCTGCATGGAGAGGTGACCCTATCAACACATTGTTGGGATCCCTCCACCAACTCAGATGGCTTTTCAAAATCTCTGAGCATAGTATTCTCATGTCTAAGGACTGAGGATATTTCCAATGGGTTTTCAGATACCACTAAAAAGGCCTCATATGTAGTCTGCCTGTTGGAACTGTCTTTTCGAGCGATGCCATGACCCCTATGAATGACACGAGATCTCTGGGGGTTGTGGTCAAGCTGTTTTGCAACTGTTCTATGGCTTTTGTCAAAATCTGCCATTTCTTTTCTGTGGGTGAAACCTCTCCTTTGACAAAATCGAACCTGTACCCCAGAAAATTGAAATTGTGAGTGGGCTTTAGTTCTGATTTTTGAAAGTTGATTACCAACCCAAGTTCTTGAACGAACGCAACTAGTTGCTCTGACTGTTGAAAACAAATGTAACACAAAGTAACCAGTTGTTGAGATACTGGTGAATGCGAATTCCCTGTTTTGTAGCACGAGCTTTACTTCTTTCACAACTCGTGAGAACTCGAGGGGAGCCGTAGCAATGCCGAATAGAAGGGCCTGGAACTGGTACGTTTTCCCTGCCACATGAAATCTTAGGCGGTGTTGAGAATCTCGTGTATAGGGATATGGAAGTAAGCGTCTGTCAAATCTATGGATACTACCCATTCCCCTTTGCAAATGGCGTTTTGAATGACCTCTGCAGTTTCCATTTTGAAAAACGGAACCGAAAGGTGGTTGTTTAGCACACTTAGATCTATAACCGGTCTCCATTTTTTGCCTGGTTTTGGAACTAAAAGCAAGCTGCTGTAAAACCCTAGAGTCCTGCACATTCTTACTGGTACAATCGCTTTTTTGTTGAGCATTTGAGTTACACAATCCTGCAGAAATTTCTGTTTTTCTCGATTCGAATAACCACTTTGAATTTTGGGAACTGTTGCCAATTTAACTGGTTCCCGTAGAATAATCTTGTAACCCCACTGAAGAATGTGCACGACTCTGGGATGACATGCGTTCTTTGCCATACCTGATAAAATGACAGCAAGCAGCCTCCAGGTGGTAAATAACTTTGACAGTCATTTACGTCTGCCCCCATGACCACCTCTGGAGGACTGTGCATATTTTTGCTGTTGCTGCTGTTGCTGACCCTTAAAGTCACGAAAAGAAGAGTTTCCTGAATTCTGAGCACAGGAAGATCCATATGAATGAGAGTTAGAACTATGCTGAGGTTTCTGTGATTGAAAAATCGGTTTCATATCCAGCTTCTGCCTTTTGGGTTATCTTTCCTTCTCAAGTTTCTTCTCCACTGCATTAAGAATTGCTGGTGAGAATAAATCCCTAGACATAAAACCAGACCTCCTCAAATGATTCCTGTTATGCTTGTGTAAGTGAGGAGCGCATTGCTTCAGAGTCGTGTCCCTCCTAGCCAACTGGAGGTTACAAGCCATTGTCATGGACACATCTGTCACCATCTCTAATGCCTTATCCACCGACCCCAAGCATGAATACTGAATTTGAATGCAGCTCAACAATTCCTCCAACTCTTTTGACTTTTCTTCACCCCATTGAAAAGCATGAACAATCTCCTCCATATTGGAAGCACATTTCTCCAATGTTTTAAGGAACAAACTAACAAAACCCAGCATCTGGACATGCTCCCTCTTCACAGCTTCCATAACCATGCACTGTTTAACTGGAATGGAAGTAGAAGAAGGTGTGGATGAAGATCTACTACAAATCCCCTTGAAAGAATCCTCACACTTTGGAGCCTTCAAGAACTCTGAAGTAGTTTTATAAAATTTCATGAGTGGACGACTGTAAGGCAAGAAGGTATCTGTATTAAATGGTGTAGATCTCAGCTTCTGTGCATCCTCCGAGCCTGGATTGCCTTCTGCTTTATTTACTAAAGCTCCCCACCTTTCAGTTATTTCATCTACTGGGGGCAATGACATTGAAGAACTTCCAGTTTCCTCTTACTCCTGTCTCTAGATGCGAATATCTTAGACGGGGCCTCAGCAGCCTCATCCACAGTTGGGAGAGCCAGCAGAGAACACACTATGGAAAGAAACTGCCTATGAGGGATCCTCATGCAACTCTTCTTCCTTCTGATCTTTCAGACCCGGTGAAAGTGACCTATGCCTCTTTGACCTAACCTCCGAACCGTTATGAAGTGAAGCTGTATCATCTTCTTCTGAATTAAATGCCTGGTACTGTGATGGTCCCAGTGCCGATCCCGGTCACCCTCATGGTCACTAGAAAATTCTGCTGTAACTGTCTCTTTAGAGGTAGCAGAACTAGTGGTGGCAGTGGAAGGAATTGATGCTTTTTCTAAAGAAGAAAGTCTCCCCTGCATATTGTCCAGCTTTGCGAGGATCAATTGTAACACATCTGAAGATGGAGATGGAGACACAGAAGCTGAAGAATTGGTTGTAGAACCTGAAGCAGAAGAAGCATTGGAACGCTCAACACCCAACAGGGAATCTTCTAGTTCTTTTGAAATAGATCCCTCCTTAATTTTACACTGAACCTTCTTTGCCTTTAACTTCTTTAATTGCTCAGGGGTGAACTGTAAACAAATGTAACAATCTTACTGTTTTTCAACTACACAAACATCATCCCCTTTACCTTTATCCCTACAGGAAGGGCAATAATGATGTGAGTCCCAATCTGCCATAAAATGGTGACAACCTAAAGCTTGTTTCTGTCCTTTCTTAACTTGAATTTCCGCCATTTTGAAAATAATCAAAATGCAAAACTGTATGTAAGATGTTTGCTCTTCAACGACCAAAATAAAAGTGAAGAATATCAGGGAACTAGGGACGCAGGAGCATGCGCAGTACATAGTTATGTAATATAGACTGGTTCCCGATTAAATATTTTGTTTGAAATATTCGGGTTGGTCGTTGATGTTTGCTCACGCCAACATACAGCATTAGTGAGGATAAGGTAAGGGTATTTTACGCAATAAAAAAATCCCACTCTGTATGTTCCCCTATGTAGGTCACATACAGCATGTTGTGGATAATAAACAACTAAAATGATAGTAATCTAAATACAAAAGAAAAATCATACAGTATTGCTTTCAGTGGCAGTGCACCTCACATTAGGACAGACGGAGAGGATCTCCTGCATTTCTGATTCATTTCGAGGGAAATTCATATTGGTGGTTCATTTTTCTTATGATGGCAACAAATAATTTATCAAATTAAAGCAAAGATTTAATCAAAAGCTGGAAGATTGATAGCAAATATTAACTACTTAACCCTGGAGTTATTTTATTTATTTATTTATTTATCATACATAGAGTATACAAACAATTTAAATAGCACAAAAAAACAACAAAAAACAATGAATTCAAGTGAAAAGGAGAAACAATATATATATACACACACACATAGGGACATGCATATATTGAACTTAATACGTTTTCACACAGAAGAATTCCAACAAAGTGTTAAGATCTCCTGTTGTAAAACAGCTATTCGAAGGAAATACACAACTGTTACAAGTATACCTCATGTCTAATAAGCATTTGATGTTTACAACATATCTTTAATACTTGAAATTTGTATTGAATGTTCCCTATGTCCATTGATATTGTATATACTTCTTATGTGGTTTAAGGATTTACATACACTTGACCCACTGCCATTCACAACTAACAATTTACACATATGTATAACTCTATTAGTACTATGCATAACTGAGTTAAAAAATTTAACATATCTTCTGTGTATTTGAGTCTGTATAGACCAATCTTCAATGATTAATGGTAAGTATAAACTGTGAGTTTTATAACTAACATTCAACAGTTTTCTCACAATAACTCTCCAGGCTGTATATATTATATCTACTGATTTACTAGATAAATTCCATAAAACACACCCAAATAGGCTCAGACAAAAAGATTTAAGTAATTTGTACTTAACATGAACTGTACAAGAAGCAAAGTTTGAAATCACACACTTTGCTTTGGAGATAAAGTCATGTTTACACTGTAATGTATGTTCATTACCATTACTGACAGAAATTGGACAACCAAGGTGATTTGCACATTCAACTGATGTTATCGATGCATCATCAAATGTAATATTACATGGAGATTTGTCATCAGAGAACACCATAAACTGACTTTTTGTCGGATTGAATTTCATATCGAAATCTTTACCAAATTTTGAGACAATATCTAACATATTTTTCATACTAAATAATGTTGGTGCCAGTAGGGTACAATCATGTGCATAACAAAATGCTCCCATAAACATATTGCCAACATAGCAACCAACCCCACTTCTTTTTAGCCTTTCAATCAATTCATTCATATATAAACTGAATAACAGTGGTGAAAGGACACCCCCTTGTTTAACACCATTATAAACTTTAAATTCTTCTGAAGTACTAGTGCCCCACCTTATTTTCAAGCATGGTTTAGTATACAACTTTAGTAAGAAACGTGTAATTAATGGACACAAGTCCTTCTTAATAAGTAGTTTAAACAACTTTACAAAGTTAACTCTATCAAAGGCCTGAGAGGCATCTAAAAACATGGCATACACATCATTGTGATTTCTTCTGTAATATTCAACAGTCTCTTTAACAACAAATGTACATTTTGTGGTTGAGTGTGCACGTTTGAACTCAAACTGGTAATCAGAGGATTTAAGTGAATCTTGGTGTTTTATCAAAATAGCATTATCCAGTAGCTTACCTACAATGCTACTGAGGGTTATACTTCTATAGTTTGATGAGTCATTGAGGGATTTTCTTTTATTTTTAGGAATAGGCACTATAGTGCCACTGTATATGAAATTAGAATTTTTACTTTTTGTTGCAACATTGTTCTTTAGTGCTGATTAAGTGCCATAGAAGTTGTTTGGGATTAGAATTAGGATTACTCAAAAACTTAATAGGTTTACAGCAAAGTGCTATTAAATTAATAGAATTCATACCCTGGCATGTTTTCGCTAACTTTCATATTAATAGACTTATTCTTGTTCTTCAAATTTTCTTGTGACACAACTATTTGCCAAAACAAAACAAAAATTGTTAAATAAAACTAATTTCTAGGAATAAGAATTTATAATTTCATGGGAGATTTAAGACTTTTAAAAGGTTAAAATGACAAATTGGATGGAATAGGTCTATAAGAAATACAGGCAGCAGTAGTATTTTAGTTGTTCATCAACATGAATGTATAATTTGTAGAAAATGGTGTACTTTAACCAAAAAAGAAATGCAAGCTTTATAAGGAATAAATTGTTACATATCTTGCATTTCTTTTTAGCCGGTATATTGCAAACATATTTTTTATTGAATTTAAGACAAAATTCTTATCCTTAAAATTTTTCTAAGAATTTTTTCTAAGCTCATGCCTATATTGTAAGAGGATTCTTATTCTAAGAAAAAGAATGTTAGTAAATTTGAGTAAACATAAGCTATATTGTAAACTCTAGGTGTTTGTAAAACAAGAGTATCCTATTAAATAAGCGGGTCAAAGGATGACTCAAATTTTATGAAATTTTTAAGGTTTTCTTAATAGCGGTAACGATGAGCCATGTCTGTGTGTAGTCAAACAAATGGCAGTGATGATTGCAACTATAGAGGACAAATGTAATAAAGACTATATTTTAACCACCCCCTTCATTGGGTTAACTGTAATTTACTTGAGCTTTGACTAACCTGAAACTGTCAGACCCACCCTATACTTGAGGGCATCTTAAGGTAATACTTAATATAATTATTGCTATTATAGCTTCACTTATTAGTTATTACTATTATAACTTCACTCAAATTCTGTAGTATTTTGTAATGAGAGACTCAACTCGGTAAACACCTTTCTTGTCCCATTTGATATATAGCTGATGCTTGATGTTGGTTTCTCACCAACACCTGTGCTGAGAGGGGAATACAGCAGAATAGAAATTTTATTTTGCATGTTGATAGTCAACTTTGTTAAATCTGAGAAAGACAATAGAAAATATTTTGTCTTCCCAATCAGACTTATATGTCACTCCAGTAAAGCAAAATAATGCAGTAACAGTGGTTTTAAATGAAATACAAATGGACTATATTTTAAGAGTCATTGCTGCCCCACCAAAATTGTGTATCATAAAATATAAATATTTACAGATCTTGAGAAAATGTACCAGTATGAGAAAAAAACACAATGTATTTCTATTTTCAAAGACATTTATGTGGGTGTTCCACCACACGACTAAGGCTCCCGATTAAGGGTTTTGGGGGGTCGGTTTGAAATATTTGCTTAGTCCCAGGCTTCCTGTAAAGATCGGTTGTGGTCGGTTGAGGCCGTGTGAAAAATCAAACATGTTTGATATTTCACACGACTACAACCGATTCCTATTTCCCGCCGTCAACAAAATGTCCAGTCCCAGGCATCCTCAGGCCTCCTCAGACCCAAATTTACAGAGTCGGTTGTTGTCCCAGGCGTCCTGCGACCCTTAGTCCCAGACCTCCGTAGCTTAGTCCCAGGCGGCCGGTTCTTAATCCCAGACTCAAATATGATGCGTATGAATTTCATGCGTCTGAAAGTGAGTCGGTTTCATTAGTCCCCGGAAGCCTCAGACCGTCTGCGGTGTCCTGCGACCCAAAAATCAAGGTCTGGGACTAAGAACCGACTAAGGGTAACCGACCCTAACCGATCCAAACCGGCCTCCCCAGGACGCCTGGGACCACGCATTTTCAGTCTGCCCCAGGCGGCCTGGGACTAACAACCGATTAAGAACCGACTGTTTTCCGCGCGTTGGAAATTAAAACGAGGCAATGAGCAGGTCTGGGACTATATAAGCGACCGCGCACACATTCTCGTTGTTACTGACTGTTTGGCTACTGAGAGACATGTGTCACTGATTTGTAGGGGTTTTCAATTTTTATTTTACATTTTATATACTTGAGCTTAAGGCAAATTTCACAGTTAGGAGACACATTTTACTATTTTTTTATTATTTTGTCGACTGGATCATGAGAAAAGAGAAAGGAGGGAAGAGAGGAAGGAAAAAGATGGATGAGAGGGAGAAGGAAAGTCAAGTAGAGGAGAGGAGTGAAGTTATTACAGAAGAAGGAAGTGAGAGAGAGAGGAGGAGGAGATTCAGGAAGATCCAGCTATTGGGGAAGCTGTGGCAGAAGAAGAAGAGAGGTGTGAGGAAGATCCGGAGTGCCATTCTTCAGCCAAGAGAGCCAGGGTGTGTGCCACTTTTACAGACAGTGATGAAGTTTCCATTGTAGAATTCATCAAGCTGCACCCTGAACTGTATGACAAGGAACATTCACGTTTCCACGACAGGAACAGAAGAGAGGCTCTCTGGGCAGAAATATCTGCAGAACTTAAGCTCCAGCCCTTTGATGTGAGAAGGTGGTTTGAGTCCCAGCGAACCCGTTATGGAAAGCTGTCTAAGCTCCAATCTGGCCAAGCCCCGAGGGAGATGACCAAGAGACAGTCCTGGGTCTACCAACAGATGGGTTTCCTTAAAACCCACATCAGAAGAAAGGGGGCCAATAGAAGTTCAGGTTTTGAGGCCAGTCCAAATACCAGCAAGCAGGACGAATCACGTGGGTCAACTACTGACACAGAACACCTCGAGTCCAGTGTCCTGAGGGAGAGGAGTCAGTCCATCATTACATCAACACCCGTTTCAACTACAGACTCCAAGATTCTCGAACACTTTGAGCAGATGAGGACACTTATCTCAGGTTTTCTGCATCAGAAGTCAGACAGGCAGCCCTTCTTTGACTACGTGGCATCGGAGGCCGAAAAGATGACTCAAGAAGAATTTGAAGAATTAAAGGGCAAGATATTCAGAGATATCGAAAATATTAAGAGTAACCGCAGACGTCAGCCATTGCCCAGAAGATCAGCCACTGTTACCACGGAGTCCCAGAGGGTCGGCCTACTGCCAACAACCACTCCACAGGCGTCAAGTTCCACTCAAGCAGCAGCTAGCAGCAGTTTTGTGTACTATACACCAAGCCCCATTGGCTTCAGCAACCCTACATCTGTCCTAACTGTACAGGACGAAGGGAGCAGACACAATCTGAGTGGAATCTTAAGCCAGCTACCAGATCTGACATCAACACAGATCGTCGAGCAGCCTCAGCAGCAGCAGCAGCAGCAGCAACAACCGCAGCAGCAGCTCTTTACTATCACCACTTCAGCACCGCCTCAACAGCAGCAGCAGCCTCCTCAGTAGCCATCCAGTCAGGGCGGGTCTTTGACCTGCAATGCCCTTTTCAGGGCCACCAAATCTTCCAAAAACAATTATTCAGCTACGTGTTCTTCCAATTCCCCTCCCAAAACAAAAAAGTTCAGTACAAATACTTATCACAAGAAAAAAAAAATTAAAGTCCAACACTTACACCACCCCAAACATGAAACAAATAACCCATGGTACTACACATAACCAAAAAGGCCACATAAAAAAATATTAAAAGTAACTCCCAATATGGCCATTAATCAGCCCATTTTTAGATTAAAATCCATGGGATAGTTTAAAATCTGTAATTGAAAAGTCCAACACTTGCACCTTCCCTAGAGTTAAAAGGCATAATTACATACTTACCAACCCACAAACAGACAAACCCAATACCAAACATAACCCCCAAATAACAAACCCAGTACCAAACCTAATACCCAACTACCCCAAAAAAACCCAACCCCAGTAACCACCAACCAACAAACACCCAAACCCAAAAGTAAATAGAACCCATGCCAACGAACTGACAAACTATTTAGCAAACACAATCCCCCATTATTGAAAGCAAAACTAGTTCCATGGTTATATTTTCCAAATTTTTGTGATTAGAAATGAATATTTAAAATTGAATATTTCCATAAAAAAATTTCTGCTACAAATAAGTTTCCCAGCCATGAAAAAAGAAAAATGTTTAAATTATGATGTGGATTTGAAAATATATAAAATAATTATTCAATTTAGGATATTATGTGTCACTTTGTGTTTCGCTTTTGTTTAACAGTGGGTTTGTCTGTTTGTTGGGTGAGTAAGTTGTGTTTGTCTGTTTGTCTGTCTGAACAAGTTATGTTTGGCATGGGGTTTGTCTGTTTGTCTGTCTGAACAAGTTATGTTTGGCATGGGGTTTGTCTGTTTGTCTGTCTGAACAAGTTATGTTTGGCATGGGGTTTGTCTGTTTGTCTGTCTGAACAAGTTATGTTTGGCATGGGGTTTGTCTGTTTGTCCGTCTCGGCAAGTTATGTTTGGCATGGGGTTTGTCTGTTTGTCCGTCTCAACAAGTTATGTTTGGCATGGGGTTTGTCTGTTTGTCCGTCTCGACAAGTTATGTTTGGCATGGGGTTTGTCTGTCCGTCTCGACAGGTTATGTTTGGCATGGGGTTTGTCTGTTTGTCCGTCTCAGCAAGTTATGTTTGGCATGGGGTTTGTCTGTTTGTCCGTCTCAACAAGTTATGCTTGGCATGGGATTTGTCTGTTTGTCCACATAGCTGATTAATTGTTTTTGGAATATTTGGTAGTCCTGAAAAGGACTGTTATAGTTAGTCCTGAAAAGGACTGTTTACTGCAACAGGACTTATATTCTGCCATCTTGCCAGGCCACTGCTCCCTCATTATTGAAGTAGTCCTTCAGGTAATCCCTCTGTCTTTTGGCCTCTCTAGCAGGGTTTCTGTCTTGGCCACCACCAGCAGCACCACCAATCAATCCACAATCACCAGGCACATCATCATCATCATCATCCCCCCCAGGCTGCTGACCAGCAGGTTGACCTTGATACTGGCTTCTGAGTATATTGTGCAGAACCACACAGGTCATGACCACTTCTCTAACTGTTTCTGGGGGTAGTTCAATGGTGGTCCTCATGACTCTAAATCTTGACACAAGGATGCCAAAAGCGTTCTCCACAACTCTCCTGCCCCTTGATATTCTGTAGTTGGCAATCCTTTCCTCCCTTGTTAACAGCCTTCTGCCATAGGGTTTCATGAGCCAGGTCTTCAGGGCAAAGGCATCATCTGCCAAAATGAAGTAGGGGACATCTCTACCACCCTGTGTTATAGGAGCTGGGTCAGGGAAGCCTATCCTGCCATCTTCAATCCTCCTCTTCAGCTGAGAGGCATTAAATATCTGGGCATCTGAGCAAGACCCTTCTGTACCCACATCCACCCATCTGAATTTGTACTGCCCATCTACCAAGGCCAACATGACAATGGAAAAGAACCCCTTGTAGTTGTGGTAGAGGGCTCCAGAGTTCTTGGGTTTCTTCAGGGCCACATGCTTTCCATCCAGGGCTACCAGGGCATGTGGAACATTCCACCTGATCCTGAATTCCCTTTCCAGTTCTTTCCACTCATCTGGAGTAGTAGGACATTTGAGGTACTCTCTGGTGAACTCATCCTGGATGGCCCTGCAGACCTCTGGTAGAAACTTGGAAATGGTGGATCTGCCAACCCTGAACTGACAGGATAATGATGTGTATGACTCTCCAGTGGCCAGATATCTGATGGTGAGGGCTAACTTCTCCCCAACACTGATAGGAGCTCTGTAGTTGGTGGCCTGCCTGGCTAGACGTGGTTCCAGTCTGGTCTTCATCATTTCAAAGAATTCTGGGGTCATCCTCATGTAGTTGGTGAATCCTGGAATGTCTGTGGCATACAGATCAGCCATAATGTTGTGGTAGGCCCCCCTCTCCTCTCTCTGCAGTAGCCATGGCCTGACCCACATGTTGTGCCTTCTTCTAGGTCTCTGTATGGGTGCTGGTGGTGCTGGTGGTGGTGGTGGTGGTTGCTGTGCTTGACGTAAAAAATGGAAATACATGATTATTTGTAACTGAATAAAAACCAAAAAAGCCCTAAGTTGTTGTTGAATCTGTCTTCCATTAAAAGGTGGCATCCTGCTGTGTTCCTAGAAAAGCAATGGTGATTAGATCGCAAATTTTATATATATATACCCAGAAAATCCAGCAACTTTGCAAAACAATAATCGGGGATCGTGGTCTGGGGAGGCCTGAGGAGGCCTGAGGACGCCTGAGGACGCCGGTAGTTAATCGTGTGTTAGTCGGCTCTTAGTCCCAGGAGGCCTGAGGCGTCCTGGGACCCAGTCGGTTTGTGTCCGACAGGATCGTGGTTGAAACCGACCCGAAAACTGGCTTAGTCGGTTCTTAGTCCCAGACCAGTCGGGGACTGTCTGCGGCCGCCTGAGGCGTCCTGAGGTGTCCTGAGGCGTCCTGGGGACGATCTGTTCTTAATCCCAGACTTCAGTACCGACCCAGTATTCCCGCCCATTTTTGTCTTTTTTCAACCGACTGTGCACGATTAAGGGTCGCCGACAGGATCGGGGCTTAATCTTTTGGTGGAACAGGGGCATTAGAGTATAGTGGATAAAATGATTCGGAACCTTAAGAAGAGGGCATGACGGCATTATGGTATACAGACTCTTCCAAAAATTGGGTCGAAGTTCAAGGTGTAGGGATTCCACATTCTTCAGATATGGAGGAGCTGCTTAGTCAGCACTAATCTGACATTTTATTGTATCTCTAGATGAAAGCTGTGGGGTATAGTGATTTAGAAAGATTGTTACATTTCCACACATACAGAGATCTGCCTGAAATGATATTTCGGACAGAGCTTTCAAATTTGGAATGCGAATACATGTCACGGGGGAGGGGGACTTGAACCCACGAGCTCTCAATCTAGTCCCTCACAATCTGCCAGGTGAACTATAAGGGAAATCCCTGCTATCTAAGCTATAGTAATGATTTTATCACTTTTTGGGTTGTGTCATGGTAAATACCTGTTTGTAGGAGGAAACTTATCTTGAAAATTCAAGGTTTTATGGGCCATTGAACAGAAGATGGATATTGATGGAAGAAACAAGTAATTTTCATCTTGTGTTTCTACCTTGACATTTCAAGGTATTTTAGAGTAGTACTTTTTCATGAATTTTGATGAATAAATTTGAGCCATTCAATGTGATGGTAATTCATGGTTTAACATGATATTTCAAAGTGACACTGGGTAATTCATGGTCAAAAGCACCATGACAAACCTTGGTTGTTTCATGCTTTTTCATGAAATTTCAAGCCCCAAAAAGTGTTGATTTTTATTATATATAAACAGGAACAAGAAGTCTTTTTCTTTCTGTCAGTGGCCCTGACCTTTAAGGTCATTGGTGACGATTGTTTTCATATTTGGGCCTGATTCTGATACTCTATAGAATAGATATCTTCCATGAATCTGCTGAAATTTTGTTTTCTGCTTTAGCCCCCCAATTTTCAAACTTCTGGCAGATTGTTTTGAAATACTTTAAGAAAAATGAAGAGACCTGAGCAAATAATGCCAAAAAATAAGTTAGGTAATAGAAAGTCACTTGTTGATGTACTAGAATTTATTGCAAGTCAGTTAATTCCCAAAAGCAAGTAAGTTATTTGAGGAGGTTAGGATGCAAAAAAAAGCAGTTTAGGAAAACATGGTTTATAAATCAAGTCGATAAATCGATTTATAATTGTAATAAATAGTATTATTATTAGATAGGCAGGCATTCCCTAGCTCATTATTGAAGGAATAATACACAAATAGCATAGGGTTATGCAGGATTTTACAACGAATAGCTATATTAGTAAGACAAAGGCGGCGAAGCCTGAGTGTTTCTAATGAGCTATGAGTTGTAAAACCCTCCATAACCCCACGCTGGGAGTGTGTTATTCCCATTCTAACATGACATTTCATATTTTTCACATTTATTCCTTGTTTTCTTACTGTTTTGATGAACATTTGTAGTTTACATTTTTTGTAATTTGACTTTTAAAATGTGAAGTTGGATTATCGCCCACCTATGTAAAACCACATATTCTGGGGAAATCCCAAACTGAAAGTATTCTCATTATCGGCTGTTCCATCAATTGGACAACTTCTAAAGTAGGAGAATGGTAAAGTAAAAAAAATTGCAAAAGCTGTAAAATTTAGAAACAGCTATTTTATTTTATGAACAGACCAGAAATATTTTACTTATCACAAAGAGAATGAAACAAAACATTAAGCCATACATACATAAATATCTTATAACTAATAGAAGTAAGGTAACAAAGCTATAGTTTTACAGCATTTTTATATATCTGTTTCAACAAAATTAAACAGTACAGTGATATAGTTTATTGTAGCTGAAAAAAAGTTATGGACGATGTATCAATTATTTATGTATTTTTTTTGTAATATTTCCTCCTGAAATGGTTGCATCCTGAAACATTTTTATCGGATATTCCCCTGCCACAGAAATCTTGGTGTTATTTGTTGTTTCTGAATATACAATTTGGTTTATATCTCCTTTTCCATAGTCAAAGAGAATTTGGCTCATTTCCTTTCTTTTTCTGTTGCTACTCAGGCCCAGGCGAATCAAACTCATTTTGACCATGGATGTCCATGGATATCCATGGATGTCCAGGGGCACAAGTCCATGGTAGTCCATGGATAGCCATGTTTTGTTAAATGGCATCATGGTCAAAGACCATGGACGCTGACCATGGTCAGAGTCCATGGTCTGCACCATGGACTTTGCAGCTTTTACCACGGACTTTGACCATGGCCAAAGTCCATGGATAACTGACCATGGTCTAGTCCATGGTCTGACCATGATGCCATTTAACAAAACATGGACATTCATGGACTCGGACCATGGTCATAGGTCATGGACTTTCACCATGGACTCTCATCATGGTCAAAGTCCATGGTATCAATAACCATGGTCTAGTCCGTGGACTTTGATCATAGACTCTCACCATGGCCAAAATCCATGGACTTATTAACCATCATTTAATCCATGGTCTTTAACCATGATACTTTATTTTAACAAAACATGGACATTCACAGACTTAGACCATGGTTATAGTCTATAGACTTTATTGCTTCGATCATGGCCTTGACCATCACTAAAGTTATCATGGTCAAATTCCATTGACTCATTAACCATGGTTTTTGACGATTACACCATTTAACAAAACACCATGGACTTGTGTCAAAGACCATGAACTCTGGCTATGGTTAAACTTCATGCAGTCACTTACACTGGTTTAGTCCAATTGTTCGTGATTTCTCATGATGCAATTTAACAAAAAAAACAGACATCCATGGATTACCATGTGCTTGTGCCTCTGGAAAAACATGAAATCACAGACAAAATGGTATCCACTGTCAGAGTCCATGGACTTACATATGTTTAAGAATTTCAAAGTCAATGACAATCATTGACATGACTATAGATTACCAAAGATCAAACTATTGTATAAACTGCTTTAATGACACTATTTTATTATTTTAGATTACTCTTTTATTGTGAACAAAGATTTATTAAACACATCATATTTTAAGAGAATAACATATAAGAAAATGTTTTAATGCTTTTGAATGTGGATAAAATTGTCCCTCTATATCATTTCATATCTGGTTTAAATGTTTTAAATGTTCTTAAACTGGCAGGTCACTTCTTATGTTGTCTCATCAAAATTTTTTGAACAGAATGCACTTTTTCAGTGATTACTTTTGAAGCAAGTCCTTCAAATTTCTCTTTCAGCAGCAACACCATGGCTGAGTACAGCCTCAGATCAAATGCAGGCTTTGCCAAAAGTTTTGAATTACTTGCTTTCCCAGATACGCTGTGGTTGAGAATGTACTCTTCTGAGAAGAGCTTCAGTAAGAGGATCTTCACTGCATCATACACCTTGTCAGTGTGGCTGATGCAGTCCTGCAGTGCTGATCTTTTGTGCCCATTATATATATTCTCAGTCTCTGACAGACTGCTTTCACATGGTGCTGGGACTGGAATGGCTGCATTAGAGTCCTGGGCAGTGGCACTCTGACTAGCTGTACAGGATGATGCCACATGTGCAGGAGTCAACTCCTGTCGACCTTCTCTGAATTTTCGCCTCAACCGCCTTACCTCATCTTTGATGTTGGTCATCTCCAGTTGCAGTTCCTTGAACTTTTTTTCACAGCTGGAAATAAAAAAGCTAGTTTTGTTTACTACGATCTTTTTAAGGCCATAACTCTTTTATCATAACATTAAATATTACACATGCTATTATTAATTTTACATTAAATTCTGATAGTTTTTAAACATATCTCTTAGAGAAACAATATTCAACCAGAATTACTTTGAAATGGGAAGATACAAAAAAAAACACATTAGTTAAAGTGAAAGGTATTCTAAATGTAAAAAAAAATGGATTGAAAACAATTAATATAAATTAAATTCTTACTCAAAACTACATCTGACTGGAATCTGGCCTTCACTTAGGACAGTATCTTCTAATGTAGGCTTGCGAACCTTTTTCAGTACCTCATCCACTAGGTCTTTACTGGATGCAGCCTCTACAATGACATATAGATTAAAGTGGCACTGAAAAATATCCATATAATTATCAGTTAATTTTTGATGATGCAGGGGAACTAAATTTTACCCGAGTTTGTAAATGAAGGAGTACATATATATGCAATAATTTTATAACTTAGCAAAAACATGTGTCTCTTAAAATAAGTTTAGTTATGGAAAATGCCGCTCGCTGTATTGTGAGTCAGTGGTGTATCCCCAAACATAACAAACATGTGGAAGCAATAATAAAAGACATAGAGGCTGAAGATTCCTGAATTTATAAGGATTTTTAAGTTTGGATGTCATTTGACCTTGAAGGTGGGGCCCAAGGTCAAATCTGACCACATGAAGATTCCCAACCCATGATTTCCTATAAGTTGGTTTCACATTGCAAACCTCTAGGACCAAAATTAAGCGAGTTATAAGCACTTTAGGCTTTGGCTATTGTCGTGTAACATAGAAGAAGGGCCCAAGGTCAAATCTGACCACATCTGAAGATTCCTAGCCTATGATTTCCTATGTGTTGGTTTCACATTTCAAACCTCTAGGACCAATAATAAGCGAATTGTAAGCACTTTTAAGTTTTAGCTATCCTCGTTTGACCTTGAAGGTGGGGGCCAAGGTCAAATCTGACCACATCTGAAGATTCCTAGCCCATGATTTCCTATGGGTTGGTTTCACATTTCAAACCTCTGGGACCAATAATAAGCGAGTTGTAAGCACTTTTAAGTTTGGCTATCCTCATTTGACTTGAAAGAGGGGCCCAAGGTCAAATTTAACCACATCAGAAGAATCCTAGCCCATGATTTCCTATATGTTGGTTTTCATATTGCAAACCTCTAGGACCAGTAATAAATGAGTTATAAGCACTTTTGCAATAGTTTTCAATTTACAACTGATTTCCTCAACAGTGAGAATGTGAAAGTAGCTATTACTCCACTATGAAATGAGCTACAGATCTGCAATTTTACTATGTTATAGCTTACCCAAAAGTAGCTTGATAACATATTTAAACAAAATTCTCTAAATGCAATAGTTTTCAATTTACAAATCAATTTGTTTTAGGTTTTTGACTCCCAAGAGCATAATTTTGACTCCGAGCCTTAAAATAGCTATTACTCGCTTGATTTTGATCCCAGGCCTACAAAAAAGATTGTGAGACGTCATACCCACTAATTCCTGCACTAAATATAAAATAAACTGAAAGAAACTGTGCCCTACAGCTTGAACACAAGCAATAGTCAAAATTAGTAAAAAATTTTGATGTTTTTGACTCCCCCGAGCATAATTTTGATTCCTGGGCTACCAAAATAATAGGGTGGCCAGATCTCTGCCATAGCAAACCACTTGCAAAGTTTAAAAGAAATGTAGCTTGTAGGTTGAACACAAGATAATCTCTGCGGACCTGGATCATGACCATGCGTGGTCCACAGTATCCGCGCTTTTTGGGAATACAATAACAGTCTGTGTGTTGAATTTTTTAACCTAGTTTTTATTGAACCTGGTTAAGGTCCTCAATGTGAGTACATATAGATAAAATGTGTAGAAAAGTGTCAATTTCAGCATGTTTTTCACTAGACTATAAATGGCCCTAATTTCTCAATTGATAGTCAACTTGTTCGAAGATTTTGATGGGAGGAAAGTGCTTGTGAAATTATGTTGATCTATATCTTGGACTTTTGAGAAAATTTGTTGTAAAGGAAGTACAAGAAAAAATGTTTTATCCTCTAACCTACAAAACGGTCAAAGGTCAAATTCATACCTCTCCAAAATTTGTCTCATACTTATGCATGATAACTACTGTAAAATCATGTTCATAGGAGATATTCAGCTCTTAAAATACTGCAGCGGCAGTGTGGCAGTATAGGCTATCTTGAAGACTGGGAGCAAAATCAAAGAAGCATCCCCCTTTTCATGGGATGCTTAATTGTATTCACTGGATACTAGTGTCTAAAAACCTTTTATAATAAATTTATTGAATTTAGATCTTTATATTTTCTGGTCACTTACAAAGTGTGAACATACCTGGCATGGATGCAGTTTTACGCTTTCTAGGAGGAGTTATACTGGGTATATCTACTTCATCCAATGTTGTCTCACCCAGACCACTGCTTGAAACTGAACTTCCAACTTCTAAAATGTAAAAGTGTGATGTTTAAAATGAATAAATTTGTGTGCAGCTTTTTAATATATCCAAATAAAATATTTACACATATTTATGATATGCTGAAGCTAATAGTATCTGTAATCCCACTCCTGTTCACATTATTGTCCACCCCTCAAAATACATGAAATATGCATAAAATGCCCTTAATACAGGATTCACAACAGAAACTGTGATGACCTGATAGTCATATGTTTGTTTTCACCCATGGTGTCCGGATGGGCGGGCGGGCAGGCGGCAGGAAAAAGTTTGTCCGGGCTGTATCTCAGATACCATAAGGTGTAGGAAGTTCATACTTGGTAGGGACATTGGTCAGGATGTGTAGTTGTGCAACGTCATCGTATGACCTTGATTTAACCTTTGACCTTGCTGTAGTGACCTTGACCTATAAAATCTGGTCCGGGCTATAATTCGCAAACCGTAAGGTGTAGGAAGTTGATGCTTGGTAGGGACATTGGTTAGGGGTTGTAGGTGTGCAACATCATGGTGTGACCTTGATTTAACCTTTGACCTTGCTGTAGTGACCTGGACCTATAAAATCTTGTCCGGGCTATAATTCGCAAACCGTAAGGTGTAGGAAGTTGATGCTTGGTAGGGACATTGGTTAGGGGTTGTAGGTGTGCAACATCATGGTGTGACCTTGATTTGACCTTGTCGTAGTGACCTTGACCCTTGAAAATCTTGTTGCACCTTTGGGTCTGTCTTTTGATGCAGATTAAACACTGTTAAGGTCATATTAGAATTCATTAAGAATTTTACTTTTACAACTTCCCATTGTAACAGATTTCATCAAGTTAGCCACAGATTTTGCTTCAACACCACATATAAGCATTCATTGAATGTATTACCACTTCTGTATGCATGGTAATATTCAAAACATCTAAACCATAATTTTGCCATGCCAGATGTAGATAAAGTACATGCATTATCTTTCTTTTAGACATTATTTTCTCTATTTAAACATTGTTTAGACCTTTATATAACTGACAGTTCTCTGAAAGTATCCTGAATTTTGTACTGATACAGTACTTCTATATCTCAAGGTGTTAAAAATATTTCCCTAAGCTGTGGGGTACGGGCATCTCTGATGCTATTTTTTCAAATTTCCCTTGAACTCTACTTAGTGATTATGAAACTATGTCATAGAGTGTTTTTTAAGAGGAGTCATTAGTATTGAAAATAAACTACTTGTAAATTTTCAATTATACATACCTTTGGTCTTGTTTCCCACAGGACAAGAATTTTCCTTTTCTTCTGCTGACCTTTGACTATTCACTACTGCCACATCATCTGCTGGTTCACTTGACACTGCTTTGTTTACTTCTTTTCCTATTTTAAAATGACAAATTCTTAGTTGATTGACATTTTGATAAATTAAGTATGCAAAAGCAGGTTGTATTTTAAATACAGCCTAATTCAACAAAAAAGGTAAATTACACATTTTGCTCATAATTGTATCTTACACCTAATAGGTGGAATGCTATATAGTCACATTTTTACTTCAAAAGTGTAGCTCTGCTGGAAGAAAAAAGTGTAAATTTATAGGGACAAGTAATACAAATAGTAGTTCTTGAAAGATTAATTTTTCAAATATGAAAAAAGATAGAACAACTTTCGACAGAGATATTTTTCCACAAACTGTAGAACCATTGTATTTAAAAATGAAACTGTTAATTACCTGTATGTAATATTTGGCAAGGCAAAAACATAATTTTCAAGAAGTAAAACTCACAAGTACAGGTTTATTTTGTCATGCTAGAAAGTGTACTGTCGAATTCACTTAACATTTTGAATACTCTACTACCATATTTATCTGTACAAACACATTAATCTTCCCCTCAGCTCATCCTTTGCAAAGTTCATATTTCGGGATTCAACAGGCTGCACCTTTGTGATTCTGGGATTCCGAAAAAGATGTGCTTCAGTACTTCCCCAATTGAATATTTTTATCTGTAAAAGTTGACCCCCTCCCTTTTTTGGAAAAATGCATCACCCTCAGGGTGTTTATACAGATAAATACAGTAAGTGAATCCAAAAAGAAGTATCATTCCAAACAATAGTTTCAATAGGTGTCAAGGTATTACCTGTTGAGGCAGTTTTATATCCATTTGCTTCCGTTGTTCGCCCTACAAGAGTGTCACTTGGATTAATTTTCCCCTCAGCAATGCTGTTTAACCGAGCTTTGTCATCTGAAAAAAGGTTATTGAGGTAGTCTGATAGCCTGAGAAATCACTGATTTGATTAAAAAGATGGTTGTCCATCATATCTAATGAGAGTATACACAATTTTATATCATATATATTTAACAATAAAAAGGATAAGGCTATCTTTGCTTTAAAATACAGGGACACAAATATCTGAGTTTTATAAGAAGTAAGAAAAAATCATACTGTCCAGGACAATTTATTTTTCTGGTCCCATTCCCTAGCCATGATTCAGTATATAATCATTTCCTACATCTTTAATATTATATTATATTAAAAGATAGAAATAACTTTTTCAATTGCACGGTTTCCTTTTTGTACAATTTAGCATAGATATTATATACAAATTATGATTGGTTCAACAATCTAACTTCTGACATGTATTTTTAAAAAAGAATGATGAAGTTAAAAATTATTTATAGCATTAAATATGTACATATTTAGAATTGTATAAATAAAATTGCAAATAAAAGCATTGACAAATCATTAAACCTTCATAAATGTGAAGCTACAGCAACTTGTAGGTGGGAATTTAATAGACACGATTTCAAAAATGTTTTTGCTGTAAAGATTTTATTGGTAGTTATTTATCTACTATATGTTTATTTCATTTACTGATATATAATATTTATACAGATCCTTTAAACACAAACATTCTTACTTTCCTCAGCAAAATAAAAAATACATACCTGCAGTCCCAATAGCGATAATGTCAGCTTTGTACTCCCTGGGTCCAAATTTTGCCAGGACTCTATCTCCAATTTTATAATCATCATACTCTCTCCTTGGAGAAAGTATACTGGACATGCTTTTAACACTACTTTTTCCTTCCCTTATTATATTCCCACAATCATCCAAGATGAGCCAATCCAAAACAACAAGTGGAACACAAGTAGACATTGTAGACAGTAAATGTTGAACAACAAATATAATTTTTACTATGATTCTATGGAAATAATTCCAATAACACAAAATTCTTTGTTTCAAAAAAACTGTAAATGGCTTGGCTTGGCTTTCCTCAAATCTCCTGAGAATAGATTTGGAGCCAAAATCCAGCAAATGGAAATAAAGAACACAGACACTCTCTGGTACATGAGCACACTTTTTCAACCCTTATAGCATTTTGGCAATTAGTTAAGATTGCCACTCCTTACATACATATATACAGCAAAAAGTTTTGTTAAAGTAAATTCATAACTCAAAATTTAAACAAAAATAATATACTGATGTATAACTCTCACATTAGATGGTTAATCATAAAATGTATATATATTATTTACTGATCATTCACATATTAGATATACAGAAAAGTTCATACCACATATTTTCTTACACTTTAAGGTAAACTTAATCAGGTTTAATGAGATTATGTGACAAGCAGATTCATCCTGGAGTAACTTGTAAACTTTGTGCCCAAAAGTATATTAAGTTCAATAATAATTATCACATTTAGGTGGAATAACTGGATATATGAAAGATAAATGCTGTAGTGATCAATATATATTTCCTATTCTAAACTGAAAAACTTCATAGTATAAAGACATAAGCATAATTGAAAATATCTAAACTGAGGCCAACTTTCTCCAGCTTTTTTCTCATTTTGAGTTCTTGTTACCCCTAATTATCTGGACATAATATCCAGGTAACAGGTTACCACACACAGCACAAGACAGACCAGCTTACAATGGTTCACTGGCCATCCAGCTGTGTGTTTATCAACATTGCTAGCCTTCCTCCAAGACTCTCTTGTATATTTAAAGAAAATTATCATTTCTATGAAAGCTACAACACATATATTTGACAAAATAATATCCGTAAAATATTTTTCACAGAGAAGTAAATGTTCATGTGCAAAATACCTTTGCAAACAAGCCAGCAAATGTGACTTGATTCCTTATAAAGCAAGAAGCAACTCAAACTCAGTTATTCACTTGAGTTTTGTCCACAAAGTAAACCATTTCATAATACAACTAATAAAATGGTACAAATTTATAAGATGCAAGATAATATTGATAATTTGTTCAATTATGAGATAAAGGTTTAGTTATAGTGCAAACTATATAAATATTTTACCATTTGGCAAAAAAATTATACAGACAAAATTGTGCATTATGAAAGAGATTTCTTTAACATATGTCATATTAAAATAGTGGTTAATAATAATATCTTTATGTTTTAAATTCATATTTGCAGAATTCATATTGAAAGAAACCAAAAAGAAAACAAAAACACTTCAAATAAGAAAATGCCATATAATCACTAGTTTACATTCCCAATTATATAGTTTATTTGGAACCTATCTTTTAAGTTCCGCTGAACAGTCAGTTCAATTATAGATAATTATAACTGATTAACTTCCCCAACAAGAAACTTAAGAATTGTTGCTGTCTTAGTGTACAGAATGATTTTTCTCACTTTTCCATGAGTTAAGTTCCCGCAAACAGTTAGTTAACAAATTTATTAAAAAGAGGAGCCCTTTAGAAGACTATTCAACTGTGTCCAGCACATTAGTTTCAAAATTTTCCATCATACTGGCATTTACCATGTGTATATATGTTGAGGTTTCTTTGAAAAGCTTGTTACTTCATATTTTCATTGGTAACATGATATAACTAAAATGAAAGATATAGGCAGTGGATAATAGGCTTTAATATTTGGATTGTTTTTAACAAATTGTGTCACAATGGAAGCAGACGCAATCTCAAAGGAAAGCTTTTACAAGAAAAGGAAAATAAATAGTAAAGTTAACTTCCAGTGCAATATATGTACTTCTATACTGAGTACAAAGCAGAGGATATTTACCCATCTTCATAAGAAACACCACAAAAGTAAGTCTAAAACTGTTATTTTGATATTCAAAATGAAATTAATATTAAAATTATATCAGTTTATTTATTGTGTAAAATATGAATCAGTATTAATTTATCAATTAATCTTTGTGAAAAAGTTAATGTTTCATGCACATGTCATTCATCTGTGGCTTTTAACATCTATCAGTACAATTGTTTGTGTTTCTGTTGATATTGTTCCTGTATTAATGATTTTATTTTACTGTAATTCACTTGGATTAATTGCTAATAACTGATTAACCATTAAATTTTTAGCATGATAACCAACTTTAACCTTATGAAGAGTAATTTAAAATGTGACTTTGACACTGACATTTATAACTTGGGCAACAAAGTCCCCACAGCCACCCCATAATGCTTAATATTTTTCAGGCCCATTAAAGAGAGTGTACAAAAAGTATACAGAAGACATACAGATTCCGGTCCCAGTGAGAACAGCCTTTCGTCATGCTGCTGTGCACAAGTCAGCATTCTCAACTAGTGGCAGAGTTGAATCTGATATGACAGGACAGAATAAAAATTCAGCTGGTGATGTAAGTTCTGAATCAAATTACCAACCAGGCTTAGTATCTGTGAAAGACAGCTCTGATTCAGATGATAATGATGTCAAACAAACCACTTCAAACTCACATGTCACTCAAACAGAGGCCTCTGGTGACAGTCCTGTTCACTGCTGTGAATTTTCTCGAAATGTTGAGAGTACATTAGATCCATCTGACAACAGTCTAACAGAACAAAGTTCTGGAAGCTCATTTGACTCATCATCAGAAAATGATTCATCATACAGTTCCCCTTCAAAAATGACAGATTCAGAGGAGTCTGACCAATCATCAGGGTCATTCACAGAAAGCATGTTCACAAGTGGGACAGACATCTCACAGAATGAAACACAAATCCTGTGTGTCTTGTCATATATACTTAGGTACAACCTGTCTGGGACTGCATCCAAAGATATTTTAAAATTGCTGCCATTACTCTACCCTGGAACTAGTAATCTTCAAAATATTACTTATGAACAACTATCATCAGTGATCAGTGATACCAGCTACAAGACAGTACATTATTGTAATATTTGTTCTGCTAGGTTTCCTGAGGATCCTGACAAATTTTCTTGTTCAACCAATGGATGTACTGGTTATAGGTACAAGGGACCATTAAGTTCACAGATGAAAAAATATCGCCAACCCAATAGTTGTTTTGTGATCGCTGACATTAGAAAACAGTTGCAGTATTTGTTTCAAAGAAAGAATACATGGAAATCAGTTCAAGAAACAAAACAGAGAGTTACTGGGTCTGACAGAGTACCAGTTATGACAGACATTGTTGACAGCAAATACTATCGCACCTTATGTGGAAAAGGTGAATTTTTACATAGCAGTGATAATATTAGTGCAGTTTTCAATACTGATGGTATTCCACTTTATTCATCATCTAATGTGAAACTATGGCCTGTTTTTTTGGCTATTAATGAGTTACCTCCTGCAGTCAGGTTTGCCAGGGAAAATATGATTTTAGCTGCAGTGTGGCAGGGGAAAAGTAAACCACCCTTTTCACAATATATGTGTTCTTTTGGTGAAGAGATGTGCAAGTTATATTCTGAGGGATTTCCAGTATCCATTCCTGGGAATTCTACAGTTTTCACTGTGAGGTTAGGTGTTTTTCTTGCAACCATGGATCTTCAGGCCAAAGGGTATGTTTTGAGCATGACGATGCACAATGGGAAGTATGGTTGCAGCACATGTGAAGAACCAGGTGAAACTGAGAAACAAGGCAAGGGCTTTGCACGCCATTATCCTTATCGACCACCTCATGCAAGAGCGGAGATTCGCAATTCAGATGATGTAAAATATGAAAAGGGGCCAAATTCAACTTCATCTCAAAGAGTCAAAGGTATCACGGGAATGTCTGGACTGGCTGTAATGCCATGGTTTGATGTGGTTCTTGGCATTGTGCCTGACTACATGCATGGTGTATTACTAGGTGTGACAAAAACTCTAATGCATAAATTCTTTTCTCCAACAAACATCGGCAAGCCATATTTTGTTGGGAAGTATCTGAAAAAAATTTCAAAACGCTTGCAAGGTATGTGTCCTCCTGACTACATTGAACGCATGCCACGTGATTTAGAAAAAAATTACAACCATTTCAAGGCCTCAGAGCTGCAGTCATGGCTATTATTCTATGCACTCCCTTGCTTAAAAGGCTACTTGCGAGAGGATTATCTGGAACATCTATCTCTGTTATCTGAAGGGATTCATCTGCTTCTTGGAGATGCAATAACGGAAAATGAACTAATAAAAGCTGAAAACTTGCTGGATTCTTTCTACGCCCAGTTTGCAAATCTCTATGGAAAAGGATCATGTGGCTTGAATGTCCACAATATTGGTGCACACTTGACATTTTATGCAAGAATGTGGGGACCTCTTTGGACCTGGAGCTGTTTTGGTTTTGAAGATTGGAATGCTGCTCTCTTGCAGTCTGTGCATGGTACAGGGGATGTAACAAGGCAGTGCCTCCAAATGAAAGAAATACAACTTAAACTAAGCTCAATTGATGTTGATTCTATACCCAATGATGCCACTAGGTCATTCCTTAAAAGAATGACCAAAACAGGAAAGATGTGGAAATCAGTACAATCTGTGAATAATGTTAAAGTGGCAGGAAGTCTTCTGAAAATGCATGATTTGCCTTGTGAAATCATTACAGCAACTGGGACTGATAATATTAAAACTCTCAGGAAATGTGCCAGAGTGAGATTAAACAATGAGAAACTGTATTCAAAGCTGTACACTCGAATGAAAAAACGCATTTGTTATGTGGTACGCTGTAAGAATGGTGACATTCGAGAGATTTTATATTTCATTATTAACCCACTGCTCAATTCAGTTTATGCACTGGCTCACAAAATCCAGGTTCATTCAGATAGTTTCATATGTGACATTGGTCCTCAACATATTATAAGAGTCATGAAAACAACTGACCAAGTTATTTTTCCTGTTGAAAATATTATAGAAAAAGTGTTTTTCATGGATGTTGATGACAAAAGTTACATAGCATGTGTTCCCAATAGAATAGGTCATGGTGTGTTCAAGTAGATTCAATTTATTTTTGAATATTTGTTGGCAGTGTACATGATGGCAAAGGGGAGGCATACATAATTATCAGTTGTGTATTTCTGCAAAAAAAACTACTGGTTTATAATTTTTCTCATATATTTGTAGTAATATTTAAAACAATGATATCACTTAATGGGTGTATTTGGAAAAATGTCACACTTGACTGATTACTTCAAAGATTTATGTATGTACTCTCACCTGTGGTCACTGATGAATGACCAAATTACGATTTTACGTTGTCCACATGTAGGTATTTTTTCTCCCATGGCATCCAGCTCCATAGGCAGGCAGCTTGGATGGGCAGGGACAAATATCTTGTCGGGCTGTATCTCAGAAAGTATCCCAGTAAGGTGTAAAGATGTTGATACTTGGTAGGGATATTGGATTGGGGTTGTACATATGCCATGTCATAGTTTTGACCTTAGTCCAACAATTGACTTTGACTCTGCCAGAATGTTTTCTATAGTCATATTTGAGGTATATTTCTCTTATCACAAAGACATATGGATTGCTGCAGTTGATCATTATCTCCACCAAGGAAGTATTATTTTCATGACTATTTGTCTTTTTGTTTGTTTGTTTACTTCTTTGTTAGTAGGATTACGCAAACACCACTGGTTGGATCTTAATGGAAAAAAAACCAGGAGATTGGTCCTGGTCCAACTTTGATCACAAAAGATTTTGAGAGTGATCTGGATCATCAACTGGACACCAAAAAAATATACCCTTGACAGAGGTATGCACTCCCTGAGTGCTCCTCTTATATGTCCTTTTACATGGTTGTATTTGGACCATTGACAGCCATACTTTCATTAATAAATTAAGTTTACTAATTAATAATTTAATCTTGTTACTGAATTGTTTTGTTTTGATACTTTGTCTTTGCATACATTTCCTCTCTTGTAAGTGTTATTTGTCCTGCACCTTTGTATAACTTACACTATAAGTTCTATCTCAAAGTGAAAAACATCACCAAAATTTGACCCGTAAAGTTATCAATGCTTTTGTTTTGTTTGATGTTATGCAATAATTTTGTATTATTATTCAACAATAAAATAAAGGCATTTAACTAAATTATAGATTTTTTAACCTAATTCCATAAAGTTGATAACAAATATGCTTTCTCCATAATAATTTCTAAGTGTTATTAATCTGAAAATGTTTGAATTCAATGTTGTTTGGATATGTGCAATAAGTTTATATCATTAGTTTTACTTGAGCATCATATTAACCCAAAGTTTTCATGAGAAGGCCTGAAGGAAAGTTTCCATGTACAGGTGGACTAAGTCCATGGTCAACTATGGACAAGTGGTTAGAGTGCATGGTCAACCATAGACAAGGAAACAGAGTTCATGGTCAACCATGGACAAGTAGATAGAGTCCATGGTCAGCCATTGACAAATGGGTAGAGTCCATGGTCAACCATGGACAAGTGGGTAGAGGCCATGGTCAACCATGAACAAGTGTATAAAGTCCATGGTCAACCACGGCCTTCATTGAACTGTCCATGGTTTACCATGGAATTAAATGAGGAGTCCATGGTCAACCATGGACACTTCAATGAAGTCCATGGTCAGGACATGAAAAACCTTCATGCCCATGGTTTTTCATGGTCTGGTCCTCCATATATACATGGACTTTGATGGTCGTTCATGGATATCCATGGTTGACCATCAAAAACCATGCAGTCCATGGTCAATCATGGTTTCCATTTCGCCTGGGTGGTAGCAATATCAGTGATTCTGCTACATGAAAAGTCCGGCCGGACATTCTGTCCTAAGACTAGGAAAACGTTTAGGACATTTTCGGAGAATTTAGGACAGAATTCTTATCAATCAAATTTTCATTCTACAGGTTGCTAAAATTAAGTCATTAAAGTCAATGACCCTATATGAATGGGATATAAAGTAAAATATACTGAATCATAATAAAAATCTCATTTTAGTTAAAATGTCAAAAAGTCTTTATGATGTTCAATGATCATGTATTACTAAAACGAGAACTCACGGCCACAGAACCTAAGTATGGTGAATCGGTGATCCATGAGAATTTCATGCTATTAAAATGTCCACTGGCAGTAAACATTACAGCTAGCAAATAAACTTTCAATCTGATTTTTTTTCAGTGCAATTATTAATAAAAAGAAAATTAATCAAAGCAAAAATTCAGAATATTACAGTAAAATTTATGTGGAACCCTACAGAAAACAAAATCTACAATTACACGAAAATACCAGATGACCATAATTAATATTCATGAGAAGATATGAGGACACAGATTTTCCATTTGATTTCCTTGCAATATTTTTTAAAATGGAAGCATAGACGAAAATCAAATAATTTAAACTCGAGAACTCACGGCCATAGCACCCAAGTCATTAATATTCATGGGAAGATATGAGGACACAGATTTCCCCTGGGATTTCCTTGCAATATTTTATAAAATGGAAGCATAGGCGAAGATCAAATACTTTAAACTGGAGAACTCACGGCCACAGCACCCAAGTCATTAATATTTATGAGAAGATATGAGGACACGGATTTCCCCTGGGATTTCCTTGCAGATCACATGGCTTGTCACAAGATTTCATAAAAGACGTCTAGACCTTGCTATACAATAAAAAAATTTAAAATCACGTAGATCTCGCGAGATTTTAGGGTTGTAACGTGACTTCATATTTTGTAAATAAAAAGACGTCTAGATCTTCTATTATCGCCCACGGATACGACTCGGACAATATGTCCTAATATTCTATTTAAAATTCGGGGGTTTGTTGCAAAATTTGGTCAATGACCGATGGCCGACGCGAATCTGAAACCCTGAATATATGGAGCAAGACTCTAGAAATTTTTGTGCCCTGTAACCTTGATGTCCCCAGAATCAATTTTATTATGAGATAGCACTGTAGACACAGTTGCTGCAATGCAGTGGTTGTTGTATTCTTGGCTTAGATTGGCTAAGTTGGAGATTTGTTTTTCATCATTGAGGCCAAAGTGTTCATCCCCATTTTTCTCTTTTCCCAAATATTCATGTCAGAAAAAGCTTCTTTCTGCAATTTCCTAGGTTTTTGAAAAAAATGCTCCTTGTCAGGAGGTAATTTTGATAGATAAAGCTTAAGGCTAGCCACAGGGCAGTTCGGATCATTTAGGGTGAGAATACATCCTTTGGTCTTTTTCACTTTGCTTAATTTCTACCCCATGGTTTTTCGTAGTTGTCTCATTGTGCTTGATTGAAGCATATATGACTGTTTCATCCTCATCATCTTTGATGAAAACAATATCATCTTTTCTTCAATTTTGACAGTCCTTCACAACCACTGCAGCCGAAGTGTAATGAAATTTCACAAAATACCTTATAGGTCAGTTTTGCTGGAGTGTTTTTTGATAGAACACGAGACTCCTACAGTTTTTTTAATATCACCAGGAGGTATGGCTGATTTATGGGTGGCAGTGTCTAGACCAGCTGGCCTAATCATTCTGATGTGCACAGTGAATACCTTATTCGCATTAAGAAATATTTTGTCGGAGACTGTGCTGATTACTCTATTTGTTTGTGTTCCTTGAAGGTGGCGATTCAGACCAGAACTTATGCCTATCAGGGCCGATTTTGAGTACGGCTGGCCATTTTTGTTATTGATCTCCCCATAGAAATGCCTCAACATTTGGCAAAGTTCACAAATTCAGTGTTGAATTGTTGTGATGCTAGCCACTCTAAAATTACACAATAAAGTTTCCTTACATCCAAATATATATGGCATGTTATGGTTAAATGTTACATTTAGGTTTAAATGCTTTCAAACATTTTACCATTTAAAAAGTAGATAGTAATGATATACAAGACAAATTTTACCTTTAAAAATCAATACTGCCCATTTAGTCTGCCTTTTGGTGGACTCCACAGAGTTAGCTAAAGCAATATCATTCAATTGTTCTTTGGCCAAGTAACTAAATTTTTCATGTTCTTCACACTTTAGAACATTTACTTCACTTCCAAAAAAGTCATCATCCAGTAAATCATAACATTCTCAGTAATTTCTTTGGCTTCTGTGATTTAGGATCTGCAGTTTGTTAACAATAACAGTGATCATGAAAAAATGCACCGTTCTCTTCACATAAGAAGTCAAGTTCAGGTCCAGAAAGATCAAAATTAGCACCTGTATACATGGTTTATTTACAGTATTAAGTTGTGCTACATAAACATATTTTACAGGACCTCGTAAACAGTCCATTGTTTTCCAATATTGGACACTTACCTGACCATTAACCTATACATCTCGCCCATTTAAGAAAAAAAATCATGCATTGGCTCCCCATCATATACAGATCTTTGTTTAAAACAGCTAGCTCTGTTGACTCAGGTTTGTCAGAGTGTGGTTTGATCCTTGCTTAAAAAAGATGGATAGATTTTATTTCAGACTCATTATTTAAAAAGTTACTTAACTAATATATAATGCGTAATACATACAGTATACTAAGAATAATAAAAAAATGTAGCCTTAAATATTCATATACTCACTAAAACTTACATAATACATATCAACAAAGTGTATATAGAGCTGCTTACCACCACTTACACATAGTACCACGGCTGTTCAGATTAAAATTATCAGATATAGTTTTAACAATAGAGTTGTTGGATGTTTCAACACTCATTTTCAGAATTGTACATATTTTTTTCTCAAAACAACTTTCATAGAGTCCAGGTTATTAGTGACAAACATTTGACCAGCATTGTTTCTGTAAGTCATTAAAAAGTAACTGTCGTGCAATATTGTTATATGTGACTCTCTTGTAAATTGTGAAAATTAGCACAATAGGATTGGAATAATTGTAACTCTGTACATGAGTAAATATAACACCCGGTTCAGTAAAGATATGACAAGGCCTTCTGAACAGTTCTATCTTTCACCCATCAAATTCCTTATTCTCAAAAACACTTAAGCAATCGTGGTTCCTTCAATGTGCTTTTCTCTGTTGAATACACTGCCCTCTGATGTTTAAATATATTTTAGGAAAGGGTTTAAAACATACTTATTTGGCAGAACCTTTCCACTTTAATTTGCTTTAGTTCATCTTCTCTGGTTTACAATGGAAAAACTTAACGAATAGCATATTATATCAAAGAAGCTGCATCACATCTGAAGACTTTATTGGTGATGTAGTTGTTTTAAGTGATGGATTAAGTCATTGGTTGTTTCAAGTGATAGAGTTGTTGTTATATGTCCAGAGAGGGATGTTTTGCTTTTATTATCCACTGTTGTGTGTCAATAATTATCAAAGTAAGTCAATATTTAAGGAGGAATGCAAAAGGCTGTCATATATACAGGGGCATCAGTAAATATAAAAACTTTAATTTTTAACTTGTGACTTCTCGGCCATTTCTACATGAAATGTAACAAAAACATGTATGTAACACATTTCTAGGCTAAATGGTTTTAGAAGTATTTATTAAACATCTGCATTTATTGACAAATTTATGCTAATTATGCATAATTAATTATGAAGTGGCTTCACAGTGTACACCAATATCCCTGTCTGTATGCCCCCCTCCACCCTCCCATTTAGACCAAATACAGCTTGTGGTTGATAAGCATCTGCCGAACCGTAAAAAACGGACCGAAAGCATTCTTGTCTATTCGACCGTTTGTGGTTGAATCAGTATAATTCACCCGTGATAATTAATATGATTTACTGAAAGGTAGGTATATTAACTCTGAGAGAAACTCTTTTATTCATATAGACATTTTTTACTTACATTTATTTCAAACAAAAAGACACAAAAAACACAACTTTATGTTATCAATCATCCACTGAACTTAACTGAAAAAAAATCAAAAAACGTTTTTTAACCACCTATATACAGGTCCAATTATCAGATCCTGGTTGCTTGCTGAGTTTTATATTTGGGATACCACAGAATTCGTTCCTTTCACAGGTTGATTTTTATAGTTCTCTCTTGTTTGATTTAATTACTTCTTTATTCCCTTGCTTCTTTGGTAGTCCAATTGTTCTATTTACTGTTCCTTTTGATCTTTTCCTTGCTTTGGCAACACAACCTTCTTCAAGGTTCACTTCAATTTGTTGATTCACAGCCACACTTGTGGTACTTTTACTGGTCTCTTCAATTGAAATTTCATTTGTGAGGGTGCTCAGAGCAGTGTCATTTAAAGCCCCACTTGTAACATTTTCAGTGGTATCATCAATTGCAATCTGATTTCTGTGATTACTTTCATCCATGTGTACCCTCAGCTGGCACAACTGGCTCCACATGTCCACTTGCTACCACTTCATGAATGGAACTGTTGTATTCATCTGCTGTGACACTCTCTACTAGGGTGCAAGTTTTGTTTTGCCTCCCAAAACAATAGTAATTAATTCATCAATAAATGCCATTTGTTGTGTAAATGAGTCCATTCCACTGTTTGACATGACACTTGCTGGCTTTTGTAGTTTCACACTAGCTATTCTGAACTTCCTATTTGATATGAGGACAGCCCTTTCTTTCAGTGGAGTACCAACTGATGCTGTGACAGTACCTTGTCTGTATGCTGTTGTACTGCTGTGTCTATCTCTCAGCAACTAACCGGGGAACATACAAATACTGTCGCCTATTATTCAATAATTTAAAGATGTGTCTACAAGGGAGTTCAGGCATCTATAAAATGCACAGTCACACGTGTCTTCTTCTGTTGACATTCTTCATGCATTTCCTTGTCTTCTGATTTCATTCTGGACAGCCTCAAATGCATGAGCAGTTAACAATTATTGGTATTGGCTCTCAAGGTGCGATAAAGAGAGGTCTTCGACTTTAATTCTTGTGATCTGCTTGATCTGATGAAAATGTCTTTCAGATCTGAGGGAATCTATGCAATTCATTAATCCTGACGTAGTTTCTTTCAGCTCAGACCTTGGGGAGAAATAAACCTTTAACTTTGAGAAAAAGGATTCCACTCTGTTGGCGGTATCATTTTGCAGATGGATGGATTTAAGGCCCTTTACCCATTCTACATGTATGGGTGCCCCAGTTTGCAGTGAAATATCTGGAGACTGCTGTAGGAACCTCATTGCAAAAGCTTTTGTATCTCCCCTGGTATTTTGTTTCATCCTGGGCATAGGCAAGCTTCTCTAAAAATTCTAAGGACAACTTCCTGTCTGCTGAGTTGATGCTCATCTTGTCCATGGTGACTTCTCTGCTAAATGTCCTCAGTATATGGTACAGACAAATTTGGAGATCAACCTGAGGGAGGATATAGTTTGGAAAACACTGCTCTCTGTCATGTCCTTGTCTGTTATAACTGTGGCGATGTCTCTCCGTCTGGGATTCTGCATTCTAAACCTCTCGAGAATGTCTACTAAAGTGGTCTTGTCTTCACTTGTGACAAAAAAAGATGCTACAACATGGCTTTCCCTAAACCCTCAACAGCTAAAATAGCATATAATGCCATGTTTAAGTTGTTGATCTTGTATGTTAAATCAGCTAATAAAACCTCAGGATAGCGTTCAAAAGTCGACTTCATCTCTACATCTTGTATGAAGATTCCTTTCAAGGTACTGTTGTCACCAACCACAAACTCACAGTCCATGCTTGAGTATTTATCTCAGAGAGACTGGTGCAGAGATTCCACCTCAGATGCTGTTCTGTTGACATCCTTCTGACTCTTTTCCTTGATCCTGGTGGTAATGTTGTGAACATCTTTGAGCAAGATATTCTTCCCAGTCTTTTCTTTGTATGTCTGTTGAATCAGTTTCCGGTTTGCATTCAACTGTAAGTGGGAAACAATTTCATTATCTGTTTCCTTGTCAACCTTTCTAACAGAATGATAAGACTTGTACTCAAGCTCTGTTATCTCTTGGTTCTGCTTCTGTATGAACTTAGTAATTTCCAGGGCCTGGCCATCCTTTGTAGCTCTTATCTAAGCATAAAGGGACACCCAATCTTCCCAGTTGTCCAATTTGGTCGTTCTCCTTTAGACTTAGATTTGTATGCCTTGACACCATGCACACAACTGTATTTTAAGTCACTGTATACAATGGCATTGTTGACAGTTTTGTCTAAAAACCCAGATGCTGCTGCTGTTATTTTTTCTGCAGTAAGACTTTACCAGCTTTACAAAATGCTGATTCCCAAAATCTTCAACCTTCTTAGCCACTGAAGAGTAGTCTGTGAAAATCTCACCCACAGTAAATGTAACTGCCATAATGTGCATTGATAAAGTATCCAAAGCATAATGAATCTGGAACTGTTTGCAAGGTTACTTATACTCAAATGAGAGACTTAATTGTAATTTGGTCGAAAGGCAATATAACCTGTTTGCAATTGAAAATGTGTTGGCATCCATGAAGGTGCAATCACTGAAATTAGCACCTCTTAATTGCAGTTGGCAATCTGATAACTCCCGAGTTTAATTGGTAATTCAGTTTAAAATAAAACTATTCGATTAAAATGTACAAGAATATTGTTTCTCACCTTTGTACACCGTTTATAGCATTTTATTTGTCTGTAAGTTTGGTTGTTTATATATTGTCAAATACCGGAACTCTTTGAAAATCGTCAGTATATTGACACAGTTACTTAATTCCGAGTCCATAAAACGCGGTATATTGGCTATATAGTGACATGCACTCCTTAATATAAATAAGAGTACAATATTTTCAGACAGTAGTTCATAATTTAGCATCAATAAAATTCACTTACCTGCCTGAAGAAAAAATAAAGTTTCAATTCCGAAACTACATTCGAGCAACAGTAAATGCTTTACTGATAGGTCATGTGACCTCACTTTTATGGACACTGTTACAACCGTGTTTTGAATGTACACAGAAATCTTTTCTTGGTTGATATTTCTTCTGTGTCGTACTGTTTTGAATGCAAAAAAGGTGGCTGACGAGAAATAAAGCAAATGGTTGTATTTCATTATTTCTGTAAGTTTTAAGTATGTAAATGTGGAGATTTTTGTACCATCACCTATTATCACCCATCGGCGAGAGTACCCGGGTACCCGCCCGCTGAAATCAGTACCTACGCGGTCCCACCAAAAAGGGTATTTTGAGAACACTAGTATTTATGTATTTGTTTGCAACTATTTTTTACGTTTTGTGTGTTTGTGTGATTTCAGTTGTTGAGCAGGTTAGATAATGGAGAACAGGGGAAATAAAGAAATTTAAATGTGTTTCACGGACCAATAGACCACATATTATTTATCCGTTATGTCAAATGGCTCAGCAGTACTTTATATTGGTGGACAGCATAAGACAGATCCACAGCTACAGCATAAATAAAAACCCATATACCTCACATAGGATACAAGCATCGCCTACAGTTATGACTTATTGTAAACTCGCCTCTCACCTCTGAGGCCGGGGTTCGGTTCCCGGCACGGCCTCAAGTGGGAAAGCTGATAGTTGCTTGCCGTTGGTTGGCAGTTTACATTACAGAACCCTGACGAACTGTATGTACTGGTTTCCTCTGCCCTTCCAACTACCCGTCGTGATATGACCTGTACAGTGTTGAAAGCGACGTAATCCCCAAATAAATAAATAAATTATTGTAAACTCGAACCCACATCTCAGTCACACTACTTGGCTGAGTGTTTTTATTTCAGTAATTTTATTTGAAAGTACATAACAATTGCAAAGGTACAAGAAATATTTACAAATGGAACGTGATGCAATGGTTGAAATGAATGCACACAGAACTGGTTAGCTGATGGCATTAATCATACAACAAGTCCCTGGATTTGTTGAGAAACCAGTGGACTGCATCTAAAAAGATTGCGTTTTGATCTGTACTTGAGTTATTACTGCCAAATCACAATAATTCAGTTGATACCTCCACATTACTTATGGCCTGGACAGTATTTATTAAGCTAGTGTATATGGTGTTTATACAACAGGCTTTCTGAAAAAAAGGAAGTTCTTTTATAATTGGAGGCACAGTATTTGATAAATGTTAATTTGTTTATTTGGGGTTTTACGTCGCTTTCAACACTGTACAGGTCATATCACGACGGGTAGTTGGAAGGGCAGAGGAAACCAGTACATATAGTTGTCTAGGGTTCTGTACTGTAAACTGCCGACCAATACTTGGTCTTGCAGGAGCACCAGATACTTTTCTCATTGCCTCATTTGTTATATAGTCTAGCTTTGAAAAAGGTGTTGAGGTGCCACTGATGATCTGATGAAATCCACATATTCCAAAAAATGAATTCCATACTGGTCATCCTTCATGCTATTTAAATCCTTGACCTGAGACAACAGTCCTTACTGCCAGAAACCTATACGGTTCCTTGATTTATTAGGGTAATGAACATACTTGGGGTGAAGGCTTTGCAAATCAAGCACAACGTTTAATGCATTTCTTTTGTTCATCATAACTCACATCATTAACTTGATTTTGTTCCAATACTGCCTGACCTGTGCCTACCATATGTACCCTTTTTCACTTATATGGTTATTTGACTTAAGAATTTCCACATTTGACCGTGGCTCAAAGTTATCAATATCTTTACGTTGTCACTATTTTGATTACATTTCCCCTTACTCAATCCTTCCCCATTATCCCTTGGCAATTTATTATTTTTATGACCACAATTTGACCCATATTTCACATCCACATTGTTGTTATGAAGACACTTAACTACATCAAAGTCAATTGTCTGTGATCTGTTCTGAAGACGACACTGATTTGTTACCATAAGATGCCTCACACGATCCACTCGACCACATTGATACATATCACCATGATATTTTTCATTATCATGATCATACGCATTCACTTCACTGTTGTTCTGATTCAACACACCATTATACATCATTATGTACACTATTCGACACCACTGAAAATGCCAATGACATATCAGCATTCACTACATTTCTATGTGGTACATTAATGTAATCAAGTCGCAGTCTATGCAACTTTAAGGCTACATCTGACATTTTGATTTACTCTTATAGTTTTTTGGTGCAGTCTTTAATCGTGTCTTGTTTTGATTTGTGATCCTTTACTCTTCTTATATGATCTTGTTCCATAACGGCTTCTCAAATATTGTCATAGTCACAACGCAGTCAATCCACACAGTCCAAACATCGTTGATTCAAGTCCATTTCAAGGTCATCCACAACTTCCTATTTTCTTCTATTGCTTAAATCATGGTGATAGACGAGGCCTGTAAGGGGATCTGTGTGAAATTCCCCAACTTCATGGCACGTTCCCACTCTATGAAATTTGCATATCAGTCGGCGTTCTTGTGTAGGAGGTGCCCTAGGTTGTGTCACCATTGGCTGCTGTGCGTGTGCATCATGCGATACTGTACATTAAATCTGGTCTGTCCTGCCATGTCAATTCCCTGCCCTCAATGGCATACATGACAGCTGTATATGCTCCTTTGGCTACTCTCCATGATGTCGCCTCTATAAGTTGCAACATCTTGTACAACTGCACCATCATGAAGTGTTTAGTCAAAGGGTCAATAGTGTCATATACTTTTTTAACAAATCCAAGGGCGAGTTGAGTGTGTGTGAGTTAGTCAAGTTAAGTTGAGTTAAAATTTTTTGGTGCTTGAACACCTTGGTGTTATACAGCACCATTAAAACTAATAACTACATTAACTAAAAGTATATACAACATTAATAAATACAACTAAAATGGATAACTATACAAATAACAATCAATAGAAATACAATACACTTTACTGGTCAAAGGATCAAAACATTTTTGTTAAGAAAGGTATACCCCATGAGGTACTTGAGTTAGATACAGAACTGCAGGCAGTTGCTGTAAAAGTATCTCTACATAAAACTATAACTGTATGTAATGTATATATTCCACCACGTTTTAATGTTGCACAAAGTGATCTTGATAATCTAGTCAACCAGTTACCTGCACCTTTTCTATTTATTGGAGATTTTAATGCACATAGTGATTTATGGGGTTGTTCCTCGTCTAATAGTTTAGGCTATAAGGTGGAACATCTTCTTGAATCCTCTGATATTTGTTTACTTAATGATAAGTCACCTACCTACTTTCATCCTGCATCAGGTTCATTCACCTCAATAGATTTGTCTTTATGTTCTGCATCTGTTTTTCTTGATTTTACATGGCAGGTCCATTCTGATCAGTGTGGTAGTGACCATTTTCCTATTTTAATTGATATAGTTAAGAGTATGCCTAAGGACAATGTTCCTCGTTGGAATCTTAAAAAGGCTGATTGGCCAAAATTCAAACTTCAGTGTTCTCTGGATATTAATAGGCATAATTTTACTGACATAACAGAAAAGTTTCCTGCATTTTTAGATAAGTTAAAGGACATAGCAACAAAATGTGTGCCAAAGTCAACTGGACAGTCCACTGGTAGCTACAAACCATGGTTCAACAGTGAATGCAAAAAAGCTGTTAAAGCTCGTCAAAATGCAATGGATAAATGCTGTATAAATCCTACATCAGATAACATAAATGAATATAAAAACTGTCGAGCCAATGCTCGTAAAATAATTAAAGAAAATAAAAGGAAATCATGGCATGAATATGTATCAAAACTAAATGTCAAGACACCAGCAAAGAAGGTATGGGAAATGATAAGGAAAATAAGTGGCAAACAAAGTAACACCACAATACACCATCTGGAAAATAATGATGGGACAAAAATAACAGAAAGAGTTGATATAGCAAATAGGTTGGCCAAAGAAATCCGCAAGAATTCTAGCAGCAACAATTACCGTACAGAGTTTCAAAAATATAAAGAGAAATCTGAAAAAGAACACTTGGATTTTGACACAGACAACTCTGAAAACTACAATGTACCATTTACCATTAGAGAACTATGTGATGCTATGAATAAGTCTCATAACACAGCCACTGGTCCAGATGAGATCCATTATCAGCTGCTAAAACATCTACCAAGAGACTCACTTATGGTGTTACTTGATATATTTAATGATATATGGGCTTCAGGTGAAATTCCTGAATGCTGGAAAGAGGCCACTGTAATACCTATTTCTAAACCAGGCAAAGACCCAAAAAACCCGTCCAATTACCGCCCCATATCTCTGACGAGCTGTTTATGCAAAACCATGGAAAGAATGATTAATACTAGATTAGTTTGGTTCCTTGAGAAAAATAATATTTTAACAAAATATCAAAGTGGTTTTAGAAAAGGTCGAACTACAACAGACCAATTAATAAGACTTGAATCTTTTATTAGAGATTCCTTTTTAAAAGGCAACCATGTAGTCTCTGTATTTTTTGATTTAGAAAAAGCCTACGATACAGTATGGAAGTATGGTGTAATAAGAGATCTACATAAAGTAGGCCTAAGGGGGCGAATGCCCATGTTTATTCAGAATTTTTTATTAAACAGAGTTTTTAAGAGTTCGTTTAGGATCTATTTATTCAGATATGTGTGAACAAGAAATGGGTGTCCCTCAAGGCAGTATCCTATCTGTTACATTATTTATTTTAAAGATCAACAGTATTGCTGATGTGATTCCAACTAGCTTTGAAAAGTCTCTTTTTGTTGATGATTTCTCAATCACTTGTTCTTCTAGAAATATGGCTTCAATAGAAAGGCAACTTCAGTTATGTTTGAATAAGATAGAAAGATGGGCTGATGAAAATGGTTTTAAATTTTCTAAAACCAAAACTGTTTGCATGCATTTCTGTAATAAAAGAAAACTTCATCCAGACCCAACATTAACAATATATAATTCACAAATCCCTGTTGTTTCACAAACTAAGTTCCTTGGTGTTATATTTGACAATAAACTGAATTTTAAGGCACACATTGATTATATTCGCCAGAAATGTGAAAAAGCCATGAACTTACTGAAAGTAGTTGCCAAAATGGATTGGGGAGCAGATAGGAGTGTTTTATTGAGACTTTATCGTTCATTTGTTCGTTCTAGATTGGAATATGGTTGTGCTGTTTTTAGTTCTGCTCGAAAGTCATATCTTAAGAAATTGGAACCCATTCAAAACCAGGGCTTAAGAATATGCCTGGGAGCCTTCAGGACTTCTCCAATGCAAAGCTTGTATGTAGAGGCAAATGAACCACCCTTATATTTAAGGTTTGATAAGTTATGTATTCAGTATGCTTTGAAGTTGAGATGTAATCCTGACAATCCAGCTTACAATGTTGTTTTTAACCCCCAATTTTATGATCTTTATGACAAGAAACCATCTGCAATTAGATCTTTTGGGCATCGTGTAGAGGAAGATTTGTCTGCTGTCTGTCCTCAGCTGGATTTAATTCAGACTGTGTCATTGCCAGATGACCCACCCTGGACTATACAGAAACCTCACATAGACTTCTATCTCACCCATCAAAAGAAACATCTTGGTGATGATTGTCTTTTTCAAAGTCTATTTGCTGAGTTGAAAGGTTGTTATCGTGACCATATATACTGATGGATCAAAAACAGAAAATAAGGTTGCTGCAGCTGCTACATGTAATAACCTCAGTGCCCAAGTCAGACTTCCTGGCAATGCTAGTATATTTACAGCTGAATTACAGGCTCTTAAAATGGCTTTTAATATTGTGAAAAATTGTGATGGGGATCTTTTTATCATATTCACTGATTCTTTATCTAGTCTCCAAGCTCTTGATAGCAACAACTGTGATCATCCTTTCATTCAAGATATTTTAAGACTTTTTAATGATTGTTTGTCAGTGAATAAGAAAGTTGTTTTAGCTTGGGTTCCAAGTCACGTAGGCATAAAGGGCAATGAAAAAGCAGATGAGCTTGCCAAACAGGCCTTGAATTTAATGTTTTAGACTTGAAAGTCCCCTATACAGACTTGAAAGTAAATGTAAATAGTGTTTTTAAACAAAAGTGGCAAGCTCAATGGAATGCGTGTCCTGATAATAAACTATTCCAAATAAACCCTACAGTAGGAGATTTTTATGTTTGGACGGGTTTATCTCGTAGGGAGGAAATAGTCATAACTCGAGCCCGTATAGGACACACTTATTTCACCCATAGTTATCTGTTGAAAGGTGAAGATATGCCCTGGTGCATTCCATGTCATTGTCCCGATACAGTCAAGCATATATTATTAGACTGTATTGACCTACGTGACACTAGAATTAAATATTACAGAAATATAAACTCAATGAAAAATTTATTTAATGAAAATATTTTTAATGTTATCAATTATTTAAAAGAAGTTGCTTTGTTCAAAAAGTTTTAATTAATTTATTTTGTTCTCTGTTCCTCATGTTAATTTATTCTGTAAAATCTAGTCTTGTATAATATTGTGATAGTTATATTTTGGTTTTTTATTCATTCTTTTCTTGTTTATGTTTTTCTAGTCTCTCTATAAAATTATTTTGTAATAGTTAAACTCCATTATTATTTTTATGTTTTATCTTATTTGATGTTCTCTTTTACTTTTGTTTTATACTTATCTTTTTTGTCTTCTAGTCAACTTTAATAATCTTGTGATTTGTTTTTTTGCCAATTATTGTGTATTTGTATATATTTGTTTGTTGTAAATATTAATTAGTGTATTTATTATTTTATTTTTTAGTGCAGTATGACACACTTGTGTTTTTGCACTTAAATTTTAATTATCTATCTATCTATCTATCTATCAAAGGATCAAAACAAATGACTAGATAAGTGAGTTAGTCAAAAGTAACTCTCTTCTTAGTGGGACCCACTAAGATACTGTCATTTGCCCACCTTCTATATGATACTGAATTCGAACTATCTATTGTGTTGAACCTTCCAGACCTTTCCTCTTACCTTCCACAGGTTCTTGTTTGACATCAGCCTCAATTTGGTTCATCTGATCCACAATGTGAGCTTGAATCCTAAGATCCTGCTTCCACGCCTCATCGACAGCTGCTTTCAGCACCTCTTCCACTTGAAGAGGTTGGGTCATTGCGTTCTCAGGCCACATGGCCAGAGAATCGATAGCAGCACTTCTTGCTTAATGAAGTCCATGAGGTCTTTCGACTCCTCCACTTGTTTCTGTACAGATGCTGCAGCTTGAACCAATCATGGCTGGGCCACTTGTGTGACGTTTCCCAGGGCAATTTCACTTAAATCTTCTATTTCTTTTTGCAAGAGCAAATCGGCCTCTGCTAGTGTCATTATTTCTGCTGGTTTACCATGCTTCTCAATGACCGTCCTATCAACATTTTGGTTAAGTTTTAAGTTTTAATGAGCTTTACCTGAGAATGAGTGAGTAGGTAAGGGATTTAGAGATGAAAGTAAACATATACCACATTGTACTGACATTTATGTAATCAAAACATCCAAAGATAAGTGGGTCTTTGCAACAACAACTGATGTATTCTGATGTCTTTCATATAGTTTTTCCTGAGTATATTTCCAACAAGTTCTTTGTTACACCCTTCTTGAAACTAAGGGCATTTAATAATTTCAGCGAAACATTTCTCTTTTTTTTTCTTGAAGCAGGGCTTTTCCTGAGTACATTCAAACATTATTTGTTATACTTTACCTGAAAAGTTTATCAATAAATTTCAATAGTAAATTTCTTTTCCTTGAGGGGGTGCTTTTCCTTGTTACATTTCAAAATTAAAATGTTACTCTTTGCACCTTTCTTGAAAGTATACTGAAAATAATAAAAAAATAAGTGCAGTTTAATTCTATAAACACATACATGGTGCTGTCAGTTTTTTGTTCCTGCAAGTTCTTTGAAATGGGGAGGGGATTTTGATCTTATTTTTGGTAAAAAATCAGCAGCCCCATTTTGCCCATGTTCTTATTTTGGAAAAATTAGTTAGGCCAGTTGTGGGGGCCACATTCCTATTTTCGGGCATTCTTATTTTCGGGCATTCTTATTTTCGGTGATTGTATAACAAGAGGATGAAATAGATTAAAAAGCAAGTCTAACTGCAGTGTTAACAAGAACAGTTGTTACCTTTAAGTTACTTTTTAAATTACAAATGCTAGAAATACAGCAAGTTCTGCCAGACAACTAATGCTGAAGTAGTGAAAAATGAGAATTAAAATATAAACAAGTCTAACTGAAGTGACTACAAGAATTGTTGATAGCATTAACTAAATTATTTTTTTTTTATAAATGTTATCAGTAAAGCAAATTCTGTCAGACTTACAATTAATGATGAAATAATGAGAACACTTCTATAGATGCAGAGAAACACATCTTGTGCAAACCACAACATATTTACAAATAAATAATACTTGTATAGTACATTGAGATATGTTAGTCAAAGTAGAATACATAAATTCAGTAGGATTGTGTACAAAATAAATGGGCCATGTCTGTTGTTAAAACAATGATATTTATTAATTAAATTAATAGCTGTAATAATTGTAGCATTTGCAACTAAGTTGACATCACAGGATGGTAGTTTAGGTACTTGTTTGTTAGGAAATGAGTCGTTTACCATTTACAATTAAGTTAACTTTACAAGTGATAAATCAACTATATCAATACTAATTATAAAATTATAAAACTTTTATGTGCATATCTTAAAAGTAAACTGTGCACTTCCTCTAGCAGTTTGCCGAGCATGTTGCAACTCCAGCTCTTCTCTCAGTCATGAATTGCAAGTCTCACTCCCCAGTAATGGTAATGTGGATTTGCCTCTGTGTGTTTAACCTGTGTATCCTTTAGAAGTTATCTCAGGAATATGATGTCATGTGTAGTGTAAAGTTTCTGATTCAGAAACAGTGTCTACCACCAGTATTTTCCACCACAAGTACGAGCAGGTCTAAGTATAGGAGTAAACTGCTTCCTGTGATTCAATAATTCCTGTGGGAAATCCTCCACAACCAGAGTGGCAACATCTGTAAATTTTCTCTTTGCCCTGAGTACCTTCAATTTGCCTTTAAAATGGGCAACTTTGACCATGATAGGCTGGCTTTTTTGCCATTTAGTACCTGTTCTGTGTGCTCTTACAATGGCCCTGCTGTCCGGATTAATTTTCATATCCTTACATATTTGGATCTTGAATTTTGACATTAAGCTGTCTCTTGCAACTCTCAAGCGAGATGACGCAATGTGTCAGCTTACTTATTTGAGTATTAGTTTGTGTTTAATATTTTTAGGCTAATGTTGTTCACCATGATGTCATTTATTTTTGAACTTAACGTTTCAGTGAATGAAGTTATATTCCTGTTTGATACTGTCAGTTGACTTGTGCTCTGTTTCAAGTTCTAAACTTAGGAACTTCCCCACTGACTGCACAGACTGCCTTAAATTTTCTAGGTCATCATAAATTGGATTAAGTTCCTCATAGAACTGTGATGATATGATAATGGTTGTAGCATGTATGTTGGGAATTTTCCTTGTTGTATAGAGTTTACCGTTGATCTGAATTTTGTCCACAAAAATTCGTGATTTGCATGTTGGAAGGCTGCCTGAAGTATAGGCTAGAACATTCTTTTCCTCTGTACAATCTCACTTGGAAAGTCTTCCACAACAGCAACACCATTTTCCCTGAATCAGTTCCTTGCCATGAGGATCCAAACTTTGTCTTTATAGTGATGGAACTTCACTATGATTGGTAGATCTCCATTCTGCTTTGCACCTGTTCTATGGGCCCTGACAGTATAGTATATTCACTTAGAGATCTCTAAATCTTTGCAAAGTGAGTGAATAATAGGATCATAATTTCCTGAGCATTATTAGGACTTTGCATTGAGACATTTAAGAACTTCAAGTTCTTCCATCTCATGTATCCCTCAAGACCGATAATTCTGTGAGTGCATCAGTTTTCACTTGATTTCACTTTGATTTGCTCTCTGCTTTCTGTTTTCTACTTCTGTCTTGTTGATCCATTCTTCTAACTTAACTGTCACTGTTGTAAGTTGTTAATTGACATCATCCAAGGACACTAAACACTATTTTCAAGACATCTCTCGGCCATCTATCCTAAAAATACATGGAAAAACAAATGTACTTCCCCCAAACATAAACTACTAAAGGAGACATACAAATGCAGAAAATATAAGTATAAACACCTCATATATTAACAACATGCTGAGCTGTTACTATAGGACCCATTTTCAAAATCTGACCATTATGCCAACAGTGGTCTTTGTGATAGAAATTAGTAAATGTATCATAGGATTTCCAATATCATGTATCAAAAATCTCACATAAGGAAACGCTACTTTCAAAAGCAAGAGATACAGCTATAGAATGTACACCATGAGCTTTGACCTGACACAATTTGATGAGACTCAGAATCAGACTTCTCAAAGAAGAGTCTGTTTCAACTAAGATGAGATAGTTGCCATAGAGATATTTTTGACAAAACTTCTTCAGTAGCAACAAACAAAAGACTTTTGTTCTTTCTTAAATCTGTTGTCCTGTGCAAGTAGTATTTCAAAGCCCTAACGGGAACAGGGAGACTTATCTTGAGTAAAACAATTGCCCAAATGTGGCTTGAGAGGCACAGTCTTAATTGCAGTAGGTCCATCTGAAGCTAATTGCAACTTGGCTGAAAAGCAGTTCATGGAGCAAGATTTAATTGTTACCAATTCATTTTATAGCTAAGGGTAGAGTATATCCAAGCATGAATCTCACTTCTTCTTTTTTGCAAGCCAAAGTCAAAAGAAAGGCTGTCTTGAATAGTAAGGTCTCATGTGTCCACCTGACTCTCTTTACACCACTTACCAAAAACGGACCACCTTGATTCATAGATTCTCCTTGAGGAGCCTCTCTTAGGTTCCGTAATTTATTTGGCCACCTCCTGAGAATCTTTTTGAATCTTCATGACCAAATCATGATGATTCTGCACCTTTTGGTGGTCATCTTTTAATCACCCGAGGAATTTTTTTGAGATAGTTGTCTTTCCTCTTGAAGAACACGTTCAACTTTGGCATTGAACTGTCCAGCAAAAAGTCCAAAACTTTAGTGATTGATTGATGTAAGCTTGCACCAGCAAACACTCCTGAACATAAGCCCAAGCATTGTTATCTCCCACAAAGCATACTGATTGTCTTCCAAGGAGCTGAAATAGATGATGGAGCTTGAAACTGAGAAGTTGTGATATTCCTGAATGCATCCATGGAACATTTATTATCTGAACATACTGGTAGAGCAATAGTGTTTGCATAACAGAATGTTAATAGAACATGTAATTTTGCATAAAACATCATGAAGTACAATTTTTACAGTCAGTACCAATGTGTTTATAACTTTGACTATTTTAGATAAGAATAGATGATTAAAATTCTGATGGAATGGAGTTTCTGATATAAGAGAGTAAAGAGACACAGAAACTCGAACGTCGTTTCAAATCCTGCGGGCAGACCTTTAAATCCATAACCTCATAGAAAATTTACACTTAAATAACAGGATTGTAGTTTCTGAAATCAGAATTCCAACTGTAGATTGCAATGTCATGATTTCGAAATTCTGAAGAACTGGAGTTCTAATACAGCATATACAAGGTTATTTACAATGTTTTTACTTAAACAAGTAAGAAAACAAGCAAACTATATCTGAATTCTTACTGTATTACCTCATGTCCTGTCCATCTGGTCTGTAATGTGAATCATCGGCTTTTGAAATGGATTGAAAAAATCCATCAGGGAACCAAGTAATGCCTCTTGCTCGCTTCCTCACTGTGAAAAGCACAATGATCAAGAGAGTTTGTTTTTTTTTTAAATTTTTTTTTTATTTTAAGTTTTTGTACATTACAATAATCATACATAACAAATAATGGCACATGATACAGACAATACAACTTGACAAAAAAACAAAACACAGACAATACAATTCCACATCATTCAGGCAGATGTATATGCTAAAGTACGTTTTATTTAAAGTCACCCTTTTGTTATTTGAGTACAATTATAATTATCTTAAATCTTCAAATTGCAGCAGTTACAAAGGATTTAAGTGTATCTAAAATATTTTTTTCACAAGTTATTTTCAATTTTTTACGAATATTGATATACTGATCCAAGTACGATAAGAATCCCATTATTGTAGCAGCTTTTTCATTTAGAAAAGATTTATATATATAATATTTTGCCTGCAAAATTACTGTATTTAAAGATTTGTTGCCTTTTAAATTTTGAAGATTATACCCAAAAAAGACTTACGATAAACCAATGTTAAAATTCTTGTTGTGAATGTACATTTTCCACATACAAGTCAAAGTGACCCAAAAATGTTTAATAGTATGACACTCGTAAAATAAATGTTCAACTGTGTGAACCGATAACAAACATATACGACAATTTGGATTATTCTTCATTCCCATTTGGTATAAAAGTTTATTTGTTGCCATAATTCTGAACAGTATCTTATACTTTAAATCTATAATACAGTTATCAGCAGGCATTTATGTATGGCATTTTGAAGATATCTTCCCAGTTACTACTCATAGTTTGACCATATATTGCGTTATAGTAAATTTTATTCTTGTATTTAACTTGGTGGAGTGCTCTTTCAGTGAAAACATACTTTATTTGTTTTGCTTTTATTTTTTCAAATAGTTGTGGCTTCGATGAAATTATTATTTCTTTATATGAATTTACAAGAGGTTTATCTTCTTCATTTGAATCATTTCTTACATATTTCACAGATTTTTGCCTCACAATGGTAACTAAACCTCTCCATGTCAAGTAATCTTGGGCTAGCACCCCTCTTTTCATCCAGATACTAAATGGTATTAGTTTATCGTTGTCATAAAATAAATCACTAACAAACCACAGTCCGGCTTGAAACAATCGATTATTGAAGTATGCCATTGGACTATTAATCACCATATATGAAACTAATTTATACCATGATATTAAATGTGCATAGTGATGACTGCTACTTGTATTATTTTTGTCATTTGTAAACTCAATCCAGTTTAACAACATATCTTTATAGAACTGGGGAAGAATATGAAAGTTTGGAATCATTTGTTTTGAAAAATTACTTCTCAGAAACAGATCCAAATTTGTCCCAACTGTTATTGTTTTGGGAAATGTTGCCCACAGCAAAGTGTTGCTTTTCAATAGCTCTAATACCCAAACTATTTTGTTAGCCTTATCAACTGTGTCAAAGTCATGCATACTATAACCTCCCTTGGTATAATGCTGCATAAAAATTTTTCTATTTACTTTTTCTGTTTGCCGTTCCATATGAAACTGTATATCTTTTTGTTTATTTGTTGTTTGATTTATCAGGTACATGTAAAACTTTACTTAAGTATATGAATTTGGATAATCCTAAAGGTTTATCTATTAAAACTTTCCCTTTTAATGACAGATTTCTACCTTTCCACTGATTTAAAGTACAGTCTAGATTACTCAATGCAGAGGTAAAATTGAGGTTTTCCACTTCTTCTAAATTGTGACCAATATATATTCCCAAGAGTTTTACTGGTTTTGTTGTCCAATTTATGTCAAAGTAGTTATTTCCACTATCTTTTGATTTTCCTAACCACAGATCTTGACTTTTCAATTGATTTATTTTTAAGCCTGAGAAAGTTTCAAATTGATGGAGTGTATTAAACATTGCTTTTCCTGATTCAATATCATAAAAAGAACAGGTTAAATCATCTGCAAATTGTATTAGCTTTATCTCAGTATCCCCTAATTTTATACCTTTAATTTTCTTATCGTTTCTGATTGAAATTGAAAGTAATTCAGTACAAATGATAAATAAATAAGGTGATAATGGATCTCCTTGTCGAACTCCTCTGCCAACTTTGAAATATGGAGTTGTTTTCCCACTATTTATGATGCAACTGTATACATCATTGTAAAATAATTTAATCCATTTTATTAGTTCATTGCCAAAATTAAAAGTCTCCAAAGACTTAAATATGAAGTTCCATTCAATGGAGTCAAAAGCTTTCTCAAAGTCTATGAATAGGAAGTACCCTTTTGCTTTTTTATACTCAGTGAAATTCATGATGTCTTGTATTTAGTTTGACTGAATGCTCTATTTTTCTACCTGATACAAAGCCAGATTGGTTTTTATGAATAATGTCTGGTAAAACTACTTGAATTCTTTGACCAATTACCTTTATTAATATTTTGTAATCTAAATTCAAAAGAGAAATAGGTCTCCAATTTTGTAACAATAAGCGGTCCTTTCCTGGTTTTTGCAAGAGAGTTATTACAGCTTGTCTCTAACTATTGGTCAAAATGCCTTTATCAAAACTTTCATTATGACTATCAACTAAAATTTTGTTTATTTTATTCCAGAAATGTTTGTAAAATTCAATAGTCAGGCCATCATTACCAGGAGATTTATTTTCTGAGAAAGTTTTTAAAATTTTTGTACATTCATTAATCGAAATCTTGCCTTCACAGCTTTGTTTTTGCTGATTTGTAAGTTGAGGGATATTTGGCATATCAGTGAAGAATTTTTCATTACTTGCATTTTTATTATTGAACTTCGAGCTTAATAAATTTTCATAATATTCTTTCTGATATATCCTTAATTTTTCTGGGTTTGTAATAATTTCTCTTGGATTTATTTTCAATTTCCCAATATTTTTTTACAATAGTTACTCTTTTCTAAATTGTAAAAATACTTTGAACTTTTCTCTCCCTCTTCTATCCATTTTAGTCTTGATCTTATTATTGCTCCTTTTAATTTATAATCATCTATCTCTTTCAGGGAGTTCCTTAGTTTATTTAGCTCATTTTTTGTTGTTTCATTTGGTGGATCTGACATTTTTTCTAATTCTAATAATCTGTCTCTTAGTTCTTTTTCTTGAGTTGTACATTCTGATTTCTTTTTTTTTTAATATTTGATTGTAAATTTTCTTATTTCATACTTTAGTAATTCCCAAATAAGTTGCTTACTTTGTACTTCCTCATACTCTTTTAACCATTTATCAATCGATTTATTTAAAGATTCAACATAGGTTTGTTCACCTAAAAGTGAGGAGTTAAATTTCCAAAAACCTTTTCCTTTGTCTTTATCTTGAGTCGTTTGGTAACCAACTACTATGGCTGAGTGATCTGAGTATATGTTTGGTAAAATGTCAGAATATGCTATAAATTCCAGGAGTATGTCAGATATTAACCAAAAGTCTAGTCTGCTTCTATATGAGCTCCTGACTTTTCTATAAGTGAAACTTTTAACTGTAGGATTCCTGACTCTCCATATATCACACAGATCAAATTGCGACATCAATTTGTTCAATGTTACTAAAGAGTTATCCTCAATTTTTTGGTTTATGCTTTGTTTATCTGTTAAACTCTGTATTATATTCCAATCGCCACCTATAATTATATTGCTATTTTGATTTATGTCATATGTTCTCATAATATTTGTCAGTTTTTCCAAATAATTCACTCTCTCATTGGCACTATGTGGCAAATAAACATTAAAGATATAAAATTCTTCACCTTTTATCTCTACCTGTAGTAGTATGTACCTTCCATTCACATCAACTTCTTTTTTTTAATATTTTCAGATCTAAGTTCTTATTTACTGTGATTAAGCATCCTCTGGAATGTTTTGTACCATGTGAGAAGATAACCTGTCCACCTTCCCAGTCTCTTGTCCATTCATTTTCATTTTCTTCTAAACTAAAAGTTTCTTGAAAAAGAGTAATATCTGATTTAATTTCCTTTACCCAATTAAAAACTTTTAATCTTTTTGATTTGTCTCTTAGGCCTCTAATATTTACTGATAAGAACTTACAGGACAAAGCTTGCATGCTATCCCTACCTATTTTTTAATATTATCCATCTGTAAAAGATATGTAACTGCCATTTACGTAACTTGCCTGAACGAAACAAGACCACTACAAGACAAAAATACACAACTGATACACAATACATTGTAATAAAAAAAAGAACAATAAAATATAACAAATTACAAACACTGTATGTTACTGTCAGACACATCTCTAAGATACCCCTTTCTACTGGTGTACAATACATCGCTACTTCCTGGAAGTTATAAAAGCTACATTTAAGTAATCAAAATTTTCAAAATTATTCTCTTTTCCATGATTATGTAATGACATTATTAAATATTTGCATAGTATAGTTTATATCTAGACCATTATTAGTTTTCACCAATGCAAGATTGTCAATCGAGTTATCTGCAGATTGTGATAAAGTTTATAACAGCTGCAAAATTATAACAAAATATACAAATGTTAAACTATTTAGAAAGTTTAACTTCATTCCAATCTGCAAAGATTGTGATTCAATAACCATACATTTTATATTGATTTCATTTTCTACCATAGAAATTTTTTCTATAGAGTTACAACAAAGTCATTTATTCTATAAAGACATCTGTTTGGCTAAAATGACATCGCAACTTATAGAACATTATCTTACATTCTAATTTTATTTTTAAAATTGTAACCAATATATTAAACCCACCTCAAGACTGTATTTGATTGAAGATATTTTAAATATAGAATAGACATTTGCTATCAAATAATGGTCCAAAACAAGTAATATTTAAAAGTCCATGCGAAATGGTATTAACATAGAGTGAAATAAAAATGTCACACAAAAGTTCACACATATGCTAATTTAAAAGCTTACAGTTTTTTGTATCCATCTTGGTCACTTTAATAACTGTAGTGCCTGTGATGCTGCTTCTTTCACCAATTCGAATCTCTTTGCCCCCATATGAACTCCACCAAACCACCTTGTAACCACTACCATAGTATTGGAGATATTTTGTTCCCTGAGCACTGATAGTATATGTTTTCCGGCCCCCCATTCACGATCATCATCATAGTGTTCCAGTAAATTGTCTTTTACACCTAATCTGTAGGCATATATATTATGTTCAGCTCTAGCTATCCTTGGATCAGCTTGAACTGCTCGTAAGGCTGGTATGATGTCATCCTGGCAGGTGATTGGGATAGCATGACCTTGGAAAGTGCTAAGTTGTTGCGTCTTGGGAGGAGTTGATTTAGCTTTCAGTTCTGTAGCTCGTTCAACAACATTCATGTTTATATCTCTGACTTTGTCTTGATGTGCTGAGATAAGTTTATGTTCCACTAAAAGTTTGTCATTTAACCATCTGGATTTTTGGCTTTTTGACCTGGCTTCTTTGAATCTTGGCATCAGACTCTGCTTGCGGTTTTGCAGTTCCATAGGTAGCTGTTCACTTATTCCAAACTTTTTGGACTTTTTGACATCCTGCAGTTAAGCAGCAGTAACAGAATGTGGTTTAGGTGAGATGTTGTAACATTTCATGTTTAGTCTATCAAAAGACAAAAACTGGCCCCTAGCTAAAGGATTCTTCCTAGAAGACTTGTTCCTGAGGGCATCATATCTTCAAAGATTCCTGATGCCTCATATTCTTTAAAATGTCACAATTTCATCACGTTCTCTGCAGGTGGCAAAGTTATTGAAACCTGAGAAGATTTCTTGATCTTTGAAGCCTGAGAAAAACTATCATGATATTATGGCATCAGTGTCCCTTATGTCTATATCTTGCCATTTCTTGATTGTAAGTGGTGTATCAGAATAAGGCGGGCCAGGTTGTTTTTCTTCTTTATAAGAGTCATACTCCCTGTGATCAGAAAAGTCAACCCTCGATCTTTTTTGTGGTATGAAACATCAACTATCCAGCATAGAAGATGACATCATACCAGAGCTCCCTGCTGTGGTATGTTTTGATTTACCATCCACGGAAGAATCTACCATGGTAGCAGATCTCTGGCTGCAGTTGGGAAATTGCTGTGCTGGAGGTAATATAATAATATTTCCATGGCAACAGGTGAATCCCAGTTTTCAATTACTGACAGCCTATTTGACAGGGATATTAGTTGATAAAATCACTGCCAATGCATGATTTTTAGAACCAGAAGACTGGCCAGCAACCTGGTATTGAGAGTTGTGACAATCAAATTGTCAACCTCATCCAAATGTAGTCGTCTATCTTTGTTTTGTCAACAATTTCCTTTAAGATTTCTTACCCTTAGTATGCTTTATCTGCAGCTTACGTTTCTGATCCTCAGAAAATGAAGCACACAATAAACAATCCCTCTTTAAGATGCACAGATCATCACCTTTGTTAGATTCTTTACATTTAAAGCAAATCTATGATTGTCGCAACTTTACATGACGTGACCACAGACAACTGATTTCTTACCAATGAATGCTTTTGAATCAACAGAATCATTATTACTTACCATGATTCAGAGTTTACTCACAAAAATAGAAATCCCTGAAGAAGATGAGAGATAAGATAAATTTTTATTATGCTGACGTGGTGTTATACAATATCAAAATGCAATTTATATGATATACTTTTCTTAACACCCAGCCATAAAGGCTTACAAGTCAGATTAATATATACAATTAAAATCAAGTGTGTACATGAGAACAGGAAAATAGAAGCAGAAATGTATATATAAATATCATTTGCTCTAACCACTAGGATTTAAAATGGACTTTCTTAATTCCCAAATTGACACTAAATAATTTGGAAAATTGCGAATATTTCCATTTCCATTTCATTGGAATTATAAATTTATCAACTGCATCATTATTCATAAAATTTTTTGAAACATTTCTATAGATGTATGTAAAAAAGTTATCTCTATAAGTCTGATATCTTGGACACTGCTCAACAAAATGGATTTCATCTTCAATTTCCATTTCATCACCAAAAACACGGACTCAAAAACTTATTGACGGATTTTGATGAAATTTTCAGGATATGTCTTAAAAGGTAAAAGAAAGAAATTCAATTTTGGGAGTGATTCGGTTCACTGTCTGGATCTTCTGGATCAATGAAATGTAATTTTTAAAGACAGATAACCCAAAAAGTTATGGACAGATTTTGATGAAATTTTCAGGATATGTCCTAAATGGGTTAAGGAACAAGTGATTAGATTTTAAGAGTGATCTGGATCACTGTCTGGATCCATGAAAAATAAATTGGGAGTGATCTGGATCACTCCCAAAATATGAAATAGAGGGGGGAAAAAGCAATATCAGTGCTAATGGTAGGTTTTGAAAGTCCAGGAATAGAGCTCCCATGGTGGGAGTCTGCACTCTCCGGGTGCTCTTGTATTTAGTATATGTTCATAATTTAGTGTATATGCTATGGAGTCGTGAAGAAAAACTTAAAATCAATTCCAAAAAATGTGCTCACTGTTGATAGCCAACAAAAATAATGAAGTAAACAATAGTGATGTGACCAAATTGGTGGGAGGACAGACTGCTGTAACTCATTTTCCTGGTTAAGGGTGTTAAGAGCCTCAAATTGTCAACCTTAAATTAAAATCTTATCTTTGGCCATTGAGTTGGATGTCTCCAACAAATAGCTACTGTCTGGAAATGGCAAGGGTATTTCAGTATAAACTTGGTTGGACATTTGCTAACATATCTAAGAATTGTAGATTAGATTAGTTTAGATAGTTTATTGCCTCCAGAGGAGAGGTATGTATAGTACATTATAAAACAGACACCTGCACAGTCGACGAATATGCGTCTCTGCGCATTTCGTGAGAGTACTTAATAGAGAAACTAATGTACGCTGTTCCAATCTACGAACATGGTTGCGCAACATTATCTCGAAAATAAAATTGAAAACAAGCAAAATCAGTGAACATTGGATAAAACATCAATAATTGTTTTATAATAGAAATAAACTACTTTTGCTTGGACTTTATTGGCGATTCAATCACAAAAATACCCTCCCTTGTCCTTTATTTAGATGGTATTGTTGTGATTGAATCGCCAATAAAGTCCGCACATACGTAGTTTATTTCTACAACAAAAATATATAATGTAACAGTATGTACAAAAATTAAAAATAAGGATTTAGAATACTATAATACTAATTTTTTGAATGAAATGGAGAAAAAAGAGCCTGTAAAATGGTTTTAGAAGCATCACAGTTTGCATGCAATAAAAATGAAACAGTATCTGAAAGTCCATCGTGTGAATATCCTCTAATGTCACTCTTGCAACTTTTAAAGTAGCGGGTATGACATATGTCGTCGCGGAAATTTATATTGTACCTGTGACAAGTTTGATGGACAAGTGTTATGTGCACTAAAGTTCAGTAAGTTGTTGTAAAACCAAACATGACATTCAAAATTTGTTTCTGTTTGTTACTGTACATAAGTTTACAATTGTAAACTTCTTCATGACGTATAGGAAGCAATATTAAATTAATATTTTGGTGCTGATATGAAAATTCATGAAATTGTATTGATCAGTATTGAAAAATTGATATGTGATTGCCCGTGCTATACAAATAATGCATTGAAGCTTTAGAGCATTTCTAGGCGAATGCCTATGTAATGTTGGCGTCTGCTCTTAGTTTGTCTTCATCGCTTAAAATTCCAGTTAACTGTCACATTCGGTGGAGATATATTATTGTGAACTTGGTAGCTGTTAAAATAAGCATAAGATTCCAAATTTGACTGTTCTTAAAAACCAGATTAATACTGCTGAATAATACAAGGCTTCTTTTGTGAACTTTTGTGCATATACTTTGTGAAATATATTGTTTACTCTTATCAACCTATATCTTTTATATATTTTTAAGAAATAATTAATTTTTGTTTTAATTTTTCAGAAAAAAATTTATTTACGCTTTTATAATAATTTTTACACATAATCTGAGAGGGCAAGGATAATGAACCCACCATCAGATTGTAATAGAATCACTTTACTAAGAGTGTAAGTATTGAAAGTACACACTTAACCTGATTTAGTATAATTTATCATAACAGAATCTTCAGGAAAATAAAAGTATAATAAGGTTAAACACATACCTGCATCATTAGTAACCATGCAACATTTTGATTCTGTTAAAGAATATTTCATGAAAAAAGAAGCTATTCTGAATTAATTTATTTTAGCTTATAATGTCCAAATTTGATGAAACTACAGTGGTTTCATGTCAATTCTGGATAGTTACTCCTGTTCAACAAATTTATTCTTTCGATAAATCTGATAATCAATTCTGTTCAGACTTCACCTTTCCCTGGCATAGAAGTAGATAAAATGCTTTGCAGGAATACAGATAACATTAACAGGTGAATACACATTCCTTAATCATTAACCTGTGTTGAGAAAGTATCGTAAGGCACTGTTGGAAAGTCATTCAAAACATACGTGTCATAAGTATGATTGTAGTGTTTACCACTGAATTTATGGTAAATGTGGATAAATATAAAAAATACCAAAATTTGGACTTTCATTACTTAATTTCCTCCTTCAATAATATTTTTCATTATAAATAGTTTAAATAAATAAATAGTTGCTGCAACGAGTTTTGAAAAAGATATCTGCATATACAAGCAGACTAAGCAATGGTTAAACAAAACTGATGGAGTAAATCAACTTGGTCATGTGACCGTTTGGTGAGATGACAGACTGCTGTAACCTTCTGGATTTATTAAGGTTACCATACTTCTATATCTTAAAAATTGTGTGTCTGTATGGAGTGATGAGTTGGATGGCTCCAACAGCTAGCAATTGTTAGGAAATGAAAAGTATTTCTGAATACTTTGTACATTGCAAATAGTGGAGCTCACACACATATGTCACAATTTCTAATATAAATCTTAATTAAACACTGAAATTTTTCAAGATGTTATTTTAAAAAAAGACATCTGTACAAAGATGTATATAGGGATCAACTAACCAATAACAATTGTTGGGAAATGGTTAGTATTTCTCACACAAATCTACATTTAACAATTAAAATTTTGCAAGTTTAACAATTGAAATTTTTTCCCTGATGTTTCTCTGTGGTGCTGACCCCTGCCACTTATTTCTGGTCAATTTACTATGGATCTCTGGTTTTCTGTATGATGAACCTTATAGTCTGTCTTTAAGTAAGAGATCAAGCAGTACAAATGTACAATTTGAACAGAAAAGAAAAGTTATTCTGAATAGAGAGACCTTTATATGCATGCAGATGTACACAGAGACAAATTAGAGCTGATAGAAGATCATGTGAATATCAGTATCGATAATGGAATATCATTTCACAATTTTTACATTGTGTGACAACTACTTAATGCCTCATTTATCAAAATTTATTGAACATGCATGTGGATAAAGATATAGCTAAAGTACTCAAAAAGTATCATAACTTTGTGATATGATTACTATAAAAACTATCAAATGTCAAAACGACATCTTCTAATACAGTGACACTATAATTTAAAATATAAAGGTAAGATAACTAGAAGAATATTTTACAAATCATGCTTTTGACTTTGGAATTGAAATCTTTTCCTTGGGCTAGTGGGTGTATGTACTGGCTGGTATCTCCCTTAGAGCCAACTGTTACATATCTATATGTTAAAGAAATATTTTATCAACTTTAGTGATTAAAAAAGTGGGATGGCTCTCTGGAACATTCCAGTCATAAAAAGTTTCATACAACATTTTGCTATGGTTTGGGCCGATTTTTAAACTTGTGCAAACATCCAATAAATATTAAGAGTTGAGGGTATTTTAAGCTCAGTTTTTCTGCCCTCTCAGGTATACTAGACATCAGTTAAAATATGCAGTTTGAAAAATTAATATTCTTCAACATTTTTTTTGTGATTTTTGAACATGCTTAACTGCTGTAATCACAAGGGAAATGTTTTTTACAACACTTTGACTGGAGGATTTTATGTATCTTTTACTTCATGTGGGCACTCCTATGTTCTAAAACACCAAAGTGCATAGACATTAAGTGTCTTGGTCAATCAAGCTGTCATTTCGATTGTAACATCCTGACCTTCCATTTTAAACAGCTGAAAGTGCCCTTAAACGCCTTATTTGTAGAACATGTTTTAGCTAAATATGTTTCAGTCATTACAAAAAGCTTTTTCCATTCAGTTGAATGGTTTAATACTGAAGCACTTCCCTGTATAAAACTATAAAAATGTTCATCCATTCCTGTTTTTTCAATGTGATTTTTTAAGTTTATTATATTTGTATTTATTAAGCCACTTTACACATGTGTGGTAATTATTGTTCAGTCACAGTTGGCAAATCATAGCCAAATATGTAATGTATGTTTATGCATCAATATATAGGTACATTGTACACTGTTGTCTGTTCTGACCCTCCAGCAGAAAAAACCTGTGGATGTCCTGTAAAGTGTATACAATGTCTGTTTTTTGTGTTTTTAAAATTAAATCTTTTGTATCTTGCATATTAGAGTTTTATTTTCTTAAACAGCTGTTTCATTCATGTATGGTGTATGCATCTGGGTTTCTGCACAGTCGAGTCTCTGCAGATGTCACTCTTTTAGGAGTTCATTTTTACCCCACAGCCCTTAAGGGCTGTCGGTGTATTGTTTTCACCCATGGTGTCTGGATGGGCGGGTCGGCGGGTAGGCGGTCGGTCGGCCAGACAGGGAAAAGTTTGTCCGGGCTGTATCGAAGAAACCATAAGGTGTAGGAAGCCGATACATGGTAGGGACATTATTTGGGGGGTGTATGTGTGCAACATTATGGTGTGACCTTGATTGACCTTTGACCTTGCTGTAGTGACCTTGACCTATAAAATCTTGTCCAGGCTATATTTCGAAAAACCATAAGGTGTAGGAAGTTGATGCTTGGTGGGGACATTGGTTAGGGGATATAGGTGCGCAACATCTTGTGTGATCTTGATTTGACCTTTGACCTTGCTGTAGCGACCTTGACTTATAAAATCTAGTCCGGGCCATATCTCAGAGACCGTAAGGTGTAGTAAGTTGATGCTTGGTAACTTTGCCAAAAAAAGCAAACGAAGCAATGGGGGAATGTACAGATGTGTCAAGTACTTATTAATTATATTGTGTGTTTTTTGTTCATTGATGCCAAGAAGACAATGAATTACTGAACTTTCAATTAAAGGTTAAAAAGGCATACCCTATGGCAGACCAAGTCATGGTAGCTATCCTCTCCAAAAACCCAAGAAAGGTTATTTCCATTACTTTACATTGAAATACTTTTTGGCAGTTAATTACAAGTGGTACCTGCTAAGCAGTTAATACACAGTTTTCATTTTGTGTGAAGTATGTTTCCAGCATTGGCATTTTGTCCATGAATATATTGAACAAAAGAAGTCTCCGCTGTTTTATGTAAGACAAGTGCAAAGAAATCCTTTCATAATTCAGGTGTGCTGCATTACAATGGGGAGCAGTTTCACCTTCCTATTTTTTCATGTAACAAAATGTTCAATTCCATGTTTTAAATAAAATAGTGTAATGCAGTATGTTGAATTATTGTATTTGTTTTGAAATGAACCTACATTTTTGTATTTTGTATAAAGATAAAAAAAATCATCAGTTTTAAAACATTTGAACTGTAGCAAGTGTTCTGTCACCTTAATTTTCACTCAAAATTGTTGTCAGTCCTGTATTACAGTTCTTTCTTGTTTGTTTTAATTTTTTTTTTTCTGTTTCCACTCATTTGTAAAATTAAAAAAAAAGTTTAATAGAATTTAGGGCATTGTATTTAAAATTATATAAGGCAGAAATTCTCTCACAATGGCACCATTCATCATAGAACAACTTCCTCAAACAGACATTCAGGATCAAGCCATTTCAACAGTTTCAACCATTGAAATGGGATTACTACGCAGATAATTGTTACAATCTGTTTTGGGACACACCAAACATTCCATCTGTACTAAAGTGCAGCTAAAACCCATGACCTCTGTGTTCTCACTACCACTGGCTGAATATCAAGTGGTCCACCACAGACCAAATGACAACACACACCAGTGAGTTTGTGCAAGACTTTGCACTGGACTGCCAGAAGCATTGGTTTAAACCAATGACTTGTGCTGTCATTTACTTGGATATATAGCAGAACCAGCAGCTTAGGCCTACATATGTTCAGTGATTTTCTCAGTGATATAAAGTCTTTCTGCAAAAAGTTTAGTTTTTTGCTTAAAGGATTTGTGAAGTCATTTGCTTATACAATAATGTCATCAGACAGTGCAGTGCAAGATGAATACAGCAAATCATCATACACCTGATTACCTGGATATATTCCAGATCCCAAAAATGGACCTGGGAAATAGTGCAGTCTTGCTTGTGCAAGTTGTTGCAAGTTGAATGCACATCAGTTATCTCCAAAACTGAATCTTGCATACCTGATGCGAAAAGTCATGGACTTGGTTATTCCATAATGATGTTTACAAGTATGATGTAGTTCATTGGCAACTCATGCTGTGGAAACTATTCACAATGCAGTTGTGGCTGATGGGAGAAGATGTGGTGGTGAAACTGACTGGAACATTGACTGAGGTATGTTGTCATATTTGTATAACCTTGTTGGTAGAAGATGTGGCCTGATCATTTAGTATATGGCATTTCCAAAGCCTAATTCTAATAGTACTTTTATATAGAGCTTAATCTCTAAAGACAGACTCTAAGGTACATAATACCAAAGGACCGAGGTCCATAATCATTAAGCCAGAGACATAGCAGGGGTCAGCCTGGTACACCAGGTGTTGAGTTAAACCATGCAAGTAACCAGAATATTTTTAATAGTCTGGTTTAAAAGTTAAATCAAGGTGTTCTACATTTGGCAGTTATTTTTGAAATGGGGGGGGGGGGGTCTGATTTGAACTTAGTTGAGAATTTTTCTGTTTAGCATGCGTGTCAATGCCTGCTGGTTGTTAACGAAAAATTTCAGGCAAAAAAATTTATGCACTTTATATACTTCTTTATTAATTGCTCAAACTACCCTTGTTGAAAGTGTCTTCAAAACAAAATAGTTTGAATCAAATATACTCCCGCCTGTATCTTGCAATAGTGGAATAATAAAATAATCAGTGGTGACAATTTATGTAAAAAACAATGTTTTTTACCAAGGAAAGGGATACTCATTTTCACAATAGTTAGCATGTTTGGCAACTAATCACATGGTTGTCACCACTGCATGGGTTTCACTCCCAAAGTGGCAATGTTATGGACTAGTCCCAATATGACCCTGCCTGTTGAGTGGGATTTAAAACTCTCAGCTTGAATTTGTACACAGGGAAATGGAATACCATGATACAGTGGGTTACACACTTGACTCCAGCCTCTCAGGTTCTAGGTTTGAATCCCTGCCAGACCTCAAGTGAGAAAGTCGGCAGTTGTTTGTCACTACCTAATGGTTTTTAGTACAGTATCTTAAACAACTTGTGTTTATTGTTTTCCTCCATCTCAGTGGTTTCCTGTCGAAGTTTAAGTCTTTAATTTTCTTTTAATATATTCACGTTTTATATGGTAAGATGACCATGGTATTTTAAATATGAAAGGTGCATTTCTACAGTATTTAATCTGTATTTGTCATTTATTTTCAGATTTTTGGGCTCACTTGTGGTTTCAATACTACAGAGTCATGTAAACTGTGGAAACCACAAACAAATGGCTACAGCAGTATAACTGGTAAGGAAACTTTTGATGCTTCTTACTGATCTTGAAAAACATTAAAGTGTAAAGTGCACCTTTTTCATGGTATGTAACCTTAATGACCAAATATTCTCTCTGAGTGTATTTTTATCTTTCAAATTATTGCTTAAACTTTTAAATGAACACCTCATATTCAGTTGCAGAGGAGAAAAAAAAATCATGAAAAAAAATGAATTTTTTTTTTGTCCTACAGGGTTAATAAAGATCTTTTATTTTTTTTGCTGATTTTAGGTAAGCTGAACAGTGTCTGCTGAAATATATCCAATAACGTCAAAATCCAGAGAGTCATTTCAAAATGAGGCTCTTTGCCAGAGAGCCCCTGGTGAGTATTATCAGCATCGTTACAAATTAGGATTACAAAGAGATAGCGTTACAATTTACAGTGTCAAAAATCACACATGAATAATAGGATATGGCCCAGTAGAGTAGCATCATCAAAACTGGCTTGTAAAAATCCCGAGTTTGTTTGAGTAATTCTAACACACTGCTAAATCAACTGGAGATTGTTATAAATAGTGAAGCCAAAACAGAAGTTACAATTATAGTGTCACAAAGTGATTTCATAAGTTTTATAGATATTCTATTGGGGTCATTGTGATTTCATCATTTGGAAAAATTGATGCAAGTTTTGTGGTTCCACATGTGTACATTCTGGGTTTAATATGGTTTTGTCACTTTGTGTTGTTTCACACCTCTGTGTATGAAAACATGTTTCACTGTGGGTTGCTTTGAATCAAGGGGTTTTAGGTGATTTCAATATTGGTAGTGTTCACATTGTGCAAGTCTTTCTCTGGGGGAAAACATTTAGTTGTGTAGAAGAAGTTGAGTTGTCAACATCTGTCCTTTGGGAGAGAATTTCTGGAGGGAAATTCTTTGTTGCTTTATATGCCAGCATTGCAGGTATATGATTATTTTCATCACAGTTTATAATTACAGTGAATAATAAGTTATCATAATTTCTACATATAAATCATGTATTTATATAGAATAAATGTAAATAGTTGATCACACATACAAATATTGTTATATTATCTCAAGTCTTTTATTGTGTGTTGTAAAATCAGTTGTATTTTATGTTGATGTATTGGGATAGTGTTTTGAATTATTTGTAGCTGGTGTCAGTGGTTGCTTGGGGAGTTCCATGCTGGTGGAGCTAGTGACTGATGTTTTGACATTGGATGGTTGTTATTTCTTGATGTCACACTTGCTGGAGTTTAGTCATGTTTTGATGCTGAATGCTTGACTTTATTATGTGGTGTTATACTTGCTGGAGTTAACACTTGGACAGTCCTGAGATGATTTTGCTGTCTTGATGATTTTGCTGACTTGATGATTTTGCTGACTTATTGGTTGAATAAACATTGACATTTTGTGTAAAATAAACATTGTTGTGATTACATAACATAAATGTATATATTTATGTATGTGTGAACCCGGTTGTGATTGTGGTGTGTAATTATATTGTGGTTTTGTATGCTTGCATTGTATAGTTGTATGTGAATGCAGGAGTTTTATTTTGTATAATTATATGTTGGTTACAGACAGATAAATATAATTTTACACCAGATAAGACATTGGTTTCATTTACCAAGTGAATCTCATTCTGACCCTGTGACATATAGTCACTGTGGTAACTACATGTGATTATGGGTATGATTTAAGTTTAAAACCCTTAATTTCAAATAATGTTTTTGCCATAAAAGGCATACATTTTGGTACCAATGTAGTTATCTCTGTACATCGTTGCATTGAAAATTATTATCTTGATTACAGGCTTCAAAAAACATCAGGTTTTTATGCAGACATTGTTCTGTCCCCAAGTTTGACTGTGGTAAATATACAGTCTTCATCCAGTCAACTCCCAGTCAACTCCTTAGCATTCCTGTCAGCTGAGGTTCCTGAATCAGCCAATGACTTGACAGCGATGGGTAGTGTGTCCCTTAACAGGTAAATACATGTAGAGTAAGAAATCTAAAATTCGCCACACATCTGAAATTCGCCACATATAGAAATACTAATAAAATAAATGAATTGAGGAGATATTTGTTGAATGTACAGTAAATTAAGGCTTTTTGAACTGAAAAATACCAATTTTTAGACAAAAAATAATTTTCTTCATAAAATTAACTAAGGTTTTATAGGTGGCGAATTTTAGATTCCTGGCGAATTTTAGATTTCTTACTCTAATAGTTTGTATTTCTGAACTTTTAACAGGGTTCCCACATCCTTGAAAATCCTTGAAAAAATTGCTTCATTTTCAAAGCCACAAGAATTTTGTGGGAGGAACGGATGGCTAGAATGGTAGGTAAAGGAGGCCATGCCGTAAAATATATCCTTGAGAATTATTGTTGTTGACCTTGAAAATCCTTGAAAAGACCTTGAATTCAGTTATCAAAAGTCTGTGGGAACCCTGTTTAATAATCCCTCTGCCAGTAGTAGAGCAGTATTCAACCTACCAAAGCAAATTCCAGGGTGGGAGATTTGAAGATACCTCTAGCTGCTAGAACACACACCACAAGTGATTGTCATCTGTAATGTCCTCATAAATGATATTCTGAAAACCAAGGCCAAAAAGTGTTTGTCCACATGCAAGAGTTGCAAAGCCATCAGAGACATGAGTAGTGCACTAGAATTTATGAAAGTCTGGTGATAAAAACAAGTTCACAGTCAGATGCATCCCATACCTGACCTAAAACTCGGATGGTCACACATCCAAGTACTAACGTCAAGAGTTTTAATCTAAAACCCCTAGCCGATTAAATCCTCTCGCTTAGATGCTAGCTCAAAATACTAAACAGAGTTTGGCTTTTAAACTAGAGTTAAGTAACAAGTGAAAGTGACATGTAATGTTCAACACATGAGTATATTATGCTTTTTAAAAGACATAAAATAACAGTAAAAAGACCAATATTCAACCGTGTAGATGTAGTTTTGCACAGAGAGATAAAATATCCACATGATCTTGATTTGTAAAAAAAATTCTGCTCGATGACACTTTGTATTCTATGTGGTTTGTATTGTTATCTTTATTACTCTTTTCATTTTGTTCAACATATCTATTGTTTATATACATACATTGTTACTTGTGTAATTACATGAATTTGAAATAAAAAATAACATAATAATTATAATGAATATTTTACAGGTTAGATTCTCCTTACAAGTACTGCAATAAAGAAAATAACAGTTCAAAATGGACTAAGAAGAAGAAAAAAAAATGAGAACCCCCCCCCCCCCCCAAAAAAAAAAGGAAAAGAACTGCAGCTCTTCAAATGTGGATATATAGTGCCATTGTGAGAGGAAATTTCTAATTCCAGTATTTTTTTTTGTTTGAAAATTGTTTATCATGTTCATTGTTAAACAAAGGTACAAAGTGTTGTACTGTTGCTGTTAAATTTGTTCTTGGTATAGATGTATTTTCCTGTTGTTTCCAGGGAGAGCTTGTGTCACCAGTCAAAAATCACGCTTATTAAGCTAATTTTACAAACATGTGCTTCAACAACATGTTGCTTAATTATAATTAAAATATAATTCTTCTAATTACGCTTAATTTATGTGGATACTGATAAAACTAGTTTCGTTTTTAGCAAAAATAGTATCCCTGGGAACGATCACTATTGCCTTTATATTTAGCACATGCCTTTAATTGACTGTAGTAAACAATGAATTTAGTCTCTGATCATGCAGGGTCACTGATCCAAAACTAGAGCTTTGTAAGGTGTGTACGCGTGATGATTTGTCATATACCAATGCTAGGGTAGTGATTTTAAGGAGACATTGAACTATTTAATATTTAAACGTCCTCTAGAAGGTTTTTTTATTTTTTTACTGTAAATTTTTGCTGTAGCTTCACCTAGTATCAGTTTTTGATGCAACAAAAATAATTCCACCATAATTTACCTATAAAACATAAGTATTTTTTTGTTTTAAAGTCAGAGGCCTGTTTTACAAACAGACTTAGTCTGGACATAGACTTGAGACTTTTGTTTCAAACTTATGTTAAGTCTATGGTCTTAGACTTGGTAGATTTCACAAAGCAGCTGACTCTAAGCTTTGGCTAAGCCCTTGGCACCATGACACTGTTGCATCTAAGCATCATTTGGCTGTGAAAACTTTAAATATTTTGACATTACATTTTGGAAGGTTTTGCATATCCATGAAAGTTGGTTTTGTATCTAAATATTTTCAAGTTTCTTTTGTAAATCTTTGAAATTATGTTTTGCATTCACTATTTTTCAAGATAAATCTTTGAAAATATATTTTACATAGAAATATTTCAAAGTTCAATTTTATAAACATAAAATTCTATAAACATTTTGAACTTTCGGGATGTAATAAGTTACAAAAATTCATGCAAATACCTGAGATTTTAGTAAGATTCTAATGCTTATGACATCTGCAGCTATTTTGAAGTTACTACTGCATATATAAATAGTTTGAAACTACTTTTGGCATCTGTAAACAGTTGGAAGTTACTTTGGTATCTGTGTACACATTTTTGTGATACTTTTGGCATTCGTAAATATTGTAACATAATTTTGGCATAGATTTGTAAATCTGTTGAACTCTGGATGTAGTTGCAATAATGCATGTATTTTTGTGGGGTTAATTCAAATTAAAATAATAAAAAAATGAAGAAAAAGTATGACCAGAAAAGAAATGGATAATCTTTGTGTCATAAACTGGTGCCTAGTGCTAATGCATTGTCAGCAGATTTGTAACACCATACTCAATATAAATGAATAGTTGTATCCACCAGAGACATCCAGGGTAGCCAAAATGAATACAAGTTCTAACAACTCGCCCCTAGAGGTCCTAGAGGTTTGGGATGTGAAACCAGGCTTGTTGGAATCATGGGCTAGGATTCTTTAAAATGGTCATATTTGACCTTGGGTCCATTCTTTTAATGTCCGTGTTTGTTCTTGTTGGTCCTAGATGTTTTAGAACGTTACACCCACCTAAATTAAATGTGGGGTGAAAGTCTTTTGATCTGGTCAGATTTGACCTTGGGACCCTCCTTCAAGATCAAATGGAATGGTCAAACTTAAAAAGTGGCTGCATGTTGTTTATGATTGTGCTAAAACCGTGTCCTACTAACATTGCTGGAACATAAAGTGCTTGCTAATTGGGATGCTTTGTCTTTCTGGTGGATACTAGTGGGTTCAGTTTTCGTATTTTCTAGTGTGCATGGTTTTCCTTTTTTACTTTATTGTCACTTGAACTTGTGTAAGTGTGACATATATGCATGCAATATGAGAATATATGATTAAAACTCCATTGCATTGTAACTGTATATCTTAATGTATGTGGCATCTGGTGTGTATAATTCTGCACAAAAGTGCTACAGAGTCATGTTTGTTTGTACAATTCTGAAGTATATATTGTAAAGACGAAGGCACATGCAGTATTGCAGTCAAGCAGTTTACTATAATTTCTCCCATTTGGTCCTCACATGTAGCTGAGCACCAATATATAACTTGAACAATGTTCCTTATGCCCCTGTTCCACCAAAGGATTAAGCCCCGATTGGGTCTGGGACCCTTAATCGTGGACAAAAATGGAAAAAAATTGACCAATGGACTGCAAAAGAGAATCGATATGAAGGTCTGGGATTAAGTACAGATCGTCCTCAGGAAGCCTCAGGACGCCTCAGGCGGCCCCAGACAGTCCCTAACTGGTCTGGGACTAAGAACAGACTAAGCCATTTGCCTGGTCGGTTTGAACCACGATCCTGTCGTACACAAACCGACTGGGTCCCAGGACGCCTCAGGCCTCCTGGGACTAAGCCCCGACTAACCCAGGATTAAGTCCCGACCCCACAAGGTGTCCTGAGGCGTCCCCAGACCGAGATAGCCGATTTTTGTTTTGCAATGGGACTAAGGGTCGCAGGAAGCCTGGGACTAAGAATAGAGGGTCTGGGACTAAGGGTCGGCGACTAAGGGTCGCAGGCGGCCTGGGACAGCATAGGACTGTGTAAATTTGGTCTGAGGAGGCCTGAGGAAGCCTGGGACTGGACATTTTGTTTATGGCGGGAAAAAATAATCGGTTGGGGTCGGGAGAAATATCAAACATGTTTGATATTTCTCACGGACCCAACCGACCACAACCGACCCTTACAGGAAGCCTGGGACTAAGCAAATTTTTGAAACCGACCCTCAAAAACCCTTAATCGGGAGCCTTAGTCGTGTGGTGGAACACCCACATTATGTATACCTTGTCACATTTCAGCTGCAACCTTTGATGTCTTTTGGTGGCTGTTCAATACAGTTGTGTCAGCCATTTAATATATTGGTTTATTCCTGTTTAAATGTATTAAATATTTTGAGTTAAATGAGCCTGGACAAAATCAATACATTTATAAAATGATCTGATCTTTACCTAATCTAACACCAGCACAGATTTTGTTCTACAGCTTCGATCTTTATATCTTTGAACTTCAACTTTTTTTAGGTTAAACCAAGCTGTGTTATAATTGGCCAGCTAGTTACTGTATTTCATGCTCCAGTTTGATTTTTGAGAGTATAAACTTTTAAAATCATTTTGACATTCTTACATTTAACATGTACAAATTTGACAAACATTTTTACATTAGACTTTGTTTACAAGTACTGGCTTCCAAGATGTTTGATATTTGTCCTCTCGTACTGGTACCCTACTCAAATTAGACGGCTATAAGTGCATGTACATCTAGGTTGCAGATGTACTCTCAGTGTAACTTTTATGAACTGTATACTGTGTGTGTAATGTTAGTATTCTAGTGTGTTTCTTGTACTATGTAATGTCCTTGTACTTTTTGAACTTTGTGTAATGCATTGTGTGCTTTGTGTAATGTCACTGTACTTTGTGTACTCTGTGTAACATCAGTATACTTTTGTATATAATACTGTACTTAGTGCAATGTTAGTTACTTTTGTGTACTTTGCATACAGATAGTAAAAACAAAATCCAGCCATGTTGAATATTTAAAGTTCTACATAATGAATTTCAAAATTAATGTACTAATTTACAATAATTATTATTCTTTACTAGTTTTATAGGATATCTGTATGAAAAGAACACTTTTAAATTTTTAGACTTAGACCTGTACAGTTACTGTTACAGAGTAACTGTCAAATAGTAAAAATTAAGTGGAAAAAAGAATTTTTGAAAACAAATAACAAAAATTAATTACAAAACAAAATTCAATTAAGAAAAAAAAGTGAAAAAAAAAATTATATTATTATATTATAAAGGAAATGTGAGTGTTCTATGAGTATATATTTATTCAGCTAACATCATTGTGTAATGTTTATTGCACTTTCTGTTAATGTACTTTTTGTATTGTTGTTGGTGTACTTTGTAAACTGTGTGTCTGCTATGTATTTTTGTTAATCTCAGTGTACTTTGTATATACAAACAGTGATATTCATATACATGTCCAAACCAAGTCAGACATTTTTAATTTTTATCTGAACTTCAACATTTATTTCAAAATTATCCGATTATAATGTGGGAGTATTTCACGGAGGTCTGCATGGAAGGTACATATGGTTTGTATGTCTTCATGATTACTAATTGCAAACACAAGAACAAATTTTTGAAACAAAAGTATTAAAGTAAAAAAAAAATTAAAACTAAAAGACAAATGTGAAAAAAGGAAAGGCATATACTTGAAAAAAAGGAAAGGAAATACTCCTGGAATCAAATACAATGATAAAATGTGTAATATTTCTGTGATGTTAGCGTTTTTTGTACTTTCTATTCTGTTGGTGTAATGGTGTACTGATAGTTTACTTTGTGCATACAATGTTATTGTTTGTACATATACATTGTATATTTATATACAAATAGATAGTTCTTTACTATTTTCAGTGTGCATCTGAATTTCAGAATTTATGTATACAATTACATAGAGTACATGCATTTTGAGGACATGTATCTCTAAAGAACACAACATCTATGTCCTAATGTTTGCATGGTGTTAATTAGTAAACACAAACAAAATTTTAACAAATATTGCAAGAAAAAAGGTGGAAAAAATAAATTTATTAAAAAAACTAAATGAATAAGGAAGTGTACCCCTCAAAAAGGAATAAAATGAACAAAATAAAATAAAAATGTAATAAAAAAATATGAGATGTTAACATTTTTGCACAAAGATGTGTCCATACATGTCCATCTATTTTTTGTGTTTTTTTATCTCAGTTTCCAAATTATAACCAGCAAAATTACAATTAATGTGCAAGTGTTTTGAAGCACATTTCTGTGTGCATTAAGGATACAATTGGTGTCACAATATGTTTACATAGTATGATTGGAAATTGGCAAAAACGAATGTTAAAAAAAAGTGAAACTAGCTGTAAACATAAAAGTAATAACAAAAGGTGTACTTTGTATACAGAGTCATAGTTCTACATAACATCTGAAGTTCTCATTTTCATTTTGTATCTCCATTCAAAATTAATCAGAAAACTTTCAATTAGTGTGTGGGTACATTTGAAGGATATGACACATCTGTATGCAAAGTAACACAACTTAAGAACCTATATGGCTCCTGTTAAAAAATACAGAAAAAAAAAGAAAAAAAAAGAAGAAAAGCTAAAAAAAAAAAATTTAAAAAAAGTTGAAAAAAAAAAATTGAAAAAAAAATCAGTAAAAAAAGAAAAATTATTTAAAAAAAAAAAAAAAAAAAAAAAAAGGGGAAAAAAAATCAGAAAAAAAAAGAAAAAAAAAGAAAGGAAAAAAAGGTAGAAGAAATATAAATAAAAAGGAAAAAAAGAAAACAAGGAGTATTTTATTAATCCATTTCTTTAGTGTATATATTATCTAATGTATTGTAAAGTAATTCTCAGGTTTGTGTATATGTCACTTTGTATTGTGTCATGTGACAGGAATGGATGAACTTACACTGGGTAAACTATAATTACCCATTAAGTCTTCTGTTTGATCTTGAAATATTCATGAATGTACAGTTTCAGGTTATGAACATCTCAGTTGTTAGCATTCGTTAATGACTAAAACAGAGACCAACTTGTTCAAAGTTAAAGATACTACGTATTCAGATTGATATCCTAAATTTGTGAGGGTTTTTTTCAGATTTACAAACATGAAAATACCAAATATTTTGGTTATCGTATACAGGGTAAAACTGAAACATTTTTGACTAGATTTCTGGATTTGCTTCTGAATAATTTCTTATGTTAATCTCGCTGGTAACAAATTTGCAAATTTATAAGCATCCTTTCAATGCAAGATGATTTCCACTCCATCTTGTTTTAGCTGTTGATTATATATTTTGACATTTACAATCATAGGCTGTTACCTCTTTGTGGGTTGGACTCCCACAAGTTACAATGTTGAGAACCTGTCCCACTATGACTCTGGCTGTTGAATGGAGACATAAAACATCAGTTTTGACTTTTATCACCATGAAATATGTTGTAGAGGTCACAATTTAAGGTCAAATTGTTTGTTTCTTTATTCATTGCTATAGTGAGAGACCCCAGTTGCTGAGTCATTAACCAGCTTACATTTTCATTACTCGTCACTCGCCTCTGTCATCACGGGTTTGAATTATGTTTATCACAACATGTGAGATTTGTTGAGGAAACCTGTCGTATGTACTGGTTACCCCTCTGCCAATAAAACTACCCATCGTGATATGACGTATACAGTGTTGAAAGCGACGTTAAATAAACAAGGAAACTGAGGAAATCTGTCATGTGACACTCCCAGCTATTGATATGAACATAAAATCTTAACTTTAACTTTTGATCATATTGTGTCCTCTCCGTACACAGAGTTTGAATTAAGACTGGGTTTTACTTTTGGCACTGTTGACATCTGTATTTGACTGTACAAAAATTGCATAACCCATTTGGCTGTTCACCTGTTGAACGGGAGGTAAAATTACAAGTTTGACTCTTTCATTTGACTTATTTTATAAACTTTATCTCCCTGTATAGTGATGACTGAATTGAGGATTTGTTTTTCGTTGCCCATGATATATTGACCAATCTATATATTTTGTGGGGTCGGACAGTGTCTTAGATGTTCAGTGTTTCTATGATATTGACATTTGTTAACTGCTTGACTTCATAATTTAAGTAACCCTATTTTTAGGTTATATTGTAAAATTATGTGTGTTTATACCAGAGTACAGTAGTTGTTTCTTGGAGCCATCCAAATGATTGACTGATGCAGAGTTATAAAATTTCTGGCTTGTATTTTGAAATTGGAATACCGTAGTTTGCTTGATACATATGTAGTTTTGACACCTCCGATGTATACTTCATGTTATAGAATGTCTTTGCCAATACAGTGGACCATATTTCTTGAAAAGAAAGCTGTTGTATCAAAGCTGTATCAATACAGTTATAAATACAAAACAGTAGTTCATGCATTTTAAGGCCAAGATATAAATCCAATATATTGGTTCAGGTTCAGCTACTTTACTTCTGTAGTATTAGTGTCTGCACCACTATGATATGACTTCGCTGTATAATCTCATTTTAAACCAAAATACAACAGCTACCTGCTGCAGCCATCCAAGTTATTGTTCAATACAGACATGCATTTTTTGTTCAACTAACAGGTCAGTGAGCTGAAGTAGTTCGTTTACTAAATTTTGGTGAGTTATTAAGAAGCTAGATATCACACAAAGTAGATTCTCTGTGAAATATTATTCCATTACTGATCGATATTTCATGTAATCTATGGGGGCCACGGTGGCAGAGTGGTAACACTCTTGCCTCCCACCTCTGAGCCCGGGGTTCGATTCCCGGCACAGCCTCAAGTGGGAAAGTTGGTAGTTGCTTGCCGTTGGTCGGCAGTTTACAGTACAGAACCCTAATGAACTGTATGTACTGGTTTGCCTCCACCCTTCCAACTACCCGTCGTGATATGACCTGTACAGTGTTGAAAGCGACGTAAAAACCCCAAATAAATAAATAAATAAATAAATTCATGTAATCTATGAGCACTTTAACTGTCTTTGTGTACATCTGCATGTATACAGATGTTTCTGTGTTCAAAATAACAACTTTTATGTTACATTTTCATCATACTTTTATCTCATTTAATCTTAGTCTTAAAGACAGATTCTAAGATGCATCATACAGAAAAACAGAGATGCATAATTAATTGACCAGAGACATAGCGGGGGTTCAGTGCCATGGAGTAACACTGAAGAAAAAGTTTTAATTATTAAACTGGCAAAGCAAAATTTAATCATTAAATTTAGATTTCTGTGAGAAATACCAATAATTTCCTAACAACTCGTATTGGTTGATTTATCCAGGTGTAAATCTGTGTACAGATGTCTTTGTTCAAAATAACAACCTGAACATTTTAATTGTTGTAAATTTTTATTATAAATACTTACCACTTCCTAACAATTTCTATTTGCTGGAGACATTAGACTCTATACGCAATAGAAATATGATTTTTAAGGTATAAAACTACCTTAATAAGCCAGAGAGTTAGAGTAGTTAGTCCTCTCACCAATATGTTAGATGACCAAGTTGGTTTTACTCCATCAGTTTGTTTGACAATTGTTTTGTCTGGGTATCTTTTATCCAAAATTCAGTGTAGCAACTATTTCTAATGGAAGAATATTATTGAAGGAGACCAGTAATGAAAAGTTCATATTTTTGGTGTTTTCTGTGCTTTTTCAGAGCAATCATAAACACTGAAATTGGTAAACATTACATACATTACAGGCATGTTTTGAATGACTTTCGTGAAACTTTACAGAGGCTGATTATCTACAAATGGGTATTCACCTGTTAATGTTATTTATATTTCTATAAAGCATTTTATCTCCCACTATCACAGGAAAATGGGAAGTCTGAACAAATGTGAGTATCTTTATTGTCTAAAGAATAGCTTGAAAGTTGTTGAACAAGAGTGACTATCCAGAACCAACATGAGACCACAGGAGTTTCATCAAATTTGGACAAATTTGGTCACCTGTTAAGTTTAGATTTAAAACTAGTGTAAGCTTAACTAAATTAATTCTGAAGTTTCTTTCTTTCACGAAATATTTCACAACAGTATCAAAATGTTAAATGGTTACTAATGATAAAGTTATCTGATTGATTTTATAATAATTTTATTTTCCCAATGCTTCTGTTATTATAAATTTACTAAATCAGGTTAATGTAAATACGTGCTTTCAATACTTACACTCATATTGTGTATGAAAACACTTCTAATGCATCCCAATTGTGCATGTGTTGCCCTTGTCCTCTCAGAGTATGTTTAAAAGTAAAAGAAAAGTGTACATAAAAGTTTTGTGAAAAATGAAGAGAAAATTGATTCTTCTGAAAAAATGTGCAAAAGGCACAGGCTGATGAGAGTAAACTATTTCACAAAGTATTAGCAATCACTTCCACTGTAAATATATTTTGAGAAACAATGAAACTATCAGTGAGCACAAGTGAAAAAAATTTGGATAGTACTTCAATGTGAAGAGCAAAGAAAGCTGGTCACCTGGTAATATAGAACATATTAAATCTGTTTAATTTAAGGAATATTGTCAATGTGGGGGTTTTATGTCAATTTCAACAGCTAATAAGTTAACAATATATCTCCACTGAATGTGATGGTTATCTTAGATAAATAATCAAGACAAACAACTAAGAGCAGGCACCAACATTGCATAGGCATTATCCAGGAAATATTCATGTTGATTTTAAAGCTTCAATGAATTCTATTTGTAGTAGGGGCTTGGGATCATATATAATTGTTTCAATATCAATCAATATAATTTCATTGATTTCAATGTCAATACCAAACTTTTAATTTAATATTGCTTCCTATGTATATTGAGACAGTATTTTGTAATTGTTCTTGTTTTTTTCATAACTAATTTATATTTTCATCATCAATATTTATAAGTTGAGAGATTTTTTTGAGATCTTTAAAGATTTTATTGTAAACTTGTACAAAAACTTAATCTCTCTTGAACTTCTAAAAATTGCATACTTAGCTGTTAACATTTTACTTATACAAGAACAAAAATAACCCATAATAAGATAGTCTACAACTGACACTCCAGAGAGATATATTATAATTCCATTAGGGTGTTTTAATTTGTGTTCCGCATAATGATCTCAATTTAAATAGGTTGTTTCTAAAGTTCGGAATTTCCGTTGGGCGATACGGAAAATCGCCTAAATATCGCCTAAAAATCGCCTAAAATCGCCCAAATATCGCCTAATTTACTTAATATAGTGTGTAGAATAGTCGTAGATATATAATTAAACTGGAGACTTAACATAAGATATCTTAAAAGTAACATAGATCTAATTAGGGAGAAAATCCACGGAAAAAATCGCCCATTTAAGAAACACTTGGAAATCCAAGGCTATGTTAAAATCCCTGTAAAATGCTCAATATTTGCTTGATTTTAATAAGACAACCACCAAAGTGTTCATTATTATGTAGAGAGTAGTCGTAGATAGATAATTAAACTGGTAACTCAACATAAGATATCTTATAAGTAAAATATTCATCACCAACATCCACGGAAAATCGCCCAATTAAAAAACACTGGGAAATCAAAGGCTATGTTAAAATCCTTGTAAAATGCTTAATATTTGCTTGATTTTAATAAGACGACTACCAAATAGTTCATTATAGTGTGTAGAATGGTCGTAAATAGTTAATTAAACTGGAAACTTAACATAAGATATCTTATAAGTAAGATATTCGTGGACCAAATCCACGGAAAAAATCGCCCAATTAAAAACACTGGGAAATCAAAGGCTATGTTAAAATCCTTGTAAAATGCTTATGCATAGAAGTCGTTTTGATTTCTATGGCTAATTTGTTTATTAGGCGATTTTTAGGCGATTTTCCGTTTCCGTCACGGAATTCCGTCATTTTTCCGTGGTTTAGAAACCACCATTTAAATACACAGTCAAGAATTCAGTAGAATTGTACTGTGTTAACAGCTTTAGTTATTGATTGAGATGAAATCTGAAAGCACTGGCAGTATTTTTGCAGATCTAGACCATCTCTGAGAAGGACCGAGCCATGGTAGGGCTCCCAAATTGTTGAAAAATATAACTCAGATCCACTTTATAGTTTTTGACTTATGCAAACGGGCTGACATACAGACAAACACATACATTTGCATAATTATATCAAGCTATCACCAAGTTTTTACCAGATGTGGGCACATACAAAGAATTTTCTACAATGTATAATTTTGTAAACCTGCTCTTAAGATGCATGTTATATACCCAAATAAGGTAATGCATTGTGCAAGATGGCTCCTCTCTATCTTCTCTGCCTTCTCCCTCCATTTAGTAAAGAAAAGACTGCTATTGTCTGCCATTTTGTGGGATAGCAAAAAGAGCTAGTGCACTGTCTAATCATGTGGAGTGGTCATGTAAGGTCCTCTGGTTACATGTCTTTTTCAGAACTTTTCATATCTACAATATAAAGCAGAAAAAGTTTAATGGTTTTGATACGACAATCGGCTAATCTTTGATTTTAGCCACACTTATTTGTTTGTGATGAAAATGAATGTAAAGTTGCATGCTTATAGGTAGGTACTTTGATAGTGGAGTTACTGGTGTACATGCAATTGTTCTCACACCCCCTCCCCTTTTTACCCATTTTGTAGCCTCCAGAGTCCACATTTTAATGTTTGTTGATATTTTTGCCTATATAAATCTGTATTATTAGTTATAACACAGTAAGCACATCAACCTACTTTTATTGTGTGAGAAAAATTGGACACTTATATATGTTCATATACATACGCATCAAATGAAATATTGTGCACACACAACTTCCCCTTTATCCAAAAAAAAGCAAATTCAAAACAGATCAGAATACTGTGGTTATTTACTGATTCATATAATCTTTAACTCTTCAAGTAATTACGTAATTAATAATGTCTATTTTTTAAACAAAACATGTCCAGTCCACTGTAGTTGAAAACTTTAAGCAGTATACACCAGTAAATTACTGTTTTGTTCTTGGCTGATGCACATGTAATAGATACAGTGTCATCTGAATCACACTTGCATTTATATGGTCTGTATTGTTTTTAAATCTATGTTCCACTACTCTCCAGGCTTACATCTCACAGGTGGTTTCACTCTCTGTCCAGTTTTGGTAACATAGTTGTCATTTGTTTTCACTGTGTCTGGTGTTTGGCTGCTGAAATGTCTTCAGGTATATTCTCTACTTGTATCCTTCTGGATAAAAATTGTTCAGATCTTCCATGGAGTTGTTGCCTATTGCATTTTAGGATGTTACCATTAGGGGTGACTATCCGATAAGAATGAGGTTGTTCACACCCTCATCACACCTGGTATCCAATTTTCCTTGAAGACATGTCCTGGTATCAAATGGTATCACCAGGTCTCAACATCTGGCCAGTAGTAGGCCACTATAAAAAAATAAGTTGGTGTTTATCTACCCTGAATATTTAAATTTACATGGCTTGTGAGTTATTCCATGATAGGGGATCTCGCTTCTGTTGTGTGTTGCCAACTTAACATTTGGCATGGGCCTAATGTGTTCATTGTACTTTTTTGGAAACAGCAATTTGAGTATTCTGACAGATAAGGTGTTGAGCACCTTCATCAATCTTGGTTTGTAGGGTGTGTATACCTGGAACGTCATGCAGTTTGATCTGAAGTTTTATGACTACTTCAATCCTTGCATCATGTGTCAGTGTTGAGACAGTTATATTGGAGAATGAGAATGAGTCAGTTGGTTCCCATTTCTCACTTGTGTCCTCAGGCTGCATTGAGTGAACATTGCCTTTTCTACCTTTTGTATTGCCTTGCTTCTCATAGTGAAGGTATTGATGACTGCCAATTCTTTTTACATTTTCTTGTTGCTTTTGTCTGCAGCATTTTGCCCAGTGTTTTTTTGGGAGAATCTACACTCGGTGCCAAATGCTGGACACAATCCTCTTGGTTTAAATGGATGTGTTCCTCCACAATTCCTACATTTTTGGTAGTTTTTTGTTCTGATGCCATGAACTATTTGTGGTGTACCTATCGGCTGTAATCGCTTTATATGTGATGCTGAAGCCTCATAGGTCCTTCCCACCTTAATAGTATCTTCCCTGGAGTATTTTTCATCGTTAGATAGCAGTTCCTTCTGGTAATCAACCGAGGGGGTACTTGCTATGATTTGTTGTACAAGTCTTACCTCCATTTCCTTCCCAGTGAATTTGCATTTCATTGTCGGCAGTTTACAACGGTTCACAAAATCATCAAATGATTCATTTTCACCTTGTCTATGATAGATAGTTTAGATCTGCTCACTCTGAAGTTTTTACTTGGCTCCAATTGAGCTTCGAATATTTTCCATATTGTTTTGGGTTCTTTTCTATCATCTGCAGAAAGATTCCAGGAGTTGAATCTCTTTTAACCCTTCATCTCCAACAGCTACTAGAATGTGATTTACTTGATTTTGTGCCCTCATCTTCTTTTCACTGAAATAGAGGTCTTCTTTCTGCTTGAAGAGTTGAAAAATTTCACCAGTGTTTGGTGACAACCAGTCCATGCGTGCACAAATATCACTGATGTATTTTAAACCACAAATTGGTAAAAAACACCTTCAAGGATATTCCAGGCTTGCAGTGAATTTCTTTGCATTTGTTTAAATTAGCAATTTTATAGCGAAATACCCTTACCATTTCCTAACAGTAGCTATTTGTTGGAGCCATCCAACCTAATGGCCAACGTAGAGATGCGAATTTAAGGTTATATCACAACCTTAACCAGGCCACTGGGTTACAGTAGTCTGTCCTCCCGCCAAATAGGTCACATGACCACATTGTTTACTTCATTATTTTTGTTGGCCATCAACAGTATGGACGTCTTTGGGAATTAGGAGAAGTTTTGTCAGGGTTTTATTTATTTTTTGAGATTTTACTGTTAATCTCTCTTCATATTTATATATGATAGAGAACTGATTCATTTATTGAATCTTCAAGGTATGCATTATATTATGCAATTAAAGGACTTTTTAGATGGCGTTTTATTTATTTTTTGAGATTTTATAGTGAATCTCACTTCATATTTTACATGTATATGATGCAGAATTTATTCGTTTTTCCAAATCCATGGGCCGTATTCACAAAAATGATCAAGCTCAAGTTGAACTAAAAATCGGCTCAAGTTTAGTATAAACAGTTGTAAACTTAAGCTGATTTTGGGTTTACTTGAGCTTGATCCCTTTCGTGAATACCAGCCCTGTTGTACTTAGTACAAGCATGTCCTGTGCATGTGATACATAGTTTGGAAGACTGTAGTGATTCCTTTTACTTCTTTGTTCTTTATTCCACAGTGTTCTTCAATAATGTACATAAAAACATACATAATCTATTCCAATCATGTGAAGTGATTCAGTCAAATGAATATATTTGATATGACATCTTTTCACCGCTACCACCATGCAATGTGTGTTGATATTCTTATGTATATAAATCTGTATTATTAGTTACAACACAGTAAGCACATCAACCTACATTTACTCTGTGAGAGAAACTTATGTATGTTCAGACGCAGGCACCAAATGAAATATAGTGCATACACAACGTACATCATACCAATGATGATGTTACTCCTGATGAAATCATATATACATATTATAATAAAGCAAACATCCAATTTAGGAAACTATTTTCTGAAGAATCCTGATGTTTTTTCATGTACTGATGTTTTGGCATTGTGTCTACGATCATTTGATCAAATACCTTTTTCAGTGTAGTATATTGGATGAAGTCTTATTTCAGCAGCCACGTCTATGTTAAAGGTGTTAAATAAGTAATTTGTTGCAAAAGAATCTGTCATCCATGTTGGTTTCTCTGTTGTGAAATTTTTTTGACCGATCATTAAATTATGACTTTTGCTTTAAATCAATTTAATATAGGATAGAGTACGAACGTTGTAAGAATAGGGTGTAGGACTGTAATTACAGAAGTAATTTGCCTGTAAAGTGATCCTTCTATTTCCTAATTCAAATATGTATTTCGATATGAATTATTAGTGCATGTTCTGTTTTACATCAGCTCACTGTTCAACACCTCTCCTGATATAAGCATGCATTAAGAAAATACAATTATTTGTCTTTAAAGCGATGTAAATATCTTGAGTTTAGTTTTATTTCTTAATCGTCTTCACACTGAGTTCCCCTTTGTGGGGAAGATTTTGCACCTGCAAAGCAGTAGATTAGTTTAGATTAGATTTCTTAGTGATCAACAAGTTTTACATTCTGTCACCTGGCTTAAATCATCTCTGTGGTTGTGCCTTCTATAGTCTTGATCATGGCAACATGTAAGACTAAGCAAGACTAACTGAGGACCGGTGTAAGCCCCCAGATTATACCCCCCTTCATTTTATACCCGGGGTAGATTCCAAAGTATACCCCGGGGGTAGATTTTGAACACCACCAGAATCTACCCCCCGTCCCAGAATCTAACCATGCAGGGATAAAAAGAATCGGGGTATACTTTCAGAGTTTACAACGGTCCTGTCACCTTCTCAGCTGGGGAAAGGGATATAAAAGCCAAACTTTAGCTCAATTAGAAATTATGTTTTTTAACATATTTAAAAATAATTTCAATAAGTTCAATGTTATTAAAAGTTATTCAAGGATACCTTTTTAAAGCTAAGGATTTTTAAAGAGATTTATTGCTGTCCAATTGTTATGTTGCAATCAGTAAATAATGAAGCTGCATATTAAGTTAAATAGGACAATGTAACTTGTCAAAAATGGTGGATATTATACAAAGGCTTTAATCTTATCTGTGTGATTCTAAAGTGTCATTTTTGACTCACACTGATATGTGCCAGGTCATTTATATTATGAGCTTGAATGGGCCTTCATTACACCGAACAAAATGGTGACGAAAGCATTTTTTTCCAATAAAACCACAGATAAGGAAGTTTTATGGTCATTTTATCTGGAGGTCTATCATATATACTGATGAAACCTACTGATTTGATTGAAGTTAGAGAATTTTTCAAAATAATAATTGTTTAAAATATACTTACATTGTGTCAAACTTGGTGCAAATAGATAAGGTATGATTAAGCAGTTTGGATATCCAATTGGATGGTCTTGTATCATTTTGGTGTTGGTACATGTGGACCTTGGATGAAAATACAGCACTATGACTATAAGTACTTTGTATATACTTTTTAACGGCTTTATATTTTCTCTGGGAATTAGGCGAGGATCCACATTATTGAATGCTGCTGTGTTTTATTCTTCAAAGATTTAAACTGGGCCACCATCCTCAGTCCTGTGATATTTTTTGTTGAAAACAAGTGACATTTAATTATAAAAGGAACAATTGTTACGAAACCCCCATTAGAGAATGCAGTAGGCATAACCAAATCCTGTGGTTATTGGAGGGTCTAGTTGAACAGAGTCTACAGTATAAATCAAACACTTTGTGACAATTATAAAAAAAGAAGATACTGTATTGTAGATATAAGTGGAAGACAGGCATAAATACTTTATGTTGTATAGGTTCAGTTTATAATACAAAATCTACTGTATAGTTAAGGGAAATTTTATCGTAGAGTTAATTTACAGTTGAAATAGACTGTAATTATGTAATGCTGAATTTCAAAGAAGATCAACTGTACATCTAGGTATTAGTGTTTCTCAGTTATAAAGGACAGAGGATCTGATTTGACTTGACAGAGTTCCTATTTACAAGACAAATGGTTCAATGGTAGAGCTGAAGGCAAATTCTGAAGTATTAACTGCCAGGTGTTGTGGGGTTCACATACACAAGGATATCGCACAATCAACAACGCTACTTCAGACATAAAACATATTTGTACATAAAACAAGCAATTTGATTCAATGAAGTTAATCCATCCTGTAGTCTTAAGTTTAATCCATCTTGTTGTGTTTTGTTACAATTATATGATATTATGCTATGATGTTTGGCAAATCTTGTTTTGGACTGTTGAACATACCCAAAACATCTACAGAAGTGCACCATTAAAGTTACGCTGGATATAATACTGAAAAAAAAACATTGACACAAATGTTAATGCAGACTTTACTTTGAAAAATATATTTTTGGACAATGGGTCCAAAAGATTAAAGCAGTTTTCCATGTTTACATATCTCTTGGACTGATGGATCAGTGCCATTTAAACACTTTGTTAGAGAGCCTTCCACAGACTCTTCCTTGGTTTCCTCCAATGCCTTACTACACAGGTATTCACGCCTTTACATCTGGGTGTCAGGGGGGTACAATCCAGGGCCTGGGGTTGAGGTGTATGTTGTACCTGAGCAGTCTCTCTCACGCTGGGGGTTGTAGGGGAATTACTGGTAGTTCATGTGAACACCTCGCCCTCTTGTTGTACTGTGGGGGTGTTATTAGAAATCATCTAGACAGTTTGCTAATATCCATCTATTTTGGAATTCTAAATTACTCCCAATCATTTGGTTTTGATTTCACATTCAAAATTTTCCATTAAATGAATACCAATGTTATCAACATTTGTAATTAATAATGAAAACTGCTTTCAGAGTGTGTTTCTAAGAATTTTCAAGCCTAATGAATTTGTTTTTAAGAAGTCTATTTGGATTGTCTAGATTACATTACATTATTCTGTATAATACACTTTAATGTCTTAGATTTCAGATTGTGTTTCATTCCGTTTCATTTCAAGTTGTGTTTCATTTTGTTTCATTTCAGGTTGTGTTTCATTCTGTTTCAGTTCAGGTTGTGTTTCATTCCATTACATTTCAGGTTGTGTTTCATTCTGTTTCATTCAGGTTGTGTTTCATTCCATTACATTTCAGGTTGTGTTTCATTCCATCTCATTGTAGATGACAGTAAAACCTCTGTTCAATGTCTTTTTTTGTCCAGATATTAATTGGTGTGAACACATAATATTTAAAAAAAAATTCTAGCTTCTTCTGTTTCATTATTTTTTTGGCTTACAGAAAGGTCTTTGCCAACAACTATTATTTAGAGGTTTTACTGTGCTTATTTAATCCTTATATTTCTATTACAGGTACAAATGTTTACAGTCATTTAAAGCACATAGAGTAGACCTTCTGTTGTGCAATCATGTTTGGCTTGACATAGTGGTCAGCAAGTCTTGTATCTAATCACGGGCTGTCATTCCTGTGTTGACAGTGCTGAGGATCTGTCCCAAGATGACCCTGGCTGGTGAATGGGACGTAAAACGCAAACTTTGAACTTTCATTATGTATGTTTCCCCTGACGAATACAAGGTTGTGCACTCTCTGAGAATTCCAAAGCATTGGCGTCTTTTCACTAGATTTAGTACACCTCCTTAAAATTGATCTTTATCATTTTATCTTACATTAAATTAGTATTTCTTATCTGTGTAGAATGCATTTCTGTTTTTATACCCTTTACATAATTATTTGTCTTGCTATTTTATATGTCTGAAATTGTTTCTTTTCTTTCTATTTTATGAGTGTTGTGTTACAACTCAGTATTCAACAGAAGGTGGATTTATCACTGCCATGTTTCTGAGACAAAAAGACCAGAATTTCTACTTCATCTACCAAATGGTGAGTAAGTTTGGCTTTCAATCTGTGGTCATGGGAAATCTCTTTTGTAGAATCAGGCAAGTAATGAAAAAAGATTCCTGGATATGAATCTGTAAAATTATTTCATCAAGTTTCCAAGATGTTAATGTGTTCTGAAACAACTGATCTCAGAATTCCCAGTAAGAGTTCTCTCATGCTATATTTTTAATGATGATTTATATTTTACACAGATAAGCTAGGAAAGATAATTATATTTTTGTTAAAGCTGCTAATCCTTCATAGATGTATCTAATGTTAAATCTGTCTTGTATTTAAGATCTGCTTGCCAGTGGACCAGTAGTTTGTAAGTTTGGCTTTCAATCTGCAGTTATGGTTTCAATCCAGTTACTGGTAACACATGATATCGGATATAACCTCAATTGTTAACTTTTGGGACATAAAGTGTAGTTTTAAGTGATTTTAATATTTTTGTAAGTTGCTGGTGGATGTTTTAGCTAGTTAGTTATTTGAAATGTTATGTATGCCTTTGATAAGATTAATTGCTATAAATTCAAAATGAATCACTTGCATGGACCTATAATTTTCAGTGTTAACCATATACACATTAAGTTTCATGTATTATCCACTCTTCTTTTGCCTATATTTTCAATTTTTACCCCATAGCCCCTAAGGGCTGTCGGCATATTGTTTTCACTCATGGTGTCCGGACGGGCAGTCGATCGGGCGGGCAGGCAGCGGGAAAAGTTTGTCTCGCATGTATCTCAGAAACTGTAAGGTGTAGGAAGTTGATACTTGGTAGGGACATTGGTTAGGGGGTGTAGGTGTGTAACATCATGGTGTGACCTTGATTTGACCTTTGACCTTGCCGTAGTCACCTTGAGTTTGAAAATCTTGTCTGGGCTATGTCTTGGAAACTGTAAAGTGTAGGAAGTTGATACTTGGTAGGGACATTAGTTTGAGGGTGTAGGTGTGCACCATCATGGTTTGACCTTGATTTAACCTTTGACCTTGCCATAGTAACCTTAACCTATAAAATCTTGTCCGGGCTATATCTCGGAAACCGTAAGGTGTACGAAGTTGATACTTGGTAGGGACATTGGTTAGGGGTTGTGGGTGTGCAACGTCATGGTGTGACCTTGATTTGACCTTAACCTTGCCATAGTGACCTTGACCTTAAAAATCTTGTCTGGTCTATATCTCGGAAACCGTAAGGTATAGGAAGTTGATATTTGGTAGGGACATTGGTTAGGGGTTGTAGGTGTGTAATGTTATGGTGTGACCTTGATTTGACCTTAACCATGCCGTAGTGACCTTGACCTATAAAATCTTGTCCGGGCTATATCTCAGAAACTGTAAGGTGTAGAAAGTTGATACTTGGTAGGGACATTGATTAGGGGGTGTAGGTGTGTATCGTCATGGTGTGACCTTGATTTGACCTTTGACCTTGCCACAGTCACCTTGAGTTTGAAAATCTTGTCTGGGCTATGTCTTGGAAACTGTAAAGTGTAGGAAGTTGATATTTGGTAGGGACATTGGTTTGAGGGTGTAGGTGTGCAACGTCATGGTGTGACCTTGATTTAACCTTTGACCTTGCCATAGTAACCTTAACCTATAAAATCTTGTCTGGACTCTATCTCAGAAAGTGTAAGGTGTAGGAAGTTGATACTTAGTAGGGACATTGGTTGGGGGTTGTAGGTGTGCAACATCATGGTGTGACCTTGATTTGACATTTGTCCTTGCCATAGTGACCTTGACCTTTAAAATTTTGTCCAGGCAATATCTCTGAAACTGTAAAGCGTAGGAAGTTGATAGTTGGTAGGGACATTGCTTAGAGGTTGTAGGTGTGCATCATAGTTTTTAGTTTAGTGATTAATGTTGTCATCCTACTATTGAATTGTCTTGTTTTAATACTTTATCTTTACATACATTTTGTTTCTCTTAGATGTTATTTTCTCTACTTAAACATCATGTGGACCTTAATATAACTGACACTACTCTAAAAGTATCCTGATCTTTGTACTGTTTCACTACTTCTATATCTCATGGTGTTGTAAAACTATTTCCCAAGACTGTTGGGTACGGGCATCTCTGATGTTAATTTTTAAACTGTCTTTCATTGTCTAAATGCCCTTTTTAATTTTATTAACCTTTATTTAATTTACTCAATTAGTGACTAGAGTTTTAAGTGTCTTAGTGTTCTTGCTTGAAGTATTGCTTTATATCATTTCAGGCACTCTTCCAACTCAAATGTCCCCACTGGTCATGACTTCATTTCACGTAAGCTTTTAAAAAGGAAGTACCAGTATATTTCTTTCTTCACCAACTCTTTTAACCCATGTTAGAACATAATAATTGCTTTCAGAAAAGTAATGCAGTTAATGTAAATTTAAAAGTGAAGGGAGTCAGAAAGCTAGTGTCATATAATTTCAGTCGACCATACAGCAGAAAAATCCACTGCTAGATAAGGGTACTGATAAGGCTACTTGAAGATAAGGATGTGAGAACTACCACTGCATGAGTTTAAGATTAGCTAGATAGGTCTGTTATGGTTGGCTGTCATTATATGCTACTACTTTCTGTGTGTGATGTCACTGTTTTCTGTGTATGATGTCACTCCTGTTCATGTCCTATTGTTTAAGACTTTGTAAAACATTTTTTCTTCACATGTTCCGCTTCATTTTGACAAAATACTAACTTGCCACAATTCTGGTATTGTAACATATATGCACATTTCTCTAGAAAAAAATCATTAAATGGAAAATTGACTGTTCTAATATTGTTGCACACATTGAGGATATTGACATTTTACCTGTATGTTTTTCAGACCACCTTCACCTTGTATCTCGGCCTTTTGGAATACTGAGGGGCCACAGTGGCAGAGTGGTAACACTCTCGCCTCCCACCTCTGAGGCCGGGGTTCAGTTTACGGCTGTACCTCAAGGGGGAAAGCTGGTAGCTGCTTGCCGTTGGTTGGCAGTTTACAGTACAGAACCTTGACTAACTGTATATACATACACATTTTATTGCGCTACAATAGCTTACCATGTGGGACTGATTGCTTTATTCGGAGGCCGCTGGACTCCCGCCAACGATTAAGAAAAATAACCGCTTGGAATTGGGCGAGTCTGTGGTTTAGTATGTACCCTAGGAGAGTAGTTCAGTGAATAGTCCTTCTCTCGTTGGCCGCCATATTGGAAAGTATTTTACACAATCTCTCAACAATTTACTGATTTCTCAGCACATACTTATTATTGGATGTTTCTTTTTTAACATTTGCTTTATTTTATTGTATAGCACGTTTTGTGTTTTTTCGGAAGCCCTCATTCAGTATTTCTTGAGACTTTAACGTTTTTGTGAGCTTTCCACGCTTCCGCTCGGATTTAATTCTCAATAATCTCTGTTTTTTGTGTTTCACCAGCCTGTTGGAGGCTACACGTCTTCTCTTGTTATATTTTTGTTTTCTAACGTCTTTCAAGCTTGCCTTGAACGTATTTTTCAATCAGTGTACCGCCCATTGCTGTTTGTTGGTGAAATTTTCTTTCCGAGTGCGTATTGGAATATTTTACTGATATTTTATGCATAAAAATGTCTTCCCACCAAGCTACTTCCAAACACAGATCTTCAAAATGCAGGCATTTTTGCTTCCCCTTTGACCTACACAACTATTGTCCGACGTGCAGAGAATCTGGCAAGGGAGACGATCCCGGTGTCACCAATCTCTCTACTTGCAATATTTGTGACAATTTTACTGACGAACAGAGGTCTAAAGTTAAGAATAGATGTCGGTACACTCGGAAGCAAAAATCGGATGCTAATACTAGCAAAGATGATCTGGATCTATTGGGTGACGATGAGGAATCTTTCACTGGTACTCGAACAGACCTTGAGGGTGCTGCCGAAACTTTATTTTCCTCACCCCCACGTCCCCAACCATTGCGTTTTGAATCTCTGTCACTCAAAACTCCCCGTACTGTGCTACCTACCCCGGGTACTGCATTGTAAAACTTCAGAGGCGCCTGGGGTTGTTTTTGACCCCACAACAGGGGACGAGGGCATGGACACCCCTCCTCCCAATGACTCCTCCAAAGCCTCCTTCAGTCCACCAGTAGGAGGTCGCCTGCGTTCTTTCAGCAGAGACTGGCAAATAAACAAATGTTCCTCAAACGTGTTAAACATTATCACCAATGGCTACGTTCTGCCATTCCTTTCAAAACCAAACTTGGTCAGATTCCCTCTGATTGTATCAGAATACAAGGCTCGTCGAAAAGACCAAGCTCTGGCCGACTGCATCCAGTCTCTGCTGTCACAGAACGCAATCTAAAGGGTGGAAAATGTAAAATCTCTCTGGTTTCACAGTCGCCTGTTTCTATTCTTCAAGCCTCACCAACAGTGGAGGCCGGTAATATACCTAAGCAGGCTCAACACTTCTCTACACGTAGAAAAGTTCAAAATGGAAACTCCAGAGTCCATCTGGACCTCCCTGATTCCAGGGGAGTGGGTATCGTCCATAGATCTGTCGGATGCCTACCTCCACATCCCCATCCACCTAAACTCAAGGTTTTGCCACAGGTTTCAGGTGTTCAGTTCACATCCCTCCCATTCGGCCACAGCCCCCCAGGTCTTTACAATGATTGTAAAGGAAGTCAAACTAATGGCCCTATTCAGAGGTCTCAGACTTCACCAATACCTGGATGACTGGTTGATCAGGTCCCAGTCTCAGGAGGAAGCCCAAGTGAACACTCAGGCAGTGGTAGATCTAACCCAGTCCTTGGGGTGGATAATAAATCAGGAAAAGTCAGAACTGAAACCTACTCGGGTGCTTTCGTTCGTGGGCTACGAATACTATCTAGATTCAGCCGTGGTAAAACCCACTCAAGAGAGATGGCTCAAACTTCAGGATTTGATCCTACCACTCACGTCAAAACATGTTTTGACTGCAAGATGTTTGATGTCGCTAATTGAGTTGTTTGCCTCAACGGAGAAGATGGTCCTGGAGGGACGCCTTCACATGAGGCCCTTACAGTTTCATCTCAAGGAGCACTGGAGATATCCTCAGTTGCTGGACAGCCTCCTTCCTTGGACAGAAATGATTTCTGCACATCTAGACTGGTGGCAGAATCCTGCGAGCATGATGAAAGGCACAGACCTTCATCCCAAAGACCAACTCTATCCAACTCTTTACTGACACCTCAAACGAAGGTTGGGGCGCTCACTTAGATCAAAGTTCTATAAAGGGTCTATGGTCAGACCAGGAAAAAAGGCTACACATAAATGTCCTAGAGTTGAAGGCAGTCTCACTGGCCCTTCGAAGATTCAAAGACCAGTGTCAAGACCAAACAGTTCTAGTTGCAACGGACAACTCAACAGTGGTAGCCTATATAAACAAAGAGGGACTCACTCAGCAGAGATGTGTGCACTCCTGTGGAAGATCATGACGTGGTACCATCATTATCACATAACATTGAAAGCCAGACACATCCCAGGTCGTCTGAATGTGATGGCTGACCTCCTGTCCAGGTCCGACCAAATACAGTCGACAGAATGGTCACTTCATCCACAGGTGTTCAAACAGATCTGTCAAAAGTGGTTCACTCCTCATGTCGACCTGTTTGCCACTCATCTGAACCACAAACTCCCTCTATACGTGTCTCCTATCCAAGACCCAAAGGCCTGGGACATAGATGCTCTGAACATAAACTGGACGGGTCTCACTACCAATGCTTACCCTCCAACGGCTCTCCTTCACAGGGTGATCCAAAAAAATCAGGTAATGCCATTGCCTGATCATACTAATAGCCCCAGGCTGGCCAGGGATGCCCTGGTTTTGGGACCTAGTGCAGCTGTCAACAGAGATCCCACTACAACTCCCAGTGTCAACAACACTTCTCAAACAGTTCCACAACTACGTATTCCACAACAATCCGCAACATCTCAACCTCCACGCCTGGTGTCTCGGAGCAGACAACTCCAAGAACAAGGCTTCTCTGTGAAGGTGGCAGAGAGAATTGCTGCCCCTCATTGATCATCAACAAGGACCATCTACAAGTCAAAGCGGGCTCTATTTGAAAAATGGTCCAGAGAAAATTCGGTGGATTTCTCCACTCCATTTGTAAAGCAAATCTCAGATTTCTTCATGTACCTGTACTGAGACCTAAACAGGCGCCCCTCGACCATTGATGGTTACAGGATTGCCATTGTCGACACCTTAGGTCCTACGGGCCAACATATTGCACATAATGCAGACCTTCACAGGTTACTCTCCAGTTTCCACAGGGATCGTCCCAAAAGTTCCAGAAACCTTCCTCAGTGGAACCTTTCTGTTGTTCTCAATGAGCTCACAAAAGCACCCTTTGAACCTATGAAAGACACAGACCTCAAACATCTTACTCTCAAAACTGCTTTCTTGCTAGCTTTGGCCTCCGGCAAGCGCCGCAGCGAAATCCATGCCTGGGTCGCAAAGTATCAAATCTAGGCCCATGGGAAAAGGTGGCCTTGTTCCCTTCTTCTGACTTTCAAGCCAAAAACCAGCTAGCAAGAGAAGGTTCTCAAAGTGTGTCTCCGGTGACTATTCCTGCTTTGACTACCATTGTAGATAGACAATTCAAACAAGACAGGTCCCTGTGTCCGGTACGGGCCCTACTATTTGGATCAAACCAAGGACCTAAGAGGTTCCCAATCCCTTCTCTTCATCTCCTTTAAGAAAGGACATACCTCAGACATCAGACCCGCTACACTCTCTTTCTGGTTGAAACAAACCATTTTAATTTGTTACAACCAAGCAGACCAACAAGCCTTGGACTTGGTCCAAGTCAAAGCGCATGACATTAGGGCCTTCGCGGCCTCTAAGGCCTTTTACGGTGGGGTATCGGTGGACCAGATCATGCGAGCATGTCACTGGAAAGCTCACAATACATTTACCAACTTTTACCTAAAAGACCTTACTTGGTCAGACAACGACAACAATATGTATCTAGGACCAGTAGTAGTGGCACAACAAGTCCTAGACCCTTCCCCTCAGCATCTTCATCTTCGGGAAGGAAAGAAGGGGGGGGGGGCACGCCAGCTGCAACCAAGTCTTCAGGAGTCTTTCCCAGGATCTAGGTATCAGTCACCTATCCACATGTTCATGGTAAGGTCTTTTTTATATTCTTATCTGTATAATGTATTCCATTATTCTATGTACCCCAATCTCATTTTCGGATGGCAAATGTAATGAGATCTAGGCCTACGGCTGTATTTTAGCAGTGATGCCCTTATGGGCTCTCCGTGAGTGAGCTCCGCTGCACTCTCTTCTCTCAGAACATCTAGACAGTATCCGTACTGTCATGCTATAAATTCTGGTTTTTGGCTACTTACAGACCCCACCTTAAAGCTGGGGTGCTGTAACAGGGACTTAGACTGGCTTTTGGACAATGTTTGATAAAATTTTCATATCTGGTAATTCTAAATTCAAGAAAAACAACTAAGTTTTCTCCAGTCTCAGCTGTAATCCTGCCACCGGGCGGTTGAATTCAGCAATCAGTCCCACATGGTAAGCTATTGTAGCGTAATAAAATTGAAAATTTTAATTACATTAATGTAGCTTTTATAAGCTACTAGCTTACCATGTGGAACTGAGGAAAGTCCCACCCTACTTCCCCGCTGTATTCCAGGTGAGGGGATATGGACTAAATTACCACGAGAGAAGAAGGACTATTCACCGAACTACACTGCTAGGGTACATACTAAACCAGGGACTCGGCCAATTCCAAACGGTTATTTTTCTTAATCGTTGGCGTGAGTCCAGTGGCCTCCGAATAAAGCAATCAGTCCCACATGGTAAGCTTGTAGCTTATAAAAGCTACATTTATGTAATTAAAATTTTCAAATTCATACATATGTAAATGAAGTTTAAATATTTTAAAGTTTAATATTATACTGTTAAATTTTGGCTACAGTGGAAAATACATGTCTATCATGTAAATGCATTGGACAGCTAATACATCAGAAGAGCTAATCATGTGGACAGTTACTACTGGGCATAGAACTATAATTTTTATGGTGTAAATCATAATTAAATCAAGTTTTATCTACAGTAGAATTTCTGTTGTCTGGCTACCTGTTATCTCTTTTGTCCAATTTTATGAACCCTGTTCCACTGAGCCAACTTTGTATCTTTCTGTACTTTTAAAGTAAAATGTCTGTTCTATTTTATGAATCTTCTGTCATCCCAACACCATATTGCTCTCTCAGCATGATCAGATAATAGACTTATCACTCTGTCAGTTCCCTGTGTTTGTCACTGTTTTTTATGTTCTTGGTTGAACTTTTGTGTGTATTATTTCAGCTACTCTTCAGCACAAGCTTTGAAGCAGACAGAATGGTTGTGATTTGATTTCTTGTAAGCTGTTGAAAAAGGAAGTAGATTTCTTTCGTTGTAAACTGTCTTACCCTGTTTTGTGTATAATTACTTTCAAATAGTTAATAAATTTTAAAGTAAACTGGAAAGTAAAAGCACGGATAAAGCTAGTGTCATGTAGTTTCAGTCAACCATATACTGCAAAAAATTCCACTGCTAGATAAGGGTATTGATAAGGCTACATGAAGTTGTGAGACCTACCACTGCATGAGTTTAAGGTTAGCTAGATAGGGGCAGTTATGATTGGCTGTCATTATATGCTACTGTTTTCTGTGTGCTAGTATCTGTGTATGATATCACTATTTTATGTGTCTGATGTCACTACTTTCTGTGTGTTCTCTCTGTTTTCAGTTTTTTTTTTCTGTACCTTTACTTACAGTGTGATATTGTTTCAGACATTCTAAAATAATTTTTTATTTCATGCTCCATTGCATTATGACGAAATACTAACTTATCACATTTTTGGTATTGCAACATAAATGAATCTTTCTCGTTTAAAAACCCATTTTATTACGCTACAATAGTCCTACCTATTGTGACCATATACTTTACCGGTGGTTGACCACGGGAAGCTTCCAACTGGAGTAAGAGTTGAAAACTTTACCCGTAGAATTCAGATAGACGGGGCTATCTGGAGTACTGGTCGTGGGGAATGTCGGTGATATAGCAACTGCTGCGGCCACGTGACCTAGGGAACCTATCAGATTGCTCCCATGAGCACTTCCTTCTTTTTGTTGGAAGCCATCTTGTTAAGTTGGCTTGCTTGTGACTCTCACTTTAGTGAATTATTACAGCTATATAACTGTGGGTAGACAGTTAAATTGTGATTAAATTGTTTTACAACAGTTCATAGATCACTTTGGTAAACCTGGTTAAGACACCTCCTTACCAGAAAAGGGGCAAGTGTGGACATTTTATGCCTCAGTTTGATGGTCATAGCTCCTGCTTTGGCTGTAGAGCCAAGTGCAAGGGACTGGATCCCTGTGCCCAGAGTTAACACCACGCAGTGTTCAGCGTGTTCATCACTGACAGAAGAGCAGTGGTCCCGTCTGAGAGAAAAGAGGTCTGCTTACAGGCATAGAACCAGCTCGCAGGGTGACCCTTTTGAGGAGCCAGAAACAGAAGAACTGGTGGAGACCGGTGAAGATTTCTCATGGGTGGACGACACACTCTTGGATCTTGAACCGGAAGAATCTGGTACCAGTGCACCTCTCACCGGCATCAGCCCACTTACTAGTCTACTGGCTGCATTACCCGCACAGAACGTCCCGGCCACTTCTTTTACTATGGGTCCGGTACAGCAGTCTGCGACTGCTTCATCTTCAGCCCTTTTCAGGGCGCCGCACCCGCTGTCTCAGTCACACCGGACATTCCTCCTCCAGGATTTGCACCACACGCAACACCTGGTAGACAATCAGTGGCGGAAAGAATGGCTGCCTTGTCATTCCCACAACCACAGAGGGCTGTCTGAACAACAGAGATCCCACAGACTCCTAGGACTCAGCTCATCAGGAGTCAGCTGGAGCAGTAGAATTTTGAGATGATGAACACTCTGCAGCAGAAAAACCAGCAACAAATCAAGGATCTGTCTGCTTAGTTACAAACAGGACGGCAGGCATTTTTACAACAGTCCATGGAGCAGATGTTCAACCATTTGGCCCCTGCACAAACTGAGCCTCCAGTAGCTGCATCTTCATCACCACCACCTCACATCGTGTCAATCACACCGGAGTCAACACAACCACCTACCAAGGCAGAGGAACCAATGGACGCAGTTCCATCTCAACCTGCCCCTCCTGAGGTAAAGAAGGGTCTTTCAAAGGTTAAGGGCTCCTCAGCTATCGCACAGCAGTCCATTCAAGCGGTGGTCACTAATTTCAAAGTGCCTACTACCACCCCCTCTACGCAGCCATCCTCTTTGCCGATGGCTGCTTCTGCTCCAAGGCTCACATCTCCTCTTCAAGCCTTGGAACAAGAGGAATACAGGACTGATGCTTCAGCCTCCTCCTTCTCTTCCTCCTCAAAGCCGGAAGACACCACAGAAGTTGGAGAACAGGCGGCACCCCCTAACCTCCCTTTCAGGGAACTGGTCCAAAAGGTTAGAGAGTTCTTGTCTATCCCTGACCCAGCAGCAGAAGAGGACTACAAGCTGGGCTCAGCACTGGGACACGATCCCCTTCTCCTTCAACAGGAAAAGTTGGATAGGCCTCCATCTATCAAGCTCCCAATGGTTGCCGACCTATCTCGTCTTCAGACTGCCCAGGATGACTCAGTGAAACCGAGCACATCTAACATTCTGGAGGTAGGAAAATTCCCAGGCATTCCACCACACAAGAGAAGCTAGTACAGTGTAGTGGACGATAAGTTTGCACAGACACCACAGGTGGTTCCTTAGGCTTTCTCTAATATAGCAAAGCCCGGGCTACAGGAGTGGACCCCCAGCTTCAGTCCAACAGAAGGATCTAGTCAAGCTGGAATACATGACTCGGGGAAAATATTAGCATCGCTAACTTCTCTCCACCTTTGGGATGGCTAGTGAGTCGTGTCTCAACAACCTGCGCATCTCAAGGGACCAGAGAGAGAGGTTGTTTGACCAATTCCATGCTACCATGGACGGGCCCACCAGGGAGCAGATCATGTTGCAGCTCTACTCCATGACTCAACAGGAATCTGCCCAGATGCAGTTCATGCTGGATATCAGCAGAAGTATGTCCAAGGCCTATACGGACTTGGTATCCAATTTTCTCTCCACGCTCACGAACCTGGTGCTTCTCAGGTGTGACGCCTATCTACGCCATGCTCACCCCAACCTGGATGCTATTAGGGTACGCAACCTGCGCACAGTCCCAGTCTCAGGTGGTGACCTGTTTGAGAGGAACCTCATGCAGGAGTATGAGCAACGCTTGATAGGGCTGGGAGTGAAACCTGGATCTAAGAAGGAGCAACGTTTCCACCCATATAAGAAAAATAAGAAGGGTCGGGGTGGACGTCAACAAGTTCCACAAGGGGTTTACTATCAACCCATGCCGGCTCCACAGTATATGGTGCAGCAACCCTTCTTTCAGCCTCCACCCCAGGGTGGTCGCAGAGGACAAACAAAATGCCTTATGGACCTCTATTCAAGATCTGCTGCAGAAAGGCGCAGTCGAAGTAGTTCATACCGCAGAAAGTCTGGGATTTTACAGCCGTCTCTTCCTGGTTCCAAAACCAGGCAACAGCTGGAGGCCAGTCATAGACTTAAGCTCGTTTAACCAATTCCTGGCCGTCCCAAAGTTCAAGATGGAGACCCCAGAGTCCATTTGTGCCTTCTTACAGATGCCTACCTATATGTACCAATTCACTCCCAGTCTCAGAAATACCTCAGATTTCATATCAAAGGCATCACATACCAGTTCACCAGCCTCCCTTTCGGGCTAGCAACAGCCCCCCTCATTTTCACCAGTATAGTCAAAGAGGTAGAATTGATGGCCTTACAATCAGGAATCAGAATCCACCAATACCTGGACGACTGGCAGATCCGCGCCCCGTCAGAACAGCAATGCATGGATCAGACTCAAAAATTATTAAAGCTGGTGAAGGATTTTGCTTTATAGTAAACCTCAAGAAGTCAGAACTAAAACCATCTCAGAGGTTCGACTTCCTGGGTTACCATTTTTTTACTAGATTTGGCTCTTGTGAAGCCCACGCATTGAGACAGGTGGACAAAACTTCAGGAGATGTTCCATCTAGTGATTTCAACGGGTATCCGGATATCCGGTTACCCGAACCCTGAATGTTTACCCGAATCTGAAATCACATACCCGAGTACCCGAATCTAAGCTTTATTTCTGTTAATATCGCCCACGTTGGCTGACCGAGTACAGACATATCTCAACTTCATTAATTAACTTAAAAATAAAACTATTCAATTAAAATGCACAAGAATATTGTTTTCTCACCCTTGTATACAGTTATAGTATTTTATTTCTCTTTTATTTTGGTTGTTTATACATTGTCAAATACCGTAACCCTTTGAAAATCGTCAGTATATCAACATAGTTTCTTAATTCCGAGTCCATAAAACGTTGTATATTGGCTATATAGAGTGACATGCACTCCTTAAATAAATAAAAGTACAGTATTTTCACACAGTAGTTAATAATTTTACGTTAATAAAATTAATTTTCCAACCTGAAATAAAAATAAAGTTTCAATTCCAAAACTACATTCGAGCAGTAGTGTAATGCTTTTGTGATAGGTCATTTTTTGTGATAGGTCATTTTTTATTTAACATTTCTTCTGTGTAATATTGTTTTGAATGCAAAAACGTGGCCAACAAGAAATAAAGCTAATGGTTGGATCCCATTATTTCTGTAGGTTTTAAGTCTATAAATATGGAAATTTTTGTTGTGTCAGCTATTATCGCCCATCGGCGCGAGCACCCGGGTACCCGCCCGTTAAAATCACTACCTACCCGGTCCTAATAAAAAGGGTTTATTGAGAACACTAGTTCCATCGCCTCTCCATGAAATCTGTTATCAGGAATCGTATGTCCACCATTGGATTGCATGCATCAACGGAGAAGACTGTGAAATTGGGCAGGATGCATACAAGACCTTTTCAGTGGCATCTCAAAGTTCATTGGAAATATCCGATGCCTCTGGACACACCGATCCCCTGGAATCAGAAGATGATACGACACAGGGAATGGTGGTTAGACCCTCAAAATGTGCTACAAGGAGAATATCTCCACCCCAGGGAACACAAAAAACTGATTTTTACAGATGCCTCAAACGCAGGTTTGGGCTCTCACTTAGGCAAAAATTCTACAGGAGGGCTCTAGTCTCTTTCAGAAAAGCACCTTCACATCAACCTATTAGAAATGAAGGTGGTTCTTCTGGCCCTGCAATTCTTCAAGACAGATTGCAGGAACAATCAAGTCCTTATCGCCTCAGACAACACCTCACTGGTGGCTTATATCAACAAATAGGGCGGCACAAATCAGCAGAACTCTGTGCTCTAATGTGGAGAATCTTCACATGGTGTCACCAGAACAAAGTCACACTCAGAGCAAGACATGTACCGGGCTCACTCAATGTGACAGCGGACGGCCTCTCAAGGAGGGACCAGATCCAATCAACAGAGTGGTCCCTGTGTCCACAGATTTTCAAACAAATTTGGGGGAGTCCCCAAGTGGACCTGTTCACAACCAGGCTGAACAAAAAACTTCCTACATATGTCTCTCTGATTCCAGATCCTCAGGCTTGGACAGTAGATGCCCTCAACATCACATGGGAAAATCTAGTTGCTTACAGCTTTCCTCCCATCGCCCTGCTGCCCAACGTTGTACAAAAACTTCAATCACAAACATGCAGGATAATTCTGATAGCCCCAGGCTAGCCGACAAAACCATGGTTTTGGGACCTGGTGAAGTTCTCCCTGGACATCCCAAGACAACTTCCACCCATACGCACTTTGCTGAAACAACCACTCAACAACCATTACCATGCCAACCCAACATCCCTGAACCTCCATGTCTGGTATCTACGAGTTCAGCACTCCAAGAACATGGTCTCACTGCAGAAGTGGCAGAAAGAATTGCTGCTCGTCAGAGACTGTCAACAAGATCCATCTACACATCAAAGTGGACCATTTTCCAATGATGGTGCACAGAAAAACAGGTGGACTTCAGGAGTCCCTCTATAGGAGATATCTGCAACTTATTCTGGTATCTATTCAATGACTTAAATAGATGCCCTTCTACTATTGAAGGTTACAAAACAGCCATCGCAGATACCCTTGGGAATACTAAACAAAACATTAGTACAAACCCTGAAATTGCCAGACTAATAGCCAGTTTTCACAGGGATAAACCCAAGAGTTCCAGGTCCATTCCTAAGTGGAATCTGTCCCTTGTTTTGCAGAGACTCAACCAGCTTCCTTTTGAACCACAAGAGGAAGCAGCTCTAAAATTCCTAACATGGAAGACAGTCTTCTTACTAGCCTTGGCCTCCAGGAAAAGGTGTAGTGAGACCCATGCCTGGACCTTACATGGACTTTTATGCCTGGGCGACTGGGATCAGATCCAACTGTCCCCTTCTCCCTCCTTCATTGCCAAAAATCATTTAGCAAAAGAAGGACCGCAATCTATCTCACCAGTGGTCATACCAGCCTTGAAGTGTAGTCAAGACTCTCAGGACACAGGTATCCTACTTTGCCCTGTCAGGGCCCTTCAGTGTTACCTGGACCAAACTAAGAATTCCACAGGAGGTAGACAGTTATTGTTTATCTCTCATAAATTGTGCTACTCCAAGGATGTACAGTGTTCTACTATCTCGTCTTGGATTAAAAACACTATAAAATTTTGCTACACCAAGGTGGATAATGCAGACATGGACCTTACAGGGGTAAAGGCCCATGATGTTAGAGCGTTTTCGGCTTCCAAGACCTTTTATGGGAGAATTTCCATGGATCAAATTATGCAAGCCTGCCATTGGAAATCACACAACACCTTCACCAGATTCTACCTCAAAGATCTGGCCGGACAAGACCAATCAGACGGCTCCTTCCACTTAGGCGTCTTCGTTGCAGCACAGCAGGTGATGCCTCCTTCCGACCATGTTCCAGGGAAGAAAAAAAGAGGGGGGCATGACTCTGAGAACCACCTGGACAGTGTGTGTCAGAATCCTCTTGACACTGTAGAGCGGGGTCTTTTCCCCTTTTAACGGGTTCAATCCCCATTATGGCCTTAAGTGGGAAAGCTGGTAGTTGCTTGCCGTTGGTCGGCAGTTTACAGTACAGAACTCTAGCAAACTGTATGTGCTGGTTTCCTCTGCCCTTCCAACTACCCGTCGTGATATGACCTGTACAGTGTTGAAAGCGACGTAAACCCCCAAAAAAACAAACAAATCACCCCTTTTAAGGTAACTTGAATTTTATTTTTGATTGTCTCATTAATTCATGTACCTGCTGTTTTTTCCTTAAGTAAAAAAGCCTGCGTCTTAGATAGTTACCAGGAGTTTTTTCATTCCATTTTCTTGAGAATGTAAATTTAAGTCTTACCTTTTCTGTATCCTTAAACTTTGCAAAAGAATCTTAAGATTCTGCTTGTGTCGTATCATGTGTTCCTTGACACCTTGTTTCATCATATTTTGTGTACTGTGTTTTTCAGATCTTTTTTCTGAATGGAGCGCCTGCGCTGGCGGTGAGAATCAAGATGGTGCTTCTCTTCCCCTTGGTGACACACCTCAACCTCAGGAGAGCTGAAGAACTCCCCTCAGTCTCTGATGTTGCTGTCCTATGACCTCATTAGGGGCTTTGTCCTTCACCCTGGTCTCCGGATGCTCACCTGTGATGGTTACTGCCTTTGCCAGAGGATAATCTTCTATCCAGTGTAAGTCTTCCCAGCCATCCAGAATGCTGGGATTCAGCATATGGTCACAATAGGTAGGACTATTGTAGCATAATAAAATTGGAAATATCACCGGCATTCCCCGTGACCAGTACTCCGGATAGCCCCGTTTATCTGAATTCTACGGGTAAAGTTTTCAACTCTTACTCCGATTGGAAGCTTCCCGTGGTCAACCACCGGTAAAGCATATGGTCACAATAGGTAGGTATTGTAGCTTATAAAAGCTACATTTAAAATAAAATTTCCAAATTTGTAATAAAAAGGGAAATAGTCTATATTAGTATTGATTACAAATATTTTTGAGGATAATGGTGCATTGCTTCACTGAATGTATTTCAGAGCACCGTATCACATAACTCAGCCCTGTGGAATGCTGTGAGGAGGTAATCTCTGGTTTTCTCCAGTCACCCATCCTGATGTATTTTAACAGACCTTATAATGTGAATATTGTTACTCTACTGTTTATAAGTAAGCCATACTTTCAGTCCTTTTGGTCCGTCTTTCTACTGGAAGTCTGTACATATGATATTGTTAAATTTCTGTTATGGTTTGACCACCATGACCTGTGTATCATGATAATTCATCATAGTACATAAATATTACTGTATAAAATAGCCATGCCCTATCCGCACAAGTGCTCTATGTTGCCATGAGCAAAAATCAACGACCAAAATTAATGTGAAGCAAAAGGGAATTGAGGACTTGAGCGCATGTTCATTCTACACAGGTGCAGTCATAGCTTCAAGAATATTTTTTAAAATATTCAAGTTGGTCGTTGATGTTAACATAAAGACAACATTAAAGCATTAGTGAGGATAAGCTAAGTATTACAAAAACTTAAATTGCAGTAAATGTTTGCTGCGAGAATGAGTGCTGATGAAAATCAGTGTATGACAAGTAATACAATTTGAAATATCATTAAATTCCTATTGCACAGTTTCATTGGTGTATCATTGTGCTAGTTCAGTGATAAAATGTTTTATAATATCACTGGTATATTATGTTTTTAGTTATCCTGCAGCAGAAGCATATGTACAGATTTCAAGTAAAGTGGATTAGTTTAATGGGAAGTATCAGTTTTGTTTTACATCAATGTGCTTCTTCTTTGCAAAGATAGTTTTGGTGTCATCAGCATTTATGCTGCGTGGCATATAGAGATTGCTTTGTCATCCAATTTTGTTGCGTACATGTTGTCTGTCGTCGGCATGATCAAATTTGGCATGTGGATGTAACTGGTCCTGAGGGTGTGCTCTATAGTTTGGTGACCTTAAACTCCCACTAGTAAGATACTTAAACTCAATGTAAGCTTTCTTGTTTCCGGACAGTATCTCAAAAATGGCTTAATGGATTCAATTCAGATTTGGCATGTGGTTGTAGCTAGTTTTGAAAGTATGCCCTATTTTAAGTGACCTTAAACTCCCACTTATAAGAAACTTATGTCCAGTTTACGTTTTTTCTCTCTCCATGAAGTATATTAAAAATAACTTCAGAAATTTCATTCAACTTTTGCATGTGTATGTAACTGGCCATAGGTAAGTGTCATACAATAATGTGACCCTAAACTCCCAGTAATAACAGAATTATATTCACTTTAAGTTTGGTAATTGTATCCCTGGACGAAAGTCGGGGATTCTTAGGATTCAGTACGGTCACTCCGCCGCCGCAGAGATTTCCTTTCGGATGCAATAACTTAAAAAATATTTTAGCTAGACCTTTCAAATTAGGTATGTGGGTATATATGGGCAATGTGACTTATGCTATTGTTTTGTGACCTTGAACTTTAATTTCAAGGTCAATGGTGGCCTCTTAAAGGTCACATTTTATTACGCTACAATAGCTTACCATGTGGGACTTAATGCTGTTCTCGGGTTGCCACACCCGGGGCCAACGTCTTAGAAAAAAAGATCGTTCTTGTTAGCCACCGGATATACTGGTAGTTGTCGTCACGTGATAACTTCTGACCAATCGCCCTACTTTCTCGTTGGCCACGATTGACTGGTAGTAGTTTGTAAATATACAGACATTTTCATTTATTTCTCAGGTTTTACTTATTGTTGGAGGCTAATATTTGGATATTTCTTTTATTATATATCATAGATCATTCTGTAAAAATCTTATTTTCACAGGATAAGTATATTTCTTGATTCGTGTGTTTTGAGTTTTCCTCCCTTGCCAGGGAGGCTGGCAAGGGAGATGACCCCTGTGTCACATTCGAAACTCCCTGTCAAATCTGTACATCTTTTTCAGATGAACAGTTGAAAAAAATCCAGAACAGGAAGTGGTATCTTAAAAAGCAAAAAGCGGAAACTAGTTCCAAAGATGATGAACTAGATCTTTTGGGTGAGGGCGACGGGGACTCCTTCACTGGTTCTAATGCAGACCTCGAGAGTGCTGCTGATAATCTCTTTACCTCCCCTCCCCGCCCTCAACCTCTCACCTTCAGTTCCTTGTCTTTAAAGACCCCAGCCAAGTCTGTCCCACCCACCCCAGGTACAGCTTTGCAAAATAAAATTCAGAAAAATCTGGAGAAATCCCTGGGTGATTCCTTAAATATACATATTCAACAGCAAATGGGTTCCTTCCAGGCATCCATGTTGGAAGCATTTCAATCACTCCGCGAGGAGTTGACCACTAAAAAGAAAACCGAGGTTGAACCCTCATTTTCTGCTTCCAAACCTGGTACATCCAGTGACAATGCTGCCCATCTGGACCTCCCCCCACCGAGATCTAGTACTAATGTTCAGTCCGAGGCAATGGAGGTGGACTACGGTCCAGCACTCCCTCCTCGTTTAGTACTTAACCAAGATACCTCGGATCAGTACGTTGCCCCCTCAGAGGTTCATCCGAAAGAGGTCTCGTACTCTCATAAGAAGCTAAGCCATAGGCAGCCAGTTGATCCGGACTCTGTCTCGGACCAACTAATGTGGGTGTTCCACCACACGACTAAGGCTCCCGATTAAGGGTTTTGAGGGGTCGGTTTCAAATATTTGCTTAGTCCCAGACCTTCTGTAAGGGTCGGTTGGGGCCGTGTGAAAAATCAAACATGTTTGATATTTCACACGACTACAACCGATTCATATTTCCCGCCGTCAACAAAATGTCCAGTCCCAGGCTTCCTCAGGCCTCCTCAGACCCAAATTTACACAGTCGTGTGTTGTCCCAGGCCGCCTGCGACCCTTAGTCCCAGACCTCCGTAGCTTAGTCCCAGGAGGCCGGTTCTTAATCCCAGACTCAAATGTAATGCGTATGAATTTCATGCGTGTGAAAGTGGGTCGGTTGCATTAGTCCCCGGAAGCCTCAGACCGTCTGCGGTGTCCTGGGACCCAAAAATCAAGGTCTGGGACTAAGCCCCGACTAAGGATAACCGACCCTACCCGATCCAAACCGGCCTCCCCAGGACGCCTGGGACAGCACAAATTCAGTCTGCGACGGTCTGAGGACGCCCCAGGCTTCCTGGGACTAACAACCGATTAAGAACCGACTGTTTTCCGCGCGTCGGAAATTAAAACGAGGCAATGAGCAGGTCTGGGACTATATAAGCGACCGCGCACACTTTGTCATTGTTACTGACTGTTTGGCTACTGAGAGACGTGTGTCACTGATTTGTAGGGGTTTTCAATTTTTATTTTATATATATTTTACTTGAGCTTAAGGCAAATTTCACAATTAGGAGACACATTTTACTATTTTTTTATTATTTTATCGACTGGATCATGAGAAAAGAGAAAGGAGGGAAGAGAGGAAGGAAAAAGATGGATGAGAGGGAGAAGGAAAGTCAAGTAGAGGAGAGGAGTGAAGTTATTACAGAAGAAGGAACTGAGAGGAGAGAGGAGGAGATTGAGGAAGGTCCAGCTATTGGGGAAGCTGTGGCAGAAGAAGAAGAGAGGTGTGAAGAAGATCCGGAGTGCCATTCTTCAGCCAAGAGAGCCAGGGTGTGTGCCACTTTTACAGACAGTGATGAAGTTTCCATTGTTGAATTTGTCAAGCTGTAGCCTGAACTGTATGACAAGGAACATTCACGTTTCCACGACAGGAACAGAAGAGAGGCTCTCTGGGCAGAAATATCTGCAGAACTCAAGCTCCAGCCATTTGATGTGAGACGTTGGTTCAAGTCCCAGCGAACCCGTTATGGAAAGCTGTCTAAGCTCCAATCTGGCCAAGCCCCGAGGGAGATGACCAAGAGACAGTCCTGGGGGTCTACCAACAGATGGGTTTTCTTAAAACCCACATCAGAAGAAAGGGGGCCAACAGAAGGCCAGATTCTCGAACACTTTGAGCAGATGAGGACACTTATCTCGGGTTTTCTGCATCAGAAGTCAGACAGGCAGCCCTTCTTTGACTACGTGGCATCAGAGGCCGAAAAGATGACTCAAGAAGAATTTGAAGAATTAAAGGGCAAGATATTTAGAGACATCGAAACTATTAAGGGCAACCGTAGACATCAGCCATTGCCCAGAAGATCAGCCACTGTTACCACGGAGTCCCAGAGGGTCGGCCTACTGCCAACAACCACTCCACAGGCGTCAAGTTCCACTCAAGCAGCAGCTAGCAGCAGTTTTGTGTACTATACACCAAGCCCCATTGGCTTCAGCAACCTGACATCTGTCCTAACTGTACAGGATGAAGGGAGCAGACACAATCTGAGTGGAATCTTAAGCCAGCTACCAGATCTGACATCAACACAGATCGTCGAGCAGCCTCAGCAGCAGCAGCAGCAACAACCGCAGCAGCAGCTCTTTACTATCACCACTTCAGCACCGCCTCAGCAGCAGCAGCCTCCTCAGTAGCCATCCGGTCAGGGCGGGTCTTTGACCTGCCAGGCCCTTTTCAGGGCCACCAAATCTTCCAAAAACAATTATTCAGCTACATGTTATTCCAATTCCCCTCCCAAAACAAAAAAGTTCAGTGCAAATACTTATCACAAGAAAAAAAAAGTTCAAGTCCAACACCTACACCACCCCAAACATGAAACAAATAACCCATGGTACCACACATAACAAAAAAGGCCACATAAAAAAAAATTAAAAACAACTCCCAATATGGCCATTAATCAGCCCATTTTTAGATTAAAATCCATGGGATAGTTTAAAATCTGTAATTAAAAAGTTCAACACTTACACCTTCCCTAGAGTTAAAAGGCATTATCACATACTTACCAACCCACAAACACACAAACCCAATACCAAACATAACCCCCAAATAACAAACCCAGTACAAAACCTAACACCCAACTACAAAAAATAAACCCAACACCAGTAACCACCAACCAAGAAACACACAAACCCAAAAGTAAATAGAACCCATGCCAACAAACTATTTTGCAAACACAATCCCCCATTATTGAAAACAAAACTAGTTTTATGGTTATATTTTCTGCATTTTTTTTATTACAAGTGAAGATTTAAAATTGAAGATTTCCATAAAAACATTTCTGCTACAAATAAATTTCCAACCCATGAACAAAAAAAATTGTTGAAATTAGGAGGTGGATTTCCAAAAAAAAAAATAATTCAATTTAGTATATTATGTGTGACTTTCTGTTTTGCTTTTATTTAAAACTGGGTTTGTATGATTGTTGGGTGAGTAACTTGTGTTTGTCTGTTTGTCCGTCTGAACAAGTTATGTTTGGCATGGGGTTTGTCTGTTTGTCCGTCTGAACAAGTTATGTTTGGCACAGGGTTTGTTCGTCTTTAGCAAGCATAGCTGATTAATTGTTTTTGGAATATTTGGTAGTCCTGAAAAGGACTGTTATAGTTAGTCCTGAAAAGGACTGTTTACTGCAACAGGACTTATATTCTGCCATCTTGCCAGGCCACTGCTCCCTCATTATTGAAGTAGTCCTTGAGGTAATCCCTCAGTCTTTTGGCTTCTCTAGCAGGGTTTCTGTCTTGGCCACCACCAGCAGCACCACCAATCAATCCACAATCACCAGGCACATCATCATCATCATCCTCCCCAGGCTGCTGACCAGCAGGTTGACCTTGATACTGGCTTCTGAGTATGTTGTGCAGAACCACACAGGTCATGACCACTTCTCTAACTGTTTCTGGGGGTAGTTCAATGGTGGTCCTCATGACTCTAAATCTTGAAACCAGGATGCCAAAAGCGTTCTCCACAACTCTCCTGCCCCTTGATATTCTATAGTTGGCAATCCTTTCCTCCCTTGTTAACAGCCTTCTGCCATAGGGTTTCATGAGCCAGGTCTTCAGGGCAAAGGCATCATCTGCCAAAATGAAGTAGGAGACATCTCTACCACCCTGTGTTATAGGAGCTGGGTCAGGGAAGCCTATCCTGCCATCTTCAATCCTCCTCTTCAGCTGAGAGGCATTAAATATCTGGGCATCTGAGCAAGATCCTTCTGTACCCACATCCACCCATCTGAATTTGTACTGCCCATCTACCAAGGCCAACATGACAATGGAAAAGAACCCCTTGTAGTTGTGGTAGAGGGCTCCAGAGTTCTTGGGTTTCTTCAGGGCCACATGCTTGCCATCAAGGGCTCCCAGGGCATGTGGAACATTCCACCTGATCCTGAATTCCCTCTCCAGTTCTTTCCACTCATCTGGGGTAGTAGGACATTTGAGGTACTCTCTGGTGAACTCATCCTGGATCGCCCTGCAGACCTCTGGTAGAAACTTGGAAATGGTGGATCTGCCAACCCTGAACTGACAGGATAATGATGTGTATGACTCTCCAGTGGCCAGATATCTGATGGTGAGGGCTAACTTCTCCCCAACACTGATAGGAGCTCTGTAGTTGGTGGCCTGCCTGGCTAGATGTGGTTCCAATCTGGTCTTCATCATTTCAAATAATTCTGGGGTCATCCTCATGTAGTTGGTGAATCCTGGAATGTCTGTGGCATACAGATCAGCCATAATGTTGTGGTAGGCCCCCCTCTCCTCTCTCTGCAGTAGCCATGGCCTGACCCACATGTTGTGCCTTCTTCTAGGTCTCTGTATGGGTGGTGGTGGTGCTGGGGGTGCTGGTGGTGGTTGCTGTGCTTGACGTAAAAAATGGAAATACATGATTATTTGTAACTGAATAAAAACCAAAAAAGCCCGAAGTTGTTGTTGAATCTGTCTTCCATTAAAAGGTGGCATCCTGCTGTGTTCCTAGAAAAGCAATGGTGATTAGATCGCGAATTTTATATATATATACCCAGAAAATCCAGCAACTTTGCAAAACAATAATCGGGGATCCTGGTCTGGGGAAGACTGAGGAGGCCTGAGGACGCCGGGACTTAATCGTGGGTTAGTCGGCGCTTAGTCCCAGGAGGCCTGAGGCGTCCTGGGACCCAGTCGGTTTGTGTGCGACAGGATCGTGGTTGAAACCGACCAGAAAACTGGCTTAGTCGGTTCTTAGTCCCACACCAGTCGGGGACTGTCTGCGGCTGCCTGAGGCGTCCTGAGGTGTCCTGAGGCGTCCTGGGGACGATCTGTTCTTAATCCCAGACTTCAGTACCGACCCAGTATTCCCGCCCATTTTTGTTATTTTCCCACCGACTGTCCACGATTAAGGGTCGCCGACAGGATCGGGGCTTAATCTTTTGGTGGAACAGGGGCATTAATGAGGATTCCGACGAACATCGGATCCCACCTTCTAGACCCAAAAAGCACTCTGACAAGAGTAAGCATAAATCCAGGTCCAGATATGTCTCATCCTCTTCAGAGGAAGATCAGTCCTCTGTAGCCAGACACAGGTCTTCTAAGCCCTCTAGGGCTCAGCCCTCAGGAGCAGCTTCTGACCAAGACCTCCCACAACATGATCCAGACCCCCCTTATTATAGGGAAGTAGCTCTGTCTGACATGCCCTCACAATACTCTGAAGAAGTAGATACCTTCAGGCGCATTCTCTCTCTCCCTGACCCAAGGGAATCTATGCCTAGGTCTTCAACTTCAGTGTTGGGTCTAGATGATGAAAAAGGCCATCAAGAGCTCAGGCCTAGAGGTCCTTCCTCTATTTTACCCCTTAGCTCAGTTATCAAAGATGCCTTTGATAAATTCCAACATGACTTTAAAGCTGCCAATTTATCTGAGGGCAAATATGTCAAGCCTCCTCCTTCCACTTCTAAGTGGTACAAGGTGGGACAGCCCACATTTCAGGACAAAATTCAGGAGTTGAATACAGACTTTGCCAAGATCTGTATTACTCCTAGACCTCCTGGGGCACCAGTAGCCAAAGCTCCCCTGCCAGTTCTCAAGGAGCTGGAACATCAGGCTAGGCAAAATATCTCAACCCTCAACTTCACCGCTGCATTTGCCAAAACTTCGTCTTCTTGCAATGCTTCTTTGGAAAAATGCCAACATAGCATTAAGTCAACTGTCAAGAAGATAAAATCTCAGATCCAGAAAGGTGCCAATCCTGAGAAAGCAGCAAAGTGCGGATATGAGGAAGTCGCTGAGTACATGGATTTTTGGAACAAGACAGTTCTTGTCCAACATAGGGCACTCACCTGTCTCAGCAAATCCCTAGCCCATATTCTCCAGAGGGAGTTACATTCTATGGCTAATACCAGCTTGCTTAGGCGCGAAGCCGAGATGACCCTACTACACCCCCAGTTAGGGGAAACGAGACGTCAAGAACTTAGGAACTCGTCCTTTTGGGGCTCTTCCTTGTTCGAGTCTCAACTCGTGAAGGAAGGCGAGGACTTCCTTCTCAAAAAAGGCACCTCAAAAGATTCTCAGGGTTTCGCACCCTACCAGAACAAGCCCTTTCGTGGTCCCCACAAGAAAAGAGGCTCCTACAGGAAACGCCCCTATGGGGGCAATACCTCTCAAAGCAGTAACCAATCCTTTCCCTCGGGAAGAGGAAAACCCAACTTCAGAGGCTCCAGGGGTCGTTTTCGACCCCACAATAGGGGAAGGGGGCATGGAAACCCCCCTTCCCAATGACTCCTCAAAAGCCTCACTCAGTCCACCAGTAGGAGGTCGCCTCCGTTCTTTCAGGAGAGACTGGCTAACAAACAAATGTTCTCAAAACGTGTTAAACATTATCACCAATGGCTACGTTCTGCCATTCCGTTCAAAGCCAAACTTGATCAGATTTCCTCTGATTCTGTCAGAGTACAAGGCCCATCAAAAAGACCAAGCCTTGGCCACTTGTATCCAGTCTCTCCTGTCAAAGAACGCTATCAAAAGGGTGGAAAATGTAAAATCTCTCGGGTTTTACAGTCGCCTGTTTCTAGTACCCAAGCCTCACCACCAATACCTGGACGACTGGCTGATCAGGTCCCAGTCGCAGGAGGAAGCCCAAGTGAACACACAGGCAGTGGTAGACCTAACTCAGTCCTTGGGGTGGATAATAAATCAGGAAAAATCAGAACTGAAACCTACTCAGGTGTTTTCATTCGTGGGCTACGAATACCATCTAGATTCAGCCCTTGTAAAACCCACTCAAGAGAGATGGCTCAACTTCAGGATTTGATCCTACGACTCAAGTCAAAATGTGTTTTGACTGCAAGATGTTTGATGTCTCTAATTGGGTTGCTAGCCTCAACGGAGAAAATGGTCCCGGAGGGACGCCTTCACATGAGGCCCTTTCAGTTTCATCTCAAGGAGCACTGGAGATATCCTCAGTCGCTGGACAACCTCCTTCCTTGGACAGAAGCCATTGCAGCCCACCTAGATTGGTGGCAAAATCCCACAAACGTGATGAAAGGTGCAGACCTTCATCCCAAAGACCACAGTATCCAACTCTTTACCGATGCCTCAAACGAAGGTTGGGGCGCTCACTTAGACCAAAATTCTACAAAGGGTCTGTGGTCAGATCGGGAAAAAAGGCTACACATAAATTCCTAGAATTGAAGGCGGTCTCCCTGGCCCTTCGAGACTTCAAGGACCAGTGCCAGAATCAAACAGTGTTAGTTGCGACGGACAACTCAACACTGGTAGCCTACATCAACAAACAAGGAGGAACTCACTCAGCAGAGATGTGCACGCTCCTGTGGAAAATCATGACCTGGTGCCATCACTACCACATAACATTGAAAGCCAGGCACATTCCAGGGTGCCTGAATGTGATGGCCGACCTACTGTCCAGGTCCAACCAAGTGCAGTCAGCAGAATGGTCTCTGCACCCACAGGTGTTCAAACAGATCTGCCAGAAGTGGTTCACACCTCATGTAGACTTATTCGCCACTCACCTGAACCACAAGCTCCCACTGTACGTGTCTCCTATCCCAGACCCAAGGGCCTGGGACATAGATGCTCTAAACATAGACTGGACCAACCTCACGGCCTATGCTTACCCTCCTACGGCTCTCCTTCACAAGGTGATCCAAAAGATCAAACAATGTCATTGCCTGATCATCGTGATAGCCCCAGGCTGGCCAGGGATGCCCTGGTTTTGGGACCTAGTGCAGCTCTCAACAGAGATCCCTCTGCAACTCCCAGTGTCAACGACCCTACTCAAACAGTCCCACAAGTATGTGTTCCACAACAACCCACAACAGCTGAACCTCCACGCCTGGTGTCTAGGAGCGGACAACTCCAAGAACAAGGCTTCTCTGTGGAGGTGGCAGAGAGAATTGCTGCTCCTCAGCGGTCATCAACAAGGACCATCTACAAATCAAAGTGGGCCCTATTTGAAAAATGGTGCAGAGAAAATTCACCATTTGAGCCCATGAAAGACACAGACCTCAAACATCTTACTCTCAAAACTGCTTTCTTGCTAGCTTTGGCCTCTGGCAAGCGCCGCAGCGAAATCCATGCCTGGGTCGCAAACAAAGTATCTAATCTAGGCCAATGGGAAAAGGTTGCCTTGTTCCCTTCTTCTGATTTCATAGCCAAAAACCAACTAGCAAGAGAAGGTTCTCAAAGTGTGTCTCCGGTGACTATCCCTGCTTTGACTACCATTGTAGATAGACAATTTAAAGAAGACAGGACCCTGTGTCCCGTGTGGGCCCTGAGGTTTTATTTGGACCGAACAAAAGACCTGAGAGGGTCTCATTCCCTCCTTTTCATCTCCTTTAAGAAAGGACATACCTCAGACATCAGACCCGCTACACTCTCTTCCTGGTTGAAACAAACCATTCTACTTTGTTACAAACAAGCAGACCAACAAGCCTTGGACTTGGTCCAAGTTAAAGCGCATGACATCCGGGCTTTTGCGGCCTCGAAGGCCTTTTACGGTGGGGTATCGGTGGACCAAATCATGCAAGCCTGTCACTGGAAAGCTCACAACACATTTACAAATTTTTACCTAAAAGACCTTACTTGGTCGGACACCGACAACAATATGTATCTGGGACCCGTGGTGGCGGCACAACAAGTCCTAGATCCTTCCCCTCAGACCAGTTGTCCTCGGAAAGAAAAAAAGGGGGGGGGGGGGCACATCCGCTACAACCAAGTCTTCAGGAGTCTCTCCCGGGATCTAGGTATTCCTTTACTTTCAAGATGTTACGGGTAAGGTCATTTTATTTTTTAATTATCAAGTATTTTCTATTAAGGACTTATTAAGTTGTCATTAATCTCATATTCAGGGTAAAAAATTATGAGATGCCCAACCACTGGGTTGGTCAGTCACACGTGAAGGGCCCTCAGGGACCCTTAGACCTCGAAGTGAGCACTGCTGCACTTCCGTCCTACAACCAAACATCTAGACAGTGTTAGCACTGTCTCTCATTTTACTTAGGTTTTTGGCTTATTGCAGGCCCGATCTTCGGGATCGGGGCACTGTAAAAGGGACTCAGACTGGTATTTGTGGCACTATTCTAGACATATTAATTCAAAATCTTAGAAAAAAAAAATGACATATCTTCCAGTCTCAGCTGTAATCCCGCCACCGGGCGGTTGAATTCAGCATTAAGTCCCACATTGGTAAGCTATTGTAGCATAATAAAATTGAAAATTTTAATTACTTAAATGTAGCTTTTATAAGCTACAAGCTTACCATGTGGGACTTAGGAGAGTCCCACCCTGCCTCCCCGTTGTTTACAGCTGAGAGGTAGGTGTTAAAAAATTTCAACGAGAAAGTAGGGCGATTGGTCAGAAGTTATCACGTGACGACAACTACCAGTATATCCGGTGGCTAACAAGAACAATCTTTTTTTCTAAGACGTTGGCCCCGGGTGTGGCAACCCGAGAACAGCATTAAGTCCCACATGGTAAGCTTTTATAATTAAGCTACATTTAAGTAATTAAAATTTTCAATTTTGGCCATTTTTTCACATTTTGGCCCAGTTCTTGTATACAGAAATTTAGATCATCCTATGGCTGGTATATATAATACATCTATATGTCCTCTGTAAGCATGCAGATATTTGACCTTGAGGGTCTTAATTGAAGGTCATCCACTGACTGCCAAAGTACCTCACAGAGGCCATTTTTGGCCTTTTTGGAGATATTTTCACACTTAATGCTGACTACATTTCATGGAAACTATTCAAAATGGCTTTGGAGGTTGGGTACATGTTGGAGTACCAGCATCCAATTTGTTGACCTTGGCTATTGTTGACCTTGGCTATTGTTTTCAAGGTCACCTTAGGCCTGCTAAAATGACTCAAAATGGTACCTTAGACTGTGAGGCCTTATACCTCCTTTATTATTGGCTGTTACCGCTCTAACAAAAAAAATGTTATAGCTAGCCTTCTCAAATTTGCAGGATATATTCATAACCATAAAATCTTACTGGGAACATTTTTGGCCGCATTTTGAAAAACAAGATATAAGGTTTTAACCCACTTTTAAGTTTGGGTATCCTTGTTTGACCTTGAAGGAGGGGTCCAAGGTCAAATCTGACCGCATAAAAAGATTCCCGGCCCATGATTTCCTGTATTTTGGTTTGCCATCCCAAACCTGCACAACCAATAATAAGTGAGTTATGACATTTATTCGACTTAAAGCAAGGACTTTTGTTGGCCATTCAGAACAAAGGGTATCATAGGTAGAGATCTTAAATTCGCAGAATACGTTCCGCATTACAGAATCTTGACTGGAAATATTTTCGCCTCATTTTGAAAAACAAGATGGCACCACAGGCGCTTTTTTGTCAGTCATGAAAGTGCTTGTATCTCCCTCATTATTGGTCCTAGAAGTTTGGGATGGAAAAAAAACTTATAGGAAATCATGGGCTAAGAATCTTTTGATATTGTCAGATTTTCAAGGTCAAACAAGGATACCCAAACTTAAAAGTGCTTACTATTGGTCCTATAAGTTTGCAATGTGATACCAACGTATAGGAAATCATGGGCTGGGAATCTTTTGATGTGGTCAGATTTGACCTTGGGCCCTTCCTTCAAGGTCAAATGAGGATAGCAAAATCTAAAGTGCTTATAAATCGCTTTTTCTTGGTCTTAGAGGTTTGTAATGTGAAAGTATCCTATAGGAAATCATGCGCTAGGAATCTTTTCATGTGATCAGATTTGAGCTTTGGCCCCTCTTTCAAGGTCACATGAGGATAGCCAAAATTAAGTGCTTATAACTCGCTTATTCATGTTCCTAGAGGTTTTATAATGTCGCACCAACCTATTGGAAATTATGGGCCAAGAATCTTTTGATGTGGTCAGATATTACCTTGGGCTACTCCTTCAAGGTTAAGTGATGGTTGATTGGCGAGTTTTCTTTCTGGTGGATACAATTTGCATCAGTTCTCCGAGGCACTACGTCTAGTTACATTTGTATCTTTCATTAAGCAAACACTTTGCTTACTTAGTGTAAGTACAAGTTGCTCCCATAAACACTTATGCCCCCTCCCCACACAGGTATATTTGTGTCAACCATAATACTCTGTATGTCACGCTTCAACCATGTCCCGTCTGGGGATACACTGTGTCGAGACGCAATCTCTAGTTTTTGAACAGTATTTCAAATATTTTGCAATTCTAGGCATATTTTGGTTGTGGATGTAACAAACCTTGAACAGAACCTTCAGAAAAAGATTACCTTAAACTCGCTACAATATACAGCAGTGCAAACAAATTTTGAGTTTAAGCTTGGGACAATAGTTTTGGTATTTGGAAGATATTTTATATGCTAATTAGGACTTTTTACATTGATATTCATCATGTACATATATCTCCACCAAATATGGTCTCTTTTGTAAGGTTATAGTAAATTACTGATATTTTATAAACTTATGACTTTGAGGTTGCATTAGTTTGTGTCACTAGCAGCTATGATAGAAAACATACATGGTCAGTGTCGTTGTCACACTTACTTTCCAGACAGTATCTTAAAAATTGCTTGATCAAATTAAATTCAAATTTGACCTGTTGATGTAACTGTTTCTCAAGGTGTGCCCTATATAAGGTGACCTTAAACTCACAGTAGTAAGATACTTATTTTGAGTTGAAGGTTTTTCGTTTCCGGACAGTATCTCAAAAATGAGTTGACAGATTCAATTCAAATTTGGCATGTGGTTGTACCTGGTTTTCAAGGTGTGCCCTACTTAAGGTGACCTTAAACTCTCATGTATTAAAAAGTTATGTTGGGTTTACATTATGTTTTTATAGAGTATACTGGAAATAACTTGAGAAATTTCATTCCGATTTTGCATGTATATGTAACTGGCCACAGGTAAGTGTCATACAATAAGGTGAACTTAAATTCCCAGTAATAACAGAATTATATTCACTTTAAATTTGGCAATTTTCCAACAGTATTTCAAACACGGTTCAATTCTAAGCATCTTTCAAGTTGTGGATGTAACAAACCATGAACAAAACCTACAGGAAAAAATTCCCTTAAACTCCCTCACAGCTGCAAACTAACTTTGAGTTTAAGGTTGGGACATTTTTTTGGTGTTTAAAAGATATTTGATGTGCTAATTAAGACTTTATTCTTTGATATTCATCATCTTATTCATCTGTCTACACCAAAAAAGTTTCTTTGATAAGGTTATAGTAAATTCCTGATATTTTATTACGCTACAATAGCTTACCATGTGGGACTTAATGCTGTTCTCGGGTTGCCACACCCGGGGCCAACGTCTTAGAAAAAAAGACAGTTCTTGTTAGCCACCAGATATACTGGTAGTTGTCGTCACGTGATAACTTCTGACCAATCGCCCTACTTTCTCGTTGGCCACGATTGACTGGTAGCAGTTTGTAAATATACAGACATTTTCATTTATTTCTCAGACTTTACGTATTGTTGGAGGCTAATATTTGGATATTTCTTTTAATATATATCATACATCATTCTGTAAAATTCTTATTTTCACAGGATAAGTATATTTCTTGCTTTTGCGTGTTTTGAGTTTTCCTCGGTACAGGCAATTTACATTGTAAGTCTTTTATTGCGTTAAAATGTCCCATCAAACGAATAAAGACAAACCGAGAGCTCAGAAATGCCGCCACTTTTGTTTTAGTTTCGACCTACACAACTACTGCCCTACCTGTAGGGAGGCTGGCAAGGGAGATGACCCCTGTGTCACCTTTGAAACTCCCTGTGATATCTGTACATCTTTCACAGATGAACAGTTGAAGAAAATCCAGCACAGGAAATGTTATCTTAAAAAACAAAAGGCGGAAACTCAGTTCCAAAGATGATGAACTCGATCTCTTGGGCAAAGGCGACGGGGATTCCTTCACTGGCTCAAATGCAGACCTCAAGAGTGCCCCCCCCCACCCCCGTCCTTAGCCACTTGCCTTCAGTTTTTTGTCTTTGAAAACACCAGCCAAGTCTGTTCCACCCACCCCAGGTACAGCTTTACAAAATAAAATTCAGAAAAATATTGAAAAATCCCTGGGTGATTCCTTAAATATCCATTTACAGCAACAAATGGGTTCCTTTCAGGCATCCATGTTGGAAGCTTTCCAGTCACTTCGAGAGGAGTTGACTACAAAAAAGAAAACCGAGGTAGAAACCTCGTTTCCTGCTTCCAAACCTGGTACATCCGGTGATAATGCTGTTAATCTGGACCTACCCCCTCCGAGATCTAGTACTAATATTCATACCGAGGCAATGGATGTGGACTATGGTCCAGCACTCCTCCTCGTCTAGTACTCAACCAAGATACCTCAGATCAGTACGTTGCTCCCTCTGAACTACCACCGAAAGAGGTCTCGTACTCTCACAAAAAGCATGGCCATAGGCAGCCAGTTGACCCGAGATCTGCCTCGGACCAACTAGATGAGGATTCCGACGAACCTCGGATCCCTTCTTCCAGATCTAAAAAGCACTCTGATAAGAGCAAACACAAGTCAAGGTCCAGATATGTGTCATCTTCTTCAGGGGAAGATCAGTCCCCTGCAGCCAGACACAGGTCTTCTAAGCCCTCTAGGGCTCAGCCCTCAGGGGCTACTTCTGATCAAGACCTTCCACAACATGATCCAGACCCTCCTTATTATAGGGAAGTAGCTCTGTCTGACATGCCCTCACAATACGCTGAAAAAGTCGACACTTTCAGGCATATTCTTTCTCTCCCTGACCCCAGGGAATCTATGCCCAGGTCTTCAACTTCAGTGTTGGGTCTGGACGATGAAAAAGGCCGTCAAGAGCTCAGACCTAGAGGTCCTTCCTCTATTCTACCCCTTAGCTCAGTTATCAAGGACGCCTTTGATAAATTTCAACATGACTTTAAGGCTGCCAATTTATCTGAGGGGAAATATGTCAAGCCTCCTCCTTCCACTTCTAAGTGGTACAGGGTGGGACAGCCCTGTTTTCAAGATTAAATTCAGGAGTTGAATACGGACTTTGCCAAGATCTGTATTACTCCTAAACCCTCTGGGGCCCCTGTAGCCAAAGTTCCCCTGCCAGTTCTCAAGGAGCTGGAACATCAGGCTAGACAAAATATTTCAACCCTCAATTTCACCGCTGCCTTTGCCAAAACTTCTTCTTCTTGCAATGCTTCCCTGGAGAAGTGTCAACATAGCATCAAGTCAACTGTCAAGAAGATCAAGTCTTAGATTCAGAAAGGTGCCAATCCTGAGAAAGCAGCAAAGCGCGGATATGAGGAAGTCGCTGAGTACATGGATTTCTGGAATAAGACGGTCCTTATTCAACACAGGGCCCTCACCTGTCTCAGCAAATCTCTAGCCCATATTCTCCAGAGGGAGTTATATTCTATGGCTAATACCGGCTTGCTCAGGCGCGAAGCCGAAATGACTCTCTTACATACATCCACAGTTAGGGGAAACGAGACGTCAAGAACTTAGGAACTCGTCCTTTTGGGACCCGTCCTTGTTCGAGTCTCAACTCATGAAGGAAGGTGAGGACTTCCTTCTCAAAAAAGGCACCTCAAAAGACTCTCAGGGTTTCGCACCCTACCAGAATAAGCCCTTTCGTGGTCCCCACAAGAAAAGAGGCTCCTACAGGAAACGCCCCTATGGGGGCAATTCCTCTCAAAGGAGTAACCAATCGTTTTCCTCAGGAAGGGGAAAACCCAACTTCAGAGGCTCCAGGGGTCGTTTTTGACCCCACAATAGGGGAAGGGGGCGTGAAAACCCCCCTTCCCAATGACTCCTCCAAAGCCTCACTCAGTCCACCAGTAGGAGGTCGCCTCCATTCTTTCAGGAAAGACTGGCTAACAAACAAATGTTCTCAAACATTATCACCAATGGCTACGTACTGCCATTCCTTTCAAAACCAAATTTGGTCAGATTTCCTCTGATTCTGTCAGAGTACAAGGCCCAGCAAAAAAGACCAAGCCTTGGCCACTTGTATCCAGTCTCCCCTGTCAAAGAACGCAATCAAAAGGGTGGAAAATGTAAAATCTCTCGGGTTTTACAGTCGCCTGTTTCTAGTACCCAAGCCTCGCCAAAGGTGGAGGCCAGTCATAGACCTCAGCAGGCTCAACACTTTTCTACACGTAGAAAAGTTAAAAATGGAAACTCCAGAGTCCATCAGGACCTCCCTGATCCCTGGGGAGTGGGTATCGTCGATAGATCTGTCGGACGCTTAGTTCACCTCCCTCCCATTCGGACTAGCCACAGCCCCCCAGGTCTTTACAATGATTGTAAAGGAAGTGAAACTAATGGCCCTCTCAAGAGGACTCAGAATCCACCAATACCTGGACGACTGGCTGATCAGGTCCCAGGCTCAGGAGGAAGCCCAAGTGAACACTCAGGCGGTGGTAGACCTAACCCAGTCCTTGGGGTGGATAATAAATCAGGAAAAATCAGAACTGAAACCTACTCAGGTGTTTTCGTTCGTGGGCTATGAGTACCATCTAAATTCAGCCCTTGTAAAACCCACTCAAGAGAGATGGCTCAAACTCCAGGATTTGATCCTACTCCTCAAGTCTAAACGTGTTTTGACTGCAAGATGTTTGATGTCGTTAATTGGGTTGCTAGCCTCAACGGAGAAAATGGTCCCAGAGGGACGCCTTCACATGAGGCCCTTTCAGTTTCATCTCAAGGAGCACTGGAGATATCCTCAGTCACTGGACAACCTCCTTCCTTGGACAGAAGCCATTGCAGCCCACCTAGATTGGTGGCAAAATCCCTCAAACGTGATGAAAGGTGCAGACCTTCATCCCAAGACCACAGTATCCAACTGTTTACCGACGCCTCAAACAAAGGTTGGGGAGCTCACTTAGACCAAAATTCTACAAAGGGTCTGTGGTCAGATCGGGAAAAAGGCTACACATAAATGTCCTAGAATTGAAGGCGGTCTCCCTGGCGCTTGGAGACTTCAAGGACCAGTGCCAGAACCAAACAGTGTTAGTTGCGACAGACAACTCAACAGTGGTAGCATACATCAACAAACAAGGAGGAACTCACTCAGCAGAGATGTGTGCTCTCCTGTGGAAGATCATGACCTGGTACCATCACTACCACATAACATTAAAAGCCAGGCACATTCCAGGGTGCCTGAATGTGATGGCCGACCTACTGTCCAGGTCCAACCAAGTGCAGTCAACAGAATGGTCTCTGCACCCGCAGGTGTTCAAACAGATCTGCCAGAAGTGGTTCACACCTCATGTAGAGTTATTCGCCACTCACCTGAACCACAAACTTTCACTGTACGTATCTCCTGTCCCAGACCCAAAGGCTTGGGACATAGACGCTCTAAACATAAACTGGACCAACCTCACGGCCTATGCTTACCCTCCTACGGCTCTCCTTCACAAGGTGATCCAAAAGATCAAGCAATGCCATTGCCTGATCATCGTGATAGCCCCAGGCTGGCCAGGGATGCCCTGGTTTTGGGACCTAGTGCAGCTCTCAACAGAGATCCCACTACAACTCCCAGTGTCAACGACCCTACTCAAACAGTCCCACAAGTATGTGTTCCACAACAACCCACAACAGCTGAACCTCCACGCCTGGTGTCTAGGAGCAGACAACTCCAAGAACAAGGCTTCTCTGTGGAGGTGGCAGAGAGAATTGCTGCTCCTCAGCGGTCATCAACAAGGACCATCTACAAGTCAAAGTGGGCCCTATTTGAAAAATGGTGCAGAGAAAATTCGGTGGTTTTCTCCACTCCATCTGTGAAACAAATCTCAGATTTTTTCATGTACCTGTACCGAGACCTAAACAGGCGCTCCTCGACCATTGATGGTTACAGGACTGCAATCGTTGACACTTTGGGCCCAACGGCCCACCATATTGCACATAATGCAGACCTTCACAGGTTACTCTCCAGTTTTCACAGGGATCGTCCAAAAAGTTCCAGAAATTTACCTAAGTGGAACCTTTCTGTTGTCCTCAACGAGCTCACAAAAGCACCATTTGAGCCCATGAAAGACACAGACCTCAAAAACCAACTAGCAAGAGAAGGTTCTCAAAGTGTGTTTCCGATGACTATTCCTGCTTTGACTACCATGGTAGATAGACAATTTAAAGAAGACAGGACCCTGTGTCCAGTACGGGCCCTGAGGTATTATCTGGACCGAACCAAAGACCTGAGAGGGTCTCGTTCCCTCCTTTTCATCTCCTTCAAGAAAGGACATACCTCAGACATCAGACCTGCTACTCTCTCTCCCTGGTTGAAACAAACCATCCTACTTCGTTACAAACAAGCAGACCAACAAGCCTTGGACTTGGTCCAAGTTAAAGCATATGACATCCGGGCCTTCGCGGCCTCTAAGGCCTTTTACGGTGGGGTATCGGTGGACCAAATCATGCAAGCCTGTCACTGGAAAGCTCACAACACATTCACAAATTTTTACCTAAAAGACCTTACTTGGTCGGACACCGACAACAATATGTATCTGGGAGAAGACTATACCATTGGGTTGTCTGCACATGAAGTCACTCCAATGGTATCTGGAAACACTGCTGATATCTTCAGTCTCTGGATATCCCACTTCTTGGGTTTTGGTTCACAGGGATCACCTTCAGTGGTGGACCAATCATTCAATTTTGAAGGAGGACTCACCACTCCTTCAGAAGGAGCACAGTCTCTCTCCTTTCACAGAAGCTTCCCCAATGGGTTGGGATGCTCACTTGAAGCATTCACAGCCAGTGGTCTATGGAATAAGGAAGAGTTAAGGCTCCACATAACATAATATTCTACAGCTAAAAGCAATGTTGCCAGTTTTAAAATGATTCAGAAATCAGCTTCTGAATTGAAATCTGTTGATTTTCACACTCAATTCATTGGTGGTTTGCCTATATGAACAGCCAGGGAGGCATCCACTCTCAGGTAATATGTACCTTAATCTGTGGAATCATGGTTTAGTCGAATGCCAAAATGATTTAGATTCAGGGAAGTACATTCCAGGGAATCTAGATGTTCTGGCAGATTCCTTGTCTAGAGAGATAAGTTATTTCAAACCAAAGGGGCTATGAATCGTCAGGTTTTCAATCAAATTAGACATTGCTGCTATCAATCAGTGGTTGATGTGTTGCAACAAAGATGAATCACAAGCTTCCTATGTAGGTCTCCTGTCAGGCTCGGGAAACAGGTGCTTGAACATCTGTTGTGAAGGTTTGGACAGACATGTGTTTTGCCCAGGGTCTTGGTCCTGCAGGTAATGTAAAGATGTATGTGTCTCATGTCCCACACAGTCGGGCTTGGGAGACAGATGCATTGAATGTCTCTGGGTAGGGTCTGGTCAGTTATGTCCAGTGGCCCTCATCCCTCAGGTGATTCAACAGATGACCACCTACAGGTGCAGAATCATCATGATTGGGTGACCAGGGATTTCTTGGTTTTGGGATCTGGTGAATCTGTCCACAAAACTTCTTCTAAGACTTCCCTTGGGGGTGAATCTGTTGACTCAACCATTCAGCAACAGTCTTCATAACAAGATAGCTTACTTGAATTTTCATGTTTGGCATCTGGAGTCAGACATGAATATTAAGGAAGATTCCTAGAGGAAGTGGTGTAATAATTAAGGAGCACTCCTCAAGGAGAATCTGTGAATCAATTGGTCTATTTTGGGAAGTGGTGTGAATAGAGCCAGGTATATATCTCAGACCCGTCTATTTCACTATTCCAGATGGAACAAATTTTCTAAACTATTAGTTTAAGGAAAACATCCTAATGCCATCCACTATTGTGGGCTATAGAACAGCAATTACAGATGGGTTGGGGCTTAAAGGGTAAAGAAGTGTCTAAAAGTTGTTATGAATAAGAAATTAACATCTTTTTGTAGTAGACAAACCAATAGTTTTGGATTTTGTCATTGGTCCTACATGCTTTTACCAAGCAACCTTTGAGCTTGTGAGGAAACTTTAAGTTATTCTTTAAGAATTCTTTAAGTTATTACCTTTCAAGACAGTTTTGATTTGGCTTCAGGTAAAGTAGTGACATTCATGTTTGGACCCTTCCCATAGATATAGGGAGGAATGGGCACAAGTAACTTTGGCCCATTGACTGCCTTTTTGGCCAAGAAACTGTTGGCGTCAGATGGGTCTACTGCATTTATTGCAATTCAGCCAGTGGTCTAAGTCTCTGTGGACTACAGATTCATAGTAAAGGAGTAAAATTCAAGCTTGGACATATTCTTCCTTTAGTTATAAGTAGAATTGGTCACAAGTAACTCTGGCCCATCAATTGCCAGAACCAGTTGGCTTTGGATGGGCCTACTGTAATTAAGTCTGTGGTCATGCCAGCTCTTATCCTCTTTGGACAACAGTTTGACTCATATGGGTGTGTCTGTCCAGTAAGGGGTTTGATATACCGTTGGATAATCAAAAGGTTAGAGATAAAACAAAATCTTCTGTTTTACTGCCATTGAAGTTTCTTAAAGATTTCTCTCTTGGCAACTTTTTCATCTTGATTGAGTCAAGATTGAGTCACAGAAGATATTGATGTATGTTTTGATTGCATCTTTAGTTTTATAGGTGATTTCCTTACATGAGTTTTTTTATACATGTTATTGGAAATTCCACTGTATTTATACCAATTTCTGTCTTAAAAACCTCTGCTGTCATAGGGTTAGATTTGAAATTGGGTCCTACAGTTTATGCTCAGCATTTTGTTACTTAAAAGTATGTGCTTGATACTTGTATTTGTACATTTGCAGGTTGTGGCTGGTATGTCTGCAATGCTGGATGTATTTGTAGTACACATCAATGTTGACTAAATCTACTTTGGAAAGGATTAGGCATTATGCTGATGACACTTTTAGGTTGGTTTGACCTTGTATTGGGGTCGGATGTTACAATGTAGATGGGTTATCTATTTATGCCATCCAATTGCAGCACCAACAGTGTCAGCATTTGTGAGAACTACAGCTACATACTGCCATTTTTTGGGAGTTGTATGTTGTGAATGTTTGGAAGTTTATATGTTCATTAATGCAATCCATGTAATTCCATTGAGAAGTTCTCATTTATGTTGTAGGTTAGGTAGTGGTTTTCTTAAAAGAATTCCCTCCTTCCTACAAGGCTGGATTCAGATACTGTTAGGAAATGGTAAGGGTATTTTGCTATAAAATTGGAAAATTTTATGGTAATTTGAATTTTTATTAGAAATACTTACCATTTCCTAACACTCAAATTTCCCTCCCTCCTCCCCGCAAGTCATTCTTTTACTTGCAACAAAAATAATGAAGTAAACAATGTGGTCATGTGACCTAATTGGCGGTCATGGACTACTGTAACCCAATGGCTTGATTAAGGTTGTCAGATAACCTTAAAATCGCATCTCTGCGTTGGCCATTGGGTTGGATGGCTCCAACAAATTGCTACTGTTAGGAAATGGTAAGTATTTCTAATAAAATTCAAATTACTACAAAATTTTCTAAACTTCTGCCATTCCTTTGATACACATCATTTTTGTCCAACATGCAGGGAAGCTGGCAAGGGAGATGATCCCTGTGTTACTTTCACTTCACCCTGCAATATTTGTGCTTCTTTTACAGAAGAACAAATGATTAAGATTACTCATGGAAAGAGGTACGTTACAAAACAGAAATCTGACATACCTAAGAATGATGACGAACTAGATTTATTGGGTGATCAGGAGGTTGAATCTTTTTCGGGTTCTCATGCAGACCTTAAGAGTGCTGCAGATCACCTTTTCACCTCTCCTCCACGTCCTCAGCCACTTGCCTTTGAGGCTTTGTCTTTACAGCAGAAAATAGAATCTAAACTTGACCAATCTCTGGGGTCTCATCTTGACATCCAATTGGAACAGAAAATGGGTGTATTTCAGGCTAATATGCTCGAGGCAATGAAGTCTCTTCGGGAAGACTTTCAAAAGTCTATCCAAAAGACTTCTTCTCAAGTGGAGGTAGATCAGATCTCCGCTTTGGCATCTAAGCCTGGCCCATCTAACACTGTTTATCTGGACCCTTCCCCCCGAGACCTTGACCTATTTCTCATCCTGTCGAGTCGATGGAAGTGGAGTATGGTCCTGCCTTACCTCCACGTCTCGGGACTGATCCTTCTAGACGCATTGATGACGCCTCGGATCTCCGCTTAGTTACAGTCGAGGAACCCTAGAGGTTGCCTTCGACCTCAAAAAACACTCTCATTCTCACAAACAGCATGATATTGACCCGAGCTCTGCCTCGGACCATTACTCAGATCAGACCGATGACCCTCGGCCTGCATCTAGTAGAGCAAAAACGCATGCTGACAAAACACAAATATAGGTCCAGATATATATCTTCTTCAGAGGAGGATCAGTCCTCTGTACTCAGACACAGGTCTCCAAAACCTTCTAGGAAAGCCCATTCTGATCTAGTCCAACCTCAACATGACCCAGACCCTTCTTACTATAGGGAAGTAGCATTGTCTGACATTCCCTCTCAATACACAGAGGAGGTGGATACTTTTAGGCGTATCCTCAAACTCCCTGACCCCAGGGAATCTATGGTTAGGTCCTCCACTGCAGTAATGGGTATAGATGACGAGAAAGGTAGACAGGAGCTCAGGCCAAGTCCCCAAGCCTCAAGTTTGTTTGCTCCAACTATTGAGGGTGTTGGTCACCCTTTAAAAGGAAGACAAAATCTTCAAAATTTGGGCCAATTTTCACTGGGTAAGATCAGTGGTCCTTATGTGGTTACAAAAATAACAGTATTTGAAACAAGTCAAGGAAAGGGGAAGAGGGTTTCCCCCATCAGTTGATTTCCACATACTGTGACAAATCTTGGGGACTGGGAGGGGGTCTGGGTTCTGCCACTGGGTCATAATTACTGTGAAAGGCTCACAGCATTGCCACTTGTGGGATTTGAACCCACATAGAGCTTATGGTGATTGAGAGGCCAAGCTTGTTAACCACTAGGTTAAAAACCATAACGCTTGATAAATATATTTATTGTCAAAAGTTACTCTATACATTATGATTTAACATTTTGATGTGAAATACTTTCAAATTAACTTTCATGCCTAATCTTTCCACATGGATTCAAACCCAGGAATGTAGTTCTGGAAAGCCATTAAAAACTAAATATCCCCCTCCCCTTCCCAACCCCCATTTGTCACAGTATGTGGAAGTCAACTGATGGGGAAACCCCAGCATTCGAAGCTGCCACCTTCCTGATGTACATCTTAACTTTAACCAATTATCAAAACAAATCAATACAACTCGTGATTTTTTTTATTGTTCACATTTTTTCTGTTTTTGAAAATATAAAGTTTTAATAAAACTTGCAACTTTTGTTTGGGGCTTCCAACTTTACAAAGTTACAAGCCCGACAGCCATTAACTTTTTTGCACGAGTTTCGAACACTGGGTAAATATGTCAAAGATCCTCCTTCCACTGCCAAGTGGTACAAGGTGGGACAGCCTTGTTATGAAGACAAAATCCAGGAGCTTTATACAGACTTTGCTAAGATCTGTATTACTCCTAAACCCTCTGGGGCCCCTATGGGCAAGGTTCCCCTACCAATTCTTAAGGAGTTGGAACACCAGGCGAGGCAAAACATCTCCACGCTCAACTTTGCTCCTACCTCTTTTGCTTCCTACTCCTTTTCTTTTTCTTCTTGCAATGCCACTCTTGAGAAGTGCCAGTATAGCTTGAAGTTAACCTTTAAAAAGGTCAAGTCTCAGGTTCGTAGAGGTGCCTACCCTGAGAAAGCAGCAAAACGTGGGCAGAAAGAAGCCTGTGAATACTTTAACATTTGAAACAAGACTGTTTTGATTCAACACAGGGCCTTGACTTGCCTCAGCAAATCCTTAGCCCATATACTCCAGAGGGAGTTATATTCCATGGGTAACACCGGCTTGCTCAGGTGCGAAGCCGAAATGACCCTTTTATAACCACAACTAGCTGAAACAAGACGCCAGGAACTCAGGAATTTGTCCTTTTGGCCGCCTTCCTTGTTCAAGTCTCAATTAGTGACGGAAGTTAAAGACTTCCTCCTTAAAAAAGGCACCTCAAAAGACTCCCAGGGTTTTGGACCCTATCAGAACAAGCCCTTTCGTGTTCCCACAAGAAAAGATACTCCTACAGGAAACACCCCTATGGGGGCAACTCCTCTCAAAGCAATAACCAATCGTTTTCCTCAGGCAGGGGGAAATCAAATTACAGAGGCTCCAGGGGTTGTTTTCGACCCCACAATAGGGGAAGAGGGCGTGGAAACCCCTCCTGCCAATGACTCCTTAAAAGCCTCCCTCTGTCCACCAGTAGGTCACCTCCGTTCTTTCAGGAGAGACTGGCAAACAAACAAATGTTCATCCAACGTGTTAAACATTATCACCAATGATTACGTACTGCCATTCCTTTCAAAACCAAATCTGGTCAGATTTCCTCTGATTCTATCAGAGTACAAGGCCCATCAAAAAGACCAAGCTCTGGCCACTTGTATCCAGTCTCTTCTGTCAAAGAATGCAATCGAAAGGGTGGAAAATGTAAAATCTCTCTGGTTTTACAGTCGCCTGTTTCTTGTACCCCAGCCTCACTAAAGGTGGAGGCCAATCATAGACCTAAGCAGGCTCAACACTTTTCTACACATAGAAAAGTTCAAAATGGAAACTCCATTAGGACCTCCCTGATTCCAGGGGAATAGGTATTGTCGATAGACCTGTCGGACGCTTACCTTCACATCCCCATTCATCCCAACTCAAGGAAATACCTAAGGTTTTGCCACAGGTCTCAGGTGTTCCAGTTCACCTCCCTCCCTTTCGGACTAGCCATAGCCCCCCAGGTCTTTACAATGATTGTAAAGGAAGTGAAACTAATGGCCCTCTCAAGAGGACTCAGACTTCACCAATACCTGGATGACTGGCTGATCAGGTCCCAGTCTCAGGAGGAAGCCCTAGTGAACACTCAGGCAGTGGTAGACCTAACCCAGTCCTTGGGTTGGATAATAAATCAGGAATAGTCAGAACTGAAACCCTCTCAGGTGTTTTTGTTCGTGGGCTACGAATACCAACTACATTCTGCCCTTGTAAAACCCACTCAAGAGAGATGGCTCAAACTTCAGGATTTGATCCTACATCTCAAGTCGAAACATGTTTTGACTGCAAGATGTTTGATGTCTCTAATTGGGTTGCTCGCCTCAACGGAGAAGATGGTCCCGGAGGGACGCCTTCACGTGAGGCCCTTTCAGTTTCATCTCAAAGAGCTCTGGAGATATCCTCAGTCATTGGACAGCCTCCTTTCTTGGACAGATGCCATTTCTGCACACCTAGACTGGTGGCAGAACCCTGCAAATGTGATGAGAGGTTCACACCTTCATCCCAAAGACCACAGTATCCAACTGTTTACAGATGCCTCAAACAAAGGTTGGGGCACTCACTTAGATCAAAGTTCTGCTGAGGGTCTGTGATTAAATCAAGAAAAAAGGCTACACATAAATGTCCTAGAATTGAAGGCGGTCTCACTTACCCTTCAAACTTTCAAGGACCAGTGTCAGAACGAAACAGTACTTGTAGCAACGGACAACTCAACAGTGGTAGCCTACATAAACAAACAAGGAAGAACTCACTCAGTGGAGATGTGCGCTCTCCTGTGGAAGATCATGACATGGTGTCATCGCTATAACATAACATTAAAAACCAGACACATTCCAGGGTACCTGAATGTGATGGCCGACCTCCTGTCCAGGTCGAACCAAGTGCAGTCAACAGAATGGTCACTACATCCACAGGTGTTCAAACAGATCTGCCAAAAGTGGTTCACTCCTCATGTAGACCTATTTGCTACTCATCTTAACCACAAGCTTCCACTGTACGTGTCTCCAATCCCAGACCCAAAGGCTTGGGACATAGATGCTCTGAACGTAAACTGGACGGGTCTCACTGCCTATGCTTAACCTCCAACGGCTCTCCTTCACAGGATGATCCAAAAAATCAGGCAATGCCACTGCCTGATCATTGTAATAGCACCAGGCTGGCCAGGGATGCCCTGGTTTTGAGACCTACTGCAGCTCTCAACAGAGATCCCACTGCAACTTCCAGTGTCAACAACTTTTCTCAACAGTCCCACAATTGTGTATTTCACAGCAATCCACAACATCTCAACATGCACGCCTGGTGTCTAGGAGTGGACAGCTCCAAGAACAAGGCTTCTCTGTGGAGGTGGCAGAGAGAATTGCTGCCCCTCAGAGGTCATCAACAAGGACCATCTATAAGTCAAAGTGGGCCCTATTTGAAAAATGGTGCAGAGAAAATTCGGTGGATTTCTCCACTCCATCTGTGAAACATATCTCAGATTTTTTCATGTACCTGTACCAAGATCTTAACAGGCGCCCCTCTACTATTGATGGTTAAAGGACTGCCATTGTTGACACGTTGGGCCCAGAGGGGCTCCATATTATACATTCAGACCTTCACAGGTTACTCTCCAGTTTCCACAGGGATTGTCCCAAACGTTCCATTAATCTTCCAAAGTGGAACGTTTCTGTTGTTCTCAATGAGCTCACAAAAGCACCCTTTGAGCCTATGAAAGACACAGACCTCAAACATCTCACTCTCAGACCTACTTTCTTGCTAGCTTTGTTTGCAACCCAGGCATGGATTTCGCTGTGTCGCTTGGCGGAGGCCAAAGTATCTAATCTAGGCTAATGGGAAAAGGTCACCTTGTTCCCATCTTCTGACTTCACAGCCAAAAACCAACTAGCAAGAGAAGGTTCCCAAAGTGTGTCTCTCCGGTGACTATTTCTGCTTTGACTATCATTGTAGATAGACAATTCAAACAAGACAGGACCTTGTGTCCGGTGCTGGCCCTAAGGTAATATCTGGATGAAACCAAAGACCTGAGAGGGTCTTGATCCCTGCTTTTCATCTCATTCAAGAAAGGACGAACCTCATACATCAGACCCGCTACTCTCTCTTCTTGGTTGAAATAAACCATTCTACTTTGTTATAAACAAGCAGACCAACAAGCCTTGGACTTAGTGCGAGTTAAAGCGCATGACATTCGGGCCTTCCTCTAAGGCCTTTTATGGTAGGATATCAGTGGACCAAATCATGCAAGCTTGTCACTGGAAAGCTCACAACACGTTTACAAATTTTTACCTAAAAGACCTTACTTGGTCAGACAACGACAACAATATGTATCTGGGACCATTGGTGGTGGCACAACAAGTCCTAGATCCTTCCCCTCAGACCAGGTATCCTCGGAAAGAAAAGAGGGGGGGGCCATATCCGCTACAACCAAGTCTTCAGGAGTCTAATCCCAGGGTCTAGGTATAGGTTTACCTCTCAAGATGTTACGGGTAAGGTGTTTGTGTATGGGAGACCTTCAGGCTCCGCCGGCTCCGCATTTTGTTTTCCTTATAACTCTGTAACCATTAGGCGGATTCTTTTCAAATTTGGCAGGTTTAGGCAGTAGCATTGGGGAATTTTTTTGAATATGCTGCAGTGACATTTCAACCAATCAGAGAGGTCACATGACCAAAAATGTCTTTTTTCGATGCTTATATCTCGAAAACCGTACTAGATAGAGCGATTTCGATGAAATTTTTGACCCCCAGAGTATCTCTGCAGAGTAGCTATGCCAATTTTCAAAAAAAATGGCGGCCATTTTGAAATTCCAAAACATAAAAATGCTTATATCTTGAAAAGCCTGCTAGATAGAGCGATTTCGACGAAATTTTTGACCCGCAGGGTATCTCTGCAGAGTAGCCATGCCAATTTTTAAAAAACTTTTTTCTCGCAAAAAATGGCGGTCATTTTGAATTTTGCAAAACATAAAAATGCTTATATCTCGAAAACCGTGCTAGATAGAGCGATTTCGACGAAATTTTTGACCCACAGGATATCTCTGCAGAGTAGCCATGCCAGTTTTCAAAACAATGTTGTCTTGCCAAAAATGGCGGCCATTTTGAATTTTCGAATTTTAGCGCAAACATTGCAAAACGCAAAAATGCTAATATCTCGAAAACCGTGCTACATTCATCTACTTTTGGGAGAGCTTTCACATGGTGAAGTTTCAGACCCGTAGATAATTACTCACCTACTCAAAATGAGTAAATGCGAATTATCTCTTAAAAGTATTGCAGATAGCCAATTTTCTCAAATAACTCATTCATCTACTTTTGGAAGAGCTTTCACATGGTGAAGTTTCAGACCCATAGCTAATTACTCACCTACTCAAAATGAGTAAATGCGAATTACCTCTAAAACTATTGCGGATACCCAATTTTTTATCAAATAACTCATTCATGTACTTTTTGGGGCCACGGTGGCAGAGTGGTAACACTCTCGCCTCCCACCTCTGAGGCCGGGCTTCGATCCCCAGCATGGCCTCAAGTGGGAAAGCTGGTAGTTGCTTGCCGTTGGTCGGCAGTTTACAGTACAGAACCCTAACGAACTGTATGTACTGGTTTCCTCTGCCCTTCCAACTACCCGTCGTGATATGACCTGTACAGTGTTGAAAGCGACGTAAAACCCCAAATAAATAAATAAACATTCATGTACTTTTGGAAGAGCTTTCACATGGTGAAGTTTCAGACCCATAGCTAATTACTCACCTACTCAAAATGAGTAAATGCGAATTACCTCTAAAGGTATTGCAGATAGCCAATTTTTCTCAAAGAACTCATTCACCTACTTTTGGGAGAGCTTTCACTCGGTGAAGTTTCAGACCCGTAGTTAATTACTCAACTACTCAAAATGAGTAAGTGCTAATTATCTCAAAAACTATTGCGGATACCCAATTTTTATCAAATAACTCATTCATGTACTTTTGGGAGAGCTTTCACATGGTGAAGTTTTAGACCCGTAGATAATTACTCACCTACTCAAAATGAGTAAATGCGAATTATCTCTTAAAAGTATTGCAGATAGCCAATTTTTCTCAAACAACTCATTCACCTACTTTTGGAAGAGCTTTCACATGGTGAAGTTTCAAACCCATAGCTAATTACTCGCCTACTCAAAATGAGTAAATGCGAATTATCTCTAAAAGTATTGCAGATAGCCAATTTTTCTCAAATAACTCATTCACCTACTTTTGGGAGAGCTTTCACTCCGTGAAGTTTCAGACCCATAGCTAATTATTCACCTACTCAAAATGAGTAAATGCTAATTATCTGTAAAAGTATTGCGGATACCCAATTTTTATCAAGTACTCATTCATCTACTTGTGGGAGAGCTTTCACATGGTGAAGTTTCAAACCCATAGCTAATTACTCACCTACTCAAAATGAGTAAATGCGAATTATCTCTAAAAGTATTGCAGATAGCCAATTTTTCTCAAATAACTCATTCACCCTCTTTTGGGAGAGCTTTCACTTGGTGAAGTTTCAGACCCATAGCTAATTATTCACCTACTCAAAATGAGTAAATGCGAATTATCTCTAAAAGTATTGCGGATACCCAATTTTTATCAAATAACTCATTCATCTACTTTTGGGAGAACTTTCACTTGGTGAAGTTCCAGACCCGTAGGTAATTACTCACCTACTCAAAATGAGTAAATGTGAATTATCTCTTAATAGTATTGCAGATAGCCAATTTTTCTCAAATAACTTATTCACCTACTTTTGGAAGAGCTTTTACACACGAAAATGAAAAATTGTGAATATCTCGGAAAAGCTATTTCTTCTCCTTTAATGCTCGGCGGGAGATACACACCGCGGCAGTGGTCTTGTCAAAAATTTTGGTCTCCCCAAAAATGGTGGCTATTTTGAATTTTCAAACTTTTTGTAAAACACAAAAATGCTTATATCTCGAAAACCGTGCTACATGGAGCGAACTCAACAAAATTTTTGACCTGCTGGGTATCTCTGAAGAGTAGCCATGCCAATTTTCAAAAATATTTTTGTCTCGCCAAATATAGCGGACATTTTGAATTTTCAAATTTTTTGCAAAACACAAAAATGCTTATATCTTGAAAACTGTGCTACATAGAGCAGACAGCGCTGACTTTGGTTGCCACAACAGTATAAGGCTAGAAACGAAGCATTTTCTTAATACTTTAGCACTCACCTTTATATCCTTTTCGGGACGGTTTGTTTTTGCTATGCAAAAACATTATCTTTTTTTTTTGCGAGCGATCCTCTAGTTATTATTTATTATTTAGTTTATCAGTATATATGTGTTAAGGACTTAACAAGTTGCCATTAATTTCAAATTCGGTTGCAAACAATTTATGAGAACTCCAACCATTGGGCTGGTTTGTCACACGTGATTGGGCTTTAGGGCCCTTAGACCTCTAAAGTGAGCACCGCTGCACTTCTCTCCTACATTCAAAACATCTTGACAGTTTTAGCACTGTCATTCATTCTATTCAGGTTTATGGCTCTTTACAGGCCCGGTCTTCGGGATCGGGAAACTGTTAACGGACTCTGACTGGTATTTCTAACATTCATTCATTTTAATCTTACTCCAAATCTAAGAAAAATTGACATATCTTCCAGTCTCAGCTGTAATCCCGCCACCGGGCAGTTGGATTCAGCATATAGTCCCACATGGTGAGCTATTGTAGCGCAATAAAATTGAAAATTTAATTACTTAAATGTAGCTTTTATAGCTACAAGCTTACCATGTGGGACTGAGAAGAGTCCCACCCTACCTCCCCGCTGTATTACAGCTGAGGGGTAATTGTTTAAAACTTCAACGAGAAAATAGGACGAAGGTCAAAGGGTATCAAAGCTCACAACTTTTTTATAGACTATAAATGTCTATTTTTCTTGGACGTTGGCCCAGGCCTGACAGCCATCCGAGAACAGCATACGGTCCCACATGTTAAGCTTGTAGCTTATAAAAGCTACATTTAAGTATTTAAAATTTTCAAGTTCAGATGTAATTGCATGTTATGTGTATCCATTTTTAGGTTTTCCAAAGGACTTGGGGGTGCTTGGAGGTGTAGCGGTTAGAGTGTTCGCCTTTAACCTCTAAGGTCACCGTTTGAATGGATTTATTTAACTTACAAATCATACAAAATGGTGGATAATAAAAGTAAAACATCCCTCATTAGACATATACTATTTATATCTTCATGAGCGATATATTTTTTCTGCATAATACTCATGCTACGCACTTGTATAAAATTGTTATCTTCATTCGTAATATATTTTTTTCTGTATATGTCATTCGGGAACTTTTCCTATTGTATCTGGAGTGTTGGTTATGCAGTATATTTCTTTTCTTCTTGTAAATGTAAAAGTTTAAGAAAATGTAAATAAATATCTAGTTTTATTGCATTACAATAGCTTACCATGTGGAACTGAATGCTTTCTTGGATGACCATAGCATCTGGCCAACATCCAAGAGAAATAAATGTATAATACTAGCCTGATGCCTTATTACTGAGGCAAGGTGACCCAAATAGTGATGTGTGTACTTCCTTTTTCTCGTGGGCCACCAAATTGCTTGGAAGCATCTGAATATTGCTCTCGAATTTTTATTTTCTACACTGGATATACATGTTTGATGCAGTTTTATGCAGTTTCTTTATTTTATAACAATTCACAGAACAAATTAGTATTTTTAACATATTTTACAACATTAATCCACTTCCGGGTTCACGTTGTGAAGTAAAGAGTGGACGACCGTGCATGTACCTTGCATTGTTTTGGGAAGACCTTGGTTAGGTAACAATAACAGTCGTCCCCTTTTGTGCATTTTTATAAAAGATAAAGCATATATTTGAAATGTATATGAAAATATAAAATATTTTACCTATATTTAGTGCACTCTTCTAGAGCAATTGGCAAATGTGGGGTATCTTAATAGTTTGCCATCTTGCAATAAATAAGGGTTGTTTAAAACAGCTGTTGAAGCCAAAAATTTATGTAATAGTACAGAGTTCTAACCCCACATCTTATGATCCTTAATTCGGATTTGATTCCGAATCAATTTTTAGTGGTGGATCAGATCATTGAATCAGATCCTAATCTTGGCACAACAAATACTCCCAGAAACTCAGATAAACCTGTGGACACTTCATTGAAATGTATGACTCAGAAGCCCTCTCAGAGTCTCACTTGGAACATGAATCGGAGACACTTCCAGTTAAAACAAGGCCAAAAGGTGTTTTGGTACCCTTGCACGAGCGCAAAGCCATCAGAAACACAAGTAGTGCACTAGAATTTACAAAAGTCTCGTGACACAAAGAAATTCCAACTTAGATACATCCCACAGCTGGTCCCGAACTGAGACGGTCACCCATCCAAGTACTAACATAGCCCATTGCCGCTTAACTTCAGTGAGCAGGGCCGAGATTCACAAAAGGTCTTAAATCTTAGACAAAATTTTAGCTAAGGCCAGTCTTAAGTATAAGACTTTTGTCTTAGCTGAGATTTTATCTCAAGTTGGGATTCACAAAAGTGCTTAGCAAAATCTTATCTGAGACAAAATTTATGCAAAAGTCTTGACTCTTTTGTATCAAAATTAGCCAATTTTTCACCAAGCGATATACCAAACATGCATTTCAAAATTATAAAACAGATTTGTTACTTTTTTGGGTAAAATAATGTAAAAATAGTAATCTTTGTGTTTTATTGAGAGTAAGCCATTTTTATGACCACATTTTTACTACACGGAGGTAAAATGTGGAATTTTATTGCGCTACAATAGCTTACTATATGGGACTGAATGCTGTTCTCAGATGGCCGCAAGGCATCAGGCCAACGTCCAAGAAAAATAGACATTTATAGTTGGCCATAGCCTCAAGTTGTCCTCTCGTGGTACACTGTGAGATCTCGTCCTACTTTCTCGTTAGCTGTGTGGATTAGTAGCGTCTGTTGTTTACACAGACATTTTCATCTATTTCTCAGCACATAAATATTGTTGGATGTAAATTTTTGGTTATTTCATTTATTATATATCATAGATTATTCTGCAAAATTTCTGTTTTGACAGGATAAGTATATTTCTTTAATTTCGTGTGTTTTGAGTTTTCCTCGGTTCAGGCTTTTTCCTACATCTTTTTTATTGTGTTTCAAAATGTCTACCCATCAAACGAGTAAAGACAAACTGAGATCCAGCAAGTGTAGGCACTTTTGCTTCCCATTTGACACATATAATTACTGCCCTACCTGTAGGGAATCTGGAAAGGGTAATGACCCCTGTGTCACTTTTGAAAGTCTGTGTCAGATATGGGCTTCTTTAACAGAAGAACAAATGTTGAAAATCTCACAAATAAAATATTATATTAAAAAGCAAAAGAGCCACACTGCTACTTTAAAAGATGATGAACTAGATCATCTAGGGGATGACATGGATTCATTTACTGGTTCTCAGGCAGACCTTGAAAGTGCTGCTGAAAACCTATTTACCTCACCCCCGCGTCCACAGCCCCTACCCTTTAGTTCTTTGTCAAAAACTGTCCCACCCACCCCAAGTACTGCTTTACAGCAGGAAATTGAAGCAAATCTAGAAAAATCCCTGGGTAATTCACTTAACATCCATTTACAGCAGCAAATGGGTTCCTTTCAGGCTTCAATGTTAGAAGCTTTCCAGTCACTCCGAGACAAACTAACCTTTAAAAAACAAGTTGAGGTGGATCAGACCTTGGCTTCTAAGCCTGGAACCTCTCAAGCTGCTGTAAATCTGGACCTTCTCCCTTCGAGGCAACCTCGGACTACCTCAAATGTTGAACAGATGGAAGTGGACTATGGTCCTGCTCTTCCACCTCATCTCGGTGTTGATCATCAGATTGCATCGGATCAGCATTCAAGTCCATCTGAGAAGCCTTCTGAGAAGGCTTTGGATAGACCTAAAACACTCTCATAGGAAACATGATGTTGACCCGAGGTCTGCCTTGGATCAATACAATGATGAATCCAATGAACCTTGGATGTCATCTTCTAAATTCAAAAAAAACATGCTGACAAGAGTAAACATAAGGTGAGGTCCAGATATGTGTCATCTTCTTCAGAGGAGGATCAGTCCTCTGTAGCCAGACACAGGGCTTCAAAGCCCTCTGGGGCTATCTCTGACCAAGACCAACCTCAACATGATCCAGACCCTCATAAAAGGGAAGTAGCTCTGTTTGACGTCCCTCCCAATACGGTGAAGAGGTGGACACCTTCAGGCGCATTCTTTCCCTCCCTTACCCAAGGGAGTCTATGCCTACGTCCTCAACTTCAGTTATGGGTCTGGATGATGAAAAAGGCTGTCAAGAGCTCAGACCTGGAGGTCCTTCCTCTATGCTACCTTTCAGCTCAGTTATCAAAGATGCTTTTGATAAGTTAGAACCTGAATTCCAGGCCCCTAATTTACCTGAGGGTAAATACATCAAAGCTCCTCTTTCCACTGCAACGTGGTACAGGGTGGGACAGCCCTGTTATGAGGAGAAAATACAAGAGTTGAACACAGATTTTGCTAAAATCTGTATTACTCCTAAACCCCCTGGGGCTCCTATGGGCAAGATTCCCCTACCAATTCTTAAAGAGTTGGAACACCAAGCTAGGCAAAACATATCCACACTCTACTGCTGCCTTTGCCAAGACTTCTTCTTCTTGCAACGCCACTCCTGAGAAGTGCCAACCTAGCCTGAAGTCAACCTTCAAGAGAGTCAAATCTTAATTCAGAAAGGTGCCAATCCTGAGAAAGCAGCCAAACGTGGATATGAACAAGCCTGTGAATACGTAGACTTGTGGAATAAGACTGTTCTTATTCAACACAGGGCTCTCACTTGCCTCAGCAAATCCTTGGTCCATATACTCCAGAGGGAGCTATGGATAACACCAGCTTGCCCAGGCACTAAGCCGAAATGACCCTTTTCCAACCACAACTAGGGGAAATGAGACACCAAGAACTCAGGAACATGCCCTTTTGGCATTCCTCCTTGTTCAAGTCTCAACTTGTAAAGGAGGGAGAAGACTTCCTCCTTAAAAAGGCACCTCTAAAGACTCTCAGGGTTTTGGACCCTATAAGCCCTTTTGTGGTTCCCACAACAAGAAAAGAGGCTCTTACAGGAAACACCCCTATGGGGGCAACTCCTCACAAAGCAGTAACCAATCGTTTTCCTCAGGTAGGGGGAAACCAAACTTTAGAGGCTCGACACGACCCCACAACAGGGGATGAGGGTGTGGGAACTCCTCCCGGTAATGACTCCTTAAAAGCCTCCCTCAGTCCACCAGTAGGAGAGACTGGCAAACAAACAAATGTTCATCCAACGTTTTAAACATTATGACCAATGGCGACATACTGCCATTCCTCTCAAAACCAAGTCTGGTTAGATTCCCTCTCATTCAGTCAGAATACAAGGCCCATCAAAAAGACCAAGCTCTGGCCACTTGTATCCAGTCTCTTCTATCAAAGAACGCAATCGAAAGGGTGGAAATGTAAAATCTCTCGGGTTTTACAGTCACCTGTTTCTAGTCCCCAAGCCTCGCCAAAGGTGGAGGCCAGTCATAGACCTAAGCAGGCTCAACACTTTTCTACACGTGGAAAAGTTCAAAATGGAAACTCTACAGTCCATCAGAACCTCCCTGATTCCAGGGGAATGGATGTTGTCGATAAACTTGTCGGACGCTTACCTTCACATCCCCATCCACCCAAACTCAAGGAAATCCCTAAGGTTTTGCCACAAGTCACAGGTGTTCCAGTTCACCTCCCTGACCTTCGGGATAGCCACAGACCCCCAGGTCTTCACAGTGATCGTAAAAGAAATGAAGCTGATGGCCCTGACAAGGGGAATCAGACTTCACCAATACCTGGACAACTGGCTTATCAGGGCCTAGTCTCAGGAAGAAGTACAAGTGAACACTCAGACAGTGGTAGATGTGACCCAGTCCTTAGGGTGGATAATAAATCAGAAGAAATCTGAACTAAAACCTACTGAAGTGTTTTTGTTTGTGGACTATGAATACCATCCAGATTCAGCCCTTGTAAAACTCACTCAAGAGAGATGGCTCATTCTTCAGGATTTGATCCTTCAACTCACGTCAAAACATGTTTTGACTGCAACATGTTTGATGTCGCTAATTGGGTTGCTCGCCTCAACAGAGAAAATGGTCCATGAGGGACGCCTTCACATGAGGCCCTTTCGGTGTCACCTCAAGGATCACTGGAGATTTCCTCAGTCCTTGTACACCCTCCTTCCTTGGACAGAAACCATTTCAGCACACCTAGGGTGGTGGCAGAATCCCACAAACGTGATGAAAGGTGCAGACCTTCATCCTAAAGACCACAGTATCCAACTCTTTACAGACGCCTCAAATGAAGGCTGGGGTGTACTTAGAGCAAGGCCTCCACCACGGATCTGTGGTCAGACAGGGAAAAAGGGCTACACATAAATGTTCTAGAGCTGAAGGCGGTTTCTCTGGCCCTTGGAACTTCAAGGACCAGTGTCAAAACCAAACAGTGCTGGTTGTTATGGACAACTCAACAGTAGTAGCCTACATAAAGAAACAAGGATGAACCCACTTGGTGGAGATGTGCGCTCTCCTGTGGAAGATCATGACATGGTGTCATCGCTATCACATAACATTAAAAACCAGACACATTCCAGGATGTCTGAATGTGATGGCTGACCTGTCCAGGTCAAACCGAGTCCAGTCAACAGAATGGTCATTGCATCTGCAGGTGTTCAAACAAATCTGTCACAAGTGGTTCACTCCCCATGTAGATCTATTTGCCACTCATCTGAATCACAAAGTTCCACTGTACGTATCTCCAGTCCCAGACCCAGATGCTTGGGACATGGATGCTCTGAACTTAAGACAGGTCGGGTCTCAATGTGTAAGCTTACCCTACCACGTCTCTCCATCACAGGGTGATCCAAAAAATCAGCTAATACAGTTCTGTGATCATTGTAATAGCCACACGCTGTCCAGGGATGCCCTCATTTTGGGACCTAGTGCAGCTCTCAACAGGGATCCCACTTCAAATACCAGTGTCAAGAACCCTTCTCAAACAGTCCCACAACTATGTGTTTCACAGCAATCCACAATATCTCAACCTCCATACCTTGTGTCTAGGGAGTGGACAGCTCCAAGAACAAGGCTTCTCTGTGGAGGTGGCAGAGAGAATGGCTGCCCCTCAGAGGTCATCAACAACTACCATCTACAAGTCAAAGTGGACACTATTTGAGAAATGGTGCAGAGAAAATTCCATGGATTTCTCCACTCCCTTTGTAAAACAAGTCTCAGACTTTTTCATATACCTGTAACCGAGACCTAAACAGGCGCCCTTTGACCATTGATGGTTATAGGACAGCCTTTGTTGACACCCTGGGCCAACAGGGCTCCATATCTCCCAGAGCTCAGACCTCAACAGGTTACTCTCTAGTTTTCACAGGGATCATCTCAAAAGTTCCAGGAATCTTCCTAAATGGAACCTCTCACCAAAGCACCTTTTGAGCCTATGAAAGACACAGACCTCAAACATCTTACTCTCAAAAATGCTTTCTTCCTAGCTTTGGCCTCCGGCAATTGCTGCAGCGAAATTCATGCCTGGGTTGCAAGCAAATGATCTAATCTAGGCCAATTGGAAAAGGTTGCCTTGTTCACTTCTTCCGATTTCATAGGCAAAAACCAACTAGCAAGAGAAGGTTCTCAAAGTGTGTCTCAGGTGTCTATTCCTGCTTTGACTACCATTGTAGATAGACAATTCAAACAAGACAGGACCTTGTGTCCAGTACGGACCCTGAGGTATTACTTGGATCGAACCAAAGATCTTAAAGGGTCTCGATCCGTACTCTTCATTTTCTTCAAGAAAGGACACACCAGACCATTACACCCGCTACGCTCGCTTCTTGGTTGAAATAAACCATTCTACTTTGTTATAAATAAGCAGACCAACAATCCTTGGATTTGGTCCAAGTTAAAGCGCATGACATTTTAGGGTTTTCACGGCCTCTCAGGCCTTTTACAGTGGAGTATCGTGGGTGGAAATCATGCAAGCCTGTCACTGGAAAGCTCACAACACATTTACAAATGTTTACCTAAAAGACCTTACTTGGTCTGACAACGACAACAATATGTATCTGGGACCAGTAGTAGCAGCACAACAAGTCCTAGACCATTCCCCTGCTGCTACAACCAAGTCTTCAGGAGTCTAATCCCAGGGTCTAGGTATATGTTTATCTCCTCAGGATGTTGGATAAGGTCTTTATCCTTACTAATGTGTATTTGTACAATGTTTAAGGACTTATTAAGGTTGTCATTTAATCTCATTTTAGGGTGGCTTAGATTTATGAGATTTTCAGGCCTTGGGCTTGTTTTCACCGTGGCTAAGCCCTAGGGGTTTTTATTTCTCAAAGTGAGCATAAGCTGCACTTCTCTCCTCCATTCAAAACATCCTGGCAGTTTTTTAGCGCTCATTTATTATTTTTGGTTTTTGGCTAATTACAAACTCAGTCCCCTTAACTGGGCTCTGTAAACGGGACTCAGACTGGCATTTTTAAAAACATTCATTTTATCTATTAATTCAAAATCAAGAAAAAATGACTACTTCTTCCAGTCTTGGCTGTAATCTCTCCACCGGACAGTTGGAAACAGCATTCAGATCCACATGGTAAGCTATTGTAATGCAATAAAATTAAAAATTTTAATTACTTAAATGTAGCTTTTATAAGCTACAAGCTTACCATGCGGAACTGAAGAGAGTCCCACTCTGCCTCCCCTCTGTATTACAGCTGAGGGGTATGGTTCAAAATTGCACCAAAAGAAGGAGGAAGATTTGATAACAGTTCTGTGAGATTACAACCTGAGGCTATGACCAACTATAAATGTCTATTTTTCTTGGACGTTGGCCAGATGCCTGCTGCCATCCGAGATCAGCATTCAGTTCCACATGGTAAGCTTGTAGCTTATAAATCTACATTTAAGTAATTAAAATTTTAAAATTTGTTACAAACAAGCAGACCTACAGTCCTTGGACTAGGTCCAAGTTAAAACTCATGATATCAGGGCCTTCACGGCCTCTTAAGGCCTTTTATGGTGGGGTTTCGGTGTACCAAATCATTCATGCTTTTCACTGGAAAGGTCACAATACATTTACCAATTTTACCTTAAAGACCTTACTTCATTAGATTATGACAACAATATGTATCTGGGTCCACTTGTAGCGGCACAACAAGTCCTAGACCCTTCCCCCTCAAGTCTTCAGGAGTCTAAACCCAGGGTCTAGGTATAAGGATACCTTCTCAGGATCTTTGGCAAGGTCCTTTATCGTATTTATGTTAAAATAGTGTTATGTATAAGTATTATGTGTTTAAAATAGGTAACCCATAATCTCAGTAATAGAATATTCAAGCCTAGGGCTTGTAATGTTGTAGTGAAAACCTTGGGGCAATACATGCCTTTTAAGTGAGCATGGCTGCACTTTCCCCTTCAAAATCCTAACAATATCCATATGGTCCTTTGATAAAATTCTGGTTTCTGGCTTCTTACATGCCCAGTTTCCGAAACCAGGGCACTGTAAGTGGAACTCAGACTGGTAATTTGAAAAATACTTTGGTTAATTTTTCTTGGTTTTTAAACTAATATATATACCAAATATACCTTCAAATCTCAGCTGTAACCCCTCCGCCTAGCGGTTGGATTCAGCATTCAGTTCCACATGGTAAGCTGTTGTAGTGCAATAAAATTGAAAATTCTGATTACTTATATGTAGCTTTTGTACACGACAAGCTTACCATGTGGAACTGAGGATAGTAGCACCCTGCCTCCCTGCTGTGTTGCAGCTGAGGGGGTATGGCTAATTTCAACTCGAAAAGATGGGAGCATGAGGTATTTCACTACGGGGTTCACCTACAGTACCAAGGCATCGAGCCATCATTATTTGTCCATTTTTCTTGGACGTTGGCTGATTGCCTGTGGCCATCCAAGTAAGCATTCAGTTCCACATGGTAAGCTTGTAGCTTATAAAAGCTACAATTAAGTAATCGGAATTTTCAAATTTCAGTTGTATTTATTGTAGTTGCATGTCAGAGCAGTGGTAGTTTAATTAGTGTATTTATGTCAATGCAGTGTAGTTAGTGTAAGTCAAGGCAGTACTAGTGTATTTAGTTACACATCAAGGCAATACTTATGTATTCACTAAATGAACAATCACTCTCTTGACTGCAATTAATTATATTATAGTTGTATTTTTGTAGAAGTTAAGTAATGCAGCGATTTACAATTTTAAGTGTAGTTGCAAGCTGTGTGGTTATAAGGCAAGGCAGTGATAGCGAATTTATACAGTTGTAAGTAAAACCAGTGGTATTATATTCAGTGTAGTTGTACATCAAGGCAGTGGTTGAGGTTTAGTGTAGTTCAAGATCAAAGCAGTGGTTGTGTTTTTATTGTGGCATTATTCAATATAGTGTTCGGGTAGTTAGTGTAGTTCTAAATCGGTGCAGTGGCCGTATATTTAGTGTAGGTGTAAGTCAATGCAGTGGTAGTGTATTTATTGTAGTTGCAAGGTAATACAGTGGTACTGTAGTGAGTGTTGTTTAGGTTGACGCAGTGGTAGTGTAGTTATAGCAGCTGTAAGTCAATGGAGTGGTAGGGTATTTAGTGTAGTTATAAAGCAATGTAGTGGCAGATTGTTTAATATAGTTTTAAGTCAATTTAGTGATCATGCATTTAGTGTAGTTGCGAGTTAATGCAGTGGTTGTGTAGATACTGTAGTTGCAAGTCTATACAGTGGTAATGCATTTAGTGTAGTTGTAAGTCAATGCAGTGGTAGTGTAGTTAATGTAGTTGTAAGATAGTGCAGTGGTAGGGTATTGTAATTTTAAGTCAATGCAGTGGTTGTGTATTTATTCTAGTGGCAAGGTAATGCAGTGGTACTGTAATTAGTGCAGTGGTAGTGTATTCAGTGTAGTTGTACGTCAATGCAGTGGTAGTGTAGCTGCTGTAGATGTAAATGATTGCAGTGGTAGGGCAGTTAAGCAAGTAAATGCAGTGACAGTGTAATTAGTGTAGTTGTAAGTCTAGTTGTAGTGTGATTCTGTGGCCTTTAGTCAATACAATTTATTGTGGCTCATGTAGTTTTAAGTCACTGGAGTGACTGTGTAGTTAGTGTAGTTGTGAGTTAGTGCAGTGGTAGGGTATTTAGTGTAGCTCTAAGTTAATACAGTAGTAGTGTAGCTAGTGTAGTTATAAATCAATATACTAGTAATGTGTTTAGTGTTGTTGCAAGTCAGTGTAGTGCTATTGCTAGTGTAATTAGTTGTAAGTCAGTGCAGTGATGGTATATTTATTGTAGTTGTAAGTCAATGCAGTGGTTGGAAATATAGTGAGTTTGTTAGTCTGTGTAGTGGTTGTGTACTTAGTGTAGTTGTAACTCAATGCATTGGTAGGGTAGGTAGTGTTGTTGTAAGTTATTGCAGTGGTAGTGTTGTTGGTGCTGTAAATCAACGCAGTGGTAGTGTATTTATTGTAACTTTAAGGCAATTCAGTGGTATTGTAGTTTGTCAAGTAGGACGCCAGTGTAGTTGTAGTGTAGTAAGTGTAGTTGTAAGTCAGCGTAGTTGGAGTGTAGTTATTTTTGGCACCAAGTCTATACAGTCATGGGGAAGTTAGTGTTGTTGTAAGTCAGTGTAGTTGTAGTGTAGTTGGTGTAGTTGTAAGTTAATGCAGTGGTACTGACAGTTTTAAGTCAGTGCAGTTGTAATGTATTTGGTGTATTTGGTACTCAATGCAGTGGTAGTGTAGTGAGTATTGTTGTAAGTCAATGCAGCAATAGGGCAGTTGTGTAGCTGTAAGTGAATGGAGTGGTAGGGTAGTTAGTGTAGTTGTTAAAGCAATGCACTGAGTGTGGTTAATGTAGTTTTAAGTCAATGCAGGGGCGCTGCATATAGTGTAGTTGTGAGGTGATGCAGTGGTTGTGTATCTATTGCAATTGTAAGTCAATACAGTAGTAGGGTATTTATTGTAGTTGTAAATCAATGCAGTAGTAATGTAGTCAGTGTAGTTTACTAGTTATAAGTCCATACAGTGGTAACATATTTATTGTAGTTGTAAGTCAATGCAGTATAGTTATTGTAGTTGTCAGTTAATGCAGTGGTAGTATATTTGTGGTTATTGTACGTCAATGCAGTGGTAATGTATAAGCCAATACAATGGCTACATGTAACTACAGCACCAATCACTGCAGTGGTATGATAGTTGATGCAGTTATAAGTCACTACACTGGTAGTGTAGTTAGTATAGTTGTAAGTCAATAGAGTGGTAGGGTAGACAGTGTATTTGTAAAGCAATGTAATGGTAGTGTGGTAAATGTAGTTTTAAGTCAATGCAGTGGTAATGCATTTAGTGTAGTTGTAAGTCAATGCACTGGTAGTGTTGTTTTAAGTCGGTGCAGTGGTAGTATATTTAGTGTTGTTGTGAGTTCATGCAGCGGTAGTGTTTCTATTGCACTACAATAGCTTACCATGTAGGACTGAATGCTGTTCTTGGGTTGCCGCCAGGCATCACAGCCAATGTCTAAGAAAAACAGACATTTATAGTTGGCCGTAGCCTCAGGTTGTCGTCGCGTGATTTCCTCTTTCTGTTATCTCCTTTCTCGTTGCCCGCCTCCATATTGGAATATTTCGGAAGTTTTTATTTCCGTTTTCTACTTCCATCTCAGTTATTATTGTTTGTTGTATGTCCAGATTCGGTCATTCCTTTTATTAATCTGTATAGCACATAATAGCTAAATTTCGCCACTGTCGACTAGGTATTTCCTTATATTTTAAGCTGTTGTGAGTTCGCCTCGACTAGGCTTTATGTGATCGGCTCACTTCCTCGGTTCAAACATGTCTTCTCATCAAACTAACAAAGATAAACCTGGAGCATCAAAGGGTCATCATTTTTGCCATTCCTTCGATGTACACAATTACTGCCCTACCTGCAGAGAGGCGGGTGAGGGAGATGATCCCTGTGTCACTTTGTCACCTTGTAATATCTGCGCTTCATTCACTGAAGAGCAGCAAACTAAAATTACTCACAGGAAAAGGTACATAAAGAGGAGCGACAAGAAATCTGAAAAATCAGACAAAAATGATGACTTAGATGCCGAATTATTGGGTGACAATTCTATCGACTCCTTCAGGGGCTCTCATGCAGAACTGGAAGTTGCTGCCGAACGCCTTTTCACTTCACCGCCTCGACCTCAACCTCTTGCTTTCGAGGTGTTACCTCTTCGAACAGCTCGTACTGTACCACCTACTCCAGGTACGACCTTACAGCCTAAAGTTCAATCCAACCTTGAGAAGTCCTTGGGATCTCGTTTTGATATACAGATTGATCAAAAGATGGGGGCTTTTCAAGCCAGCATGTTAGAAGCATTCAATAGTCTTTGTGAAGATTTTCAAAAATCTTTACAAAAATCAAAGCAAGGGGAGGTGGATCAGACCTCTTCTTCAGCTTCTAAACAAAAACCATCTCATTTAAAAGATCTGGATCCCTCGAGAACGAGTGCTGTCGAGTCGATGGATGTTGATTATGGCCCAGAACTACCTCCTCGTCTCGACTCTTATGATAGTCACGTCGATGACGCCTCGGGTCATCCACTTAGTTCAGTCGAGGAACCCTCGAGGGTGGCCTTGACTAAACCAAAAAAGTCTTCTCATTCTCACAAACATTATGATGTAGTGCCGAGCTCAGCCTCGGATCACTATTCTGACCTCTCGGATGACCTTCAACCTGTCTCGAGCAGACCTAAGAAGCACTCTGATAAATCTAAACATAAGTCGAGGTCCAGATTTTTACCCTCATCTTCAGGAGAGGATCGGGGGCCACGGTGGCAGAGTGGTAACACTCTCGCCTCCCACCTCTGAGGTCGGGGGTTCGATCCCCGTGATGGCCTTAAGTGGGAAAGCTGGTAGTTGCTTACCGTTGGTCGGCAGTTTACAGTACACAACCCTAGCGAACTCTATGTACTGGTTTCCTCTGCCGTTCCAACTACCCGTCGTGATATGACCTGTACAGTGTTGAAAGTGACGTAAAACCCCAAATAAATAAATAAATAAATCAGGAGAGGATCAGTCCCCTGAACGTAGGCATAGGTCTCCTAAGCCCTCTAGGAAGTCTTACCCTGATCAAGAGCATCCTCAACATGACCCTGACCCTCCTTATTACAGGGAAGTAGCCCTGTCTGACATCCCTTCACAATATGCTGAGGAGGTGGATACGTTTCGACGCATCCTAAGATTGCCTGATCCTAGGGAGTCCTTACTTAGGTCTTCCACTGCGGTCATGGGCCTTGATGATGAGAAAGGCAGGCAAGAACGTAGACCAAGGGGTCCTTCCTCTATGCTGCCTCTTGACTCTATAATGAAGGATGCCTTTGATAAATTTGATCAGGACTTCCAGGCAGCAAATTTACCAGAGGGTAAGTACATAAAAGCCCCTCCCTCCACTGCCAAGTGGTACAAGGTAGGTCAACCTTGTTATGAAGACAAAATTCAGGAACTAAATACAGACTTTGCGAAGATCTGTATTGCTCCTAAGCCCTCTGGGGCTCCTGTGGGCAAGGTTCCTCTTCCAATTCTTAAAGAATTTGAACATCAAGCAAGACAAAACATTCCACGCTCAATTTCGCTACTACCTTTGTCAAGACTTTTTCTTCCTGTAATTCCACTCTGGAAAAGTCTCAGCATAGTTTGAAGTCGACCTTCAAGAAGGTCAAATCACAAATCAAAAAAGGTGCCGACCCTGAAAAGGCAGCGAAACATGGTTATAAGGAAGCCTGTGAGTATCTGGATCTGTGGAACAAGACCATCTTAATCCAGCACAGAGCCTTGACATGCCTCAGTAAATCCCTTGCCCATATTCTCCAGAGGGAACTTTATTCAATGGGTAATACTGGCTTGCTTAGGCACGAAGCCGAGATGACCCTGTTACAACCTCGTCTAAGAGAAACCAGATGCCAGGAGCTCAGGAATGCGTTCTTTTGGCCATCTTCATTATTCAAATCTCAGTCAAGGAAGGTGAGGACTTCCTTCATAAAAAAGGCACCTCAAAAGATTCTCAGGGTTTCCTACCCTACCAGAATAAGCCCTTTCGTGGTCCCCACAAGAAAAGAGGCTCCTACAGGAAACACCCCTATGGGGGCAATTCCTCACAAAGCAATAACCAATCGTTTTCCTCAAACAGAGGAAAACCAGACTTCAGAGGCTCCAGGGGTCGTTTTCGACCCCACAATAGGGGAAGGGGGCGTGGAAACCCCTCTTCCCAATGACTCCTCCAAACCCTCCATCAGTCCACCAGTAGGAGGTCGCCTCCGTTCTTTCAGAAGAGACTGGCAAGCAAACAATTGTTTATCCAACGTGTTAAACATTATCACCAATGGCTATGTACTGCCATTCCTCTCAAAACCAAACTTGGTCAGATTTCCTCTGATAATATCAGAATACCAGGCCCTTCAAAAAGACCAAGCTCTGGCAAATTGCATCCAGTCTCTTCTGTCAAAAACGCTATCGAAAGGGTGGAAAATGTAAAATCTCTAGGGTTTTACAGTCGCCTGTTTCTAGTCCCCAAGCCCCACCAAAGGTGGAGGCCAGTAATAGACTTAAGCAGGCTTTTCTACACGAAGGAAAGTTCAAAATGGAAACTCCAGAGTCCATCAGGACCTCCCTGATTCCAGGGGAATGGGTAGCGTCGATAGACCTATCGGACGCCTACCTTCACATCCCATCCACCCAAACTCAAGGAAGTATCTCATATTTTGCCACAGGTCTCAGGTGTTCCAGTTCACCTCACTTCCTTTCGGACTGGCCACAGCGCCCCAGGTCTTTACAATGATCGTAAAGGAAGTCAAGCTCATTGCCCTCTCCAGAGGACTGACTTCACCAATACCTGGACGACTACCTGACCAGTCTCAGGAGGAAGCCCTAGTGAACACACAGGCAGTGGAAGATCCAACTCAGTCCTTGGGGTGGATCATCAACCAGGAAAAATCAGAACTGAATCCTACTCGGGTGTTTTCGTTCGTGGGCTACGAGTACCACCTAGATTCTGCCCTTGTAAAACCTACTCAAGAGAGATGGCTCAAACTCCAGGATTTGATCCTACAACTCAAGTCAAAACATGTTCTGACTGCAAGATGTTTGATGTCTCTAATTGGGTTGCTAGCCTCAATGGAGAAAATGGTCCCGGAGGGAGGCCTTCACATGAGGCCCTTTCGATTTCATCTCGAGGAGCACTGGAGATATCCTCAGTCATTGGACAGCCCCCTTCCTTGGACAGAGGCCATTTCTGCACACCTGGACTGGTGGCAGAATCCTGTAAACATGATCAAAGGCGTGGACCTTCATCCCAAAGACCACAGTATCCAACTCTTTACAGACACCTCAAACGAAGGTTGGGGCGCTCACTTAGAACAAAGTTCTACAAAGGGTCTGTGGTCAGATCAGGAGAAAAGGCTACACATAAACGTCCTAGAGTTGAAGGCGGTTTCACTGGCCCTCCGAAGGTTCAAGGACCAGTGTCAAAACCAAACAGTTCTAGTGGCAAAGGACAACTCAACAGTGGTAGCCTACATAAACAAACAAGGAGAAACTCACTCAGCGGAGATGTGTGCGCTCCTGTGGAAGTTCATGACATGGTGCCATCATTATCACATAGCATTGAAAGCCAGACACATTCCAGGGTGTCTGAATGTGATGGCGGACCTCCTATCCAGGTCCAACCAAGTGCAGTCAACGGAGTGGTCACTGCATCCACAGGTGTTCAAACAGATCTGCCACAAGTGGTTCCTCATGTAGACCTGTTTGTCACTCATCTGAACCACAAACTCCCTCTATACGTGTCTCCTATCCCAGACCCAAAGGCCTGGGACATAGATGCTCTGAACATAAATTGGACGGGTCTCACTGCTTATGCTTACCCTCCAACAGCTCTCCTTCACAGGGTGATCCAAAAAATCAGGCAATGCCTGATCATAGTGATAGCCCCAGGCTAGCCAGGGATGCCCTGGTTTTGGGACCTAGTGCAGCTCTCAACAGAGATCCCACTACAACTACCAGTGTCAACAACCCTTCTCAAACAGTCCCACCTTATGTGTTCCACAGCAATCTACATCATCTCAACCTCCACGCCTGGTGTCTAAGAGTGGACAACTCCAAGAACAAGGCTTCTCTGTGGAGGTGGCAGAGAGAATTGCTGCCTCTCAACGGTCATCAACAAGGACCATCTACAAGTCAAAGTGGGCCCTATTTGAAAAATGGTGCAGAGAAAATTCGGTGGATTTCTCCACTCCATCTGTGAAACAAATCTCAGATTTTTTCATGTACCTGTACCAAGACCTAAACAGGCGCCCCTCGACCATTGATGGTTACAGGACTGCCATTGTTGACACTCTAGGCCCAACGGCCCACCATATCGCTCATAATGCAGACCTTCATAGGTTACTCTCCAGTTTCCACAGGGATCGTCCAAAAAGTTCCAGAAACCTTCCTAAGTGGAACCTTTCTGTTGCTCTCAATAAGCTCACAAAAGCGCCCTTTGAGCCCATGAAAGACACAGACCTCACACATCTTACTCTCAAAACTGGTTTCTTGCTAGCTTTGGCCTCCGGCAAGCGCCTGGTTGCAAAGTGTCTTCTAGGCCAATGAGAAAAGGTTGCTTTGTTCCCTTCTTCTGACAACAATATGTATCTGGGGCCAGTAGTAGTGGCACAACAGGCCCTAGACCCTTCCCCTCAGGCCTGTCATCCTCGGAAAGAAAAAAAGGGGGACAAATCCACTACAACCAAGTCTTCAGGAGTCTAATTCCAGGGTCTAGGTATAGGTTTACCTCACAGAATATTTACTCATAAAGTCGTTTGTTGCAACATCACTACAATTTTATTGCATCCTTGCAAATACAAGGCAGTTAGCAATCTACGTTTGTTCTTTGTGGGAACTACTTACTTCAAGCTGAGTTTATCAATTATACTCTCTTGTTTATTCTCGAGTCTCAGCTATGTTCTCATATCTGGAGTTGTTCTCGAATCTCCAGTTGTTATCGAGTCTCGGCTAAATCCTCAGCTATGTTCTCGTATCTCAAGATTGCTCTTGAGTTTGTCATCAAGTCTCGTTTATGTCCTCGAATCTCAAGACTGCTGTCGAGTTTGTTCTCGAGCCTCGGCTGTTTTCTCGAGTTTGTATTTGTGTCTGTTCTCAAGTTTTCAGCTATGTCCTTGAATCTCGAGTTTGTTCCTGAGTCTGGCCTATCTTCTCAAATCTCGAGATTACTATCCTGTTTGCTCTTCACTCTCGGGTATATTCTAGAGTTTTTTGGCCTTGTGACTTGCCTAGGTTCTCCAATCTCGCCTATGTTTCTCAAACCATGAGTTTGCTCTCCCACCTCGAGTTTGTTCTCTAGTGCGAGACTTTGTCCTTGTGACTCAAGAAAACTCTCTCCAGGTAAAAAGCCTGGCAGAGAGGAAGGGGAGATTAAGGACGTTTGTTCCTCAATTATAAAAGGCAGTTTGTCCTTTACACTGAGGACATAGAAACTATTGGACATTTTCTCACAGCCCTGGTCCTAGGGGTAGCATGCCAGTGCCCTCAACTTATCATTGGCTTGAATGAAGTTGCCCAAACAAGCACCTGGAGCCACAGGGCCCTCTACCTGTGTCCCTAAGGGAAAGTTTCTATACCTTCCACACTCACAGGTACTTGGCAATGAATGGTAGACCCCTACATTGAAGACCAGATCCAGCACTTAATTGTCACTGCTAATATTTGCATCGCTCCTAGGCCCTCAACAATTCCATGGGGGAAACTTCCCCACAGGTAATCGGAGAATTTAAACTCCAATCCATCCAGACAATTCTATCCCCTTGTTTGTAGGTGCTTTTAACCTGGTTACTCCTGAATGTAACCTTGTTACGGAAAAAAGTAGGGACAGCATCAAGGCTACTGTCAAACTGGGCAAGAACCAAATTTCAGGGTCTAACCCAAGGGCCATGAGACATACCTGTGACAACTTGTGACTTGTTCTTGACAAGAGGACCCATGTCATACAAGGACCTTAGCCTATCTCGTATGTTCTAGAGACCCGTCTTAATGGGCAATACAGGTGTCATCAAGAGAGATCTGAGGATGACCCATCTCCAACCTGGCTTTGGGTAAACTAGGCTTCAGGATCTGGGGGAAACTAGACTTAGGGAACTCAGGAATTCACCCTTTTTCTCCCTCTATGCTTTTCCATTCACAACCAGGGGAAGAATTCCGTCTCCAAAAGGCACTTCTGAACAATATCAGGGCTTGAGACCCTACCAAAAGCAGCTCTTTTGCGGCAAAACACTGTAACAAAAGAGGCATTTACAAAAATGCCCCTATGATCTGGCAGTTTTCAATCTCCTCTAACAAGGGTAACCCACAACATAAAGGAACCAGGGGTCAGTTTAAACTACACCACAAGGGCCAAGGGAGTGTCAACCCCTCCCATAAATGTCTGTCCGATTTCAATTTGTCCACCTTTAGGAGGTCACCTCGGTTCCTTCAGGAGAGAATGGCTAGAAGAAAACTACTCTAGCAAAAGTATTAAACATTATCGCAAATGGCTACGTTCTTCCCTACTTCATCACCCCTTTTTGCTAGCCAGGCACCCCTGATCCTCTCCAGTTAGAAACTGGACAAAAGTATCTAGCTCTGGCTTCTTGTATCCATTCTCTCCTGTCAAAAAAAGAAACAAGAAGGCCTTTCAGGTTTCATAGGCCCTGTTTTCTAGTACCAAAACCCCATCAAAGATAGAAACTTGTCATACACCTTAGCAGGCTAAACACCTTAAATGTGGAAAAATTCAAAATAGAAACTAAAGTGTCGATTTGGGCCTCTCTTACTCAAAGGGAATGGGTCTGTTCAATAGACCTTCTGACGCCCGCCTTCACATCCCCTTCCACCTCAACTGCTTGGACTGGATCATCAATCCAGAAAAGTCGAATTTGACTCCAATTCAGGTGTTTTCTTTTGTTGTTAATGAATACCACCTAGATTCAGCCCTTGCAAAACCCACTCAATACAGATGGCTCAAACGTCATGAGTTGATCCTAAAGATCAAGTCAAAGTATGCTTTGACTGCAAGGTGTTCAATGTCACAAATTATGTTGCTAGCTTTAGCAAAAAAAATTCGAGAGGGTCACCTACATATCAAACTCTTTTCATGGCATCTCAAAGTGCACAGGATATTGGACAGCCTCCTTCCTTCGTCACAGACTGTTGCAGCTTACCTGGACTCGTGTCAAAATCCTCTCAATGTGATTAAAGTTTCAGACCTTCATCCCAAAGATTATAGCATACTGATCTCTTTTGAAACCTCAAACATAGGTCAGGGCACTCATTTAGAGGAAGACACAAGAAAAGGTTTAATTGTGGTCGGATGGAGCGAAAGGGCTACACATTAATTTCCATGATTTTAAATAGACTGTTTAAGACCTTAAATATCAAAATTCTGCATAACATTTGTACACAAGGTGTATAGTATACACTCTGCCATTTTGATTTTTTCATGTTTTTATTAAGGTATATTTTATAAAGTTAAATATAGCATCAGAGATGTAATTTTCAACACCATGAGATATAGAAGTAGTGAAACGGTACAAAGATTGGGATACTTTTAGAGCAGTACTGTCAGTTATATACAACTCCAAATAATGTTTAAATAGAGAAAATAACATTTAAGAGAAAGAAAGTGTATGTAAAGTATTAAAACATGACAATTCAATAGCAAGATGACAGCATTAATCAGTATACTAAAAATTATGAAGCTGTAAAATTTATTAATTGGAGAATAACTGTCAATGGAAATAGTGTAAAAGTGCAAATAATAATTAGTTGCAGCAATCCATATATCTTTGTCATAAGAGAAAGATGTCTAAAATATGGTAGGTGAACATACTTTGGCAGAGCCAAAGTTAAAGGTGACACCATGATGCACATCTGCACCCCCTAACCAATGTCCCTACCAAGTGTTAACCTTCTACACCTAATCCAAGAAATAGCCCAGACAAAATTTTAAAACTTGTGGTCACTATGACAAGGTCAAATTTCAAATCATGGTCACAACATAACGTTGCACAAGTACCAGCCAATGTCCTACACCTTACAATTGCCGAGATATAGCCCGAAAAAGATTTTATACGTCAAGGTCACTATGGCAAGGTCAAAGATCAAATCAAGGTCTCACCATGACGTTGCACACCTACAATCCCTAATCAATGTCCCTAACAAGTATAAACTTCCTACACCTTATGGTTTTTGAGATATAGCCTGAACAAGATTTTCAGACTAGAGGTCACTGCGGTAAGGTCAAAGGTCAAATCAAGGTCACATGACATTGCACACCTTACCCCAAACTAATGTCGCTACCAGTTATCAACTGCCCACACCTTATGGTTTCTCTGATATACCCCAGACAAGATTTTCAAACTTAAGGTCACTGCGGTAAGGTCAAATCAAGGTCACACCATGACATTGCACACCTTTCCCCTAATCAATGTCCCTACTAAGTATCAACTTGCTACACCTTATGGTTTCTGAGATATAGTCCAGACAAGATTTTTAAACTTAAGGTCACTGCGGTAAGGTCAAATCAAGGTCAACACAAGGTCGCCACGACTAGGCTTTATGTGATCGGGTATACTTTTCCTCACATTCTTTTTTTGCGTTCAAACATGTCTTCTCACCAAACTAACAAAGATAAACCCCGAGTGTCTAAATGTCACCTTTTATTGCGCTACAATAGCTTACCATGTGGGACTGAATGCTGTTCTCAGATGGCTGCGAGGCATCACGGCCAATGTCTAAGAAAAACGGACATTTTGTAGTTGGTCGTAGCCTCAGGTTGTCATCACGTGATTTCTACTTTATGTCATCTCCTTTCTCATTGGCCGCCTCCATTTTAACTATGTTTTGCTTGTCAAAGACGTTTTTCGTCCATATCTCTGTAATGATGTATCTATGGATATCCACATCTAGCCATTTTGTTTATATATATGTCTTATTGTGAGAAAGTTTCGTGTCTCCAGGATAAGTATTCTTTATTTTCTGAGCGTTTTTACTTCTCGCCTCGTCAGGCTTGTTTACTTGTCGAGCATTGGTTGTTTTCACGAGCAACGTGCTTTTATTGCGTATTTCTTCCTCCCCAAGCAATAAAATCTAGGCGCAAACTTTACTGTGTTTTTATATATATGCTGCTCAGAACACGCATATTAGGTATTTATTTCACAATATATAACACTTTTTGTATGATGACCTCGACCCTTGGGGAAAAAAAAAGACATAGAGTCGTTCGGGGTTCTTCGGCAGATCTCGTCGATGCTGCTATGTTGTTTAATCCTCGTTTTATCAACCCCAACTTGCTTTCGAGGCATTATTATTTCATAAATGCCAGAAAATCTGTCCCACCTCCCCAGTACTGTATTGCAGTAAAAGATCGAGTTCAAACTCAAGTCTTCACTGGGGTCTCACCTTTATCCAATTCTATCAAATGGTTAATTTTCAGGCTTCTATCTCGAGGCAAGGCAGTTTTCGAGTGGACTTAGTTCCTCAATCGAATACTAGAAGTAGAGGTGGATCAGATCTCCACTTCAGCCTCAGAAGCCTGCACATTTTATCAAAATCTTTATTTCTGAACCTCCACTCCGCCCCTCGACTCATCCCTACCCTCGAGACAATGGTTGTGGACTTTGGTCCAGTATTCCTCATCTTGGCACTTGTCAATATCGCCTCGGCCCTACCCTTCGAGGTTGTCCTTGACCATCAATGACATCTTTCGATGCATGCAGAGTATCTGGTGTAGTGTAGTGGTTAAAGTGCAGAACTCATGTGTAGGAGGTCTGGGGTTCGTACCCATCCTGGGGTGTAATTTATAAACATAAGTTTAACTTAATCTAGGTCCAGATATATTTATAGCTTCCTCATCAGAGGTTTTACAAAAGATAAACTTTAATCCAGATATGTGTCTTCCTGGTCAGAGGAGGATCAGTCCTCTGCTCTCAGACACAGGTCTTCAGGTCCTTCTTGGAAGGCCCATTCTTATCAAGACCAACCTCAACATGATCCAGACCCCTACCTTATGATAAGGATGTCGCCTTGACCGACGTCCCCTCCACTGCGCAGAGGAAATGGAGACCTTTAGGTTTCTCCTTAACTCCCTGACCCCAGGGAACTATGCAGAGGACTACCACTGGTTAGGGGCTGGATGCCGAGAAAGGTACACAGGAGCTTGGGCCTAGGGGCCCTTCCTCCATGCTTTCCCTCAACTCCATTATTAAGAGGCCTTCATAAGCTTGACAAGGTTTTTCAACTGCCTTTTCTGAGGGAAGTTCATCAAAGCTCCTCCATCCATTCTTATGTGGTACAAGGCGGGACACCCTTGTTATTAAGACAAGATTCAGGAGTTGAATACAGATTGGCAAAGATCTGTATTACCCCTAATCCCTCTGGGCCCCAATGGGCAAGTTTCCCCTACCAATTTTCTAGGAATTGGAATATCAAGCGAGGCAAAACATTTCCACGCTCAATTTCGCTTCTTCCTTTGCCAAGACTTCTTCCTCCTGTAATTCCACTCTGGAAATTTTCAGCATAGTTTGAAGTCGACCTTCAGGAAGGTCAATTCACATTCAAGAAAGGTGCCAACCCTGAAAAGACAGCGAAACATGCTTATGAAGAAGCATATGAGTATCTGGATCTGTGGAATAAGACCATCTTAATCCAGCACGGAGCCCTTACTTGCCTCAGTAAATCCCTTGCCTATATTCTCCAGAGGGAACTTTATTCAATGGGCAATTCTGGCTTGCCTAGGCGCGAAGCCAAAATGATCCAGTTACATCTTCAACTGGGAGAAACCAGATGCCTCATAAGATTCTCAAGGTTTTCCAACCCTACCAGAATAAGCCCTTTTGTGGTCCCCACAAGAAAAGAGGCTCCTACAGGAAATGCCCCTATGGGGGTAATTCCTCCCAAGCAGTACCCAGTTGTTTTCCTCAACAGGAAAACAAAACTTCAGAGGCTCAGGGGTCGTTTTCGACCCCACACCAGGGGAAGGGGGCGTGGAAACCCCTCTTCTCAATGACTCCTCCAAAGCCACCATCAGTCCACCAGTAGGAGGTCGCCTCTGTTCTTTCAGAAGAGACTGGCAAACAACAATTCCTCATCCTACGTGCTAAACATTATCACCAATGGCTATGTACAGCCATTCCTCTTAAAGCCAAACTTGGTCAGATTTCCTCTGATAATATCAGAATACAAGGCCCTTCAAAGACCAAGCTCTGGCCTATTACATCCAGTCTCTTCTGTCAAATAACGCTATCGAAAGGGTGGAAAATGTAAAATCTCTCGGGTTTTACAGTCGCCTGTTTCTAGTCCCCAAGCCTCACCAAGGTGGAGGCCATGCAGTAATAGACTTAAGCAGGCTCAACACCTTTTCTACACGTAGAAAAGTTCAAATGGAAACTCCAGAGTCCATCAGGACATTCCTCATTCCATTCTCATTCCTATCGGACGCCTACCTTCACATCCCCATCCACCCAAATTCAAGGAAGTATCTCAGATTTTGCCACAGGTGTTCCAGTTCACCTCACTTCCTTTCGGACTGGCCACAGCACCCGGGTCTTTACAATGATCGTAAAGGAAGTCAAGCTCATGGCCCTCTCCAGAGGACTCAGACTTCAACAATACCTGGACGACTGGCTGATCAGGTCCCAGTCTCAGGAGGAAACGATAGTGAGCACACAGACAGTGGTAGTTCTAACTCAGTCCTTGGGATGGATCATAAACCAGGAAAAAATCAGAACTGATTTCTTCTCAGGTGTTTTCGTTCGTGGACTACGAGTACCACCTAGATTCAGTCCTTGTAAAACCCACTCAAGAGAGATGGCTCAAACTCCAGGATTTGATCCTACGACTCGAAGTCAAAACATGTTTTGACAGCTATGTTTTGACTGCTAGATGTTTGATGTCTCTAATTGGGTTGCTAGCCTCAACGGAGAAGATGGTCCCGGAGGGACGCCTTCACATGAGGCCCTTTCAATTTCATCTCAAAGAGCACTGGAGATATCCTCAGTCATTGGACTGCCTCCTTCCTTGGACAGAGTCCTTTTCTGCACATCTAGACTGGTGGCAGAATCCTGTAAACGTGCCGGAACGTGCGGACCTCCATCCCAAAGACCACAGTATCCAACTCTTTATAGACACCTCAAATGAAGGTTGGGGAGCTCACTTAGAACAAGTTCTACAAAGGGTCTGTGGTCAGATCAGGAGAAAAGGCTACACATAAACATCCTAGAGTTGAAGGCGGTTTCACTGGCCCTCCGAAGGTTTAAGGACCGGTGTCAAACCAAACAGTTCTAGTGGCAACGGACAACTCAACAGTGGAGGAACTCGCTCAGTGGAGATGTGTGCGCTCCTTTGGAAGATCATGACATGGTGCCATCATTATCACATAACATTGTAAGCCAGACACATTCCAGGGTGTCTGACTGTGATGGCCGACCTCTTATCCAGGTCCAACCAAGTGCAGTCGATGGAGTGGTCACTGCATCCACAGGTGTTCAAACAGATTTGCCACAAGTGGTTCACTCCTCATGTAGACCTGTTTGCCACTCATCTGAACCACAACTCCCTCTATACGCAAAGACCCAAAGGCCTGGGACATAGATGCTCTGAACATAAATTGGACGGGTCTCACTGCTCATGCTTACCCTCCAATGGCTCTCCTTCACAGGGTGATCAAAAAGATCAGGCAATGCCACTGCCTGATCATAGTGATAGCCCCAGGCTAGCCAGGGATGCCCTGGTTTTGGGACCTAGTGCAGCTCTCAACAGAGATCCCACTACAACTACCAGTGTCAACAACCATTCTCAAACAGTCCCACCTTCATGTGTTCCACAGCAATCTACATCTCAACCTCCACACCTGGTGTCTAGGAGTGGACAACTCCACGAACAAGGCTTCTCTGTGGAAGTGGCAGAAAGAATTGCTGCCCCTCAACGGTCATCAACAAGGACCACCTACAAGTCGAAGTGGGCCCTATTTGAAAAATGGTGCAGAGAAAATTCAGAAAATTTCTCCACTCCATCTGTGAAACAAATTTCAGATTTTTTCATGCACCTGTACCAAAACCTAACAGGCGCCCCTCGACCATTGATGGTTACAAGACTGCCATTGTTGACACTCTAGGCCCAACGGCCCACCATATCGCTCATAATGCAGACCTTCATAGGTTACTCTCCAGTTTCCTCAGGGATCGTCCAAAAAGTTCCAGAAATCTTCCTCAGTGGAACCTTTCTGTTGCTCTCAATGACCTCACAAAAGCACCCTTTGAGCCTTTGAAAGACACAGACCTCAAACATCTCACTCTCAAACTGCATTCTTGCTAGCTTTGGCCTCCGGCAAGCGCTGCAGCGAAATCCATGCCTGGGTTGCAAACAAAGTATCAAATCTAGGCCAATGGGAAAAGGTCGCCTTGTTCCCTTCTTCTGACTTCATAGCCAAAGACCAACTAGCAAGAGATGGTTCTCAAAGTGTGTCTCCGGTGACTATTCTTGCTTTCACTTCCATTGTAGATAGACAATTCAAGAAGACAGGACCCTGTGTCCGGTGCGGGCCCTGAGGCACTATTTGTACCGAACCAAGGACCTGAGAGGTTCCCAGTCCCTTCCTTTCATCTCCTTCAAGATAGGACATACCTCAGACATCAGACCCGCTACACTCCCTTCTTGGTTGAAACAAACCATTCTACTTTGTTAAAAACAAGCAGACCAACAAGCCTGGACTTGGTCCAACTTACAGTGCGTGACATTAGGGCCTTTGCAGCCTTTAAGGCATTTTACGGTGGGGTATCGGTGGACCAGATCATGCAAGCCTGTCACTGGAAACCTCACAACAATTTTCAAACTTCTATCTCAAAGACCTTACTTGGTCGGACAATGACAACATGTTTCTGGGACCAGTAGTAGTGGCTCAACAGGTCCTAGACCCTTCCCCTCAGAGTAATCCTCAGAAAGAAAAGGGGGGGGGGCACATCCGCTACAACCAAGTCTTAGGAGTCCTCCCCAGGTTCTAGGTATAAGTCTACCTCATCAGGGTGTTTTGGGTAAGGTCTTTATATCCTTTAATCTTAATTTTATTTCTTGTTTAAGGACCATTAAGGTTGTCATTAAACCCCTTACGGGCATAGTAGCATCTCCAAGCCTTGGATTCGTCACGTGATAGCCCTCGGGCTCTCCCTCTCAAGTGTATTTGTTGTACACTTCACTCCTTAGTCAAACACCCAGACAGTGTATCTGCACTGTCTTTCTTTCATTCTGGTTTTTGGCTTAGTACAGGCCCAACCTCGGGTTGGTGCACTGTCACGGGACTCAGACTGGTACTGCTTATCTCACTTTCATATCTCTCATTATCTAATTCTATCTAAATTTTAAGAAAAACAAACATATTTGCCAGTCTCAGCTGTAATCGAGGCACCAGGCGGTTGGATTCAGCATTCAGTCCCACATGGTAAGGTATTGTAGCGCAATAAAATAAAAATTTTAATTACTTAAATGTAGCTTTTATAAGCTACAAGCTTTCCATGTGGGACTGAGAAGAGTCCCACCCGTCCTTCCCGCTGTATTACAGTTGAGGGGGTATGGGTTTAAATCTCAATGAGAAAGGAGATGGCATAAAGTAGAAATCACGTGACGACGACCTGAGGCCAACTACAAATGTCTGTTTTTCTTAGACATTGGCCGTGATGCCTCGCAGCCATCCGAGAACAGTATTCAGTCCCACATGGCAAGCTTGTAGCTTATAAAAGCTACATTTAAGTAATTAAAATTCCTTTGTCATTCCCTTGATGTACACAACTACTGCCCTACCTGCAGAGAGGCGTGTAAGGGAGATGATACCTGTGTCACTTTATTGTCACCTTGTAATATCGGCGCTTCATTCACTGAAGAGCAGCAAACTAAAATTACTCACAGGAAAAGGTACATGAAGAGGGGCGACAAGAAATCTGAAAAAACTGACAAAAATGATGACCTAGATGCCGAATTATTTGGTGATAATTCGATCAAATCCTTCGGGGGTTCTCATGCAGAACTTGAAGTTGCTGCCGAACGCCTTTTTACTTCTCCACTTCAACCTCAACCTCTTTTCTTCGGGGCGTTACCTCTTCAAACGCCAGCTAGTACTGTACGCCCTACTCCAGATACGACCTTACAGCTTAAGGTTCAATCCAACCTCGAGAGGTCCTTGGGATCTTGTTTTGATATGCAGATTGATCAAAAGATGGGGGCCTTTCAGGCCAGCATACTAGAAGCATTCAATAGTCTTCGTCGGGGCCACGGTGGCAGAGTGGTAACACTCTCGCCTCCCACCTCTGCGGCCGGGGTTCGATCCCCGTCATGGCCATAAGTGGGAAAGCTGGTAGTTGCTTGCTGTTGGTCGGCAGTTTACAGTACAGAACCCTAGCGAACTATATGTACTGGTTTCCTCTGCCCTTCTAACTACCCGTCGTGATATGACCTGTACAGTGTTGAAAGCGACGTAAAACCCCAAATAAACAAAATCAATAGTCTTCGTGAAGATTTTCAGAAATCTTTACAAAAATCAAAGCAAGTGGAGGTACATCAGACCTCTTCTTCAGCTTCTAAACCAAACCCATCTCACTCAAAAAATCTGGATCCCTCGAAATCTAGTGCTGTTGAGTCGATGGATGTTGATTATGGCCCAGAATTACCTCCTCATCTTGACTTTTATGATAGTCGCGTCGATGACGCCTAGGGTCATCCACTTAGCTCAGTCGAGGAACCCTCGAGGGTGGCCTCGACTAAACCTAAAAAGTCTAAACCACTATTCTGACCCCTCGGATGACCCTCAGCCTGCTTCGAGCAGAACTAAGAAGCACTCATCTTCAGGAGAGGATCAGTCCCCTGAACGTAGGCATAGGTCATACCTGTCGTTATATGACCTGTACAGTGTTGAAAGCGACATAAAACCCCAAATAAATAAATTTTCCTCTTCTCTTAAAGAATTGGAACATCAAGCGAGGCAAAACATTTGCACGCTCAATTTCGCTACTACCTTTGCCAAGACTTCTTCTTCCTGCAATTCCTCTGGAAAAGTGTCCGCATAGTTTGAAGTCGACCTTCAAGAAGGTCAAATAAATCAAGAAAGGTGCCGACCCTGAAAAGGCAGTGAAACGTGGTTATGAGGAAGCCTGTGAGTATCTGGATCTGTGGAATAAGACCATCTTAATCCAGCACAGAGCCTTGACTTGCCTCAGTAAATCCCTTGCCCATATTCTCCAGAGGGAATTCTATTCAATGGGCAATACTGGCTTGCTTAGGCGCGAAGCCAAAATGACCCTGTTACAACCTCAACTAGGAGAAACCAGACGCCAGGAGCTCAGGAATGCGTCCTTTTGGTCGTCTTCCTTATTCAAATCTCAGTCAAGGAAGGTGAGGACTTCCTTCTTAAAAAGGCACCTCAAAAGATTCTCAGGGTTGCCAACCCTAACAGTATAAACCCTTTCGTGGTCCCCACAAGAAAAGAGGCTATTGGCAACGGGGGCAATTCCTATCAAAGCAATAACCAATCCTTTTCCTCAAACAGAGGAAAACAAAACTTCAGAGGCTCCAGGGGTCGTTTGTGACCCCACAATAGGCTGGTGCCACCAATACAAAATGTCACTGCATTCCCGACACTATATGAAGGTGTCTATATGTACTTGCAAATCCTCAGTTCAGACAGACTCCGACAGTCGTGGGTTGTAAGGACTGTCAAGGGGGTTCAGTCTGCAGGTGGACCTATTTGCCACAGAAATAAACCACAAGTGCTACTGATGTGTCGCCAGTTCCAGAACAACAAGCTTGGGGAATAGATGCTCTGAACATGAATTGCTCAGGTCATATATGCTTCCCCTCCAACTGCTCTTCTACCCAGTGATATATAGACGACAATGCAATTGTCTCATAATAGGGACAGCTCCGGACTGACCCTGGAATGTGCTGGTTCTGATAAGTACCTAGCACAAGTATCAACAGAAATTCCACTTCAATTCCAGTGTTTGCCCACACTACTAAGCCGGAGTGAGCAACTCCAAGAATATCTCTGCCCTATTGGCAACTGAAGTGCTGCACCTGCATAGACATCAACAAAAACCATTTATCAATGAAATGGTTCATATCCAAAATACTGGGTAGAGATAACTCTTAGATTGTTTGGATCCTGTGGTTCTCCATATACCTCAGAGCTCAGAATTCAATAGACGTCTCGTGAGTTTTTAACTGGGATAGACCTAAAATTGCTTGTAAAAGCTGTATAAGCATGTAGCTTATAATAGCTACATTTGACCATTAAAGCTTACTATTTTATAGATATTTGGTAATAACATAATTTGAGCTTTAAAAATATAAAAAATAATTTACACACATCAAGCAAAAGCACTCACAGAGGGTATAACGCCATCAAGTCCCAAAAGGGAGTTTGGATAAGATATTTTATAAGATTTCAAAAGATATGTGAACAAAATCAGTAGAAAATTCTGGAATCTCAATCTGGATCTAGAACTTCTTTGAGCACAGAGATGGGCTAGATCCCTTCTTGCGAGAAAATATGACTTTCATCTGATGCATAGTTTTCAAGTTACGATTGCAGACAGATGCACAGACAACAGACTCGTTTACAATAGCCTCACTCCTCCCCATAAAGGATGGTAATAACAAAAAAGAATATACTTTAAATAATACATGAAACAGAAGATAGAATTTGAACGAGGCCGAAAAGGGTTTCGGTCTACTAGCACGAGCCGCAAAGCCATCAGAAACGGGAGTGGTCACCCATCCAAGTACCAACATAGCTCATTGCTACCTAGCTTTAGTGATGATACAGATATGCCACAATTCATAAAAGTTTGGAGACAAAAAAAATCAGAAAAAAAGAACAAAAATGAGTGACCTTGCTAGAGTTCGCGCTTTAAGAGAAAAGCAAACATAATGTAAGATGAAACTGAAAGAAGTGTCTGGACCTTTGCAATTGGACATTGCATATTTTGTGACCACAGAATATATAAATGCACTGCAAAACTTTATTTGGAATTTTTAACTTTGGATTTCTTGGGTGGATTTTGAAACACAATTACCAGAGAACCTACGGTTTTCCTTTCCAGTGATATTACATATTTACCATACTTTCAAAAGCCACCACTCTGTACTTGTCTCTATTCAGGTAAAAAATAACAACTGCTAAATGGGGCTTTTTCGATAAATTCAATTTCTATACCACTGTACAAACATAACACGTGTATATATATATAAAGGTATAGCAGAATATGCAGAAAGAATTTCATTCTTATTATGATCGTCATTATGTATAATAAGATCAAAGCTTAACAGTTTTCAATAGCGTATCCACCCTATCACCCTTGCATTTTCTTTGGGATGACCTGGCTATGTCATTAGACTTTACCTTGTTACCTTGCTTATTCCACTTGCTTTTATTCAGTTGAAAGAGATTAAGTACTGTAAAAGTCCACATTATATCATGAGTGCCAGAAGTCCTTGGTGGTCTAGTGGTTAGCATTTTTTGTTTATTTATTTGGGGTTTTACGTCACTTTCAACACTGTACAGGTCATATCACGATGGGTAGTTGGAAGGGCAGAGGAAACCAGTACATACAGTCAGGGTTCTGTACTGTAAACTGCCAACCAATGGCAAGCAACTACCAGCTTTCCCACTTGAGGCCGTGCCAGGAACCGAACCCTGGCCTCAGAGGTGGGAGCCGAGAGTGTTGCCACTCTGCCGCCGTGGCCCCTTAAGTGTCTTGAAGTGACTCTTCTCTACACATCATACAAAACTCCAGGCCCATGGGTAATTCAGCTCTGAGATTCATTCAACCAAAGAATTGGGCACATCATTCCCCAGGGGAGCCAGACCAACATGCAAAAGAAAAAGGTCACACAGAAATTTAAATATATATATATCAATTCTACTAAAAGATTTCTTTGATAATAGAAATAACTAAAATTGTAAAAATTATAAAATATAATAAATCATTTTAATGACAATGATGCAGTTGGAAACTACTAGGAATATATCACAGTCTAGATGCCAGAAGGCCTCTGTGTTGGACCCTATTGAATGTAAAACATTGCACAAGACTATTTTAAATACTAGAAATTTTTGAAATATTTTTACTGGCTGGATGTAAAACCCCAACTTTGACCTTTGAATATCTTTTAGAAGGTAGTTTCATGACCTTTAAATATTTTTAGAAGGTAGTTTCGACACCTGAGGGTGAAAATGGGGTCAAAAGACATATTCTGACAATTATCCAAGTAATAATTTTGGTGACGACAAAAAATAAATGACCTGTTTTCCATTTAGAATATCCAAATACAGTATGATAATAAGATATTCAAAAGATAAGTTTCTTTTTCCTTCAGATCTGGTGCTCCCCACTTATTTCGCTGTGATAACTCTACTTCCTAAAATGAGTACAAATGTATAATTTGATATCCTTACAGGGGATTCGTACATTTTGGAGAACCACTGCACTTGCCTCCAGTCGTTTCATTTCAGAACCACTGCTGTAAAACATTTTACAAGTCCTTTTCATGACAACCTATATCTTCCTAAAGCAATAAATAGCTGCTATTTAAAAAAAATCCCCAAACAAGAAGCATTACACTGTCCCCAACAAAACACTTTGGCCCCAAACAAAAAATCAATGAATGAATGAATAGAATGAAATGAATAAAAGAATAAAATCACAATTTCAAAACCCAAACTAAAAAGACTTTAAATTTAGAAAAAAAAATTTTATGAATAACTTATAAAAATAAACAAAAATGGCATTAAAAACTTTTGAAAAAAGTTTTGGGCTTAAAAACTTTAAAAGCCAGGTAATTTGGTGGAAGTATTTTGACCTTTGGATCCGATCTTTTGACCCTTGACAAACTTTGGAGCTTCACAAAAGATTTTGATAACTTGGAACTTAAAAATATCTTGCATATTTGCTAGAAAATAATTTGAAACAAATTTCTTAAAAGTTTTATAATTATGACTTTTAATTTGAGTGACACCAGCTTAAATAAAAGTTCTTGGAATATTTAGTTAGTCCTGAAAAAGACTGATATACGCCAGCTTTTTCTGCCCCCTGGGTTGTTGGCTGACACATCTTAGATCCTGCCCTGCCAATGCCCCCATGTGATTGAAGTAGTCTTTCAGTAGTTCTCGTTTATGTTTGGCCTCCCTTGAAGGATTCCTGTAGTTCTCAATATGCACATACACCGCCTATTCATTTTGTTCTGCCGCTTCATATGCTGGGGTTGGTGCCCTGTGTGCTCTTCCCCTGTGTGTCCTCAGCATGTGCAACACCACACATGTAAAATAATGTCTCTGAAAACCCCAGGTCTTTGCTCCATAGTGCCCTGTAGTACCCTGAACCGCCTCCCTAATATTCCAAAGGCCATTTTCTACCACCCTCCTGCCTCTGGATATTCTGTAGTTGGCTATTCTTTCTTCCCTTGACAGTTGTCATCTGCTGTAGGGTTTCACCATCCATAGCATCAAGGCAAAGGCATCGTCACCATGGAAAAATAGTGCAAATCTTGCCCTTCCTCCCCCAGTGGTTCAGATGCTGGAAGCCCCAGGCATCTCCCTCAAATCGCCTCTGTTGAAAATATGTGCCTCTGATGAAGAGCCACTTAACCCATAATCTATCCACAGGAATCTGTATTCTTTATGACTAGGGCTAGCAGCACCAAGGAAAAGAAGCCCTTGTAGTTGTAATAGCCACTGCCTGATTTTTTTGGCTTCTGCTGGTGGTACGTTTCCCGTCTAGGGCCCGAAGAGTGTGGGAGACATTCCATCTGGTTCTTAACTTCTCCACCCTTTTCCACTCATCAGGTCTAGTATGGCAGCTAAAATATTCATCCTGGAATTCAGAAAAAAATGGCTCAGCAGACCTGGGGGACGAAATGGAGGTCTGGCCAACAAGCCAGTGATACTGCAAAAATTCTGGTGTCCTGGGATGTCAGTGTGTATGAAGTCGGCCAGGAGGTTTCTGGAGCATCATTTTTTGTGTCTTTGAAGTATCCAGGGAATGACCCGGGGTTTGGTGGCTTTCTTAACCTGGGGTCAGGCTGGGGCTGTTGCTGTGGTTGCTGGCTGTAGGGCGAATGCTGGTCCTGGGTTTAGATGTGTCCTTCTCTGTCTGCAAATCATAATGAAAATCAAAATATTAAACCAATTTTTAAAAAAACAGAAGTACCTTAAGCTTATGTGGAAAGTCTCTCTGATGTGTTGCTGGCATCTTTGCAGTGACAAATGATGTTTTTGGACAGCCAAAGGGGGTTTATATACTTTTGGTTTGATCCTAAGTCTGGGTCCCAACTCTAGGAATTAATTGGTCTGGTCGTGGTGGGCTGGGAAAATGCTCCAGTCCTGTTGGTTTGTCACTATGGCTTGTCAGGGTTTCATACTGCTTGTCTCTTATGGGTTTACTGCTTGTCATGGAGAAAATCATACTGATCCCAAGTCAGGTCTGGATCTTGATCCAGAAAATCTGGGATGTACTATGTCCTGTCAGGGAGATGTAACTGACCCAACATTTTTGCGCACTTTTTTTCTGCATTTGCGTCCCCGTCAGACTTTTGCAACTGGCCCTAGAGTCATAGAGTCGGTCATAAGGTCTGTTCCACTGGAACACCCCCATAAGACCAATACAAATATAATTCGGTTTTTCATGCAAAGGCATAGTTTGGGGATACTAGGAGTATACTATGTGGCCTGTTAACATTTTATTGATGATATTGAAAAACATTAAAAAAGAAGAAAATAGTTCAATCAGATGAAGCTCTTGAGATACTTGAAGATTCACTTGAAACAGGAGCATGTGGCAATAATACGGAGCCGAGAACATCAGTTTAAGAAAAAATGGAACTTTTTTCCCCACAAATGATGCCATACTTTCTCTAGGATTTATTTTTTTACATTTCAGTCATTATATAAGAACAGTCGTAATGTAATGTTTAACCTTATGAACTTGCAAATTGTTAGGATGTGGATTATATGTGTAAATGTGAACTACTGTTGAAAAAAAGCAATAACAAGGCCAAAAGGTGTTTTGGTTCCCTAGCGCGAGCTCAAAGTCATCAGAGACACGAGTAGTGCACTAGAATTTACAAAAGTCTGGTGACACAAAGAAATTCCAGCTGGCCAGCTGGTTGAAATAGATAATTAAGAAACATTGATTTCCCTCGAGTTTGTGGATGTCACAAATAAAAGGGGAATTTTTAAGAACCAAAAGGCTTGGGAAATGTTATAACAGGACTGTGTTCTGCAAATAAAGATCATATGTGTAATGTAGTGTTTTCATTATGTCCCGAGGAAACTAAATCTGTATATCTTGTAAAAACCAATCTTGTCTTCACTATGACTTCCTTTGTCAAGTGAGAAATACCTGAAACAAGTATTTTCATATTTTACGTCTATCGTTGTGAAACTATCAAATAAGAAATTCCCAGTATTAATCGATGTTGCTTAAGATAAATCCATACACTGACAGTTAATGTGCAAGTACAGTATTGAAGTCTACAATTTGCCCCTTTCTAAGCCTAAACTTAAGGCAGAAAGTGAAATTAGTATTTTACAGGGGAATATGTTCCCTTTCAACTTTATATGTGTTCACTTTAAGAAGGAAAACACTTCAGGTGATTTACTCTGTCGAAACAAAAACAGGAACATTTTGAGAACTTATGGATTTCTTACATGTGATGAATGCCTGAAAGGTTCTATTTATATAAATGACTGGTATGTCGGGGAAAAATATCTATTGTTTACATATGAAACTGAACAGGTATATTTACAAAAGGTGCTACATGTTTAACTCCTGGAGGTAAATCTATAAATGACCCACAAAGGAAATATATTCAAAAGACTAGAGCTATAGCAGTACGAAGCAGGTAAAGTAAATGTAATAGATGTCATATTTTGATAAGAGGCAGAGAAGTGTTGAAAAATCAGTGTTTATTATTCTCCACAGTGTAGTTCACCTAAATACCAAGACAGAGCCGCTTATGTATTGTTATATATTCCAGGGGTCCATTGCCATGGATACTTGACGTTGTTGATGCATAAAGAAATGTTGATTTTTCATTAATCTTTCATTCTATAACCTACAAATCTGTTGTATACATCTTAGAAAGATATTTTACACAGAGTTTCTGCTCGTTTTTGTCTCATTAATATCAATTCAGATATGGCAGAGAAATATTGAGTGAAAACTTTAGGTTTTATTGTAACTTTAGATAGGTTTCAAACCTATTTTTACCTCCGCCAAGGAGGTATTTCTCACCATTTATTTGTCTGTCTGTTTGTTAGCAAGATTACACAAATTACTTGTCAGATCTTCATTAAACAATAACAAGATGAATCTTGCTCCAACCTGGATCCCATTAAGTTTGGAGCGTCATCTGGGCTACCCCCTGGATACAAAAAAAATATCAAATAATCCAGACTTTTCCCATTTAGTTTATTATTGCGCCATTTGTAAAAATCATACATACCTCGGTGGAGGTATGCGCTCTCAGAGTGCTCTTGTTTGCATTTTTGGTACATATGGACTTGCTCAAGGTATCATTGAAGACAGAGGTAGATGGAAAAATAAAAACAGCACCCGCTAGAGAAATTATGCACTAGGATTATGTTGATCATTATTATAAGTGTTATTTTGTGCATGTCATTCTGAAACTTTTCTTATTGTTTCACTCATTGGTCAAGATGAAAGTTGTAGTTTTATGGCTCATTGAACTTTAAAGGTCATGTTGAGAAAAGTGCACAGTGCATCTGGCCTTATGCGATGAGCCTGGATCCTGTATGAAAACCTGTTAACCTGTAAACTGACAAAATCTAGAATCCCCAAAATCAGAAGTCATAGAAGATACTGAGTGATCTAGATGTGACTGTCCTAATTATGCAGTGTATATGTATTTAGGAAAATTAGAGATTGTGTTTTATATATACGCGGTGCAGTATCTCGATGTACTACAGGACTCAAAGTGCTATTTGTCCCATCCCAACAGTACAAGCACACCCCTACTCTCAAGTTTCTGACATTCCCCAAACTATAAGAGAGAGATATATAATGATTTATGGCTTATTCATTGACAGTGTCAGATATTCACAACTAGTACATTTATATTGGGGTGATCTTGTCCCCAAACCTGTTAGTCCAAATACAGAAGAAATATGTACATAAATCTCATAACAGATCTCATTTTATAACTATGCAGTAAATATACTTGCAGGATAGTTATTGCGATATTTTGTATCATATAGGATGGACAGGGGTGAATCTGATCAGTCTCATGAATTACCAGGTGTATTGGTGCCAGAATACGGAGATGTTGATGGAAAACTTCCGAACGGTATCACTAAATTGATGATGGCTGCTTATAAGGGTGATACTAGCTTGGTCTTAGCAATTGTTTCTTCTACTCCGAGCCATGTAAATGTGAAAAACAACCAAAATGGGACAGCCCTGGACTATGCAGTTGCTGGGAAACAGACCAAGGTTATTGATATTCTGCTTGGCTTTGGTGCAGATCTGGATGCTTTGGACACTGAAGGAAATAATCTGTTACATAAAAGTGTGTTGACAAAAGATTTAGAAAAAGTTAAATTTTGTGTGGAGCTGGGTGCAAACCTAGATTTTCCAAATATAACTGGTGACACTGCATTGATTATAGCTGCCCAAAATGACTTGAAGGATATAGTAACATACTTATTAATGATGGATTGTGACATAATGGCAGTTAACACAGCTGGATTTACTGCAAGGGAATATGCATTTTCTCACAATAACTCAGAGATATATAGTATTATACAGAGGAAATATGAGGAAACAGAAAATATTGACTTTCAGGCAGGCTTATCATTGATGAAGGATTGTCGAAATGGATATCTTGAGGGTGTAGAGAAAATACTTACTACCTATGGTAATTCTATAGTTGAATTTAGGTGCTCGAAATTTTTAAATGTTCCACCACTGCAAATGGCTTGTGAATTGTGTGATGAAGAACTTGCCTTCTTGCTTGTCTCTCATGGTGCTAGTATGCATACCAGATCAGCAATGGGATATACTCCACTTACCTGTGCTGCAATAGCAGGTGGAAATGATCTTGTAGAATGTTTGCTTAGAAATGGGGCGTGTATACATCACAGGAATATACATGGACGCACACCACTGCACTGTGCCACAATTGCAGGACATTTCCATGTGGTCAAAACCCTTGTAGAGAATGGCATTATGTTGAATGTAAAATGTGCCGAAAATCTCACAGCATTGGCTGTGGCTTCTAATAATGGCAACACCAAAATTGTTGAATATCTGCTAGAGCAAGGGGCTTGTGTTGATGTCAGAGATGACAGGCTCAATACTCCACTGATGTTAGCATCAAAAAATTACAACACAGAGTCTGCACAATGCTTGCTGAGGTACAATGCAAATCCTAACCTAGTTGACAGTCAAGGTTTGAGCCCTCTAAAAATTTCAGCTCTTACAAACAATGTTGTTTTGGCACAGGCTTTGGTCAAACAGGGTGCAGATGTTAACCTGGTTGATGGGTCTGGCAATACTGCCCTGGAAGAAGCAGCCATGTCTCATTCCACAGAAGTACATACATATTTGTTAAACCTTTCCAGGAAGCCTCACCAAGAGGTAAGAAGACATGTATGTCTATGTCCAAAACATTTACACAAATACGGCAAGCTTTTGCAAGAACATACACCCCATGATCAACTCTTTCAGATTTGTGAGAAGGGGACAGACTCAATAAGAGACTTGGAAAGACTAATTATTCAAGGAATGGATGTCAATTCAAGGGACAAATATGGAAGCACACCGCTAATGATTTCAGCAATCAATTCTCATCCAAATATTGTTCTTTGGTTACTGAAAAATGGTGCAAACATTAATGCCACTGATCCATCTGGTAGAACAGCCTTGATGTTTGCAGTAGAGAAGGGAGATCTAGACTCTGTAAAACTCCTTGTGAATTCTGATGCAGATGCTTTTCTACGAGATATTCAAGATCGAGATGTTTTCCAGATTGCAGAAGAGTCATATTCAGATTCATATTCTGAACTTCTTTGCATCTTGTGAAAATTTTCTGTTTCAGAATCCTGATGAAAGAAACCTACACAATGCTGTTAAACACCTCCAATATGGCAAATGCAAAGAGTTAATCAACAAAGGTATTGACATCAATTTCCTTGATATGAATGGCAATTCAGTTTTGAAACATCTTATTCATCACAAAGATCCAACTGCAGCTGTTGAAATAGCGACTCTCTTGTGTAGCAATGGCATTGACCTGGAGACAAGATCTCAGAACTGCCAAACACCAATGGAAGAATGTCTAGATTTGGGAAATATACAGATTGTAGAAGTTCTGCTAGAATACGGTGCACATACAGAGTACTTGCAGCCAGGTCCATTGATTGACATATGCCTAAGAAACAACATGTCTTTGCTTAACCTATTTATAAACCATGCAGAGAAACACAATCTGCTGTTGCCACATTTTGTTGAAAAAACATTGCAATATTTGATAGCAAATCACCATTCTAATGTCTTTGATAGGATTAACCAGTTAACCATTGGAACTTGTAAACTGTGGACCAATGAGGTATTTTGGAAAAAATGTTCAGAGGTAGTCATCATTGATATTGTTAGAAGCCTGGCAACCTTATTTAAAGATTATGATATAGTGGTATGGGAAAGAGAATCGTTAGGTGAATTGGTTCATTTAGCTTTGGATCAAGGTCACTATGAGACTGTGGCTTCCTTATCAGATTCAGTTTTAATCATGAGAGGTAAGGAATATATACAAAAGATCATTCATACAGATAGACATTTTGTATATTTATATAATTTAAAAAGCATATAATTATTAGTATCTCATAAATAGCAGATATCCATTTCAGCTGAGAAAGCTCTGAAACAATTAAAATCCAAAGTGTGTCATCCACATTTATTGCAAGCATGGATATTGTAATTTATTGTAACTGCTTTCTTTGTAATCAAAACAGAATGTACTGATAAAATCACAGTAGCTGATAACCAAAACAACCATGAAACAGAAACAATAACTGAAGATCAAGAATCAACAGGTAAATTACTTTCAACTGTTAAAGCATGAATCAAAACTTATCCAAACTATGTGTCACATAAAATCAGTGTGACATTTTGAAAAATATATATGTATATATAGTCATTGTACTTCAAAATGAGATGTCTGAATCTAAATATCTGAAAATTCGATCTCTATAAGTAGAATTACTCTGTGACAAAATGCAAAGACTGCTACTTGGTATATCATTTGTTATTTTGAATTCTTTGAATGTTGAATGTTATGATGCTTTGCAGGTGATTTATTAATTTCAAAATGTCTTGTGGAAACATGGACGGACATTGTAGAAAGTGCGTATCAAGCAAATACATTGTTGTTTACTGGGTAAGTACAAGTATATATACAAATATGCTTTGGGTTACAATTGAGATAATTGTTCAGACTATATCGTTTCAGGACTTTAAATACCATTTATCATTTTCAGTGATCTTCAATTAAGTATGCAATTGTTTTTAGTATTTGTCTATATTTGTTTCAAGAACAGAAAAAAAAAAACAATATTTGTTTCAATAACAACATTACTTTCTGACTTCTTGTGGAGTTACAAGGCACTGATTAGTCTGAGAAGTCTTTGAGCTTCAAAAGAACAACACAGATCACAGGTGATAGAATTCAGCATACATTTTAATTTAATCAATTACTATGATTTCTTTTCATAATCAGGACAGAAGATGATAATATTATAGGCATTTCTAGATCCTGGAACAGTCCAAAAATATTTTTACATACAAGAACCAGAGAAGGTGAAGTAAAGAAAAGTATGCAAACTGCCACTCAGCACAATCCTCACATAATGAACATTGAACAAGTTGTTCAGGAAACTTCAGTACATGTACTTAAAGGCATGCATTGGGATAAAATGCAGACACATAATATCCCGAGGCCAAACTGGATTGTTTCAACATCTTCTGAACAACATTGCCATATATATCAAAGTGTTGGATGTTTTTTGCAAGATCTGACTGGATGTATTTGGGCTGTCACTGATGCAAGTCATTTCAGAAATACAAATTGTTCTTCAGGGATCTTTGGCGAAATCTCTTACAACTGTTCTATTGGTAAAACAGGTGTGGGACCTTTCAAACAATGGAATAATATATTCCTCCATGGGACAAAGGCTCATGTGGCAAAACACTGTTTAACAGATTTAAAGTCTGTCAATATTGCTATAATTCAGTTGGGATTCAAACATGAAATACCAATAAAAGTTCCAGACCCTCGCAATGTATTCATCTTCAGTGGATCAAACTATACCTTACTTCAGCGGAATGTCTACAAATCAGGTAAAAGGATCATAAGTTTATTTTAAAGCAGGGTACATTTTAATTTTTTTGTGAATTATGAAATTAAAACTACATTGTTTTGTTTGAGGTGAAATAGATTATAGTGATAATACATGTTTACTTGTGCTAGCTTTTTTCAATACAAAATACAAAATTACGACAAATTAATTAAGAGTACATTTGGCATCTAATCACCAGATGTCATATTGGTGTGGGTTCAAATGATAAAAGTGGTAATGCTGAGGGCCTATTCCAATATGTCTCTGGCTCTTGAACAGAATGTTAAATCTAGAGTTTAGTCAACTACACAAATGTAAGTAAGTAAAAAATGTGTTGTAGGTTTTGGAAGTGGCTATACTGAAGGGACAGTCATTGATGTCAATACCTCTGTAAAAACAAAAGACGGTTCTGTCTACAGTGGGGCTTTCATAGTGAAGCCAACAGATTCCACAAATCCATTTGCTACCCATGGTGATATTGGTGCTGCAGTGATTGATTTAGACAGTGAACTGGTTCTTGGACTTGTCTTTGCTACAATGGAAAATTACACTGAACCATCAACAAACACAGTGTACAAAAATGTGGTGTTTTGTCTCAGGTTGAATTATGCATTGCACTTTCTATTTGAAAATCTGAGCATACAGCTTGGGAGATTTAGAACTTTTTAATAAGAATGCGGCAGTATTCAACTAACACAGAGCACTAGGTTTATAACTGTAAGGAACTGAAATAATAATACTTATAGCTTCACAGTAAAATGCTTGTATGATTTTTCATATAGCAGTTTGATAATTGTGAAAAAATAAACTTTTCTTAACGACAGCTATGATCATTGTATTCACGACTCGAAGCGGGGATACTATGGATTCATCATCGTGTCGTCTGCGTCCGCAGAGATTTTTTGTTAGCGACCTACAGTCCACATTTCTTTCCAGATTTCTTTCATATTTGGCAGGTGGCTTGGTATGCTAGAGGACTCGCCACCCTATCTTTTTGGTAGGCTTTATGTCTAAATTAGGCCTGTGGTAGACAAAAATGTCTAAAATGTGGAATATTGCTTGTTAGCGACCTACAGTCCACATTTCTTTCCAGATTTCTTTCATATTTGGCAGGTGGCTTGGTATGCTAGAGGACTCGCCACCCTATCTTTTTGGTAGGCTTCTATGTCTAAATTAGGCCTGTGGTAGACAAAATTGTCTAAAATGCATTAAAATTCATGAAATCATGCACTAAATCACTTATAACTTGAAAAGTGTTGCATTTAGAGCATTTTGTTAAAATATGTTATTCAGATACTTTTTTCATAGCTACAACATGGTGAGTAACTTGGGTGTCCGTCTCAATAGCTAAGTTAGTAATAGCTACTTTTGGGCTTTTCAGTAACTTCCATCATGAGTAAAATCACTGTAACTTGAAAACTATTGCATTTACAGAATTTCGTATAAATATGTTATTCAGCTACTTTTGCGTCAGCTATAACATAGTAAAATTTCAGACCTGTAGCTCATGGCGTAGCTGAGTAATAGCTACTTTTAGGTTATCACTGTTGAGTAAATTACTTATAACTTCAAAAGTATTGCATTTAGAGTATTTTGTTTCAATATGTTATTCACCTATTTCGGAGTCAGCTATAACATAGGAAAGTTCCAGACCTGTGGCTCATTGCATAGCTGAGTAATAGCTGCTTTGAAGTTCACAATGTTGAGTAAATCAGTTGTAATTGGAAAACTATTGCATTTACAGAAATTTGTGTAAATATGTTATTCAGCTACTTTTGGGTCAGCTGTAACATAGTGAAATTACAGACCTGTAGCTCATCGCACAACTGAGCAATAGATATTTTCAGGTACTGACTGTTGAGTAAATCACTTGTAACTTGAAAAATATTGCATTTGGAGTATTTTGTTAAAATATGTTGTTCACCTACTTTTGGGTCAGCTATAACATCGTGAAATTACAGACTTATAGCTCATGGCATAGCTGAGCAATAGCTATTTTCAGGTTCTCACTATTGAGTAAATCAGTTGTAACTTGAAAACTATTGCATTTACAGTATTTTTCTTAAATATGTTGTTCACCTAATTTTGGGTCAGCTATAACATAGAAAAAATTCAGACATGTAGCTCATTGCATAGCTGAGTAATAGCTACTTTGAGGTTATCACTGTTGAGTAAATCAGTTATAATGTGAAAACGGTTACATTTAGAGTATTTTGTTTAAATATGTTATTCACATAATTTTTGGTCAGCCATAACAGAGTGAAATTGCAGACCTCTATGTCATGGCATAGCTTACCAATATCTACTTTCAGGTTCTCACTGTTGAGTAAATCATTGTATCCACTGGATAGCCGCAGTGTGTAGAGAGATTTCACCATTACCGCTCTAACGAAAAAAAAATATTATAGCTAGCCTTCTCAAGTTTGCAAGGTATATTAGAGGGTGCACCGCAGTATTCTATTGGTAGGCTTTATGTCTAAATTAGACCTGTGGCTAAATTACTTGCACACTAAAATGAGTAATTTTGCATTTTCTCTAAACATATTGCAGATAGCAAATTTTTCTTAAATAACTCATTCACCTACTTTTTGGAGAGCTTTCACATGCTGAAGTTCCAGACCTGTAGGTAATTACTCACCTACTCAAAATGAGTAAATGCAAATTATCTCTAAAAGTATTGCAGATAGCCAATTTTTCTCAAATAACTCATTCACCTACTTTTGGGAGAGCTTTCACTTGGTGAAGTTTCAAAGCCGTAGCTAATTACTCACCGACTCAAAATGAGTAAATGCAAATTATCTCTCAAAGTATTGCAGATAGCCAATTTTTGTCTAATAACTCATTCACCTACTTTTGGGAGAGCTTTCACTTGGTGAAGTTTGAGACCTGTAGCTAATTACTCACCTACTCAAAATGAGTAAATGCAAATTATCTCTAAAAGTATTGCAGATATCCAATTTTTCTCAAATTACTCCTTCACCTACTTTTGGGAGAGCATTCACTTGGTGAAGTTTCAGACCTGTAGCTAATTATTCACCTACTCAAAATGAGTAAATGCTAATTATCTCTAAAAGTATTGCAGATATCCAATTTTTATCAAATAACTCATTCATCTACTTTTGAGAGAGCTTTCACTTGGTGAAGTTTCAGACCCGTAGGTAATTATTCACCTACACAAAATGAGTAAATGTGAATTATCTCTAAAAGTATTGCAGATAGCCAGTATTTCTCAAATAACTCATTAATATGAAAACAACTTATAGGAAGTCATGGGCTGCGAATCTTTTGATGTGGTCAGATTTGACCTTGGGCCCCTCCTGGTTATTATTGGTCCTAGAGGTTTGCAATGTGAAAACGACTTATAGGAAATCATGGGCTGCGAATCTTTTGATGTGGTCAGACTTAACCTTGGGCCCCTGCTACAGGATCAAATAAGGGTAGCCAAACTTTCAGCTTGCTTATTAATGAAAAATGCTGTTTATCTTCTAAACTATGTTAGTTGGCCTTTGTCGGTCGATATATCCTGCATCTGGCCACAGATGCGTCCTTGGTCTAGTTTAACCTATGTCTTTAGAAGCCTAGAATTGTGTCACAAACAATTTGAAACTTGCAAAAAAGTCGAGATTTGAGTTTTATGTCCTTTAAACAATCTATCTCATTTCAAGATGATCAGTGAATCTCTGTTAATGCCATGATCTTTTGCATCTTGCGAAGTGAACAAATGTGTTTACAACTGAAACAACTAAAATAGGGTCTTTGCGCTTTTATACCTCCACATACGCTTTTTCTATTCACGAATTTTAAATATGTGTTTATAGTTATTCACAGAGACATTTCTTGACATTTGTTCTGTTTTTGTTTGTAATGAAGTGAAGTCTTCATTTATGCAGAGATGAACAGACTAATTTAGTTAGTGGACCAATCATTATCTATTGCTGGCTGTTAAATAATTCTGATGCAAAGAAAAATAAAATTGAAATGATATTTTAGAAAAATAAACAAAATCACATTTGGCTAGGCAATAGTACTTTTTGCAATACTTAACAAGGCACTGATAATGTTTTAAACGTATTAAAGGTGGAATTTACTTTTGATGACAGATTAACCATCAAGTGGTCTTTTTAAGTGGCAATAATATAGGAATAAAAGACATATTCGAGTGCTTTATGATGGTTTTAAACTATCGAGCGGCTGAATATTAAAGCCACGAAGCCCGAAGGGCTGAGTGCTTTAATACAGCCGATCGATAGTTTAAAACCATCATAAAGCACGAGAATTTGTCTTTTATTCCTATTCTAAAATGGTTATATTAATAATTTGGTCAAAATAAGTGGCAAATATTCTGCAAAAATCAAAACAAATCCAACGCCATGTTGGCTGTTCCATCAATACCACATACATAGTGATATCTATTGTACAAATATAGGATATTTGTTACTCTATTTTCACACAATCTGTAAAGAAATATTGGGAGATTGTCACTGTAGATGCTTTCACATTGTTGTAAGCTTTAAGACGATATGCTATTTATTAAAATCAAGCAAAAAATAACAATTTTATGAATATTTTAACCGCTATAGTCGTTTGTTTACATTTGTATGTGAAGGGACGATGTACCAGATTTCAACAGCGTGCTTTATTTACCGTTCTATATTCGCGGTTCAAGCATTGCGCAAAAGACGTGTCCAAGGTCACTGCGCAGCCTACCATTTTAGAATATAGGAATAAAAGACATATTCGAGTGCTTTATGATGGTTTTAAACTATCGAGTGGCTATATTAAAGCCACGAAGCCCGAAGGGCTGAGTGCTTTAATACAGCCGATCGATAGTTTAAAACCATCATAAAGCACGAGAATTTGTCTTTTATTCCTATTCTAAAACGGTTACATTGATATTAGTTGAAAATAAGAGGTAAACGTTACGCAAAAATCAAAACAAATCCAACACCATGTTGGCTATTCCATCAAAGAAACATACATAGCGACAGCTAAGGTTTAAAAAAAGTAAGTATTTTTGTCACTCTATTTTCATAGAATTTGTTATGAAATATTATAAGGGACTGTCACTGTAGATGCTTTCAATTTGTTGTAAGCTTTAAAATGATATGCTATTTATTAAAATCAAGCAAGAAATGATGATTTTATGAATATTTTAACTGCGAGACGTTTGTTTACATTTGTACGCGAAGGGACGATGTACGCAGAATTCAACAGCGTTGCTTTATTTACCGTTCTATATTCGTGGTTCAAGCATTGCGCAAAAGACGTGTCCACATTCACTGCGCAGCGTACCATTTTAGAATTCATTTTAATCTTATCTTATTGGGGGTTTTACGTCACTTTTAACACTGTACAGGTCATATCACAACGGGTAGTTGGATGGGCAGAGGAAACCAGTACATACAGTTTGTCAGGGTTCTGTACTGTAAACTGCTGACCAACGACAAGCATCTACCAGCTTTCCCACTTGAGGCCATGCCGGGAATCCAACCCCGGCCTCAGAGGTGGGAGGCAAGAGTGTTACCACTCTTCTACCATGGCCCCTTGTTTCATTTTAAAGCAGTTAAGCAATGTACTCGACAATTAAATGTACATGCATGTAGATAATGTGACATATAACTGTAAAGCTATGCTAGTGGTACTATTGTAATACTTGCCCAATAGTGATTGCCTTTCCCAAAAATATTTTGATCATATTTTGATCATACTTTGTATGTCAAGTTTCTACCCATTAGCATCTTTGATATGACATTACAATTCATGTGTAAGAAATTTAATATCAAATGATGAAAAGAAACCATATCTTCTAGTCTCAAACAGTTTACATTCAAAGACAAAAAGATTGTCAACCTCAGTAGCAAAATACAAAGTTACTGTTACAAAATTACAAAGTTTATCCTGAACTTTATCGCAACTCCAACTTAGGAAATGAATCCTCTTTTTTCTTCACTTATTTGTCCAAAACTATTTAAACTTCAAATCTGTTATATATGTCATCAACAAGATCTTTTACAGAGATTCTGCCTTTTTGTTGTATTAAAATCTACGCAGAAATGGCTGAGCAGTTTCAAGTTAAAATTGAGATTTATATTTTCACTGGTGCCCGTAGTTATACCACTGCCCTTTGTTTCACTCTTTCTTCAAATATGTTGTTTATTTTATTTATCATTTATACAAAACTGTGGATAATAAAAATAAAACAGCCCACATTAGACTTATACAAAAATGTCATTCATGAAGATTAACATAGGTGTTAGTTCAGAATATAACTAACACAGGAATTAGATTACACAATTAGTTATATTCTGAACTAACACCTAGTTCACACCTTTCATGCTAGGGTCATGAGTTACAACTGAAAAGGTTCCTCTGGCTATAGTTGTGCTTTGACTGCATTCAGTCTGCTTTGTATAATGGTAAGATGCAATCCTTCAGATTTGCATTTGGGTGAGATGCCTTCTGGGTGATTCAACTCCTGCACACGTCCTTGGAGGGTCAAGTGGGTAAAAACATAGAAATCTAAACCAGGAAGTGATTTTTAGATTGTGAAAAATGACAATAATATACGTTTCCTTGCATAACAAATATTAAAGTAAATTTATATTAAAAACCACACATGGATCTAGGATATAGTGTTTTTTTCACCAGGAAAAGATATTTTAAAATATTGTTTAAAGCCATCTAAGGTGGGCAAAAATAGGGGGTATCAAAAGCATTGCAAATCTGTGAACAGGAGCCAGTTATTCGTTTAATATCTTGGAAACTGTGTTAGCCATTTTCATCATTGGAAAAGTATTTTACAGAGCTTCTACGTAGTTTTGTTGCATAAAAATCCATCCAAAATTACTGAGAAATTACAATTTAATAAGTGAAGTTTGTGCACCAGTAATGCACCAGTAATCATGCTTTTTGATTAAAAATATCAATAAAATATAGGATAAAACAAATTTACATTATATTTCTGCAAATATAAAATACTCCAGACATTGTTTATGAATTATGAAGAAAATATCCTGTTAAATGCTGCAATATATATGTTTTGTTTAAAAACTTATCTGTATTGTGTTAAAGGTTATATGTTACTGGATTTTTGTGGCATAATTGTTGCAATTATGTTCAGTCTACGACAGTTATATTGTAAAGGTTTGTTGTAAGATTTGTCAGTACATGGTTTGAGAAGGGGTGTTATAGTATTAAATCATGAATATGCATGAGTTTTGGTTTGTCGCATTGGTTGTGAGGAACTTTCACAGAGTGAACTAATGAATATTCATAAAGGTCAGGCTGATTTATGGTTTGAGTAATTTAACTTGGGGTATAAATGTTGCTAATTGAGTAGAGAAGGTTATTCGACTCAGACACGTGGTGAAGATTTACCCACCCACCATGTTACTTATATAAAAATATATTTTATTCTTGGGGACAGACCAATTTATTTCTGAACCATATGTTACAATTTGTACTAATATTACTCAAATATCTAGTATGTTGAATGGTAGAAATGAATGGTCCAAAATTAAAACATTCTATTATTTCAGCAGCTCTGGTTGTCACATCTTTTATATGCTGATACTAATGTGTTCCTGTATCAGGCTTTGACCTTGGGGATTCTGGGCTTGAACTTGAGGAAGTGTTAGAACTGATGGATACTATGGTTTATGCCAGATACATGACTTTTTGAGGGTATATAACAACTTAGGGATGGACTAAAAAGTGTTTCAAATTGACTTTTGCATGACCCCCAGGTCTTGGGTTTGAATGTGAGGCAATTGCTAGCCCAGTGTCTTTTGTGATTCTCTGTCAAAAATATTTGGTTGGACTAAAAAAGCCTCAAACTGACCTTCATATGACGTCTGGGTCATGGGTTTGGATTAGGTCTTTGCTGCTCTTGTAATTGGTGATAAAAAATCCTCGAAAATGTTTTAAAATGTTAATGGCACCATTATAATTAATTAAAGAGTACATGCAGTTAAAATTATGAGCAAAAGCTAAAACCTTTACCCTGGATTTACCCTAGATTAGAGATTAAGTACCATAAAAAGTCAGACTTAAATTTGGAAATCTACATATGCGGTGTGGTATGACAAGTACCCATCTCATGACTGAAGTTAAGCAGCACTGGGTCTTGTTCGTACTTGGATGGGTGACCGTCTGAGTTCTAGGCCAGGTTTATATGAACTTCAATTTAAATTTTATGGGGCCCTTTTATAGGGTCTTGAATTACCATAAATAAAATAAATAAGTAAAATAATTTTTTTCTGATGATGCTCACTCTTTTCTGCCCATGATTTTCCTTTACCCTTAGGATTTACTGCAACTTAGAATTTGATTTAGAACAAAATTTAAGCACTTAAAAAGTTGGAATATGATTGTTATTATTATCATTATTATTTCTCCTCAATTTCTTCGTGGATTTTGATGGAACAAAAAGGAGCAGAAGCTCTGTAAAAATACCTTTCTATTGATGTATGTAATACATTTGTAGGTTTCAAAAATATCAAAGAAAAAATGGTATTGGTTGATAATGCTAATTTGACAACTGGCAGTGGGCGAAAATACAAGATATTGTGTAAAACTGCTGCAAACAATTTACATAAATTCCATACTGTAAACAAAACTGATTTATATAATTTATTCCTCTATTAATAATTCCAGTAATAAGTTCAATATTATATATGCATTTATATAGAGTATCCACATAAACTGATGTTCGCTACTTCCTGGTTCTTCTGTCACAGATGGGATCATTTTTACCCACTTGACCTCACAAGACCGTTTTGCAAAAATGAGGCATTTGAAACTGTGAATTTGCGTATTGGTTTTTTGTATTGTGGACCTCTTTTTTTAAAAAAAAAATCTGTTATGCCTTCCCATAAGGTGTATTGATATATACATGCTAGAGAGGTAAATATAGTTAGATCAGAATATTGCTAACACAGATATTAGATCAGAACATAACTACCCTTGGGTATTAGATCAAAATATAACAAACAAAACTGGTGAATATTTAAGCAATATTACACATAAATCACAGCTTGAGTTACAATCTGAAATCTGCATCAAGCAGTGGTAGTTTAAAGTTCTTACAAATAAGCTCTGATTTCAGTTTTAGTTCACCCCCAAACACTGTGGTATTGTATAAACTTGCTCCTCCTAGCAACATGCTATTCTTCTGTGAGTGCTGATTCAATGCTGTTTTTGCATGTTGAACCAAATCACTGGACAGCCCGCAAGTAATAAATACGTCCCTTATAACTTCATCTGGACTGGCAATTAAATCTTCAAACTTAATTGTATACATATTATACTTCTTCTTAAACTCCATCATATGGGTCACAATACTCAGATGTCTCCAGGTTAACAATAGAAAGTTAGAATCAACATCATTAGTGCTAAACTGACCATAATATGGATACATGTTCAGTGCAAAGTATAAATGCTTCAGCCAATTGTATTCAAATACAAGCCTCCAATCGGTCAAAAGCAGCAATCGTTCCATTGAGAGAACTGAAGTGAGTCCATTTCTATACATACCTATGTTTTTAACCCAACCTACATACTTCTGAAGTAGTGGTATCATCAATATTTCATTACTCTTTATCTTAATCAGTATGGTGCAGCACTCTTTGTACCGCCGGATGGGTTTACACAGTAATTGTGTCATCACCAATGTATATTTACCCTTCACATCCATCGGCAATGCATCTTGGGATGTAAGAAGACTTCTGTAACAATCTGGCATGGACAAGACTCGAACTTTTCCAGTTTTGTAAAGCATCTGTGCCATCAGTGTTGAACCTGCTCTGCCAGTGTGGACCAGACAGATAGTCTTTTCTTTGGGATTGCCAAGTTCATCAGCCAGTGAACAAGCGTTACTCAGTGACATTATTATTACATGTGTAGCTTTGTAAAACTGAGTCTCCAGCAGGAATGGGTGTAACTCAGAATTGTAGATGTCCATATCTTTGGGAGATTCCACAAATACTACCATATCACCACACATGCAGTACAGAGTGACATTGTCGGATAGAATGTAGTCACAGTTAATGGAGGTTCCACCAAGACATAGGAAGTCTAATGGATAAGAATTGTCCAACAAATCAATCGGCCTTGGTTTCATCCTGAGTAAAATTCTTCGCCTGTAACCAATATTTTTCCTGTGTAACCTTACTCCGAGCAATGTGGTATCTATGATACTAAATACATTCCACATGAAACAATATAACAAGTAAAAGAGGAGCCTTCCAAAAGCCCATTTTGATCGTAAGAAAACAGCAACAACACATAAACAACAGAGTTTTATGATAATCATTTTGGAACATGGATTGACAGCGATATGAAGAAATATATAAGAGTATGTTTACTATCTATGTTTTTCAAACATATAAATACTTGACATTGATCAAAGGTTTCTCGTGGTAAATTTACCAGTATCTCCTAGATTGCATTCCATTACTGAAACAGGTAAGTGTGTTTGTGTATTCAAATGTATTCAGTAGATGATAAGGCTTCACCCAGATGAAAGGAAGCTATAGCTTTGTTTAAACACACTCCATATCTTCACTGAGATTTTAACCACAAGCTCTAGCAAGGCTTGTGCTTCTAAAAGTCACTTTTTTCATTTTTTCCCCCGGACTTTTATGAATTGTGTCGTAGCGTGATGAGTGTCTGCCTTTAACAGAAAGTAAGTGGCCATGTGCTATGTTAGTACTGGGATGGATGACTGCTTCAATGCAATACCTGTGTCTCTTTGGATTGTTTTTTTTATTCTTTCTGTTGATAGCTTAGTGTCACTTCCTAAATATATTCAGTTTGCCACGCTATGTAATGACATTGTAAAAATATTATATTATCATTGAAATAGTATTGTTCCTTAAAGTACAATGACAACTTTGTAACTCCAACAAGATATCAACGATTTTGCAAATGTATTACATACTATTTTGTTCGGTGAATTGGCACATTCTGTAATATTCATAAGATTGGTAACCTTAAAGTCATTATAATTTACTAGCATTTAGGAACTCAAAGCTACCAGAAAGTAGTCATCTTTTAGGTGCGCTCGTATATAAAACGTAAGTGAAATCCATTATGATCTATTTGCAATATTAGCCACACCAAAGAGAAACTTTTCAAGTGTCCATAATTAAATTATTTTGGGGAATTTAAGGTCGCCTTAAAGTAGGTATATTCCCTCGACTTCTGTTCAACTACACACCAAACAGAAAATAAATCCACCTTGTAGTTTTTCGAATACTAACGATTAGAGTGGTAATCTCTGTGTTACTGTAACTAAGTTATCTTTGTGACTTTAAGGGTACCATAAACTAGACATCTTCCTGTGATCTAAGCACTTCCACATAAAAATAAATATAAATGAAGTCCTCCTTGTACTTTTAAAATAATTGCTAAAAAATCTATGAGACAAACACAGTTATTGAGGTAACCATGGATAGGTTCTTTTTTCCCCGATTTCCCACTCGGTATGCACAAGCCATGTCCAAATACTTGAAAGGCATTCTGAGAGAACAAACCTCTGCCAAAAAGCAAAATCTCCAATATTGCTTATGAGTGCAAAAAAAATCTTTTTTTAAAATTCTGGGACCCAGATGGTGACCCAGATCACCAAAAACCTGTGTCATCTATTTCTTGTGCCATTGTTGACATTTGATGAAATTTTGATCAAAATCGTGCACAAAAGCTAACAAACGGATAAATGCACATTGCCAATTACATAACCTCCATGGGCAAAGAAATAAGGAAACTGCTATTTCCTTTTTCCCCATTTCTAATGTTGCTGCTTGACTTCCCGAACTTCAGCTATTTACCTCTCAGCCCAATCAAAGCACCTATATAGTGCTTCACTTGTGTGACAGGATCTCAAGAAAACTGAACTTATCTACTCTAGAGCTCGAAAATTACATGCTTTACAGACTTATTGTATGAATATTATGGAAAGTTGAGAGTTTCTATCTTTCTGTACACTGTTACTAACACCTACAATAGAATTTTATTTCCATTGTAAAACATGGCATATTTACAGTCACTTGGCATGTTATGATTACCACGACAGTAAAAATATAAAGTGAAAACACACAAATCTTCCAAGCACAGGCCAAAGGAAATACTCTGAGAAAATTTCAAACAATTGTACACATTAGTCAGCCAAAGGTGAAAGGTGTATACATATATCATTATGTAAATGGAATAACTTTGTTTTGTTGCGTGGGATTAAAACATATACTGAAATTCTCCAAATCCCAAGTATCTGTAAAAATATACTTTGTAGGTGTTTATGTTACATTTTCCTTTTCACTGTATTTTTTTTAGATTTTACACAATGAACATGGCCATTGCTACCTACAATTGCCTTTTTGACTTGTGTGCATGCTTTGTTTAAAAGAACAGAATGTTTCTATCAATACAGAGTAGTTATAAGTCTGCCGTGAAAATGTACAGAACAGTCTGTAACAGACTGTTTAGTGAACGATGAGTCGAAAGAAAAAAGTATTCATACTACTGTTTACCCCAACATTATGGGTTTTTTTGGCCTGACAGAAATGACAGGTCAAAACATTAGATTTTAGTACATTATAATTGTATGAAAATAACCCGGATACAAAGATTTTGCATTTTTGAGTATTTTTTTTTTTTTTTTTTGGGGGGGGGGGGGGGGGGGGGGGGCGGGGGGGTTAACAAAAATCTCAAAATAAATTTAGCCACTGTGTCATTTCCTGTAAAAGGCTATAAGGCAATATACTACTTAACTTAATGTGACAGCGAGTGTTGTCGTCTTCGGGGGTCGATAACTTATTTGTCGACCGCAGTATTTCATATTTGCGGCTAGTTTATTGACGGCTAGTTTGTAGAATATATATAGTTGTGGCGCGAGGTCTTCGTGGACAAATAGTTTGAATTTTAACTGAAGCGGCCATGCTTGGGAGTTGAGTCCATGAATGTTGGTGACTGGATTCTAGTGTGATAGAATGAAGCAGTCCTGTTGACGAATGATTTCGTTATGATTTTCATAATTTCATGATGAGCTTGGTGTGATTGCTTGTTGGAACACTTGCAGGTTGGTGGTTGATTTGATTGATTGTGATTGGGTGATTGACTTTTTAATCATTGTTGCTTTTTAGTTTCTATGAGTTAGTTGCATATGATCTAAATAGAATTCAAGTTGCATATTATTGAATATCTATGATTATGTTGTGCGTGATACTGAAGTAATTATTTTCTTTTTATTTCTAGACAGTTAAATGTGTACAGTAACAATGATACAGTTATGTGGATTGATACTATAGGAAGTAATCAGTATTTATGATTTAACCAGTCATTTCACGGTTGTAGTTTGTAGTTGTCGTGTGTAGTTGTAGTTTAGTTGTAGTTATAATTTATATTATTTCTGTAAATTATTTGTAACAAATTAATTGTACTAATTGGTACTATCAGTTTGAAAGTGATGTATCTTTCAGGCAGTAATTAGAATAGCATGTATTATCTGATCTGTAGTTATCATTTCCTATGGTGCTAAGCTCACCTGGTAATTTAAAGTAATTGAATTTGCAGGTGTTTTTACTTGGTGAATCAGTGACGTGTTGAGTACAGACTTTCTTCGTGAACTGTGATGTATTGAATACAGCTTGTCTGATGCAGTGATGTGTCATTGGGTTGGGCGCTGATGTGAGTGTCTGATGTCAGTATTGCTGGTAGGATCTGAATAAAGATTTTAGTCAAGTCAGTCAAGTTTGCCTGTGTTGACACCTCATCCCCTGAGAGTCCGGACAGCTCAACCCGAGCCATTATAGAGGGTCCGACTACTTTCAATATGGCTAAAACGAAAGTAAAATTGCGACATATTCATTGATTTAGATCTAAATAAAACATACCAGCTAAAACATTTTTTTCACACATTGCATATTATGTCAGCTTGTCCTAGTAAATTGAAACCCTTCTCAGCCTTGTTCCTTTCTGTTAATAGCTGAGTGTTACCTCCTAAACATATTCCTAAACATATTTGGCAAGCCATGTAATGACATTGTAACATATTATCATGAGTCAATGACGACTTTGTGAGGAGATATCAATGATTTTGCAGATGTATGACATACTACTTGGTTTGGTAAATTGGGGCATACCTCAGATTTTCACAAAGTAATGTTTAACCATCAATTCAATCATGATCACTGATACAAAAATTATGTTTTGTAAGCTGTGTGTTGATTGGCTGTTTGCCTATCTGGGGCGCTGATTTCAAGTAGAAATTATATCATCACCTCTTAAAAGCATTCCTGCAAGTTAATTGGGCTGACCTTCGGTGTGTGAAGTGTTCATTTATAACATGCGCTCATGTTAGTGCATATTTTAATCCAAATAGATCCACACCATTGCATAACAAGCACAAATATAAGGATTTTGGTGCTAGTTATGCCAGTGTGATACCATTCCAAAACATCAGTGCAATCAAAAGTAATCCAGGTGATTCTGTAGTTTTTGAGAATTTTGAAAAGTGATAAAAACACTACTCTTGTGCCTCCTGACTGGACAAATTAAGCAGTTGTGATTGTAATCTTCGTCATATTCATCTTATTCATCATCTTTTTTTCAGGTGTAAGTCATGAGCATAATCATGACATAAACACGCGTCAAAAATATACTTTTGAAAATCTTTTCAAAAGACAGTATTTCTCTCGAAATTACTTAAAACTGTATATTTTTCAGTTAGCAATCACTTGTACTCCATACTAAGAATACCTTCATTTAATCTATAATGATATCTAATGATAAGTTTTATATAGTGCTTAATCTCCCATCATCTCCCATTCTTCCAATAATATCCATTAGAGTGGTAACCTTGGAGTCACTATAATTTAGTAATATTTAGGAACTCAAGGCCACCAGATAGTAGTCATCGTTTGAGGTGTGCCGATATATAAAACATAAATGAAATCCATCATGCACTATTTGCAATAAAACCTTCAAATATCCATTATAAAGCAAAAGTTATTTGGGGGAATTTAAGATTACCTTAAAGTGCTCATATTCCTCTGATCTCTGTTTGCCCAGATACCAAATAGATATGAAATCCACCATGTAGCTTTTGGAATACTAGCCATTGAAGTGGTAATCTTTGTGTTGCTATAATTAAGTTATCTGTCTGACTTTAAGGACACCACAAAGTTAGGGGAGAAGCTAGGATTCTTTATTTGCTACACCCTATTTTTCAGAAAGTTGTAGTTATATGTAATATTTGCTAAGGGATAGGATATAGTATATCTCATTGATGATTCTACCAACAAAATGGCACGCCTAGGCGTACTGGCTTCTGCACAGTCTACACCCCTGATAGTAGACATCTTCTTGGAGCCCTAAGTACTCATACACACCATGTACTTTTTTGGAATAATTGTCATAAACCTAAATGAGACAAACAGATGCAACAAGCTCTTTTTCACGAATGTCTACTCAGTATGCACAAACCATGTCCAAATAATTGAAAGGCTTTCTTAGAGTGCAAACCTCTGCCAAGGTCCAGCATCTCCTATATTGTTTATGAGTGCAGGAAACACATCCTTTTAAAAATTCCAACATCCAGACGGTGATCCAGATGACCACCAAACCCGGATCATCTATTCCTTGTGACACTGTTGACATTTCATCAAAATCATGTGCACAAGCAAACAAACGGACAAATGCACACAGCCAATAACGTAACCTCCATACGAAAAAAGTAAGGAAACTCGGCTATTTCTTTGTACTCCACATCTGTTGTTGCAGGTTGACCTCCTGAATTTCAGCTATTTACCTTTCGGCCCAATCAATATAGGTGCCTGACTTGTGTGACAGGATCTCAAGAAAGATGAACCAGTCTGACCTGAATGCAGAAGCGCCACATGTTTTACAGACTTATCGTAAGAATAAAACAGAATTTGGAGAGTTTTTATCTTCCTGGACACTTAAACCTAAAGGAGAATTTTATATTCATTGTATGAAGTGGTATATTTACAGTCACTTGGAATGTCACGATTACAGTGACAGTAAAATATAAACTGAAAAGACATAGACCATCCAAACATAGGCCAAAGGAAAATGGTCTGAGAAAAGTTTCAAAAAAGTATACACAAAAGTCAACCACAGGTGAAATATATGTATAAGTTGTATTGAATGTGTAGATTCAGTGGATTAGTCATTGAATGTATAGATTCAATGGCTTAGAGTATGTATTCAATAGCAAACAGCCATTGAATGTGTACATTCAATGGTTTAACTGTGAAATGTGTTACATGTATTAGAGTTACATGTATTTACAATAAGTAGTACTAATAACGAGGGTACCCAAAGCCCAGCCTAAGATACATCATGGTAGGGAGTTAGCCAGGTGTTGAAATACAAGAGCGATTTGCATTGCTTGAGAGGTCTCCCACCCTCTCTCCCAGTAATATTATGGGTGTATCAATTTGTGTTTTATTCTCGCTTACGTGAAATCTCGTTTTAGTTGTGTCGGGGGCTTTGGGTACCCTCGGTTTAGTACTACTTATTGTAAAAATATGTAACTCTAACGGGACAGAAATTAATAAAATATAGATTTCCCAACTTGTGTCATCATTATATTTACTTCTTTGCGGCTACAGAAACGACTGATCTGATTGTCCAGATGCTCAGTTTTAACACCTATAAAATAAATAAAACACTTGTATTTTCTTATCGAATAAAATTAATAAGATTTTCTAAGATCAACTTTATGTTATAAACTTATTATTATTTACTAATGAATTCTATTAATGTATTAAATAAGTCTTTATATTTTCATCAGCAGTTTTTATTCAACTTTTCATACAATCCATGCCTTGAGCTAAGGAATGCGTACATTTAATGATTTAAGCCACTGAATCTATACATTCCACAGCTCAGTCATTGAATATATACATTCAATGATTTGCCCATTGAATGCATACATTCAATGGTTTGACCTGATGCTTTGATCTACTGTTTGATCTACATTCAATCCAACAAATATATTTCATTTCTAAAATGGAGTAACTTGTTTTTGCTGTGTGGGGTTAAATATCGGGATTGTTTGACACACAAACGGAAATTCTCCAATAAAAAGTCCCATGTATTTGTAAGAATATCCTTTGTAGGTGTTTTATGTTACATTTTCCTTTTTAAAAATTCTACATGATAAACCTGACAAATTTAAGGAGTGTATGGCTGGTTTAAAAGAGCAAAATATTTTCCATTAATACTGAAAAGTTAAAAGTTAATCCTTCAAATGAATTAGTGGAATGGTTTAGTGAATGATGTATCAAAAGAGAGAAGCATTCACACTTCTGTTTTTCTCTACATTATATCTGTATTTTTTGAAAGAGGTAGGTCAGAGGTACACATTCTCATTGTGTAAAAATATTATATACAAGTTTATAAATCCTAACACATATACATGTTTTACATGGATACAAAAATTTGCCTTTTTGAGCTTTCTGGGAAAACTTTAAAAAAAAACTGTTTTAACTTAACTTTAGCCTCTGTGAGTCATTTCCTGTTGTTTTTGTAAAAGGTGTAAAGATAATACCACTGACCTTATAAAATGACTAAAGCGAAAGTAAAATTGTGACACATTTACAGATTTAGATCTAACTGAAATGCACAGGCAAAAACATTTCTTTCACACATATTATGTGAGAAGTTATTTACAGAGAGTGTTATTCAATCTTGTACTCTAGCTATATATATTGACTAAAATGACAGAAACACCACAAATACAACAGAAGTCACAGACAAATAAGATGCAACTTATATTCAATACACCAGAAGTTTTTGCAAATGTTCAGACGTTACATCACATTCAATAAACTGTGATCATAAAATGTAATTCCAGACTTATCGGCATGGACACACTAAAATGATAAAGTTATTACATTTTGGAATAGTATTCACCACAGTCGTTTATCATAGAATGGTAATCTTCAGATTATTCAACACTCAACCTCATTGTTTAATTATGACTTAATTTTCCAATGAGGGTAAATTACAGTGATTCATTCATCTCTTAAAATAATTGAACAATAATTGGTTGATGTATTTCCCATATCTCTAAAGTATGTTTCAGGTGGAATAGAAATGGCTGAATATAACCAGTCCCAAGAATTTTCTGGTGTGTTGGTGCCACCTCCAAGACAGGCCAATGAAGAACTTCCAAATGGGATCACTAAATTGATGATGGCTGCTTACAATGGTGAGGCAAGCATGGTTTTGGAACTTGTTTCTGCTTCACCCGGTCTTGTAAATGTGGAAAATAGTCAACATGGGAAAGCCCTGGATTATGCAGTTGCTGGGAAACAGACCAAGGTTATTGATATACTACTAGGCTTTGGTGCAGATCTGGATGCTGTTGACACTGATGGGCAAAATCTGCTACACAAGTGTGTGCTCACAAAAGATTTAGATAAAGTAAAATTTTGTGTGGAGCTGGGTGCTAATCTGAACCTCCAAAATAAATCTGGTGAGTCTGCATTAATTATAGCGGCCCAAAATGACTTGAAAGACATCGTATTGTACTTATTAACAATTGATTGTGACATTAATAGTGTTACAACTGGAGGGTTTACTGCAAAAGAATGTGCATTTTTTTGCAACAACTTAGAAATATGTGATATTATAGAGAGGAAACGTGAGGAAACAGAAAATATTGACTCTGAGGGAGGCTTGTCACTGGCGAAGGAATGCACAAATGGAAATCTAGAGGGTGTTAAAAATATACTCAATACCCATGGCAATTCTGTAGTTGAATTTAGGTGTTCAGAGTTTCATAATATACCACCACTGCAAATGGCTTGTCAATTATATGATGAATCCCTTGCCTCCTTGCTTGTCTCTCATGGTGCTAGTGTACACACAACATCAACCATGGGATATACCCCATTAACATGTGCTGCAATAGCAGGTTCAGATAATCTAGTACAATGGCTGCTTAGAAATGGGGCACATATACACCACAGAAATATTCATGGACGAACACCATTGCACTGTGCCACAATTGAAGGACACTTCTCTGTGGTCAAAACCCTTGTAGAGAATGGCATAATGTTGAATGTAAAATGTAATGAAGATCTTACAGCATTGGCTATAGCTTCTAATAATGGTGACACAAAAATTGTAGAGTATTTGTTAGAGCAAGGGGCTTGTGTTGATATCAGAGATGACAATCTAAATACTCCACTGATAAGTGCAAGTAAGAGTTTTAACACAGAATCTGCAAAATGCTTACTAAGGTACAATGCAAATCCTAATCTAGTTGACAGTCAAGCTTTAAGCCCTCTGATGATTTCAGCTCATACAAACAATGTTTTTCTGACACAGGCTTTGGTTGAAAAAGGTGCAAATGTTAACCTTGTTAATGGGTGTGGCCATACCGCCCTGGAAATAGCAGTTAGGTGTCATTCCAAAGAAGTACAAACATATTTGTCAAACCTTTCCAGGCTCCCTCCTCAGATTCCAAGAAGAGGTGTATCTGTAAACCATTTTCAGAAAGATGACATACCTTTGCCGGAAGATACACCTCAGAATAAATTATTGAAGATTTGTGAGAATGGAGCAGATTCAGTAAGTCAATTGCAAAGTTTAAATATTCAAAGGATAGACATCAATTCAAGAGACAGCTATGGAAGAACGCCTCTCATGATTTCAACAATAAATTGTCACCCTAATATTGTTCAGTGGTTGGTGGAAAATGGTGCATGCATTGATGCCACAGATTCAGCTGGTAAAACAGCCTTGATGTATGCAGCAGAGAAGGGAGATGTAGAATCTGTAAAAATCCTGATCAGTTTGCATGCAGATACTTTGTTACGAGATATTGAAGATCGAGATATTTTCCAGATTGCAGAAGAGTCGCAACAAGATCATGTTCTAAACTTCTTTGCATCTTGTGAAAGTTCCCTCTGTAGTAATCCTGATGCAAGGAACTTACACAATGCTGTTAAACACCTGCAATATGGCAAATGCAAAGAATTAATCAACAAAGGTATTGACATTAATTAAATTGATATGAATGGCAATTCAGTTTTGAAACATCTTATTCACCAAAAAGATCCAACCACAGCTGTTGAAATAGCAACTCTCTTGTGTAGAAATGGTATTGACCTGGAGAGAAGATCTCAGAACTGCCAAACACCAATGGAAGATTGTCTAGATTTGGGAAATATACAAATTGCAGAAGTTCTGCTGGAACACGGTGCACATACAGATTACTTACAGCCAGGTCCATTGATTGACATGTGCCTCAGCAACAACATGTCTTTGCTTAACCTATTTACTAACCATATAAAGAAACACAATCTGATGTTGCCACATTTTGTTGAAAAAACTTTGCAATATCTGATAGCAAATCATCATTCTTATTTTTTTGACCAGATGAATTCATTAGTAATGGGAACCGGTCAACTCTGGACCAATGAGGTATTTTGGAAAAAGTATTCAGAGGTTATCAATTGTGAAAGTGTCACAAGCCTGAAAACTTTGTTTATAGAAGATGATGAAGTGGCACAGAAAAGTAAATTTGTGGATAGATTCATTCACTTGGCCTTGGATCAAGGTCACTATGAAATTGTGGCTTTCCTATCAGATTCAGCTTTAATAGTCATGGGTAAGTCATTTACAGAAAAGAACATGGTTATAGATACAGCACACTTTTATGGAACTTTCATATGAATTAAGCAAAATAATAATTATAAATATTATCTCAGAAATAAGTTATTCATTTAATGACAACCTTATGTCATTTAAATCAAAATGAATATATAATTTTATAAATAACAGACATTCATTTTTGCTGAAAAAAGGTCTGAAACTCATGCATTTAATGCATTTCATTAGAAACAGAATATGTCAAGAAAACCACAGAAGCTGGATGCCGCGAAATGAAATCAACTGAAGATCCAACACCCACAGGTAAGTGACAATCAACTGTTAAGTAGCAACTAAAGTTATTCAAAATATTTAAAACAGTGTTCCACTATTTTATGCAAAAATATAATCAATACAGTTTGAAACTTGATGTCTTAGAAGCTTATCTGTGTAAGTAGAAAAGGAACCATCAGACACAAAATCTAACGGACTGCTAGCTGGTAATATTATTGAATTTTGTCTTCTTTTAGATATTTAGTATTTTCATGTTTAAGGTTATAATGCGTTTTAGGTGACTTATTGGTATCAAAATTTCTTGTGGAAGCATGGAGGGACATTGAAGAATGTATTTACAAAGCAAATATATTGGTGTTCAACAGGTAAGCACTTTGTATGTGTTTTAGGGTAAAATTAAGATAATTACTAAAATTATTTTTTCTTGTCTTCAAATATAATTTAAGATTTAAAATAATCTAGATTGAGAATGAGCCTGCCAGTATCTGTTATATGCACTTATCAGTCTGTGAAGCATACAAGTTTCAAATAAACCAACATAGATTATAGATAGCCATATAATTTGTTTCTCTGATCTATTTCATAATCAGTGCTGAAGACGACAACATAATTGGCCTTTCAAGATCTTGGAACTCTCCAAAAATATTCTCCACACAAAAACCAGGGAAGGTGAAGCAAAGAAAAGTATGCAATGTTCCAGTGATGACACTCTTCACATAATGCATATTGAACAAGTTGTTCAGGAAACTTCTGCATATGAATTAAAGGGTTTTCTTTGGAATGAAATGCTAACACATAGTATCCCAAGGCCAAACTGGATTGTTTCAACATATTGCCATGTGTATCAAAGTGTTGGATGTTTCTTGCAAGATGTGACCGGATGTATTTGGGCTGTAACTGATGCAAGTCATTTCAGAATCACAAAATGTTCATCAGGGACCTTTGCAGAAATCAACTACAATAGTTCTCTTGGTAAACTAAATGCGGGACCCATTAAACAATGGAATAATGTATTCTTACATGGCACAAAGGCTCATGTGGCAAAAAACTGTCTGGCAGATTTAAAGTCTGTCAATATTGTTGCAATCCCGTTGGAGTTCAAATATGAAATGCCAATTAATTTTCCAGATCCTCGCAATGTATTCATTTTTAATGGATCAGACCATACTTTACTGCAGCGGAATGTCTACAAATCAGGTAATGGCACACGTATTTCACTTCAGAGTTCAGTGTAATGACACTAGTTTAATCTCTTTTGTAAATGATGCAATCAAAATAATCTTTCACATAAGTTGGTGTTTTGACGTTATGTCTAGTACCATATAAGTTATATTGTGATAAGTAGTTGGAAGGGCAGAGGAAACCAGTACATAAAATTGGTCAAGGTTTTGTATTGTAAACTGCCTACCAACAGCAAGCAGTTTTTAGCATTCTGACCAGAGGTCAGGCCAAGATTCGAACTCTGGTCTCAGAGGTGGGAGGCAAGTGTGTTACCACTGTAAACGTTTCAACATAAAATTAATATTCAAGCAAGTAGTCTAACTTTAAAGGTTAGATATTCATATTAAACAGTCGTAAATACACAAAATTGAAAAAAATGATACAATAGTATCGTTAAATACACTGTATGTGACTTATGCAAGCCTTCTTGAATTTATGCTGTGTATCATGAAATTGTAAATCAGTTCTTCTATACAAGTGTTACAAACACCAATGATCCAGTTTTAAAGTATAAATTTTGCATGAAAATAATCTTCTTGTAGGTTTTGGAAGTGGCTATACTGAAGGGACAGTCATTGATGTTAATACCTCTGTAAAAACAAAAAAATGGTTCTGTCTACAGTGGGGCTTTCATAGTGAAGCCAACAGATTCCACAAACCCATTTGCTACCCATGGTGATATTGGTTCTGCAGTGATTGATTTAGAGAGTAAATTGATTCTTGGACTTGTCTTTGCTACAATGGAAAATTACACTGAACCATCAACAAACACAGTGTACAAAAATGTGGTGTTTTGTCTCAGGTTGAACTATGCATTGCACTTTCTATTTGAAAATCTGAGCATACAGCTTGGGAAATTCAGAACTCTTTAATAAACATCTAAGGTTTCACCTGAAACTGTTCAATCTAAAGGTATCTTAGTGATTCAAACTGTAGGTTTGAGAAACTTATTTAAAGCAAACTTGTACAAGCCAGAGATATGTCTCAAAATAAAAAGATAAACATGCACCATTTATCAGAAACTGGGGAAGCATTCAACACCTCATTTGAAATATTTATCATAAAATTATATCTGTATATACAGCATGGTACTTCTTTTTGATGTGTTTGTATGTGTGCCTATGTGTATAGTGTTATTTTTCATTACATTGGTTCTTTTCCCTTTTTCTCACTGCATAATATAATCTGCTTTCCGTGTGTTTGTGTGCTAGTTGTCTTTTTCTTTATGATGTTTAAGTTTGTTTCTCTTCTGTCATTAATTACTCTACTACCAAATGTTACAAATATATATTACACTCTTAAATTTGCATTAAGTAATGGTAGTTCTTATTTTACTTGTATTTTCCCATCAAACACTTTAGTATTGCACAGAAGTGCTCCCCTATTTAATGCTGTTTAGCCCATAAGTAATAAAGGCATCCTTTATTATTGCATTCGGGCTAGTAATTGTAATATATGTGTTATGCCCAATTCAAAGACAATGTTATGCATGGAAATATAATTTTTTGTGCATAAATAAAGGAAAAACTTTGGCCACACCTTTAAAAAGCTTGCTTTTATACATTATGTTTAAAGTCTACAAATATGGAAAATATTAAAACTCTTGTGTAAAAAATAAGGACAAAGGAAAGGTGAATATATAGTGTTTTTCCTGTATCAGTTATTTGAATATATGTTATATCTTTGTTAGTAGTTGTATGAATGCAATTAAAGTATTCGAAAATCTTGGTAGGAAAAGTAAAATATCAACTTTTTAACAGTTCATTATATTCAGGGTACAAATTTGATATACATGTATGACATAAAATATCAAAATATATGTCCAACCCCCTCTCCACCCCATCCACTCAATAGGGTGGACATGTACATATGAAATCAAATGGTATATTTTAAAAATTACATTAATTTACCTCAGATTAAATGGTTAACGAAAATTATTGGATGAAATGAAATAATTTTAGAAAAGAGAAAATTTCAACTGAAATGGTCTCTATTAGGAAGATTAGCACTTCATTTATGTGGGATGAAGGTGAAGGTTATTAAAATCAACCTTTATGCCCCTGCAAGTACAGATCCTGAGGTGCTATCAAAGATCAACTTGTGATCTTGCCTATTTCATGAAATGGACAATTTCGTGGATTTAGCGTGACATATTCATGTCATACTTATTCTCAAACTCTATCATATGTGTCACAATACTCAAAAGTCTCTCAGTTAAAAGTAGAGAGTTAGAATCCACATTGTTGATACTGCATTTCCCATAATATGGACACACGGTAAGTGTATAGTTTAGGTGGTTGAGCCAAACATATCCAAGCAATCTGTCAAAAGCAATAGTCATTCCATTTAAAAGATTGATTTCAGTGCTGTTCTATAATGTTTCCTGTTAATCATTTTATTGGCATTGATTGTCATCACCAGTAGAAATCTAGAAGAGAGAATGTTATATCTGTGAACTTTAACAAAGTCAATACCTGACATTGTCAAAAAAAGTTTATTATGGTAAATTAGGTTCTATCCCATTGATTCCGTTCCATTTAAAATCAAGTAAATTTATTTATATATTTTAATGCATTCAAGATATACCAAGGCTTTGTTTATGCATCCAGATGGTAAAGCTTTATTGACACAACACTTGTATTTTAATGAGGTGTTATGTTGCTGTTTACAGCTTATGTTACATGGAGACCAAGTTCAGTTTGGCAGAGAAAGCTATGTAATGACCTTGTGACACATTTGGATTAGTCAAGGAGAACTTTGTGATTCTAACTGATGAGATAAACCAATTGGTTATGTGGCTTCTGAGTCTTTAAAATAGTTAATTAACAATAGAGATTATATCAATATTTTTCTGGTCATTCTCATACCAGTTCTGTAAGTCTTATCGTAATACCTTTTTCATTATGTGTCTGACATGGTTATAGCCACTAAGCTGAGTTTGAAATATACATTAAACTTATATGAAGTGTCTGAATCTTGATTATTTGGTTCAGCTGCCAAGATGTGTTACCCTGCACGGGGAAATCATTCGATTGTACTTCTTCCTAAAACATTGGGATTCTTTTAACAGTGTATTCAGATTGCCCTTTTGTAATACGCTGTTTTCAGATATTTTTTTTCAAGATTTAAAAATATTCCTCAAATTTGATGCAAAAAGTATTGTTGTTTTTGATCTTATTCAAAGGCCATGTGTATTGCATGTGTGTATGGTTGTTATGATGCAGTGGTTACATTGTGTGAGACGTTGGAAGACTGGATAACCATAGCAAACACATAAATGGTACTCATAGTTGACAGTCGGAGTTTCAGTGTGTGATGCTCTCTTGATGGTAAATGGGATAAAGTGTCTTTATCCTGTGAATCCTCTGTAATCTAAGTCATCCTCAGTCTGCTGTCTTGCTGTTACCCAACCTTTCCTGTTTGCTGAGTCTCCAGTATGACTACAACTGGTGGTCAAACCCCCAAACAGCTATTCAGCCTTATAATCAGTCGCAATATTCATCTTTACCCGCCTCTAGTTTCTTTCTAAATTTGCATGGTGTACAATATATTTATTTGGGATTTTATGTTGCTTTCAACAATGTACAGGTCATATAACAAAAAGAGTAGTTTTGTTGGTAGAGGAAACCAGTACACACAGTTGGTGAAGGTACTGTACACTGCTGACCATCTGTAAACAATCAAAAGCTTTCCCACATAAGGCCCGGGGTTTGAACCGCTGACCTCAGAAGTTGGAGGCAAGTGTGTTACCACTGCGCCACCGGGGTCCTCCACAGTGTACAAAAACCAAAAAGACCTAACTCACAAGATGCCATTTTCTAGTCGTTTCTTATGCAGAAAAAGTTCCTACATATATATATGCTTCAATATATATGTCTAGGTACTGTAGTGTTACTTGTTTTATCTTCAATATGGCATTAATAATCTTTTGTGCACTGTATGCGCACTTTTGTCTCTCCTGGTTTATTTTGTTTCACCTAGGATGACACTTATATATAATCGCACCCACTCTTTCTAAAGTCTTTCCAAGTGGCCCAAATTAGTCGTGGCAGCAGAGGAGGTTTCATCTTAACACTTGTTTGAGGGCCTTAAAATCAAACAAAATTCGTTTTTCGGCTCCTAGAAGGGGATAATATTTAATTCCTATCATCGCCACTCAGAACAGAGATGTTTACCTGCAGATGTTCTTAAATATGTTTAAAAATGGGACAGCTGGCCATAACCCCAGGTACAATACATACAATTCTACCATCAACTATTTGTACAATCAGGTAAACCAAATATTGCAGTATTCTACTCCCAGAAGTGCAGAAATGTTTAGTTTGTGACTTTTATACAAGAACATAGCTTCTGAAGTAAGTAAACTGACTGGTAAATGACACACTATGAGTTGGACAGATTATCAGGTAGGCTGTCAAAGACATGTATTTCGTAAGGCCATCAGGTTAGCAGGTAGGCACTTCATAACCTATCATGCTAAGAAACTACAGCATTGGTTCAAAGATGAAGTGGAGAACTTCCCACTGACACTATGTCTGCATATTTTCTGTGCCGCTGTTTGCAGTTTCAAGCGCGAGCTCTACTGAGGCTCGCGATTCTAGAGTTTACTTTTTTTCTTTTTTTTTTAGTCTCCCGACTTTCATGAATTGTGGCTGAGCATCTGTTCACTGAAGTTAAGCGGCAATGGGCTATATTAGTACTGGGATAGGTGTCACTGCTTCAGTGAACCAGTAGACCGAAACACTTTCAGCCTTCTTGTTTCAGTAAAATAAGCCTATCTGCCTCTAGCTGTTTTTTGGGCTCCGGTTATGCCTCAGTTCCATCAATCTGACCTTTCATAAGACAATTTTACATTCAGTTGCATGTTGAGACTAGTCGTCGTGAACAAAAAGGCAGGAAAGTGGGTGTAATTGTATTTGTTTTGTATCACTACCCCCAAAAAGATGAATCATACTGCCAGAAAGAAAGGCATTGCAAGCTGTTTCCAAAAGCCAGGATTTATAAAGATAACGTTGTACTATTAGTTACGGTGGAGTATTAAGCAAGGTATATGCAACGGTGTTTATTTCTTTTATTCACAAGTATTATTATGGATACGTTTTATAATTTTTATGTGGTACCAATTTAAGCAAAAACTATGACAGTATACTTTAGGTAAATACTAAATCAGTTTCAAGCAAAGGAGTAGATAATAAAAGTAAAACAGTCCCTTTGAATTTTTCTATTGTATCAAAGGCTCTTACAAATCAACCGTGAAATCATTTCATTGTGAAGAAAACGTGCAAGCTCAAACTCACAATGAAATGAACCTGACAAAATATTCAAGCAGTGTTATGCAACAGGAATACATTAACTCTTATTGGTGTCAGTAAAGAAGGATATAAATTATAATAAAAAATAGTTTATCCAGCAAATACTTGGATACAGTAAAAAATAATACTAAAAGGGAATTTTATGACGTAAATCACTTATATAGAAATATTCACTCAATGTCAAACTTTTTTAAAAACCCTAAAAATAACAAAAGGGAAAATAGAATCTGGAAATGCAATTCTATTGACAACATCATGCAATAAACCTTAGTATTTCAGCATTTAATATTATTATCAATATTTATGTGGTACAAGTCGGATGGTACAAGTATGTTTTGTCTTCAGTTTATTTATGACTCAGATCACTTTTGTTTTTGTAATTATAGATAACACGGATTTACAAGTGTTGCCGCAGACCTCAACATAAATAGTATATAAATATTGGAAGATCATTGAATTATATCATACAAACAGAGATTTTGCATTAACTCTGACACATTACATTACGTCAATGCCCTTTAAAATTTTATTTTCAGTTTGTTTGATATGTTCATTTCTTTCTTACTTGTCATCTAGGATATCACCAAGAAAATTTGTCTCTGTTAAATTCCTTTGAATCAATAAATATTGATAAATCTTATTAAAATAGCCACTTGTATCTTTTCCAAATGTATGTCACTGTTTTATATATATAAGGTTTGTGTCATCAGCAAAAAGAAAAGAATAAACTTTAGGTAAATACTGAATCAGTTTACTTTATTGTTCGAACAAAGGGGTGGATAGAAATAAAACAACCCCTGGGAATTTCCACATTAAACTGAAAACTCTTATGAATCAACTGAGAGCCCGTATTATTGCACAATAGTTTGATAAATTACTTGTATCAATAAAAACAATAACAAAAGTCACAAAATCAGCTATACCCTCACTACAGAATCATTTATGCTAAAACAGTCTACACTCCTCCGGTATAGATATATTCACATACCATACTTGAATGAAAGGCCATTTTGAATAATAGCCAGTCGCATTCACGCACTCATAGGACGACCACAACCCCAGCTGAATCACAAACGAACACAAGCGAGATTTGGGCACTACCATTTATTATTATTCTACATTGGTTAGATATACATATACATTGACGAGATCTCACAATACAAGATTCCCACTTTGTAAACCAACGTGATCTCACAAACGAGAATTAGAATTAAACACAAAATGAGCCCCATACAATAATAAAATATGACAAAAGGTCACTAAAATCTAAAACAATTACAAGGGATAGGGCTGGGTGGGACTAAAAATGTCTTTTAAAAAACATGTTGCTTGATCAAATTCTAGATCACAAATGCCTGAGGACAAGCTTCCCAGGAAGCGAAACTCTGATTGGTGGAATGAACAAAATGGGTAAGTTTATTGCTTGGCATGGTTCATTTTAACTGAAACGCAACCCTATAGGGGTGTTGCTACTCCAGTCGCATTCGCGCACTCATAGGACGACCACAACCCCAGCTGAATCACAAATGAACATACACGAGATTTGGGCACTACCATTTATTATTATTCTACATTGGTTAGATATATATATACATTGACAAGATCTCACAATATGAGATTCTTACTTTGTAAACCAACGTGATCTCACAAACGAGAATTAGAATTAAACACAAAATTAGCCCAAACCCCAGGAAGCATTTATGAAAAAGTAGTATTAACCAGGCTTTGAAATGTGAGGGGTACCTGAAGGGCCTGTGAAGTGTTGTCAGATATGTAATACCATATTGCATCACTACTCCATAATCCATGAGACTTGATAGCCGTTAGAGAAGCATTTGTGTCATAAGCAATTGTGGCAGCCGAACGACGAAATGTATGAAAGCCATGAGCTTCCAACTGGGAACATTAAAGGTACTCAAACAGCTGGTATTTTAACTAAATGCTGTTTCTCGGGTGCTTTATGTCCATTTGACTTTAATATGTACCCCCGGATATGCAAACACCACATCAGAACGAAGAAGGTGACAATTTTTATCGAGTTGTTTTGAGAATAATGGTGCCAAATTTGAAATGTAAAAAAGACCATAGAATGCTAAGAAATAGGCGGCCTGGTATGTCAGTGAACTCTCAAAATATTGACAGAGCTGTGAAATCTCGCGGATTTGCATAAGCGTGAACAGGCCCTTAGGTCTAGGAATTGCAGGTGTTGAATATTGGAGGCCACACAAGAACTTCTTGACTAACAATGAATCAAACACATCAATTCTCCACTGATATCTAGCAAAATAATGTTACAATGCTGATACATAATTATTCACAACTCGAAATGACAATGCATTCCCTGCTAAAAATTCTAAAAACACACGGGACTGACGAGGTAGAATCCCAAGTTCTACAATGCAGGAGCATCATGAAAGCCACATACAACTTAAACTGCTTGCAGTGCTGTGCTCGGGTATGAGGCGGCAAACCTTTTTGGCCTGTTGCCATGGCCTGATGCAACCACACTCCCATTGAATGAGAAATACCTAAAAAACAGTGAGCAATTGGTAAGCGACCACCTCCCACATAACTTCTCCCAATTTGATATAATTACCCCGAGACAACGCATCAGCCAAAAAGTTGTCCACCCCTTTTATGTGTTGAATTCTAAGATCAATATTAAAACAGGCACTTAACATTGCTAAATGTCGAATGCACAAATCCAAAAATGGATCTCTAGTTTTGCCTGAATTAATGACTGTAACTACAAGTGGTTTAACACCTTCCTCCAATCTTCCAATGGTGTTACATATTATGATACTAGGAAAGTAACTGGCACAATTTACTTGGATGCGTCCGTAACAGCAATGGGTGGTGTCTATCAACACATGGTCTACACTCTCCCCTTCCCAGCCAGTTATAATAACTATAATATTAACCATTTAGAAATGATCAATATTATGGTTTCTTTAAAAATTTGGGGCACATTGTGGTCCAACAGGAAAATTAACATAAATTGTGACAACCTTCCTGTAGTAGACGTCCTAAAAACTGGCAGAGCCAGGGATGACATCTTAGTCGCCTGTGCTCGTAACATTTGGTTGTTGACCTCAATATTTAACATTCAATTACAGGTATCTCATATTCAGGGATCCAAAAATACCACAGCAGACCTACTGTCCAGATGGCGTGGATCTGCAGTTGATATTAAGAAATTGAACACTTTATTACCTGATCATGTCTGGATACATACTCACCAATATTTGATGATTTTTAATAATGATATTTAAACTATATTTCAGATTCGAACCTGTGCACAGCCCAGCTGGCGTCCAGGGCCTGTGCCAGACTCCAAACATCATATTGTCCGTCGACTAAACAGAATTATGATAGAATATTCAAAGATTTCCTGGCATTCCTGGTCCCAGCTGGGCTGATCCCTTCCCAGGTAGATACTATTCAGTTACTTTCTTTCATGGAATTTCTTTGCCAAAATGGTCTGGCCCCTCCTAATATTGCCAATTATTTGGCTGCCGTACGAGCCAATTTTGTTATGTGTGGCTTGTCCACCACATTCATGAATGATGATAGAATTCACCTCTTCCTTAGAGCTACAAAAATTAACAGACCTTTGTCCTTGAAAATCCAATCCATAGTCACTGAACCTATGTTATACAGCGTATTGCAAGCATGCTCTCATTTTCAGCATCCTCAAGTCTTTTCGGCATTATATTCATTTCTTTTCTTTTCCTTCTTGAGGTTGTCCAATATCCTACCACATTCTAATCATACCTTTGACCCTTCTCGACAACTTTGTAGGGGTGACATCATCTTCTCAACACTTGGGGCTACAGTACTACTAAAATGGTCCAAAACTAATCAAGAAAGACAACAAATCCAGACCATTGCCATACAAAAGCTAGGCCATTCTGTTATCTGCCCTATTAGGGCTTTACACTCCATGATTGCACTTCTTCCTGGTCAACCCAATGATCCTTTGTTTATGATTCAATCTGCAAATCAAACCATTCCCTTGACTGATTCAAGAGCTTGTAAACATTTGAAAGATATTTCCATCATGTTCCATATATACCCCACACTCACTTTCCACATGTTTAGGAAAGGAGGCACTACATGGGCCTTCCAACATAGTGTGCCTATTCAACATATCATTCTGCATGGCTCTTGGTCTTCCAATGCTGTTTGGCGTTACATTAATTCCCAGGCCACCAGTTCTTCAGTGGTATCTCAGACTTTTTCCTCCTACCTACATTCCTAGTTTGTCTGTTTGGTGGATTTTCAGCGAATAAAACATCCTCCTTTCAACTCTTTACCCTACAAGCTTATATTCCTTTACCTTTCATCTTTTGACCTCCAGGATATATCCCCTTTCAAAATTTCAAATTAACCCCTTACTCAGCTTGTTGGGTACCTACCACACTCTTTGCTGGTTAACATTTGCAATAAATCTAAATTATAACCATCCTTTGGCTTTCGGGTTCATTACCCTTAAAAAGATTTATTCTGGGCCAATTTCTCCAAAAGACTGACTCTTGGCCCATAGTCTTTGGCCCAGTATGGATTAAGCCCACTACGGCTATTTCATATGTTATTTAAAATTAACATTTCATTTCCAAGCAAAGGGTTGTGGCTAGAGATTTTGCTTTCATATTCTAAAAAGTTTCCCTTCAATATGTGTTGTTAATATATAAAAGATTTTTAGTAGAATAAAAATTAATGTTAGCCCAATGCGGTGTTTTTATTTATTTTCCCCCCCTCTGGGGGAATGAATTGCTGCCGTGCTTGCACCGTGACCGTAACACTCACACTGAATCCAAATGTTGTGTCCACCTGCCATTAATTTATATGTTTATGGATTGCAACTTTTGTCCAGAAGCACCATATGTAAGTACATACAGAAGCACTTTAATCCTGACCTTATCAATTGGCCTTGACCTCTGTAGTTAGGTTGTTGTAATATTTCTTTATTTGACCTGCATTTTATTGTATCAATTATAGTTAACTATCTACAATATTTAGGTAAATCTCAACCCTGCTCATGATGTGGATGGAAGCACATTGGTTCAAATCTCTCTGTAGTTTGAACCCTCTCAGTCTGGAATGACAAGGGTTGTGTGTGTTGGTACTGTAACCATTTGACTTTCTGCCTTGAAGCAATTGCTTAATTTTATGCACATACCTTTATCCTTTGTAAGCAGGAACCTAATTAACACAATTGGCATCAAAAGGGATTATTGTGTGATTTTTTATGATGGTAATTTGACATAAAATGTTTGAATATTTGTAATTGTTGTAGGATAATTTAATCAGCAGAACTGATTCAAACGATTGCAATTAACATAACATAACATAACACATGATTTTTATATAGCGCTTATCACTTAGTATGTCTCTAAGCGCTGATTAGAGATTCGATTGGATTAGATTCCAACTAGAGGGTGGATTTACTCCCAGTTTTTGCTAAAAAAAAAGTCGCACAATCTTACAAATATACATTCTGTTTAATTAATTATAAAAACTTGATAAACATTGGGATTTTTTATATTTTATCACAATGAAAAAGAAATAATTATAGTTTAAGCAATATGCATGTTTTACGTGAAGCTAAATTTAGAGGCTTTACTGTACCCAGTTCTTGGGACTTCTCAATCCAGACAAAACTGTGTAGTGTGGACACTCAACCCGGATTGAGACAAATCTGACTGTTTCCACTTCAACCCCCAATCCTTGTCCACACAGATTATAGTCTGAATAGGGTTTAAGTTGTTCCAGTCACAGGCTGTTTCTTATCTGTCCCAGGTATATGTTAAACCTTTTTTTTTTTTTTTTTTTTGAGGGGGGGGGGGGGGGGGGGGGGGGGGGGGCAGACAACCAAAATGCTTTGGGAGTTATATTCACAGAATTATTTCTGCTGTTATAGTTGGAGAATGAAAAATCTAACTTTTTTTGCAAAGGAGTTCAAGACCTCAAAAACCTGGATGCTTTGTCCTAATATATGCAATCCTTTGGCTGCTTCAGGTAATCACTACTCAGTCCGATGGATATAATGTGAAAACTTCCCACCTGACACATACCAAAATATCACAAATACGGTGATGTTATACCAGTGTACAGCACGAGCATTATATTGTGAATCTTCATAAGTGATATATGTTCTTTTGAATATGTCTTATGGTGGATATATTTCACTTTTATTATTCCCCATTTTTGTTTGCATGAGGAGTGAAATCAGTAAATATTTACAGAAATGAGGAGCACGGCCATCGTGGTACAGTGGTAACACACATACTTCTCACCTCTGAGGTCTGCGGTTCAAACCCTGGACCATAAGTTGAAAAGTTGGTAGTTGCTTACCGATGTTTGACAGTTTACAGTACAGAACCTTGACCAACTGTATTTACTGGTACATAAAACTACCTGTTGTGACACGACCTTTACAGTGTTGAAAGCGACGTTAAAACCCAAGTAATAAATAAAGAATTACGGAAGGCTGTAACATGATTATATGTTTTCCCCAGTGTGATGTATGAATATCTTTTCAATGACAAGTATTTAAGATTTTTGTGTGTGGCTAACATATAATGAACTGTTAACAAAAAATCAGTACATGTTGACGAATCTATAATGCAAATCATGCAAATTAATTGGAGTCAGATAATATGTCTCTGTTTGTACATAATGAAAGTAACTGACTTATGTATTTTTTTCCTTTTAAACACAGCACAGGAAGTATTTGTCCACAAGTCAAATTCTAAATCTAGAAATGACACAGACAAAAAGCTAGTGGCGTGAATAAAAGTTAATTTGGAGAGTTCTTTCTGTACACATTGTGACTTTCACCTGAAGTAGTCATTGTTCATTGTATGAAGTGGCTTACAAAATGTATCCTGAAGTGGTAATATATTTTGTGTATTTACAGCAGGTATTTACAAGCACTTGGGTGTAATATTCCTATATTTTCTCAAAGACATATTACTTCAAGGGTGTACATATGTGCTTGCACACAAATTGCTTTTCTAATGTCCATGTGATATTACATTCACATGGATAGTTTTGTGCATGAAAGATATGTTCAAAAGTCTGTCAGTAACTGATCATTAGTAGTGTCCAGGCATCAAGCTGGTTAGTCCCCCATTCCAGGACAAACTACTTTAAGGCAGCATTACTTGTGGCCACTGTTAGGGTCATAGGTCAAGAATGGATGACATTGGCTTGGATACATTTGCAGCTTTGTTTAATCATCCCCCTGGACCTCTCTGTGGTGCTTGACCTCTTTTCTGGTCCTGGTTTCTGAAACTGATTGACTGTTTTGGTTCTGTTGTGTTTTAGAGTCCCTTAGAAAGGGGGGATTAAGCCCTTTAAAAGTCCAAATAGAATTACAATTAGAATGTTAGGAAGCATTTGGTTGATGGTCATAGTCCTCTTGAAAAAGTAACCAAGTTAACATCAGTTTTTAATTTGCCCTCCGAGATGTTCTGATCTTTATCATCAATTTAGTTTATTACTGAGATGGGGTATGTATCTATTACATTATTGGAAGGCTGTGTCACTCTCTTTCTTGAGAATAATTTACACCCCCATTATTTTATCTCACCTTTATACCAGTTATGCATCTGTTCCACTGGAGCTGACCCTGTAACCAACCCTATGACTCTAGAGTTGGTTGCAAAAGTCGTCATGAAAAAAAGTTTGCAAAAATGCGGAGTCGGTTATGCCCATGTTCCACCAAAGGATTAAGCCCCGATCCTGTCCGCGACCCTTAATCGTGGACAGTCGGTGAAAAAAAAGGTAAAATGGGCGGGAATACTGAATCGGTATTGAAGTCTGGGATTAAGTACAGATCGACCCCAGGAAGCCTCAGGAGGCCCCAGGCGGCCCCAGACAGTCCCCGACTGTTCTGGGACTAAGAACCGACTAAGCTAGTTTTCTGGTCGGTTTCAACCACGATCCAGTCATACACATACCGACTGGGTCCCAGGACACCTCAGGCCTCCTGGGACTAAGCCCCGACTAACCACCGATTAAGTCCCAGCGTCCTCAGGCGTCCTCAGGCCTCCTCAGTCTTCCCCAGACCAGGATCGCCAATTCTTGTTTTGCAAAGAAGCTGGATTTTCTGGGTATATATATATAAATTCCGCGATCTAATTATCATTACTTTTCTAGGAACACAGCAGGATGCCACCTTTTAATGGAAAACAACTTCAACAACAACTTAGGGCTTTTTTATTTTTTATTCAGTTACATATAATGATGTATTTCCTATTTCTACGTCGACCACAGCAACCACCTCCACCAGCACCTCAACCACCACCACCACTAGCACCCATACAGAGACCTACAAGAAGGCACAACATGTGGGCCAGGCCATGGCTACTAAAGAGAGAGAAGAGGGGGGCCTATCAGTGTTGGGGAGAAGTTAGAACTCACCATCAGATATCTGGCCACTTGGGAGTCCTACACATCATTATCCTGTCAGTTTAGGGCTGGCAGATCCTCCAAGTTTCTACCAGAGGTCTGCAGGGCCATCCAGGATGAGTTCATCAGAGAGTACCTCAGATGTCCTACTATTCCAGATGAGTGGAAAGAACTGGAGAGGGAATTCAGGATCAGGTGGAATGTTCCACATGCCCTGGGAGCCCTTGATGGAAAGCATGTGGCCCTGAAGAAACCCAAGAACACTGGAGCCCTGTATCACAACTACAAGGGGTTCTTTTCCATTGTGATGTTGGCCCTCCTGGTAGATGGACAGTACAAGTTCAGATGGGTGGATGCTGGTACAGCTGGATCTTGCTCAGATGCCCAGATATTTAATGCCTCTCAGCTGAAAAAGAGGATTGAGGATGGCAGGATAGGCTTCCCTGACCCAGCACCTATAACCCAGGGTGGTAGAGATGTCCCCTACTTCATTCTGGCAGATGATGCCTTTGCCCTGAAGATCTGGCTCATGAAACCCTATGGCAGAAGGATGAAGAACCAGAGAGGAAAGGATTGCCAACTACAGAATATCAAGGGGCAGGAGAGTTGTTGAAAATGCTTTTGGCATCCTGGTCTCTAGATTCAGACTGATGAGGACCACCATTGAACTCCCTCAGAAACAGTCAGAGAAGTGGTATTTACCTGTGTGGTTCTGCACAATATACTGAGAAGCCAGTATCAAGGTCAACATGGTGGTCAAGAGCCTGGTGATGATGATGATGTGCCTGGTGATTGTCGATTGATTGGTGGTGCTGCTGGTGGTGGTCCAGACAGAAACCCTGCTAGAGAAGCCAAAAAACAGAGGGATTACCTCAAGGACTACTTCAATAATGAGGGAGCAGTGGCCTGGCAAGATGGTAGAATATAACTCCTGCTGCAGTAATCATTCCTTTTCAAGACTAATTACCAGTCCTTTTAAGGACTACCAAATATTCCAAAAACAATTAATAAGCTGTGCTTGTTCCAAATATCACAACCATTTCCCAACACCAGACAAACACAATGCCCGACAGAAGTCATGCACCCAACAAACAGACAAACACAATGCCCGACAGGAGTCACCCAACTGACAAACAGACAAACACAATGCCCAACAGAAGTCACCCAGCTGACAAACAGACAAACACAATGCCCAACAGAAGTCGCCCAACTGACATAAATTGCTAAACAGAATAAATATTGCATATAATATGAAAGCTACATCCTCATTTTACTTAATTTGGTTTTTGTTTTGGAAACATATTTCAATCAAAAATGTTTTCCTGGAAATCTTAAAATTTAATTCTTTTACTCCACTTGACAAATATTTAGGAAATATAACCACAAACTGGTTTTCTTTACAATAATGGGGGATTATGTTTGCAAAATAGTTTGTCAGTTTTTGGGTTTGGGTTCTGATTGCTACTGGGATTGTCACTTTTGGCTTGTGGTTATGTTTGGTATTGGGTTTGTCTGTTTGTCAGTTGGGGGTTATGTTTGGTATTGGGTTTGTGTGTTTGTGGGCTGGTAAGTATGTGATAATGCCGTTTAAATCTAGGGATGGTGTAAGTGTTGGACTTTTTATTAAAGATTTTAATCAATCCCACGGATTTTAAGCTAAAAATGGGCTGATTATTGGCCATATTGGGAGTTCATTTATTTTAATTTTTTTTGTGGCCTTTTTTGTTATGTGTGGTACCATGGGTTATTTGTTTCATGTTTGGGAGTGGTGTGGGTGTTGGACTTTTTTTCTTTTTTTTTTTCTTGTGATAAGTATTTATACTGAACTGTTATGTTTTGCGAGGAGATTTTTATAACATGTAGCTTAATAAATTGTTTTTGGAATATTTGGGTGGCCCTGAAAAGGGCCTGGCAGGTCAAAGACCCGCCCTGACTGGATGGCTACTGAGCAGGCTGCTGCTGCTGTTGAGGCGGTGCTGTAGTGGTGATAGTAAAGAGTTGCGGCTGCTGCTGCTGCTGCTGAGGCTGCTCAATGATCTGTGTAGATGTCAGATCTGGTAGCTGGCTTAGTATTCCACTTAAGTTGTGTCTACTGCCCTCGTCCTGTACTGTTAGAACTGATGTAGGGTTGCCAAAGCCAAGTGGGCTGGGTGTGTAGTAGATGTAACTGCTGCTAGCTGCGGCTTGGGTGGAGGTAGACGCCTGTTGAGTGGTTGTTGGCAGTATCCTGACCGTCTGGGACTCCGTGGTAATAGTGGCTGATCTTCTTGGTAGTGGTTGACCTACGGTTGCTCTTAATACTTTCAATGTCTCTAAAAATCCTGCCCTTGAGATCCTCAATTTCCTCTTGGGTCATCTTTTTAGCCTCTGATGCCACGTAGTCAAAGAAGGGCTGCCTGTCTGACTTCTGCTGTAGGAAACCTGAGATCAATGTCCTCATCTGGTCAAAGTGCTTGAGTATCTTGGAGTCTGTTGAAACTGGTGTAGATGTGAAGATAGGTTGACTCCTACTCTCCCTCAGGACACTGGACTCAAGGTGTTCTGTATCAGTAGTAGATCCATGAGATTTGTCCTGCTTGCTGGTATTGAGGCAATGAGGGGGTCTGAGACTATATAAGCCACCGCGCACAGATTCTCATTGTTACTGACTGGTTGGCTACTGAGAGACGTGTGTCACTGATTTGTAGGGGTTTTCAGTTTTTTTAAATATCATATAATACTTGAGCTTAAGGCAAATTTTACAGTAAGGAGACACATTTTAGTTTTTTACTTTTTTTTGCTATTGACTGGAGTTATGAGGAAAGAGAAAGGAGGGAAGAGAGGAAAGAAGAAGATGGATGAGAGGCAAGAGGAGAGGGAGAAGGAAAGTGGAGAGGTGGAGGAAAGGATGGAGGAAAGGACGTAGGAGGGTACAGAGGAGGGTACACAAGCGACTGAGGAGCGTTTGGAGTTTACTGAGGAAGGTTGCGGGGAAGAAGAGAGGTGTGAGGAGGATTCAGAGAGTCACTCGGCAGCCAAGAGAGCCAGGGTCTGTGCAACTTTCACTGACAGCCAAGAAACTGCAATTGTGGAGTTTGTGACAGGTGGCCTGAGGACGCCGGCTTGGATCGGTTAGGGTCAGTTTCTCTTAGTCGGGGCTTAGTCCCAGACCTTGATTTTGGGGTCGCAGGACACCAATAACAGTCTGAGGCTTCCTGGGACTAATGAAACCGATTCCCGTTCGCACGCATGAAAGTTCAAAGATCTGTAATGAGTCGGGGACTGGCAAACAGGCTTCCTGGGACTAAGCTACGGAGGCCTAGGACTAAGGGTCGCAGGACGCCTGAGACAACATAGGACTGTGTAAATTTGGGTCTGAGGAGGCCTGAGGAAGCCTGGGACTGGACATTTTGTTTATGGCGGGAAATAAGAATCGGTTTGAGACGTGAGAAATATCAAACATGTTTGATTTCTCTCACGGCCCCAACCGACCACAACCGCCTTGGACTAATGCCCCTGTTCCACCAAAGGATTAAGCCCCGATCCTGTCTGGGACCCTTAATCGTGGGTAGTCTTGGAAAAAATGGAAAAAAAATTGACCAATGGGGTGGAAGACAGAATCGGTATGAAGGTCTGGGATTAACTACAGATCGGCCTCAGGATGCCCCAGGATGCCCCAGACTGTCCCCAACTGGTCTGGGACTAAGAACCGATTAAGCCATTTTTCTAGTCGTAGACAAACCAACTGGGTCCCAGGACGCCTCAGGCCTCCTGGGACTAAGCCCCGACTAACCCAGGATTAAGTCCCGACCCCACAAGGTGTCCTGAGGCGTCCCCAGGCGTCCCCAGACCAGGATCGCCGATTTTTGTTTGGCAATGGGACTAAGGGTCGCAGGAAGCCTGGGACTAAGTGATAGAGGTCTGGGACTAAGGGTCGGGGACTAAGGGTCGCAGGCGGCCTGGGACAGCATAGGACTGTGTAATTTTGGTCTGAGGAGGCCTGAGGAAGCCTGGGACTGTACATTTTGTTTATGGCGGGAAAAAATAATCGGTTGGGGTCGGGAGAAATATCAAACATGTTTGATTTCTCTCACGGCCACAACCGACCACAACCGACCCTTACAGGACGCCTGGGACTAAGCATATTTCTGAAACCGACCCTCAAAAACCCTTAATCGGGAGCCTTAGTCGTGTGGTGGAACACCCACATAAGCAAATTTTTCAAACCGACCCTCAAAAACCCTTAATTGGGAGCCTTAGTCGTGTGGTGAGAATACTTCACTTAATTCTACTTATGAAATTTCCCCAGGGTGGTTACTCTTTACGGATTTCACTGTATTTACATTTTGCATTAATTTCGAAGGGGGGTGGGGGGGGGGGTCTTTTTTTTTTTTTTTTTTTTGCATGTCAGTAAATTGCATGGGGTGGTATGTTTTCCGCAACACAGAATGTCATGATTTGTGTGTATCTTCTGTATATAGCTATAGGCCAAGGGGAAAATGTCCTGAGTAGATTTTGGGTAAAGTAAATTTTAAAGTCCCTGTAAGAGTTTTAGATGCCTTTCTTGTGGACGGGCTGGCTGAAAGTTCATCAATGGGAGAAAACTTACTTGTGAAATTCAAAATAATAATTCCCCATACGCAATTTATTTAAATGTAATGAAGTTTCTTCTTTAAAATTTAAAGAATATGTATTAAATATGAAAACCCAAAATACATTTAGCCATTTTGAATCATTTCCTGTCCTTTGGTTAAGCATTTAAAGGGAAAATAACTTGTCTTGCAAAATAAACAAAACGAAAGTAAAATTACAACATTTTGAACGAATTTAGATCTTAATATAAATGCTAGTCAGAAGATATTTTTCACATTTTACACATGATGTAAGTAATTCTTTATAAAAAATGTAATACATTCACTTAATGTTGCTGTATCTATTATAGGAGCTACAGGAAATGTCATAAGCATAAAAGAAGACACAGATAAGGTGCATCAAAATAAAAGCAGCTACAATAGAGTTTGCATGTTAGATTTAACATCGATTTCAACAAAGTGTTGGTCATATTATGCTATTTTAGACTGATCAGCGTGAACATGTCTATAGGATAGAGTAATATTATATTTTGGGATATATTCTACTGCAGTCATTTCCACAGACAGGTGATTTTCAGTGATATACTAATGAGTTTATTCAACACTCAATTTTACTGGTTAAGAATGATTTATTGACAGAAGCTTTGTTTTAAGTACTACCTGATCAGTAATTAGAAGCAAACAATAAATCTCTTAAATTCACAAATTATTCATCTTTAACATATTGGCCTAATTCTGTAATATATGTTTTATTTCATGTGGTATAGAAATGGCTGAATATAACCAGTCCCATGAATGGCCTGGTGTGTTGGTGCCACCTCCAGGACAGGCAAATGAAGAACTTCCAAATGGCATTACCGAATTGATGATGGCTGCTTACAAGGGTGATGCTAGCATGGTTTTGGAACTTGTTTCTACTACACCTGACCTCGTAAATGCGCAAAATTATCAAAATGGTACAGCGTTGGACTATGCAGTTGCTGGGAAACAGACCAAGGTCATTGATATTCTGCTTGGCTTTGGTGCAGATCTCGATGCTCTGGACACTGAAGGAAATAATCTGTTACACAAGAGTGTGTTGACAAAAGATTTAGAAAGAGTGAAATTTTGTGTGGAGCTGGGAGCAAATCTTGACTGTCCAAATAAATCTGGTGACACTGCATTGCTTATAGCAACCCAAAATAACTTGACAGACATATCGTTGTATCTTATTACCATGGAGTGTGATATAAATATTGTTAACACAACAGGAATCAATGCAAGAGAATATGCATTTTCTCACAATAACTCTGAGACACAAAGTCAGATAGAAAGAAAATATCATGAGACAAAGAACATGAATGTCCATGCAGGCATGTTACTGGCAAACGAATGTTGCAGTGGGAATATTGGGGGAGTTAGACAACTACTCAGAACCTATGGCAACTCTGCACTTGAATTTGGAAATGTCCGACTTCTGCAACAGGTTTGTCAAAATGGTGACAGAGATATTGCTTCCTTGCTCATCTCCCATGGTGCTAGTCTACATGCCACATCCAAGTTTGGATATGCAGCAATAACCTGCGCTGCAATAGCAGGTCATGTTGATATTGTGAAATTGTTGTTATCAAAGGGGGCACGAATACACCACAGAAATGCTTATGGACGCACACCATTGCACAACTGCACCATTGAAGGTCATTTCTCTGTGGTCAAGACTCTTGTGGAGAATGGCATAATGTTGAATGTAAAAACGTTTGATGGTGAAACAGCATTGGCAATAGCTGTTTACAGAGGCCACTCTAACATAGTTCAGTACTTATTACAGCAAGGGGCCTGTGTTGATGTTAGAGATGATAATCTTGAAACTCCATTGATATCAGCAGCAAAGAGTGGCAATACAGAATGTGCACGATACTTGCTCAACCACAATGCAAATGTAAATCTGGTTGATAGTCAAGGTGCAAGCGCTGTGATGATTGCAGCTGCCACAAACAACCAAGATCTAGTAGAAGCATTACTCGAGCACAATGCAGATGTCAGTCATGTGAATGGAGTAGGTGATAATGTCATGTCCATTACAATTAGGTACCATTCCACAAATGTAGCAAGAGTTTTATCAGAACATGTCAGACGAACATACCCAATTGAACAAACTAGTGAACATGGTGTCTTTGGACAGCAGTACAGTGAATGTACCCCAAAGGAAAAATTATTCATAATCTGTGAAAAAGGTTCACAGTCAGTCTCTGATTTGCAACATTTGCAAGAACAAGGAGCAGACATGAATTCTAAAGACAAATATGATAGAACTCCTCTCATGGTCTCAATCATGTATTCTCGCCAACATCTTGTGCAGTGGTTTGTAGAAAATGGTGCAAACCTCGATATCACTGATTCAGTTGGCAGAACAGCTTTAATGTATGCAGTTGAGAAGGGAGATATAGTGTCAGTACAAATTTTGGTGAACTCAAATGCAGACACTTGTTTAAAAGATAATTTGTGCAGAGATGTATTCAAAATTGCAGAAGACACCAATAGATATCATATTCTGAATTTATTGGAGTTTTATAAAAGTGCTGAACGAAGGTTATTTTATGCTGTAAAGCATTTGCAAGTTCACAAGTGCCTAGAGTTGATAGAAAAAGGTGTAGATATCAATTATCTTGATGAGTATGGCAATAAAGCTTTGGATTATTGTCTCCATCACCCTGCCTCTCATGAAGCTACAGAAATAGCAACTCTGCTGTGTAAAAATGGTATAATCCTTCAGGAAAAAAGGCAAGAATGGCCAAACACCAATAGAAGAGTGCTTACACCTGCGTAATACACAAATTGCAAAGGTCCTGCTGGAAAATGGTGCAAATATTGATTGCCTGCAGCCTGGGGCATTGATTGATGCATGCCTCATTAAAGACAATTCTTTCCTTGAACTCTTTATAAACCATGCACACAAACAAAATTGTGTGTTGTCTTTTGTTGAAAGTGCTTTGCAATTCCTGATATCCAATCAATCAGATGATATATTTGATCTACTATGTCAGTTTCCCTGTGAGACTTGTCATCTTTGGACTAACCAAAAGTTTTGGGGAGAATGCAGACAAGCTATCGTTTCTGAAACCACAAGAGGTGAACTGACTTCATTACCAATTGTACCCATGCAGGAGTATGTTAGCAAGCATAAATTACTTAATGAAACTGGTGCAATCTGTATGAGACTTATATTTCAGAGCTTTTTCAGGGTGCATGATGCAAGTTCTTCACAAGACATTGTTGAAGAATTGGTCCAATTGGCACTTGGCAAAGGTCACTATGAAATAGTTATTTCACTATGTAATTCAAGTGTGATTGTTTTAGGTTAGCAATCAGTTTAACATGTTGCTTGCTATGTTTTCTGCTAGATTATATCAGAATCATAAAGAAATTCTTTCAGCATGTTGGCATATAGTTTTTGTATTGACGAAGTCGTTATGATGATATTTTAAGGTGTGAATATCACCAGAATATCACAACATAACAGGTAGTTTGTGTGACATTTTAGTAAAATACTCACAGACCAATTGTGGCCCCATTAACCTACAAATAACGTGTATAGACTTTAATAATGTTTATGTACAACATATGAAATTTGAAAGAGTTAACATAAAATAGTGTGTCACAGAAATAGGTCACTACCTTATATAAATGAAGAATGATTTTGTCCGTAACATTGCTAAATTTATTTATTATTATTTGTGGGACTCCACAGCACACATAACACAAAATGGTGAATTCTTACTTCAGTTTAGAAATGCACATGCCCATTTAAAGAGAGGCGCAAGAAAAAGTTACTAGTGAAATTTTGTACTAAATGTCAAAATGCGTGAAAATCCTGCCAAAAGTGCCAGGTACAGCAAATAAGGGTCAATAGTACTATAAAAAATGTGGCCAAATAACTTATTCAAAGAATATAATTTCCGTGGCAGTGACCAAGTAACCATTTTTGACCCCAGTTTCACCCGGTACATTTGAAGGCTCTAGAAACAATAACGAAAATGGAAAAAAGTCAAAACCTTAGAATCAATGATTTTATGGCCCCAGTTTGATCCATAAGTGGGGGTGGCAGGGGATGTTTCTACCAGCTTTCTTTACTGTCTATATATGGTTTCCTACTACTCTCGGTATACATTTGAAAGCTACAAAAGTAATAATGAAATAGGTTCAAGCTGAAAATACAAAATCTCCAATATTATGAGTTAAGTTTGACTCACAAGCTGGGCCAGGTGTAAATCTTGTTGACGGGAAAAAATTTAAAAACTTAACATCAATTTAATTCTTTTATACATGGGAGTTAAGAGTCACTCTAAAATAGGGCACACCTTGAAACAGCTACAATATTTCGAATTTGAATTGAATCTATGAAGGAATTTTGGGGGGTTTACTGTCAGGAAACCAAAAACTTTAATTCAATATAATGATGTTACCACTTGCGGTATAAGGTCACCCTAAAAGGTAGCATACCTTAAGGACCAATTATATCTACCTGCCAAATTTGAATTTTATCAATCAATCAATCAATCCATTTTTGAGATATTGTTGAGAAACAAAGTGTGATGATGACAACAGGCGCAGCCAACAAAAAAGGACAAAGCGATCCCTATCTGCTTCCCAACATTGATGGTGGCTACACACAGAGAGAAGCATGCGGTCAACTTTTGGCCCTTTTTGATATCCCCACATAAGATATGGAAAAAAGGTAAGGGATCAGTTCCATGGGTATTGCACCATGATTGTGAACTGTGCGCTTGTTTATCTCTGGAGCAGCTTGAGAGACTCTCTTTTCATGCTTACTAAATAAGAAAATAAAAACATTCATCTGATAATGAAAGCTATGCAGGATAAATGCCAAACATGTTTTAGAAGCCCTCTTTACTAATGGCAGCAGACCTTCTGAAAATCAAATACTTACCCCATTACACCCCTTTCTCTGGCCACTGAGTCCAAGTCTTTTTATTTCATTTATCTTGATACACGATCTTCTTGTTTGGTCACATTGGCCAGGATTTCTAATGAGCAGGCAAAGTCTGCTTAGGCTACTGCTTCCACTTCTGTGACTATGAAGTTACCTTGGGGGAGAATTTATGATACACCAACTTAACCAGTTAATCAGGAACTGGTCTACCAGTCCACCAGTAGACAACCCTGCTAGTCCTCCTCTGGATAATTCTCCAAAAGAAGGAAAGGTTGGTGGCCTTGAGCCCAATCTACCGATCAGAAGTGAAGTCATTTTTGTCTAAAGATCAGTTGTATAGAGAGAAATTTGTTGCGTGTATTCATCATGGGATGAGATTTGATCCATGACATTGAATCTACTGGATATGCCAGTAGATACAACAGAAATCAATGGACGAACCTTACAGTGGTTAGCAGCTACCAAAACATCAATTCATCAAAATTAGGCTGATTTTCATTCTGACCAATTTTTGCACCCCTCCATTTTTCTTGCACCTCTAGTCGTTACACCGCCTGCTGGAGTAATACTGCCTCCAGAGTGAACAGTGCAAGGGTAGCCAAGGGTAGCCAAGATGTCTGGCACAGGAAGGGTTCCCTCTCTTTGTAGACTCCTAACCCAAAAGAGAGAGAGAGTCAGAAATGGGAGAAAGTCTCATCCCCAGCCTAGCCGCAGGCTTTAATAGGCATCACAAAGTTGCAAGAAAAAAAGTCAGAACAATTTGAGTGTTTTACGTTAGGGATATATATAAGGGCAAAATATCTAGGCAACCCACAAAGGTTTACTTCGACTTTTACGACCTTACTTCATTTAACCAGAACATTCTATTTGCCTTGTCAAGGCAAGAAACCCTGGTTGTCCAGATGGCGAATTTTGCCTCAGGCAGAGACACATATCTGGATCATCTTGAGACAGGCGTTATATTAAACAGTTCAACTGCCCTTGGGAATGTTTCACTTTACTTGGCAACCCTCTCTGGTTCTGAGGGATTCGACAATAGGAAAGGTCACACACCAATGAAAGTTGGCATCAGACGCAGACTCAAGAGTCCAGTAGAGATCTCATTGTGACACACCATCAGTGTGAGATCTGTAGGCAATAGGATTTCAAACGGGTCCTCAAGAAGAAGTGATAGAGTTTCTTTGTGCAGTTATCAATGACAGCTATGGTTACAGCTATGGTTATCATGCATACTCTGTGGACACGTATGGGAGAGTGACTTCTCTTCAGAATGTGAAAACGTTTTCAAAATGCTCAGCAAGCAAAACTATAGACCTGTTTGATCAAATTGTTGTAAGCTCACAAGATGCTGTACCCCATGTACAAGCTGCAAAAGAATGGCCAAAACCTCAATCAAAGGGAGAACAAAAGAAAGCTTGCAAAAAGGGATTCCATTTATAGATCTGTCTAAATGTGTAAATTCTGTGCATAAATGCCAAATCCAAAGCACTGGGCAAATTCACTTGTGGGAGTTCAGTTATAAAAGTTTTGGCATGTCTAGGTAGCCCAGGGGTATCGTAATCTTAATATACTTATAGACAGCTTCCTTTTGAAGCTAGTTACAAAACTCCTCTATGTGGAAATTCATAAATGCAAGTGAAGAAACCTTTTTAAGGGCGAATTCCTACAAGTGTACTTCATTATTTACAAATAAATGTTTACATGTGTTAATCAAAACTCGTATCCTACAAGTTAGCCACTGCAGGTGGTAACCCACATGTTTGGAGGGAGATGCTCTAGGACTGACATCTGTTTAAGCCTAATGTCACTGTTCAATTACGATTTTAGTTACCTCGGGTTATTCTTGTAGGTGAGCAAAGACTATCTTGTAATGTTCAGTACATTGCATTTTGTTGGAATGTCATTTTTTTGGATGTCAGTACATTGCATGGAGTGATATATTTGCAATGAGGGGTGATTTGTATGTCACTAAAACATGAAGTGAAAACACATAAATTTTCCAAGGGGAAAAGCTATATTTCTAGGGGGAAATCACTGAATAGGTTTTCAAACAATTATGTGTAAAGCTAAGCCCTGGATTCTGTTATGTAAGTAACTTTTTTGTTATGTGGTGTCATATAACCTTATTGACTGGTTTACATTACGGATTTTCTCCAAACGTCAATCAGAGAAATTGTGAGGAAATACTTTGAAATTGTAGGAATTTTAATTTCTATTCTGCCCTTTTCTTTGATTATGTTACTCATCTGGAAATTTGAAAGAAATATTTTGTAGATGTTTCAGTTGCATTTTCCTTTTTAATTTAAGATTTTTGTTTTGTAATGTAACATTATATCTGACCAATGTAAGCTGCTAGTAATCTTTGAATTAGAGAGTTTGGTTAAAAACCGTAAAATGTTTTTCCAACTGAAAAGCTACAATTCAGTCATGGTCGGACAGCATAAGGGGTTAAGTTTTTTTATGAATGAGGGCATACTTACTGAAAGAAGTTTTCATATTTATTGTTTTATCACTAGATAATATTCTCTTGGGGTGTGTGGGCACCCCGGATATCAGTCCTGCCTCAAGACAGTTTTGGTGTAGTAGTATTGTATCACCCCTTTGGGGTCCCAGTCTAATGCTAATTTGGGGTACCAGTCTAACTTATATAACATCACCTTGGGAATTTGGGGTACCAGTCTAACTTACATAACCTCACCTTGGGGTGACCCCCTGTTGTTGGTCAACTTAGTAAGCAATTGTCTCTGATTGGTTCCCCCTGGTTTACAGTGCATGTCCCCTTTGGTCCTCCCTGTTTTACAACCACCATGACCAGTGCATAGAGTCACTTTGTGATTTGACTTTGAGGGAAGGACATGTTTACATGAGTTTTGATTTTTATTTAAACGTTGATTTTATACTTTTAGTTTTTTATTGAGTGGTTTTTATTTTTAAAAGTGTAAGATAGTGTACATTCAAATGAACGGTCATTTATCCTGTAACAGATTTTATGTAATGCAAGTTATTGTGCTGAACACTGGAATCGTGTTTATTTTGACACTGTGGCACTTTGCTGAGTTGTGACACGTCAATTTTCTGACGCTTGGAGAGATATTCAGTCATCTTGACAGCAACAGGCTTTATGTGCTAGAGCACAAAGGGACAGTCTAACCTATATTTTATTCTTGTGCATTTATGCCAATTGGTCGTATTTTGATGTTAGTCCCGAATTTTTAAGCCTGAGGCTGCCAAGAGAGAGCCTGAGTCTCTTTCTTGTATATTTGCAGTAATTGCGACTTGATAAAAAACATTAAAAATGCCTGATAACAAACAAAAATGCAAAACTTGCAAGAACAGACATTTGCCACCTACTGGGAAGAAATGCCGCTGTATAAACACTGCTGACACTGATACTGAGGAGATTCCAAATGGACTTAGAGATGCTGCTACTGCAAGTGTGTCACTTGCTATGGATCAGGGGGATTCGGGCGGACAGCGGATCCAGGAGGAGATACTAGCCCAGTTGAAGAAGATGTCTAGCAGATTGGACACGGTAGAGCAGAGGATCTCGTCCACAGCACAGGACCCTGTACAGGCTTCCAATTCAAGTTCCGGACCAGGAAAGTTAAGTAGCAATAGTGACTTTTTAGAACATAGTAAAAGTACTCCAAGTAAAAAAAGTAAAAAGTTTGTACCCATGTCAGAAACTAGTGAATCGTCATCTGATTATAGTGACAGTCTTTGTCTTTGCTGAAATCTCAGTCCCTGCAGAAAAAAGTTGACAAGCGAATCAGGGAATTAAATGGTTGTTCACACTTATCAGGTACTGAATGTTCGGGTAGATGCAAGTCAAAAAGGAGGGGGGGTATTGTTGATGTTTCAGTGAAAAATAAAGTCTTGTGGCCACATGAGGCAATTTTGGGTGGGGCTAACAGACAGAGGGTCACTTATGACCAACTGTCTCTCACCCAGTGGGTGCAGGGATTCTGCAAAAATATTTTGTAGGAAAAATGAAGCAAAAGAAAAGATACCATGGTTTCTTACCTCAGTGATCTGATGGAGGATGCCACAGATTTCACTTGGCAGGGGGCGAAGGCAGCTCATGCTAACCTCATGTCTGAATGGAGCGGGGTACCCTTCAGTGGGAAGATACGGATCGAATAGACAGGATCTGAAGGGCCCATGCCCAAAAACATGCTCCAGCTAGCGGAGGGTGGGCAAAGCCATCAGATCCGGGTAAGAAACCATGGTTCTGCAAGAACTTCCAATCTGGAAATTGTACCTACACTCGGGACCATGAGTTCAATGGCAAATTACAAAAACATATCTGTGCTTTTTGTTTAATGGGGAGTAAGCAATTGGATCATGCAGAGAAAGACTGCAGTTTCAAGAAACAAAATGCCAAAAACGACCAAGCAGCTGCCCATCACTAGGAAGGGACAGCTGCAGTAATGGTTTTCCATATAATGCACAAGTAAATAACTGCAAAACTGGTGTAGAATGTGATGCTGTCAAACATTACAGAACTAGGTTCTTCTATAACTCTAGTGTCAGACCAAAGGTCATTGAAGCATCTTTGGCTAGGAAAAGTAGTGATAATGTAACTTATGTCAAAAACGTTGTCAAGATCAGACATTCTGTCACAGGTTCGAACCTCCAAAGATGTCAAAAACAGAATTACAGTGACACAAATGTGTCCAGTGTTGGTAAAAATGGTGCTCAGCACAATTTCAGCCACCCTGTTGCCCAACCTATGGCATCGAGTGTGAATGGTAATGATAGCGTGAGAGATGAGCAAATCTCTGGTGTGGAGCAAGCTCATGTTGAAGCTAACCATTTTGCTGTTTTGGGTCCGTGTTTGAATCTCATTGGGGTCCAGGATAGTGATCCCAATGACCCTTCAGGTCATGGTTTGAATCCTTACAAGCAAAACTGATAATGCTGTGAATAATCAGAGTGCTTCTGTGTCAGATCCGGATCACCGGGCTAGTGTGAATGTAGCATGTGCAAATGACATGAAATTGACAGATCAATACATGCCGTTATATGATGTAAATCATGTAGGTGTAGAAGAAAAGTTTGATCAATAGTATTATGCAGCATAAACAATTTGGTGATCAATTCGATATTGGTGATAATCAATGCCAGATCTTTCAAAAGTGGCGTGAGCAGTCTGATTTTGAGTTTGGGTTTATGCCATTGGGGGAACAGCAAATGCCTCAGACTTTTGAAACCAATGCCATACACACAAACAACTTAATTGAAATCCATGAAATTGTCAAACAAACAAAAAAGCCAAATTTTATGCAAGCACGTATTCCTGTCAAGTCACAGTTAAATGTAGAAGTCTGGGAAGAATTACTCAAAGACTACTGGGATCAGCATCTGTTGCAGTTGCTCAGATTCGGTTTTCCTTTAGACTTTAACAGAAATGGGCAGTTGCACTGTGAGGGGGTAATCATTCCTCAGCCACACAATACCCGAAAGATGTTGACGCTTAGATACAGGAAGAAACCAGCTATGGTGCCATATTGGGGCCTTTTAAAGAAAATCCCATCAAAAATTCACATACGTCCCCCTTTATGACCAGAAATAAACCCAATTCTGACAGGCGTAGGGTTATCATAGATCTGAGCTGGCCCATAGGGGCCTCAGTGAATTCAGACATTGACAAAGACATCTACTTAGGTAGCCCTTTTGCTTTAACTTTCCCTACTGTAGACGTCATAACTGGGGAACTGAAACGTATAGGGAGGGGTGCCCTTCTGTACAAGATAGATGTGAGCAGGGCATTTCGCCACGTGCGTATAGACCCTGGTGACTACGACCTCCTTGGGTTACACTGGCGTGACGCGTACGTAGACACCTGTCTGCCATTTGGGACACGGCACGGGAGTCAAATTTTTCAACATTTGAGTGACCCAGTGTGTCACGTCATGCATCAGAAAGGCTTTGGCGTCATCAATTATACTGATGATTACATTGGGGTGGGTGTTCCTGATGTCGCGCGTGCATCGTTTGTGTCACTATTCAATCTCATAAATGAACTAGGTCTCACCATCAGTGATAGCAAACTAGTCCCCCCAGTACAAAAGTTGTATGCCTGGGAGTCTTGATAGACACAGTAAATGGCACTGTTTCCATCCCACCAGACAAATTGCATCGAATAAACGACACAGTGCGTCAGTGGATGCAAAAAGACACATGTACCAAACGACAACTACAGTCATTGCTGGGTCTCCTACTGTATGTACATAAATGTGTGAAGCCAGCCAGGGCATTTTTGAATCGAATGTTGGCACTTCTTAGGGCAGGCCATGCTAGTCAAAAAATTCATTTGACCCCTGAGTTTAGGTGTGACCTTAGGTGGTTTGCAAAGTTTTTGCCACTGTACAATGAGGTATCCTTGTATGACCACAGACCTATTGACTACACCCTGGAACTTGACGCGTGTCTTACTGGCCTTGGGGGGCAAAGGTACAATTTTGTATACCATCTCCCCATACCCCTAGGCTTCATGAATTGGTCTATAGTTCCGCTGGAAATGGTCAACATATTGCTAGCAGTTAGGTTATTTCAGGTACACTGGGCCAGTAGAAAAGTGCTTATTAAATGCGACAATGAGGCAGTGGTCTCAGTTCTCAGGTCCAGGAAGACCAAAGACCCATATTTAGGGGCCTGTGCCCGAAACATATGGTATATGTGTGCATTGGCTGACATTGATGTACAATACATACATATTAGGGGGCTGGACAACAGGGTGGCTGACTTATTGTCACGTTGGACAGGTAGTGGCAAAGATAGCCTGGAATTGCAAATGTATGTCAAAAATCCTGTGTGGATGCCAGTTAATATGAGTTTTCTGGACATAGATCCGGAGTTATAAAGTTATAATGTGTTATTCTTGTCAGGGGTCATGTGTCATCCTTGCAAGGTTGCTTTGTGTGTGTTCTATGCCCTTGCAGGGGCCTGGAAATTATATTTTAATATACTAACAGTATACTATACTTTGTTGTAGGAAATATGGCCTTGGAAGTTCTGTCACAAAAAGCTGACTCTCGAACACATGCAGCTTAGAGACCCAAGACCAGACAGGCCTACAAGAGAATGTTTGAGGTGTTCCTGGCTTTTTGCATGGGACTGTCTTCAGAAGTAAGGGAGTCAAAGACAACTGATTTTGGTGTTTAATCTTTTGTATGTATCATATAGAAATTAATTTCTAAAATATGCACATGGGGAGATTTGTTTTTGAATGCAACCTGACAATTCCTATTGTTTTAAGTAATTGATATGTGGAATAATAACAACACAAGAATAGTTGCCACTTTAAAAATGATCAATGAATGTTAAATCTTGCACATCCAAAATTACATACTCTCCTTCGTACACTAAATACTGTTAGTCAGGTCACATACAAAAGTTATATAATGAGCTGTAGCTAAACATTAATATATTCTCATAACATGTAAAGGTAAATGTCCACATTAAAACAAATTCATAACAATAATTAAGATGATGAAATATAATTTACGTCAACCTTTACATTGTAAATACATCATAGATCTTTACTTGGCATGCTTTAGTGTTATGTCAGTGTCTTGTGCATCTGTTAAAATTTCGTTTTCTTCTGTTTTTATTCAAGATTTTATTTAAAAGACTAGTGCAAAATAATATCTGACCAAAAGTATCTTTTTTTTATTCTAATGACATGCTAATTAGGACAGGTCACATCATTTGTGCATTGTGATCTAAGTGATTGCTAACAACTCCCAATACAGGTAGCAACAGTTTGTAAAGTCCCTGTGTGGGAGTTGCAACCTCTTCCAGTAGCACAAGCTGACTTAAAAAAAAAGCTTTAACAGGGGACTTGCTTACAAAATACAAATTAATGATTCCAACAATTTGTCTTTTTGGGCTTTTAAGGATACCAACATAAATTTAGCTATTGTGAATCATTTCCTGCTGTTTTGTTACATCTTTAAATGAAATATTACTGGGATTGTAAAATGGACCCAATGTACTTGTCAGTTTATAATTTTCACTCAGTACGCATTAACTGAGAATATATTTTACAGAAACTGTCACATAATCATTTAGTTAAGCTATATATAAAAGATAAGTTTTAGGAAATATCACAAACATAACAGAAGTCACAGATACAAGAGGTGCAACATAAAATAAATATTATAAATCTTTGCATGAAGTCAGAGCAAACTTTGCTTTTAACACACTGTTGGTCGAATGTCATTCTAGACTAAAAAACAACAAATTTAAAACGATGGATATTACATTTTGCGGATATAATCCATCTCAGGCATTTTCAAGAAGATTGGCAGTTTTCAGTGATATACAAATGAATTTGTTCAACACTTAATTTCACTGTTTATTATTTATATAGAGTGAAGCTTAGTTGTAAGGACTACATGGTGAGCAATTAAATGTAAATATTAGCCTGGTTCTGCAAAATCTGCTTCATTCCTAGTGTAACAGATATGGGCGAATATAACCAGTCCTATGAATTACCTGGTGTGTTATTGTCACTTCCTGAAGATGAAGATCTTTCAAATGACATCACCAAATTAATGATGGCTGCCTACAATGGTGATGCTAACGTGATTTTGGAACTTGGTTCTACTACACCTGACCTTGTAACTGTCAAAAATAATCAAAATGGTACAGCCTTGGACTATGCAGTTGCTGGGAAACAGACCAAGGTTATTCATATTCTGCTTGGCTTTGGTGCAGATCTGGATGCTTTGGACACAGAAGGAAACAATCTGTTACATAAAAGTGTTTTGACAAAAGATTTACAAAGAGTGAAATTTTGTGTGGAGCTGGGAGCAAATCTTGACTGTCAAAATAAATCTGGTGACACTGTATTAATTATAGGTGGCCAAAATAACCTGACAAACATATCATTGTATCTTATTACCATGGAGTGTGATATAAATATTGTTAACACGGCAGGGATCAATGCAAGAGAATATGCATTTTCTCACAATAACTCTGAGACACAAAGTCAGATAGAAAGGAAATATCATGAAACAAAGAACATGTATGTCCATGGAGGCATATTACTGGGAGATGAATGTAACAGGAGGAATATTGGGGGAGTTATACAAATACTCAGAACCTATGGGAACTCTGCACTTGAATTTGGAAATGTTCGACCTCTGCAACTGGTTTGTCAAAATGGTGATAAAGATATTGCTTCCTTCCTAGTCTCCCATGGTGCCAGTCTACATGCCACATCAATGATTGGATACACCCCACTAACCTGTGCTGCAATAGCAGGTCATGTTGATATTGTGAAATTGCTGTTATCAAAGGTGTCACATATACACCACAGAAATGCTTATGGATGCACACCATTGCACTGGTGCACAATTGAAGGTCATTTCTCTGTGGTCAAGACTCTTGTGGAGAATGACATAATGTTGGATGTAAAAACATTTGATGGTCAAACAGCATTGGCAATAGCTGTTTACAGAGGCCACTCAACATAGTTCAGTATCTGTTAGAGCAAGGGGCCTGTGTTGATGTCAGAGATAATCATCTTGATACCCCATTGATATCAGCAGCAAAGAGCGGCAATACGGAATGTGCACAATACTTGCTCAACCACAATGCAAATGTAAATTTGGTTGACAGCCAATGTGCAAGCCCTCTGATGATTGCAGCTGCCACAAACAACCAAGATCTAGTACAAGTATTACTTGAGCACAATGCAGATGTCAATCCTGCTAATGGAGTAGGTAATGCTGTATTGACCATGACAATTTTGTCACATTCCACAGAAATAGTCCCAATATCAGAGCATGTCAGATGAACCTACAGAATGGAATGAGCTAGAAGTGCAGATTGTATCTTTGGACAACAGTACAAAAAATGTACCCCACAGGAAAAATTATTCATAATCTGTGAAAAAGGATCACAGTCAGCCAATGATTTGAAACATTTGCAAGATCAAGGAGCAGACATCAATTCTAAAGATGAATATGATAGAACTACTCTCATGGTCTCAATCATGAATTCTCACCAATATATTGTACAGTGGTTTGTAGAAAATGGTGCACACCTCGATATCACTGATTCAGCTGGCAGAACAGCTTTAATGTATGCAGTTGAGAAGGGAGATATTGTGTCAGTACAAATATTGGTCAACTCAAAGGCAAACACTGATTTACAAGATTATCTTTGCAGAGATGTCTTTAAAATTGCAGAAGAGACAGATAGATATCATAGTCTGAATTTATTGGAGTATTACAAAAGTGCTGAACAAAGGTTATTTCATGCTGTAAAGCCTTTACAAGTTGACAAGTGCAAAGAATTGATAAAGAAAGGCGTAGACATCAATCATCTTGATGAGTATGACAATAGAGCTTTGGATTATTGTCTCCATCACCCTGCCTCTCATGAAGCTACAGAAATAGCATCTTTGTTGTGTAAAAATGGCATCAGCTGGCAGAAAAAAGGCACAAATGGCCAAACACCAATTGAAGTGTGTTTACACCTGCTCAATACACAAATTGCAAAAGTCTTATTGGAGCATGGTGCATGCATCAATTACCTACAGCCAGGGGCATTAATTGAAGCATGCCTAAGCAAAGACAAATCTTTTCTTGAACTCTTTATAAACCACGCACACAAGCAGAATTGTGTGTTGCCTTTTGTTGAAAGGGCTTTGCAATTTTTGATATCCAATCAATCAGATGATATATTTGATCTGCTGTGTCAGTTTCCCTGTGAGACTTGTCATCTTTGGACTAACCAAAAGTTTTGGAGAGAATGCAGACAGGCTAGCATTTCTGATACCATGCGAGATGAACTGACTTCATTACCAATTACACCCAAGCAGGAGTATGTTAGCAAGTGTGAGTTACTTAATGAAACTGGTGGAATGTTTATGAGACTTGTATTTGACAGGTTTTTCAGGGTGCATGATGCAAGCTCCACACCAGACATTGTTGAAGCATTGGTCCGATTGGCACTAGACCAAGGTCACTATGAAATAGTTATATCACTATGTGATTCAAGAGTGATTATTATAGGTTAGCAATCAGTTTAAAGTGTTGCTTGTTATGTTTTCTGTTAAATTATATCAGAATAATACAGAACTTCTATCAGCATGTTAGCATATAATTTTTGCATTTAATAAGTCTTTCTGGTGATATTATAATGTGTGAATATCACCAGCACATCACAACATGATCAATAGTGTATGTGACATAATTAGTGAAATAGTCACCGGCCAATTATGGCCCAATCACATGAAGAGAGATGTGTACAGATTTCAATGAAGCTTATATACACTATATGAAATTGGATAGAAATATCAAAAAATAGTGTTTCACAAAAATAAATAACTAAAAGATATAAGTGGAGAAAGGTTTTATGTATTTATTTATTTATTTGGGTTTTAACGTCACTTTCAACACATTGTATATGGGCAGAGGAAACCAGTACATACAGTTGCTCAAGGTTCTGTACTCTAAACTCCCGACCAACGTCAAGCAACTACCGCATTTCCCACTTGAGGGAATCGGGCTGGGAATTGAACTCCAATGTCAGAGGTAGCAAGCTAGCGTGTTACCACTCTGCCACAGTGGCCCCTTTTGTCTTGTAACATTGCTAAAATTTCCAACATTTAATATTATATTGTAGACTCCCTAGCACACATTACACAAAATGGTGAAATTCTTACTTTAGCCTGCTAAGCACATGCTATTAAAAGAGAGACACAAGAAAAACTTACATGTGGAATTTTGTATTGAATGTGAAAATGGGTGAAAATCTTGCGAAAAGTGCCAAGTACTGCAGATAGAGATCTAAATGTTCATAAAAGAAAGAGTCGCAAAAAGTGGTCAAATAATTTTTTCCAAGAAAAATTTTGAAATTCCGATAGTTTCGTAACCAAGTTCTAAATTTGACTCCAGTTTCACCCCTAGGAAAAGGGTGTATTAGTCTGGCCAACTTTTTAGACTCCCTGCATAAGATTTCCTGATACCTCCCAATAAATAAGTAAACTGTGTGCTAGTTTATCTCTGGAGTGGCTTGATAGACTCTCTTTTTATGTTTACAAAATAAGAAAATAAAAATGTTAATCTAATAATGGAAGCTATACAGGATAAATGCCAAACATGTTTTAGAAGCCCTCCTTACTACTGACAAAGTCCTTGGTGGCCTAGTGATTAGCATGTTTGACATCCAATCATAGGCTGTCCTCAACTGGAAGTAAAACCCCAAATTTCACTTTACCCTTACTACTGGCAACAGACGATCTGAAAACTCAATGTTCACCAATGTTCACCAGGATTCCTGATGAGCCGACCCAGTCTGCTAATGCTACTACTTCTATTTCTGTGGCAATGACGTTATGACACATCAAATAAACCAGATGATCAGGGAACTTGTCTTCTCCACCAGTTCACCAGGTAACAACCCTGTGAGTCCTCTGTATAATTCTCCAAAAGAAGTAGAGGTTGCTTGCTCTGAGCCACTCTCTCTAAAGTCACTCTCTCTAAAGATCAGTTATACAGAGAGAATTTTGTTGTGTGTATTCCCTTATGGGATAGAATTTGATCCCTGGCATTAGTTCCACTGGATGTGCCAGTAGAAACAAGAGAAATCAATGGACGAACCTCACAGTGGTTGGGAATGTAAATCGTATTCACAAACAATTCTTAGCTAAGAATAATTCTAAGAATAGAAGTAAAAAGAAATACATGCAATTCTTAGAATTTTTCTTGGACTAAGTGTAATTCTAAGAAAAATTCTAAGAATCCTTGAGAATACAGATCTTGAGCTGTCCTATACAAAAATTGGGATTGACAAATAATGTTTAGAAACTGCTTGTAATGTGCCTGTCTGTATGTTCCCATATTTAGTTAAATTACACCTTTTCTTTTGTTAAAAGTGTCCCATATCTTTCACTATTGGCCACTTTGTGATTTTAACCATATATAGAAGTCTTTGTAGCACATGACCAAAGAAACCCTTTTAAATTTATTTCAACTAAAATGATAATAAAAACCGAAAAAATACACACCAGGAATATGGAAATGAAAAGAAATGATATTAAACAACATCTTAAAAATGATAAATTAAGGAAGAGGTGTAATTTAAATAGGTTAATAGCCTCGTAAGTGTCCAATATGGGAAAATAATGAACTGTTGACTTGGTCCCTTTGGGACCTCGTAAACAGTCCATTATTTTCCAATATTGGACACTTACTTGGCTATTAACCTATACATCACATGCGTTGTGTAGATGATAATAAATGTGACTGTGCTGTGTATGTTTCTTCTTCGCATCAGAATCTCAACCCAGCATTATAACCCACTGAACACTTAATCTAGAAATGACACAGACGTTGCAGGCAAAAACAAAAATAAAACAAAAACTGGTGACATGAATAGAAGGGAATTTAGAGACTTTTTTCTACATGTTGTTACATAAACTTGAAGTACATATTGTCCATTGTGTGAAGTGATATAATTGAATTCTGTTGGAATTTCATTTTTCTATTGTATGGAGTGGTATGTTTACAATGAGGAATGATTTGTATGTCATTGAAATATAAAATGAAAACACGTAAATTTTCCAAGGGGAAAAGCTTAAGTCCAAGGGGAAAATTGCTGAATACGTTTTCAAACAATTATGTATAAGCTAAGCCCTACATTCTATTATGTAAATAACATAACTTTTTTGCTATGTGGTATGACATAACCAGATCTTATGAATAACATATGGATTTTCTCCCAACACCAATTAGAGAAATTGTGAGGAAAATACTTTGAAATTGTGGGTATTATTTAAATTTCTACTTTACCCTTTTCTTTCAGTATGTTAGTCAGCAAGAAATTTAGAAGAAAATATTGGGTGTTTAAGTTACATTTTCCATTTTAATTTAATATTTTTGTTTGGCAATGTTACATTATATATTAGACCACTATTAGCTGCTAGTACTCTTTCAATTAGAAAGTTTGGTGAAATGTTTTTTAACTGAAAATTACAAATCATTTATGGACGGACAGCACCTAGTTCCAGATTATACAGCCCACATAAAATGTATGGGACACAATAATTCTAATGTAAGATTCTTTGCTTACAAAATGTTAAATATTTTAAACATATTTGATGGCCCTTCGAAAGAGAAATTGCTAATTATTTAGAGTGACTTTTCAGTTAGTTCGCAAATAAATGTCTGAGCATAAAAAAACTAAATGAAATAAAAATATGTTTAGTGTTAATACAGAATGACAAAATCACTTCTCTATAGTTTCCTTTTAAGTGAGAGGCCAACCTATTGTTGTCCATTTGTATTCACTAGGCTTGTGCCTAACTGAAATTATCTCTATTGTTGTGAAGTCACTACAGCCCTTTGATTGAAATCTTGCAAGTAGCCCTAAAGCTATGTACAAAGCTTTAAGCTAACTGTGGCTTCTCACCTGGGGTTGTATACACTAATGGGTAATACCCAGGTTTTTGTTAAATGGTTGGTGATTAGTTGGTTTAGATAGTCTATGCATTGTCCCTTTTAGGTTCCATGACAAACTTGGCTGTGGCTTCTCAAGTAGAAATTTTGACCTAACCTAATTTTGAACTTGTAGTTCAATTTGCATGCCACAGTATTTTATTCACAGTGGTATTTCATAATTTTCTATATAATCTTGTGTCCATTTTCATGTTGTTTTGCCCCCAACTTATGAGTCAGCAAAAGTTGGGGTGGATATGCTTGTGCAAAGAGATAGGAATTGAGCTTCCTTCTGAATGGGTGGAGAGAAGTGGCCAAACGTACATCAATCAAATCATTCCAAATCTTTGGAGCATCATAAGCAAAACTAAGGCCAAAATGCCTAGAAGACGTGTATATTGAAGTGGCAAAGTGGGGGACCTCAAGGAACACACCATCAGATTGGCTATTGTGTGTGTGTTATAAACACTTTGTCTGGGTTTAAGAAAAGGAGCAAAATATTTTGCATAACTACAATGTAGGAACTTGTACACCAGTAATATAAGGCAGTCTTGAATATGGAACGGTGTTGAATAGGCAACCAATGGATAATCTTCCTAACAGGAGTGATATGTGAGTACTTGGTGGTGTTCTAGCCAGACTATTTTGAACACATTGCAGGTTACGAAGATCAAGAACTTAGAGACTCCTATGATGTGTAGCAGCATGATGTGTCAGGTAACCTCTGAGATGCTTTAGATCCCTGATTTGAGCAAAAGATTTAAATAAATTACCAGTTGATTAATCCACCCATGGCTTATTCACATAATAACTTGGCTAATATCTGTCCATTCATCTTAAAATAAAGCTTGTGCATTCTATATAACAATGTGATATTAAAGTTTATTTTTAAAATCATTCTTGAATTTAAATTGGGGATCCTAAGTTGGGTTCCAACATTATCACCAGAATGCAGCCAATAAATATGCTAGTATATATACCATCAGTATATATAATAGCATTATGTGTTTGGCATATAAACACACATGTAACGATGTGGTCCATGAAAAAAAATTAAATAAAGTGATTATTGTGTGAATAAAATGATTAGTATTTTCCAAACTTAACTGCAACCTGATCACTAAATAATTTGTTGTGGATCCCCATTGATTTGCTCTGCATGGCCCAATAGGGGGTGTAACTTTTGGTGGGGGTGTAAAATATGGCCATATTTTACACCTTCTTAATTCCCCATTGTTTAGAGTGTAAAATATGGCGTTACACCGGGGGTTTAATATTTAATGAACGTGTATATACTTTCTAAAAGAAGTATTCATATTTATTGTTTTACCACTACATCATATTATTCAGAAATAAGGGTGTCAAGGCATCTGATTTTGGTATTCAATCTTTTGTATGTATCATATAGAAATTAATTTGTAAAATATACACATACACATTGGAACATTTGTTTTTGAATGCAAACTAACAATTAATATTGTTTCAAGTAACTGATATGTGGAATAATAATAACAATAATAATACAACAACAACTACTACTAATAATAATATTATCATTTTAATAAAAAATAATAACACAAGAACAGTTGGCACTTTAATTCATCAACATCAAAGGTTAAACCTTGCACATCCAAAATTACATACTCTCCTTCATACACTAATACTGTTACTCAAATCACACACATACAAAAAATATATCAATGACGTGCGGTTTAACATTAATAAATATTCATAACATGTAAAGATAAATGTACAGATTGACAAATTTCTTAAGAATAATTAAACGATGGTGAAAAAATAGAAAACATCATGACCTAATCAACTAAAAAACAGGTTATTACTAAAATTATTAAATATAATATACATGAATATTTACATTGTAAATATATCGTATATCTTTACCTGGCCTGCTTTAGTGTTATGTCACACTTTTGTTTTTTCTGTTTTCATTCAAGATTTTATTTAAACTACTGGTGTATAATAACATATTATCAAAATATGTTTTCTATTCTAGTGAAATGCTAATTAGGCCAGGTTAAATCATTTGTGCATTGTGAACCATTGTGATGTCACTTACTCCCACCTAATACACGTACTGTGAGGTGCAGCAATTTGTAAGGTCCCAGTGTAAGGGTTGCAACCTCTTCCAGCAGCACAAGCTGACTTTTTTTTAAAAAAAGCTTTAACAGAGGTCTTGCTTGAAAAACACAAGTTAATTATTCCCACAATTTGTATTTTGAGCTTTTAAGAATACCTGTTTAAAATGAAAGACCCAACATAAATTTAGCTATGGTGAATCATTTCCTGTTGTTTTGTTACGTCTATAAAGAAATATTACTGGGCTTGTAAAATGGACAAAGTGAAAGTAAAATTGCAACAGTTTTAGATCTGACTACCCAATGTACTTGTCAGTTTATAATTTTCACTCATTAAGCATTAACTGAGAAGATATTTTTCAGAAAGTGTTACATAATCGTTTAGTTGAGCTGTATCTAAAAGAAAAGTTTTAGGAAATATCACAAACATAACAGAAGGCACATATACAAGAGGTGCAACATAAAGTAAATATTACAAATCTTTTGCATGAAGTCAGAGCAAACATTGTTTTTAACACACTGTTGGTCAAATGTCCTTTTGGGGATATAATCCATCTCAGGCATTTTCCAGAAGATAAGCAGTTTTCAGTGATATACAAGTGAATTTGTTCAACACTTAATTTCACTGTTTATGATTTATATAGAGTGAAGCTTAGTTGTAAGGACTACATGGTGAGCAATTTAATGTAAATACTAAACTTATTAAATAACTAATTAATAGCCTTTGAAATATTTGCCTGGTTCTGTGAAATCTGTTTCATCCATAGTGAAATAGATATGGGCGAATATAACCAGTCCTATGAATTACCTGGTGTGTTATTGCCACTTCCTGAAGATGAAGATCTTTCAAATGACATCACCAAATTAATGATGGCTGCCTACAATGGTGATGCTAGCATGGTTTTGGAACTTGTTTCTACTACACCTGACCTTGTAACTGTGAAAAATAATCAAAATGGTACAGCCTTGGACTATGCAATTGCTGGGAAACAGACCAAGGTTATTGATATTCTGATTGGCTTTGGTGCAGATCTGGATGCTTTGGACACAGAAGGAAACAATCTGTTACATAAAAGTGTTTTGACAAAAGATTTACAAAGAGTGAAATTTTGTGTGGAGCTGGGAGCAAATCTTGACTGTCAAAATAAATCTGGTGACACTGCATTAATTATGGCTGCCCAAAATAACTTGACAGACATATCATTATATCTTATTACCATGGAGTGTGATATAAATATTGTTAACATGGCAGGATCAATGCAAGAGAATATGCATTTTCTCACAATAATTCTGAGACAGAAAGTCAGATAGAAAGGAAATATCATGAAACAAAGAACATAAATGTCCATGGAGGCATGTTACTGGGAAATGAATGTTGCAGAAGGAATATTGGTGGAGTTAGACAAATACTCAGAACCTATGGGAACTCTGCACTTGAATTTGGAAATGTTCGACCTCTGCAACTGGTTTGTCAAAATGGTGATAAAGATATTGCTTCCTTGCTAGTCTCCCGTGGTGCCAGTCTACATGCCACTTCAAAGATTGGATACACCCCACTAACCTGTGCTGCAATAGCAGGTCATGTTGATATTGTAAAATTGCTGTTATCAAAGGGGGCACGAATACACCACAGAAATGTTTATGGACGCACACCATTGCACTGTTGCACAATTGAAGGTCATTTCTCTATGGTCAAGACTCTTGTGGATAATGGAATAATGTTGAATGTGAAAACAGTTGATGGTCAAACCGCATTGGCAATAGCTGTTTACAGTGGCTACTCCGAAATAGTTCAGTACTTGTTAGACAAAGGGGCCTGTGTTGATGCTAGAGATGATAACCATGATACCCCACTGATTTCAGCAGCAAAGAGTGGCAATACAGAATGTGCGCGATACTTGCTCAATCACAATGCAAATGTAAATCTGGTAGATAGTCAAGGTGCAAGCCCTCTGATGATTGCAGCTGCCACAAACAACCAAGATCTAGTACAAGCATTACTCGAGCACAATGCAGATGTCAGTCATGTAAATGGAGTAGGTGATAATGTCATGACCATGACAATTAGGTCACTTTCCACAAATGTAGGAAGATTTTTATCAGAAGATGTCAGACGAACATACCCAATTGAACAAACTAGTGAACAAGGTGTCTTTGGACAGCAGTACAGTGAATGTACCCCACAGGAAAAATTATTCATAATCTGTGAAAAAGGTTCACAGTCAATGACTGATGTGCAGCATTTGCAAGATCAAGGGGCAAACATCAATTCTAAAGACAAGTATGACAGAACTCCTCTCATGGTCTCAATCATGTATTCTCACCAACATCTTGTGCATTGGTTTCTAGAAAATGGTGCAAACCTCGATGTCACTGACTCAGCTGGCAGAACAGCTTTAATGTATGCTGTTGAGAAGGGAGATATAGTGTCAGTACAAATATTGGCCAACTCAAATGCAGACACTGATTTAAAAGATAATCTGTGTAGAGATGTCTTCAAAATTGCAAAAGAGACAGACAGACATCATATTCTGAATTTATTGGAGTATTATAAAAGTGCTGAACGAAGGTTATTTCATGCTGTAAAGCATTTACAAGTTGACAAATGCAAAGAATTGATAAAGAAAGGTGTAGATGTTAATTACTTTGATAAGTATGGCAATAGTGCTTTGCAGTATTGTCTCCATCATCCTGCCTCCCACAAAGCTGTAGAAATAGCAAATCTGCTGTGCCAAAATGGTATCAACCTAGAGAAAACAGATCAGAAAGGTCAAACACCAATAGAAGAGTGTTTACACCTGCTTAATACACAAATTGCAAAGATTCTACTGGAGAATGGTGCAAACATTGATTACCTGCAGCCTGGGGCATTAATTGATGCATGCCTAACCAAAGACAATTCTTTTCTTCAACTTTTTACGAACCACGCACATGAGCAAAATTGTGTATTGCCTTTTGTTGAAAGAGCTTTGCAATTTTTGATATCCAATGAGTCTGATGATGTCTTTGATTTGCTGTCTCAGTCGCCTTGTGACACCTGTAAGCTTTGGACGAACCAAACATTTTGGAGACAATGCAGACAAGCTATCATTTCTGATACCATGGGAGGTGAAATGACTGCTTCACCAAAAATACCGAAGCACAAGTATATTAGAAAAAGGAAATTACTCAATAAAGCTGCCGCAATGTGCATGAGACATATATTTGAGAGCTTCGTCAGGGTGCATGATGCAACCTCCATGCAAAACATTGTTGAAGAACTGGTCTATTTGGCACTGGATCAAGGTCACTATGAAATAGTTATTTCTCTCTCTGATCTAAGTGTGATTATTTCACGTTAGCCTTAAGTAAAAGGATCAGTGAGCACAATATGATAAGTAATACAGAACCTCTATTATCATTCATTTTTTTCTATTTACCAAGCTGTTATGATGATGGTATTAGCTCTGAATGTCACCAGAACAACATCCGAATCAGAGAACATAATAAGTAAAGAGCATAACATGATGAGTAGGAAGCAGGACATAATAAGTAATGAGCATGATATAATAAGTAATGAGCTTGAACTAATAAGCATTGAGAAGCAGATCATGTGGTGCTCTAACATTATTTGGTTTTGTCAAGATCATCTAGGGCTCTCCTTGTTCTCACAAAATCATCTGGGGCCCAGAAGACATTTTTGTTTATTTGGGGTTTTATGTTGGTTTCAACACTATATAGGTCACACCATGACGGGTAGTTCGAAGGGCAGAGGAAACCAGTAGATACAGTTGGTCAAGGCCCTGTACTGTAAACTGCCGACCAATGGCCAGCAACTACCAGCTTTCCCACTTGAGGTAGGCCAGGAACCGAACCTCGACCTTAGAGGTGGGGGGATGAGAGTGTTACCACTCTGCCACTGTGGCCCCTGACTTTTTTGTGATTATTAGATATGCAGCTCACAGGAAAATAAGTGGTGGTCGCAAGATCTTTAGTGGTGATCACAAACTGATACGTAATGTGCACGAGAAAAAGAGTCATGATCACAAAAAAGTAAATCATGCTCACATGGTCACATCTTGGTGTAAAATGAAACTGAAATAAGAATATCCTAATAGGGGTTCTGCAAAATTATAAAGAAAACAATAATTATATTTTTAAAGAAAACAGCGTATGTTATTTTGAAATGATTATAAGAGCATTTTAAAGAACAACACTCTACCATTTAGAGAGTTTACTATCATACTTTTTACTGCTACAGACATCAAAAGTTCCAGGAAGCATTTTGTCATTATTTTTTGTGTGTCCTAATGCCTATATATCATTGTCAATAAAATCCTGAATATCACTCTACTCAAAAATACTGCTAAGTTCATCTTTACGTACTATCAACTTTACCTTGGAGCTTTACCTTGCATCTTTTTCACGAAAGAGTTCTGTTGAATGTATTGTATATGTGTTAATACTTAAGAAGTTTCAAAAGGAGTATGATGAGGACTGACTTTCATTTTAGAAAAATGTATTTTCATTGCAACAAACTTCTTCACAATAGTTTGTATCTAATTTTTAAACTCAAGTGATTTGTTGTCAAAATATATAGATATATCAGTACAGCATAAATTCAGTTTTTATGTGATAATTATTGTCAATTAAAGTTACTACATATACAGTTGAAAAAATTATCTATTAATACCTGTTGTCAACAATCTGAGAAATTACAAATAAACAGAGCAAAAAGGAATCCCTCAGAGTTCTTACATCTTTGACAAATGCGAAAGTAAATGGCTAATATCGGGATCTGAGAAAACAATTGTGATAATTTGACTGTGAAATAAATTTAATTATTTGAAAAGCAGCAGAATAGCTAAAATTATTTTTATTGGAGAGTATATATATTTGCAAGCTAAATGAGGTGAAACAACAACTTGCTAGTATGGATCAAATTATTTGGAGAATAACACTGCAACATAAGCAAAAATTAAATCTTTTCGTAGATTTGACACTTTTTTCACGGAAATCATTTACTGCAGAGTTTAGATTTGGAATTTTTACTGAATACGGAAGCTTGTAGTTATAGTCTTTTTGATGCCCTCCACAACAGTGACAATGAGTTGGGGGATATATTAATTTGCAACTTTGAGGAATTTGAAACTCCCCCTATACAGTCTTTTCTATGTCCTCCTCAACAGTGATGAGTTGGGGGATATAGGTAACTTTGAGGAATTTGAAATTCCTCTAGGGAAGATTCTATGTTCAGTCTCCACGACATCCTTAAGTATTAAGTAAGTGATTTTAAACTAGAGATTGAAACTGGTATCTCCAATAATGTAGTTTCAAATGCCACTAAATTAATATTTCCATTGTGGTTTGCATATAACATGTAAAGACCAGAGTATACACAAAACTACCACTTAAACACAGATGGTTAGTGATGATGCAAGTCTATGTTCATGTTATTACTTATTAATTTTAAGTAAAGCATATTCTGTCATGTGGTTAATGTTAGTTCATATTATTCAGTCCACTCAAATTATATTTGAAAGTAGAGTCCTGTATATGCATGAGATGTAAAATAAGTGCTTTTGTATGGTAAAATTTTGATCAACTCTGATTTATCAGGATTCCTTGGGTCTTATAAACAAAACTTACTACCATTGTTATAAAAAAGACTATAAAATACCCCAACCTCTCTTTAACTGGAGCAGTATGCATGTAGGGGGAAAACTATCTTTACAGTTTAATTTAAAAGGGTACATTCGTGATTACGAACAAATATCTACCTTTGCAAATCAAACTGGTGTACGGAACTTGCCACTTGAGAGGGGGTGGGTACCTTACATGTTCAGAAAGAGGTGCTAAGCCCTGAGATCTGACAGCTCCTATGATCTCCCCAATACTTCCTTTATCTATTTAGTGTTTTACATCATACTTACTACCGCATTGGTTATATTGTGACGGGTAGTTAGAAGGGCAGAGGAAACCATACATATAGTTGGTCAAGGTTATGTATTGTATACTGCAGACCAACAGCAAGCAACTACCAGCTTTCCCTCTTGAGGTCAGGCCTGAATTGGAATTCTAATCTCAAAAGTAGGAGGCCAGTGTGTTACCAGTGTCCCACACTGGCCCCTGATCGGGTCAAATATTTCAAAATATTGAGAGTATTTATGATTGCCAAGATTATGCTCCTAACCTTTGGGACTAAGAAAATAAAGGGAAAAATCAATTAGACCTACACTCAGTGTAACAGTGGAGCAGCCGTACTTGGTTAAAATAAGAGAAATGTAAGAAAAGGTTGTGGTCAGCTACCTTTAGAAAACTCATGTAAATCTTACTTCCTTCTATCAGTTTTGTATTGCAGATTATTAAGCTACAAGGTACTTTCCTGTTAAAACAGGTAGATATTACAGGAAAACTTTGGTAACAGACTGGGTTAAATTTTACCAGTCAATTCTTCCTGCTATTATTATCTGTATTATAGGGAACTTTATAGTATTAAATCATGAATTTTCCCAGTTGTATACCAAATTACCATACAGGAAGTGTAATGTACAATTCGGTCTTAGAACACCACATTCGTACACACAGTCTGCCCTCTTGACATTCTTTGTATACTTGGTCATTGTTGAGAGGACAAGCCCAAATACTGTGATAGATGTGAGGAAAATTGAAATATCAAACAGAAATTAAACATTTAAAATGTGATTCTGCAGTGTACATGAGGTATTCACTGATACCACTACATGAAACTGGTGTGGATAAATTGTTGAACATGGTTAACTTGCCTTTACTTTATTGGTATGATCACGCCTCCCCTAATTAAAGTTGTATCTGAACATATATGAATTAAGTATGACAAGCTCACCCCTAAAGTTCTTAAAAGTGACCTTCAAATCTTGCTTATTAAAAATGAGCCGTCCCAAATATCCATTCTTCTCATCAATTCACCCAGAACGATCATGCAAGGTTTCCCAAATATTCCAAAAAAGTGGTCCAGAAGGAAACAAAACATGTTAAAAACATATTTGTAAGTACACGAACCAGTTTATAGTTGTACCTCATGACCCCAGCACAGAAGGGTGTGGCCTTGGTATGATGAACGGAAAACCATAGCAACAACTCAAAAATCTCAAAATCATCAGTAGCACCTGTAAGTGATGGTATATTGCAAGGCAAAACATGAAAATTTGATTGGATCACTGAGAGTAAAAGTCTGAAAGATATAAATTTAAGAAGAAGTTATTAACTGATTTATACACCATCAGTTGTTGCAAAGTTTGATTCAAACAAATATTCTAACAGTCTGTCGCTTTTATCGTTTGTCAACACTTTGGAATTGCAATAGTGTGGACGGACGTGACCGGGCCACCACAGTACTCACCCAATGATAGAGACGGGTAACAGATAACTTTGCTTTCATGAGGCCCAATATCATATGACAGAGCATCAGCAGTGGCCGGTCAACCCTCCAAAACTTCAACATGGAACTGACATAGCGAAGCCTTAGATGTCACCATCAGTGCATTGGGATCAGAGGTCAGCTCAGCAGTCCATTCACCTGCATCACAGATACACTAAACCTCTGAAAGTTTAGATGACTACAACCCCTTTTATGGAACATTGGAGAAGATGGAATGGATGATAAATCACTTCATAAATCACCGCACCTGCAAGTGAGAAATATAACAGAGACATTCCGGAAAATTTGTTCAAATTTCACTGTCAGAACCTCAAACCCTCAAAACTTTAACTTATATTGTTAGAGCCCTGACCCCCAAGATTTTAAGTTTGTAGTGAAATGTCTTAAACCCTAAACCACCAAGAATTTAACATTAAAGTTGAAGGGTTGGAACGATAACTTTAGAACCCTGATCAAAAATTGGGTTTACAAAACATATTTCCCCATATTAACCTGTACTGTTTTAAGTATGTTAAGGTGTGGGCATGTGTGAGAATTGTTTCATGTAAGAAAAGGTTGTACATGTTGGTGGGGGGGTTCATAATTCTGTGAACAAGTAGCACTCAAATGTTTTGGATTAAAGCGGCAGCCCTGAAAAGGGTTGATATTTTCCAGTCTTTCACAAGACCGTGGTTCAGTCTCTGGCCTGCTTCCACAGCACTGTCCACTCGTTGCTAATGTACTGGGTTGGTTTATAGCTTCTTTGGTAGGATTCAGTCTGGCCACTACATGGTCATCTCTATACTGTCTTGGCTCTCTCCCATGTATTCGTCAACTGCCAGGTGACCCTATTTGGACAAAGTATGCCGTGGGTGTGGTGGCTGAAAGCTTTGATTCTTACTGTATGACTGACAGAAACACTTGTCACCTGTTGGTGAGATCCTTAAAGGATTCTCAACCACACTCCTCCCATTACTGATTCTGTAGTTTTAAAGTTTCTGATCAAGATCATGCCTTGTCTAGAGTAGAGTTTTGCCAACCAGAGCTTTTGTGGGGAAGCATCAATGACCAAGGTGAATAAGGGTAGCAGAGGCGTCTTTGGACTGATTCACAGCTGCTGCCAACAGCCATCCAGAGGAAGTGGTAATGTACAAGGGGCAACATGTACAAGGACCAGCAATACTATGGTGTCCTTTCTCTTATAGTTTAAGAACTCAAACCTTTTCTCAGCTATATGATAGCCATGTGCTTACTTAGGAACACACCTAAAAGCAGAAAAAGAAGAACAAAGTATAAATTACGGTTGCAGTTTCAAAAATTAATACTTAAAAAGCCCAATGCCTGTCCATACAAAACAACACCTCACTTATCTAAGAGTGACCACCCCTGAATATGTAACAGTTTTTCTTAGAATGTAAAACATATTTTGAATGTCCTTCTTGACCCCTATTTGTAGCAATTTACAATGGCCCTCCCCTAATACAACACATAAACTGGGCCAACTTAGGTAAGCTTCAAACCCCAGACCAGTTGCCCCTTCATAGAAGAACAGGGTTACAACCCCAGGCATTCCTCAGTTAGGCCAAACCTTAGCCGACGTTAAAAGTCATACCTCAGATAATACAAGGCAGAACCCTTCAATATGTAGCATTAAACACAGTCCAGCGGGTTCAAAGGTTGGATTTGAATGAGCAGCCTTAAGATAGCTGGGGCACGGGTCTGAACTTTGCAAAAGGTTGGCCTTATTGTGGGAATGCTTGGGTTAGATTACTGCCTTAATCTTCTCTTGGGATTAGAGTTTCCTTCTCTCTGTATTTTTTATTTGTTAGCACTGACCCAAGCTGGTTGCCCTGCTGATCTTTTGCAACATTCTGGCCCACCCTGGACCTTAGTTTATTATGCAGAATGACACAGGCCATAGCTCGAAGAGTTGTGGGCGGACTTTGATGAATTTTTAGGAAATACTGACAATAAAACAAAGAATACACTGTCTGGATCAAGAACTTTTAAAAAAAAAAAAAGATTTTTGGGGTGTTGACTCTTGATGGAGGTATGTACTCCCCAAGTGCTCTAGTATATTATATATTCAAGTCTAGTAAATTTCACTATTGTAAATAATAAAGTTAATACATTTATGATTATGTATAGTAAACTATAAAGTGCATCTATGCATCTTAGTCATTCGTAAATATATATATGTACAAAATTAATCTTTCTTGATTGGGGTTTGTGTCCAACCCTTGCTCTTTGGAGAGAGTTCACCTGTGCCCTCTATAGCTAGATAGCCCCTAGATAAGCGGTCCTTGTCTCAAGGAATGACTATATCATCCTCATTAAAAATAAGATGGCTGAATGGGTGGGTTTTATTTATACTAGAAGATATCCTAGTGTAAATTGATGGAGGACTGAGAAAATACACCCCGTTGACATGTTTATGTGTGTTTTGTGACATAGTACTTTCTGTGAATCGGTGTAATTGTACCGTTTTAACATCAAAGTGGCTTTTTAATACAACTGGCATTTATCAGACTGTATTTCTATCAGGATATTGGTCTATTGTGTTTTTGTGCATATCTAATGTTTAAATATATGACGCAAGAACATTTTTTGCTGTTCCATTAATTTTGTTATTACAATAAACAAGTTATTTGGCACTTATTGGTTTAAACTCAAGTAATATTTCATATTTTCTATGTTGTAATACTAGTTATTGCAGGAGTTCTATTGAAGGAGTAAACACTTAATTCCACCAAAGTGTTTGAGTCATTGATCCTTACATATCTTTTGATAACAACTCAAGACTATATAAATTAATGATTCCGTTTCTTTTCATCTATTCAGTCCATTTATAATTCAATGATTGTAACACTACATTGAACAAAGAAAAAACAACAAAGTGGAAAATAATTTAGCAATCCCGGATACAGTTAAACAATGAAGTTATTTCTTTTCATGCTTTGAGTCTCATAATATTATTTGCTTTTTTTATTGTTATAGTAGTTGTGCAAAGAAGTCCTTCAAAGGAGTAACTTCACGTTGTGCACTGCCGGGCACTTATATTCAGTCATGCAAGTAATTTAGCTTTTTGATAACAACTCAGGTTAGAGATAAACAGACAGCTTAGCCTGTATAAATATCAAAGAAGTGAACAATAGACCGTCTTTTGTGTCTAAAATGGACAAATAATAGGCTATTTTGTGTAATGGGAGTGCTAACATGTTGTTTTGCAAATAACTATATTTTCTAAGCTTCGTTAAATATGTTGCAATATTTGGGGGGGGGGGGGGGGGGTTCATTTTATAAGCTTTCAGTATACTAGCTATTTTATAAGCTTTCATTGGTTTTTCAGAATTTTGGTTTTACCTTACAGATAAAATTTAAATTTGAAAGTGGGTATATTTTGGAGGGAGGGAGTAGATTTAGAGAGTACTAATCAGCAACAAAGTATACGAGAATAAAATAAGTAGTGGATATTCTGTTGGGGGTCTAGCAGGTTGCATTTGTTAACAGAGTAAAATAGGAAGGACTTTCCATCTATAATAAGAAATTGTGAATTAGTTTATACTTTCTTTTGCTTTTGTTTGAAAAGCCTCTTGATTATATAAGTTAAATTTACATCAGAAAAAATATTCAACAAGAACTCTTATTTCCAGCTCACTTTTTAAAGTTGAGCATTTATAACTATTGAGCTTAATTTGTTTCTTCATTTTCAGTATCAATTCTAACACATCTTTGTACATACCACAGTAGGCAGTGGAGTGGTGCTTGAATCTTGTACATTTATTTGTTTATTTGTTTTTTTATGTTGCTTTCAACACTGTACAGGTCATATCACAATGGGTAGTCGGAAGGGGAGAGGAAACCAGTAAATACAGTTAGTCAAGGTTCTGTACCGTAAACTGCCAACCAACAAGCAAGCAACTAGCAGCTTTCCCACTTGAGGTAGGGTCGGGAACCAAACCTCGACCTCAGAGGTGGGAGGCAAGAATGTTACCCCTCTGTCACCGTGGCCCCTTGAAACTTGTACTAAACCATCTTCCAAAACACGTAGAAGAAAAGTCACTCAGGGTTTCCGCATGCATAACCAAATCCAGGAAAATGGATTAACCTTTTACTTCACTCAATCACGGCATAAAAGTATACAAAATGTCCTAAACAACCCTTGCATTTTATCCATCATTGAAACTTTGACCAGCATTTATCTGGCATTTTGTCGGTGCACCAGTTTGACAGATGGTTTATACTCTGCCTGAAATAAGGCTGCCAGGCAGTCAAATGCCCATCTTATTTGTAGTACTGAAAATACTGAAACTGTGGGGACTGTTTTAATGCTGTTTGGCTTTATAGCCTGATTAACAGGGGGTTGGGTGGGGGAATGGGGTAAGTACTATAAAAGTCCAAATAGAATTTGAATTCATTGGTCTTTTACTGGGACTTCCTTTGTGTAGAAAATACACGAAGAGCATTTATCTGCAAGTTTTCTTCATGATCTGTTTCCCCACTTATGCCCAGGTCAGACAGTGGCGAATTTTAATGACAAATAGCTGCAAATTGTAAATTCTTGAATGTCCATAACACATTCTTCATTGTTCTTCCATTGTCTTTAACCCTCTACATATTTCGCCACCTATCAATAACATGATATTCAAAACTATTGCAGGTATTCATTGCCTTGGAAGCTACAATTCTCCATAATACAGTCCATTCTTGCATGCATAACTCTGCTAGGGCATCCACCAACAAATCAATACTAATTTGTTTGTTCTCAATAAATTCTCTGGGCGTTCTATGTTTTTGGATTCATTCTATGTGGTAGAAGAGTCTTCACAGATGGCATTCATTCTCGCCTACCTATAGTTAATTTGTGGGGTATTTGTGGGAAAATCACCATATATCTTCAGTAGTTTGTAGAGTATTCCTCACGGCCTCAAGTGGGAAAGCTGGTAGTTGCTTGCCATTGTTCAGCAGTTTACAGTACAGAACCCTAACAAACTCTATGTACTGGTTTCCTCTGCCCTTCCAACTACCCATCATGATATGACCTGTACAGTGTTGAAAGCAACGTAAAACCCCAAATAAATAAATAAATAAATGTAGAGTATTCCAAGTATGACCGTTCTTTGTGAGGTTTAATCTCAGGACAGTCAAAGAAACTAAAAAAACATCATTAAAATCTGGAATCTTTGTATCACATCAAACTTTCCTCCCTTGCTTGTGCAAATGCTGATGAAATTAAAATTGTATACTCCTTAATTCGCCCAGATTATCGTTTTGCCCTCTTCAGTGTGTAACATAGACAGGATGACCACAAAAAGTGAATGTGGATATATAGAGTTGATCATGGCAAATGCAGACAGAGTTGGCAACATTGCATATGACAGTACACACCAAACTGGACCCCCAAATACACACTGATACACATCCACTCATAGCTCAAGAAAATAGCATCAGAGATGCCTGTACCCCACAGCCTGGGGAAATAGTTTTCAACACCATGAGATATAAAAGTAGTAAAAAAGTACAAAGATTCGGATACTTTGAGAGCATTGTCAGTTATATAAAGCTCCATATAAAGTTTAAGTAGAGAGAATAACATCTAAGAGAAAGAAAATGTATGTATTTAGTATTAAAACAAGACAATTCAACAGTAAAATGACAGCATTAATCATTAAACTAAAAATTATGAAACTGTAAAATTGATTAATTGGAGAATAGCTGTCAATGGAAAAAGCACAATTATGTAAAAGTGCATATAATAAACAGTTGCAGCTATCCTTATATCTTTGTCATAAGAGAAAGATGCCTCAAATATGGCAGATTGTATAGGTCAAGTACACCTACACTCCCTAACCAATGTCCCTACCAAGTATCAAGATCCCACACCTTATGGTTTATGGTGAATAGTCTGCCCGCCCATCCGGACACCATGGGTGAACAGAATACCCCGACAGCCCTTAAGGGCTGTGGGGTAAAATTGTGCAAAAGTTTAAGTCCCAAGACTGGCTTGTGGATTAAAATTTACCCCATTGGCTTGAGTTACTGGCTAAGTCAAAGCATTCCTATGACTTAAAGTCAAAAATGGTTCAGTTTTTAGAGAGCATGTAAACCACTAATTTCTCAGTCAAATGTGTAATCAAAGATTACTGCACTGCTGTATGCATGGTAGGCACCTTAACATTTACACCTATCTCAAACAAAGGACATATGGTGTGTACTGGGAACTTTTTGTTGAACATGGAAATACCAAAAAATGAGGCAGATAAATAAAATAGCATCGGACATGCCCCCTACCTCACAGCCTGGTGAAATAGTTTTTGCCATCATGAGATATAGCAGAAGTAAAACAGTACAAAGACCAATAGATTTTCAGAGCAGTGTTAGTTAAGTAAGATCTAAATATTGTTTAAGTAGAGAAAAGAACATGGAGAAATATGTCTCAATTATGGCAAGTGAACACACTTCGGCAGAGCCAATGTTGAAAGACCTCACCATGACTTAGCATACTTACACTCCCCAACCAATGACCCATCGAAGAATGAACTTTCTACATCTTACAGTTTCCGAGATATTGCCCACACAGGATTTTGAAGGTCAAGGTGACGGTCACTGCAACAAGGTCAAATCAAGGTCTCACTATCATGTTACACACATACACCCCCTGTCTAAATAATGTTCCTACCAAATATCAGCTTCTTACTCCTAACAGTTTGAGAGATATAGCCTGGACAAAATTTTAAAGGTCAAGGAAACTGCCCTAGGTCCCAAAACCAGGCCATCCCTGGCCAGCCTGGGGCTATTACTATGATCATGCAATGGCATTGCCTGATTTTATGGATCACCCTGTGAAGGAGAGCCGTCGGAGGGTAAACATAAGCAGTGAGACCCGTCCAGTTTATGTTTAGAGCATCTATGTTCCAAGCCTTTGTGTCTGGGATTGGAGACATGTACAGGGGAAGTTTGTGGTTCAGATGAGTGGCAAATAGGTCTACATGGAGAGTGAACGACTTTTGGCAGACCTGTTTGAACACCTGTAGATGCAGTGACCATTCTGTTGACTGCACTTGATGTGATCTGGACAGGAGGTTAGCCATCACATTCAGACTCCCTGGAATGTGTCTGGCTTTCAATGTTATGTGGTAACGATGGCACCACGTCATGATCTTCCACAGGAAAGCACACATTTCCGTTGAGTGCGTTTCTCCTTGTTTGTTTATGTAGGCTACCACAGTTGAATTGTCTGCTCCAACTAGCACTGTTTGGTTCTGACACTGATGAAACTGAAAGGGCCTCATGTGAAGGCGTCCCTCCGGGACCATCTTCTGCAGTGAAGCAAGCAACCCAATTAGCGACATCAAACATCTTGCAGTCAAAGCATGTTTTGACTTGAGTCGTAGGATCAAATCCTGAAGTTTGAGCCATCTCTCTTGAGTGTGTTTTACAAGGGATGAATCTAGATGGTATTCATAGCCCATGAACAAAAACACCCGAGTAGGTTTCAGTTCTGATTTTTCCTAATTTATTACCTAACTGGGTTAGGTCTACCAGTGCCTGAGTGTCCACTTGGGCTTCCTCCTGGGACTGGGACCTGATCAGCCAGTCGTCCAGATATTGGTGAAGTCTGAGTCCTCTGGAGAGGGCCATGAATTTAACTTCCTTTGCGATAATTGTAAAGCCCTAATGGGCTATGGCTAGTCCGAAGGGAAGGGAGGTGAACTGGAACACCTGTGACCTGTTGCAAAACTTTAGGTATTTCATTGAGTTTGGGTGGATGGGGATGTGAAGATAAGCGTCCGATAGGTCTATCAACGATATCCATTCCCATGGAACCAAGGAGGTCCATTTTGAACTTTTCTTCATGTAGATTATTACTGGCCTCCACCTTTGCTTGGGGACTAGAAACAGGCGACTGTAAAACCCGAGAGATTTTACATTTTCCACCCTTTTGATAGCGTTTTTTGACAGAATAGACTGGATGCAATCTGCTAGAGCTTGGTCTTTTTGAAGGGCCTTGTATTCTAACAGAATCAGAGGAAATCTGACCAAGCTTGGCTTTAAGAGGAATGGCAGTACATAGCCATTGGTGATGTTTAACACATTTGATAAACATTTGTTTGTTTGCCAGTCCCTTCTGAAAGAACGGAGGCGACCTCCTACTGGTGGACTGAGGGAGGCTTTGGAGGAGTCATTGGGAAGAGGGGTTTCCATGCCCTCTTCCCCTATTGTGGGGTCGAAAACGTCCCCTGGAGCCTCTGAAGTTTGGTTTTCCCCTGCTGGAGGAAAACGATTGGGTACTGCTTTGAGAGGAGGGACGTTTCCTGTAGGAGCCTCTTTTCTTGTGAGGACCACGAAATGGCTTATTCTAGCAGGGTCCGAAATCCTGAGAGTCTTTTGAGGTGCCTTTTTAAAGAAGGAAGTCTTCACCTTCTTTGACTAATTGAGACTTGAACAAGGAAGATGGCCAAAAGGACGCATTCCTGAGTTCCTCGTGTCTTGTTTCCCCTAAGTGTCGTTGTAATGGTCATTTCGGCTTCGCGCCTAAGCAAGCCAGTGTTGCCCATGGAATATAACTCCCTCTGGAGTATATGTGCAAGGGATTTGCTGAGGCAAGTCAAGGCCCTGTGCTGAATTAGAATAGTCTTGTTCCAAAGATCGAGGTACTAACAGGCTTCCTCGTATCCAGGCTTTGCTGCCCGGGATCTAATTTGAAACTTGACCTTCTTGAAGGACGACTTCAAACTATGTTGGCACTTTTCCAGAGTGGAATTGCAGGAAGAAGAAGTCTTGGCAAAGGTGGTAGCAAAGATAAGAGTGGAGATATTTTGCCTAGCTTGGTGTTCCTTCCTTGAGAATTGGAAGGGGAACCTTGCCCATAGGGGCCCCAGAGGGCTTAGGAGAAATACAGATCTATGCAAAGTCTGTATTTAGTTCTGGTATCTTGTCTTCATAACAAGGCTGTCCCACCTTGTACCACTTGGCAGCGGAAGGAGGAGCTTTTATGTATTTACCCTCAGGCAAATTTGCTGCTTAAAAATCTTGGTCAAATTCATCTTTGATAATAGAATTAAGTGGCAGCATAGAGGAAGGGCCTCTTGGCCTGAGCTCCTGTCTACCTTTCTCATCATCAAGACCCATGACTGCAGTAGAAGACTTCGGTAAAGAATTCCTAGGATCCATAAGTTTGAGGATATATCTGAAGGTATCCACCTCCTCTGCATTCTGAGAGGGGATGTCAGACAGAGCTACTTCCCTGTAGTAAGGAGGGTCTGGGTCATGTTGAGAATGGTCTTGATCAGGGTAGGTCTTCCTAGAAGGCTTAGGGGACCTATGTCTGAGCTCAGAGGACTGATCCTCCTCTGAGGAAGAAGGTAAATATCTACCTAGATTTGTATTTTGTTTTATCAGTATGTTTCTTGGCTCTGCTAGGGACAGGCCGAGGATCCTCAGATTGATCAGAGTAGTGGTCCGAGGCACAGCTCGGGGCCACATCATACTGTTTGAGAGAGTGAATAGGTTTCTTAGGTTTAGCTGAGGACAGCCGTGAGGGTTCCTTGACAGAACTAAGATGTTGACCCGAGTCGTAGACATGAGCTAGCATGAGTTGAGGGTGGAGGTAAGGCTGGGCCATAGTCAACGTCCATCGACTCGACAAGATTAGAACTCGGGGGGGGGGGGGGGGGGGGGGCAGACGAGTGTTAGATGGGCCAGGCTTTGAGGCCAAAGCAGAGGTCTGATCCACCATCCACGAGTTTTTTGAAGAGATTTCTGAAATCTTCTTGAAGGGACTTCATCGCCACTAAAATATTGGCCTGGAAAGCACCCATATTTTGTTCTAGTTGAATGTCTAGCCAAGACTTCTCGAGCTTTGATTCCAATTTCTGCTGTAATGCAGTACTTGGCGTAGGTGGGACAGTTTTAGCTGGAGTTTTCAAAGATAAAGCCTCGAAGGCAAGAGGTTGAGGCGGGGAAGTAAATAGATGGTCAGCAGCACTCTTGAGGTCTGCTTGAGAACCCGTGAAAGATTCTACAGAATGATCGCCCAATAAATCTAATTCTTCATCATTTGTGTCAGATGTTTTATCAGATTTCTTGACATATCTTTTTCTATGAGTGATCTTTGTTAGCTGTTCTTCCAAAAAAAAGCGCAGATATCACATGGTGAAAGAAATGTGACACAAGGATCATCTCCTTTACCTGCCTCTCTGCAAGTAGGACAGAAATTGTGAGTGTTGAAAGCATGACAAAAATGATGGCATTTACATGCATGGGGTTTATCTTTATTGGATTGGTGTGAATAAATGTTAAAATGCAATAAAAGAAGTAACACCCGATTACATACAAGCCTAGCCGAGGCGAAAACTCACAACAGAGATAAAAGTAAAAATACTTATCCGACTGGACGGAAACTTGTGCAATTTGCAAATTTAATAAGTAAATTAAATTTTTATCAGTTAATACCCTATCCAATGGACAATTGCTTTACCGGTCAGCACGACCGGTCCCGCCAAGTGTCAGAAAAAGATGTCCTGTATATAATACCAGCAGAACTGGTCACAGAGTGTGCATTCGCCAGGTGACGCATCGTACTTCACTTCCTGTTTACACCTTGTGATATCAAAGCATCTTTTTCGTGTCTAATCCTAGTAAGACCCCTAGGAAAGGCCCATTTTGACCCAGGGTCAGATGACCCCAGAGGTCAAGGTCGGCTAAGACTAACCGGATAACCGGAAGTCCAAGGTTGCCCCCTCTTTTTCCCAGACCTGTTCTGAGAATAGGAAGAGAAGGTTGAGTTCAGTCCCATAAGAAATAAACTTCCCAAAGGAAGCAAGTCACAATTTCTTTTTTTATACAAGTGTACAACTTATGTACATATATAAATATTCTCATTTTTGGGCTTGGTGGTGAATCTGTTGGGCAGCCACCACTGGCCCTAAATGAAAAAGCTCTGTATCAACCCAAGCTACATCCTTCAGATAGAATTGTGTGAAGGTATTATGAGATTTCCAGTGAAAGGCTGATAAAATCTGCTCTAAGGAGACCCCCGACTGGAAGGCCTTAGAAGCAGCAAAGGCCCTGACATAATGTGCTTTGACCTGATGTAGTGTGAGGGCCTCCTGATCAGAGAGCTCATAGCAGAGGATCACAGTTTGTTTGATCCATGAGGAGATGGTGGCAGGTGAGATGTCTTTATCAAACCTTTCTTAAAGGAGACAAAGACCAACTCCTTGTTCTGCCTAAGATCTGAGGTCCTGTCCAAGTAATACCGAAGGGCTCTGACTGGACACAAAGACCTGTCACCCTTGAGTGACTTAGCCAGGGCTGGAATGACCACTGGAGCCACACTATCTGGGCCTTCCTTAGCCAGCTGATTCTTGGATAGAAAGCTGGGTGAAGGGTACAAGGACACCTTAGACCTGTCTGACTGGTGTCTGATATTCTTGTGAAGCCAAGCATGGATCTCATTCCTGCGTTTACCAGAACCCAGGGCCAACAGGAAAATAGTCTTGAAGGTCAAGTGTTTTAGTGAGGCATCCTTTAAGGGTTCAAAAGGAGCCTTAGTCAGCTGGTGTAATACCAGTGATAGGTTCCAGGAGGGTATACCCCTCCTGCCCTTGGGCCTGTCTCTATGGAAACTATCCAAGAGACAGGTGAGATTCTCATCTTTGCTGGCATTAATGGTGGAGTTGCCTAACTTGCCAGCAATGGCTGATATATATCCATCAAGGGTGCTTGGTTGCAACTTCCTGTCCTGAAACAAGTGTAACAGGCAGTCAGCTATGGCCTTCAGAGGTGGAGCCCTGAAGGCCACCTGATTACTGAGGCACCATTTTGTAAAAATGGTCCACTTTGCCTCATAGAGTGATCTGGTTGATCCTCTCTCAGAAGCCTCAATTCGTGCTGCCACTGCCTCAGAGAATCCCTGCATCTCGATTGCTGTGGCTCTAGGAGCCAGGCATGTAGGTTCAGGTTTGACAAGTTCCTGTGCAGGGTCCGGTTGAATGGTTGGGACACCAGATTGGGGAGATTGGGCAGACACAGGGGATTCTGACTGGACATAGCCACTAGATCCCAAACCAGGGCCACCCTGGGGCAATCAGAATTATCCTGTTGCAAGGGTAGTCCTGTAACTTCTCCACCACTTTGCCCAAGATGGCTGCTGGTGGAAAGGCATACGGGTCCAGATTTTCCCACCACAGGCTGAGTGCATACACTGCCCATGCCTGGGAGTCCGGAACGGGTGATACAAACTGTGGTAGTTTGTTGTTGAATCTGGTGGCAAACAGATCCACCTGTGGCTGGGGCCACCGGGAGCATATAGCTGTGAACACTTTTGGGTGAAGGGACCATTCCGTTTAAATAGTCTGGCCTAGTCTGGATAGGTTGTCTGCTATCACGTTCAGCCGGTTGGAGATGTGACGTACCTTGAGAGTTACCTGTTTCCTGGTGCTCCAGGACAGGATTCTCCACAGTCGGGCACACAGGGAGCCCGACTTCATCCGACCCTCTTTGTTGAGATAGGCAACCACTGTTGTGTTGTCTGTGGCTACCAGGACTATGTTGTTTGAACAGAGGTCTTGGAATTCCTTTAAGGCCAGAAAGACTGCCTTTAGTTCCAAGTGATTTATGTGCAACTTGCTTTCTGGAACTGACCAGATTCCCCTTGCAGTGAACTCGTTTAAGTGAGCGCCCCACCCTTCTTTTGATGCGTCTGTAAATATCTGCAGAGCATGTTTTAGTGGGTGTAATGGTTAACCTGGAATGACATTGCTTTCCTCCAGCCACCTCTTTAACTGAGGATGGAGTGACCTTGGAACAGGTATCACTTTTTCTAGTGATTCTGGTACCCTCCAGTTGTTTTTCAAATGCCACTGTATGGGTCTCATGTGAAGTCGACCTAGGTGGACTTGTTTTTCTGTTGCTGTCAGAAGCCCTATGAGGGACATAAACTGTTGGACCGGACACAACAGACCAGAAAGGATTGACAATATCTTGTCTGTTAAGGTCTGCCAACGTTCTGGTGTGGGTCTGACCTTGCCCTCCCTGAGATCGAACTGGTAACATACGAAGTTGAAGACCTGTTTTGGTTCCAATTCTGACTTTTCCTCGTTTACCAGCCAACCTAGTTCTCGACAGAGAACTACCAAGGTCTGTGTATGCTGGAGACAAGTTTGGTGGGATCTCAGCAACCAGTTGTCTAGGTACTGGTGGATTCTTATACCCCTGTGTAAGGCCATCAGTTTGACCTCTTTGGACACCACTGTGAACTCCAAGTGCTGTGGAAAGACCAAAGGGTAGGGCTTTGAACTGGTAGTACTGACCCTGGATGTGAAAACGTATTTCCTGGACTGACTGTGAATTGGGATGTGGAAGAATGCGTCCTTGAAGTCTATGGATTTGACCCACTCCCCTATCTGAAGGGAGGTCCTTATTGTCTCTGGGTTCTCCATTTTGAACGACTCTGTGTTTAGAAAGGTGTTCAAGGTGCTCAGGTCCAGGATAGGTCTCCACCGGTTGTTTGGTTTGGGTACCAAAAACAGCCGGTTGTAAAACCCCAGTGAGTTTTGGTTTGCTACTGGTTCAACTGCATTTTTGTTTGTCAGCTGATACAGTGCCTCCAACAGGTTGGACTGTCTTTGTGGGTTTTGATAGTTGCTTATTACAGTTGATAACCTGGTTAGATAGGGTCTGAACCGGAAGGGGAGGGTGTAACCCTCTCTCAGTATTGTGACTACTTTTGGACTCAAACCCAGAGCCTCCCACTTTTCCCAATATTGCTGTAGCCTTGCCCCTACAGGTGGAGGAATTACAACAGTTGGGACATTTGTGACAGTATTTGCAAAACTCAAGTGACCTACACAGGAAACATCGTTCACATGCTTTATTTCTGTAATAGAGTGACAATAATTGGGATTTACAACTTTCTTTTGTGGCAACCCTGGACAGAATGAACATTTGCAACAAAAAAGTTTACATGTAAAATGACAGTCTCGCTCTTGCTTGTCACTTGTGAAGGATTCAAATCCTCCATCTTGTCGGATACATGAACAGAGTTCCTCACTCCGACTACATTTGAAACACAGTAATTGTCATTTATGCTTCTTAAATCCCTTGGCCGTCTTTTGGGTGAAATTTGAGGCTTTGCCACCACCTTTCTGACCAGTTTGCTGATCTCTAATTTGCTTCCAGGCCAGTGTAGTGGGCTTCCAGTGTAGTGAGGGATATGATGCCAGCCCATAAAACTTCTGACCCCTCTGATAGTTTCCCTGTAATTGGCATCTTCAGAGAGGTCCTGATCCGTAGTTGTTTCCGGTAAATCACTCTGGTCGTGGATACTAGCTGGTGAAGCCGGTTCACCATCCAACTCAGCCTCACTTTCAGATTCCCCAGCAACCTCAGTATTTCGACCACCGGAAAGTGACTGGTCAAACAGCGTAGCTTCACAACCGGAAGGCAGAACCTCAGGACCTGCACCAGGAGCCTGTGAAGACTGGGTGGAGGTCCCTGCACCGGGAACCAGTAAAGGTTGGGTGGCTAACACGTCAGAGGTGCCAGGACCCTGAACAGGGCAAGTAGCACTCTCATTCTCAACCCTCACAGCAGTCGTACCAGGAACCCCCAGCGGAGGTTGGGTAGTCGTCAACAGTGTAGCCTCACTGGAACCAATGCCCTCAGACTACATAAAGACTAGTAGAAGCACCCGGATCAAAGAAAGGGTGTTCTCTGGGCACCACAGAAGCAGTGTTGACCGGTCTCACTGGGACAGCAACGGACTGGTTGAAGAGCATTGCTTCTAGATGGGAAAACCTCTCACTCCACTTGTCATCAAGGGACTTGAGGTTATCAGAAGTTGGTTTACTGCTATGCTTACGCTTACTAGACCTTGGGCAGTCATCAGAATGCTTCTTCTTCTACTTTGGTGTGGATTCAACCGAAAACGGCTTGTCAGAGCTAACCCTTCCCAACAGTGTTACATCTGAAGGGTCCATGAGAGTGGGGGTCATGCTACCTTTATCTTCAGATTTCTTCTGCTCAACCCGTTCTTTTCTAGCTTTATAAGTCGGGGTGGCCAGTTGCTGGATCTGGGCAGGCGTGAAAGCCTTACATATCTGGCAATTCTGTTTCTTCACACAGGGGTCGTCTCCCACCCCCTTATCACCACAACGCGCGCATTTCTTGTGGTTGTCGAAAAGGGCCATCGGTTAAATTAACATTGCACACATACAATGGCAAACAAGCGTTATCATTAAACTTGTAAATTCTGCAAACCATTTACCTGACACCATAAATGATTTGCTTACAGAAAAGAATAACGTTTTTAGCTTATGATCTTAGGTTTCATAAAATATAACTTAAATACTAATAACAGTAAATACTTCAAAGATCTGACAGATTGCCTAGTTTTCAAGCAACCATCTCCTTCAGATTAATTAATGTTTAGACAAAATCAGAATAATTTACAAAACTGGGCAAATAAAATGAAAAAATAATGCAACGATAGTCTAGTCTTAATATATATGATCATTTTGTGCAGGAGCCTATCAAATCTAGACTTTCACAAAGTCCATTTGTCTTTTGTGAAATATATGGGTACTGTATGACTTTTGGAGAAATAGCCAGCCCTGATAATTGTTTTTAAGCACGAGCTTTAGTGAGGTTTGTGCTTCTAAGAACCTATTATTTTAGGTTTTGATATTCTAGATCCAAACTTACATGCTCTGTTTAATACACTAATATTGTTACTCATATTGTAAATATACAAACATTTACACATGAGAGTTTGCTTAACATTAATGAATTTCCATAACATTTAAAGTTAAATATCCACATTAAAGAATGGTGACAACAATAGAAAATTTTATGATCTGATCAACTAAAAATCAGGTTATCAATTAAATTAAAAATGTTATTTAAGTGAATCTTTATTCTATTTATTTATTTAGTCTTTTATGTCACGCCTAGTGCCTTATCAGTTATATGGTAACATGTAGATGGAAGGGCAGAGATAATTAGTGGATACAGTTGGTTGAGGTTCTGGACCTGTATTCACAAAGATTCTTAGAATTTTTCTTAGAATTACACTTAAGTCTAAGAAAAATTCTTTGCTGAGAATTTTCTTATTCTTAGAATAAAATCCTATTCACAAAACAATTCTTAGCTAAGAATAATTCCAAGAATAGAAGTAAAATGAAATCTGTGCACAGGTTAGACCAAGTGTAATTCAAAGAAAAATTCTAAGAATCTTTGTGAATACAGGCCCAGAAGTGATTTTCTGTATTTGGATGCAATTCTGATGTCAAGAATAAGAGTTTTGTGCATACAGCAATTTCATATTCTTGGAAATATTCTAAGAATAAAAGCCATTCTTAGAAAAATTTTAAGAATAAGTATGATTCTAAGAATAAGAATCTTTGTCAATAGAAAAATTCTAAGAAAAATGTCAATTCTAAGAAAAATCCTAAGAATAAGACTAATAGACTAATTCTAAGAATAAGAATCTTTGTGAATACAGGTCCTGTACTATAAACTGCTGACCGACAGCAAGCAACTACCAGTTTTACCCAGATAAGGTCAGGCAGGGATTCAAAATCTGATCTCAGAGGTTGTAGGCGAGTGTGTTGATTACTTCTGGGTGACTGGGGCCCCAGAATCTTTATTACAAAAATATTGTGTACGTTTATATAGCATGATGTGATGTCATGAGGTTGTTTAGTGTGTCTGTTACACTTTGTTCAGTACCTGCTGGAAAGACCAATGAAAGAGTGTGATACTAGACATATTCGGATACAATGATTGCAGTGACCAAGAGTGATTGACAATGGTTGGTTGTATTCGGATGAGATTTTAGTCTAGGGTTGATCATGATCACTTTGCTAATGATTAACATTGCATGTATCAATTAAGACCACAAATTTTTTATTCCATGTACATCCACCTATTATGCAGGGGCGGATCCAGCTTTTATGTAAGGTGGGGGTTCACATCGAGTAAGGTGGGGGTTCACATTGAGTAAGGTGGGGGTTCACATCAGACATATTATAACTAAGGGGGTCGGGGGGCATGCCCCCCTGGAAAAAATTAATTTTTGGTAAAAATAGAGTGCATTTCCTGTAAATTTCCTCCACTGTCAAGAAATAATTTTGTACTTTGGGTTGAACCCCTTTACATTATTTTTCAAGGGGGGTAGGGGTGGTGGGGGGGTTCGAACCCCTGAACCCCCCCCTGGATTCGCTAGTGTTATGGTAAATTTTGAGTTCTAACATTAAAATTGTTTTCCTTTCTCATTCAAGATTTCATCATAAAAAGACGAGTGTGCAATGATATATGCTCACAAACATCTTTACTATCTTAGTTACACCCTAATTAGGTCAGGTCATATCTTTTGCACTATCTGATCCTACTAATCGCCAGTTACTCTATCCCAATATACCTACTGCAAGGTGCAGTAATCTTTTAAGTCCCCGACGGAGTGTCAGATGCCTTTCTACTGTACAGGTTGGCTGAAAAATTCTTCAATACTTCCTTGCGAAATTCAAACTAACAATTCCCAAAACACAGACAAATTTATTTAAATGTAACAAAGTTTCTTCCCTAAACATTAAGGAAAATGTGTTTAATGTGAAAACCCCAAAATTAATTTGACCATTTTGAATCATTTCAGGTTCTTTTGTTTTCTCTTTAAAGGAAATATTACTGGCCCCTTATAATAAACAAAATGAAAGTAAAATTACAACATTAGATCTTACTATAAACGTACTAGTCAGAAGATATTTTTCACTTTTTATGAGTGGTTTGAGTATATTCATAGAAACTGATATATATTCACTTAATTTTGCTACTGTATCAATTACAGGAGCTACATGAAATATAAAAGAATATACAGATAAGGGAGATGAAAATAAAAGCATCAACAACAGAGATTTTGCAGGTCAGATTTAACACCAATTTCAACAAACTGTTGGTCATATTATGTTATTCTAGACCGATCAGCATAAAAATGTCTGTAGGATAGATTAATATCGCATTTTAGGAGAAATTCCACTTCAGTCATTTTCCATAGACAGGTGATTTTCAGTGATATACTAATGAATTTACTCTGCAATTTATTTCACTGGTTAAGTATTATTTACTGATATAAGCTTTGTTTTAAGTTCTACCTGATCATTAATTAGAAGTAAACAACAAATCTCTTAAAATTGTAAATTATTTATCTTTAACATCTCTTAAAATCGTAACTTATTTATCTTTAACATATTGACCTAATTCTGTAATATGTCTTTTATTTCAGGTGGTATAAAAATGGCTGAATATAATCAGTCGCATGAAATGCCTGGTGTGTTGGTACCAGTGCCCGGACAAGCAGATGATGAATTTCCAAATGGCATCACTAAACTGATGATGGCTGCTTACAAGGGTGATGCTAGCATGGCTTTAGAACTTGTTTCTGCTACACCTGACCTTGTAAATGTGAAAAATAATCAAAATGGTACAGCCTTGGACTATGCAGTTGCTGGAAAACAGACCAAGGTCATTGATATTCTGCTTGGCTTTGGTGCAGATCTGAATGCTCTGGACACAGAAGGAAATAATCTGTTACATAAAAGTGTGTTGACAAAAGATTTACAAAGAGTGAAATTTTGTGTGGAGTTGGGTGCACATCTTGATTGTCCAAATAAATCTGGTGACACTGCATTAATTATAGCCGCCCAAAATAACTTGACAGACATATCATTGTATCTTATAACCATGGAGTGTGACATAAATATTGTTAACACGGCAGGGATCAATGCAAGAGAATATGCATTTTCTCACAATAACTCTGAGATACAAACTCAGATAGAAAGGAAATATCATGAAACAAAGAACATGAATGTCCATGGAGGCATGTTACTGGGAAACGAATGTTGCAGAAGGAATATTGGGGGAGTTAGACAAATACTCAGAACCTATGGCAACTCTGCACTTGAATTTGGAGATGTTCGACCACTGCAACAGGTTTGTCAAAATGGTGACAGAGATATTGCTTCCTTGCTTATCTCCCATGGTGCCAGTCTACATGCCACATCAATGATTGGATACACCCCACTAACCTGTGCCGCAATAGCAGGTTATGTTGATATTGTGAAATTGCTGTTATCAAAGGGGTCACGTATACACCACAGAAATGCTTATGGACGGACACCATTGCATAACTGCACCATTGAAGGTCATATCTCTGTAGTCAAGACTCTTGTGGAGAATGGCATAATGTTGAATGTAAAAACATTTGATGGTCAAACAGCATTGGCAATAGCTGTTTACAGAGGCCACACTGAGATAGTTCAGTATCTGTTAGAGCAAGGGGCCTGTGTTGATGTCAGAGATAATCATCTTGATACCCCATTGATATCAGCAGCAAAGCGTGGCAATACAGAATGTGCACGATACTTGCTCAACCACAATGCAAATGTAAATCTGGTCGACCGTCAAGGTGCAAGCCCTCTCATGATTGCAGTTGCCACAAACAACCAAGATCTAGTACAAGTATTACTTGAGCACAATGCAGATGTCAATCCTGCTAATGGAGTAGGTAATGCTGTATTGACCATGACAATTACGTCGCATTCCACAGATATAGCCCCGATATCAGAACATATCAGAGGAACATACACAGTGGAACGAACTAGAAGTATAGGTATCTTTCGAAAGCAGAGCAAAAAATGTACCCCAGAGGAAAATTTATTCATAATCTGTGAAAAAGGTGTAGAGTCAACCACTGATTTGCAACATTTGCGAGATCAAGGGGCAGACATAAATTCTAAAGACAAATATGATAGAACTCCTCTCATGGTCTCAATCATGTATTCTCACCAACATATTGTGCAGTGGTTTGTAGAAAATGGTGCACACCTCGATATCACTGACTCAGCTGGCAGAACAGCTTTAATGTATGCAGTTGAGAAGGGAGATATTGTGTCAGTACAAATATTGGTCAACTCAAATGCAGACACTGGTATAAAAGATAATCTTTGCAGAGATGTCTTCAAAATTGCAGAAGAGACAGGCAGATATCATATTCTGAATTTATTGGAGTATTATAAAAGTGCTGAACGAAGGTTATTTCATGCTATAAAGCATTTACAAGTTGACAAATGCAAAGAATTAATAAAGAAAGGTGTAGATATCAATTATCTTGACGAGTATGGCAATAGAGCTTTGGATTATTGTCTCCATCACCCTGCCTCTCATGAAGTTACAGAAATAGTAACTTTGTTGTGTAAAAATGGTATCAACCTAGAGAAAACAGGTCAGAAAGGCCCAACAGCAATTGAAGAGTGTTTACACCTGCGCAATATAGAAATTGCAAAGGTCCTACTGGAGCACAGTGCATGCATAAATAAACTACAGCCTGGATCATTAATTGAAGCATGCATAAGCAAAGACAATTCTTTTCTTGAACTCTTTATAAACCACGCACATGAGCAGAATTGTGTGTTGCCTTTTGTTGAAAGGGCTTTGCAATTTTTGATATCCAATCAATCAGATGATATATTTGATCTGCTGTGTCAGTTGCCCTGTGACACTTGTAATCTTTGGACTAACCAAAAGTTTTGGAGAGAATGCAGACAGGCTATCATTTCTGATACCATACGAGATAAACTGACTTCATTACCAATTGTACCCAAGCAGCAGTATGTTGGCAAGTGTGAGTTACTTAATGAAGCTGGTGCAATGTCTATGAGACTTGTATTTGACAGCTTTTTCAGGGTGCATGATGCAAGCTCCAAACCAGACATTGTTGAAGCATTGGTCCGATTGGCACTAGACCAAGGTCACTATGAAATAGTTATTTCACTATGTGATTCAAGAGTGATTATTATAGGTTAGCAATCAGTTTAAAGTGTTGATTGCTATGTTTTCTGGTAAATGATATCAGAATCATACAGAAATTCTATCAGCATGTTAGCATATAGTTTTTTGCATTTACTAAGTCTTTCTGATGATATTATAATGTGTGAATATCACCAGAACGTCACAAGATAATAAATAGTGTGTGTGACATAATTAGTGAAATAGTCACCTGCCAATTATGGCCCAATCACCTGAAGTGAGATGTGTATAGATTTCAATGAAGCTTATATACAATATATGAAACTGGATAGAAATATCTTAAAATAGTGTTTCACAAAAATAAATAACTAAAACATATAAGTGAAGAAAGATTTTTTTTGTCTTGTATTTATTTATTTATTTGGGTTTTAACATTGCTTTCAATACATTGTATGGGTCATATCATAACAGGTAGTCATATGGGCAGAGGAAACCAGTACATACAGTTGGTCAAGGTTCTGTACTGTAAACTCCCGACCAATGGCAAGTAACTACCAGCTTTCCCACTTGAGAGAATCGGGCTGGGAATCGAACTCCAATCTTAGAGGTGGGAAGCGAGAGTGTTACCACTCTGCCACCGTGGCCCCTTTTGTGTTGTAACATTGCTAAAATTCCCAATATTTAATATTATATCGTGGACTCCCTAGCACGCATTACACAAAATGGCGAAATTCTTACTTTAGCCTACTAAGCACATGCCTATTTAAAGAGAGGCACAAGAAAAACGGACATGTGGAATTTTGTATTGAATGTGAAAATGGGTGAAAATCCTGCCAAAAGTGCCAAGTACTGCAGATAGAGATCTAAAATTTTCTTTAAAAAAGAGAATCGCAAAAAGTGATCAAATAACTTTTTCAAAGAAAAATGTTGAAATTCCGATAGTTTCTTTGACAGTGACCAAGTACCCAGTTTGACCCCAGTTTCACCCATAGGAAAGGGGTGTATAAGTCTGGCCAACTCTTTAGACTACCTGCATATGGTTTCCTGATACATCCCAATAGATAACTAAACTGTGTGCTAGTTTATCTCTGGAGTGTCTTGATAGACTTTCTTTTTATGTTTACAAAATAAGAAAATAAAAATGTTTATCTGATAATGGAAGCTATACATGTTTTAGAAGCCCTCCTTACTACTGACAAGGTCCTCGGTGGCCTAGTGATTAGCATGTTCGGCAACCAATCATAGGCTGTCCCAAAATGACCCTGGCTGTTGAACTGGAAGTAAAACCCCAAATTTGACTTTACCCTTACTGCTGGCAACAGACCATCTGAAAGCTCAATGTTCACCAATGTTCATCAGGCTTCCTGATGACCCCTCCCAGTCTACTAATGCTACTACTTCTATTTCTGTGGCAATGAAGTTATGACACATCAAATAAACCAGATGATCAGGAACTTGTCTTCTCCACTGGTTCACCAGGTAACAACCCTGTGAATCCTCCTCCGGATAATTCTCCCAAAGAAGGAGAGGTTGCTTGCTCTGAGCCACTCTCTCTAAGTCACTCTCTCTAAAGATCAGTTGTACAGAGAGAATTTTGTTGTGTATATTCCCTTATGGGATAGGATTTGATCCCTGACATTAAGTCTACTGATGGGCCAGTAAAAACAAGAGAAATCAATGGACGAACCTCACAGTGGTTGGGAATATAATTCGTATTCACAAACAATTCTTAGCTAGGAATAATTATAAGAATAGAAGTAAAAAGAAATACATGCAATTCTTAGAATTTTTCTTGGACTAAGTGTAATTCTGAGAAAAATTCTAAGAATCCTTGAGAATACAGAGCTCGGCATATGTGAACAGAAAGTTAAAAATTTTTTTGAAATAATATGAAGAAGAAAAACTTAATATGAAACAGTCATTTTTGGATGTAGATTTGCAAAAAGTTGCTGCACTATATTCACCATAACAACTATTTTTCTTAAGACTATTTTGTACTGTTCAGTGCCTCCGGTATCATCCTGGTGTTTTTGGGCTGTCCTATACAAAAATTGAGATTGACAAATAATGTTTAGAAACTGCGTGTTATGTGCCTGTCTGTATGTTCCCATATTTAGATCACATACGGTGTATAGAGGATAATAAATGCGACCGAGCTGTGTATGTTTCTTCTAAGCTTCAGAATCTCAACCCAGCAGTTATAACCCACTGACCACTAAATCTAGAAATGACACAGACGTTGCAGGCAAAAATAAAACAAAAAACTAGTGACATGACCAGAAGGGAATTTAGAGGCCTTTTTCTACATGTTGTTGCATAAACCTGAAGTACATATTGTCCATTGTATGAAGTGATATAATTGCATTCTGTTGGAATTTTATTTTTCCATTGTATGGAGTGGTATGTTTACAATGAGGAATGATTTGTATGTCATTGAAATATGAATTGAAAACACATAAATTTTCCAAGGGGAAAAGCTAAAGTCCAAGGGGAAAATCACTGAATACGTTTTCAAACAATTATGTATAAGCTAAGCCCTACATTCTATTATGTAAATAACATAACTTTTTTGTTATGTGGTATTACATAACCGGATCTTATGAATAACATATGGATTTTCTCCCAACACCAATCAGAGAAATTGTGACGAACTACTTTGAAATTGTAGGTATTTAAATTTCTATTTTGCCCTTTTCTTTCAGTATGTGAGTCAGCAGGAAATTTGAAAGAACATATATTGTGGGTGTTTAAGTTACATTTTCCTTTTTAATTTAATATTTTTGTTTGGCAATGTTACATTATATATTAGACCACTTTTAGCTGCTAGTGCTCTTTTAATTAGAAAGTTTGATGAAATGTTGTTTTTTTTTTAAACTGAAAATTACAAATTATTCATGGACGGACAGCACCTAGTTCCAGATTTTACACCCCACATAAAGTGCATGGGGGTGTAATATCTTGCAATATTTTACACCCCTTGCTATTTTGTACACCCCCTGCCATATTTTACACCCCTTGGTAAATTTCTATACAGTTGTTATATGAAATAAATGAAGCTCAACAGCTATAAACATTCACAAATTACACATTAAAATTCAAACACGATAATTCTAAAGCAAGATTCCTTGCTTACAAATTGTTAAATATTTTAAACGTATTTGATGGCCCATTGAAAGAGAAATTGCTAATTCTTTTATAGTGACTTTACAGTTAGTTCGTAAATAAATGTCTGAGCATAAAATAACTAAATGAAATAAAATATATTTAGTGTTAATACAGAATGACAAAATCACTTCTTAAACTTTCCTTTGAAGTGAGAGGCCAACCTATTGTTGTTTATTTGTATTCACTAGGCTTGTGCCTAACTGGAATTATCTCTGTTGTTGTGAAGTCACTACAGTCCTAGTCACTACAGTCCAAGTCACACTCATAGTCAAACAAATCAACTTAAAAAAGTCTTGATACAATAGACAAATCATAATCTAATCTAATCGCCTAATCACTCCCAAATTATAAGTTGGATTTATATCTGTAAGCAAATTTTAGATGGAATAAGCACAGAAGATCTTAAATATCATTTCACAATTATATCTCCATGTAAAGACAGAATCTAGGCACACCAAACAGAAGGCAGAAAACTATAATCATAAACCTGAGACATAGCAAGGGTCAGCGCCATGAAGAGAAACCAGGGAAAGCAGAAGTTGGGGTGGATATGCTTGTGCAAAGAGATAGGTTTTGAGCTTCCTTCTGAATGAGCGAAGAAAAGTGGCCATCAGTCAAATCATTCCATATCTTTGGAGGGTCATAAGCAAACCTAAGGCCAAAATGCCTAGAAGACTTGTATATTGAAGTGGCAAAGTGGGGGACCTCAAGGAACACACCATCAGCTTGTCTATTGCATGTGTTACAGACACTTTGTCCGGGTTTAAGAAAAGGAGCAAAATATTTTGGATAACCACAATGTAGGAACTTCTACACCAGTAAGGCAGTCTTTGTATTGTATTGTATTGTGTATTTATACTCAGCGCAATATCTCCATATACTACAGGAAAGCGCTATTTAACCAATCGAACTGTACAGGTACAGCCCCAACTTACAAGTAACTGACATTCCCCTAACTGGAAGATAGAGGCTCAAGGATGACCATTTATCAACGTCCTTGAGGTTCTTTAACCTGCCACTGGGGATAGGACCCAATGACAGAGGACCGCCATTTTAAGTGGTCATCCGAGCCACTATGTATCTGCCTGTACCTGGGATTGAACCCACGTCCTCTGAGTTCCTAGACAAGAGTGTTACCCGCTAGGCCACAGTGGCAGTCTTGAATATGGAATGGTGTTCAATAGGCAACCAATGGAGAATCTTCCTAACAGGAATGATATGCGAGTACTTGGTGGTGTTGGTAACAATTCTAGCCAGACTATTTTGAACACATTGCAGGTTACGAAGATCAAGAGCTGAGAAACTCCTAAACAAGGAATTACAGTAGTCAAGTCGACTCCCAACCAAAGCATTCGTAGCCATAAGAGCAGCATGATATATGTAGCCTCTGAGATGCTTAAGATCCCTGATTTGAGCAAAACACTTAAATAAAATACCGGTTGATTATACCAGCCATGGCTTACTCACATAATAACTTGGCTAATATCTGTCCATTCTTCTTAAAATAAAGTTTGTGCATTCTATATAACAATGTGATATTAAATTTTATTTTTAAAATCATTCTTGAATTTAAATTGGGGATAATAAGTTGGGTTCCAACATTATCATCAGAATACACCAAATAATTATACTAGTATATATACTATCAGTACATATAATAGCATTATGTGTTTGGTGTATAAACTTAAAGAAAATTAATAAATAAAGTGATTATTGTGTGAATAAAGTGAATAATATTTTCCAAACTCAACTGCAACCTGATCAATAAATAATTTGTTGTGGATCCCCACTGATTTGCTCTGCATGGCCCAGTAGGGGGTGTAACTTTTGGTGGGGCTGTAAAATATGGCAGCCATATTTTACAACCCCCTTAATTTCCCATTGTTTAGGGTGTAAAATATGATATATGCCATGAATCAAAGAAAGGGTGTAAAATATGGCAGGGGTGTAAAATATGGCATTACACTGGGGGTTAAATGTTTAATGAATGTGATTATACTTACTAAAAGAAGTATTCATATTTATTGTTTTAACACTACATTATATTATTCAGAAATAAGGGGTCAAGGCATCTGATTTTAGTATTCAATCTTTTGTAATAATAACAATAATAATACTTCAACTACTACTAATAATAATACTATTATTACTATTAATAATTATAATAACACAAGACCAGTTGGCAATTTAATTAATTATCATCAAAGGTTAAATCTTGCACATCCAAAATTACATACTCTCCTTCATACACCAATACTGTTAGTCAAAGTAACACATACAAAAGTTATATCAATGACCTGCAGCTTAACATTAACAAATACTCATAACATGTAAAGGTAAATGTACACATTGACAAATTTCTTAATTAATAAAGAATAATTAAACAATGGTGAAAAAATAGAAAACATCATGACCTGATCAACTAAAAAAAGGTTATTACTAAAATTATAAAATATAATATACATGAATCTTTACATTGTAAATATATCGTATATCTTTACCTGGCATGCTTTAGTGCTAAGTCACACTTTCTTTTTTTTCTGTTTTCATTCAAGATTTTATTTTAAATACTGGTGCATAATATTATATGATCAAAAATATATTTTTTATTCTAGTGACATGCTGATTAGGTCAGGTTAAATCATTTGTGCATTGGGATTTATTGTGATGTCAATTGCTCCCACCCAATACATGTACTGTGAGGTGCAGCAATTTGTAAGGTCCCTGTGTGAGGGATGCAACCTGTTCCAGTAGTACAAGCTGACTTTTTTAAAAAAAGCTTTAATAGGGGACTTGCTTGAAAAATACAAGTTATTAATTCCCACAATTTGTCTTTTTGAGCATTAAAGAATCATTAGTGAATCATTTCCTGTTGTTTTGTTACGTCTTTAAATGAAATATTACTGGGCTTGTAAAATGGACAAAGTGAAAGTAAAATTGCACCAGTTTGCACAATTTTAGATCTGACTACCCAATGTACTTGTCAGTTTATAATTTTCACTCATTACGTATTAACTGAAAAGATATTTTGCAGAAAGTGTCACATTAAGTTGAACTATATCTTTTAACACATTGTTGGTCAAATGTTATTCTAGACAATATTTTAAAACAACTGATATATTACATTTTGCGGATACAATCTCAGGCATTTTCCAGCAGATAGGCAGTTTTCAGTAATATACAAATGAATGTGTTCAACACTTAATTTCACTGTTTATGATATATATATAGAATAAAGCTTAGTTGTGTTACGCTTATGTATCGTATAGTGGTGTTTGTAGATTAAGAAATACTGTAGTTTCATTAACTAAGAATTTATTACATTTTACAACAGAAAGTAAATAGTTTGCCCCAATATAAGTACACAACTGAATTAACATTCAACCATAAACCACCTAATAGCATGAGTTAAGTCTTACGAATGTTCTTTGTGTTCTCCACTTGCCTTTGATGTAATGAAAACTGTAATAGTAAGATACGCGTCCATTGATGAAACGGTGTCTCTGATTCTCACTTCAATGTTAAGTCCATCCTTTATAGCAACGAGGAAATGATGTCATATAACGTGTGTTATGTTGAATGAATTGGCAATGTCTCTGATGTTAACAAATCCGGTCCTAATGTGGTCAACGTACATGTGACTCCCGAGCTCCTCCATCCACAGTAGCCATAAGCATGTTGACATGGAATGGGCTCCAGTGGTCCCTAATGGGTTGTACTGCACTCATGCTAAATAGAATAGTATACACCTCTTATAATACCCATTTAATAACTAATGTCTTTGATTCCATTTAAGTAAAACCACATTGCAGCTAGTAGTTTACAGTTGTACAATCGAGAATACTATTCTACACAACAGGGTTTTACTATTACTGTATTTTCCTGTTACGAAAACATGTGTTAAAGTCAAAAGTATTCTAATGTCAATATCTCTAGAAATATTTTTTAATGTTTAAAATATATTAACCAATACAATCTTGCTTTAACATACATCATTAAAGAAATATACAATAAGACACATTTAAATACAATTACTTTGATAACTCTGCAAATCATTAACAAAGAAATAAAACTCCACTTACAGTGTGTCCACTGTCCAATGTTTCAGAACAAAAAAAAACGACAGCCTCTCACATGGGCTTCCAAAATCACACTAAAGTTGCCAAAACTATTTCCTAAATCTACAGAGTTTGACTTTTCAATATTGAAATCAAGATGTGCAAACGGCATTGAACAGATGTCTGTCAATCACAAATTATAATAGGGTTTGGTTACACTCAACAGTTTAGTCAGCAATGGTCAGTTCTTGAATTTGAAAATATTTGACACTTGTACTCCGATTATTATAACCAATAATAATATTACTCTAATTTCCAACTATTTAGGCTACTATAAACTTATCAAAATTTGAACTTTTAAACAATCTTATTCATATTTAACCACAATATACATTGCTGATGAAATCATCAGATGTGTAACTACTTTTTCATACATCTACATACATGACTGCTTTGAGTAAATCACCTGACAGTGTCTAGAGTCTCTATATACACATAAACCCTTTTAACAAGAATAAAGTCACCATTTGGACAGTATTGAAAATTTCCTACACTATTGTACATAAAACTATTACTTCAAATACACTACTGTACATAAAATGATCACTTCAAATGTAACAAGTTGCAAGAACTACATGGTGAGCAATTAAATGTAAATATTAAACTTCTTAAAATCACTAATTAATAGTCTTTGAAATATTTGCCTGGTTCTGTGAAATCTGTTTCATTCCTAGTGAAATAGATATGGGTGAATATAACCAGTCCTATGAATTATCTGGTGTGTTATTGCCACTTCCTGAAGATGAAGATCTTTCAAATGACGTCACCAAATTAATGATGGCTGCCTACAATGGTGATGCTAGCATGGTTTTGGAACTTGTTTCTGCTACACCTGACCTTGTAACTATGAAAAATAATCAAAATGGTACAGTCTTGGACTATGCAGTTGCTGGGAAACAGTCCAAGGTCATTGATATTCTGCTTGGCTTTGGTGCAGATCTCGATGCTTTGGACACAGAAGGAAACAATCTGTGTTGACACAAGATTTAGAACGAGTGAAATTTTGTGTGGAGTTGGGTGCAAATCTTGACTGTCCAAATAAATCTGGTAACACTGCATTGATTATAGCTGTCCAAAATAACTTGACAGACATATCATTGTATCTGATAACAATGCACTGTGACATAAATGTTGTTAACAGAACAGGGATCAGTGCAAGAGAATATGCATTTTCTCACAATAACACAGAGATACAAACTTGGATAGAAAGGAAATATGAAGAAACGAAGACTATTAATGCCCATGCAGGCAAGTTACTGAGAAATAAATGTAACAGAAGGAACATTGGGGGAGCTAGACAAATACTCAGAACCTATGGCAACTCTGCACTTGAATTTGGAAATGTTCGACCTCTGCAACTGGTTTGTCAAAATGGTGATAAAGATATTGCTTCCTTGCTTATCTCCCATGGTGCCAGTCTACATGCCACTTCAGTGATTGGATACACCCCACTAACCTGTGCTGCAATAGAAGGTCATGCTGATATTGTAAAATTGCTGTTATCAAAGGGGGCACGAATACACCACAGAAATGCTTATGGACGCACACCATTGCACTGTTGCACAATTGAAGGTCATTTCTCTGTGGTCAAGACTCTTGTGGAGAATGGGATAATGTTGAATGTAAAAACTTTTGATGGTCAAACCGCATTGGCAATAGCTGTTTACAGTGGCCACACTGAAATAGTTCAGTTCTTGTTAGAGCAAGGGGCCTTTGTTGATGCTAGGGATGATGACCATGACACCCCACTGATTTTAGCAGCAAAGAGTGGCAATACAGAATGTGCAAGATACTTGCTCAATCACAATGCAAATGTAAATCTGGTAGACAGTCAAGGTGCAAGCCTTCTCATGATTGCAGCTGCCACAAACAACCAAGATCTAGTACAAGCATTACTTGAGCACAATGCAGATATCAGTCATGTGAATGGAGTAGGTGATAATGTAATATCCATGACAATTAGGTCATTTTCCACAAATGTAGCAACAATTTTATCAGAGCATGTCACACGAACATACCCAATTGAACACACTAGTGAACAAGCTGTCTTTGGACAGCAGTACAGTGAATGTACCCCACAGGAAAAATTATTCATAATCTGTGAAAAAGGTTCACAAACAGTCACTGATTTGCAACATTTGCAAAATCAAGGAGCAGACATCAATTCTAAAGACAAATATGATAGAACTCCTCTCATGGTCTCAATCATGTGTTCTCACCAACATATTGTGCAGTGGTTTGTACAAAATGGTGCAAACCTCGATATCACTGACTCCGCTGGCAGAACAGCTTTAATGTATGCTGTTGAGAAGGGAGATATTGTGTCAGTACAAATATTGGCCAACTCAAATGCAGACACTGGTTTAAAAGATAATCTGTGTAGAGATGTCTTCAAAATTGCAAAAGAGACAGACAGACATCATATTTTGAATTTATTGGAGCATTATAAAAGTGCTGAACAAAAGTTACTACATGCTGTAAAGCATTTACAAGTTGACAAATGCAAAGAACTGATAAAGAAAGGTGTAGACATTAATTACTTTGATAAGTATGGCAATAGTGCTTTGCAGTATTGTCTTCATCATCCTGCCTCCCACAAAGCTGTAGAAATAGCAACTCTGTTGTGTAAAAATGGTATCAACCTAGAGAAAACAGGTCAGAAGGGCCAAACACCAATAGAAGAGTGCTTACACCTGCTTAATACACAAATTGGAAAGATCCTACTGGAGCATGGTGCATGCATAAATTACCTACAGCCAGGGGCATTAATTGATGCATGCCTAACCAAAGACAATTCTTTTCTTGAACTCTTCATGAACCATGCACATGAACAGAATTGTGTGCTGCCTTTTGTTGAAAGAGCTTTCCAATTTTTGATATCCAATGAGTCTGATGATGTCTTTGATTTACTGTCTCAGTCGCCTTGTGACACCTGTAAGCTTTGGATGAACCAATCATTTTGGAGACAATGCAGACAGGCTATCATTTCTGATGCCATGGGAGGTGAAATGACTGCTTCACAAATAATACCAAAACACAAGTATATTAGAAAAAGGAAATTACTTAATGAAACTGCTGCAATGTGCATGAGACATGTATTTGAGAGCTTCGTCAGGGTGCATGATGCAACCTCCATGCAAAACATTGTTGAAGAACTGGTCCATTTGGCACTGGATCAAGGCCACTATGAAATAGTTATTTCCCTCTCTGATGCAAGTGTGATTATTTCAGGTTAGCCATAAGTAAAGGGATCAGTGAGCACCATATGATAAGTAATACAGAACATCTAATATAATTTTTTTTCTATTTACCTAGCCCTTATGATGATGGTATTAGCTATGAGTGTCAGCAGAACAACATCAGAATTAGAGAACACAGCATACTAAGTAGTGAGCATGACATAATAAGTAATCAGCATGATATAATAAGTAATGAGCTTGAACTAATAAGCATTGAGAAGCAGATCATGTGGTGCTCTCTAACATCATTTATTTTTGTCAAGATCAACTGGTGCTCACCTTGTACTCACAAAATCATCTAGGACCCAGAAGACGGTTTTGTTTATTTGGGTTTTATGTCACTTTCAACACTGTATAGGTCATACCACAACGGGTAATTGGGAGGGCAGAGAAAACCAGTAAATACAGTTGGTCAAGGCTGTGTACTGTGGATGACCAAGGTCTCTTGAGGTAGAGCCAGGAACCAAACCCCATTGTTGTCAACAATCTGAGAAATTGCAAATAAATAGAGCAAAAAAGGGATCACTCAGAGTTCTTACATCTTTGACAAATGTGAAAGTAAATGGCTAATATCAGGAAAAAAATTGTGATAATTTGACTATCAAATAAATTAAATTATTTGAAAAGCAGCAGAATAGCTGAAATGATTTTTATTGGAGACTATATATTTGCAACCTAAATGAGGTGAGACAGCAACTTGCTAGTATGGATCAAATTATATGGAGAATAACACTGCAACATGCAACATCTTTACACAGGTTTAACATTTTTTCATTGCATCGTTCGATTTGACATTTTCACTGAATACGGAAGCTTGTAGTTATAGTCTCTTTGATGCCCTCCACAACAGTGACAACAACTTAACGATATATTAATTTGTAACCTGGAGGAATTTGAAACTCCTCTAGGGGAGATTCCAAGTTCAGTCTCTACAACATCCTTAAGTATTAAGCAAGTGATTTGAATCTAGAGACTGAAACTGAGATCTCCCCTAGTGCCATTTCAAATCCTACTAGATTAGGATTACCATTGTAGTTTGCAAAGATCAAAGAGATTAAAGATTAAAATATACACTACACTACCACTTACACACAAATTGTTAATGATGATGCAAGGCTATGTTCACATTATTAATTATTAAATTTACGTAAAAGATATTCTTCGTATGGTTAATGTTAATTCATCTTATTCAGCCCACTCAAATTATATTTGAAAGTAGAGTCGTGCATATGCATAAGATGTAAAAGAAGTGCTTTTGTATGGTAAAATTTGATAAACTCTGATTTAAACTACCCCAACCTCTCTTTACATCGAGAAGCATGCATGTAGGCAGAAAAATTATCTTTACAGTTGAATTCAAAAGGGTACATTCCTGATTACAAACAAATATCTACCTCTGCAAATCAAGCTAGTGTACGGAATTTGGCATTTGAGAGTGGTTGGGTTCCCAACATGTTTAGAAAGAGATGCTAAGCACTGAGATCTGAGAGCTCCTATGATCTCCCCAACACTTCCTTTATTTATTTAGTGGTTTACATCATGCTTAGTACCATATTGGTTATATTGTGGTGGGTAGTTAGAAGGGCAGAGGAAACCAGTACATACAGTTGGTCAAGGTTATGTACTGTAAACTGCAGACCAACAGCAAGCAACTACCAGCTTTCCCACTTGAGGTCAGGCCTGGATTGGAATTCTGATCTCAAAAGTAGGAGGCCAGTGTGTTACCACTGTCCCATACTGGTCTCTGATCGGGTCAAATATTTCAATATATATTTAAAAATATTAAGAGTATGTATGATTGCCAAGATTATGCTCCCAACCTTTGGGACCAAGAAAATAAAGGAAAAAGCAATGAGACCTACACTCAGCGTGACAGTGGAACAGCCGTACTTGGTTAAAATAAGAGAAATATAAGAAAAGGTTATGGTCAGCTACCTTTAGAAAATTCAAGTAAATCTTACTTCCTTCTATCAGTTTTGTATTGCAGATTATTATGCTACAAGGTACTTTCCTGTTAAAACAGGTAGATATTACAGGAACATTTTGGTAACAGACTGGGTTAAATTTTACCAGACAATTCTTCCTGCTATTATTATCTGTATTATAGGTAACCTTATAGTATTAAATCATGAATTTTCCCATTTGTATACCAAATTACCATACAGGAAGTGTAATGTACAAGTCGGTCTTAGAACACCACTTTCGTACACACAGTTTTTCATCTTGACATTCTTTGTATACTTAGTCACTGTTGAGAGGACAAGCCCAAATACTAGGTAGGTGTAGGTGTGAGGAAAATTCAAATATCAAACAGCTATTAAACATTTAAAATGTGAATCTGCAGTGTACATGAGGTATTCACTGATACCACTATTAAAGGAAACTAGTGTGGATAAATTGCTGAACATGGTTAACTTGCCCTTACTTTATTGGTATGATCACACCTCTCCTAATTCATGTTGTACCCGAACATATATGAATTACGTATGACAAGCTCATCCCTAAAATCTTGCTTGTTAAAAATGAGCCATTCCAAATATCCATTCTTCTCATCAATTCACCCTGAAGGATCATGCAAGGTTTCCCCAAATATTCCAAAGAATTGGTCCAGAAGGAAACAATACATGTTATGAACACATTTGTAAGTACACGAACCTGTTTATAGTTGTACCTCATGACCCCAGCACAGAAGGGTGTGGCCTTGGTATAAGGAATGGAAAACCACAGCAACAAGTCAAAAATCTCAAAATCATCAACAGCACCTGTAAGGGATGGTATAGTGCAAGACAAAACATGAAAATTTGATTGGATCACTGACAGCAAAAGTCTGTAAGATATAAAGTTAAGAAGAAGCTATTAAAACTGATTTGTAGACCATCCGTTGTTACAAAGTTCGATTCAAACTGCTAAAGACAAAAGGTTAACATGGTACTGTAACAGTCTGTGGCTTTTATTGCTGGTCAACACTTTGGAATTGCAATAGTGTGGACAGACGTGACCGGGCCACCACAGTACTCACCCAATGATAGAGATGGGTAACAGACAATTTTGATTTCATGAGGCCCAATATCATATGCCAGAGCATCAGCAGTGGCCGGTCACCCCTCCAAGACTTCAATATGGAACCGACATAGCAAAGCCTTAGATGTCAACATCACTGCATTGGGATCAGAGGTCAGCTCAGCAGTCCATTCACCTGCATCACATACACACTAAATCTCTGAAAGTTTTGATGACTGCAACCCCTTTTATGGAACATTGGAGAGGATGGCGTGGACGATAAATCACTTAATCAGTCACCGCACCTGCAACTGAGAAACATTACAGAGACATTCATCAAATTTGTTAAACTCTCACTGTTAGAACCCCAAACCCTCAAAATTTTAAAGTTTAACTTATATTGTTACAGGCCTGACCCCCAAGATTTTAAGTTTGTAGTTAAATGACTTGAACCCTAAACCACCAAGAATTTAATGTTAAAGTTGAAGGGTTGGGAAGCTAAATGCTGAATAACTTTAGAACCCTGATCAAAAATTGTGTTTACAAAACATATTTCCCCACATTAACCTGTACTGTTTTGAGTGTATTAAGGTGTGGGTATGTGTGAGAATTGTTTCATGTAAGAAAAGGTTGTACATGGTGGTGAGGGTTTTTTCATAATTCTGTGAACAGTTAGCAATCAAGTGTTCTGGAATAATTGGCCAGCCCTGAAAAGGGTTGATATTTTTCAGTCCTTCACAGGACTGTGGTTCAGTCTCTGGCCTGCTTCCACAGCATTGTCCACTCGTTGTTGTAGTACTTATAGCTTCTTTCATGGGATTTAGCCTGGCCACTACACGGTCATCTCTATACTGCCTTGGCTCTCTCCCATGTATATGTCAACTGTCAGGTGACCATATTTAGCATACAGCATGCCCTGTGGGTGGTGGCTGCAAGCTTTGAATCTTACTGTTTGATTGATAGAAGTACATGTCACCTATTGGTGAGATCCTTAAAGCATTCTCAACCACACTCCTCCCCTTACTGATTCTGTAGTTTTAAACTGATCAAGAACATGCCTTGTCGAGAGTGGAGTTTCGCCAACCAGAGCTTTTGTGGGGAAGCATCAATGGCCAAGATGAAGAAGAGTAGCAGGGGCGTCTTTGGACTGATTCACAGCTGCTGCCCACAGCCATCCAGAAGAAGTGGTAATGTACAAGGGGCAACATGTACAAGGGCCAGCAATACTGTAGAGTCCTATCCTATTGAAGAACTCAAACCTGTTCTCAGCTGTATGAAAGCCATGTGCTTACTTGCGAAAACACCCAAAAGCAGAAAAAGAACAAAGTATGAATTACGGTTGCAGTGTATAAAAAATAATACTTAAAAAAGCCCAATGCCTGTCCAATTTATCGATCACACCACAACTCCTCACTTATCTAAGAGCAAGCACCCCTGAATATGTAACAGTTTTCTTAGAATGTAAAACAGAGTTTGAATGTCCTTCTTGCCCCCTTTTATGAAACAATTTACAATGGCCCTCTCATAATACAACACATAAACTGGGCCAACTTAGGTAAGCTTCAAACCCCAGACCAGTTGCCAATTCATAGCAGAGCAGGGTTACAACCCCAGGCATTCTCCAGTAAGGCCAAACCTTAGCCGACGTTAAAAGCCATACCTCAGATAATACAAGGCAGAACCCTTCAATGTGTAGGATTAAACACAGTCCGGTGGGTTCAAAGGTTGGATTTGAATGATCAACCTTAACATAGCTGGGGCATGGGTCTGAACCTTGCAAAAGGTTGGCCTTATCATGGGAATGCTTGGGTTAGATTACTGCCTTAATCTTCTCTTGGGATTAGTGTTTCCATCTCTCTGTATTTTGTTTTGTTAGCACTGACCCAATTCTGGCCCACCCTGGGCCTTAGTTTATTATGCAGAATGACACAGGCAGAAGAAGAGTTGTGGGCTGATTTTGATGATTTTTTAGGAAATATTGACAATAGCACAAGGAAAACACTGTCTGAATGAAGAACTTTTAAAAAAAAAAGATTTTTTAATCATTGCACACATTAGCAATAATATATGAGGTGTTGACTCTTGATGGAGGTATGTACTCCCCAAGTGCTCTAGTATATTATACATTCAAGTCCAGTAAATTTCACTATTGTAAAGAATAAAGTTAATACATTTATGAGTATGTATAGTAAATTATAAAGTGCATCTATGCATCTTACTCGTTCGTAAATATATATGTACAAAATTAATCTTTCTTGATTGGGGTTTGTGTCCAACCCTTGCTCTTTGGAGAGAGTTCACCTGTGCCCTCTATAGATAGCCCCTAGATAAGTGGTACTTGTCTCAAGGAATGACTATATCATCCCATTAAAAGTTAGATGGGTGAGTGGGTGGATTTTATTTATACTAGAAAATATCCTAGTGTAAATTGATGGAGGACTGAGAGAATACACCCCGTTGACATGTTTATGTGTGTTTTATGATATAATACTTTCTGTGAATCGGTATAATTGTATCGCTTTAACATCAAAGTGGCTTTTTAATACGACTAGCATTTATCAGACTGTATTTCTGTCAGGATATTGGTCTATTGTGTTTTTGTGCATATCTTATGTTTAAATATATGACGCAAGAACATTTTTTTGCTGTTCCATTAATTTTGTTATTACAATAAACAAGTTATTTTGCACTTATTGGTTTAAGCTCAAGTAATACTTGAGATTTTCTATATTGTAATACTAGTCATTGCAGGATTTCTATTCAAGGAGTAAACACTTAATTCCACAAAAGTGTTTGAGTCATTGATCCTTACATATCTTTTGATAAGAACTCAAGACTATATAAATTAATGAATGCGTTTCTTTTCATCTATTCAGTCCAGTTAGAATTCAATGGTTGTAACACTGTATTGAGTAAAGTATAAAACAACAAAGTGGAAAATAATTTAGCAATCCCGGATACAGTTAAACAATGAAGTTATTTTTTTTCATACTTTGAGTCTCATAATATTATTTGTTTTTTTTATTGTTGTTATAGTAGTTGTGCAAAGAAGTCCTTCAAAGGAGTAACTTCACGTTGTGCACTGCCGGGCACTTATATTCAGTCATGCAAGTAATTTAGCTTTTTGATAACAACTCAGGTTAGAGATAAACAGACAACTTAGCCTGTTAAAATATCAAAGAAGTGAACAATAGACCGTCTTTTGTGTATAAAATGGACAAATAATAGGCTATTTTGTGTAATGGGAGTGCTAACATGTTGTTTTGCAAATAACTATATTTTCTATGCTTCGTTAAATATGTTGCAATATTTGGGGGGAGGGGTTCATTTTATAAGCTTTCAGTATACAAGCTATTATATAAGTTTTCATTGGTTTTACAGAATTTTGATTTTACTTTATAGATAAGTGGATATATTCTTGGGGAGGAAGTAGATTCCGAGAGGGCTAATCAGCAACAAAGTATACAAGAATAAAATAAATAGTGGATATTCTGTGGGGGGTCTAGCAGGTTGCATTTGTTAACAGAGTAAAAAGGGAAGGATTTTCCAACTATATTTAGGAATTTTTAATCAGTTCATACTTTCTTTTGCTTTTGTTTGAAAAGCCTCTTGATTATAAAAGTGAAATTTACACCAGAAAAAAGTGTTCAACAAGAACTCTTATTTCCAGCTCACTTTTAAAGTCAAGCATTTATAACTACTGAGCTTCATTTATTTGTTCATTTTAAGGATCAATTCTCACACGTCTTAGTACATACCACAGCAGGCAGTGGAATGGTGCTTGAATCGTGTACATTTATTTATTTGTTTGGGGTTTTACGTCGCTTTCAACACTGTACAGGTCATATTACGATGGGTAGTTGGAAGGGCAGAGGAAACCAGTACATACAGTTGGTCAAGGTTCTGTACTGTAAACTGCCAACCAACAGCAAGCAACTACCAGCTTTCCCACTTGATGTAGGGTCTGGAACTGAACCTCGACCTCAGAGGTGGGAGGCAAGAATGTTACCCCTCTGCCACCGTGGCCCCTTGAAACTTGTACTAAACCATTGTCCAAAACACTTAGAAGAAAAGTTACTCAGGGTTTCTGCATGCATAACCAAATCCAGGAAAATGGATTAACCTTTTACTTCACTCAGTCACAGCATAAAAGTATACAAAATGTCTTAAACAAGCCTGGCTTTTGGCCATCCTTGAAACTTTGACCAGCACTTATCTGGCATTTTGTTGGTGCACCAGTTTGACAGGTGGTTTATACTCTGCCTGAAATAAGGATGTCAGACAGTCAAATGCCCATCTTATTTGTAGTACTGAAAATACTGAAACTGCCGGGACTGTTTTAATGCTGTTTGGCCTTATAGTCTGCTTAACAGTGGGTTGGGGTGGGGGGAATGGGGTAAGCACTATAAAAGTCCAATTAGAATTTGAATTCGTTGGTCTCTTATTGGGAATTTTATTGGTGAAGAAAATACATGAAGAGCATTTATCTGAAAGTTTTCTTGATGATCTGTTTCCCCATTTATGCCCAGGTCAGACAGTGGCGAATTTTAATGACAAATAGCTGCAAATTGTAAATTCTTCAATGTCCATGACACATTCTTCATTGTTCTTCCATTGCCCTTAACCCTCTACATATTTCACCACCTAGCGACAACAACATGATATTCAAAACTATTGCCTATAGTATTCATTGCCTTTGAAGTTACAATTCTCCATAATACAGTCTATTCGTTTATGCGTAACTCTGCTAGGGCGGTCACCAACAAGTCACTACTAATTTTATTGTTCTCAGTAAATTCTCTGGGCGTTCTTTGTTTTAGGATTCATTCTATGTGGTAGAAGAGTCTTCACAGATGGCATTCATTCTCACCTACCTATAGTTAATTTGTGGGAAAATCATCATATATCTTCAGTAGTTTGTAGAGTATTCCCAGTATGACCGTTCTTTGTGAGGTTTAATCTCAGGACAGTCGGAGATAACTAAAAAAAACATAATTAAAATCTGGAATCTTCGTATCACATGACCAAACTTTCCCACCTTGTTTGTGCAAATGCTGGTGAAATTGTATACTCCTTCATTCGCCAAGATTATCATAGTGCCCTCTTCAGTGTGTAACATAGACAAGATGATCACACAAAAGTGGATGTGGATGTATACAGTTGATCATGGCAAATGCAGAGAGTTGGCAACGGAATATTGCATATGACAGTACACACCAAACTGAACCCCCAAATATGCACTGATACACATCCACTTATAGCTCAAGAAAATAGCATTAGAGATGCCCGTACCCCACAGCCTGGGGAAATAGTTTTCAACACCATGAGATATAAAACTAGTGAAAAAGTACAAAGATCCAGATACTTTCAGAGCAGGGTCAGTTATATAAAGCTCCATGTAAAGTTTAAGTAGAGAAAATAACATCTAAGAGAAAGAAAATGTAGATAAAGATACAGTATTAAAACAAGACAATTCAATAGGAAGATGACAGCATTAATCACAAAACTAAAAATTATGAAACTGTAAAATTTATTAACTGGAGAATAGCTGTCAATGGAAGAAGCACAATTATGTAAAAGTGCATATAATAAACAGTTGCAGCTATCCTTATATCTTTGTCATAAGAGAAAGATGCCTCAAATATGGCAGGTGAATACACTTTGGCACAGCCAAAGTTAAAGGCCACACCATGATGCACACCTACACCCCCTAATCAATGTCCCTACCACCTATCAACCTTATATACCTTAAGGAATCTGAGAAATAGCCCAGAGAAGCTTTTAAAACTCATGGTCACTATGACAAGGTGACCATGACATTGCGCGCCTACAACCACCTAACCAAAGTCCCTACCAAGTATCAACTTCCTACACCTTACAGTTTCCAAGATATAACCCAAACAAGATTTTATAGGTCAAGGTCACTACGGCAAGGTCAAATCAAGGTCACACCATGATGTTTCACACCTGCCACCCTAACAAATGTCCTTACCATGTATTAATTTCCTACAACTTACAGTTTCTGAGATATGGCCCAGACAAGATTTTATAGGTCAAGCACACCTACACTCCCCAACCAATGTCCCTACCAAGTATCAACATCCGACACCTTATGGTTTATGGTGAATAGTCTGCCCACCCATCCAGACACCATGGGTGAAAACAATACCCCGACAGCCCTGAAGACTGGCTTGTGATTAAAATTTACACCATTGGCTTGAGTTACTGGTTAAGTGAAAGCATTTCTATGACTTAAAGTCAAAAATGGTTCAGTTTTTAGAGAACATGTAAACCACTAATTTCTCAGTCAAATGTGTAATCAAAGATTACTGCACTGCTGTATGCATGGTAGGCACCTTAACATTTACACCTATCTCAAACAAAGGACATATGGTGTGTACTGGGAACTTTTTGTTACCAAAAGATGAGACAGATAAATAAAATAGCATCAGATATGCCCCCTACCCCACAGCCTGGTGAAACAGTTTTTGCCACCATGATATAGCAGAAGTGAAACAGTACAAAGACCAATAGATTTTCAGAGCAGTGTCAGTTATGTAAGGGTCTAAATATTGTTTAAGTAGAGAAAAGAACATAGAGAAATATGTCTCAATCAGTGCAGGTGAACACACTTCGACAGAGCCAATGTTGAAAGACCTCACGATTACTTAGCATACTTACACTGCCCAACCAATGACCCATCCAAGAATAAACTTCCTACATCTTACAGTTTCTGAGATATTGCCCACACAGGATTTTAAAGGTCAAGGTCACTACAACAAGGTCAAATCAAGGTCTCACTATCATGTTGCACACATACACAGTTTGAGAGATATAGCCTGGACAAGATTTTCATGGTCACTATGTCAATGTCAAAGATCAGATCAAGCCACGACATGAAATTGCAAACCTACACCCCCTTAACTAATATCCATACCAAAAATTAACTTTGTACATCTTGCAGATTCCGAAATATAGTCCAGAGAAGATTTTAACTGTAAGGTCACTATGGCAAGATCAAAGGTCAAATCAAGGTCACACCATCATATTGCACACCTACACATCTCAACACATGACACTACAAAATATCAACTTCTTACACCTTAACGTTTGTGAGATATAGCCTGGACAAGATTTTAAAAGTCAAGTTCAATACAGCTAGGTCACACCATGATGTTGCACACCCACACCCCTAACCAATGTCTATGCCAAGTATAAACTTCCTGCATCCTACGGTTTCTGAGAAAAAGCCCACACAAGATTTTAAAGTCAATGTCACTACAGCAATGTATAAAGGGAAGGCCACTACATGATGTTGCACACCAACACCCCCAACCAATGTCCTTACCAAGTATTAACTTCCTACACCTTGTGGTTTCTCAGAAATAGCCTGGACAATATTTTAAAGGTCAAGGTCACTACAGCAAGGTCAAATCATGGTAACATCATGACATTGCACACCTAGACCTCCCGACCAATGTCCCTACCAAGTATCAACTTCCTGGACTTTACAGCTTCCTAGATATAGCCTGGACATAATTTTCAACATCAAGGTCATACGGCAAGGTTAATGATGAAATCGAGTTCACATAATGACGTTCCACACCTTCACCCCACTACTGATGTCCCTACCAAGTATCACCTTCCTACACCTTACTGTTCTTGAGATATAGCCCGGACAAATTTTAAAGGTTAAGGTCACTACAGCAAGGTCAAAGGTCAAATCAAGGTCACACCATGACATTCCATACCTACACCCCCAGACCCCCCACCAATATACCTACCAAGTATCAACTTCCTACATCTTACAGTTTGTGAGAGAGGTCCTCGGTGGCCTAGTGGTTAGCAAGTTTGGCATCTAATCATAGGCTGTCACCTCTGTGGGTTCGAGTCCCACAAGTGGCAATGCTGAGGACCTGTCCCAATATGACCCTGGCTGTTGAACGGGACGTTAAACCCCAACTTTGACTTTACAGTTTGTGAGATATTGAATGGACAAGATTTTAAAGGTCAAGTTCACTACAGCAAGGTCAAATCAAGATCACACCATGATGTTGCACACCTACACCTCCTATATGATGTTCCTACCAAGTATCAACTTTCTACAAGTTATTTTTCTCTATAGCCTGGACAAAATTTTAAAGGTCAAGGTAATTGCAGCAAGCTACTCACCATGTTGTAGCTATAGAAAAAGTAGCTGAATAACATATTTTAACAAATGCTCTACATGCAATTCTTTTCAAGTTATAAGTGATTTAGTGCATGATTTCATGAAATTTAATGCATTATAAATTATTTAAAAAATTCATAAATAAAACAGTTAAGACAGATCCAGGCCTGACACTCACACAGTCTACGAAATCTAGTTGTGGCCTAGTACATATATGCAAGATAAGAGAGAAATCCCTGCAATAGTCAATGTGAAAATTGTGATAAAGTGTGGAAATTTTCATTCTTTGGGTGGGAGTTCCTCACTTGTAATGACTCTGTTGATCTGGATGCCTTGAACAAATTTTCATCCTCAACAAGGTATCTTTAAAAAATAGCATCAGAGATGCCCGTACCCCACAGCCTTGGGAAATATTTTCAACACCATGAGATATAGAAGTACTGTACCGGTACAAACTTCAGGATACTTTCAGAGCACTGTCAGTTATATAAAGGTCCAAACAATGTTTAAATGGAGAAATAATGTTTAAAAGAAAGATAATGCGTATAAACATGAAGTATTAAAACAAGATAATTCAATGACAAGATGACAGCATTAATCAGTAAACTAAAATTCAACACTCTTTATATACATCTGCATTTCCGAATTATGGTTTAGATGGTTTGAATATTAACATGCATACAGAAGTGGTAATACATTTAATGAATGCTTATGTGTGGTGTTGGAGTAAAATCTGCGGCTCACTTGATGAAATTCTATCTCTTACAATGGGAAGTTATGAAAGTAAAATTCTTAATAAATTCTAATATGACTTTTGCTTAATCTGCATCAAAAGACAGACCCAAAGGTGCAACAAGATTTTAAAGGTCAAGGTCACTACGGCAAGGTAAAAGGTCAAATTAAGGTCACACCATGATAATACACACCTATAGCCAATAACCAATGTCCCTACCAAGTATCAACTTCCTACACCTTACGGTTTCCGAGATACAGCCCTGACGATTTTATAGGTCAAGGTCACTACGGCAAGGTCAAAGGTCAAATCAAGGTCAGACCATGACGCTGCACACCTACAGCCCCTAAGCAATATCCCTACCAAGTATCAACTTCCTACACCTTACGGTTTCTGAGATATAGCCTGGACAAGATTTTATAGGTCAAGGCCACTAAGGCAAGGTCAAAGGTCAAATCAAGGTCACACCATGACGTTGCACGCCTACACCCCCTAACCAATATCCGTACCACGTATCAACTTCCTACACCTTACAGTTTCTGAGATATAGCCCGGACAACATTTTATAGGTCAAGGTCACTACAGCAAGGTCAAAGGTCAAATCAAGGTCACACCATGACGTTGCACACCTACACCCCCTAACCAATATCCCTACAAAATATCAACCTCCTACACCTTACGGTTTCTGAGATATAGCCCAGACAACATTTTATAGGTCAAGGTCACTACGGCAAGATCAAAGGTCAAATCAAGGTCAGACCATGACGCTGCACACCTACACCCCCTAACCAATGTCCCTACCAAATATCAACTTCCCAAGCCTTACAGTTTCCGAGATATAGCCCGGACAACATTTTATAGGTCAAGGTCAAATCAAGGTCAGACCATGACGTTGCACACCTACACCCCCTAACCAATATCCCTACCAAGTATCAACTTCCTACACCTTACGGTTTCCGAGATATAGCCCGGACAAGATTTTATAGGTCAAGGTCACTACGGCAAGGTCAAAGGTCAAATCAAGGTCAGACTATGACGTTGCACAACTACACCCCATAACCAATGTCCCTACCAAGTATCAACTTCCTACACCTTACAGTTTCCGAGATATAGCCCGGACAAGATTTTCAAACTCAAGGTCACTACGGCAAGGTCAAAGGTCAAATCAAGGTCAGACCACGACGTTGCACAGCTACACCCCCTAACCAATGTCCCTACCAAGTATCAACTTCCTACACCTTACAGTTTCTGAGATATAGCCCGGACAACATTTTATAGGTCAAGGTCACTACGGCAAGGTCAAAGGTCAAATCAAGGTCACACCATGACGTTGCACACCTACACCCCCTAACCAATATCCCTACCAAATATCAACTTCCTACACCTTACGGTTTCTGAGATATAGCCCAGACAACATTTTATAGGTCAAGGTCACTACGGCAAGATCAAAGGTCAAATCAAGGTCAGACCATGACGCTGCACACCTACACCCCCTAACCAATGTCCCTACCAAATATCAACTTCCCAAGCCTTACAGTTTCCGAGATATAGCCCGGACAACATTTTATAGGTCAAGGTCAAATCAAGGTCAGACCATGACGTTGCACACCTACACCCCCTAACCAATATCCCTACCAAGTATCAACTTCCTACACCTTACGGTTTCCGAGATATAGCCCGGACAAGATTTTATAGGTCAAGGTCACTACGGCAAGGTCAAAGGTCAAATCAAGGTCAGACTATGACGTTGCACAACTACACCCCATAACCAATGTCCCTACCAAGTATCAACTTCCTACACCTTACAGTTTCCGAGATATAGCCCGGACAAGATTTTCAAACTCAAGGTCACTACGGCAAGGTCAAAGGTCAAATCAAGGTCAGACCACGACGTTGCACAGCTACACCCCCTAACCAATGTCCCTACCAAGTATCAACTTCCTACACCTTACTGTTTCTGAGATACAGCTCGGACAAACTATTTCCATGCCGCTCGCCCACCCGCCCGCCCGGACGCCCGCCCGCCCAGACGCCCGCCTGTCCGTCCATCCGGACACCATGGGTGAAAACAATACCCCAACAGCCCTTAAGGGCTGTGGGGTAAAAAAGCATGTCTCTGGGCCTTGTAGTTTTGGAGGAGAAGTTGTTCACGCAGACACCCATGCCGCAGGGATGACATAAAAACTTTCAGCTCGGTTTTAATATAAATGAATTTATTCAATGTCCAAGCATTAATAATAATACTACAAATAATCTTCTCACTTTTAAAAATTATACAAAACATTATTGTTTTTTTCACAAATAGGAAGAAAAAACCTCTCAATTTGAAAATATGGTTTATAAATATGTAATATACAAAAGGTATAATACAGGCATGCAATGTATGAAACAATATTGGTCCCTTAGGTTAAATTAACATTGCACACATACAATGGCAAACAAGCGTTATCACTAAACTTATAAATTCTGCAAACTATTTACCTGACACCATAAATGATTTGTTTACAGAAAAGAATAACGTTTTTAGCTTATGGTCTCACGTTTCATAAAATATAACTTTGTACTAATAATAGTAAATACTTCAAAGATCTGATAGATTGCCTAGTTTCAAGCAACAATCTCCTTCAGATTAATGTTTTGACAAAAACATTAATAATTTACAAAACTGGACAAATAAAATGAAAAATAATGCATGATAGTCTAGTCTTAATATATATGAATGATATTTAAGTACAACACATATCAAAGATTTCACTTTTGTGTTTCATCCAAAGTTAATGCCAAACAACGGAATGGCAAAGAAAGAGCACTGATATGGATTTAACCTTCTTGCTGTATGTGCCATTATACAGAAACAATATACAAGGAATATGAATCAAAATAAAAAAACAATTGCAATATAAAGCATACAAGATAAAAAAACTGACAATAACTAAAGCTGTGACAGGTTAATACTAGCTGAGAATCAGAAAATGGGCTGACTCTGCTGACAAAATGAACGAAAACGAGAAAACAAAGTACTCGTAAAAATATTAAAATATATCCACAAATAATAAGATTAAGCCTCATATTCAGTCAGGCTTGTCTAATTAATTTTTGTATTTTACATAATTTTTTTTCTTATTTTCAGATATTTACAGTATGATTTTCAGTAAAGTTTTAACATCAAATGCCATATTTGTTTTACTACTTCTTCCAGCTGTTTTGTGTTAAAATATAGTTACCTATATTAGAGTAGGTGATTACATATAGGATACCCGACCCACTTTTTCACCCCCAAGTCACACTGGCAATATCAACAGCAGCAGTCAATAGATACCATTCAAATGAACTCATTCATATCATGAGCACATATCTTGTGGAAATGTTACTAATATAGGAATGGTCAGTTTATACAGAACACATAAAAAAGAACAAATTTTACCACCTAGGAAAGTCAAATCAAGCCTGTGCTACAGTTGGATAAGACTTTAATTAACATAAAACAAATGCCTGGGTTACCGCTCACTTCTAAATGATATGGCATTTAAATGTTCCACTTGCATTTTCATGTTTATACAGAAGAACCTCAATCATCTGACCTGTTCTTTTTTGTCTCAATATTCGATTTCATGAACTTACTTTCAATATCCCATGCATCTCTACTGTTTTAGACTGGAAAACCAACTTTTTTTCTTTTCTCCAAAAAAAAAAAAAAAAAAAAAAATCTCACCAAAAATGATACAATAATGGACGCTGTGCTGAGGTTTATTTGGTAAGCTACCAGCATTAACACTACAACTGGTTGTATGGTGAGCAGAGATGTCGTGGTAATGTTATTGACAAGGGAATGGATTTTTTTACAGAACACACAGAGCTTAACAAGCAGAATGTTTATCACCTGAGCGTATATTGTTAGAACAAAGATCATTTTGTGCAGGAGCCTGTCAAATTGAAAAATTTTGTTGTAATTTTAATTTTTATTAGATAAATACTTACCATTTCCTGACCATTGCTATATGTTGGTGCCATCCAACTCACTGGCCAACGTTGAGAAACGTTTTAAGAAACCTTAAGAGGCCAGTGAGTGAGTGTGAACTAGCATGTCCCCCTAGTGGTCATGTGACCACGCTAGTAAACAACCTTCATTATTTTTGTTGCAGAAAATACTCCCCTAGTACTGAATCTGCGGGGAGGTAGGGGGGGACTATCCTGGTCAGGAAATGGTAAGTATTTATCTAATAAAAATTAAAATTACAACAAAATTTTTCAATTTTATTGCGAAAAATACACTTACCATTTCCTGACCATTGCTGAATGCAGCCTTCATGGAAGGAGGGCAGTACTAGAATATAAAGACCCAGTACACCACTCTGCACAGCTATCATATACAGAACAATCCTATAGGCATTCAGATCCAAACTCACCTCCCAGATAAGGCAGTGGAACTGTTGAGCACTACAAAACAACACAGCCTTGTTGTTGTAGGAAGGAAGTAATCATTACAGAGACTCACTACCTATCCTACAACTAAAACATTATGAGAAGTTTACATTGAAATTTACATGCATACAACAACATATAAACTTCCAACAGTCACCACATACCATACAGATCCCCTAAATCATAGTATGTAGTTGAAGTTCTCACAAATTGACAGTTATTGCCACAGTTGAATGCTGTATCTAGACAAACATCCAACACCCACACAGGTGACACAAATATTGGAAGTGTCATCAGCATATTGTGTAATTCCAAGCCTGAATGAAGTCAACAATTCTGCCTAATATAAAGACAGATACTATGACAGACATACAGATGCAAAAGCATACTAAAATATCAAAATAAGTATCACACATATACTTATAAGATAACAAACTGTAGGACACCATATCAAAGTCTGACCACAAGCAAACCAAGCAAGTGAGACTGAAAATTGATGAAAAAGTTATGGTTTCCAGTAACAGGCATCTGAAAATTCATATACAGAAACACTATCCTAAAACCTAAAGATTCCTGCTTTGACTCGCTGCTGTTGAGAGTCAGAATTTGACTTCTCCTCAGTCCAAAAGCTAGTCTGCCTACAGCAAGATAAGATAGTTGACCTGAAAATATCTGCTGTAAAGCCTTCCTAACTAGGCACAGACAAGAACATAATAAGTCCTCATTGAATCCTTTGTCCCAAGTAAAAGTATTTCAAAACCTCACAAGACAAAGAGATCTATCTTGAGTAAAAACTGTTATCCCAGTGATTGAGAGCTGGCATATCGACCGGCTTAACTGAAGTAGGCCCATCCGAAGCCAACTGATTCTTGGCTAATAAATGGCCAGAGCCATTTGTGAGCAATACACCTTTTAAGTAAGGGAAGACAATGCTAACAAAATTACCCTTCTTCCTTTGCCTGATGCCAAAGTCAAAAGAAAGATCGTTGTGAAAGTTAATAACCTCCAAGAAATCTTCCTCAACAAGCTCAAAAGGCTGTCTGGTGAGACCAAACAAGACCAGAGACAAGAGGTAAAGAAAGCTTAACCTACTTGCCACTGGATTGTCTCTATAGAAAGTTAGAAACATGTCAACAATCTATACAACTGAAGAGTTCTGGAACTTATTACCCTTCAAGTAAAGCAATCTACAATTGTTATTCTGTAACCAGCAATAGTAGATAGCTTTAGATTCTTTTCCTTAAAGAAATAGTTAAGGAAATTTGCTACTTGTAGAAAAGTATTATCTGAGATGTTCACCACAAGAAGGCTCAGATGGAGGTTTGTGGATAGATCTACCACAACCAAGAACATCCACCATGACCATCATGATTCAATCATCATGAATCTGCACCTGAAGGTGATCATCTTCTAAATCACCTGAAGAATCCTTGGCTATCCTGGTGCAATCATGATGATTCTGCACCTGTAGGTGATCATCTTGAGTCACCTGTGGAATGAGAGCCACTGGAACAAACACAAAGCTGTCCAGCTCCTCCCAAGAAATGAGTAATTCATCTGTTCCCCAAGCCCCACAGTCTAAGGTAAGGAAACACATACCCTGGATTCAGGTTGTTGGATACCAATGGCATAATGATTGAACTTACCTGCAAAGGAAGCCTTAAAAGGAACCTTTGTGGAACAGATCCACCAGATTCCAAAAATAAGACATCCCTAGCCACTCTGATGCAATCAAGATGCTTCTGCACCAAAATCTTGAATTAGTACCTCTTAATAGCTACAAAAGAATTCTTGCCTTTCCTGAGATCTTTTGTCTTATCAAGATAAACTCTCAAGGCTCTCACTGGACAAAGAAACCTATCTTGCACCAAAGCATGATCTAAAGAAGGTTCCAAAGCAGGAATGACTACAGGTTGAAAAACCAAAGGAGCCTAAGAAGCCAAATGATTCACCTGCATCACCTACAGAATCAAGGTCACAGGACCAAACAAACTGTCCAGTCCATCCCCCCCAAAAAAATTGAAAAGACAAGCTTGTGGTTCAAACTAGTTGCAAAACAAATCCATCATTGGTGATTGTAATCAAAGACAGATTTGATTGAACACCTGAATCAGAATAGAAGATTCAAAAGTCATCCAAAAACACATTCAATTTGAATCATCTTGACTCTCATGAACAAAGAATTTGTTAGAATATTTGTATACCCTGGGAAGTGATATGCCTGAATCTGAACCCAGGGCATTCGTCCAAGGAATGATTCTTCAGATAAGAAAAACACATTCCTGAAAGTGGGTACCTCCCTACCTGTTCAGATAGGAAACCACTGAAGAAATATCTGGGGAAATCAACAGATTCAGAATCCGAATCAGACCTCCAAATGATTCTAAAGGTAGTAGCCCTGTTAATGTGGAGTCTTGACCCCTCATGATACAACAGACCACTGGCTGTTTGATGCCATAATTGTGCATCCCAACCCTTAAAGAAAGCATCTAATAACAGAAGGAGATTGTGCTCCTTCAGATGAAGTAAAGGGAGCCCCTGCAAAATTGAAAAGTCGTTCCAGATCGCTAAGAACCTGAGAACAGAACAACTGGTACATTATCTGTGTATAATGTGTGGTATCTGTGGTACATTAGCAGATAGCCTTGGGGTTATCTGATAAACAAATGACCCAATGGGACTGTTTCCTCCTATGAAGCCACACCACCACCAAAGAAATGGCTTCCTTAGAAACCATTAGCCGGAGAAGATGCTTTGCTATGAGTGAAGAAGTACCCTAAGGTGGAATCTGCAATCCAAACTAAAAATCCTGGTGCATTAGCCAAGAAGTTTTTTTTTTTTTTTTTATAAGCTGGTGACACCCAATGCCTTCTACTGCAGCCATCAGGTTCAGTATCCGTTGATGTCATAGTAAAGTCGAAAATAAACCATCTTCAAGAGCAAGCAATGAAATGGTCTATACTGGTAAAGAATGATGCGTTCTTATAGATCCCACATTCTCACCATGGACTAGCAAACAGGCAGTGAACCGGTGTGAATTGTCATCAACAGGGAAGTGAAGATAAGAATTGCGTGAATCCGGCTACGAAAGAATGCAACTGTAAGGAAACGAGTGGACACACCCATTCAGTTACTAGTAACAACATTAATTGCGAAAATCCCAACTATGCGAAATTAAGGTACATGAAAAGGTTTATTACCTGACCTCAACTGTTAGTGGTAGCCAACTCTTCCCAGCTTATCACAACCGATAAAGTGTCAAAATGTAGCGATATCACCATCTCACTGGTGTTATCGCCCTTTTGTCGATCATTCCATACACAGCCTTATGCAAACTGATGTCTCCCGCATTTTATTCATTTATTCTTAACCCACATGTCCACAACTGCTTTAGGAACATGAATAAGCAATCCCTCATGGTACTGTTGCCTCTGTGAAAGGTAAAGTATGGTTGAAGATTATCCTCTTACTATGTTGAGATGTAAGGTGTAGTATATCTGCACTAGTGGACAAACACTACTCCTAAAGATTACTCCTAACCCCTCTAAATCTTCAGAGGAGAGTTTGTAACAGAGTTGGAGGATTAAGAATCATAAAGGGAAGAAAAGTGCCCTGGGCACTAATCCCCTTCCTAGCCATGTGTAGGAGTTTGCTCCTTCCCAGAACAGAAGAAACACTATACACCCGAGATGGAAAATGAAGATTTCCTGGACATCTGACCAAAAGTTCAGCAGGAGAAAACCTCATTAAGAGTGAAAAATGCACTTTTAATTCTACCAAAATCATCTAAGAGATAAGATAGAGAAAAATAAGACTTGTAACACTTCTGATGAGTAACAAGTTGAAGAACTGGTCAATGCACTGCCCAAAAAACATCCAGGATCACTGAAGACTGTAATAGAAATACTGCACACAGTCCAAGGAAGTACTGGATATTCTATGAGATTCCTGTTAATCCTTAAATACTTGAAGACTTCCTGACAGAGGTACTGCTAGATAACTCCACATTATTAAATTCCAAGATTGACATGATTAAGCTGCAAGAAACACAGAGAACCTGTATTCTTGAACAAAATCTGACAATGGGTACATATAGATCTTATGCACCGGTGCCGGTTTCCAGCAGAAAAAACCTGCATAACCCACAGAAAGAAAAGCTAATCTGTGAGATGAAACACAGCTCCGGGAATCTGAAAACCGATTCCAGACCTTTGAGGAGGTATGGAAACTCGATTGTGTTAGAATGAAGTCATGCAGGTATTTTCCTCCGTGAAAGGTTCCGACTGAACCTGACGGAAGAATTAGAAGCTGTGGATGATCGCTTTTGCATCCGGAACTTGTCCACGATGCAGCAACCAATGAAAAACTAAGATGTCTGCTCTCACCGGGGAATCCCACCGGACACCCATTCGAGTGAGATTGTCGCGGTGAGATGTTGACTACCACAAACGCCTGGCTTTTAGAACCCGACGTGAGAATAGCTTATGACAATCGAATTGTCTCCTCTCTTCAGGTTGCCTCCATTCGTCGCCTAGCAACATGTAAACTGTCCCTGTCGGAGTTAGAATGACTGCCAACAGTTTCAGTGTTAAAAGTAGTAATCTTCAATCAAGTGAAAAATAAAATAACTTGTGTCATCTGAAGAAACACGAGCCTTTTGAAGAATTCTGAGAAGAAGAAAGTCTTCATCCAACGACGAAACATCCATGCCGCCATCTTAAAATAGTGGTCATACATCCACCAAAAAATGGCCACAAAAGTCTTTTCCTCTGTCCTTTTCTCTTAAATTCGTCCTGAGAAGACATTGTCAACACAGATGCCTTACCACAGAACTAAAATTCCCACAAAAACTCCAAAAACTTTATAAAAATCCAAATTAAAATAACACATCCACACTCTAGGATGGCCAACAAAAATAATGAAGGTTGTTTACTAGCGTGGCACTGAAATTAAGCGGCAGTGGGCTACGTTAGTACTGGGATGGGTGACTGCTTCAGTGCACTATTCTTGTCTCTGATGGTTTTGCGGCTCACACTAGTAGACCAAAACCCACTTCGGTCTTGTTTTCAGAGGCTATAATACCACTTACTCCAGAATGCTGGTGGTATGATGAACTCCTGTAAGTTTCCAATTTAAATTTCACTTTTCAGGTTACTGATGGATACAAAGACTTCGAGCAAGTCTATATCAAATCTGATACACCTCTAACATGGTTTAACAAGACGGACGATACAAAGCAGCAAAAATTTGAAGAAAAAAAATCCCTCTGATGGTTAAATGTGTCCATATCTGTAAGGCTTTTTTACAAAGGAAACTGGGATCATGCTAGTTGCAACATGTTGGAATGTATCACAAATGTAAAATGTTGAGACCCCAGCAGTAATGGATCTTTGAAATATGAGGAAAGACTATGAACATAACCTGTCTTTAAAAAAAAACACCGAAAAAAAAACCCCACAGAATTTTGTATTTAATTAAGAATTTTAATTGTTTAAAGCATCCAGGGAACCTTTGCTAACTGATCTGGTTTACTCACACTGTTGAGACATGTGTGTCCAAACTGGAGTACATCGAGGTGTTTTACTGGAACAGTGTGAATGGGGTTTAAGTGAAATATCAACAAAGATTTTGAACAATTGGGCATTTGCAAAACTGTTTTCATTTCACAGCAGTCTCTCAGAATAAAATGTGTTATGTAATTTTAAAAAAAGAAGAACACTTTTACTGTTATTGCCCATACGTATACCATCGTGAACTAGAAACCACTCATACTACAACACAGAAATCATTTTTAAACAGAGTCAAAACCTTCCGATACTTGTAAAGTTAGAATAAAAACTTCAAGGTTGTATAGCACCCCCATCACAAGTAATGACAGTTTACTACATGCCCCAGCCCTCCTCCCCTAAGGAAATAACAATTACATTACTACCATTCTCAAGAAATTACATTACATCACCACAGGATTAGTTACAGCTCTCCACAAGGAATTACATAAACTCCCACCCCCAGGTTATTATGTCTGATTGAATCAACTAAAGCAATATTATAAATAAGCTTTATGACTGCTCATGTAAATACATTTTCAATGTTTTATTTCTTCTTGTATTTAAAAACTTGTGTTACATTTTTAGATATGAAAATACATCTGAAATGAAAGGTAGAATAAGATAATCAATCGTTACTCCATAATTCACACTGTTGACTCTACGTTTGCACGACTCTATATAACAAATATTGCATCAAGGGTTTTCAGCATGTACTGTGATGCAGATTAACAAACATGTGGGACATTAAACTGCATTTGCATTCATTTAACCATATATAGCAGAATCGTACTGACATGAAAGAATTGTAAAATCATCAAAAACTATAATAAAGATTTGTATAACCAATAAAAAAGATTAAAAAGATGCTTTTGTAATTCTAAGTTGGAGAAATGTAAAAACATACCTATCACATCTACTTAATAAAGTATTTCTTTAACTTATGGATGGCAAGTGATGTACATTTCTTACTCAAATGTTCTGTAACCATAGCTCTACTCTATACCATGAACTTTTTTCAGTATAATATAACCAGAAGTTGAATTGTTTTCTCATGAAAGTTAGAAAATGTTTTGGAGAATGATTGTAAAACGGTCAACATCAAGAAAGAAGAAAATATTCTTGTGCTTTTGTTTTAAAAAAAAATTTGTACTTGCAATACTTCACTTGTACTCGAGTACACCTTACAGTGTTAATTTAATGTTAGTTGCATACATAGATCCCTGTAGTTAATATGCAATGTATAAACTCAATATCACTTTGGAATGACCAACTGGTGCTTTAAGCAATACTAACTTGATACAATTTTGACAAAAGCATTAAGCTTACAACATTAAATACTAAAATTAACATTCAGTACAAACCCTGTCAGTAGTCCTGCACTGGAGTTTACCGTGTCCCATTTCATACATCCTCACTGAATAGTTACAATCAAGTCACACTGGCACTGGCATTATGGATAGGTATCTCAGTATCGACACCATTTCAATGAAATACTGTGACGACACTTTACAACTTGCAGCTCGATTGTTCACATACAGACTTGGGGAAGAACTTATAATATTATAAACAAAATATAAAGCTAAAGAAATTCCTACTTTTTAATCCCATATTTTTGTAGATTTCTAGGAACAGAACCGCCACATTTTGTTTTGATGAGCTTCAGTTCCTCTTTATGTGTCTATTTGATTGAGGAAACACTAAAATGCATTATTTTTCCTCCAACATCAAATCTTCAGACACCATAAAAAACAACACTTTATTCTTTAATCTGAATTTGAGGATGAGAGCTTGATATTTGCTTTTTATTCAACAGGAAATTCAACATGACAGATGCTCTACTTAAATAAATAAGTCTACATTGTTTCACATCAAGTGTAGACAGAAGGCTTTAACAATATTATAACAAGTCACACAAACTATAACAAGCACTACATTGTCTATAACACTTCAACTGAACGTCACAACCCTGTTTCCACCATATTCAACCAAAAAGACAATCTAACCTGTACATTACAAAGGTCAACGTTGAGGTTTTCCGTCCTGTTCAACAGTCAGTGTCAAACTGGGACAGGCCATCAGGTGACAGCCTGTGATTAGATGCCAAACCTGCAAACCCATGAGGCCACAGAGGGTCTTGCATGTACTAGTGAAACTATACCATTCTTGCACGAGTGAACAAAATTTATTGATCCACACAGCCTTGCTTGCAGCTCCAATATGTGCCATAAGCCTTTTTAAACGTGTTCACACAGGCTTAGTATTCACAGAGTATTTACATACGTTAGAGACATCTTCACAACCATAGCAACATGTTGATGCATAAGCTAGGATATGTACGAGTAAATGATGCAAACTGTTCGGTTTTTTTTTCACAAGTTACAAAGAAACTTGAGCCTCGAGTAAGGCTACAATCAACACGCAGCTTTTTATCGACCATTCCCTGTTAACCTATGACCTTTTTTCCTACTTACACAAAAATAAAAGTAATGTAATATTATTCACACAGTAATTGAGAGTAAACACTAATGGTTAGAAAAGCGAAAATATCCCCGTTATTTTATGGCAACTAACAACTATCAACAGCTTAGTTTTTTAAAGAAAACACTCACATGTCTACAAATCACTAATTAAAACTGTCACATAATAGAGTAGAGCTGATCTTTGACATTTGGCCTACTGACTTTAACTCTCTAACTTTAAACAATGTCTTACTTCACAACAATATACTGACTTACTCGTTTTGACATCACAGAGAAAACATGCATTATAATTCTATTTAATACACTGGTACAAATGAAAATTATCTGCATTTGTCTCGGTTATTTTAACTAAAAAGCCAGGATTAGTGGAACTTCATTCCTTGTGAGGTTATTTAATCAGTATTTAATCTCTTAAGCAGACAACTAACCATCAGCAAAAAGATTAACGGTGAATCCCTATGAATAGGGTGCCGTCTGGGCCCTGTGTCAGCTGACTTTTGCATGAAAAAGCTTTGTATTATTCACTTGCATAGTTACAACTCCAGATCATATGCCCGTAATGAGAGCCCTGTCGGGTCTAAATTGAACTGGAAATTGCTCTATCTTCTATCAGTTTTGACATATTTCAAATATTTTAAATCTCTGTTATGCAGCATCACAATGGTCAGAAAGTTTTGAAATAACCAGCAAAAGAGTGAGTAGCACCCGATGCTAACACACTGTAGCAATCAAACACAGACCTAGCCACCACAGAATCATTTTTATGACAAAATAACATGAGAGACAAAACAATTCACATGTCTGTGGGTATTTTAGTGTCATTGCAGAATTAAATGAAGTGGCTGCTGTAACATCCTGACAATAGATCAAAAACATCAAGAGCTGACAGAGAAATTTGAAAGTTATTGAAATTTTCTTCCAGGTAAAAACATGCAATCACATACAGTATTTACAAGGTGTGTACTACACATATATATACAACATAAGATTGCTACATTGCTTCCATATATGCAACCCCCTATGTTAGGTGGAGGGAATACTTAAAATCTCAAATTTACAACATTTTATAATAGTTTTACCACAATGTTTTCCTATAAACACTTACAGACTGAGCTTTATGTTCAAAAGAAAGGGCATAAATACAATAAAGGCAGAACCTTTAATATTGGAAATTCTAATATCCAAATATTGAATTTTATGGGCTTAATTCCAGTCGCCCAAACTCACATCTCCCTACTGTGTCATATTGAACCACTAATCTGACGTACATTCTATAATAAAAACAAAATCTTTCTTCCTCAACCAGGTTCAGGTATCAGAGCCTTTCTGTTGTATTTAAAACTGTACATGAAATTAGTGTTGTACCAATTCACATCCAACAAGACATAATAGTGTGACTAAACATACCCTGTAATTGCAAAAAGCACAAAAGATTCCTCACTAGCATTAATTTTTTTCTTTATTTTCTTTATTTATTTATTTTCTCATTTTTACAAACAAATAATACTAACTGTTGAGTTGGTTTAATTGTTTAAGTAGGAACCTATTAAGGAGCTTGAAAATTAACCCTAGCAACATACGCTACCATATCTTCAGTGTAGACACTTTAAAATATTAACAAGTCTTTGTAAGCTGATTTTTTTTCTAAAATGTGAAACAAAGAAAATACTTGCTAACTGTAGAAAAATAGCTTTGGAGATGCCCATATCCCACAGCCCGGGAAAATATTTTACGACATCGTAAGATATAGAAGTGACAGAGTAAAAAGATCAAGAGACTTTCAATGCAAACAGTGTGACATGATACTGCACACCTACAAGCCCAAACCGATGCCACCAAGTATCAACTTCCCACATGTCACAGTTTCTGAGATATAGCCTGGAAACTATTTTAAAGGTCAAGGTCACTAAAGCAAGGTCAAAGGTCAAATCAAGGCCACATCATGACTTTGCACAGCTACACCTGCCAACCAATATCCATACCAAGTATCAACTTCCTATACCTTACAGTTTTTGAGATATAGTCTGGACAATATTTTTAAAGTCAAGGTCACATTAGCAAGGTCAAATGTCAAATTAATGTCACACCATTACATTGCACATTTCCATCCCCTAACCAATGTCCCTACCAAGTGTTAACTTCCTATATCTTACGGTTTCGAGAGATATAGCCCAGACAATGTATTTCAAACTCAAGGTCATTACGGCAAGTTCAAGGTCACACCATGACATAGCATACCTACAACCCCCAACCGATGTACCATACCATGTGTCAACATCTTACACCTCAGGGTTTCTGAGATACAGCCCAGACAAGGTTTTTCCCACTGTCCGCCCAACCGCCAACCCACGCATCCAGACACCAGCGGTGAAAACAATACCCGCACAGCCCTTTAAGGCTTAAATGATTTAAACATAGAAATTTTTTTACTCGTATACAATGATTCTTTATGTTTTAAGGTCAAAATCTTTGTGAACACAGTGCCAGCTAGAACAATCAATAGGATGTGAATAGGTACTCAAGTGGGTTCTCACAGTAAGTGAGCTATTAACACAATATTGTACTGTGTCATCACATGACCACAGTACAATACACAGATTTCAAGGAGTTGGGTCTTGTACATCCTGGAGCTATAACCACAGAATACAGGGAGCTCAACCAGTCAAAGAGAGGCATCTTTGTGATTTAGTATCTACCATCTGTAGGATAGTTTTAGTATGCACCAGGGTCAAGGCTGGTTTGTGTCATCGTCAGCTGAGAGGGACACATCTGTAAAAACAAGAAGACAACCAATACATTAAATTCGTTTATTTTTTTGTCATTGGATTTTGTATTAAATGAAACATACTTTTCATCCATTCAACCTTTTCTCTCGAATGAAAAATGGCTTTTAATGATAGAAATAAGCTGAAAGTTTTGTACCACCTTGGATCAATGATCAGTCAGAAAAAAGAAGATGTATTTGCCCTGAAATTTCTGTTTTAAAAGTAAATTTATTGAGAGATAAAAACTAAATTGGCTACTCTTCTTAAGAAGTGACTTAAGTTCACAATTTACACTCAGTCTGACACAATTTGACTACCCTAATTGTGGCATACACAAAAATTTATTTTCCATGATTTCTTTAGATCCCTTATGTTTTTTACTTTTACCATTGTTCATATGATTTCAATCAAAATGGCGGGTATAATATTTTTATTACTGTATGACAGTAGATTGATCACATAAAAGGTTCCAAAACATGACCGACCATTATTACTTCAGTGAAAAACTCCATTCATACATCAGGTCAAGAAATATAAGACATAGTTGCCCACAGCTTCTGTTCCTTTAAGTCACCTCTTTCGACTATAAAGTTCTTGCATCCCACAGACATTTTTGTAAGTGTTTCAGCCATTATACACCTCTTTTCTGGAATTTTCTTCCTGTTTATACAGGAACTAGTCATCCAGTATCAGCAGTTAGGAAGTATCTTCAACTCAAATTTGCCCACGTAACACTCTCATAAACCCTAGATTACTGGCCAAAAACATCCCTCAAATATCAACAGTTCTTTTGTTAGTTTAGGGGCCCTAAATTACTAGTTTCTGGGAAGATATTGCATTAATTGCAAAGCAATAGATTATATTTACTTCAATGGTCTTGACACTGGGGCGATCAACCCAAACCTTACTATACACTTACTTGCAAAGCGTGAACGCCGTTTTCCCAGCTCTTTCATCCAGTCAGGTTTGGGAGTGCTGTTACTAGGTTCTTCTTCCTCTGAAACACAATACTGACATTACTGCTCCCCGTTGTAATTTGGCACATGCCTAAACATGGCACAAAAACTGAATGTAGAATCAACAGTTGGTTGTAACTGGTAAGACTTGTGCATTTCCGGGAATGGACTGTACCATATAAAGTCGAGGCGACTATGGACATATTTTCAGGAATTTAAGAGCCGAAATGCTACACACACTTATTCCTTATTATGAGACCTGTCATATACAGAAGTTCTAAAAGTATAATAAACAAACTTACATTATATATGGTAAACCCTTCTAAGAAGCTGTAATTGGTTAACAAGATGGTCATGTGGGCTACTGCTGTTAGGATGAACTATTGTAACTCAAAAGTCTGGTTAAAGTTTTTGTATAACCTTAAATATGCATCTCTGCACCGGATGGACTCACAAATATCTATTGTTACTTCCTTATAAAAATGTAACTTTACTCACCCTTCTTGTTCATCACAGGTGTTCTTGATGATCGTTTCATCTTTCGTGCCTGAAGTTCTCGTTTCCATGGCGGTAAGTCAGAATCCACCTCATCGGAAGGTTCATGAGTTTTCTGGGGAGTCTTCTCTACCTGAAAATAGAAAGTAGGTCACATTAAAGTAAGCTGAAATTGAGTGATTCGAACACATTACTAAAGCTATATAAGGGGAGTGTCTTACCACCATAATATTGCACTAAGTGTGATTTCTGGTAATTTCTGTGAGCCAAAAGATTTAAATTACTATCAGTGCAGTATTTACAAAATGCACTTAAAAAGAGCAAAACACACTACTGGATGCGACAAGACTCCACCGTGTTAAAAGTATTGTGTTATGGGCGACCTATTGTCGTTCATTAATTAAGTTATGTTTTAAGACAGTGACCAGCAATATTTTGAAAAACAATTTTGACATGGTAGACTTTTGTGTACATGTCAAATATATTTGCAGAAGGTGTGTGAAAGCCATGCTTTAATAATGATTTCTTTGAATATCTGAATGGATTTTTATGAAAGTGATAAGTTTTAGCTTGCGATTTCTCTGAATTTTGCATGTATTTGTATGCAATAAAAATGAGCAGAAGCGCTGTAATAATACCTTTCCAACGATATAAATAACATATTTGTGTGCTACATGGTTTGCAAAATATTAAAAAGACTTTGGCACTCTTGCTACATCCTTTTCACAAATATTTACATGAAGGAATAAACGAATGAAGTAATGTTATCATTGTTGTATTTCTTGCTTATGTCATAAGAGCCTTCAATTCTGATTGGATGAAAATTTATGAAGCAGAAATCTTGACATGATATTTATTTCATATGCGACAGCGGGAAGGAGATTTCTATGCAAATGCTCTAATTTTCCCTCAAAATTCACCAAATTTGGAGAAAGCCTTGTGTGCCCCATAAAGTATTTGCCCACCAGATTTGAACCCAATTGATGGTGTAGTTTTAGAGTTTTTATAACACAAGCATTTATGCATAACAGAAGCATTTATATAGATCAAAATTAATCAACATCCTCTAATGCCCTGGAAACCAAAAAAGGACAGTCGTTAACCATAGCAAAGTTGTAACCCAGCAAGCACCTGCCAGAGGAGGGTGACTATGGTGGTGGGTAAGCTAGTCCAAACAGGTAACTCTTAAGTTGGCTTCTGAAACTTGAAATGGTCTGTTGTGATCTGACACTAAGTCAGCGCCTGTTCCATTCCACTGGCACAGCAGTGGCAAAACCACATGTGCCTATGGCCTTCCTGGGACGGACTGAGGAAGCTGATAATCTGTTTCCTCGTGTGAGACTACTAAACTTGATCAGGGATAACAAATAGGGGGGGGGGGGAGGTTTGTAACGGCAAGAAAGTGTACAGGATAGAAAGACTGATAGACAGAACGAAACTGATTTCAATAAACCTCTCCTACCGTCATCCACTGTTAATTAAACATCACATATTTGGCTAAACTATGATTTGCCTTAAATAACACGTTACTAATAATACTGACAACCCACGTTAATAATTAACATTACCATTGATATATAAGAGACCAACACTACTGTTGAGTGAAAAACTGCAATTATTATTGCAGCAGTCCTGTTGGTCTATGACCAGTACATTTGCCTCACCTCTGGTCCTGTGGTCAAGGACTCCCTACGTTTCTTCTTTTCCATCAGGTCTTTCTTCCACTGGGGAGTTTCCCACATCTTCATCGGGGAGCCGGTTGCTGTGACGCCAGCCATGGTAACGGGACGACGCGTGAATGGCTTGTTGGGGACACTGGGCTTCTCTCGCATCACCACACTGCTGGTTGGGGAGGGGGTGGGGCGGTCTGTAAATTTGGCAAAGAATTATACATTATGTCTGTATATCGGATAGCAAAAAAAGGGGCTTATTTACTTTATTTGTGTATAATATCAGTTAATCACTAGTGGATCGCTTGCAAAAAAAAAGATAATGTTTTTGCACATCAAAAACAAAGCATCCCGAAAAAGATATAAAGGTGAGTGCTAAAGTATTAAGAAAATGCTCTGCTTCTAGTCTTATACTGTTGTGGCAACCAAAGTCTGCGTAGTCTGCTCTATCTAGCACGGTTTTCGAGATATAAGCATTTTTGTGTTTTGCAATTTTTGCGAAAAATTTGAAAATTTAAAATGGCCGCCATTTTTGGTGAGACAAATTTTTTTTGAAAATTGGGATGGCTACTCTGCAGAGATACCCTGAAGGTCAAAAATTTTGTCGTAATTGCTCTATCTAGCACGGTTTTCGAGATATAAGGATTTTTGTGTTTTGCAATTTTTGTGAAAAATTCGAAAATTCAAAATGGCCGCCATTTTTGGCGAGACAAAAATTTTTTTTAATTGGGATGGCTACTCTGCAGGAGATACCCTGTGGGTCAAACATTTCGTCGAAATCGCTCTATCTAGCACGGTTTTCGAGATTTGGGGGTTGACATTTAGGTGTCAACCTTAATCACTTCTGCACCCCACTTTAATCGATTTATCCATACATTTTTGTAAAGATACTGATTATTCGGTTGGGTAGTTTTGATTGGTCAGCAGCTTGACCCTTTGGTTGACCATGGGGATAATATGGTCAGATCTGTGCTGGCAGTCGACGTGACAAGACTAAATATTTTTACAAAATTTATTTTATTTTAATTTTATTAGTTTTGTATTAGTTTTATCTTGAAGTAATACAGTTTTGTCTCTGGTTACACACTATATTCAACAGATGGCAACTCGTCAGAAGCACAAAATGGCAGGTAAACCTTACACTTTGCATAGAAAAGTTGAGATTCCGGTTGAATTGCAGGTTCAAGATGATAGTGCATTTTTGAATGAATTTTCTTCACAACCAACTCCGGGTCAATCCGGTTCAAAATCTGATACTGATATTGAGAGTGATATTGATAGTGATATTGATGCACTTGTTAATGGCAGCAGTAGTGATTCATATCACAATTCTGTCGCTTCAAAACACAGATTGGATGTTAGCACTACATGTTGACGGATGTCGGATCCAACAAGTTCGGATCAAGCTTTGATTAATGCAAAGATTTTGTCTCAGCTTGATGCAATTGGTAAGCGTTTGAATGTCATTGAAAGTAAATCTGTGCCCAAATCTCACTCTAAGGTTAAGAAATCTGTGTGTAAACCTGTAGCTGCGAGTTCAAATCTCACTGTCTCCCAGGGGGAGGCTGACTTGCAAGAAAAATTGCCAAATTTACAAACAATGCGGCATGATAGATTTATTCAAGAGCAAGTTGAGAATCGCCTCAAAGAATTGCCTGGCCTTAATAAAAAAGGTATTGATTGAAAAATTAAGTCCCAGAGGGGAGGGGCGGTTGATGTATATGTGAATCAAAGAGTCAAATGGCCACATGAATTCGTACTAGCCAGAACTTCTAAAGATAGGTTAAATTATAACCAACTAAACATCACACAGTGGATGGCCGGATTTTGTCGGATCATGAGTGATGAAGAAAATTTACAAACAAGAGGTCATATGCTCGATTACCTTATTGCTTTACTGGATTATTCCAATGATTTTTCATGGCAAGCAGCGAAAGCAAGTGATGCAGTACTCTTATGTCGAATGGAGCAAGGGGAAATTGCTAGCTGGGCTGAAACTGAGAAAATCGATCGGATCCGAAGAGCAAATGCACAGAGACTTACATCTGGACCCCTTGTCAACACTGGTGGCCAAAAATTTAAAAACCAAGGTCAAACTTATCAGAAAAGTGCCAAATCATGCCATGCTTATATGTCAATGACAACTCTTGTACTTTTACCAAACACCATGAAACAAAAGGAGTGTTTTATAGGCATATCTGCAGTTCTTGTTTTGCACAGGATGGCAAGGTCAGTACTCATAGTGCTAGTGATTGCAAAAAATCTGTAAAAAACGATTAACCCTGGACATGGTTACTAGGGCTCAGTTATAGCCTTATCATGTCCAGGAAGATTTTTTCAACTCCTCTAAAAGTGACCCTACAGTTGTATATAGTACTTCTACAAACATTGTAAATAACCAATACTCTTGTAGGTTTGTATATAATCAATCTGTTTCTGATTTAAATATTTTGAAGCAGGAAATGTCGGCTACTATAGCTACTTGGAAGGAATGGCTAGCAGCCAGTGATAGTTGTAAACCTGTCATACCTGGTAAGTCTTATGCTTAGGTCTTGAAGACTGATTCACATTTTCAATGCATGCATAGTCGTGCTAAAAATGGGGTGGCCACCCAGCAAGGGTGCCCATTGGGCAAGCTTGCTGGATGGGGGTACCTTGCACCCACCAAGAATTTAAGTATCAGTTTGGACAGCCCAGCTTATAAAAATATTGCCAAGGTAAATACTAAGGTTGCACCTGATCAATTGCAAAGACCAGAAGCTGTATCTAATAGATTTTCTCCTTTGTATGAAGTCGAAGATTTCAATTAAACTAGTGTCCATGACACATTGAATGATATTGATTGTACATTCTCTGACCTTGAGGGTCACCTTGGTATCCTGGAACTGAACTCTGAAAACACTGTAAATGTTACAAATCATGATGATTTTGAAAAATTATTGTTGAAAAAAAGAGTAGACCAGAAACTGGTTCAACAGGCTAGGTCGTGTTCGGAATATGTGGCTTGCAAATAACAAATGGCAATGCGTTTGGCGTCATTCCACTGTCACCTTTAATGCTTTATCAAGGTCCAAAAACCAGTAATGCTTCTACATCCGACATTCTGACCTTACATAAGGCTGTGAAAGATTCTAATTGTCCAAATTATATGGGTATCCGGATTCCAGTGTCTTCAAAATTGAAAATTAAAAACTAGAAATATTATTTGGCTGATTATTGGGACAAACAACTTGTAGACTTACTGGAATTCGGCTTCCCTCTCGATTTCGACAGAAATTTCGAACTACAGTCTACTGAAGAGAACCATGCCTCTGGGCGAGAATCATGCATATGATATAGAATGTTACATTCAAGAGGAGCTGAAACATGGGGCCATGTTAGGACCTTTGGACCAAAAACGAATACCTTTGCACATATCCCCCTTCATGACCAGGGAGAAGCCGGATTCCGAGGTCAGATGTACTATAATAATTGTAGATTTGAGCTGGCCAAAAAATTTTTTCAGTTAATGCTGGGGTTATGAAGAACAAATATTTGGGGTCAAGTTTTATTTTAAATAACCCATCTGTTGATGACATTGTTAAGAAAATTGTTGAGTTGTTTCCTGGCTCCTTGCTATATAAAGTGGACATCAGCCGAGCTTTTAGGCAGCTTAAAGTGGATCCAGGAAACTTGGATCTCTTGGGCCTTAAGCACCAGTCCAATTTTATTGATCAATAGGTCCACTTTGGGTACAGACATGGGTCAGTTTTCTTTGAAAAAGTGACAGATAGCATTAGATATATTATGAGACAACAGGGCTTTCCACATCTGTACAATTATGTGGATGGTTTAATATACTGTGGATTACCATCTAATATTCATCAATCTTGAGACCTTGTTAGAGCTTTTGACCCAGTTGGGTCTCACCATCAACCCAAAGAAGTTAGTGGCTCCATCTACCTCTTTAATTTGTTTGGGGATTCTTATTAACACTGAAACCAGAACCATATCTGTCCATTCAGACAAGCTTGACAGTATCATTGACATGTGTAGTCAATGGCAAAACAAAAAATTCTGCTCAAAAAGGCAATTACAGTCATTATTAGTCTCCTTGCTGTATGTCTCAAAATGTGTAAAACCTGCACATACATTTCTTAACCGTATGCTCATGCTTTTGAGGGAAAATTTTGAAAAAGATACTATCTTTCTGAATAGAGGATTTTTTAAAGGTTTAAATTGGTTTCACACTTTTTTGAGTCACTTCAATGGGGTGGTGTACTATGACATTAAGCCCGTTCAGGCAGAATTACATTTAGATGTCTCCCTTACTGGTATGGGGGGAATTTTTGACAACCAGTGTTTCAAAATTTCAAAACTACTCTATCGTTCACCTTGATATGATCAATATTCTGGTGCCTTAAAAATATGGGCTTATCAGTGGAAAGATAAGAAAATTAGGGTCAAATGCGATAACATGGCAGTTGTGGAGGTTCTCACCTCGGGTAAGACAAAAGATGGCATATTGGGTACATGTGCTCGTAACATATGGATGTTATCTGCCCTGTTCAATATTTCTATTCATATTGAGCATATTTCTGGTAAATCAAATGTGATTGCTGATCTACTTTCTAGGTTTAAATTTGACCAACAGTCTTATGAATTGCTTGCAACATATGTCCCTAACGTGTCATGGGTCCCCACTCATATTGATCTAACATGTGATATATAGTTTCAGATTGTACTGTTGCCTCAGCCCAGCTGACCACCAGAGCGTATGCCCGGCTCCGGGATTCACTCAGACCTGCAACTCAGAGAACCTATAGCAGGATGTTTGCTGATTTTTTGGCTTTTCTGGTGGTCACTGGGCTGACCTCCTGCCAGGTAAATGTGGATATTATTTTGGCTTTTCTTGGAGAGACCAAATTTTTTTGAAAATTGGGATGGCTACGCTAAAGAGATATCCTGCAGATCAAAAATTTCGTCGAAATCGCTCTATCTAGCACGGTTTTCGAGATACAAGCATTTTTGTGTTTTGCAATTTTTGCGAAAAATTTGAAAATTCAAAATGGCCGCCATTTTTGGAGAGACAAAAATTTTATGAAAATTGTGATAGCTACTCTACAGACATACCCTGTGCTTCAAATATTTCATCGAAATCGCTCTATCTCACACGGTTTTCGAGATATAAGCATTTTTGTGTTTTGCCATTTTTGCCAAAAATTCGAAAATTCAAAATTGCCGCCATTTTTGGTGAGAAAAAAAGTTTTTGAAAATTGTGATAGCTATCCGCAGAGATACCCTACGGGTCAAAAATTTCGTTGAAATCACTCTATCTCACAGTTTTCGAGATATAAGCATTTTTGTGTTTTCCTTATTTGGAAAATTCATAATGATTAATTAATAATTAATTACTCGGTCATTTCTTAACCAATCAATGCCAAAATCTAATGATTTCCAGATTTTAATAGAATGAATGTATTTGCCAAGTTTCAGGTGAATTGATAAAATCCCTTTCAAGTTCTCATCTGAACAAGCTTACCCATCAAAAAAAGACATTTTTGGTCATGTGACCTCACTGATTAGTCGAAATGTCACTGCAGCATATTCCAAAAAATTCCCAAGGGCTACTGCATACACCTGCCAAATTTGAAAAGAATCTGCCAAATGGACACAGAGTTATGAGGAAAAGAAAACACGGAGCTCACGGAGCCGGCGGAGCCAGATATCCTCCCATATACAAACAAACTTGGTTTTCTGCTAACTTAAAACAAACAAAATCCAGTAATTTGTTTGGTCATCACTAGTTTGGTAAAAGTTAGATGCAAGCATGCAGGACTAGTATTTTGAAATGGGAAATGTTTTCACAAGAAAATATACAGTTAATATACACATTTTATACCATAAGGTCAAAAATGTGAGATACTTAAAAAAAGTTATAGGTTCTTTTTAGTGTCATTATGAAATATCAACACTAAAAAGAATAAAGTATCGATGGTTTTAAGCGTGAGGGATCACTTATTTTGTTTCCTTTTTTGTCTCCGGACTTTCATGAATTGTGGCGTAGTGTGATGAGTGCCTGTCTCATCACTGAAGTTAAGAGGCAATGGGCTACTTTAATACTGGGATGGTTGACCGCTTCAGTGCACTACTCGTGGCTCTGATGGTTTTGCGGTTCGCACTAGTAGACCGAAACCCCTTTTCAGCCTTGTTAAAAACCGGGTTTCACAAGGCAAAGAGTTTTCACTAATATATGCCAAAATCATTTATTTATTATTATTTTACTGTCAACAATCTGACCACTAAAATAGGTTACACACCTATATAGGTAACTCTGCCTTTGAATTGCAGGTAATATCCTAAATAAATTTCAACCCTTGGTGAGACCTGTAGAGAGATTTTATAAACAAAATCTTTGAACCCACAGAAGCATCAGTGCACTGTTTTTGTGGGTGTCATAAAAGGGAAGTTATAACTGGAAAAATACTGTGAATATCTGAGAGTCTGGTCACACAGAATCACCTGTAATCCAAGGATTACCACTATCTTTAGACATTTAACCACTGATGACCACATACATAGTCACTTGAGGTTTTGTGTTCGTCTTCCTTTGCGTTTGTCATTACCAACTGGAAGAATCAGTAAAGTAAATATGGCAGTTGATGTGAAAAAAACATTGTTGTGAATAAAACATCAAATATCTGTGTGGTAAGGAAAATTATGTGAAAAATATCTCTACTGATGTAAGTGACCATCATATTTTACCAATGTCATTATGGATGTACACAATATTTTAGGAGTTTTACCTGACTCACTAGTTTCCCCTAATTCTTTCACCAAACCTATTTTAGGAGCCCAGCTGCCATATTACAGCCATACCTTCTAGCACCAACCCATATGTTTAAATAACAGACATATTAGGCAACATCTGATGGCTGATTGTGCTATCCTTGCTGCACATGCTCATCAGCAGCCATTTCATAAACTGCAATATTTTTCTCTGAAGGCTACCCATTCCTAAGTCGTCTCTTCTATTTAGATGTTAGATACACTTGTTACAAGTTTCTCAGCAGTAGTCATCCTTGCTACTTCAGTCCATTTCTGATCCATTCTAGCAGCAAATACAACACAAGGTGAAGACCAGATAGAAGGTTCCTGAAGGTTCCTCAGTTTAGTCCATTATTGCACAAATCAAGCAACTAGGTTATAGTTCTGCTTTTGGATGCTCCTACAATCAGGCATGAACTGTCTCATGATGTTAGGTCAGCTTCGGCTGTTGCCTGCTTAAAGACGAAACTCAAATCATCTATGTTCTCCAAAACCTTTCCAATCTGGCATGAGCTGCCTCATCATGTTGGTTCTGCTCCCGCTGTTGCCTCCTTAAAGAAGAAACTCAAATCATCTTTGTTCTCTAGGACCTTTCCACCATAGTGTGTTATTCACCTAGTGTCTCTATGATAACAACCAATGTCAACCATTGCTAAGCCCGTGGACTGATGAATTTTGGAGCACTGCATTATGTTTGTTGTGCCTTAGGGTTTGTTTAAATGCAGAGATCAAGCACTATAAAAATTCAGTATCGAATAGAATAGTATATGTTCCTATTCAAATAGTGTTCAAACATTATAAATAGTATCACCACACACCTCTACATTTAATTTACTTAGGTTATATGGTTATATTTTTTGACTGATAATCCAGATCATTTGACAAAGACCCTTAATCACTCTTACCCTCATTACTTGAGATGGAAGAGTTTCTGACTGGCGTTCTGAAAATACAACAAACTGTTCTGTAAAACAAGACACCAAGAAACACCAATTGCCCAAGTACTTTTTGGCAGCTTATCCAGCGAGATTATAAAATGCTGCTTCAATTTTTTTTTTTTTTGACAAGGTAACTGTAATTTACCATCATCAGATTTAAGCACAAAGCCGATAATTTTGCAGGAAATGAAGTGCAATTTCAATATCGATCTCAAATTTCAGTTTGCTTATTGATCAACATTCAAATATCATTTAATGCAGAAAATGCATCATTAAAATACAACAATATCTGGATAAATTGCCTTATAAAGTGTAAGTTGTAATATTAAAGTGAACAATTTTGTTAGCAAATTTAAAATCCAGGAAGTTACATTAATCAATACATACAGTGGACCCAGATTTGATTGGTCGTCAAAAATGGCAAATCAGATAATAGTTCTCTGTTTAAGGTTTAACTAAACATCGATCATGACCCAATCGAATCTGAACATCGTCCAGAAACACCTGGTGATACCAATATAATTTCACAAGAACCTGGTTAATCTAGGGCATGGACAAGTTTCAATGTTAGTACTTGCTATGAGTACTTTGTTACCCTTACTCTACTCTAATTTTAAGCACACACATTGTCACAATCTGTCTTTCACTTTTATGTTAAGGTTGTAGAAAATGAAATATTAGAAAACTGACGACACTAATCAAGAAAAGATCAGTCTTTTCCTAAGTTTTTTTACTGCAAATAATTGTCACTTTACTTTTATTGATTCCGGGTCTTGTGTTACTTACCTGAGTGGTGGCAAGGGTTTGGACTTGGTAGGCGGTATATCTTTAGTGCGTAGTATAGCAGGTTCCTTTGTGATCTCAGTTCCTTTGGGCGGTTTATTCTCATCTTGCTCTTGAACACTTGATGTCCCATGCCTTTTGATTGGCTGAAGAATCTCCCGATTATTCCTCGGGGCCTTTTGGGGGAAACTGGGCAAATTTTCCTGGCTATTATTTTTATTATTCGTGTTATTATTATTACTATAACTGCCGCTTTTGCTCCCATTGATGAGAGGGTTTTTGCTATTATCCTCGACGCTGGAAAGTCCCCTATTATCACTTGTTCCACCTGTTTTTGCAGTCTCAACTTCTGTTGAATCGGCGGAGGAATGTACTTGCTGTTTAAATGGATTATCATGTTCCAGAACAGTGTCCACATTGTCTATATTGTGTAAGATCTCTTTGTGTGACATGATAGGTCCGGGGCGATTCACCTTCCTCAGCGGAGCTTCTTTCATCCATGGTGGTAAGTTTTGTTCCTGCTGATCCTGCTCATTTTCTTTGTCCTTTTCTTCTTTTTGGGCATTGTCTTTTTCTGAAATAACCATATTATCTTACTAGCCTTTATGGTTAACATTATTTGGAGGGGGGGGGGGGGGGGGGCCACTGTTGCGCAGTAGTAACACACTCACCTTTCCTGTCTGAGATCAGAGTTTGAATCCTGGCCTGACCTCAAGTGGGAAAGCTGGTAGTTGCTTGCTGTTGGTTGGCAGTTTACAGTACAGAACCTTGACCAACTGTATGTAACGGTTTCCTTTGCCCATAAAACTACCTGTCATAATATGACCTGTATACTTAGTGTATAGTGTTGAAAGCGATGTAAAAAACGAAATACCCAGTAAATGAAAAATAAAAATAAAGTTAGCATTATTTGGTTGTGCGGTTTACTGCTTACATAAGCTGATAAACTGTTTCCAATGTAGAGTGCCTTTGGAGACAATACCAAAAATATCAGATGCATAAACGGCCAGGATGTAAACATTGAACAATGTGGCAAACTGTTGGGAAATTTGCACGTAAGGTCAATTTTTAGATATTTAACATACTACAAATATAAAATGCTTTCAAGTGGTACTTTTTAAGTTGTAACTCCAAATATTAAGAATTCGAACAATCTCATAAAATCCCATATCAGCCGGCTGGTGCTTTGTCATGACATTATGTTCAGTTACTATACTTAATTGTGTCAGCTTTACTTTACATAGTAGTTAAAATGTAAATCTTCTTTAGCCAGTTCCTCGGTGCATTAATACTGCAAGAATTACAAAATGATAAGCATTTTTAAACAAAAAATACATTTCACGTAATTTTTAAAATAAACACCACTCTACAATTATGACCTTCCCCTTCATTTTTAATAGTAAAAATATGTAAATTTTACAGTTTTTCAGTCTACGGTCTTATTTATCATACAAATGAAGCAAAATCTTAATAAAACACAAACAGATGTTACCCTTTGATGTTCTAATCCCCCACCACCACCCTTTCCAAATACAAAACTTTGGTGATTTTATACAACTGTGACTGGGTACTTGAACATAAGCCATGTAAGTTAGTACTGGTAAAAATATTGAAATATTGTGCATTTCCATAACTAAACTGTGTGTCACTTAATTTCCCATGTCACATTTGTAGACCTAATCCTCTTTTTAAAAATTATTTTCCTTAGATACTGTTATTTTATTTTCAATAAATATGTTTACATCAACAACCATATTTGCTTCAAATGTACTTCCACTTCCAGTTGGTATTCACTAAAACGCTGGTGCCCACATTCGGGAGAGTTATGACAAAACATGGAAACCATGTTTTTGGTACCCAGTCAGACCCCCCCCTGGTGTATAAGATACTCGGAAGTCTTAACCACTTGTACCATCAACCTTAATCTGATTTCAAAACTACCAGCCATGACTTTCAAAAGTAAACTAACTCAAACTTAAATCTTGTGCAACTTATATGTTGCACGACTTAGTAGTACAAGTTATAAATTTCATTATGAAAAGCATATTTTCAAAACTAAATGATGAAAATAGCATCAGAGATGCCCTAATCCTCTTTTTAAAAATTATTTTCCTTAGATACTGTTATTTTATTTTCAATAAATATGTTTACATCAACAACCATATTTGCTTCAAATGTACTTCCACTTCCAGTTGGTATTCACTAAAACGCTGGTGCCCACATTCGGGAGAGTTATGACAAAACATGGAAACCATGTTTTTGGTACCCAGTCAGACCCCCCCTGGTGTATAAGATACTCGGAAGTCTTAACCACTTGTACCATCAACCTTAATCTGATTTCAAAACTACCAGCCATGACTTTCAAAAGTAATCTAACTCAAACTTAAATCTTGTGCAACTTATATGTTGCACGACTTAGTAGTACAAGTTATAAATTTCATTATGAAAAGCATATTTTCAAAACTAAATGATGAAAATAGCATCAGAGATGCCCGTACCCCACAGCCTAGGGAAATATTTTTAACACCATGAGATATAGAAGTACTGTATCAGTGCAAAGTTCAGGATACTTTCAGAGCACTGTCAGTTATATAAAGGTCCAAACAATGTTTAAATAAAGAAAATAATGTCCAAGAGAAAGATAATGCAAACCATGTAAGAATGAAGTATTAAAAGAAGATAATAGAGAGGTTGCGCACTACGTTTCATAAACGCCCCTTGCAAAAATACGCAACATAATTGATCAATACGTGAGAAAGCCATTGAGGGGGACAGTTTTGTTTGCGAACAGCGTTTGAACTGGGATTTTTACATGCATTTTATTTAAATTAATTGGGAATTATACAACTCAATAAAGATAAATCCACTGGTTTTATTCATCTACAGTACTGAATGAACTGGGTAATGATATATAATACAAACATTATTGGCTAAACAACCAGTAAACCCACAAGTTAAATAGCTTATAAAACACACGTACATAAAATTTTGGAAGATTGTGTTCATTACCTCAAAAAAGTTTATGACAGGGGATGAAAAAAGGCTGGTCGTTGTATACCTGGGTTTTTCAAAAATTGACAAAGTTGCTAAAAATCATCTACAGTCTCTCAAGAACTCTGTACTGACATGAAAAACACAATTTATTGCTCCAATAATTAATAAATCCACAAGGGAAACAGATTACGTGGCAAAGCCATTTTCCACGTAAAAAACGTAACCTTGTGCAGTTAAAACCTTATGAAATGACATCACACACAGAAATCAATGACGTGTAACGTAGCAGAAAGTAGATACGGGCATCAAAAACGTTGTTCGCAAACTCTCTATTTCAATAACAAGATGACAGCATTAATCAGTAAACTAAACATTACAACACTCTTTATCTACATCTGCATGGCCGAATTATGGTTTAGATGTTTTAAATATTACCATGCATACAGAAGTGGTAATACATTCAATAAATGCTTATGTGTGGTGTTGGAGCAAAATCTGTGGCTCACTTGATGAAATTCCATCTGTTACAATGGGAAGTTATAAAAGTAAAATTCGTAATAAGTTCCAATATGACTTTAACAGTGCTTAATCTGCATCAAAAGACAGACCCAAAGGTGCAAAAAGATTTTAAAGGTCAAGGTCACTACGACAAGGTCAAAGGTCCAATCAAGGTCGCACCATGATGCTGCACACCTACAATCCCTAACCAATGTCTCTACCAAGTGTCAACTTCCTACACCTTACGGTTTCCGAGATATAGCCTGGACAAGATTTTCAAACTCAAGGTCACTACGGCAAGGTCAAAGGTCAAATCAAGGTCAGACCATGATTTTGCACACCTACACATCCTAACCAATGTCACTACTAAGTATCAACTTCCTACACCTTACGGTTTCTGAGAAACAGCCCAGACAAACTTTTTCCCATCACCCCTCTTAAGGGCTGTGGGGTAAAAATTAATTTGTAGCTTCCACACAGTATCCTTTTGTGTTGCATTTTGGGATACAATGGGAAATAGCTTAACCTGGCTAATAAATCTGCATTGTCACAGTCTTCTATCATACTACACCTGTAGGTAACAAACTATCTTTGACGATGATTATGCCAGGCCACAAAATGAAGAAGTGGAAGTCATATAATTAGATAGTACTTGCACTTTTCAAGATTATTCATTAGCATATTCATTGAGTTTGAAAATGAGTTAACGAGTTTTTACATGTCAGTACAAATATTTATCGTACAACTTGACCTGTTTTCAGTCTGTGATTTCACCTTGTTTCTCAGTAATATTCGGGCATAACCCCGGCAGCATGTTTTGCATGTTTGGTGACATTTTACATGTCCTACTACAGTGGACTATGTAAATAAGTACAGCCAGTATACATCAAAGTTAGGTATTTGTAGAAATGGTATCGATGTGGAAACATCAGAACACACAGTGGAATAAAGGAAACTAGAACCAAACTCTTGGATGCTTAGTTATGGAAATTCTGCATCTTTTTAAAATTTTCACTGTATTCACCAGCACTTACCTGTGACCAAACTTGACATTCTTTTTCGCTTCATTTCTGCATCTTTTATCCATACCGGTTTCTCGGGCTCCGACTCTTGCTTTAGTGTCTCCACTTCACCCCTAGGTGGCCTTGCCTGCCTCAGTAGCTGACTCTCACCCAACCAAGCTGGATTTGATTCACCTGGTTTGTCACTGGTCCGAAGCACTTCGGTTTTAGGTCTCGGCAAAGGAACAGGTCGTTTGTTTGGTCTCAACTGTAAACAAGATATAATTTTGGTCCTTTTCAGAAGATCCTTTATCATAGTGAATACATTGCTCAACTGCCTTACTGGTTTGCATGTTTCTGTGAACTGGTGGGCTTTAAAATGCCTGATGCATATCTTTCTTCTTACACGAGTCTGTACAATACTAGGCAGTGTCAAGGTCAAACTTCTTGTGGTTCAGCAGTTTTGTTCATCCATTTATTAATCAGTTGAAAAAAATAATTGGTTAGAGCTTTGCTTTTATAGCACCTACAGTGTGGAATAAGTTGCCTGATGACTTTGTTCCACCTTTCTGGAAAGGTAAGATTTAAGCCAAATAATTGATCAATAGGAAATGTCAGTGACTGAACACGATGTACACTATCATGATGATTAACTGATCATGCATCTAATTGTCTCAGCACTAGCCACACATTAGTGCTGGTATTGTTTATCAATATTGAAATATTTATCGATCCATGCTAAATATGCTGATATCGATAATGTAGGGTCCATTATCAATATCGAAACATAATACTTAACAGGTACAACTATGGTGTTTTTCATTCAAATAAAGGACAATATTTGAAGAATGTAAAGGTTTTCATATTATTTTTGTCAACTTTCACTTACCGCTAAAGCGGAAACGCCATATTTGTTTACGTTTCGGGAAACAACTAAAACCTGCGAAAGAGTTTGGAAGGTCTCTCCTGGAAAACATCTATGACCCGATATTTCATTATCGATCGATACGAAAGGCAAAAATATGGTTTGATATCGACATACATATTATTATTCGATACCAACACTACCACACATAGGGTGAAAATTAACTGACAGCATACATGAGCCATACGTGAGGCATAAATAAGTCAGAAAGTGTCTTCGGAAGACATTTTGAAGTTTATAAACTTCATTTACAATGAACATAAAGTAAAAATGTAAGATATTTCCTCAAATTTATATGTTTTCATTGTTTTTGTGAAATATTAACCAGTAGAAAGTAGGCTCTTCCATGGAACCTTTACATTTTGACATCATAAGAAAAACAACATCAGGTATTCATCTAGAAAGAACTGATCCAAATTTAACCACAATTTAGTTGTAACCAACTTAAAGTCACCAGTGATTCAAAGTATACTTTAATATTTCTTGGTTACCTAATTCATTAATTTGAAAATTAATTAATCTGAAAGAATTCAGATTGTTAATAGGGAACCAGATAACCTATCACAGGCTAACTTCATATGAATGTATGGTCAGATAACAGAAGAGTCATCAAGCAGAGAAAGTGTTGGAATGACAATACTAGCAGTAGCAGAGGAGAGTCTTCTTTAAAATCAAACACTTGGACAATGCAAGGCAACATAATAAATATTGTACAATACTTTACTATCCGCTGCCTTCTTAATAAAGTTCATAGTGTATAAATCACTTCACTATTTTTTCCTGATTTACAACTTGTGCAATGACCCTTGCACCAGTTTACCTTGCTTTTATTTGCGGCTAGGTCTCCGATGCCTGGTAACACGATTGCTGTCCTCACTCCCTGAATGGTTTTACCAGAACTCAGAGTCGGACCAGAGCTTACGGAGGCCTGGAAAGTACACAGGATTAAGTACAGAGGAACAAGTAAAAATACTTCAATATTTAGATAAGATTTAAACATGCATTTTTTAGATATTTAAGAAAGCAGCACATGGTTGTTGGTGAAGTTCTTGCACTGTAAACAACTAGGCTTCAACAAGCATCTCACAGTGTTTAAAGGCTGCCAAAAAGTCTGTTCAGATTATTGTATATCACAAACTTCTTTGCCTATTGAGAATTGTTAGATGTGAGTATCACATATTCTCTCACCTGTGAGGTGTGAGTGTTATATATTAAATGCCAAGTACTAATTAAATTATGTCATATTCCACATGTGAAATACAAGTACAGTAGAACCTCAATTACCCGACCCTCTATAATCTGAATCTCCGGATTAACCGAACCAAAATCTTGTCTCCCTACTGGCAGTACATATAATGAACCGTCTAGTGTGAGTGATATTACAGGATTTTACACATTCTCGGAAACCATCAATTCTAGTGCTTTATAAAACATACCATACACAAAAACACCTAACTTCTTTGATCTTTATCGCATTGTATCAATAGGGGAGAGATTAATTCATTTACATGACCCCACTACACAACTTCTTTGATAATGCGCTGATCACTGATTGCGTGTTCGATTGGATTTTGCAATTAATAATCTCCCGGAGTAGGTCCATTCACAGACTGACGTGTATTAAAAGTAAAATGTCAACAATGCATTGCCAACCGAACATACATCCACTGAAGACGTGTTCGATTAGGTTTTTGCAATAAATAATCTCCCAGAGTTTTTCAATTGACAAAATGCATTGTGACGTTCATCTAAAAATGAAACGTCATCACTGTATGTACAAAACAAACACAACCAGTTCAAGTCTGCGTAATATTTAAAATGAAAATGCATAATAATATCCACAGATACAGAACAAATAAGTCAAAATTAGAGTGTCATATATATCATTCACACAAATTTAATAAACAACTTTATCAATGACCACCCTCGTCTGTCTTTAGTACATAAAAATGATTTTTCTTCAATTATCACCCACTTGGTAACCCATGGACAGTGACTTTCGGTTTCCTTCATCCATCCGAACCCCTCGATTATCCGACCCGATTGTATGTCTCCCATTGGGTTTGGATAATTGAGGTTCTACTGTACCACCTTACTTCTTCACTTATTAGGTATGAGTATCACATGCTCTCTCACCTTTAAGCAACAAATACCACCTGCTGACTCACCTGAGAAGACCATGTGACAAATTCTCTCACCTGTGAGGTATTAGTGTCTGTCTCCTCTGGTTTGTCCTCATCTTTTCCTTGTTCCATTTCTTCTACATGTCCATTCATCAGTTTCTCTTCTGTTTTTTCATTCTCTGCAAATATAGTCAAAAGCTATAAATGCCTTTTTTTCATTAATATATTTTGATAATTGCATAACCTATAAATATGTATTATATGTCATTAGAAAGGTATTTTTTCTTTACTTCTGCTAGTTTTTATTGCATAAAAAGCCTTGCAGAAATCACAAGTTAAGATTGACGTTTAAGGTCTTAAAGGGCTGAATTTTAAAGTATTCACAGTTTATGGTCAAACAATGTTATTCAACTGCATAATTATGAATTTTTTTAAAGCTCCAGGACCAATATATAAGAGATACATTTCTGTTTTAGTAGGATGGCTCTACTTGACGTTGAAGGAGGGGTCAAAGGTCAAATTTGAGACTTGCAAAAGATTCACAGGCCATAATTTCCTATAAGTTGTTTTCACATTTGGAAGCCGTGGAACCAAAAATAAAGGAGATATAAGAGCTTTTTAGTATGATGACCTGACTGAAAGGTGAAATTTGACACTTGTAAAAGATTCACACAGCATGAATTCCTTTCAGTTGTTTTCTCATTCGAAACCCTTAGGACCAATGATAAGGGAGATATTAGGCCTTTCTGAAATGATAATCCCCCTATTTGACAATAAAGACGTGACATGGCAGCCAATTTTTTGGTCAAAACAAAGCCAATACTAGAGGATCGCTCGCAAAAAAAAAAGATAATGTTTTTGCATAGCAAAAACAAAGCGTCCCGAAAAGGATATAAAGGTGAGTGCTAAAGTATTAAGAAAATGCTTCGTTTCTAGCCTTATACTGTTGTGGCAACCAAAGTCAGCGCAGTCTGCTCTATCTAGCACGGTTTTCAAGATATAAGCATTTTTGTGTTTTGCAAAAAAATATTAAAAAATTCAAAATGTCCGCTATATTTGGCAAGACAAAAATATTTTAAAAATTGGCATGGCTACTCTGCAGAGATACCCAGCAGGTCAAAAATTTTGTTGAGTTCGCTCCATATAGCACGGTTTTCGAGATATAAGCATTTTTGTGTTTTGCAAAAACTTTGAAAATTCAAAATGGCCACCATTTTTGGGGAGAGAAAAATTTTTGTCAAGACCACTGCCGCGGTGTGTATCTCCCGCCGAGCATTAAAGCAAAAGAAATAGCTTTTCCGAGATATTCACAATTTTTCATTTTCGTGTGTGAAAGCTCTGCCAAAAGTAGGTGAATGAGTTATTTGAGAAAAATTGGCTATCTGCAATACTATTAAGAGATAATTCACATTTACTCACTTTGAGTAGGTGAATAATTATCTATGGGTCTGAAACTTCACCAAGTGAAAGCTCTCCCAAAAGTAGGTGAATGAGTTATTTGAGAAAAATTGGCTATCTGCAATACTTTTAGAGATAATTTGCATTTACTCATTTTGAGTAGGTGAGTAATTAGCTATGGGTCTGAAACTTCACCATGTGAAAGCTCTCCCACAAGTAGATGAATGAGTATTTGATAAAAATTGGGTATCCGCAATACTTTTACAGATAATTAGCATTTACTCATTTTGAGTAGGTGAATAAATAGCTATGGGTCTGAAACTTCACAGAGTGAAAGCTCTCCCAAAAGTAGGTGAATGAGTTATTTGAGAAAAATTGGCTATCTGCAATACTTTTAGAGATAATTCACATTTACTCATTTTGAGTAGGTGAATAATTAGCTATGGGTCTGAAACTTCACCAAGTGAAAGCTCTGCCAAAAGTAGGTGAATGAGTTATTTGAGAAAAATTGGCTATCTGCAATACTTTTAGAGATAATTCGCATTTACTCATTTTGAGTAGGTGAGTAATTAGCTACGGGTCTGAAACTTCACCAAGTGAAAGCTCTCCCAAAAGTAGGTGAATGAGTTATTTGAGAAAAATTGGCCATCTGCAATACTTTTAGAGGTAATTCACATTTACTCTTTTTGAGTAGGTGAGCAATTAGCTATGGGTCTGAAACTTCACCAAGTGAAAGCTCTTTGGGATAGCTGCTCTGCAGAGATACCCTGAAGATAAAAAATTTCGTCGAAATCGCTCTATGTAGCACAGTTTTCGAAATATTAGCATTTTTGTGTTTTGCAATTTTTGCGCAAAAATTCGAAAATTCAAAATGGCCGCCATTTTTGGCAAGACAAAATTTTTTTGAAAATTGGCATGGCTACTCTGCAGAGATACTCTGTGGGTCAAAAATTTCGTCGAAATCGCTCTATCTAGCACGGTTTTCGAGATATAAGCATTTTTGTGTTTTGCAATTTTGCGAAAAATTCGAAAATTCAAAATGGCCGCCATTTTTTGCGAGAAATTTTTTGTTTGAAAATTGGCATGGATACTCCGCAGAGATACCCTGTGGGTCAAAAATTTCGTCGAAATCGCTCTATCTAGCAGGGTTTTCAAGATATAAGCATTTTTATGTTTTGCAATTTTTGCGAAAAATTCGAAAATTCAAAATGGCCGCCATTTTTGGCGAGACAAAATTTTTTTGAAAATTGGCATGGCTACTCTGCAGATATACCCTGTGGGTCAAAAATTTCGTCGAAATCGCTCTATCTTACAGGGTTTTCGAGATATAAGCATTTTTATGTTTTGCAATTTTTGCGAAAAATTCGAAAATTCAAAATGGCCGCCATTTTTGGCGAGACAAAATTTTTTTGAAAATTGGGATAACTACTCTGCAGAGATACCCTGCGGGTCAAAAATTTCGTCGAAATCGCTCTATCTAGCACGGTTTTCGAGATATAAGCATTTTTATGTTTTGCAATTTTTGCGAAAATTTCGAAAATTCAAAATGGCCGCCATTTTTGGCGAGACAAAATTTTTTTGAAAATTGGGAAAAGTACTCCGCAGAGATATCCTGCGGGTCAAAAATTTTGTCGAAATCGCTCTATCTAGCACGGTTTTTGAGATATAAGCATTTTTGTGTTTTGCAATTTTTGCGAAAATTTCGAAAATTCAAAATGGCCGCCATTTTTGGCGAGACAAAATTTTTTTGAAAATTGGGAAAAGTACTCCGCAGAGATATCCTGCGGGTCAAAAATTTTGTCGAAATTGCTCTATCTAGCACGGTTTTTGAGATATAAGCATTTTTGTGTTTTGCAATTTTTGCGAAAATTTCGAAAATTCAAAATGGCCGCCATTTTGGGCGAGACAAAAATTTTTTGAAAATTGGGAAAACTACTCCGCAGAGATACCCTATGGGTCAAAAATTTCGTCGAAATCGCTCTATCTAGCACGGTTTTCGAGATATAAGCATTTTTGTGTTTTCCTTATTTGGAAAATTCGTAATGATTAATTAATCATTAATTACTCGGCCATTTCTTGACCAATCAATGCCAAAATCTAATGATTTCCAGATTTTAATAGAATGAATGTATTTGTCAAGTTTCAGGTGAATTGATAAAATTCCTTTCAAGTTATCATCCGGACAAGCTTCCCCATCAAAAAAAGACATTTTTGGTCATGTGACCTCTCTGATTGGTTGAAATGTCACTGCAGCATATTCAAAAAAATTCCCCAAGGCTACTGCCTAAACCTGCCAAATTTGAAAAGAATCCGCCTAACGGTTACAGAGTTATAAGGAAAACAAAATGCGGAGCCGGCGGAGCCGGCGGAGCCACCGGAGCCGGCGGAGCCTGAAGCTCTCCCATACACAAACAAGCGTCCCTTGCGGGACGCTTAATTACTCTCAGGCAAGCTTTCCTAGCCATATACATTTTCTGTAACTCTGATGATGCTAGCTGCAATACTTGACCATCTTAATGATTTTTGAACAATCAGCTACGACAGCCATTTTGTTTTTGCTTTTTTTTTAAAATGAGGACAAAATTTTTTACAGACATGTTTTCATAGCAATAAAACATTCTCTGCAAATTTGGTGAAGATATCTTCATATTTGAATGTGATATACAGGTTTATATAAAAACGTGATGAACGGACACATGAACACATGGAAAGCATTTCATAATTTCCCAACCTCGGCCTTTGGCTGACAAGACATAAAAATGCAACAGTAGTAACACTGATTTAATCGTGCCCCTTTTTTAATTGAGAAGTTTTAGAATGTAAAGTATTTAAATTGTTGCCATGGCAACACTTGTTGCCAGATACCCACTAAAACCTAATCAGCTCAAGATTCTCTTGGAGTAAACATATCTTGAATTTGGGGAAAATCTGTGTCTGGGTTTAGGCTGTGGAACACCCACAAATTTTATGCATGCCGCCACCACGGCCCGGAAGGTGCAGAGGATGACTATGCAGGGAACAGGGTTAGAAACCAGTATTTTCTGAGTCAAATTACACCAATCCAAAGACGCAGTACCTGAGCTGGGAGCCAACGACATCAGTTGGGCCTCTGCTGCGGTAGCTCTTAGACTGGCCCTTGTGGGCTTTCTTCGGCCCGCAAGTGACCCTTTCTGTCTCAGCAATGCCCTCTGTCTTCCCGCCTCAACATTCAGAGCATCAGTTTGTGGCTGCGAATAGAAAGCATCTCCTTAACTTTGACCATATTTCTTGTGGTGAAAGAGGAGGGCTAAAGGTTTTTATTACAACTTGAAAATCTATTTTGACTGTTAAAATTTCTGCAAAAGCTACATGTTAACCCAAAAAACATAATGGCTAAGGCTTGTGACCATTAGTAAAACCAACCCCTGGATTTTACAGTGATTATTGCAATGGCTATACACTTCCACTTCATCAAGCACCAGTTTCATAAAAGGACTTAGCCTTAACTAAGGTTTAAACTTGAAAACTTTTGTCTGATAGTGGCGGGAAAATTTAAATGCATCCCGACCCTTGGGATCATTTTGGGAACTTCCGGGAACCTATCCCGACCATCTCTGACCTTGCCTGCAATCCCCAGGCCTTTTGACCATGACTTTTATGACCTTACTACAACTTCAGTATGACTAGACGAAATACAGATACAACATGGCAGGTTCATATCCCTGATCCACCTGATTTGTCGGAAACAAAACTGACAGTCAGGAGAAGGCAAGCTTATAAGAACTCCATGTTTGGGGTCACAGTCGGGGCTGAAAGCTCGCCTACGTATATTATTTTAATATGACAGGTTGTAACAGTAATACAATCGGTTGTGCAGGTGATACTATCTGTCTCGGGTGCCTCTTTACCTCTACGATGTGACTTAATGACATTAGTATAGACCTGGCTGAAGATCTCAACATTGTGGGTTGAGAAGCAAAGTCGCAACCTTTTTCCAAAAATATCACACATGTTTGATATATTTCCCAACCTTTCCAGACCATCGAATTTTTTAAATAATTTATACAACAGCTATATTTTGGGAAAGTAGAGTAAGAAATCTAAAATTCGCCAGGAATCTAAAATTCGCCACCTCTAAAACCTTAGTTAATTTTATGAAGAAAATGATGTTTTTGTCCAAAAATTGGTATTTTTCAGTTCAAAAAGCCTTAATTTACTATACAGTCCACAAATCTCACCACAATTCATTTATTTTATTAGTATTTTCACATGTGGCGAATTATAGATATGTGGTGAATTTTAGATTTCTTACTCTATAGCATCTTGTTAGTTTACCTGAATAAGTGAAAAGTCATAGTCATCACTGGTGTCACCGTCTGTTCTGTCTTTTGCCTGAAAAAAATGCAGTGCAAGAACTGTAAAATTTGTTACAAGTGAAATTCGCCATAGCTTAACACTGAGGATCCAGAAATAAAACTGACTGAAATTCTGCATTAGATTAATATTTAAATGACCTTGTCACTTGTGAAATATAAATTATACTGTGCAAATAAGCAACATTGTTATTTTATCAATATCTGTTCAGTACATAGATAAAATGGGGAATTACTTTGTGTTAGTCATATGACTAAACAATAAACATTTTGTAGTATCAATTTACCTGTCAAAATATTTAAATGCTATGTATGCCGTATATAGTGAGGGGGATAATTTCCCTTGAAAAAGCTGTGAAAGTTGTATCTTGGAGGTGGGGGTTTTCATAGTTTATCACTTGTAGTTTGTCACAACCTAATGTGTCTACTGAATTGGGTTTATATGTTACTTGTAGGCCATTGCACACATTATAAGTTATTACATGATAAACTAGTTTCACACATAAACAAAACAAGACAGATCAGTTGAGCAAAAAATTCTATCATTTTTAACACCATATTTACTCCTTTTAAAATTCATCTAAGAAAAAATGACTGTATATATAAGATTTCTGTGATATGGACGAATTATCAGCTATATAAAGGCGCTTAATGTTGACGTTTTAACAAACTGGTTCTGACCCTGCAAAGAAGTTTCCATTTGTTTTTACCACAACCAATAAAAAGTGGAATATACAAGTGGATGATACTAGGGATAGTAGAGACAGAGAGACACAGAACTCGTACATAGCAGGGTAATCAAGAATATATATCCAATGAGTGGACAAATGATAATAGTATAACATCTGACCATGATGTCTTCATACTTGGAACAAATACCTACATGCTGTAAACTCAAAAAAAAATATACTTGCTGAACTCAAGGTCATTCACTGTGCCAGTAAAGCCTTGTGTACTGTATACATACAAATACTCTGCACCATTTTTATATGCAAATGTGAAGTCATCAAAAGCCTCATTAACTCTTTGGCGCTGTTGGTCGACTGCCGTTGACAGATGTATAGAACGCTACATATAAGGTATATAGGGAACGTTTCAGCGCGGAATTATTTTGCGTTCTACGTATGTCAATCAAAATGGTTTGCAAAGTTCTCTTTTGCTGTCTACTCATGATTAGCACAACAGCCAGCCAATTAAAAAAGGAATATCTCTGTGACTATGACTACACAGTATATATGTGTGTCTACCTTCTGCAGTCCACACAATATTTTATTGGATGAAGATCAGGCCAATCAAAAAACGAGTTTCTCAGTTGCTATGTCTACATATATGTCTATCTTCGGAGTTCACACATTATTATAAATTGAATGATAAATAATACTTGGCTTTATCTTTAGATTATTAATTACCGGCATGTCATTAGTACAATCTAAAGACGTCATCTGTAGTGTTTTGTGATTCAATACATCTCGGTGATTGCCATCGCCTGTCATGCTTTATAATAAAGTCGACGTCAGTCAACCACAGCATTTCCAAATAGGTTTATTGCATGAACGTCACGGTGAAAGAGTTAAATCAATATCTGTTTACTTGAGTGTGATGATAATTAACATCTGAGCAATATTTCATAAGAGGTAAAATTTATATTGTGATATAAATATCATTTAATATAGCATCCTCGATTTTAATATTGATAACAATGGTTTTAATTTCAATATCATTTGTAATACCTCATCAGGCAATTTTTCCCACATATGAATTGTATTTATAACAACCTTATATTTGAATATTTATATCCACATATTGGATGATTTTTTTCTGAGATTATTGAAGGAATCTAACGCCCCATTCACACTACAGGCAGTACACGGGTGGACACAAAGATAAACGGACACGAAGATAAACAGTCCTCAGAATTTTTCAAATAAAAGTAGTCTAAGCAACACAAATGCATGAACTAAGTAATAGAATATGCTTAAATTAAGCTTATCAAGACATTTTTATATATTTGTGAAATTTAATTATTTAATCCACTAAGATAAGCCAAACTCTGAAGACCGTTTATCTTTGTGTCCGTTTATCTTTGTGTCCACCCGTGTACATCCAGCAGTTAGAAGTTTTTCTCGGTGGCAGAACCACCCCCCCAGGTCGCCCGATTTTATACCAATTGTTCAAACTACAGGCAGACGGTCACTGATTGGACACAGTTTTTTAATCGTCAATAACCATAGGATGACACTATCATGACAGTACTACAAATGTTGGTCACCGAGAAGCAACCTCCATAAACCTCAACTCACCTCCGGTAGCCATCGGACGAACATGAGGCGAAACATCCAATACCTTAACTCATCTTATGTCACCTTATTACAACGAAAGATGACCAAATCACAACCTTATGTACACTGTGGACCACACCTTCGGATACCGCAGTAAGAAATTCATACGTGCACACGCGAAATCATATTAAATGCCCCTCACCTCCTCCTGCCTCCCCTGGGGAGCGTTTTTACAGTGAAATACAGTATATATAATGTTCATCCAAGATGAGTACTGAAGAGAAAAGAAAAACTCAAACTAACTTTGACATGACAAAACATTACATGGTCATTTTTAGACAGAAGTTCTGGAATTCTTTTCAATGTGTTGATGTAACATACAATTTCTTTTTTAATGTTAGAAATAAGTCACCCTTATTTACAAAATAGAAAACTACACCATACACCAATGGTCCAATGCATTATGTATTTTATTTATCAAGAGATCCTTTGCCATAAGGCCTCTAGAGCCCATGGTAACAGTAGCATGCACCTCCTAAAATAAACTTTACAAAATAGACAAAATTCCATTTACACCACTGGACACCTATAAACAGAAATCACATACCCATAACAAAAACCTTCATTCAGGATTGCATTTATTCAGGGTTGGCAGAAGAGACCATATAGATGGATCAAAATAGACATCCATAGCCAACGAGAGCCAAAATGCACTAACCTTCTTATTTGTTGGAATAGAGGGCCTATATTTACTACTATATTTCAAATAATAATTTTCTTAGAATGAAGCAATTTCTTAGTATTTTTAAGAATTTTTAAAAATTTCTGTGAAAGGTACGTTTTTCCTACACATAATAATGCTTTAACATTCTACATAGCTACTGCATGTAATATGTCATTACCGTCTCATTGGAATCCTAAAAAATGGCACTTTTTTTTAAAGAGTTTTTCCCCCGAAAATGATTGAATAATTCTGATAAATTTAAATAACAAAAGAATGTTTAGTGAAAAAAGATTCCGAATACTACCTGTTTACACAACTGATTTCATACTTGTACTGATCCAGACCTGGGAGAAGAGACCATACAGGTGTATCAGAGATTCACCAAAATTTCTAAAGGAATGAGACATTTCACATCTACAGCTGGATCAAGGTAAGGATAATAGTCAGATGAAAGATGGGATTTTTTTCAGAAGATTTCCCAAGGAATGACATCTTGACATCAAGAGATAGTAACAGTGGATGAAAACAAGCGGGATTTTTCTGATATGTCTTCCATACCCTATACCCAGAGCTTGTAGTAGAAATCAGACAGGTTGTTGAAAGTTGTCGCAAGATTTGCACAAGACAGGAATATGTGATATATATTTTACAAGATGGCAGCATAGATTATATAGTTTATTGTAACACTTTTAAAGATTTTCCCAAAGGAATGATATATATTTCACTTCCAGAGTTACCAGTAGAAATACACAACATAGGGAAGAGAGTTTTCTGAAGATTCTCCAAGGCATGATAATCTTCCACATACCATCCACATCTGGAGAGCACTCCTGTACCTTTGGCCATCTTTCTGGTGATTACCTTGCTTGTGGCTCTTGCTATTTGCTTTTGTATTGTCCTCAATGTCAGTGAATTTACTCCCTCTTTTGCTACTTTTTTCAGACTTTGTAGGGTTTGTTTTATCCACAGAGAACCCCTGTTCATGTATCAGAGTCTTGTGTGCCTTACTGATACTCTTCCATCGATCTGGTATGTCCTGAAATAATCTTGTACTAGTGAAGTCTTTGTATATTATTAGTTTATCCTCATTAATTGATAACTTTAATGGACAAGTCAAAAAAAAATATTAACTTATAATAATATTGTTTTAATCTGATACAATAGTCAGTCAAATCCTTCCAAGTCTATTTTAATTGTCTATCTTTCACTGCATAAAAGTGCATATTTATATAAAAACTTGCCATGCAATAAAATTTACACTTATATTTTTATTATACAAGTGTACTAATTTCACCTTTTCATAATTACATAGAATTTAACAGTTCTGCTGTGTATAGACCAAATAAAATACTTCAACTAAAGGATGATGTCAATCCAAAAAGTACTATTTTGAAAGCAAACATTCAAATACCTTGCTGGGACAGTCACTGTAAAGGACTATTCATTGATAAATCTGAATTCATTAGGTTAAATGCTATTAGTTAGTTCTGTTTATCTCTTCATACTATTTAAGCAATTAATATTTACTTAAAATGTAACATAGTTATTAGATAAAATTAACACAAGTTTTGAATTTTCTTAGTTTTACATCAAAGAACAGTTTAACTCAATAAAATAACAAACTATTCTTGTAATGGGTTAGAACTCACTCCTTCATTTCTCTTTCTTTCAGGTCCTCTTCTGTCATTAATGTCACCATCACATTTGGCTGTTCCACACACTTTGTCATCCTCTCTTGCACTTGGCTGCTGTTTCACTGTATGGTCAGGTTCTGGCTGAGCAAAAGACACCCGCTTGCAGATTTTCTTCAGCTGTGGCTTCTCCACCTCTTCTCTTACCACTGATGATGTTTTTAGAATGCTCTGCTGTTGCCTGGTCTTCATGCTGTCTGCTTCAGACAGCTTACACATTCCTGTCAATACTGGCTCACTCTCTAGTATACCAGATTCTATGGCCTTTAATCTCCTGCCCATGTTGCTGAACTGTTCTTTCCCAGTCAGTGATTTCTCACCATCCTGGAAGAAGCTTTCCACTTTTCCTGTCTGCACATTGTAAGCCCATGTCCTCTGACTTTCACACATCTCCTCCAGCCAAGACTCCTTGGAACTGGCTCCACCAAACTTCTTCAGGATGTCTTCCAAAGGCTTGAAGATGGACTCTTCATCATCAAGCTCGGTCTCTTCTTCAGTATCATCCACCCTACTTTCTGAACTCAAATCGGAGGTGAAATGTAAAAGTTGATCCCGATAAGGCACATTGGCATCACCTGGTGTCAACTGCATTGTGCTCCTAAATGAAGGTGTGTTATTTAAGTTGGTCTTCATTTGCCAGGGTAACCCTGGTCTGTGCTTGCCCTTTGAACTGCGTTTCCAAGGCATCATTTTATCCCCTTTCAGGTTGACACAGTCAGATGCAGACTCAATGAGGACGATATTCAGAACCTCTTGGCAGGCGAAAGATTCATCAGTCCTAGAAACATTTCTGCTCATGTTTGAGCTTTCTTGGCCTTTCTGTAACTTCTCTTTACGTCCAACGTCTCGTTCATAACAATCATGCAGAAAGGAAACATTATTGAGACTATTATATGGCCAATTTAACTTCCTACCAGATGGAACATGGTTATCATACTTGTTTTGGAATCCCTTCATTACTGGATCTGACTTTACAGCACAAAATGGCTCCTTGTTTGCATTTGTTTCATGTGGAGCATGGTGCAACCTGTCAAATGGCTTACTGTGGTCACTGCCAATTCCCATATCCTGTTCAACCTCAGCTTTCCTGTCAAAGATCTCACTGACAACAGAATAATCTGGCTTCTTTGAAATTTTCAGTCTCTGCAGTCTGTGGTCGCTTTTGGGCTTCACAATAAGCTGTTTTTCCTTTTCATGACCATCAAAGATATCCTTCAGAGTTTTGTACAGTAAAAACTCTGCATCTGAACTCTCTCTTTTCTCTAGGTTAGTATTCACCTGCTGAGTTCCTGGCTTATAATGTTGTGACTTACTTCCAGGGTTGTTCTCAAAGGGCTCTGGCTTTTCTACATCTCTTGATCTTGAAGATACAATTAAATCAGGCAGCAAGGATTTTGACTGGTTTGTTGCATCTGCTTGTTCATTGCAATCTTTCTCTCTCTCCTTGTCATTCTCCTTAATCAAAAGCTGTTTATTCGACTGAGCCTTAAAGCATTTCTTATCATAGGAGTTGACGAGAGATTTGACAGATATTTTGAAGTCTTCTGTTTCCTGTTTTTCTTTCAGTGGACGAATATGAATCTCGTAAGCACTATGGCCAGACCCAAAGCACAAATGTGTGGCCATTTGGTGAAATATTTCTGTCAACTATAACATCAGCAAACTTATTAATTTAACAATAATGCTAGATTAATTCATTCTTTACAAAATTCAAATTGCATCCCAATGGACCAGGTATATATTTGTACTTCACACAGGGAATTCCAAGGTTAGTTTCACTGGAAAAGCTTAGTCCTTGTCAGAACAACAGGATAACAACACCCTTTAGTACTTCACACTTTTACTGTAGGAGAGTGAAGGTTGCAGTATGCCTACAGTCATAAGGTGCCTGTGAGGTGGTTTCAAGAGAAATACACAAAATCCTTAAAATTTCTCTAAAAATAGCTAAGGTCACATTATATGTTACCATAGGCTGGATATGAAATTTTGAACCCATACCAACAAAGGGAGTAATATTTAAGAACTACTTATAATGAGTAAAAAATATTCCTAAGTTTCATGAATTTTACTTTTTTATTTTAATCATGATTTTGAATTCCATTTATTGCTGAAAAAATGCCAAATTAAACATTATAAAATTGAAAATTTTAATTACTTAAATGTAGCTTTTATAAGCTACAAGCTTACCATGTGGGACTTAATGCTGTTCTCGGGTTGCCACACCCGGGGCCAACGTCTTAGAAAAAAGACAGTTCTTGTTACCCACCGGATACACTGCTAGCTGTCGTCACGTGATAACTTCTGACCAATCACCCTACTTTCTCGTTGAAATTTTCTAAAACCTTAGTAACCCCTCAGCTGTAAACAGCGGGGAGGCAGGGTGGGACTCTTCTAAGTCCCACATGGTAAGCTTGTAGCTTATAAAAGCTACATTTAAGTAATTAAAATTTTCAATTTTATTACGCTACAATAGCTTACCATGTGGGACTTAATGCTGAATCCAACCGCCCGGTTGAGACTGGAAGAGACTGGAGACTGGATTACAGCTGAGACTGGAAGATATGTCATTTTTTTCTAAGATTTTGAATTAATATATATAGAATAGTGCCAGAAATACCAGTCTGAGTCCCATTTACAGTGCCCCGATCCCGAAGACCGGGCCTGTAACGAGCCAAAAACCTAAGTGAAATGAGGGACAGTTCTAAAACTGTCTAGATGTTTGATTGTAGGACAGAAGTGCAGCAGTGCTCACTTCAAGGTCTAAGGGTCCCTGAGGGCCCTTCACGTGTGACTGACCAACCCGATGGTTGGACATCTCATAAATTTTTTCCACCTGAATATGAGATTAATGACAACTAATAAGTCCTTAATAGAGATTACTTGATAACTAAAAAACAAAATGACCTTACCCGTAACATCTTGAAGGTAAAGGAATACCTAGATCCTGGGAGAGACTCCTGAAGACTTGGTTGTAGCGGATGTGCCCCCCCCCCCCCCCCCCCCCCCCCCCCCGCCCCTTTTTTTTCTTTCCGAGGACAACTGGTCTGAGGGGAAGGATCTAGGACTTGTTGTGCCGCCACTACGGGTCCCAGATACATATTGTTGTCGGTGTCTGACCAAGTAAGGTCTTTTAGGTAAAAATTTGTAAATGTGTTGTGAGCTTTCCAGTGACAGGCTTGCATGATTTGGTCCACCGATACCCCACCGTAAAAGGCCTTAGAGGCCGCGAAGGCCCGGATGTCATGCGCTTTAACTTGGACCAAGTCCAAGGCTTGTTGGTCTGCTTAGTAGTAACAAAGTAGAATGCTTTGTTTCAACCAGGAAGAGAGTGTAGCGGGTCTGATGTCTGAGGTATGTCCTTTCTTAAAGGAGATGAAAAGGAGCGAACAAGACCCTCGCAGCCTAGGGGAATTAGAAATGGCACTGGATTGGAGTTTCCACTGTGACATATATATATATATCCTGTATTAGAAACCACATAAACGAGTCCCTATTGCTTTACAACGTGAACCCAGAAGTGGACTTCAGTTGTAAAATACAGTAAAGATACTTATCTGAACTATGAAAAGACATCGAATTGTGATTCTATGTAATAAAATAAAGAAACTGATATAGTTTCCATATCCAAAGACAAGTATATCCTTGTAAAAATGAAATAATATTCCTTGTAAAATAAGGTATTGCTAATTCGCGTGGCCAACGAGAAAGTAGGGCGATTGGTCAGAAATTATCACGTGACAACAGGTAGCAGTGTATCCGGTGGCTAACAAGAACTGTCTTTTTTTCTAAGACGTTGGCCCCGGGTGTGGCAACCCGAGAACAGCATTAAGTCCCACATGGTAAGCTATTGTAGCGTAATAAAATTGCAAGATTACAAACTAGGGTTTGTATAATATAAATTTTTAATATAAATCAATCATGGTTGAGTTTTAATATTGATATGATAACGTGTCACTTCTAACACCATCTCGAAGAGATAAGGGAGTAATAAGCAGTGGCTCTAGGCGTGAGAACCTGGCCAAATTGTGAAGAAATAACCAAATTGACATTTAGAAGACTACCATTATAGAGGAAGGCAGAGGCCACAAAACAAAAGGCTCCTTAGGCCTTACCTATATATACCCACATACCAAATCGCAAAGTAAAAGGGCTACACAAAACTTTTTAAGATGTTGTGTTGGAAATAAAATCTCTGTGGTGGCATCACCATGCTAAAACCAAAGTATTCCTGATTTCTTTTGGGAATAAAATGAAACCTTCATGAGTGATGCATTTCACTGTGAGAAATTACATTTCAGTACTACTGGATATGGGCAAAGGTACAAGTTAGGGTGTGACATCTGGATCAACATCCAGGGTCATATTGGGGCAGATCCTCAGTATCACCACTACTGGAGTCAAACCCATACAGAAGTGACAGCCTGTGATTACTAACCACGAGGCCACCATGGATCTGTTGACTGATATAAAAAAGCCAAATTAAAGTTAATAATATTGAAATAATTTAACACCAACACTAACATCAATACATACCTGAAATACTGAAACACAGGGCCTAATATTACTACAAACCTAACTATCCTTCACTCAAGCTGACAACATTTTATCTCTCTATATATTTGTAGATTACTGACCCTTCAGCATTGTTAACTGAATACAGTCACACAGAATATACTGACAACAGAATATTTCAGAAGTTTATTAGATATCCTACCTGCTGTATGATTTAACCAGTACAACCCACCCATTTAGTTCTACTTTATCTGTGCCTGCATCAGTTTGCTAAATGTACAATTCCTTGAGTATTGCTATGAAAACAGACTGTAGCCACAAGACCACTGACAATTCTGCACAGTTAATTACAACAGGCTAATATATATACATATCCCAGTTCGCACTTCTTCTAATCAACAGTGTATCTATCTTTGCAACAGTTTGCTAAATGTACAATTCCTCCAGTACTGTAAGAATACACCGACAAGACTAATGACAATTCTACATAGTTAATTACGAGTGTCCAATATCCACAGGTTTTTAGTATTTACACTAGGAGTAATATCTCCATGTACTACAGGACACAAAGTGCTGTATGACCTATCTGACTGCACAAGTACAGCCCAACTCTCAAGTTACTCACATTCCCCTAACTGAAAGACAGAGGCTCAAGGATGACCATTTATCAACATCCCTGAGGTTTAAGTGATCATCCAAGCCACTATGTATCTGCCTGTACCTGGGTCCTCTGTGTTCCTAGGCAGGTGCGTTAGCCACTAAGCTACAGTGGTAGATAGTGCTGGGAGATCGCTATGACTTTACCTGTCGATGTTCGTATCGGAAATTTGTGAGCAAACTTCGAACATTTCCGATCATGGAGTTGAAATTGTAAACCAGACAGAAAAATCAAATATTCAATAATAACAGGTAAAATGCACACAAATATAACCAAAATATAATCTAAAAGCCATTCACAGACGTCTCCCTCACTAACAGACCATGCTTGATGTATCTCCACTTGTGATTGGCTAATTTTATGATTACCTTGACAACAGTGGCAAAACCCCAAGGTGTTTCTACTGTGACCAAAAGGCTACAAAGAAATGAATTTAGCAAACATCAATTGTACTTAAGTTTTACCAGTCATTGATCGGCAGTGAGCCAGCGAGCGATAATACCGAAGTTTGCAAACATCGTCCCAGCACTAGTGGTAGATGGCAGAGGTTGCACCACTTTGGACATTTCACTATCTTTGCACCAAGTGCAGGTGTTACATGGTAACAATAATTGTTTAAAATAGAAATCATTTCATTACTGGCTTGTATTATGCCATCATCAGTAACTGCAGGCAAGGTACGTTGTAGCAATTTCACCTAGACTGTAGGTCTGGATTGTATCGTCATAAATACTAATATGGTCTTTAACTTCACACGATACTGCGACTTGATAGCAACAGTTTAAAGACTCTCTTTTAATGTCATAGTACATCGGGGTACAGTTAAGTTACCAGAAATGTGTGAAATATGTATAAGCCACATTCCTTGACTGTCAGATTGTGATGTTTCACACAAACCACACACTGACCTCAAAAAAAATGACCAGCAATCTTCTGCAGATGTGCTCATTGTTTTTATCACACATTGAAAGAAACACTCTTACTTAATGCTTTGGTAACAACAATTTCTGCAACAAAGACCTTTGAGAGTACAGTTGGACAACATTTAAAACTTAAATACAAATATAATGGGATAATATCCTGAATGGCATATGCAACAAAATACATCACAAATGAAGATTACATTATTAGGGTAATATTGTTATAATATTGTTCATCTTCTTGGGTGATATATTTTTTCATATATGTCTTGTGCATTATGTTTCACTTTTATTTCTACCTTTTCTGTATGAATAATGATTAAAATAAGTATTTATTTACACAAGAAATATATATAGTGGGCTTTAGTGAATATAAAGACTCCAATTTTAACTTAACAATGCTGCACCTTATTATGTAAATTTCTGCATGGATTTTAATGCAACAAAATGAGCAGAAACTCTGTAAAATACCTTTCTAATGTATTTTTATAGAGTAAGAAATCTAAAATTCACCACATATCTGAAATTCGCCACATGTGGAAATACTAATACATTAAATAAATTGAGGTGAGATTTGTTGAATGTACACTAAATTAAAGCTTTCTGAACTGAAAAATACCAATTTTAAGACAAAGCATCATTTTCTTTATAAAATTAACTAAGGTTTTAGGGTGGCGAATTTTAGATTCCTGGCGAATTTTCGATTTCTTACTCTAACATGTTCAGAGATTACATAAGTAATAAAATACTGTGGTGAATTCCATATATTGTAGTGTAGTAACACTAAATCACTACCATATGAGCACTAATATAGTTATTAATTACTGAAAATTAAATTTCAATATGAATCTCATAGTTTACTTTGGTTCTCTATTCAATATAATACAACATTGATATTGAAATATTGTTTCTCGTCATAAAATTCATCATATTAGAGAATAAATTTCACAACTGTCAGCTTCATATACTAATATTTTACGTTTACTTTAGTTGCTATAAAACATAGCATATTTCAATAACACTTGAAACATAAAAATACATGTATGATATAATGAAAAATTGTAATGTTTTATGTTTTGTAATCAAATTGCTCACAAACTTCAAGTAAATAATACTGAAACATTCTCAATATCAACATACAAATTCAGAACCATTATGCTAGAACTTCAGTGTTTTAATGTTTTGTCCTTATAATTTTTAAGCAAGAGTCTATCGACCTGGTCCCTGATCATTAGAAATGCTACCTATCGATCGGGTTCCCTGTATTAATTTACAAGTGAGTATTTGATGATTTACCTGTGAATACAAGGTGCAAAAAAATTTAAAGTGAAAATCATCCCTTACTTGGATCTAAGGTCACCTTACCCAAGTACTGTTGTAGAATACGGCCCCAGTAATCATGTCAGAATATGTTAATGTCTGAATTGCTAATTTAATCCCCCCCCCCCCCCCCCCCCCCCCCCCATAATTACGTCAGAATGCAATTTACTACATTTCGTGTAGCAAATATTAATTAATTCAGATAATCCACCAATGAAATTAAAAGGCTAATTGAGAAACATACATACAGAGTTAGGGGAGCCATACTGACGATTTCAGCAATTAGTACCCACTTATAATAGTAAACCGATTAGGTAAGGAACCAATAAAATTAAAAGGCGAGATGAAGCATGCTTACATACAGATCTGTACAAAGAATAAACGGGACCCGTTCGATAGTAACGTCTTCTATTGACCAGGTCCCTGTTCTTTAGCCACTTCGAATGTTTAAGAACTAAAATGGTTACTAATTTCTTTAAAATAATAAAATTGACATTCTTTACATCAACATTGGAAATTAAAATAGGATCAATAGATTCAATACTGAAAAATATTGATAAATTTTTATATCAACCAAGGGAACATGAGTTCTCACTATTAATTTGTATAATTTTACTTCTTTTGTGTTCTGTTTCCATAGTGATTTTTTTCACAAGAATGGGGTGCTGGCCCATAGCTCAACCCTCCTCTTTTCTCAGCCAGGGCTGGTATTCACAAAGGGTCTTAGACTTAGCCAGGTCTTAGGCTTAAATCCAGTCTTAAAGTTAAGACTTTTGTCTCAGCTAAGTTTTGTCTTAAAACCGTATTCACAAAGGGAGACTTAGCCAAGTCCAAGATTATCACATAACCACAGTGGCTTTCTGTGTCATGTGACCTTTCTTTTCTATTCAAACTATACTATTGGTGACATATATCCTTCATTTGATGCATTTTATCTAAGGAAAATGGCTGTTTTGAAATGGAAAACCTTGTTATCACATATAAACTTCCAAAGGCTGCTTTAGTGAGGTGTTCTGTATAATTAAACTTTATTTCAAGCCATTTTCAAATTTTGAAGTGGAGAAAAGTTTATGGCGGCCATATTTAAGTCCTCTTTACAAAATTTAAGCCAACTACCAACCGGTCTAAAAGTTGAGCCCTAATAAATGGCTAAGCCTAAGACCGGTCTTAAATTCTTTGTGAATACCACTAAGCCCAAGACAAAAGTCTTAGCAGTTTATGGGCAGAAACTTGAGACAAAAGTCTCAACTTTAAGCCTAAGCCCTGGCTAAGACCTTTCGTGAATACGGGCCCAGGCTTTGCTTTGCTCCACTAGGAACGAAGAGGATAAGTAAATAAGTAAATAATTACCACACATTATTGTGGCTTTCTTGTGTACGAAATTTGAGGAAAACCTTTTCTATTTCCTACATTTGTGAGAAATTCTTTAAATATTTGCAATTTTTCTGACTAAATTAACCCTATGATCCTCCTGGAACAAAATCTGTATAACTTTTGAAAATCTCTCAAAAAGGTTTTGTTTTTAACGGATACGCCTCTGGATGTAAGTACACGATTGAAGGAGACGTGTAAACATAGAATAGTGGGAGGGATATTTTTACGCATACACATACACACCTGCCATTGTGCATTAAACGACTGTCAGCTTTACTTTTCAAGTGTTCTCCCTCCCCCACATGTATATCGAATTTAACCCTTTCACTACTGAAGGATCATTATTCCACGGGACTGTAGCCATATGACGTCATATCATGTCAGAAACGCCTATGAATTAAAATATTATCTCACTACCTTACACACTTCATTTGCAGTATTTTGCGGCATATTTCATTAGGAATTGATGAAATGTCCAATGAGGAAACTCCAGGGAATCCCCAAATAAATATAACCATGAGTAAACAATATGCAGCTATATGCGATAATTATGGCAATATCTACAGAAACCTGTTAAAATAGGTAAAAATGGTGAAATTCAATTTTTTTAAAAATATAGCATTACTTCCATATAAAATACTTAAAATATCGTTTTAATACAGTAACTGATACACCAAAGAAAACATATAATAGTACACTGAAGGGAAAGAAGAAATCAATATGATGGTAGCGAAAGGGTTAACATATGATGATGAATTTCACACTTCTTACTGTATAAATAATAGTCCTGTGCACACTAATTATCAGAACAGACTCCTCGTCATTTCCAAAATAACTCCAGTCAGTAGCTTCACATAACTGTGCATAACTAGCAGTTTTGCTTGTCACTTTTATGGCTTGCTAATAACTTACACTCTGTATACAAAACAACAGTAAAAACAAAAAAGAAGCTAATTGTGTGTCATTTGTCAAGAGAACAACATCACGTGTAAATATTATACATACTGGAAGCAGAATTGCGAGATCAGAGTAGGAATCACAAATCTAGGCATTGAAATATATTCTTGAAATCTGCAGAAAAGATAGATTGATATTAAGATTTTTTTTTTCCTGAACAAGTTTATTTCTACTGAGAACAAGAAATATCTTAGCGTATTCCTGCAAAAATGAAATTATTATAAGAGCAAGTTGTGGCAAATTCATTATTTTAATGGATGAAAATTGTACTGAAACCATGTTAAAACACAAATATTTAATACTGAAAAAAAAAGATTCCAACTTTTATTGGATAAAATATTACTTATTTTGACCTGCAATGATCAAAGTCATTTTATTTTATCAAGGTATTCTCATGACATATTCCATATCAGAAATGCCAATTTTTTTTAATTTTTACGTGTATTTATTTAACACTTTTATTGAATTGCAAATTTTGACATCAGAAGCTCCAGTTTTACGTTCTGATGTGAGAAACCCCAAACCTGTCAATTGGAAAGATGCTCTGAGGTACCACTATAAGTTCTGACATCAGAAGAGGTCCGCACTGGCCTAGTGGGTCATTAAGTTTGACATCTAATCACAGCCAGCCACCTCTGTGTGGGTTCAACTCCCACAAGTACTATGCTGTGAAGACCTGTCCCAATATGACCCTGGCTGTTGAACAGGACTTTGACGAACATCCGGATTAAGTTTGAAATTCACATGGACTGGAGTTACTAGTTATCTTGTATCATGCCCTACTTTGGAAAACTTCTGCAGGGCACACACCCCTTAAAAAGAACTTACTGAAGCAATAAATTGCCCAATAATACAATCAAATTCATTGACAGTCTACATTGGATAAAGCAAAACACTGAAAAATGGGAAAAAATTTTACATTTCTGGCTACAAAAACAATCAGTGAAGTTTGAATAAAAACAAAACATTAAAATCAACATAAAACAACCATAACTCAACTTACAGGGTCTCCTTCTCATTATTAATCATGATAACTTGGTATCCAGGGTTCAGATAAAACTATGATGCTTTGATTATGACACTTTTTCACCCCACATTTGATATTATTTATACATCCTGTTTGTTTTGTAAATTTAATCCTCAGAGAAAAAACGCACAATGTTCATTGTTAACCAATATCTGTTGTGCAATTTTTCTGGTCATTCACTGTCATGAGAGACTGCAGATTAGAAAATAATCCTGTCCAAGTTTTACCACTAAAAGAATAAAAAAACAAAAAAAAAAAACAAAAAAAAAAGACCGAGGCCAAACCTTTTCAATTAATTGTTTTACATACGACAAGAAAAATTTAATTCAGTCACAACAAAGACAGTACAAATGCCAAATTCATTTACATTTTACATTTACCTTATTATAAAGATCAGAAGTACCCAGACTACACAATACAATGCAGTGCTTATATTTAAGCATCCTTTAATCTTAAGCAATAAAATGTATGGAAAAAATTATATTTATAATAATATTAAATGTAACCGGTCTTTATAAGAAAGAAATAAAGTCCTTAGTGCTTGTCCATTATGCCGGGAGTACCGTCCTGTTATAAGGGTCATAAAGTACCAAACCTGAGGACTTTATGTCTACATTCTGCTGAACATCAAGGGACAAGAAAATACTTCTACTTAATCAGATATTCTATATAATAGGGTATATTTCAATAGGAAAGGTATTCTATTGACCTGATATCCATATTTACAAACCTAAAATCTACTTAACATTGTTCCGCTTAAAAAGGATGAGTTGTGTAACATTTAAGTCTGATTTATGTATGGTAAGTGGAAATAGTTTTGATATCTCTATAGAAGAAGGTGCAGCATTTTTGTAGTCACATATGCAGTGTTTAAAATTAACACCTAACACCCCCCCCCCCCCCCCCCTGCCCCCTCCTCCCGTCCAATATGTGTAACTAGATTGGGCCAACTCGGCGCCAACATATCCCCAGACAGGTCATCACTCACGCCACAGGTTTTGATCGGGAATTTTTAAAAACATAATTACCCATTATTATATGAACTTCAGCACATCAATCTACTCTGTTTATATCTTCCAAGGAAGATGGTGTATCCCCAGACGCCGAATACATAACTCAAATTATATTTTCAATCTTCCTGCAATGATAACTCTAAACCTATTTTCAAAGTATTTAAATGATTGATGATTGAATGTCCATTCTAAAATAATAATCCCAAAAGAGCATATCTGTTTCTATATTTGTTGACAAATAAAATATTATTTTTAACTCAACTCATCATACTTTTCAATCTTCCTTCAAAGTATTTAAATGATTGATAATTCAATGTCCATTCTAAAATTCATAATCCCAAAAGCGCATATCTGTTTCTATATTTGTTCACAAATAAAATATTATTTAAAAAAAATTATTTATATTATTATTTTATTATATTATTTTTAGAATTTGCAAATTGTTTTCAGTTATTCATTTCCTCTATACCTATATATGTGGTCCATATATATGCAACCTAAATATGTGACATAATCTCAGTTCTGACTCCCCTTTGTGTTATATGTAATGAAGCCCACCACCTCCCACCCCCACCCCTCTCCCCTTCTCCACACCTCTCTCACTATTACACAAGATCTGCAACCCCATTGAGTTCTTTGTTTCTCATCTGATATCATTAAATACCTTTGTTTATTTAGTGTCACTCAATATAGCTGGAGGTCCCAGAGGTGGGTGGGGGGAATCCGGGTGGGGGATGTGGGTTGAGCATAAATGGTAAACAAACAATCTATATAAAAGGGGTACTCAAATACAAAAAGAATTGAGAATTTTAAGTATGTGATTATCAACTGAAATGAGTTCATAACTGTAGGAGCTGTGCCAAAATTAACTGAGGCAAGTTGAATAAAACTGGGCTAGTTGAGGGTTAAAAATCCCCTAGTTTTACTACATAAGGATATAATTTCATTAATATTGGGACTTAAAGCTCACTTAAAGTGTCCATTTTGTCTACTTCAATATGTTTCACCAGTTTCATTTTAAAAAGTGAAAAACTCAGCAAGCAGAGGTGGGTGGGGGGAATCCGGGTGGGGGATGTGGGTTGGGACTTAGTTTAGTTTATTAGTTTATTATAGTGACATGTATTATGTTGACAAGGATTATACAAAAACTATTGAAGTAATACCCAGCCCTATATGGGCTTATAAGTCACTTTAAATAGAGAGTTAATAACAAACAGAGCAAACATATTTTGAGGTAAGATACAGTAAATAAAGACAGCAATTCAATACATAAAAATTAACAATATAATTTACTTTTTCTTTCTTGCCACAAATCAAAAATAAAATTAATAACCATATTGACATTCATATGAGTTAATACCCTTGATAATTGATCTATTAATAATTCAGATTTATCTATATTTAAAATTTTGAAATATTTCATACGAATCAGCTCTAAAGCTGGACAAACACAAACAAAATGTATCTCATCTTCTACATCTTTTTTACACAGTTTACATGTTCTCTCAAAGAGATGGAGTGCTACAGCAAAAATGGTAAACAAACAATCTATATAAAAGGGGTACTCAAATACAAAAAGAATTGAGAATTTTAAGTATGTGATTATCAACTGAAATGAGTTCATAACTGTAGGAGCTGTGTCAAAATTAACTGAGGCAAGTTGAATAAAACTGGGCTAGTTGAGGGTTAAAAATCCCCTAGTTTTACTACATACGGATATAATTTCATTAATATTGGGACTTAAAGCTCACTTAAAGTGTCCATTTTGTCTACTTGAATATGTTTAACCGGCGTTTAACCAGTTTCATTTTAAAAAGTTAAAAACTCAGCAAGCAGAGGTATAACACACAAAAATAAGTTCTTAAAAGACTAAGATAGCCATAACATTATTAATATTCAAAATTTAAATAGACAGGCATTTCCTTTTAAAAATTCAAAGATTTCAGCTCTATAACCCACAGTTTGACAGTTACTGGGCTTTAAAGTGGCATAATGTCCATAAATTGGGTTTCTGTGGGCATTTTACAATTGTTAAAGAGACCTTAGCAATTAAACTACAGATCTGAAACTTTTTGGGGGACATACATAACAAACAAAAATTATATATAATACAGTTTAAGACTTGTCACACTAAGCATTTCCAAATAACAGGGCAAAATACGGAAAAAATGTCCAAAAAGGCACTTGGGCGAGTGTCTATGGCCCTCATACACAGGTTAAATGTCTACTAAAAACCTTGATTTTCGCCATATGTAAAAAGGACATAATAATGCATTCCCAGATGGGATTTCAGCTCCATCAATCACATAGTTTAACAGTCACAGGGCTTAAAGGTGGCAAAAAGTCCAAATATTGGGTCTCTGTGGCCTTTTAGAGATCTTGATGTGGCTTTCAAATTAAAGCTTCAGACTTAAAATTTGTTACATACTAAGATTACACATAGAATATGTATCTAATAAAGTTTGAAACTTCTCAGACTTACCATTTCCAAGTTACAGAGCAAAATATGTGAAAAATGTCTTAAAAGGGTCACTCAGGTGGGTGTTTAAGGTCCTCATACACAGGTTAAATGTCTACTTGAAGCCTTGATTTTTGGCACATGTAAAAAGAACATAATAATGTATTCCCAGATGAGATTTCAGCTCTATCAGTCACATAGTTTAACAGTCAAAGGCCTTAAAATTGGCAAAAAGTCCAAATACTGGGTCTTTATGGGGCCTTCTAGAGACCTAAATGTGGCCTTCAAATTAAAGCTTCAGACTTAAAATTTGTCACATACTAAGATTACACATAGAATATGCATCTAATACAGTTTGAAACTTCTTAGACTTACCATTTCCAAGTTACAGGGCAAAATATGTGAAAAATGTCTAAAAATGGTCACTCGGGTGGGGATTTATGGTCCTCATACACAGGTTAAATGTCTTCTTAAAGCCTTAATTTTTGGCACATATATAAATAACATACTAATATCTTCCCAGATAGGATTTGAGCTCTATCAGTCACATAGTTTGACAGTCACAGGGCTTAAAAGTAGCAAAAAGTCCAAATATTGGGTCTTTGGGAGCCTTTTAGAGACCTCAATTTGACCTTCAAAATTAAAGCTTCAGACTTAAAATCTGTTACATACTAAGATTACACACAGAATATATATCTAATACAGTTTGAAACTTCTCAGACTTACCATTTCCAAGTTACAGGGAAAAAGATGTGAAAAATGTCTTATAAGGGTCACTCGGGTGGGTGTTTATGGTCCTGATACACAGGTTAACTGTCTATTAAAGGCCTAAATGTTGGGGCACATATAAGAAAACACATAGATATATTCCCAGATGATATTTAACTTAGATGAGAGACATAGTTTTAAAGCTACAGTGCTTGAAAGTGGCAAAAAGTGCATAAATTGGGTCTCTGTGGGCACTTTTGAGACCTTAAGTCGACCCCTTTGGGTAAACCTACAGCCCTAAAATTTTCTACAGACAAGGATTACATATCAAAGTTATACCTAGCACAGTTTGAGACTCATCAGAATTACCACTTCCAAATTATAGGGCAAAATATGTGAAAAGTATAGCAAAAAATCCCTAAGTGGGGGTATTTATGGGCCTCAAAGACAATTTTCTCCTCAACTTAAAGTCGTGATTTTCGGCACATGTACTAAGAACATATTAATGTGTTGTCAGGTAAAATTTCAGCCAGCTGAGCATCATAGTTTGTGACCTACAGGGCTCTAAGTGGCCAAAAGTCCAATTTCTGACCTTAAGGTGGCCATAAGTTCTTTTTTACTGAGAGTTTAAGGTCACCTTAAAATAGGGATCTTCCTTTGGGCACCCTTAACATGTGTACCAAGTTTGAAAAAAAAATATTAATTTGTTTTTGAGTTATCGCGTCCACAAGGAAATTTCTACGGCGGCGGCGGCGGCGCGACGGACCTGAATCCAATATATCCCCGACTTTCGTCTGGGGATATAACTATTCTCATGGGCCTGTATCTTTCTGGAATTACAGCTGTATTACATATTTTTTCATGTACCGTAAATTTCCAAAATAACGCCCAGGTTCAAATAAACGCCTGGTTAAAATTAACACCTGGTACCAAGCACACTGTTTACAATTTATAACACTGTTTTTTGTATTTCAAAAGAAGGCCTGGTTCAATTTAACGCCTGGTCTGATGCCATTTGAAACTAATTAACGCCCGGGCCATATTTTGGAAAAATACGGTAACTTTTTAATCACCAAAATTATTTCCACAATGAAAGTACTTGGAATTTTTCCCCATATAATTATGTTATTCTGCCTGCTAAAAGTTAATTTTGACAGGGCAAAAAGTTTAAAGCACTGAATTTAACTAGATTTTGAGCATACATTTAAAAACAGATTTGGTGACCAGGAGTAAAAAGCTAAAATTAACTGTAATACTAAAAAATTTCAAGCAACTTGGTCTGTATTTAGCAATTTTGCAGATTGAATAATAAATTATTCAAATTCTAGGTTTTGGTGAGAATGTACATATGAGCAGTGGAAAAACATAGGGCTTTGTAAAGAAACCAACCATGCTATAATATACTAAAAATATATTATATATTACACATTCAAATATTCAAGAAATGCCATAACCAAATATTTGAACAATGATTTTGCTGTATGTTTTCAGCCTTAAGTAGACGGACATCGTGACAAACTGTTCAAAATGGTAAAATGTACTACGTCTACTTTTGATTCCATTAACTTAAAAGTTTTCTTTTTTTTCAGTTTTAATCACAAACATGTAAGCACCTTTTATATGAGCTCTTTTATTTTCTCTCTCCACTGCTTAGTGTCTATGTGTGTCTGTGTATGGTTGCTCGTATGGCCAAGTGTATGTGTGTCACTGTGCAGACAATAATCAGTCATCGACAGCTGTTTCTCTTATCACAGCTTTTCTCCTCTTTCATGCCAATACCTCAGCCAACTAGCACACTTGCAAAGTGGCTTTTTTTCGTATATTCTTTCTTTTTTTCATAAATTATTTTACTTTTTATTGTCATATTTACCTTTTTTTGCCTTAATAATAATAATGATGCGTTGTTTTTTTGGGGTTTTTTTTTTTTGGCTTTTTTTTTTTTTTTTTTTGGTCTTATGTTATATTCTCCACTAAAAATGAAGTATTTGTGGAAAATTTCTGAGTACATATTTTTGGAGTTTAATTAAACCATTTTCTTGGTCAATTTTTTTCCTTGTTGCTATAGTCAGTTTCATGTAATTTACCTTTAGCATCCATGATATACCTTAAGTTATGTTTCGGCTGTTATAGGGTTTTCAGATACAGGTGGAACATGTATAATCAGACTTAATATTTGAATTTATCAAGTTATATTCACTTTCCCATGTATGTACTCCAGTGTTAGAAATTACTCCCCAACTTTCCTGGTTAGTTAACTTCCCACTTTGCTGACCAACAATCAAGCCAGGGTCGATGAACCACCTATTTTGCTACAACGTTGAGTATTATACAATAAAACACTTTCCAAGGTGCAGAATACATCAATCCAATAACAATACAGTGGGTTCAAAAGTTCTGACTTTTAGCGTCTTCTAAAAATATTCACTTCCTGTTAATCTGGTGGGGGTAGGGGGATACAGAATCTATATGTAAACTTCAAAGACTTAAGACGTAGCAGTCTGAGACTCCGAGGATCAAATATTTTAGTTACAAACTAATTTGTATCTCAAGAAACTACATAGTTACCTTTAATCTGAATTTCTAGCTATTCTAAACACACACACTTGTAGTGATTTACTGCAGTCACCACTCATGAAACGACAATTTCGAGTGAAAAAAAAAATTAAAGAAAATTCCTACCTTTATACCATCAATCTTTTCTTTGCCCTGATTCAATTCTGTCAGCTGGTCTAGTTCTTCACTCTTTTCATCTTCCTCTGCAGTCCCTTTTTCTGAGGACGTCGACGGATGTGATGATGACTGCTCTGCTTTATTTTCAAACTGTAAGTCAAGGACACACGATTCATTACCCTCTTACCACCGAGGAGTACAATACCAGCACCAAGAGTGAAAGGTAAAAACTACTTAATATTATTTGTTACTAATTTAGCAGTAAATAGTTACTACTTGAATATCATTTGACAGCAACAAAACTTTGTATACTACAGTTACATGTAAAATTCATTCATCAAGTAACACAAAACCATTAGAGAACATCTGACTGAAGTATGAAAAAACTTTCCTATACGTTAGTTACTCTTATGCAAGCTTTTATAATAAAATACAAACTCCCTCTTTGCATAAACAACAATCTAATATATATATCCATTGCAGGTAGGAGATTCCTGCCATTCAGGTAGATATCAACAGATGCCTTATGGCTATGTTGGTGAATTTTTACATGACTGTATATAAATAGCAGAATGCACCTTCCAGAGTTCTGTTGAAGAAGGCAGCCAGCTCACATGAACTTTAAAACAGTTACACAATATTCAAATATTTGTCCAATAAACAAAGTTTAACATACAAACGACTGATTTGGCGTTAACCAGCTCTATTGATGATGTCTGACTAAATGAAATAATTAAACAATGTAATTAACGGACAACCATGAATAATGTAAAAAAAAAATAATACTAAATACCTGGTACCACGTGCAGAGGCTCCTGATGCACTCAATTAAGCTATTTAAGTTAATCCCCATGGATAGTAAAACTTAACATCTTGTTAAATTTAAATCTGTATATATTTGTCCCACAAAATCCAATCACCAGTGAAAAAAAATTAACTTCACAAACTTCACATTTGAAAACACTAAAAATTGCTTCATCTGTGAAATTTTCTACTGGCCAAAATTTCAAAGAAACAATATTTAATTATTATCTTTTTGTGCCTGAAATTTATTACGGCAATGAAAGTGTTGAAAAAAATAAAGTTTTGCAATGACAGCTCCTAAATGCAAGGATTTGATTGAATACAGGTTACCCCACAAATCTGAGGATATGATTACCCATGGATTTTAGATGGACTTTTTGTCATATTTACAAATATAGATATGTTTAGCAATGTACACTGGGCCACCTCTGTTCAACTAGACTCAAGGAATGTAAAAACTTACTAAAAACACAGATAAATGACGTCAACTGTTTTCAACAGACATATACTGTAGTACAACATAATACCTATAGCAGGTAGCTATGCCAGACAGATCTGGTGGGTGACAGAGTTTTCTACTGAAATGTGTTCAAAAAATCGTAAAACATTTAAATACAGGCATTTGTGTTTTGAAAGTCCAACATTAAGGTGGTGGCAGAATAGGCCCTGGTACTGAATTCTAAGTGTTGGATTGGAACTACAGATCACAGAAATAGCATGATACTTCGGTAAATATTCCAATATCTAGTTGGCACAATATTTCTACAAAGACTATGATCTTTGCATTTTACAATACAGTAGAACCTCGGTTATCCGGCCTTCTATTATCCAAATCTCCGGATTACCAGAACTGAAACCTTGTCTCCCTAAATATAAAGTACCGTCTAGCTTGAGTGATAATACAGGATTTTACACATTCTCGGAAACTAATAATTCTCGTGCTTTATAAAACGTACCATCCACAAAAAGCCTAACTTCTTTGACCTTTATCACCATTGTTACAATAGGGGAGGGATTAATTCAATTACACGACCCCGTTACACAACTCCTTCTTCCATAATGCGCCAATCAATGAAAGCATGTTCGATTGGGTTTTGCTCTTTATAACCTCCCGGAGTAGGTCCATTCACAGACTGACAACGTGTATCAAAAGAAAAGACGAAGACGAAAAGACAATGCATTACCCACCAAACACACCCATCACTGAAGGCGTGTTCGCTTTGAGTTTTACAACAAATAATCTCCCAGAGTTTTTCTATAGACAAATGCGTGACGATGTTTCTCTAAATTAAAAACGTACAGTACACAATGCATGTACCAACCAAACACGCCCAGTTAAAATTCGCGTAATATTTTAAATGATCATATTCATAGATATGGAACAAACAAGTGATAATTAGAGGGTCAGTTACATTATATTACACAAATATATTAAACTATTATATATAATAATATCATCAATGAAAACCAACGTCTATATTAAGTGCATAAAAACATTTTTTCTTCAATTATCGCCCACTCTGTAACCCATAGACTATGAATTTTGGTTTCCTTCATCTATCCGAACCCCTCGATTTATCCGGCCAGATTGTATATCCCCCACTGGGTTCGGATAATCGAGGTTCTACTGTATTTGCTTTTAAACTATCAGTGTTAAAAATAGTGCTTAATTTAAACTAACATTACCGGTAATATAATTTCTAATTTATCACAGCTTTGTAATGTTGTAATTTCTGGTACCTAGAAATATACACTAATCATCAAACCAACAGGAATTTTAACCATCTGCAAACATAACTTGTATTTCAGTGCAATCAAATAAAAATAAACAAATCTACACAGAAACGTACAAAACATAAAATATACTGTACAACACAACATGTCAATGCAAAATCCTAAAAGCAACACTGAAAGGGATAAATGAAGCCACATAGACTGTCAAAATGAAAGAAATGCAACAGTTTCATTGGGTTTACTTGTATTTTAACAGTAGCAGAAGGCTATGTCACTAATGTCATTTGACACTTCTTACAGTTGGGAATTGTATTCAATTTCAACAGTAATTAGTAAAGCCATTTTGCCCAAATTTGTTATTTTAGCATTATGGACATTACACTGTTATGAGGAAATATGTTAACTATAACTGTATTTAGTGTATTTTGCCAGATTTTATTGTTATTGTCGCATCAGCAAAATTCGGCATATAATGAAATAGTTGTACAAGGGCTTATATCATTTTTAAATGTGTTTTCTTAAATACTAAAAATTAGTAAAATAACAGTGCCCAATTATTTAACCAAAGATAAGTCACACAAAGCTGAACCCTGCGTCATCAAATATAAAGGAACAAAACTACTACATGCAACAAACTGTCAATGACACATAGAATTGAGTAAACAGATTTTTTTTTTTTTTAAATTATACAATTTTCCCATGTGGGATCGCATAAAGATGTTTCATATTAATACCTAACTTGTGGCTCTAAAATAGATTTGAAACTGTAAATGTTTACACAACATAGCAAACAGAAAGGATGGTCAGGTGCTGGATGTGGTACACGGTGGACAGGGGGTTTGAACCAAAAACATGTTAGATTCAGTGAGTCTAGAACATTTAGGGATGGTGTTTTCTGAGGGGTGTCTTTAAATTGATAAACCTTCGCCCTGGGTTGGGAATTCCATGGCATCAAGTCAGAGTTATCACTATGTTGGGACACGCTTCTGGCCAGCAGAGGAAAACTTTCATTAATTAATGCGTCAAATGCACACGTCAATGCAAACAGCTCCTGTAATGGCAGGCATCAATAACACAATCTGGTGAATCTACAGCGGAGTGTGTAGTATATGTATAAATAAATGAGTGATGGATTGGTCCCACATCTCTAACTCAGTATCCCACGAATGCAAAACATTTACAATTCCAGGATACCAAGAGAGGTTTTGTTCTCATACAGTTTGAAATAAAACAGAAAGTGTAGTTTATTAAAAAAAATAACTAGATCAAAATCTTTATGAAAGCTAAGAATCTGGGAAAAAAAATATGGGACAAAAGGTTGTAATTTCTTGCCTGTTTCTAATATTTTTGTTATTTCGTAATTTAATGGATAGACAATACGGTGTTTAGTGTTTACACAAGGTTTCTTGCTGTGGTATGTCTTGGAAGGACATACTGACTCTACCAACCCATCGCTTTTATAAATAGAATACTAAGTTTACCCAGAATTTTCTACAAAACATGTCCACCACCACCTCAAAGATTACACTCAAGCACTTTATCAATTAAAATGGGGATTTAACATTTATAGAACTCCACTGTTTAACAAGCTTCAACTACTCCTTTATAAGTACCTCATCATTTTTGTAAGTTTTATTCCAGTTATGAAGACTTTTGGCCATTTAATCTTTAAGTGACATGTTCCACCATCAGAATATGGGCCCTGAGCTTTGAAAAGGATTATACAATTTGACTTTATGTGTATAAAGAAAACAGAACTAGATAATAAATATACCAGAATCACAACGTAAGCCACTGCACACCATGCCATAAAGACACTGAGTAGAAAAAAAACACAACAAATCCCAACCTTTCAATCAAAGCAAAAGTGAAATTAGACTCCAAACCTTTCCTTCCTCTTTGACACATAAATCAATAATTTCCTCCTCTGCCTCCTCAGTGGCCATGTCCACATTTTCCACAAGATCCAACTCTTTTTCGAAGTCTACAAGCTTGGACTGCTCTTTCTCTTTATTGGTGGAAATGTTATCTGCTTCATTGTATTCTGTGTACTCAAATCTCCGTGTTTTAGGATTTCCTGGAGAAAGTGGACTTTGCTCTGGATCTGCAGGACTCTCCTCATCTGTGTCTTGGCCGTTTGAAGGTTGGTCTGACTCTGAATCTTCTGGTTCAGAGTCATGCTTAGAGGTATGCTCTAGGTTTGAGAGCTGCTCGAACTGAAATGAATATTGACGAAGACAAGAAAAAAGATCAGGCTTAATCAATGGTGAATAAATAGATTACAATTAAGGATACATAAACAGCTTAATATACAGGAAAATATACAACTGAACCCTCTTGAGCAGAACTCTGAGAAAACTCCCCTATTTTGTTAGAAATACACGTGGTAGAATTGTTTGAGAAAATCAATAATGGTTTTCTGGGGCTTTGCAGCAAACAAAATCCAGTATATTTTGTGCTTGTGACTATTTTTGTGAAATGTAAATATCCAAGTACATGGATCATGGTTTAAAATTGGAAATGTTATCACAAGATAAATGATGGCAAATCAACCCATGTAAAGTCAAAATATGAGGTAATAAGTTATAACTAGTAATTTATGGTTTTTTTAATATCTTTGACAACATTTCAGTCATAAAGAAGGTAAAATGCAGACAGTTTCAGTAAGTGGTTCCTCACAATTCAAAGCAGCTTTTGTTCGTATCTACCAAATCCAAACAAAAAGTGGACTATAGGTACTCCGTTAACAGCTAAGAGATACTGTATATGTAGAAATTTTAGCTGGAAGAAAATTTTAATAATTTTTCATTTTTAAGAAATTCATGAGAATTAATTTTCACTAATATTATAATGGCATGTATCTTCAATGGATGTTTCTTCTTGTGATATTAACACAGATTTAAACTTTCACTTGGGATTAATTTTTACTATCCAAGCTCATTGGCTTAAATAGCTCAAATTAATGCCTAATGAAAACTTCTACTTATACTTAGGGGGACATGAGAAGCCCTTTATTTCTGTTATCTGAAAGTTCCGGCGATGTAAGTTTAGTGTATATAAAAGTTCTTTCTCCACTAAACAGGGTTCAGCAGTATTTGGGAGAATGTGCGTGACATAAAATGGGTTGATTAGCAGAAGCAAGTTTTAGCAAATGTTAAAACTTTACACAAAAACACCAGTAATACAACAATACATACATATGTATATACACAGAGAATGAGACATGAACTACAAGAGCAATTAATGATACATGCATTTGTACACATATGTTATTCCATACAGGAAGGCGGAGACACTTAAAAAGCAGATTTATACATGTGAATAGAAAAAGGTATATAGATATAGATATTAAACATTATTATGATTGCCGAAAAAAAACCACTGTAGAAATGCCCATGCTCACAGCATCGCCCAGCCCAAACACTAGAAATACATGTCCTCCCTTTTAAACACATTTTTGATGTGTTTTTTTTTTAATTGGCCAAGAATTTTGCAGGCACAAAATATCATTCTATGAATTTTGGAGGTGCTGTTTTACAATGACAAATATTGGGTTTTGCTAGATGGAATATTTATTATAGTGTTACATTTTGATGTATAATGTTTGACTATCTTCAAGACTAAATATAGCGGAACTACTTATAATTCTAAACCCAACCACTTTCGAAACAATAAAAATTCTTCAAAACCCTGAGCATTAAATCAGCTACAATGATGAGCATTAAAATCACCAACAATGAACATTACATCATCATCGATGAGCATTAAATCACCAACAATGAGTATTACAATTAAGGAAACTGGACACTAAATCTAGCAATTTTTGATATTTTACTTGTCATAAGAGTCAGAATTTAATACAGTCTACTGAACATTTGCATTAACTATAAGTGGAGGACTTAGTCCCCATGTTGTGGTTTCAGAATAAATTAATATATTATTTTTTGAGTTTGAGTTTTTTTTATATTCATTCTTGGTGTAACCTTCTCCAATTAAGCAGGGAGTAAGCATGTACAAACCAGACAGTGAGATATATAAAGAGTTTTTAACAGGATCAATTACTGACAATTAGATCAACAATAAAATCAAACAAACGCTTATTTTTGACATTTCCATTCACACCAGAGCCATTACAGTGGTAATTTAAAAAAAAAAAAAAAAAAATACCCATTGCACAAAATTAAAATTTTGCTTTTTACTTTTTGCAGTAGAGAATACAGTTATGAAAAGTGGACACTTTGAAAAAGAAACCACAGTCTGTGATGAACTAGATTAAAAGTGGTATGCTCTGAATAATCTTTTTGTGTGTGCCCCTGATTTGGAAGAAATGAAGCTGAAGTGTGGAGCAGAATGTATTTTTAAAAATAAATAAATTTTAAAAGTTACCAAAGGGCTCTAATGAGATGGCAATTGGGTAAGATTTTAATTTCTGCATGCTCTTTAGGGTTACCTTCTTTACAAGCGGTGCTGTTAGTAGGTTACGGAGTTTGTCCTCGCTAGCGTTAACCTCAGTACTAAAACTGTTAGTGTTATGATTCTTGAATACAGTCATGGGGTCCTCCTGCAGATACAGCAAGCATTTCATGATGCACTCACATGACGCAAAGGTCAAATATGTTATTTCATCCATTTCAACAGCTGGGTCATACTGAGACAGGCTACCAGTATTTTCCACTTTTTGCTATACACTAGATTTGAACCTAGGCCCACAGAGGGGACAGCCAAGTGATTATTTGCCAAACTTAATAGCCAGTAAACGAATTACACGACCATTCATTTGTCACAAGCAAAATGAATAGCATACAAATTAGGCCAATACAATATATAAGCATCAACTAGCAACATTTTTTTTTTTTTTGTGTGTGTGTGTGTGAAATATTTTGCAAATTTAATAAGTAAATTAAATTTTTATAAGTTAATACCCTATCCAATGGACAATTGCTTTACCGGTCGGCGCGACCGGTCCCGCCAAACGCCAGAAAAAGACGTCCTGTATATAATACTGGCAGGACCGGTCAGTAGTGTGCATTCGCTAGGTGGCGCATCATACTTGCTTCCTGTCAGACAGAGTGACGTCAGTTCATCTTTTTCGTTGTCTAAAACGATTTAGACCCCTAGTAAGCTGGTAGCGGGGTCGGTTGGGAGGGCCTTGCCTGTCCATTGGATAGGGTATTAACTTATAAAAATTTAATTTACTTATTAAATTTGCAATTTTATTGCGTTAATACATCCTATCCAATGGACAATTGCTGAATAACTACCGCTTGGTAGGCGGGTAAGCAGCTAGGGACTTCTGTGAACTCATAACAAAACAAAATTGTACAGGCCCATTTGACCTAGGGTCAGAGAACCCTGACAGGTCAAGGTCGGCCACTAACTCACCGGTTAACCGGGAGTCTACCGACGTTGCCCCCCCCTTTTTCTTTCCTTCCAGAGTCGGTTTGAGAAGGGAAAGATAGAGAGAGAGGGGCTGAGTTCAGTCCCAGAAGAAATAAACTTCCCAAGGGAAGCAAGTCACAGTTTTTTTTTTTTTGTTTTTTTTTACAATATGTACATATTTACATATATACAACATCCCCTCATTTCTGGGCCTGGTGGTGCACCTGCTGGGCAGCCACTACAGGTCCCAGGTGGAAAAGCTCCGAGTCAGCCCAGGCAACATCCTTCAAATAGAATTGGGTGAAGGTGTTGTGAGATTTCCAGTGGCAGGCTGACAAGATCTGATCTAAGGAAATCCCTGATTGGAAAGCCTTAGAGGCAGCAAAGGCCCTAACATCATGGGCTTTAACCTGATGTAAGGTGAGGGCCTCCTGGTCAGAGAGCTCATAGCACAGAACCACAGTCTGTTTGATCCATGAGGAGATGGTGGCAGGTGAGATGTCTTTATCAAAACCCTTCTTGAAGGAGACAAAGACTAACTCCTTATTCTGCCTGAGGTCTGCAGTCCTGTCCAAGTAGTAGCGCAGGGCTCTAACTGGACATAGGGACCTGTCACCCTTGAGTGACCTATCCAGAGATGGTGCCAGGGCTGGGATGACCACTGGTGCCACACTATCTGGACCTTCCTTAGCCAGCTGGTTCTTGGATAGGAAACTGGGTGAGGGGTACAAAAACACCTTAGACCAGTCCGACTGGTGTCTGATGTTCTTATGTAACCAAGCATGGATCTCACTCCTGCGTTTACCTGAACCCAAAGCCAGCAAGAAAACAGTCTTGAAAGTTAGATGTTTCAAGGAGGACTCTTTCAGGGAATCAAAGGGAGCCTTTGTGAGCTGATGTAAAACCAGTGAAAGGTTCCAGGAGGGGATGCCCCTCCTGCCCTTAGGTCTGTCTCTATGGAAACTATCCAGGAGACGAGAGAGATTCTCATCTTTGCTGACATTAATGGTGGAATTGCCCAGTTTGTCAGCAATGGCGGATCTGTAGCCATCAATAGTGCTTGGTTGTAACTTCTTCTCCTGAAATAAGTGCAGGAGGAAGTCAGCAATGGCTTTCACAGGTGGTGCCCTGAAGTCCACCTGATTACTGAGGCACCACTTTGTAAAAATGGTCCACTTTGCCTCATAGACAGATCTGGTTGACCTTCTTTGAGGAGCCTCAATTCGTGCTGCCACTGCCTCAGAGAAGCCTTGCTCCTTGATTGCTGAGGCTCTAGGAGCCAGGCATGTAGGTTCAGATTCGACAGGTTCCTGTGAAGGACCTGGTTGAATGGCTGAGACACTAGGTTGGGTATGCTGGGCAGACACAGTGGGATCTGGCTTGACATTGCTACCAGGTCCCAAAACCAGGGCATGTTGGGCCACCCTGGAGCAATCAGAATTATTCTGTTGCAGGGGTAGTCCTGGAGCTTCTCCACCACTTTGCCCAAGATGGCTGCCGGTGGGAAGGCGTATGGGTCCAGGTCCTCCCAGGAAAGGCTGAGTGCATCCACTGCCCAAGCCTGGGGGTCTGGTACCGGTGATACAAACTGTGGTAGTTTGTTGTTGAACCTGGTGGCAAACAGGTCCACTTGTGGCTGATGCCACCTTGAACATACAGCTTGGAACACTTCTGGATGAAGTGACCACTCTGTTTGAATGGTCTGGCCAAGCCTGGATAGCTTGTCTGCTATCACGTTCAGCCGGCCGGGGATGTGACGTGCCCTGAGGGTTACTTGCTGCCTGGTGCACCAGGACCGAATTCTCCACAGTAGGGCACACAGAGAGCCCGATTTCATCCCCCCTTCTTTGTTGATATAGGCAACCACTGTTGTGTTGTCTGTAGCTACCAACACTGTCTTGTTGAAGACTAGGGTTTGAAACTCTTTTAGAGCTAGAAATACTGCTTTCAGCTCCAAGTGGTTTATGTGTAACTTGCTCTCGGGTAGGGACCACTGTCCCCTTGCAGTGTGCTCGTCTAAGTGAGTGCCCCACCCTTCTTTTGATGCGTCTGTAAAGATTTGCAGAGCATGTTTTAGAGGGTGTAATGGTTGACCTAGAAGCACATTGCTTTCCTCCAGCCACCACCTTAGATGGGGGTGGAGGGATTTGGGGACCGAGATCACCTTTTCCAGTGACTCTGGGACCCTCCAGTTGTTTTTCAAGTGCCACTGTATGGGTCTCATGTTAGTCGCCCTAAGTGGACTTGCTTTTCTGTTGCTGTGAGTAGACCTATGAGGGACATGAATTGTCGGACCGGGCAAAGCGGATCCGACAATATTGATCTGATCTTGTGTGTCAAGGCCTGCCAACGTTCTTCTGTTGGTCTGACCTTGCCCTCTTTCAGGTCGAACTGGTAACCTACGAAGTTGAAGACCTGTTTGGGAACCAGCTCTAACTTTTCCTTGTTCACCAGCCACCCTAATTCCTGACAAAGTGTGACTAGGGTTTGAGTATGCTGGAGACAGGTGTGGTGGGTAGAGGCTCTCACCAGCCAGTCGTCTAGGTACTGGTGGATCCTTATACCCTTCTGAAAAGCCACGAGTTTGACCTCTTTGGCCACCACTGTGAACTCCATGGGAGCTGTGGACAGGCCAAAGGGAAGGGCTTGAACTGGTAGGACCGACCCTGGAGGTAAAAGCGCATGTACTTCCTGGACTGACTGTGAATTGGTATGTGGAAGTATGCTTCTTTGAAATCTATGGATGTGACCCACTCCCCTGCTTGGAGGGAGGTTCTTATTGTCTCTGGGGTTTCCATCTTGAACGTTCCTGTGTTGAAAAAGGTGTTCAAGGTGCTCAGGACCAGGACAGGTCTCCACCGGTTGTTGGGCTCGGGTACCAAAAATAGCCGGTTGCCCTGTGAGTTTGATTTTCTACCGGTTGTACTGTATTCTTGTTCACCAGCTGATACAGTGCTTCTAAAAGGAAGGACTGCTTGGCTGGGTTGTGGTAGTTGCTTATTACAGTTGGTGCCCTTGTCAAGTTGGGTCTGAACCGGAAGGGGAGGGTGTAGCCCTCCCTCAGTGTGGGGACTACTTTTGGACTCAAACCCAGAACTTCCCACTTCTCCCAGCACCGGTTATAAGTGAAGTAATGCACTGTAACCGGTTCCTGGTGGTTCCCCAGTTCTGCATAAACTCATTGGAGTTGGCCGAACTGGGTGAATTGAACCATTTCTTTGTAGGGGTAGGTTCATATAAAAACTGCCTTTCTTCCTGCCCAGTGGAGGATTCAGCAGCTTCTGCAACCAACAGTCTCTGTAACCGGCCAAACCGGTAGGTGCCATCTCTCTGTAAACAAAGTTTCTGGGAGAAGGCCCTGTAACCAAAGAATTGGGACATCACATTTCTGTAGTCTTAGTTAATCCCTTGGTAGATCTCCCAGTCCAGTAGACTGGTGTTCGAGGTTCAGTCTGGTTACTTCACCATTATCTCTCAGATTCTTTTGAAGCAACTGTCCCTGAAGGTTTGCAAGCCGGCACCTGGTGGGTAGGTTCTGTAACCAGTCGGTTAAGGGAATTTCTTCCCGTCCAACTAACTTGTCACCAGCAAATTTCTATAGCCGGTAAACCTCTGTAACCGGTGAACCTGTTGTCAGCACTGGATTTGAAGCTGGTTTCTTGTCAGTAAGCATGGGAACAGTAGTTTCTCTGTAACCAGCACCACACTCGGGAACCAGCAGCACTCTGTAACCGGTAATTCTCTGTAACCGGTGAACCTGCTGTCAGCACTGGATTTGAAGCTGGTTTCTTGCCAGTAAGAATGGGAACAGCAGATTCCTCTGTAACCAGCAGCACTCCTGGACCGGCAGCACTCAGGCACCGGCAACCCTGCGGCACCGGTACACTCCGGAACCGGCAACACTCGGGAGCCGGTAATTCTCTGAACCAGTAGCCCTGCTGTGTGTCACCAGCAACTCTGTGTAACCGGTAATCCTATTTAACCGGTAGCCCTTGCTGGATTTCTGTGACCACAACCAGCAGTCTGAGCAGAACTGGTGCCGGTATCCCTCATCACTGGCTGGCTAGTGACCCTACCGGTAGCCTGAACAGGACTGGTACCGGTCCAAAATTCTGCACTGGGGAGATAAGGGTCAATAGTCACTGCGACTTCTGGTAGGTGAACCCTCTGAGCAGCCGCACCGGTGGTCTGAACAAGACTGGAACCGCACTGAACCCCCACAGTCACACCAGTGGAAAGGCCTCTGGTGGAGGTTCCAGTATCAAACAGGGCTGATCACTGGAAACCACTGAGGAGGGGGTCCTTGACAGCTTCACAGAAACATGACTGGAACCAGTACCCCCCAACAGTCCCACCAGTGGAAAGGCCTCTGGTGGAGGTTCCAGGATCAAGCAGGACTGATCAATGGCAGCCACTGAAGGGGTTTCTTCACAGGAACAGCACCCACTGGTAGTCTGTACAGACCGGAACCGGTACCCCCAACAGTCACACCAGTGGAAAGGCCTCTGGTGGAGGTTCCAGGATCAAGCAGGACTGATCACTGGCAGCCACTGAAGGGGTTTCTTCACAGGAACAGCACCCACCGGTAGTCTGTACAGACCGGAACCGGTACCCCCAACAGTCACACCAGTGGAAAGGCCTCTGGTGGAGGTTCCAGTATCAAAACAGGGTGATCACTGGTAACCACTGAAGGGGGGTTGTTGACAGCTTCACAGGAACATGACTGGAACCAGTACCCCCAACAGTCCCACCAGTGGAAAGGCCTCTGGTGGAGGTTCCAGGATCAAGCAGGACTGATCACTGGCAACCAACTGAAGGGGTTTCTTCACAGGAACAGCACCCACCAGTAGTCTGTACAGACTGGAACCGGTAAAACTCATCACTAGTGCTCCCCACCGGTAGTCTGACCAGAACTGGTACCGGTAAAACTCACTTCTTGTCAGCTGAACCAGTCACGCTTGGGGATTTGCTTGCCGGTAGTGGTGTTGAGATCTGTGAAGTCACATGACCGGCACCGGCAAAAATTTGCAGAGTTCAATGACCACTTGTCATCTAATTCTTCAGGCCAACAGACGAGATGCTGGATTCCTTCTTGCCAGTTAAAAAGTGTGTGTACAGTAATAATTACTCGTCTTTTCTTCTAAAACTTCTGTTGAAAACACGATTCCTCCATTGTTGAATGCGTATCACGTGATCAGGTTCCTGTCACGTGACAAGCATAAGCTGGAAGTGATGACGTCAGACGATGCATTCTTCTTTCCTTCTAAATTCTTCTCGTCGACATACACTCAGTGTTTCTCGACAACGAAGAAATAAATGGAGGTTAAGTCGTGGAGATACAACCTTCTGTGTAGAAGAAGGAATGCTGCAGGGACGACACACGAGCTCTCACCCACGACTTCGTCTCGACGACAAGTACACAGAAATTCTTCAAAACTGATTATGAAGTGCTGGATAATGCCTCGTTTTAGTCCTGGAGAGGCACTGATATGTATGAACACAATAAATATATTTAAATTCGTAGAATAAGCCGCGTTTCCTTCAAAACTTGGAGATCACTTCAAAACACGTCTGCACACTACGCGCCAAACGAAAAAGATGAACTGACGTCACTCTGTCTGGACAGGAAGCAAGTATGATGCGCCACCTAGCGAATGCACACTACTGACCAGTCCTGCCAGTATTATATACAGGACGTCTTTTTCTGGCGTTTGGCGGGACCGGTCGCGCCGACCGGTAAAGCAATTGTCCATTGGATAGGATGTATTAACGCAATAAAAATAAGGGTTAAAAGCTACTGTTGATATTTAGTACAGAGCTATAGGCCACATCAAAAGGCACAGTTTGCTACATGCACGACTGATGAATCCGTGCAGAGTATAAGGCAGTAACGCATACTACAATATTCGTTGAAGAATAATGAATTATAAGGATTACAAGGTTGTTGAAAACATAGTCTTTTCTTGTGTGATATCAGCAGTATTACATATTCTAAGCTCATAATATGTATATAAATTGAGCTATTTCATGTTTTATTTACACGAAAAATCACACAAATGCTGACTATTTAATGCAGAAAAGAGTATCACGAATGCAATGCGAAAAGAACGAGAGATATCAAAATTATTTCTCACGCTCGCTGTAATATTTCAGTCAGGTATCTGTACTACAAACAATTCACATACATCCAATGTACTGCCACTGTTTCCTATATTTACATCTTGGCCAGGATGCTTACCTGGACAGTTTAGCGGAGAGCCAATTGTTTCAACCACCAAAATGTTTTAACCATAACCACTATTACCAATATTGTTTACATTAATTTAGATAAAACAACAATAATGTAGTGGATACTGTTTTTAAAAAACATATTGAAACAAAAAAAAAAAAATAAGATTTCCATTAATTCAGAAAAATAAACAGAATCAGTGTCAAAACGTGATGAAATGGATGAAAAAAATGTTCTGTGATTCAGGGAAATGGTATACCCAATGAATACATTGATTAGGAGAAAACAATTACTAACTGGAGTCCGTGTGTATACTCACTCCAAAATTTTATAGTTCTATTCTCTCAACAGAACAGCGACCAAAAACGTATAGTTTATGGTCACAAACTCTATGCAACACTTGAATCAGTATAACTTCAAATATTTGGTGATATCACAAGGTATCACTGTCGTATAATGATAAACTTCTCTACCAATAATACTTGTTATTTTTCTATTTCTCACTCGCATGTGGCCTTCAACATTTGACTTTAAGTCAGATTTATCCCCTAAATTGGCTGCGACTCGACTTTGGCATTGGATATTGGGTGCACACTAGTGAGTGGAATCGCCTCAATTTTCGTGGTCGATTATTTGTCCAATTTTCCGACCGATGATCGACCCATAATCGACTTTTTTACTCCACTGTAAAAAATATATCATGAAACACTTTCCGGGATGAACTATTTGTCAATCCGGTAAGAATAACGTGTTTCCGACATTTAGAACCTACCAAAAGCACTCACTTCCGGTAAATATGGCGGTAGACATAAACAAACCCAAATTCGTGACAAATCTCATTATTTATCAAAGGAAAGTTAAGGAAATTGCTTAAAATATAAAAAACACGTGGATATTGAGACACATAAGGAAGGGTAAGATTTAATCGATTTCTAGAAGTTGTCAGTGACCGAACGCGATTGTACCATAACGCCGACGATTAATCGAACGTTGGTCTAATCGTCCCTTCACTAGTGCACACGAAGCACACCGACAAAGTACTCACAGTTAATTGTGCCAAACATTATGAGTGGAGGAGGAATCACGAATTAAAATTTCAATATTGATTGATATAACTTCCAAGATTTCAATATCAATACCAGGGTTATTCATTTCAATATAATTTCTTATACCTCATGAGGAAATATTTCTAAATGTTGTCACTTATAACTACTTAAGTTTTTATCATCAATATTCATATATAAGCCATTTCCCTGGACTTGTTACACAGGTTTCCCAGTCTCAAACTGTTAGCATGGCAGCTGTTTCTCAGGCTGCTACTTATCATAACTGTCACTACAGTGAGGATTGACCTTCCCTTACCAGCTCTTCACCAGACTCCTGGTTTTGCTCCTGTACGACTCTGTGGATGAAGTCTAGAGGATCTTCCTTTGTGGCCGCCCTCAAAACAAACTGCACTCACACCAAGTGGTTAATGTGAAAAGCAAAGAAACAATGGGGAGGGGGAAAATTACAGCACAAGGCTGGGTTAAACTACAGACTCTTTTATAAATAGAACCCAGTCAGTCAAATTAACTTATACAATTTTCCAGAACAACTAATCGCCCATTTTGACAATTAATAATCGTATCAGAATCAATTATTATCTCCACCAAGGAGTTATGTTTTCAGGTGCATTCATTTTCTATTGCACCTTTATCAAATCTAATCGAATGTGGACTTTTATAGCACTTAATCTCCATCAATGACAGACTCAAAGGCACACCTGAACATAAAGCAAGGCAATTAACGTAAATCCAATGACATAGCCAGTTCATACCGAGGAAGCCAGTTCATACAGAGGAAGCCAGTTCAAACCGAGGAAGCCACTTCATAGCGAGGACATGACATTTTTATCTGCGTAAGGCCTGATCAAAGAAAGAAGTGATTCCAATTTGGGAAAGATAATGATCATGTTCTAGATGCAAAAATTTCTTAATTTTCAAAAAAAGTCCAATTTTCACTATATTTTCATGGTTATGTTATCCGATTATAAGGGTTAAAATTAGGGCTGCGAACGGTTAATCGAGCCTCGATAGACGAGTTGATCTTGGCTAGTACTCGAGTCCATTTTAAGTACTCGGTTACTCGCGAGGCATTGTATTATCGCCCACGTAATGAAACGTTTGTGTAAAATATGCTGCATTTCAGCATTTCCGTCACATAACATCAATTAGAATTGTTGTTTTCGCTTGAAAACGTATAATTTACTTATTATTCTATAATATCTGGTTAAATAGAAGACGTTTTTCTTCAACAGTTTTGTTTCCGGAATTGACTATTTGTTTACAGAAGACTTCTAATGGTGGGAACTAAATCTCGCGGTTACTCTAATTCGGACCGGTTGTCAGAAGGCAAGTACTCGGTGCCATATTTTTTGTACCCGTCCCAGCCCTAGTTAAAATTGAAGAAAAAGCACTATTTGGATGAAATTACACTGTGGTGATACTTGGCTGTATATGACAAAATCAATGTCAAAGTTGGGGTTTTACGTCGCGATCAACAGCCAGGGTCACATTGGGACAGGTCTTCAGCATTTGCCACTTGAGGGACTCGAACCCAAGGAGGTGACAGCCTATGATTAGATGCCAAACTTGCTAACCAGTAGGTCACCAAGGACCTTTATCGGCTGTGTAATAGTATAGTGTCTAGTTCATTGGTCAGTATATCGAAAATACTATACATCTCTGTGATAAGAATTTCAGTTGTTTTTGACATTTAGTATTTACCATAAATACTCATTTCCTTAAGTACAACGATACGTGTAAACAAAATAAAACCTCAGTTCATAACATAAGAATGGTGAAAATTAAAATCAAAAATCCCAAAAATAACTTGGGTATTTTGTTCTTTACAGGAAAGTTAGCTTTCTGAATATAATCGACTTTTAAGAATTGTCTGTGAGCAAGTAGCTATAAATACTTTCAGATATTGGAGGTTCTATGTACAAAGAGTCAATTGTGAAAATTCAACAAAACAAAACAAAAAATACCAACACAATCCAAACATTTAGATTTTATTAATTGCGATATGTGTATTAAATAAACTGAAAAAAAATGGTGAACTACCCTAGTGTTGTTAACATCAAATGCTACAGTAGTGAATGTACACAAACATTTTCTGTGCAAAAATCAACAACAAATACAAGTACAAAAGGTAACCTTCATCACAATATATGGAATTCACCAATGAGGATCTCCCCGCCACAGTTTCTGGATCGCTTGCAGCCATGGTTAGAACTTAGAACTATAGAGTAGGTCAAAGGATATTACGTCGTTTGAACAACCAGTAAGAACTTGGGAAGAAATATTTATTGAAATACTGATTTAAAGTGTGGAAATATGTTCTAAAACTTACTGCATATGTATCATATGTGTATCATATGTATCATATGTTTTATGGTTTTCAGACCAATTTTGGTTAATATTTGAAATTTTTTAAAATTTATTTTCAACTGCATGTAAACTGTAAACTTTACTGTAAATAGATATGGTGGTAAAATTACACGAAACAGAGAGCTGTCCTTTGTAGCTAATGAAAATTAAAAAGTACTCTAAACTGGATCAAATAATATACACTTGGATACTAAAAGAAAGTCCAGATATGCATAGACATTGCACATTTAAAAGATTCCTACACTGCCCGATGATTCATCCACACAGTATTATGGCACTGAGTTAACAAGGTCAAAAGGGGTTTCGGTCTACTAGTACGAGCCACAAAGCCATCAGAGACACGAGCAGTGCACTGAAGCAGTCATCCATCCCTGTACTAACGTAGCCCATTGCCGCTTAACTTAAGTGGAGAGACAGATACTCATCACACAATCCATGAAAGACAAAAAAAAAGTGATTCCTAGAAGCGTGAGCCTCACTAGAGCCCATGCTTAAAAATATAAACTTGTTCAGGGTGCGCTGTTTCAAAATGAATCCATGTTTGTCTGGAACCTTTCAAAAGTATTTATGCAGAGAACAGTGTTCAATTTCTACAAGAAAATCTCTCACAGATCAGTAAATTTTGGCTCTTCTCTCCTTTTAAGTGGCTTGTTAACCAGAAGGTGAATCCCAGATACTGTGTTGGTGGTTTCATATTTTCTTAAATACAAAGTGCAATGGTACGATTACAGTCAGAAACATAAATCACACGCACTAAACCACTAAAGGGTTACCAACTAGAGGTATTACTAAACAGATGAAAAGATTATTAAAAATCAGTTAAAAATTTGTCCAATAAATACATACTGCAGTCACTTTTGACAAAAAAAAAAGTTTTGGCTTATAATGTATCGGTGCAAAAAGGGGTTATCTGTGATGATATTAAGCAATATCGCAAATGGCTAATCCAACAAGAAAAATAATATCCATAAGTAATTTAAAGGAATCACATGTAAGCTTTCTAAATTTCTTGACCGCTTTTCCATACCCTTACCAGAAATTTGATATTTCTTTGTAATAATTATTTTTCTCTGTATCTTCACTCTTCAGTTTAAAGAACAAGTCTGTATTTATATTTTTTATTGTTTTGTCTGGATTTATGATGATCTGTCTTACCTTTCCTGACTTGTCCGAGTCAGATTTTCGTCTCGGGCTTTTGACTGGGTCTTCTGAAAAAAAAAAAAATTTTTCTTGCCAAAGTGTACTAACATCATATTGACAGTAGACTCCAATAGTGGGAACATCGTTTATCAATACTGGCGATATTTACTGTTCTAGGACAGGGTTGCAAAGACATACAGTAGAACCTCTACTATCCAACCCTCTTGGGAGAGTAAAAATTAGGCTGGATAATAGAAAGGTTGGATAATAGGAAGACTAAGATAACAGGCTTAAATGGAGCTAGAAGAGTGGGTTTCAGGTTGGATAATTAAAAATTCGGATAACAGAGGTTTTACTGTACATCAATATCACCGTTTCATGTATAACCATAAACTTACACTGCAAAGATTTGAAATAAGCCCAAAATCTAAAGAAACTGAGCACTTTTATCTCGTACTTTTGTAGTTTTGAATCAGTTACCGAACAGAATACTTTTCTTATTTTTACAGATATGAAATTTCATTTATTTTTTGATAAATCTGTTTAAGCACAACATTTATTTCACTGCTACTTCCTGATGGTTCACATTGACACACAAGTACACTAGAACCTAGCTTAGCCGAACTCATTGGGGGACATACAATCAGGCCGGATAATTGAGGCCTTGGGACAGATGAAGTGGAGTTGCTTTCGGCCAAAAACTGGGGTCTGGTGTGGGTGATAATGGGTGAAATATAAATAGGTTCGGGGAAATCAAAGAGGTTCTGTTTATATAGAGAGTTGGATAACAGGGGGCCGGATAATCGAGGTTCTACTGCACCTAGATTCAGGCTTGTCCTCACAACACAGATATCCAGTTTTGTTTTTCACCACAAGTAATACTCCTAATCCTGGACCAGTAATCTTACTACCTGATGCTATATTTCTGCAAAACTTCCTTCTTCTTGCTCAAGTATTAAGGAGAATTTGAGTGGCAAACTTGACATAATGAAGCAGATTTTAGTTTATATTCATCTTATCTTATCATCTTACTTACCGCCATCCAATTCTCTCTCACTGACGGCTTCTCTCTGTTGAAGAAATGAAAACATACAAAACATTGAACTTAACTAGATTGGGCCAACTCGGCGCCAACATATCCCCAGACAGGTCATCACTCACGCCACAGGTTTTGATCGGGAATTTTTTAAAACATAATTACCCATTATTATATGAACTTCAGCACATCAATCTACTCTGTTTATATCTTCCCAAGGAAGATGGTGTATCCCCAGACGCTGAATACATAACTCAAATTATATTTTCAATCTTCCTGCAATGATAACTCTAAACCTATTTTCAAAGTATTTAAATGATTGATGATTGAATGTCCATTCTAAAATAATAATCCCAAGAGAGCATATCTGTTTCTATATTTGTTGACAAATAAAATATTATTTTTAACTCAACTCATCATACTTTTCAATCTTCCTTCAAAGTATTTAAATGATTGATGATTCAATGTCCATTCTAAAATTCATAATCCCAAAAGCGCATCTGTTTCTATATTTGTTCACAAATAAAATATTATTTAAAAAAAATTATTTATATTATTATTTTATTATATTATTTTTAGAATTTGCAAATTGTTTTCAGTTATTCATTTCCTCTATACCTATATATGTGGTCCATATATATGCAACCTAAATATGTGACATAATCTCAGTTCTGACTCCCCTTTGTGTTATATGTAATGAAGCCCACCACCTCCCACCCCCACCCCTCTCCCCTTCTCCACACCTCTCTCACTATTACACAAGATCTGTAACCCCATTGAGTTCTTTGTTTCTCATCTGATATCATTAAATACCTTTGTTTATTTAGTGTCACTCAATATAGCTGGAGGTCCCAGAGGTGGGTGGGGGGAATCCGGGTGGGGGATGTGGGTTGGGACTACAAAGAGATGGAGTGCTACAGCATAAATGGTAAACAAACAATCTATATAAAAGGGGTACTCAAATACAAAAAGAATTGAGAATTTTAAGTATGTGATTATCAACTGAAATGAGTTCATAACTGTAGGAGCTGTGTCAAAATTAACTGAGGCAAGTTGAATAAAACTGGGCTAGTTGAGGGTTAAAAATCCCCTAGTTTTACTACACAAGGATATAATTTCATTAATAATGGGACTTAAAGCTCACTTAAAGTGTCCATTTTGTCTACTTGAATATGTTTAACCAGTTTCATTTTAAAAAGTTAAAAACTCAGCAAGCAGAGGTATAACACACAAAAATAAGTTCTTAAAAGACTAAGATAGCCATAACATTATTAATATTCAAAATTTAAATACACAGGCATTTCCTTTTAAAAATTCAAAGATTTCAGCTCTATAACCCACATAGTTTGACAGTTACTGGGCTTTAAAGTGGCATAATGTCCATAAATTGGGTTTCTGTGGGCATTTTACAATTGTTAAAGAGACCTTAGCAATTAAACTACAGATGTGAAACTTTTTTGGGGACATACATAACAAACAAAAATTATATATAATACAGTTAAAGACTTGTCACACTAAGCATTTCCAAATAACAGGGCAAAATACGGAAAAAATGTCCAAAAAGGCACTTGGGCGAGTGTCTATGGCCCTCATACACAGGTTAAATGTCTACTAAAAACCTTGATTTTCGGCATATGTAAAAAGGACATAATAATGCATTCCCAGATGGGATTTCAGCTCCATCAATCACATAGTTTAACAGTCACAGGGCTTAAAGGTAGTAAAAAGTCCAAATATTGGGTCTCTGTGGGCCTTTTAGAGATCTCGATGTGGCTTTCAAATTAAAGCTTCAGACTTAAAATTTGTTACATACTAAGATTACACATAGAATATGTATCTAATAAAGTTTGAAACTTCTCAGACTTACCATTTCCAAGTTACAGAGCAAAATATGTGAAAAATGTCTTAAAAGGGTCACTCAGGTGGGTGTTTAAGGTCCTCATACACAGGTTAAATGTCTACTTGAAGCCTTGATTTTTGGCACATGTAAAAGAACATAATAATGTATTCCCAGATGAGATTTCAGCTCTATCAGTCACATAGTTTAACAGTCACAGGCCTTAAAATTGGCAAAAAGTCCAAATACTGGGTCTTTATGGGGCCTTCTAGAGACCTAAATGTGGCCTTCAAATTAAAGCTTCAGACTTAAAATTTGTCACATACTAAGATTACACATAGAATATGCATCTAATACAGTTTGAAACTTCTTAGACTTACCATTTCCAAGTTACAGGGCAAAATATGTGAAAAATGTCTAAAAATGGTCACTCGGGTGGGGATTTATGGTCCTCATACACAGGTTAAATGTCTTCTTAAAGCCTTAATTTTTGGCACATATATAAATAACATACTAATATCTTCCCAGATAGGATTTGAGCTCTATCAGTCACATAGTTTGACAGTCACAGGGCTTAAAAGTAGCAAAAAGTCCAAATATTGGGTCTTTGGGAGCCTTTTAGAGACCTCAATTTGACCTTCAAAATTAAAGCTTCAGACTTAAAATCTGTTACATACTAAGATTACACACAGAATATATATCTAATACAGTTTGAAACTTCTCAGACTTACCATTTCCAAGTTACAGGGAAAAAGATGTGAAAAATGTCTTATAAGGGTCACTCGGGTGGGTGTTTATGGTCCTGATACACAGGTTAACTGTCTATTAAAGGCCTAAATGTTGGGGCACATATAAGAAAACACATAGATATATTCCCAGATGATATTTAACTTATGCCCCTGTTCCACCAAAGGATTAAGCCCCGATCCTGTCTGGGACCCTTAATCGTGGGTAGTCTTGGAAAAAATGGAAAAAAAATTGACCAATGGGGTGGAAGACAGAATCGGTATGAAGGTCTGGGATTAACTACAGATCGGCCTCAGGACGCCCCAGGAGGCCCCAGACTGTCCCCAACTGGTCTGGGACTAAGAACCGATTAAGCCATTTTTCTAGTCGTAGACAAACCGACTGGGTCCCAGGACGCCTCAGGCCTCCTGGGACTAAGCCCCGACTAACCCAGGATTAAGTCCCGACCCCACAAGGTGTCCTGAGGCGTCCCCAGGCGTCCCCAGACCAGGATCGCCGATTTTTGTTTGGCAATGGGACTAAGGGTCGCAGGAACCTGGGACTAAGTGATAGAGGTCTGGGACTAAGGGTCGGGGACTAAGGGTCGCAGGCGGCCTGGGACAGCATAGGACTGTGTAATTTTGGTCTGAGGAGGCCTGAGGAAGCCTGGGACTGTACATTTTGTTTATGGCGGGAAAAAATAATCGGTTGGGGTCGGGAGAAATATCAAACATGTTTGATTTCTCTCACGGCCACAACCGACTACAACCGACCCTTACAGGACGCCTGGGACTAAGCATATTTCTGAAACCGACCCTCAAAAACCCTTAATCGGGAGCCTTAGTCGTGTGGTGGAACACCCACATAAGATGAGAGACATAGTTTGAAAGCTACAGTGCTTGAAAGTGGCAAAAAGTGCATAAATTGGGTCTCTGTGGGCACTTTTGAGACCTTAAGTCGACCCCTTTGGGTAAACCTACAGCCCTAAAATTTTCTACAGGCAAGGATTACATATCAAAGTTATACCTAGCGCAGTTTGACACTCATCAGAATTACCACTTCCAAATTATAGGGCAAAATATGTGAAAAGTATAGCAAAAAATCCCTAAGTGGGGGTATTTATGGGCCTCAAACACAATTTTCTCCTCAACTTAAAGTCGTGCTTTTCGGCACATGTACTAAGAACATATTAATGTGTTGTCAGGTAAAATTTCAGCCAGCTGAGCATCATAGTTTGTGACCTACAGGGCCCTAAGTGGCCAAAAGTCCAATTTCTGACCTTAAGGTGGCCATAAGTTCTTTTTTACTGTGAGTTTAAGGTCACCTTAAAACAGGGATCTTCCTTTGGGCACCCTTAACATGTGTACCAAGTTTGAAAAAAAAATATTAATTTGTTTTTGAGTTATCGCGTCCACAAGGAAATTTCTACGGCGGCGGCGGCGGCGGCGCGACGGACCTGAATCCAATATATCCCCGACTTTCGTCTGGGGATATAATTATATGATAAGAAACCAAAACACCATCATATTATTAACACCAAAACAATTAACTCTTCATTGATCAGTATCAATCAATATGCAAATCTTAATTGGGGATGATGCTGAAAATTGTTACTTTGATTAATATTAAAATTTAACTTCAATCCTTAAGTACACATCACTGATATCAGTATAATTTACTCATACATGTAGTAGGTAAATTACCAGAATTTTTTTTTTTCACTGTGTCCTAAAATTTTACAGGAGAAAGAAACAAGAGGAGAGTGCCCGTGAACGGGCACTGTGTCAGCTGACTGAGTGTTTTTGATTTGTGAAGGTGATTAGAGGACAGAATAATTATCAGGAAAAGGGCTGTACAGAAATACAGTAAATGGTAACTGAACAGCAAGTTCGAAAGAAATTCCGAAGCTGACAGAAGAAAAGGATAAAAAAGTTGTGCCCTGTAAATGGTATTATGAAGGAAAATAACAAGGTAATTGTTTAAGTGTAAAAAATAGGTTAAAACATATTTAAAGAAATACTACAAATGCAATATCCTCGTTCGAACTTGAAGAAGGGGTCCAAGGTCAAATCTAACCACACAAATACATTCCCAGCCCATGATTTCCTATGGTTTACCATTCCAAACCTCTAGGGCCAATTATAAATGAGTTATAATCACTTTTAAGCTTGGCTGTCCTCATTTGACCTTGAAGGAGGGGTCCAAAGGTCAAATCTGACCATACCAAAAGATTCCGAGCCAATGATTTCCTATGGGATGGTTTACCATCCCAAATCTCTGTCACCAATAATAAGCGAGTTGTAGGCACTTTCAATTTTCGCTATCCTCATTTGACCTTGAAGGAGGGTTCCAAGGTCAAATCGGACCATATCAACAGATTCACAGCCCATGATTTCCTGTCTGTTTACCATCCCAAACCTCTGGGACCAATAATAAGCGAGTTATAAGCACTTTTAAGTTTGGCTATCCTTGTTTGACCTTGAAGGAGGGGTCATTGAAGGTCAAATCTGACCACACCAAAAGATTCCCACCCCATGATTTCCTACAGGTTGGTTTATCATCCCAAACCTCTAGGATCAATAATAAGGGAGATATAAGCACTTTTCATGACTGACAAAAAACACCTGTGGCGGCCATCTTGTTTCTCAAAATGAGGCCAAAAATATTCCCAGACAACATTTTATGGTTATTAATATATACTGCAAACTTAAGAAAGCTAGCTATAATATTTTTTTTCATCAGAGCAGTAATGGTGAAATCTCTCTCTACACACTGCGGCTATCCAGTGGATACAATGATTTACTCAACAGTGAGAACCTGAAAGTAGCTATTGCTCAGCTATGCCATGACATAGAGGTCTGCAATTTCACTATGTTATAGCTGACCAAAAATTCTGTGAATAACATATTTAACAAATTACTCTAAATGTAATAGTTTTCAAGTTACAACTGATTTACTCAACAGTGAGAACCTCAAAGGAACTATTACTCAGCTATGCAATGAGCTACATGTCTGAAATTTTACTATGTTATAGCTAACCCAAAAGTAGGTGAACAACATATTTAAGCAAACTACTGTAAATGCAATAGTTTTCAAGCTACAACTGATTTACTCAATAGTGAGAAACTGAAAATAGCTATTGCTCCGCTATGCCATGAGCTATAGGTCTGTAATTTCACTATGTTATAGCTGACCCAAAAGTAGGTGAACAATATATTTTAACAAAATACTCCAAATACAATATTTTTCAAGTTATAGCTGATTTACTCAACAGTCAGTACCTGAGAATAGCTATTGCTCAGTTGTGCCATGAGCTATAGGTCTATAATTTCACTATGTTATAGCTGACCCAAAAGTAGCTGAATAACATATTTGCACAAATTTCTGTAAATGCAATAGTTTTCCAATTATAACTGATTTACTCAACAGTGAGAACTTCAAAGTAGCTATTACTCAGCTATGAAATGAGCCACAGGTCTGAAACTTCACTATGTTATAGCTGACCCCAAAATAGGTGAATAACATATTGAAACAAAATACTCTAAATGCAATAGTTTTCAAGTTATAAGTGATTTACTCAACAGTGATAACCTAAAAGTAGCTATTACTCAGCTATGCCATGAGCTACAGGTCTGAAATTTTACTATGTTATAGCTGGCCCAAAAGTAGCTGAATAACATATTTATACGAAATTCTCTAAATGCAATAGTTTTTAAGTTACAAGTGATTTTACTCATGATGGAAGTTACTGAAAAGCCCAAAAGTAGCTATTACTCACTTAGCTATTGAGACAGACACCCAACTTACTCACCATATTGTAGCTATGAAAAAAGTAGCTGAATAACATATTTTAACAAAATGCTCTAAATGCAACAAATTTCAAGTTATAAGTGATTTACTCAACAGTGATAACCTAAAAGTAGCTATTACTCAGCTATGCCATGAGCTACAGGTCTGAAATTTTACTATGTTATAGCTGACCCAAAAGTAGCTGAATAACATATTTATACGAAATTCTCTAAATGCAATAGTTTTCAAGTTATAAGCGATTTACTCAACAGTGATAACCTAAAAGTAGCTATTACTCAGCTATGCCATGAGCTACAGGTCTGAAATTTCACTATGTTATAGCTGGCCCAAAAGTAGCTGAATAACATATTTATACGAAATTCTCTAAATGCAATAGTTTTTAAGTTACAAGTGATTTTACTCATAATGGAAGTTACTGAAAAGCCCAAAAGTAGCTATTACTCACTTAGCTATTGAGACAGACACCCAACTTACTCACCATATTGTAGCTATGAAAAAAGTAGCTGAACAACATATTTTCACAAAATGCTGTAAATGCAACACTTTTGAAGTTATAAGTGATTTAGTGCATGATTTCATGAATTTTAATACATTAAAAATTATTAAAAAAATTTATTAAAAAAAAAGTAAGACAGATCCAGGTCTCATACTCACACAAGAGAATCTACCTCTGGCCTAGTACATATATGCAAGATATGAGAGAAATCCCTGCAATAGTCACTGAGAAAATTGTGATAAAAAGTTGAAATTTTCACACTTTTGGTGGGGGTACCCCCCTTGTAATGTCTCTAGCAAACAGACGAACAGACAGATTTGCATGCCTTGAACAATTTTTCATCCTCGATAGATAAGGTATCTTTTAAAAAAAACAGCATGTCTCTAGGCCTTGTAGTTTTGGAGAAGAAGTTGTTCACGCGGACACGTACGCCCACGCCGCAGAGTGATGACATAATGTCAGCTGACTGACAAGTCAGCTGACATAAAAAGTTACAGTATGTTTAACTAGACCAAGGATGCATCTGTGCCAGATGCAAGATGTATCCACCGGAAAAGGACAACTAACATATTTTCGAAGATAAACAGCATTTTTCAATAATAAGCAAGTTGTAAGCACTTTTACGTTTGGCTACCCTCATTTGACCTTGAAGCAGGGGCCCAAGGTCAAATCCGACCAAGTCAGAAGATTCCCAGCCCATGATTTTCTATAGGTTGGTTTCACATTGTAAAACCTCTAGGACCAATAATGAGCGAGTTATAAGCACTTTTAAGTTTATCTATCCTTGTCTGACCTTGAAGCAGGGGCCCAAGGTCAAATCTGACCACATCAAAAGATTCGCAGTCCATGATTTCCTAGAGGTTGGTTTCACATTGCAAACCTCTAGGACCAATAATAAGCAAGTTCTAAGCACTTTTAAGTTTGGTTATCTTTGTTTGACCTTGAAGGGGAGGCCCAAGATCAAATCTGACCACATCAGAAGATTCGCAGCCCATGATTTCCTATTGGTTGGTTTTACATTGCAAACCTCTAGGACCAATAATAAGCGAGTTATAAGCACTTTTAAATTTGGCTATCCTCGTTTGACCTTGAAGGGGAGGCCCAAGATCAAATCTGACCACATCAGAAGATACACAGCCCATGATTTCCTATTGGTTGGTTTTACATTGCAAACCTCTAGGACCAATAATAAGCGAGTTATAAGCACTTTTAAATTTGGCTAACCTCGTTTGACCTTGAAGGAGGGGACCAAGGTCAAATCTGAACGCACCAAAGGATTCACAGCCCATGATTTCCAATAGGTTGGTTTCACATTGCAAACCTCTAGGACCAATAAGCACTTTTCATGACTGAAAAGAAACGTCTGTGGCGGCCATCTTGTTTTTCAAAATGAGCCCAAAAATATTTCCAGTCAAGATTTTGTAATGAGGAACATATCCTGTGAATTTGAGATCTCTACCTATAATACCCTTTGTTCTAGAGGGCGAACACAAGTTTTGCTGAAAGTCGAAAAACATCCATGGCGGCCATCTTGTTTTTCAAAATTAGGCCAAAAATATTTCCAGGCAAGATTTTGTGGTTATGAATATATCCTGCAAATTTGAGAAGTCTACCTATTATACCCTGGCCTCTAGAAGGGTAACGAGAAAATCTCTACACACTGCAGTGGCGGCGGCGTACTTTTGCATAATGGTTAATAAGTTAATAAAAGACCAATATCCATCTCTATTTGATTTTCGCAAAACCACAGGAGATAATTTGTGACACATTTTCTTGAAACTTCTTTTCAAAGCAAAAAGAAGTACTCAACTGTTTGCCAAAAAAAAACTATAAAAACCGGGTCTACTTGGCAGCTGGTATTGTTACCGTTCAATTACAGTTGCATGCTTCAATATTAACATTGAAAGTGACAGATTTCAGTATCATTTAAAGCAAGTTAGTGAACAGTGTTCTCAAAAACTTTCTGTACTTAATATTAAGTATTAAATTATAGCTTATAATTCTTACATCATCTTGTTTAAGATATAATGTTTGAAAGCTTTATTTGTGATGCTTCATAAAAGTTATGATTCTAATTTTTAAAACAAAATAACAGAACCTATTGGCAAATGAAGCACGAATTTGGCTGAAAGTGAAGCATTTTAAGGTGTGAAACAATATTTAAATATCGATCGATATCGAAAGCCAGATTTCAGCAAGACTACAGACTAGTTTTTAAGGCTGAAAATATATAACAAAATCAATACTAACTAGTGAGTGGAATCGCCTCAATTTTCGTGGTCGATTATTCGTCCATTTTTCCGACCGATGATCGACCCATAATCGACTTTTTTACTCCACTGTAAGGCAATATAATCATGAAACACTTTCCGGGATGAAGTATTTGTTAATACAGTAAGAATAACGGTGTTCCGACATTTAAAAGCTACCAAAAGCACCCACTTCCGGTAAATATGGCAGTAGTTATAAACAAACACAAAATTCATGAGAAATCTATTGATATATTAAAGGAAAGTTTAGAAAACTGCTTCAAATATGAAAAAATACATGGATATTGAGACACATAAAGAAGGGTAATATTTAATCGATTTCTAGAAGTTGTCAGTGACCGAACGCAATTGTACCATGACACCGACGATTGATTGAACATTGGTCTAATCGTCCACCCACTAATACTAACTAGAGTATTGCTTCGAAAGCAAAAAAAGAAATTGTTTTGCACAGCAAAAACAATGCGTCCCAATGGGCATTAATGATTTTGTCAAAATGACGATCTTCCTCTGTTTAATATGTTTTTCCATTTACGAAAAAAAATCAACCTACCAACAAAAATGGCAGAAAAATTATTTTAGACAAAAGGTGGCAGATGACCTGACTGTACCTAAAATTTCATCGAAATTGCTCACACCATTTCTGAGATAAATGTGTTTACACAGAAATGCAAGATGACGGGAAAATGATTTTTAGCAAAAATTGCCAGTTGACTCTGCAGACACCCTGGAAGTTATATTTTTTTGTCAAAATCTCTCTCTCTCTCTTGCACCATTTCCAAGGTTTTGAGTTTTACCCATAATTTCAAGATGACTGTCAAAAATAGCGGGAAAACGATTTTTTGAAAAAGTAGGAGATGACTCTGTACATACCATGGGAGTCAAAAATGTTATTGAAATCGCTCAATCTCGCACCATTTCTGAGATAAATCTGTTTCTGCATTTTATGAAGAATTTCAAGATGGACACCAAAACTGGCCGGAAAACAGTTATTCAGGAAAGAATGCCAAATGATTCTGTGGATACTCTTGGGGTCAAATATTTCATCGAAATCGCTCTATCTCACACCGTTTCAGAGATAAATTCATTTTTGCATTTTACGCTGAAATTCAAGATGGAGAGCAAAAATTGCGGGAAAACCATTTTTGACAAACATTGGCAGATGACTCTGCAGATAGCCTGGGGGTAAAAATTTCGTCAAAAGTCCTCTATCTCGCATCATATACAAGATAAATACATTTTAAGCAGAAATTCAAGATGGTCACCATAAATGGCGGGAAAACTATTTCTGGAAAAAGTAGCAGATGATTCTGGATACCTTGTGTATCAAAAATATCGTCGAAATTGCTCTATCTCACACCATTTCCGAGATAAATGCATTTTTGCGTTTTTCACTGATATTCAGGATGGACAGCCAAAACAGCAGGAAAACCATTTTCGGCAAAAATTGGCAGATGACTCTGCAGATAACCTGGGGGTCAAAAATTTCGTCAAAATCTTGCACCTTTTAATGTCTCTAGATTTCCAGTTAAATTTGGTAAGACTACAAGGTTAACATACCATTTCTACTGGTGAGTCTGGGCCCTTTGACTGGGAGAACTCCTCACTCCCTCTTAAATAGTCTTCTTCATCTGACATTGTGTGGTGTGATAATCTGAAATAAAAAAACAACTAGAGCATCGCTTGCAAAAAAAAAAAAGATAATGTTTTTGCACAGCAAAAACAAAGCGTCCTGAAAAGGATATAAAGGTGAGTGCTAAAGTATTAAGAAAATGCTCTGCTTTTAGCCTTATACTGTTGTGGCAACCAAAGTCTGCATAGTCTGCTCTATCTAGCACGGTTTTCGAGATAAGCATTTTTATGTTTTGCAATTTTTGCGAAAAATTCTAAAATTCAAAATGGCCGCCATTTTTGGCGAGACAAAATTTTTTTGAAAATTGGGATGGCTACTCTGTAGAGATACCCTGTGGGTCAAAAATTTCGTCGAAATCGCTCTATCTAGCACGGTTTTCGAGATATAAGCATTTTTGTGTTTTGCAATTTTTGCGAAAATTTGAAAATTCAAAATGGCGGCCATTTTTGGCGAGACAAATAATTTTTGAAAATTGGGATGGCTACTCTGCAGAGATACCCTGTGGGTCAAAAATTTCGTCGAAATCGCTCTATCTAGCACACTTTTCGCGATATAAGCAATTTTGTGTTTTGTAATTTTTGTGAAAAATTTCGTCGAAATCGCTCTATCTAGCACAGTTTTCGAGATATAAGCATTTTTGTGTTTTCCTTATTTGGAAAATTTGTAACGATTAATTAATCATTAATTACTCTGCCATTTCTTAACCAATCAATGCCAAAATCTAATGATTTCCAGATTTTAATAGAATGAATGTATTTGCCAAGTTTCAGGTGAATTGATAAAATGTCTTTCAAGTTATCATCCGGACAAGCTTACCCATCGAAGAAAGACATTTTTGGTCATGTGACCTCTCTGATTGGTCAAAATGTCACTGCAGCATATTCAAAAAAATTCCCCAAGGCTACTGCATACACCTGCCAAATTTGAAAAGAATCCGCCCAACGGTCACAGAGTTATAAGGAAAACGAAACGCGGAGCCGGCAGAGCCTGATTTTCTCCCATACGCAAAAAAACGTCCCTTGTGGGACGCTTAATAAACCCATTTAATTTATATATTTAAGAATAGACGGTCTAAGTTATGTAAAGTTGCATAATAAAGTAGCATGTAACAGAGTAAATCCATATATTTCTCTGACCATGCCAAATATCAACATTCCACACCTTGCAGTTTCCAAGATAAAGCCGCAACAAGACTTTAAATGTCAAGGTCCCTGAAGTATGGTCAAAGGTCAAATCAAGGTCACACCACAATGCTGCACACCTACTCCCCCCCCCCCCCCCCCCCCCCATAATTGTCCCTACCAAGTATCAACTTTTTACACTTTATGATTTCCATATGTAGCCCAAAGAAGGTTTTAAAGGTCAAGGTCACTACGGCAATGTCAAAGGTTGAATTAAGGTCACACTATGACACTGCACACCTACACTTCCCAACCAATGTCACTACCATGTATCAACATCCTACACTTTATTGTTTCTGAGATAGAGCCCAGACAAGATTTTCAAACTCAAGGTCAACAGGGCCAGGTCAAATCAAGCTAAGATTACTGTTTCAAACGCCTGCCTAAGCGGATGCCATGGGTGAAAATAATATCTGCACAGTCTATAAAGCCTGTGCGGTAAAATCAGTTATACTGCTATAGAAGATACAGAAAACTGGTTGTTGTAAGTTTAAAAGCAACTAAGTTTCAAAAGCTGTCCCCAGAATATAATATTGATGAGAAATATAGGAAGAAACTGACAAGCTACAAAAATCTTTAAATATAATTCTTCCTAATGAGATGTTGGAAACAATTACTAAAACGAACAAGTCTAGCATCAATCAGGAAGCTATACTGATGGACAATGAAACATGGATACACTGATCCCTTGATTAGTATAAGAAATCTACTAGAGGAAAACCCCAACCACAAACACACCTACTTTATTTTAAACAATTGGACACTATTTAAATCTGATATTTGTTATTCATTGTGACACTAGCATATTACGCATGATAAATGAGGATATACTGTATTTTTTTCTACTTCTGCTTCTCCTTCACTACTTTTAGTAACAACAGTAAGTTAACATCAGTGACCAAAGAACAGAAATTAAAACACGAAGTACTCACAAGTTTAAAGCCCAGTCAGAAAAAAGTAAAATTTGTAGTTTTTCTGTCTGGATCTTATACACTATGAATAATTTAAAAGTTGTAGAAAAATCTTCATTAAACATAAATGTTATCACTGTGTTTTCTCAGTTGATGGGTAGATTTATTCACGTAAGAGCATGCAGTAGAATACCTTGTGCTATTGATTTGGTCAGCCATGGTTACACCTACAAAATTTAAGTTCGAAATAAAAAACTAAGGAGACAGAAAGAATGAATAGAAATATTTCAATGTACTTATTTAACTCAAGTAAAACATTGTAATGAGAGTGCTGTCAATGCTTTGGTGTTTATTACAGTAATTACGGAATTGAAAAAAAAAAATTTAACCTATTTATAAATTTCTTCTTTCTGCTATTTATATTTATTTACAGAGACTTGACCTGACAGCTATAAGTACTTCCTGCTACTAGCATTGCAGAAAAAGTGATTGCATATACAAGATATCACCTCTGACAAAACAATTCAATATTGACGTAGAGTTCTGACTGCCTATAAGTATAATATATGATAATAATATATAAGGGTCCATTAAGGGAAAGCAAGTGACGTGATCAAATAACTCTACTGCTGGGTGTTTACAGACCATCAACAAGGATTGTGTCCCTTTCAATGATTGTTTTTTAAAAGCTTCATAGATTTAGAAATTGATGCTAGCTGAAATAGATGGATGAAACAAATCTTAGTTTTCATTCCTTGCAGCAAAGATACTAGGACAACACATGGAGTCAGGAAGTAAACAATAGACAAATTAATATAAAGGGAAAACTGCAAAAATGTTTTTGCTAACAAAAACTAAGCGTCCCAAAAAGGTTCACTGCAACATAATATACAGTAGAAAAAGGTTTTTGAAAATAAAAACATGCAGTGCTGAGAGAAGAAGTGAAAGTTAAGCAGACAGTGTGGAAGTTCATGCATTAACATGAAAGAAAAATTTAAGCTTTATTTTGTTTTCTATGGTCATAAATTGCGAAAAGTTAATTGAATAAATGCTCTGGCTAAGAATGCATAAAGCATCAATACTTATAATAGGTCGAAAGTTACACCATAAAACTACTTAATTAAAGAGTAACTGTGCTTTATAAATGCCATTTATCTATTTACATTTTAGAAAAAGGCATAGTAAAATGTGACCCTTTAGAAAGGCAAGAAGTTTATGACACAATGCTTTGAACACAGCTATCTGATAAATCTGACCAGCTATCTAGACTCTTCACATAAGGTTTCCCAATACCTCTGAATACATTGTAAATCTCTAAAAGCAAGAATAAACTAGAGGATCACTCGCAAAAAAAAAGATAATGTTTTTGCATAACAAAAACAAAGCATCCCGAAAAGGATATAAAGGTGAGTGCTAAAGTATTAAGAAAATGTTCCATTTCTAACCTTATACTGTTGTGGCAACCAAAGTCAGCACAGTCTGCTCTATCTAGCACGGTTTTCAAGATAAGCATTTTTGTGTTTTGCAATTTTTGCAAAAAATTCAAAAATTCAAAATGTCCGCTATATTTGGCGAGACAAAAATATTTTGAAAATTGGCATGGGTACTCTGCAGAGATATCCAGCAGGTCAAAAATTTTGTTGAATTCGCTCCATATAGCACAGTTTTCGAGATATAAGCATTTTTGTGTTTTGCAAAAACTTTGAAAATTCAAAATTGCCACCATTTTTGGTGAGACAAAAATTTTTGAAAACAAGACCACTGCCGCGGTGTGTATCTCCCGCCGAGCATTAAAGGAGAAGAAATAGCTTTTCCGAGATATTCACAATTTTTCATTTTCGTGTGTGAAAGCTCTTCCAAACGTAGGTGAATGAGTTATTTGAGAAAAATTGGCTATCTACAATACTTTTAAGAGATAATTCGCATTTACTCCCAAAAGTAGATGAATGAGTTATTTGATAAAAATTGGGTATCCGCAATACTTTTAGAGATAATTAGCATTTACTCATTTTGAGTAGGTGAATAATTAGCTATGGGTCTGAAACTTCACCAAGTGAAAGCTCTCCCAAAAGTAGGTGAATGAGTTATTTGAGAAAAATTGGCTATCTGCAATACTTTTAGAGATAATTCGCATTTACTCATTTTGAGTAGGTGAGTAATTCGCTATGGGTCTGAAACTTCACCATGTGAAAGCTCTTCCAAAAGTAGGCAAATGAATTATTTGAGAAAAATTGGCTATCTGCAATACTTTTAAGAGATAATTCGCCATCTAGCACAGTTTTCGAGATATTAGCATTTTTGTGTTTTGCAATTTTTGCGTAAAATTCGAAAATTCAAAATGGCCGCCATTTTTGGTGAGTCAAAATTTTTTTTGAAAATTGGCATGGCTACTCTGCAGAGATAACCTGTGGGTCAAAAATTTCGTCAAAAACGCTCTATCTAGCACGGTTTTCGAGATATAAGCATTTTTATGTTTTGCAATTTTTGCGAAAAATTCGAAAATTCAAAATGGCCGCCATTTTTGGCGTGACAAAAATTTTTTCAAAATTGGGATAGCTACTCTGCAGAGATACCCTGTGGGTCAAAAATTTTGTCGAAATCGCTCTATCTAGCACGGTTTTCGAGTTATAAGCATTTTTGTGTTTTCCTTATTTGGAAAATTCATAATGATTAATTAATCATTAATTACTCGGCCATTTCTTAACCAATCAATGCCAAAATCTAATGATTTCCAGATTTTAATAGAATGAATATATTTGCCAAGTTTCAGGTGAATTGATAAAATCCCTTTCAAGTTATCATCCGGACAAGCTTCCCCATCGAAAAAAGACATTTTTGGTCATGTGACCTCTCTGATTGGTTGAAATGTCACTAGAGCATATTCAAAAAAATTCCCCAAGGCTACTGCCTAAACCTGCCAAATTTGAAAAGAATCCGCCTAACGGTTACAGAGTTATAAGGAAAACAAAATGCGGAGCCGGTGGAGCCTGAAGGTCTCCCATACACAAACAAGCGTCCCTTGCGGGACGCTTAAATAGATATAAGGCAAAAACACAAAATCGGCTATTTGATGAATCCAGTTTGATCCATAAAAGGGGTGGGGGGGTGGGGGGGCAGGGGGTAAATCTGACCAGCTATCTAGACTCTTCACATAAGGTTTCCCAATACCTCTCAATACATTCTAAAAACTCTAAAAGAATAAAAGAGATAAAACGCAAAAACACAAAATCGGCTATTTTATGACCCCAGTTTGACCCATAAGGGGGGGTCCGGGGGTAAATCTGACCAGCTATCTAAACTCTTCACATATGGTTTTCCAATACCTCTTAATACATTCTAAAGCTGTAAAAGCAAGAATAAAGGAGATAAAAGGCCAAAACACAAAATCGACTATTTTATGACCCCAGTTTGACCCATAAGGGGGGATGCGGGGGTAAATCTGACCGGCTATCTAGACTCATCACATAACGTTTCCCAATACCTCTTAATACATTCTAAAACTGTAAAAGCAAGAATAAAGGAGATATAAGGCAAAAACACAAAATTGCAAATTTAATAAGTAAATTAAATTTTTATAGGTTAATACCCTATCCAATGGACAATTGCTTTACCGGTCGGCGCGACCGGTCCCGCCAAACGCCAGAAAAAGACGCCCTGTATATAATACCAGCAGGACCCGTCAGTAGTGTGCATTCGCTAGGTGGCGCATCATACTTGCTTCCTGTCCAGACAGAGTGATGTCAGTTCATCTTTTTCGTTGTGTAAACAGATTTAGACCCCTAGTAAGCTGGTAGCGGGGTCGGTTGGGAGGGCCTTGCCTGTCCATTGGATAGGGTATTAACTTATAAAAATTTAATTTACTTATTAAATTGCAATTTTATTGCGTTAATACATCCTATCCAATGGACAATTGCTGAATAACTACCGCTTGGTCGGAGGGTAAGTTACTAGGGACTTATGTGAACCCATAAAAGATAAGAAATTTCCCTCTGACCTAGGTTAACTTTAAGTCAGGAAACCTGTAGGCCTATGGTCGGATACCAGTGCCCGGTTGCCGGGGCGTATACCGACGTTGCCCCCCCCCCCTTTTAACAGACCTGCTCTGAGGTAGGGGAAGAGAGGGATGAGTTTGGTCCCAGAAGGCAATAAGCTCCCGAAGGAAGGCATGTAGTTAGTTCCAAGAACTTTTAACACTACATATATACAAATCTCAGTATATATGGGCCAACTGTGGATCTACTGAGCAGCCACTACTGGGCCAAATTGAAGTGGCTCTGAACCAGCCCAAGCCACATCCTTCAAATAGAACTGTGTGAAGGTGTTATGTTACTTCCAGTGGCCGGCTGAAAACTTGTTCTAAGGAGACTCCCAACTGGAATGCCTTAGAAGCAGCAAGGGGCCCTGACAACATGGGGTTTAACCTGATGTAGGGTGAGGGCCTCCTGACCAGAGAGCTCATAACATAGGATCACAGTTGCTTGATCCATGAGGAGATAGTGGCAGGAGAGAGGTCTTGTCAAAGACCTTTCTAAAGGGAGACAGACTAACTCATTTTTCTGTTTGAGATCCTGTCCCAATAAGTAGCACAGTGCTCTGGACACAGGACCTATCAGACTCGAGGGACTTGTCCAGAGTTGGGGCCAGGGTTGGTATAACCACTGGGGCCACACTGTCCGGACCCTCCTTGGCCAGCTGTTTCTTGGAAAAGAAGGCTGGGTGCTGGGTACAAAGACACCTTTGACCAGTCTAACTGGTGTCTGATGTGTTTCTTTAACCAAGCAAGAATCTCACTCCTGTTTTTGCCAGAACCCAGGGTCAAGAGGAAAACAGTCTTGAAGGTTAATGCTTCAAAGAGGCCTCTTTAAGGGGTTCCAATGGAGCCCTGCCAATTGGTGCAACACCAGGGGGAGGTTCCAGGAGGGGATGCCCCTCCGACCCTTAGGTCTGTCTCTGTAAGCTGTCCAAGAGACGAGCAAGATTCTCATTGCGCTGAAATTGATGACATACCCAGTTGTCAGCAATGACTGATCTCGTTGATCCTCTTTGAGCCTCAATTCCTACTGCCACTGCTTTAGAGAAGCCCTGCTCCTTGATTGTTGAGGCTCTAGGAGCCATGCATGCAGATCTAATTTTGACAGATTCCTGTGAGGAGTCTGACTAGATGGTTGAGGGAGCAGGTTGGACAGGTACCAAGGAATCTGACTTGACATGACCAAGAGATTCCAGAACCAGGCATGTTAGCCACTTGGAGCAATCAGAGTGATTCCTCTGCATGGGTAGTCCTGCAACTTCTCCGCCACTTGCCCAAGATGGCTACCAGTGGGAAGGCATATGGGTCCAGATCCTCCCATGGCAGACTGATTGTATCATTGTCCATTGGGGGATCTGTCCACAGTGATGCAAGTTGAGACAGTTGTTATTGAGCTAGGTGGCAAAAAACAGGCCAATTAGGCCTAGTGCCACCAGAAGCATATTGCTTGGAAAAACTCTGACAGGAGGGACCATTCTGTCTGCTGTCTAGTTGCGTGAGACTGGATAGCTTGTGTGCTATGTCATTCAGCCGCCTGGAATGTGTCGGGCGACAGTCACCTGTTTCCTGGAATACCAGGTCAGGGTTCCCCATAGAAGGGCACAAGGAGGGCCTGACTTCATTCCCCCCCTCTTCCTTCATACAGGCAACCCCGGTTGTGTTGTCTGTAGTTATGACAGCAATATTGTTCAACCAGATGTCTTGGCATTCTTAAAGGGCCAAATGACCCCCTTAGTTCCAGATAGTTCAATGTGTAACTTGCTTCTGGAAGGGACCATGGTTCCCCTTGCAGTGTGTTCTCCTAAGTGAGAACCCCACCCTTCTTGATGCATCTGTAAGGATTGAAGAGCATATTTAGCGGGTGTAATGGTTGACCCTGAAGCACATTGTCTTCCTGCAGCCACCATTTAAGATGGGGGTAGAGGGAACTGGGGTCACCTTTTCTAGTGATTCTGGTACCCTCCAGCTGTTCTTCTAGTGCCACTTATCGGCCTCATATGGAGGTGAGCTAGGTGCACTTGCTTCTCTATGGCTGTCAGTAACCCTATCAGGGCATCAGGTGCCAGACTGGGCATAAAGGTCCGGGGAGAAGCTTCTGGATAAGCATTCAAGGTCTACCAATGCTCTAGGGTGGGTCTGACCTTACGCTCTTCCAAGATAACTGGAAGCCTACTAAGTCGAAGACTTGCTCAAGGTCCAGTTCTAATTTTTCATGTTTACCATTCAAACTAACTCCTGACACTGAGCTCCTAGAGAATGTGTATGCTGGAGACAGGCTTGGTGGGAACTGGCTTGACCAACCAGTTGTACTGGTGGATTGTGGTACTTTGTAATGCCATAGTTAGACCTCCGTCGCCACCACCGAGAGAAGACTCCCATTGTACACCTTTAACTCTGGTACTTCCTTGTTGGAGGTGAGGGAGTAGGGAACCTTGAAGTTATCCACTCCCCTGCTGAAAGAGGTTAATATGGTTCCCAAAGTTTCCCAAACTGAATTATTCAGGATACTGGGTCACTGCTCCAGCCTGGAAATCTGATCAAGGCGGTCATTTCCGGAAGGCGAGGGTGTAGCCTTCCTGGGAGATTTCTTTGGAACTTGGGCTAGCCCCTAGGACGGCCCAAGTTTTGAGCAGGCATAGTTAGCCAAAAAACAGTGTCAACACTGGTGACAGGCTAGACCTCACTCATCCACATAACCATTTATAACATCGGTGACCCCTGGTCTGATTAACAGATATTTTACCCATTGCTTGAGTTTTGAAAACTGGCAAAACGGGTTCTAAACTTGAGGGGAATGCTGAGCTTGCAAACTCAGGACCCTTTGAGGCAGCTGACACTGGTCACAGGTTGGGTAAAAAGACAAACTGGATGGCCAGTCTACAAGGTGAGGTCTGATAAGGAGATGTTGACTGGTAGTTGGACAAGTCTTGCTTAACAGTCTCCCTCTTATCTATAGCCACTGTCTGACCAGCTGGGTAGGCTGGTTAACTGGTCCGGTAGATTGACAGACATTTCACCGGAACCCGTGACTGGTCCAAGGATTCCTCTGTAACCAGTTCCTTAGGCTGCCACTGGTTGGTCTAAACCGCTGCATGGGCCTTTAAAGAACTTCTGCTGGTCTGTTAGTCAGTCCTGGAGACCTGCCCAGTACCAGGCTCTAAACGGTTATATGTGAAGCAATGCTCTGTAACCGGTTCCTGGTGGCTTCACAGTTCTGCATAAACTCACCGGAGGTGGCAGAACTGGGTGAACTGAACTACTTCTTAGCAGGGATAGGCTCATATGAAGCTGACTTCTTCCTGTCCACAGTGGTGGTTCAGCAGCTTTTCTCTGCAACCAACAAGCTCTGTAACCGGTCAAGCCGGTAGGCTGGTGTCTCTCTGTAACCAAAAATTTGGGACAGCACAGATCTGTACCTGAGTACTTCACCAGTATCTCTAGATCTTGTGAAGCAACTGTCACTGAAGGTTGAGTAAACCGGCACTCGGTTGGTAGGCTCTGTAACCGGTTGGTAAAGGAATTTTACTGAAGAAACTTCCTGTCCAACTAACTTGTCACCATCAATTCTCTGTAACCGGGAAACCTCTGTAACCGGTGAAACTGTTGTCAGCACTGGATTTGAGGCTGGTTCCTTGCAGTAATGATGGGAACAGCAGGTTTCTCTGTAACCAGCAGCACTCTGGTTCCGGAACCGGCAATTCTCTGTAACCAGTAGCCCTGCTGTATGTCACCAGCAACTGTGTTACCGGTAAACCTGTTTAACCGGTAGCCCTTGCAGGATTTCTGTGACCACAACCGGCAGTCTGAGCAGAACTGGTGCCGGTATCCCTCATCACCGGCTGACTAGTGACCATACCGGTTGCCTGAACAGGACTGGTACTGGTCCAAAATTCTGCACTGGGGAGATAAGGGTCTCAATGGTCACAGCAACTTCTGGTAGGTGAACCCTCTGAGCAGCCTCACTGGTGGTCTGAACAAGACTGGAACCGGTACCCCCAACAGTCACACCAGTGGAGAGGCCTCTGGTGGAGTTTCCAGTATCAAAAAGGGGTTGATCACCGGAAACCACTGACGGAGGTTTCTTGATAGGCTTCACAGGAACATGACTGGAACTGGTACCCCAACATTCACACCAGTGGAAAGGCCTCTGGTGGAGGTTCCAGTATCAAACAAGGGCTGATCACTTGACAGGCTTCACAGGAACATGACTGGAACCGGTACCCAAACATTCACACCAGTGGAAAGGCCTCTGGTGGAGGTTCCAGGATCAGAAAGGCTGATCACTGGTAACCACTGAAGTTGGTTTCTCCACAGGAACAGCACCCACCAGTAGTCTGTACAGACTGGAACCGGTAAAACTCATGGTTAGTGCTCTCTACCGGTTACGTCTGAACAGAACTGGTACCGGTAAAAAAATCATCACTTCTTGTCAGCTGAACCAGTCACGCTTGGGGATTTGCTTGCCGGTAGTAGTGTCGAGATCTGTGAAGTCACATGACCGGCACTTCAAAAACTCGCAGATTTCTGAGACCACTTGTCATCTAATTCTTCAGGCCAACACATGAGTTGCTGGATTTCTCCTTGCCAGTTAAAAAGTGGGTGTAGATGTAATAAAAGCTCGTCTTCCTCCTCTAAAACTTCTGTTGAAAACACGATTCCTCCATTGTGAAAAGCGTGTCACATGACCAGGTCTGTGTCACGTGACAAGCATAAGCTGGAAGTGATGACGTCAGACGATGCATTCTTCCTTCTAATTTCTTCTCATCAACATACACTCCGTGTTACTCGACTAAGTAGAATTAAATGGAGGGTGAATCGTGGTACACAAACATTTCTGATCAGAAGAAGGAATGCTACAGGGATGACACACGAGCTCTTACCCACGACTTCGTCTCGACGAGAAGTACACAGAAATTCTTCAAAACTGGCTATAAAAAGCTGGATAATGCCTCGTTTTAAGTGCTGGAGAGGCCCTGATATGTATGTAACACAATATATATATTTTCAGATGAAAATAAGCTTTAAATTCGTAGAATAAACCGCGTTTTCTTCAAACTTGGAGATAACTTCAAAACACGTCTGCACACTACACGCGCCAAACAAAAAAGATGAACTGACGTCACTCTGTCTGCACAGGAAGCAAGTATGATGCGCCACCTAGCGAATGCACACTACTGACCGGTCCTGCCGGTATTATATACAGGACATCTTTTTCTGGCGTTTGGCGGGACCGGTCGCGCCGACCGGTAAAGCAATTGTCCATTGGATAGGATGTATTAACGCAATAAAATTGGCTATTTTATGACCCCAGTTTGACCCATAAGGGGGGGTCCGGGGGTAAATCTGACCAGCTATCTAGACTCTTCACATATGGTTTCCCAATACCTCTTAATACATTCTAAAGCTCTAAAAGCAAGAATAAAGGAGATAAAAGGCAAAAACACAAAATCGGCTATTTTATGACCCCAGTTTGACCCATAAGGGAGGGTCTGGGGGTAAATATGACCGGATATCTAGACTCTTCACATATGGTTTCCCAATACCTCTTAATACATTCTCAAGCTCTAGAAGCAAGAATAAAGGAGATATAAGGGGAAAAGATGAAATTGGCTATTTTATGACCCCAGTTTGACCCCTACAGGGGGGTCGGGGGGGAAATTGGACTTGCTTTCTAGACTCTCCACATATGGTTTCCTACTTCCTCCCAATACATTTTATGGCTCTAAAGGCAATACTTAAGAAGATAATAGGGGGGTTCACATGAATTTTAAGCTTTCTGATTGGTACCTGTGAGAAAATCACTCATAAATCGGTCAATTTTCATCGGATTGCCCCCAAAATCTAATCAGCTCACGTTTTTGATAGTATAAACATGTGTATGACTGCCAAATATGGTTAAAAAGCTTGCAATAATAAGGGAGATATTCAAGGGAGACTATAATGCGACGGCGGCGAGGAAACTGACGCGAAACCAAATAAGCGCCCTTTCAGGGACGCTTAATCATACTTTATGCAGGACAAACTGGCAATGGAGCTTTGTGCCCCTTTTTCATAAGGTCATAATTATGTTGCCAGTGATAATATCCGATACTTCATAAGGTCATAATTATGTTCCCAGTGATAATATCTGATATTTTATATTTTTAAATAAAATGGAATCGATACTCACATTCTTGCACACCATGTTGTTCTTTCCCCTGAAAATTACCTTCCCCCCCCCCTCCTAGAAATATCCCCTGAATATTACCCCCTCCTGGAAATATCCCCTGAATATTACCCCCTCCTAGAAATATCCCCTGAATATTACCCCCTCCTGGAAATATCCAACACTTTGCTTGTGTTACACTGGTGTTATTTTCACAAAAAAACTCTACTGTACATCAAATCTTCAGTTTCATACAAAATTCTTTCAAGGATGGAAAAACAGTGCTAACAGTGGTGACTATCTTTTGAAAACAGAAACCGTATTACAAAGAAAATTTTGTTTAAGTTAGGCAAAAATAAAATATTTTTCTTACCTAAAATTATTGCTGTAAATAAAACTGATGATCCAATTTCATGTCAACAAACCAGTTTTCATCTAATCAAATTCCTCTGCCATCTGTCTTTAAACAGAAATAAGCTTCTTATTCAATGGACAATCTTTTTTTGTTAAATTTTATGCAAGTAGAATACACAAATACAGTTATACTGAAGAGTACAAGATAATAGTCCAAATGTCTTTATTCCCAATTTATCTTTCAATGTTTTTTCTTTTTTTATTCAATTCTTGCTCTCTACAGTTATAGCAGAAATGTCGCAAATCTATAAATATCCCAGCTCTGTTAAGAATTATTTAATCCCAACAACTTGAGTTTGTGATACTGTTATAAAACTGTCCATACTTTGAACACTGTTGCTGAGACTTTATACTTAACAATGTTAAACTCTCATTCCTATGAATTCCATTCCTCTGATGAACTTGTCAGTTTATTTTCTCAGCAAATCTCACAATTCAATTGTATTCCTGATCATATCCAAGTTTGGTAGTAAAGTGTACCTTATTCATATATAAATTGAACTTCCACTGTTTAGTATCCAACACATACAAACTTGGCTTGATAAATCAGAACATATAAAAGGAAGAATGTACCCCCAAAAATGAAAGAAAAGCCCAAAACTAACGAACCAATAATCAGTTACTAACAATAGAGATTTATATAATACCGACTAGTTACGCTACCAGTAAATCTTTTTATCTGGGTTATCTGTCTATAATACACTCTGGTCTGTATAACCCACTTGATATTTGTGTACCTTTTCTGTGTACATGCAAATAAGCCAGTGTTTGTGTATAATAGGTCCAATTCAGGAAATGTAATTATACTTCCTTTTGAGTGTTCTCTTCATACTTGAAAGTCCAATTGTGTGATCATACACCCATACAGACTGTGTCATATACAAGTACACAAACAACAACAAAAAACAACAAAAAGGGATATGGTATAATAATATCCTGTGGTTTGCAAAGCACAATGCAGTTTTTTGAAGTTATTTAGTCCAAGCGGTTCACTTTGCAAATATTACAAAGGTTTACTCACTGTTGTGGTTAATTGACAGTCAATCCCTTCTCAGTCTCTTTTTTTATGAATCCCATGTGCAGCATATATATGGTGTCAGTATCCTATTTCGTTGGCTGAATTTATATGGACACTGACTCCCACCCAGTCACAATAACAAAACATAAGATTCTTACAAAGAACTCCCCTGTCTGGCTGCATGTATAGTTGACCTCTGGGGGATATACCATATAATATTCATAGGATTGACACTTCTGAGTTTCAGTACCAAAGGCCTGGTACTAAAGGTGCACTAATAGTCTATTGTATTGGTGTCAATACATTTTACACGGAGTTTTAGAATATTTGTGTAGATCTTAGAACTGTCAGAGCTGCTTTAATGAGCTACTGTGATTGGTCTCTATCATCAAGCGTTAGAACCAGATCTGAAAATATACATAAAACATGAGACATATATTAAAAACAGGAACCTTGTAAATGGCAGCAATTTATTTTGAAAGAATTTATTCTTACAACACTCCCATAAACATAACAGAAGTTAGAAAATGTTGCATCTGTCATGGTTTGAACAATATAAACTTTCTCACTCAGGAAAGCCCCTCATTTTAAACAGAAACAGAGGATACTTCCTGGTCAAATTTCTTAATGGCTCATGCACCGAACCAATTCAACAAGATATGTGACAGTTGAAACTGTGATGACACACCATATCATTATTCTCACCAAAGATGAATCTTAGACGATACAAGTCAATATGAAAGTAGTTTTAAGCATAAGCTCTCTGAGGCTCATGCTTCTAGAGATCATTCTTTTTCTCTCTTTTTTTAAGAGCGAGCTCTAGCGAGGCCCGCACCTCTAGGAATCACTTTTTTTTTTCACTTTTTTTTTTGTCTCCAGACTTTCATGAATTGCCACGCAGCGTGACGAGTATCTCTCTGTTCAATGAAGTTAAGTTACATTGGGCTACGCTAGTACTGGGCTGGGTGACCGCTTCAGTGCACTACTCATGTCTCTGATGGCTCTGCGGCTCATGCTAGTAGACCGTAACCCTTTTTGGCCTTGATTATTTTTTGTCTCCGGACTTTCACGAACTGTGTTCTACTCTAGTGTACTACTTAAGTTTCTGATTGCTTTGCAGCTCGAACATTGTAGACCGAAACAAATTTCATCCTTGTTATTTTGAAAAATTGGTCAGTATACCAAGAACAGAAATTTAAATTCTTGTTGCTACAAACTAAAAACATTACAATTTCAGCAAACAACAAGCATAACAGTAACCAATGAGGGGAAGATGTTGGAAAAATGTGCCTGTGTTAAGAGATTACACTAAAATTTGATACTGACAGTTAAAAGGTAAGCACTGTAATTCTTGGGGCTGTTAAAGAGTACTCGAGTACTCGTTAAAGATTAGATTACTAAATTATTTGGAGTACAAAATTAACAAAAGAGTAATCTTTTACACTCAAATAGTGGCCTTTTATAAACCATTCTTGATAAAAGTGACATAAACTGGGTAAATTTCTGTTAATTTTCAGGGGAAACTGGCACATTTTGTTGTACTTATCGCTAAAAAGAATACTCGTTTTAGAGTAGAGTAATGGTAAGAGAGTACTTGAGTACAAAATTTGCTACTCGTGGCAGCCCTAGTAATTCTAATTGCAATATAACAGCCACTGGCACTTGATTTATTTTAAAATGTGGACAAAGTAAGATCTGGTCAAGTACAGTAAGAAATCTAAACTTCGCCACATATCTGAAATTTGTCACATGTTGAACTAATAATAAAAATTAGACCAAGGACGCATCTATGGCGAGATGCAAGATGTATCCACCGGAAAAGGCCAACTAACATAGTTTAGAAGATAAACAGTATTTTTCAATAATAAGCAAATTGAAAGCACTTTTAACTTTGGCTACCCTCATTTGACCTTGAAGCAAGGTCAAATCTGACCACATCAGAAGATTCGCAGCCCATGACTTCCTATAGGTTGGTTTACCATCCCAAGCCTCTAGGACCAATAATAAGCGAGTTATAAGCACTTTTAAGTTTGGCTATCCTCATTTGACCTTGAAGGAGGGGCCCAAGGTCAAATCTGACCATATAAAAACATTCGCAGCCCATGATTTCCTATAAGTTGTTTTCATATTGCAAACATCTAGGACTAGTGCTGGGAGATCGCTTGGATTTTCCCTGTCGATGTTCGTATCGGACATTTGTAACCAAACTTCGAACATTTCCGATTATGGAGTCGAAGTGTAAAAAAGACAGATAAAATCAAATATTAAACTATTTCAAGTAAAATACACACAAATATGACCAAAATATAATCTAAAAGCCATTCACGGACGTCTCCCTCACTAACAGACCATGCTTGATGTATCCTCACTTGTGATTGGCTGATTTTGATTACCTTGACAACAGTTGGAAAACCCCAAGGTGTTTCTATTTACGTTATTTTTATTGCATTCACGGCTAGTTTTGTGATTTTAACTGAAGGATATTTCAGATATTTACACAATATTATTAAGGTTAGCATTTTATTGTGACCAAAAGGCTGCAAAGAAATGGATATAGCAAATATCGGTTTTACTTAAATTTTACCGATCATTGATTGGCAATGAGCCAGCGAGCGATAATACCGAAGTTTGCGAACATCGTCCCAGCACTATCTAGGACCAATAATAAACGAGTTATAAGCACTTTTAAGTCTGGCTATCCTCGTCTGACCTTGAACGAGAGGCCCAAGGTCAAATCTGACAACACCAAAAGATTCCCAGCCCATGATTTCCTATAGGTTGGTTTACCATCCCAAACTTCTAGGACCAATAATAAGCGAGTTATAAGCACTTTTAAGTTTGGCTATCCTCGTTTGACCTTGAAGGAGGGGCCCAAGGTCAAATCCGACCATACCACAAGATTCCCTGCCCATGATTTCCTATATGTTGGTTTACCATCCCAAACCTCTAGGACCAATAATAAGCGAGTTATAAGCACTTTTAAGTTTCGCTATCCTCGTTTGACCTTGAAGGAGGGATCCAAGGTCAAATCTGACCACATCAGAAGACTCACAGCCCATGATTTCCTATAGGTTAGTTTGCCATCCCAAACCTCTAGGACCAATAATAAACGAGTTATAAGCACTTCTAAGTTTGGCTATCCTCGTCTGACCTTGAACGAGAGGCCCAAGGTCAAATCTGACAACACCAAAAGATTCCCAGCCCATGATTTCCTATAGGTTGGTTTACCATCCCAAACTTCTAGGACAAATAATAAGCGAGTTATAAGCACTTTTAAGTTTGGCTATCCTCGTTTGACCTTGAAGGAGGGGCCCAAGGTCAAATCCGACCATACCAGAAGACTCACAGCCCATGATTTCCTATAGGTTAGTTTACCATCCCAAACCTCTAGGACCAATAATAAGCGCGTTATAAGCACTTTTAAGTTTGCCTATCCTCGTTTGACCTTGAAGGGGTGGCCTAAGGTCAAATCCGACCAGACCAGAAGATTCACAGCCCATGATTTCCTATAGGTTGGTTTGACATTCCAAACCTCTAGGACCAATAATAAGGGAGATATAAGCACTTTTCATGACTGAAAAGAAACTCCTGAGGCCAAAAATATTTTCAGTCAAGATTTTGTAATGAACATATCCTGCGAATTTGAGATCTCTACCTATAATTCCCTTTGTTCTAGAGGGCCAACAAAACTCCTTGCTGAAAGTCGAAAAACGCCCATGGTGGCCATCTTGTTTTTCAAAATGAGGCCAAAAATATTCCCAGGCAAGATTTTATGGTTATGAATATAACTTGAAAATTTGAAAAGTCTACCTATAATACCCTGGCCTTTAGAGGGGTAACGAGAAAATCTCTCCACACTGCGGCGGCGGCGGCAGCAGAGGCGTACTCATGCGTAATCCATAGTATCCACCGGATGCTATCCGGTGGATACAATAATGAATTGAGCTGAGGTTTGTTGAATGTATAGTAAATCAAGGCTTTTTGAACTGAAATATACCAAGTTTAAAACAAAGCATCATTTTTTTTCACATAATTAACCATGGTTTTAGAGGTGGTGAATTTTAGATTTCTGGCGAGTAATAGATTTCTTACTCTACAAAACCAATCGTTAAACATTTAATCTACTATGAGGCTATCAGCGATTGTAGTGCTATGGGAAAACGGTGAGTCAAAACCCATATAAAGTCTTTGTTTCTGAATAAGAACCGAGGGCATAAAACAGGTAGGCAACTACATTGTAATCAGGGGCCGACTTTTTGCCACAAGCCCAATTTTGCTCGTGACTAAAATTTATGTAATAAATTTCAGCAAAAGTTCAATTTTTGAAAAAAATTTCACCATATTGTTAAGTCTGATGAAAGCATACATCAGAGCATGTCCTATCAGCTTGCATCAGACTGGTTTGATACACTATAGTCTTGTGACAACTAAAGGTCATTGATACAATCTATGTTGCTTGCTGTGAAGAAGTTAAAGCAGGGGAATTCGACACATCGGGCCCAATTTCACCTTGCCTACACATATAAAACAATGATAAGCCATCTACTGGCCTCTAAAAGGTTATGCGACACAAAACCAAACTTGAGGAAACCGAGAAAGAAAAAACAATAACTAAAATATTTGTATTAAAACTTCTGTTTTAGTTGTTACAATTCAAAAGGGTGTTACCTGATACAGTTTAAGAGGTATAAGGTACAGGACGATAACAGGAAAAACAAGGCAGTCTTGTGTATGAAACGTGTACAGTTACAACAATAACACTAACAGTTCTCAACACATTATTTTGCGATCATAATTTATAATCCAGTTATCATATAATCACTGATTTGTGGAGAAATAAACTCTGAAAGTGTATTTATGTGCTGAGGGTCAAATAATTTGCTATGACACCACATCCTTGTCAGCTTTATTGCACTTACATAGATCAGTTATAGAAGAGTTTACAGAAAGCAGTCAAATTTATGCCAACTTTCCTCAAACATTTATTGTTCCTATTACTTTCAAGCTAGTTTTCCTCACTCTGTCCTAAGTAGCTTCTGAATGGACAGTTTATTATGAACTGGGGAATGGAGGCTTTTGCTTTCAACATACACTTTTGATCTTTATAATAAATCAGGATTAAATATTGATGTTGTGCAAACACTGTATATTACCACATGGATTGCAAATTAAGTGAATTGAGGAAACCAGTGCAAACAATTTGGTCAAGATTATGAAACCCAAAATTCACTATTTTCTTCAGTCTTATTGAGAGGGCAAGAGATTCGAGAGTAACAGTTCCTACTGGAGTGCAATAGTGGTTTGGTGTGATACAAATACAATTCATTACAGTGTCTACAAATTATTTGCTAATTTCAAATTGAAATTTTACTCCTAAACTGAAGAAGAATCATAATCATTATTCAGGATTCACAATTCGTTAATGGTATAAAGTAGTGGTGGGATCGCCAGCTTAAATGAAAGATCGAGCATCACTTGTTAGAAGCGAGTTGAACTCGAGTCAAACTCGAGTAATTTTCGGGATAAAGTATTTCGTTTGTTAGCGAAAATATTTTACATAACCGTACATGAGGCAAAACTTTGAACTGGAAATGGTCTTTCGCGATATAATTTAAGTTAAATCTTCATTGATTTAAGCAAGAATAAAGTAAAAATACAATATATTTTTGAAAATTTCAGATATTTCTATTGTTTTGGTGAAGTGTCAGCCTTAGATGGTGAAAATATATACGTTTTCAAAAACTCGAGTTTGACTTGCGCAAATCGATGCGACCCCCAATTATCGCCCATCGAGTTGTAACTCGAGTTTCCGTCAACTCGTCCCAGCACTAGTATAAAGTTACAAAGAGACATATTTACCTTCCATACAGAAAATTGCTAATTGTCATTCTAAACACGATACCACATGAGATTAAACACGATTCCATACCTATAAAATATACGACTTCACTTCATACACTGAAGTGGCTGATAAAATTTAGATACAAATTCCAGTGTTGTTCTTGTAACCAGTCTGAAAACATGTGAAAATATTTTTACGAGAAAACATAGTTGCATAACCTCAATAAACATTTTTGTCCAGGTACTGTGTATAATCTTAAGTATTTAACTGTTACATTATCAATTTCTTCACTTTTTACAACTATAGATATGAAGAAAACTGCAGGTGTAATTTAACATGATTTGGCCAGGCACAGACGTTTCCTGCGAAATGTTGTTTTTAAGAAAAATATCTTGGAGGTGAATAAAAAGTGTTATCCACTTACATGAAATTGATCAATGAAGAGCAGCACAGTCACATGCTATATTTTGTTGTTTGATCTATTTATTACACAAAAGATTCCAATACTTGTTGGATTTGCAGTTAGTTTCGATTTTCTAACACTGATTATTAGTTTCCAAAAACAAGCAATAAACAGTTATTTACTGAATTTTAAAATTGTATGACAAATCTCTTCAAAAACTACGAATAAAGCAAATACAAATATTATATTGAAAGTTTGAAAGAACTTTCCACAAAAATTTATATTTGATGCTGAAAGTTTATAACGAACTCTTTGTCTTTTTGACAACCACCAATCGATAACCATATGAACTGGATTTCCACTTACAACCTTAATATTTGTGTCTATAAACATATTTCCTGTCTTTTAAATAACTCCAACATTTTAGAATTTAAATACTGTCTAGACACACCTTTAAAGTATCTAAATCCTCAATATCTTAAACTTTAAATACTTAATCTGAATGTTTTTCTTCATGTTAAATTTTTGATGAATATATAATAAGCTGTCTTAATTAATCAAGACCACCTTACACATTTTTCCTTCTCTATAGCACAAGAAACTTTGAGTCTGTCATATGATGGAGATTAAGTGCTATACATGGGCTTATTACATCACATCACAAGACCATTTTATAGCGAAATACCCTTCCCATTTCCTAACAGTAGCCATTTGTTGGAGCCATCCAACCCAATGGCCAACGCAGAGATGCGATTTTAAGGTTATGTAACAACCTTAACCAAGCCATTGGGTTACAGTAGTCCGTCCTCCCGCCAATTAGGTCACATGACCACATTGTTTACTTCATTATTTTTGTTGCAAGTAAAAGAATGACTGTTCTCGGATGGCCACAGGGCATCAGGGCCAACGCCTTAGAAAAAAAGACATTTCTTGTTGGCCATAGCCTCTAGTTGTCGTCACGTGATAACTTCTGACCAAATCGCCCTACTATAAAATTTTCCAATTTTACTTTGAGACATAAAGATTGTACCTATATCTATGAAAATCTTAACTTCCTTACTCACTACTATGAAAGCCTGAAAACCCTGCCCATTTGTTGGACAGAATGAGCAAATTCATGCTCTTCTTCAGTTTAAATAGTTTCTTCAAATCAAGTAATGCTAGTACTGTTATAAAATGTCACTACGTTGTGTAGAAAATGATTGATTGCAAATGATTCAAAATAATCATTAATGTCTCTTAGTTTCAGGGCCCCCATATGTAATAACCTTTGACATGAAGGCATTTTATTGGCAACAAGAGCACTCAGAGAATGCAAACCTCCCCCAATGCAGGTAATAATAAGTAAATGGGAAAATCTGGATTTATTTGTATCCGGATCATTCTTGAAATTTAATGGGATCTAAGTCGGACCAAGAGTGTTTAAGACCCATCTTAAGTTTTTTTTCAGGAAGATCCAACCAGTAATATTTGTTCAATCTGCTAACAAACAGAGAAACAGACAGTCATGAAAATAGTACCTCCATGGCAGAGGTAATTGAGGTACAATGAAACAATAGTTATATCAAGCCCTCTTGCTGGTGTGAACTATCTTGGACAGTCTCCTGTAGAAACAAATCTTTTTCCCCTTTTCTCAATAAATTAAATACTCAAATTGCTGTGAAGCAGTAGGTAATGTGCATTCTCTTTATTACACTATCAAGTAGTCATTAGACTACTCACTGGCATGCACTCAAATAAGTATTCTCTAATATGGTAAAAATAATGATAACTATAAAAGATATACAATGTACACGGATATCTTCTATTTTTAAAAGACTACCCTGGCTGTTTGATGAATACTGCTGCTTCTTCAGAATGGCGATTTTGATTATTAAGTTTTCCGACAAATCTGTCATCGTAGCTATTTTGGTTCTCTTTTGGCTATTCATTTTGGGAGATACTGCACATGCCGACCAGGTAAAAGGTTGTTGGAGGTTCCTTAAGTCTACCCATCTGTACATACATCCAAAAACACTTTGGTCAGTTTTGCTTTTGATGTTCCCATAGTTTGAATAATTAACCTGACATTCATTCTGCCCCCCCCCCCTCTTGTCTTTTCCACGAAAAAGCTAAAGCCTTATCTCTCTTTGAAAAGCCCCCCCCCGCATATAAATTACCTCGCATCTCCAAAACCTACTATGTCTAACAGAATAATGATTAGTGAATTAGGTTCTGGTGTTGCACCTTGAGTAAAGATTAAGCACTAAACAAGAGGAGAGTGCCCGTGAACGGGCACTGTGTCAGCTGACTGAGTGTTTTTGATTTGTGAAGGTGATTAGAGGACAGAATAATTATCAGGAAAAGGGCTGTACAGAAATACAGTAAATGGTAACTGAACAGCAAGTTCGAAAGAAATTCCGAAGCTGACAGAAGAAAAGGATAAAAAAGTTGTGCCCTGTAAATGGTATTATGAAGGAAAATAACAAGGTAATTGTTTAAGTGTAAAAAATAGGTTAAAACATATTTAAAGAAATACTACAAATGCAATATCCTCGTTCGACCTTGAAGAAGGGGTCCAAGGTCAAATCTAACCACACAAATACATTCCCAGCCCATGATTTCCTATGGTTTACCATTCCAAACCTCTAGGACCAATTATAAATGAGTCATAAGCACTTTTAAGCTTGGCTGTCCTCATTTGACCTTGAAGGAGGGGTCCAAAGGTCAAATCTGACCATACCAAAAGATTCCGAGCCAATGATTTCCTATGAGATGGTTTACCATCCCAAATCTCTGTCACCAATAATAAGCGAGTTGTAGGCACTTTCAATTTTCGCTATCCTCATTTGACCTTGAAGGAGGGTTCCAAGGTCAAATCGGACCATATCAACAGATTCACAGCCCATGATTTCCTGTCTGTTTACCATCCCAAACCTCTGGGACCAATAATAAGCGAGTTATAAGCACTTTTAAGTTTGGCTATCCTTGTTTGACCTTGAAGGAGGGGTCATTGAAGGTCAAATCTGACCACACCAAAAGATTCCCACCCCATGATTTCCTACAGGTTGGTTTATCATCCCAAACCTCTAGGATCAATAATAAGGGAAATATAAGCACTTTTCATGACTGACAAAAAACACCTGTGGCGGCCATCTTGTTTCTCAAAATGAGGCCAAAAATATTCCCAGACAACATTTTATGGTTATTAATATATACTGCAAACTTAAGAAAGCTAGCTATAATATTTTTTTTCATCAGAGCAGTAATGGTGAAATCTCTCTCTACACACTGCGGCTATCCAGTGGATACAATGATTTACTCAACAGTGAGAACCTGAAAGTAGCTATTGCTCGGCTATGCCATGACATAGAGGTCTGCAATTTCACTATGTTATAGCTGACCAAAAATTCTGTGAATAACATATTTAACAAATTACTCTAAATGTAATAGTTTTCAAGTTACAACTGATTTACTCAACAGTGAGAACCTCAAAGGAATTATTACTCAGCTATGCAATGAGCTACATGTCTGAAATTTTACTATGTTATAGCTAACCCAAAAGTAGGTGAACAACATATTTAAGCAAACTACTGTAAATGCAATAGTTTTCAAGCTACAACTGATTTACTCAATAGTGAGAACCTGAAAATAGCTATTGCTCCGCTATGCCATGAGCTATAGGTCTGTAATTTCACTATGTTATAGCTGACCCAAAAGTAGGTGAACAATATATTTTAACAAAATACTCCAAATGCAATATTTTTCAAGTTATAGCTGATTTCCTCAACAGTCAGTACCTGAGAATAGCTATTGCTCAGTTGTGCCATGAGCTATAGGTCTATAATTTCACTATGTTATAGCTGACCCAAAAGTAGCTGAATAACATATTTGCACAAATTTCTGTAAATGCAATAGTTTTCCAATTATAACTGATTTACTCAACAGTGAGAACTTCAAAGTAGCTATTACTCAGCTATGAAATGAGCCACAGGTCTGAAACTTCACTATGTTATAGCTGACCCCAAAATAGGTGAATAACATATTGAAACAAAATACTCTAAATGCAATAGTTTTCAAGTTATAAGTGATTTACTCAACAGTGATAACCTAAAAGTAGCTATTACTCAGCTATGCCATGAGCTACAGGTCTGAAATTTTACTATATTATAGCTGGCCCAAAAGTAGCTGAATAACATATTTATACGAAATTCTCTAAATGCAATAGTTTTTAAGTTACAAGTGATTTTACTCATGATGGAAGTTACTGAAAAGCCCAAAAGTAGCTATTACTCACTTAGCTATTGAGACAGACACCCAACTTACTCACCATATTGTAGCTATGAAAAAAGTAGCTGAATAACATATTTTAACAAAATGCTCTAAATGCAACACTTTTCAAGTTATAAGTGATTTACTCAACAGTGATAACCTAAAAGTAGCTATTACTCAGCTATGCCATGAGCTACAGGTCTGAAATTTTACTATGTTATAGCTGACCCAAAAGTAGCTGAATAACATATTTATACGAAATTCTCTAAATGCAATAGTTTTCAAGTTATAAGCGATTTACTCAACAGTGATAACCTAAAAGTAGCTATTACTCAGCTATGCCATGAGCTACAGGTCTGAAATTTCACTATGTTATAGCTGGCCCAAAAGTAGCTGAATAACATATTTATACGAAATTCTCTAAATGCAATAGTTTTTAAGTTACAAGTGATTTTACTCATAATGGAAGTTACTGAAAAGCCCAAAAGTAGCTATTACTCACTTAGCTATTGAGACAGACACCCAACTTACTCACCATATTGTAGCTATGAAAAAAGTAGCTGAACAACATATTTTCACAAAATGCTGTAAATGCAACACTTTTGAAGTTATAAGTGATTTAGTGCATGATTTCATGAATTTTAATGCATTAAAAATTATTAAAAAAATTTATTTAAAAAAAAGTAAGACAGATCCAGGTCTCATACTCACACAAGAGAATCTACCTCTGGCCTAGTACATATATGCAAGATATGAGAGAAATCCCTGCAATAGTCACTGAGAAAATTGTGATAAAAAGTTGAAATTTTCACACTTTTGGTGGGGGTACCCCCCTTGTAATGTCTCTAGCAAACAGACGAACAGACAGATTTGCATGCCTTGAACAATTTTTCATCCTCGATAGATAAGGTATCTTTTAAAAAAAACAGCATGTCTCTAGGCCTTGTAGTTTTGGAGAAGAAGTTGTTCACGCGGACGCGGACGCGTATGCGTACGCCCACGCCGCAGAGTGATGACATAATGTCAGCTGACTGACAAGTCAGCTGACATAAAAAGTCTAAAATAGAATACAACAAGCATTCTGACGCATGCATTTATCTCCCGCCATATAAATTAGATGTACTAAAGATAGTGGAATATAAATTTTCTTGTGAGATGGAGGCACATGTAGAAGTGACAACAAGTTTAATGTTTGATTGCAATACTTTTAAAGACAAAAGGCATTTACTCACTTTAGTAGCTATTACTCTGCCATGCAAAGAGCTACAGTTCTGCAACTTTATTATGCAGTAGATCAACCCAAAGTAGGTAAGGACGTATTTAGAAGAAATTGCCTATCTGTAACACTTTTAGAGATAAAAGATATTTACTTATTTTAGTGGCTATTACTCTGCCATCCAAAGAGCTACAGTTCTGCAACTTCACTATGTGGTACACCACCCAAGAGTAGGTGAATGACTTATTTAGAAGAAATTGCCTACCTGTAATACTTTTAGAGATAAAAGACATTTACTCATTTTAGTAGCTATTACTCAGCTATCCAAAGAGGTCAGTTCTGCAACTTCAATATGTGGTAGATCACCCAAAAGTAGGTGAATGACTTATTTAGAAGAAATTGCCTACCTGTAATACTTTTAGAGATAAAAGATATTTGCTCATTTTAGTAGCTATTACTCAGTTATCCAAAGAGCTACAGTTCTGCAACTTCACTATGTGGTAGATCACCCAAAAGTAGGTGAATGACTTATTTAGAAGAAATTGCCTACCTGTAATACTTTTAGAGATAAAAGACATTTACTCATTTTAGTAGCTATTACTCAGCTATCCAAAGAGCTACAGTTCTGCAACTTCACTATGTGGTAGATCACCCAAAAGTAGGTGAAGGACTTATTTAGAAGAAATTGCCTACCTGTAATACTTTTAGAGATAAAAGACATTTACTCATTTTGGTAGCTATTACTCACCTATCCAAAGAGCTACAGTTCTGTAACTTCACCATGTGGTAGATCAGCCAAAAGTAGGTGACTGACTTATTTAGAAGAAATTGTCTACCTGTAATACTTTTAGAGATAAAAGACATTTACTCATTTTAGTAGCTATTACTCAGCTATCCAAAGAGATACAGTTCTGCAACTTCAATATGTGGTAGATCACCCAAAAGTAGATGAATGACTTATTTAGAAGAAATTGCCTACCTGTAATACTTTTAGAGATAAAAGACATTTACTCATTTTAGTAGCTATTACTCAGTTATCCAAAGAGCTACAGTTCTGCAACTTCACTATGTGGTAGATCACCCAAAAGTAAGTGAATGACTTATTTAGAAGAAATTGCCTACCTGTAATACTTTTAGAGATAAAAGACATTTACTCATTTTAGTAGCTATTACTCAGCTATCCAAAGAGCTACAGTTCTGCAACTTCACTATGTGGTAGATGACCCAAAAGTAGGTGAATGACTTATTTAGAAGAAATTGCCTACCTGTAATACTTTTAGAGATAAAAGACATTTACTCATTTTGGTAGCTATTACTCACCTATCCAAAGAGCCCAAGTTCTGTAACTTCACCATGTGGTAGATCAGCCAAAAGTAGGTGATTGACTTATTTAGAAGAAATTGTCTACCTGTAATACTTTTAGAGATAAAAGACATTTACTCATTTTGGTAGCTATTACTCAGCTATCCAAAGAGCTACAGTTCTGCAACTTCACTATGTGGTAGATCACCCAAAAGTAGGCGAATGACTTATTTAGAAGAAATTTTCTACCTATAATACTTTTAGAGATAAAAGACATTCACTCATTTTAGTAGCTCTTGCTCAGCTATCTACTCACTTAGCTATTGACCTACATCTGCAAAAGCAACAAAAATATAAAGGACACAGGAAAGTAAGCTTTTGAAAAACTAGATGAAAAACAAATGAAAAGATTTGCCTAACTTTGGTACTTGTGAAGGTATTTGACATTTATTTCCATCATAATTTTGCTACAAATAAGAAAATAGCTATTGCTCACTTATGACATGCAATGGAACCCCAAATGATATGCCATCTTATAGTTAAGGAAAAAGTAGCTGAACAAATTATTTTAGGAAAATCCTGTAACTGCAGTAGTTTTTCAGTTACAATGGATTTACTCAACAGTCACAATTTCAAAGTAGCTATTACTCAGCTGTCCAGTGTGCAACAGGTTTGCTGCTTTACTATCTGATAGCTCATCAAAAACTAGATGAATAACATATTTGAAAATATTTCCCTAACTTGAATACTTTTGAAGATATCTGAAATTTACTTATGTTGTTATTTTGCTACAAATAAGAAAATAGCTATTACTCACTTATGGCATGCAATAGAACCCCAAACTATATACCATCTTATAGTTAAGGACAAAGTAGCTGAATAACATATTTTCGGAAAATACTCTAACTGCACTAGTTTTGGAGTTACAATGGATTTACTCAACAGTCACAATTTCAAAGTAGCTATTACTCAGCTATCCAATGTGCAACAGGTCTGAAACTTTACTATGCGATAGCTTATCAAAAACTAGATGAATAACATATTTGAAAAGAATTCCCTAATTTTAATACTTTTGAAGATATTTGAAATTTACTCATGTCGTTATTTTGCTTCAAATAAGGAAATAGCTATTACTCACTTATGGCATGCAATAGAATCCCAAACTGTATACCATCTTATAGTTAAGGACAAAGTAGCTGAATAACATATTTTAGGAAAATACTCTAACTGCAATAGTTTTGGAGTTACAATGGATTTACTCAACAGTCACAATTTCAAAGTAGCTATTACTCAGCTATCCAATGTGCAACAGGTCTGAAACTTTACTATGTGATAGCTTACCAAAAACTAGATGAATAACATATTTGAAAAGAATTCCCTAATTTTAATACTTTTGAAGATCTTTGAAATTTACTCATGTCGTTATTTTGCTTCAAATAAGGAAATAGCTATTACTCACTTATGGCATGCAATAGAATCTAGGGGTGTTGCGGTAGTACCGGTATCGTCGGTACGGTAAATAAATTACTGCAAACCGTCATAAAGTTCAGCTAACGGTTTTCCGCTTACACTAGAATATAAAGAAATTTTACTAACCTTACATACAAAATAAATGTCATAATCCACTTTTATTTGCTTTTTACTGTAAAACAATAGCCATAATGAGCGATAATTCACAGATACCATATATTTCGTCTTTTAGCCAATCAGAATCGAGGACACATCTGTGTTATGTTAGAATTCCTGTTTTACAGTATGGAAACTATTTGGTTCTCATGTTTTCTTAAATAAGAGACGGTTAACCGGTAACCGACCGGGAAGTACTAGACGTGAAACCGGAAGGAAAAAATCGCTACTGCAACACCCCTAATAGAATCCCAAACTGTATGCCATCTTATAGTTAAGGACAAAGTAGCTGAATAACTTATTTTAGGAAAATACTCTAACTGCAATAGTTTTGGGGTTACAATGGATTTACTCAACAGTCACAATTTCAAAGTAGCTATTACTCAGCTATCCAATGTGCAACAGGTCTGAAACTTTACTATGTGATAGCTTACCAAAAACTAGATGAATAACATATTTGAAAAGAATTCCCTAACTTTAATACTTTTGAAGATATTTGACATTTACTGATGTCATTATTTTGCTACAAATAAGAAAATAGCTATTACTCACTTATGGCATGCAATAGAACCCCAAACTATATGGCATCTTATAATTAAGGACAAAGTAGCTGAACAACATATTTTAGGAAAATACTCTAACTGCACTAGTTTTGGAGTTACAATGGATTTACTCAACTGTAGAATTTCAAAGTAGCTATTACTCAGCTATCCAATGTGCAACAGATCTGAAACTTTAGTATGTGATAGCTTATCAAAAAGTAGATGAATAACATATTTGAAAAGAATTCCCTAACTTTAATACTTTTGAAGATATTTGACATTTACTTATGTCATTATTTTGCTACAAATAAGAAAATAGCTATTACTCACTTATGGCATGCAATGGGACCCCAAACTTTGTACCATCTTATAGCTAAGGACAAAGTAGCTGAACAACATATTTGAAGAAAAAGTTGTAACTGCAATAGTTTTTGAGTTATGAGCCCTTTACTCCAAGTAGCTAAGATTGCTATTACTCACTTATCTTTAGGCCTAAGTCCATAAAACCAAAAAAATTTTCGAAGGCGTGAAAATTCATTGGGACAATTAATTTACAAAAAATCTGTAGCTGTAGTAGTTTTGGAGAAATCTGCGTGACTAACTAACGCACGCTAGGGACGTCACGACTCCAAATATTTCATGTCGACTAATCGGTAAGTACTATTCGTGTCGACACCGAATAACCGTCGAATTAAAATAACATCCAAAAATCTTAAGTTTCATATTGTAAAAAGCACTGAAAATGATAAATATGTGAAACAAAATGAAAATATATGTATATAACCTGTAAAAATGAATAAATTTGCTGTTTTCCTGCGACTTTTGCTTCGTTTATTTTAGACAGGAAGTGGGCGATATAAGAGATATATGGTACTTCCGGCTTTACGTGAATGCATAAACAGTACAGAAAATGTGGCTGTTTTCGGATTTTAACTTATTTTATGTGAGAATATGGATATATTTGATGGATTCAGACCTTCTGCCATCTTTTACTACATTAAGCGATTATTCTTACTTTAAAATATGAAACCGGAAAATATCACTATTCTAACCATTGTCGATTATTCGGTTAGTCGTGACGTCCCTAACGCACGCACACACGCACGCACGCATGCACCCACGCACACACAGGCATCATTTCATAATCTCCCTCCCGGGCTAAAGCCCGGCGGGAGATAATAAAACAGAATAGAACGGAATAACTGATATATTGGATATATTGTTTAGATTTTGTGAAGATTTGAGACCAATTACCCAGTGACATGACTGTTATGTTTTCATGTAATCACTTTCCCAACCTGCACCAGCCTTACACAATGATACACAATAAGGATACCCAACAACAGCACTCAAACAGCACATATCTCTGCCAAAGTCCAACACAAATACTATTGCTCAATGCTTATAAGACCCCAGTTACACTTCCACGGATGACCCGCCGGATCGTGCCAGGTTTCCTAATATGGAAAATGTTTAGTGATTTACAGATCATATTTTCCGTCCGCAAGGTCATCTGTAACATCCATAATGTCCTTGTGAGATCCGTATTGGCATGCCGCGATCCGTAGTGACACACCAAGGATCACATAAGATCCCTAGGGTCCGTAAGTGTCCTTATTGTCCCTAAACCCATCCTGGATGTCTTTGTGATATCCCTTTCATCCTTGACGCTTCCGCGGGAATAAATATCCATAAAAAACATTGCCGGATCTAACCGGATCTGCCACAGACTGACATGGAAAGGGTTTGCGGATTAAAAAACAGTCAGAAGACCAATCCTTTATGGAGTTTTTTGTCTGCAAACCTGTCCGTGGTGCTCTGTGGCAGATCCGTGCAAGTTCTGTAAATCTTTTACTCATCCCTTGTGCATCCCTGTCAGTTACCATATATGGATCTGTGGCCTATATCCGAGGGGTATCTATATATATGGATCTGTGGCCTATATCCGCGGGGTATCTGTGGAAGTGTAACTGGCCCCTAAATACAATGATAAAAGAATCAGGATCATTCCCAAACTTTAATCAATTCTCGGTAAGACCAAGAAACACCTACTATGAAATTTGGTGTTAACCCATGAAGCAGCCTTTTTGTAACCTTGCAAACATACAAATAAAGAAACATGCAGAATCCAATGATTCTATATCCTCATTATCCTGAAATCTGAAGTAATAATTCACTTTTAGAAAGTCACATTTTTGAGTCATCTATGATCCAAAAATGAGTCAGCATGCCTGTTCAATCCAGGTGTTTAAAAAATACCAAATTAAGGCATACAATAATTAAAACATAGTAATCAAGAGTTTCATTCTATCTGAATCTACTCCATCTAAAAACAGAACACCACTTTTACCACTTGTTTTTGCACTATGATATCAATAATTCACCAGATGAATAGATCTTCTGAATAAAACTGGAAAATCAATTGAGTCAGCAATAGTGCCTGTACACATTAAATCCTATTCAGGCAGTACATTGGTTTCATCTTATCAAAAACAGCAGGAAGCAAATTAAGGTAATCTCCATACTTTATGAGGAGTTTATCTAGTACAAATGGTGAAAAACTCACATGACCATATATGGCTACAAATATAATTTATTCAGTCTGTGCTATATATGGGCAAAAGAGAGAATATTGCAAGTTTCACCACACACATGCACACATCAGTACTTGTCATAAAATAATCAATAGACACCAGTTTGACATAAACTTGAGATTAATAGCTAAAAGCTTGTTAGGAAGTCTGTAATAAAGAGACTGAATACAAAAGGGAAGATTTTAAACACAATTTTTAAAAATAAGTATCACTTCCGTAGACAAAAAAAAAAAAAGAGTTGCTTTTTATGAACAACACAATGTGTGTGACCTACATTCTGGGATATACTGACTAGGTAATATTTAGAATCTGGGCGAAAAGCCATACAGGAAACAATCCCTACAGTTTCTTACACCCATGGAGAAAAGCCCTACACCATTTTGTCAGACCATCGAGAAAAGCCCTACACCATTTTTTTAAACCATGGAGAAAAGTCCTACATTAACTTTTTAGGGGTAAAGTTGCTTTTAATGACCAATACAATGTGTTTGACCAAAATTCTGGGACACACTCAGTTGGTAATATTTAGAATCCAGGAGAACGAGCCCTACAGTTTTTTTACACATGTGGAGAAGAGCCCAACACATTTTTGGCAGACCACTGAGAAAAGCCCTACACTCACGCATTTCTGAGACCTCAAATTCTCTATTTGCGAATGAGAAAATATTCAGAATTCCGTCGGATTTCCTAGCAATATCTTAAAGTAAAGGTAAAATAAAATATGCTAGGTTTAAAATAAATATATATACATCCCATCATCACTGCAGGGGGGGGGGGGTCACATGTACATGTCTGCGGCATGTACAATCCAGTGCAGGATGTTAAAGTTTTACATCTATGTCTGTTGCTTTGGGCTCACTGTCGAACCCAAAAGGGTTCAAACCCCCTTAACCCCCCTCTGGCTCCACTTGTGAGTTGAAAGAAACTAGGGATTTTGAAAAAAGACGATCGAGTGAGGGTCAAGGTAGTACGGAATATTCACGGTCAGAAAGATACATGGTAAAATTGGAAGATTTGCGGAGAGCTACGCAGCTGATGATCAAAGGATCGGTTGATAAATAACTTAAAACTGCAAGGATGGACTGAATAAAATATATATATATATTTTTTTGTATTTTTGTCATAAATATGTTTATGACTGAATAAAATATTGCTAGAAAACCCCTAATGGAATTCTGTGACCTCATATTTCCTCATTAATGAGGCAGGTTCAGGAAAATGAAGTGCACTGGTATTTGATCTTATTCGAGCCTTTCTTTTATAAAAAATTGCGATAAAATCCCAAAAGAAGGGCAAAAAATAGCATCAGAGGTGCCCGTACCCCACAGCCTGGGGAAATAGTTTTCAACACCATGAGATATTGAAGTAGTAAAAGAGTACAATAATTGGGATACTTTCAGAGCAGTATCAGTTATATAAAGGTCCAAATAATGTTTAAGTAGAGAAAATAACATCTAACAGATGTATGTAAAGATAAAGTATTCAAACAAGACAATTTAAAACAAAGATGACAGCACTAATTAGTAAACTAAAAACTAGAAAAATGTTTTTGCTAACAAAAACTAAGCGTCCCAAAAAGGTTAAATGCAATATAATATAAAGTAGAAAAAGGTTTTTGAAAATAAAAACATGCAGCGCTGAGAGAAGAGGTGAAAGTTAAGCAGACAGTTTGGAAGTTTATGTATGAACATGAAAGAAAAATTTAAGCTTTATTTTGTTTTCTATGGTCATAAATTGGGAAAAGTTAATTGAATAAATGCTCAGACTCAGAATGCATAAAGCATCAATACTTATAATAGGTTGAAAGTTACACCACAAAACTACTTAATTAAAGAGTAACAGTGCTTTATAAATGCCATATATCTATTTACATTTTAGAAAACGGCGTAGTAAAATTTGAGCCTTTAGAAAGGCAAGAAGTTTATGACACAATGATCTGAACACATCAATCCCAATGAGTAAATAAAAGGTCAATGTTCCCACAAGCCTATTTATATTTTATGAATAGTGCTCATTTCTATTTATATATAATTGCCAGTCTTTGATGAGTCCCCAGAGAATTAGTCCACTGGGTAGTGGGTATATGCTGATAAGGGATAAAATCAATAGTTAATGTGTCTCCCCCAACACCCCCCTCCCCCTGTTTTAGTCTATGCATGAAGAAATGCTCATATAAGGTGTAAGATGTTATCTTTATCTATGCTCTGTTGAAAGTGACAGTGATATGTAGATTTTATGTATAAATAAGGGACGTAGTAAAGAGGGAATCCAGTAAAGAATATGTTTGCATTGATGAGTTATTAGTTTACTGCAGAAGAATGAAAGTTAGAAGAAGTGATAATGAGCTGAAAATGGAAATTTATAAATGTGTCATTATCAAACTGCTGCACTGAAATAAGTTTATAAATATTTGGACCCAGTTTTTTTTTTACAATAAAACAAGCATAATTTGATGCATATCATAATTTTAGATAATGACAACAAAATAGGAATCTATTTTGCCTGCTTTAATAGTATGTACAAGTCGTGAGTGCAATTTCAAAAAGTTACATCCTTTGCAGTAAGATATGAAAATAACATTAAGATAATGACATTATTAATATTGAAATATTAAAGTAGAAATTGCAATCTATGACCCCACTGTGACGAGCTATTAAGACTCTCTACATATGGTTTCCCACTACCTCTTAAAAAATTGTAAAGCTGTAAACAACTAGACTAAGGATGCATCTGTGGCCAGATGCTGGATGTATCCACCGACAAAGGCCAACTAACATAGTTTAGAAGATAAACAGCATTTTTCGTTAATAAGCAAGCTGAAAGCACTTTTAAGTTTGGCTACCCTTATTTGACCCTGTAGCAGGGGCCCAAGGTGAAGTCTGATCACATCAAAAGTTTCGCAGCCCATGATTTCCTATAAGTCGTTTTCACACTGCTAAGCTGTAGGACCAATAATAAGCAGGAGGGGCCCAAGGTCAAATCTGACCACATGAAAAGATTTGCAGCCCATGACTTCCTATAAGTTGTTTTCATATTAATGAGTTATTTGAGAAATACTGGCTATCTGCAATACTTTTAGAGACAAGTCGCATTTACTCATTTTGAGTAGGTGAATAATTAGCTACGGGTCTGAAACTTCACCAAGTGAAAGCTCTCTCAAAAGTAGGCGAATGAGTTATTTGAGAAAAATTGGCTATCTACAATACTTTTAGAGATAATTCGAATTTACTCATTTTCAGTAGGTGAGTAATTACCTACGGGTATGGAACTTCACCATGTGAAAGCTCTCCCAAAAGTAGATGAATGAGTTATTTGATAAGAATTGGATATCTGCAATACTTTTAGAGATAATTAGCATTTACTCATTTTGAGTAGGTGAATAATTAGCTACAGGTCTGAAACTTCACCAAGTGAAAGGTCTCCCAAAAGTAGGTGAATGAGTTATTTGACAAAAATTGGCTATCGGGAATACTTTTAGAGATAATTTGCATTTACTCATTTTGAGTAGGTGAGTAATTACCTACGGGTCTGAAACTTCACCAAGTGAAAGCTCTCCCAAAAGTAGGTGAATGAGTTATTTGAGAAAAATTGGCTATCTGCAATACTTTTAGAGATAATTCGCATTTACTCATTTTGAGTAGGTGAGTAATTACCTACAGGTCTGGAACTTCAGCATATGAAAGCTCTCCCAAAAGTAGGTGAAGGAGTTATTTAAGAAAATGCACAACTACTCATTTTTAGTAGGCAAGTAATTTAGCCACAGGCCTAATTTAGACATAAAGCCTACCAATAGAATACTGCGGTGCACCCTCTAATATACCTTGCAAACTTGAGAAGGCTAGCTATAATATTTTTTTTCGTTAGAGCGGTAATGGTGAAATCTCTCTACACACTGCGGCTATCCAGTGGATACAATGATTTATTCAACAGTGAGAACCTGAAAGTAGATATTGGTAAGCTATGCCATGACATAGAGGTCTGCAATTTCACTCTGTTATAGCTGACCAAAAATTATGTGAATAACATATTTAAACAAAATACTGTAAATGTAATAGTTTTCACGTTATAACTGATTTACTCAACAGTGAGAACCTCAGAGTAGCTATTACTCAGCTATGCAATGAGCTACATGTCTGAATTTTTTCTATGTTATAGCTGACCCAAAATTAGGTGAACAACATATTTAAGCAAAATACTGTAAATGCAATAGTTTTCAAGTTACAACTGATTTACTCAATAGTGAGAACCTGAAAATAGCTATTGCTCAGCTATGCCATGAGCTATAAGTCTGTAATTTCACGATGTTATAGCTGACCCAAAAGTAGGTGAACAACATATTTTAACAAAATACTCCAAATGCAATATTTTTCAAGTTACAAGTCATTTACTCAACAGTCAGTACCTGAAAATAGCTATTGCTCAGTTGTGCCATGAGCTACAGGTCTGTAATTTCACTATGTTATAGCTGACCCAAAAGTAGCTGAATAACATATTTACACAAATTTCTGTAAATGCAATAGTTTTCCAATTACAACTGATTTACTCAACAGTGTGAACTTCAAAGTAGCTATTACTCAGCTATGCAATGAGCCACAGGTCTGGAACTTCACTATGTTATAGCTGACTCTGAAATAGGTGAATAACATATTGAAACAAAATACTCTAAATGTAATACTTTTGAAGTTATAAGTAATTTACTCAACAGTGATAACCTAAAAGTAGCTATTACTCAGCTATGCCATGAGCTACAGGTCTGAAATTTTACTATCTTATAGCTGACCCAAAAGTAGCTGGATAACATATTTATACAAAATTGTGTAAATGCAATAGTTTTCAAGTTACAAGTGATTTTACTCATGATGGAAGTTACTGAAAAGCCCAAAAGTAGCTATTACTCACTTAGCTATTGAGACAGACACCCAAGTTACTCACCATGTTGTAGCTATGAAAAAAGTAGCTGAATAACATATTTTAACAAAATGCTCTAAATGCAACACTTTTCAAGTTATAAGTGATTTAGTGCATGATTTCATGACTTTTAATGCATTTTAGACATTTTTGTCTACCACAGGCCTAATTTAGACATAAAGCCTACCAAAAAGATAGGGTGGCGAGTCCTCTAGCATACCAAGCCACCTGCCAAATATGAAAGAAATCTGGAAAGAAATGTGGACTGTAGGTCGCTAAGAAGCAATATTCCACATTTTAGACATTTTTGTCTACCACAGGCCTAATTTAGACATAAAGCCTACCAAAAAGATAGGGTGGCGAGTCCTCTACCATATCAAGCCACCTGCCAAATATGAAAGAAATCCGGAAAGAAATGTGGACTGTACGTTGCTAACAAGAAATCTCTGCGGACGCGGACGACAACGATGATGAATCCATAGTATCCCCGCTTCGCGTCGGGGATACAATAATAAGGAAGATATAAGGCAAAAACAGAAAAATTGATATTTTATTACCTCAGTTTGACTCGTAAGAGGGGGTCAGAGGGCTAATTTCACCAACTACCTAGACTCTCCTCAAATTCCAACTACCTGTTAATACATTCTAAAGCTGTAAAAGCAAAAATCCAAAGGGTATATGAGGCAAAAACACAAAATCGGCTATTTTATGACCCCAATTTGACCCATAAGGGGGAGGGGGGGGTCAGGGGATGAACATGGTCGGCTATCTAGACTAGATAAGGTTTCCCAATACCTCTTGATACTTTCTAAAGCTGTAAAAGCAAGAATAAAGGAGATATAAGACAAAAACACAAAATCGGCTATTTTATGACTCCAGTTTGACCCATGGGAGGGGGGGGGGGGGGGGGGGGGGGGGGGTGTCAGGGGGTAAATCTGACTGGCTATCTAGACTCATCACATCAGGTTTTCCCAATACCTCTTAATACATTCTAAATCTCTAAAAGCAAGAATAAAGTAGATATAAGGCAAAAACACAAAATTGCAAATTTAATAAGTAAATTAAAGTTAATAAGTTAATACCCTATCCAATGGACAATTGCTAATCCGGTGGGCGCAGACCGGCCCGCCAAACGCCAGAAAAAGACGTCCTGTGTTTCCACCGGCCAGGCCGGTCCCTAGTACTAGTGCACTCGCCAGATGGCGCCTCGTACTTCCTTCCTGTCTAGACAGCATGACGTCATAGCATCTTTTTTGTTGTCTAAACCTATTAGACCCCTAGTAAGCTGATAGCGGGGTCAGTGGGAGGGTCTTGTGTGTCCATTGGATAGGGTATTAACTTATAAAAATTTAATTTACTTATCAAATTTGCAATTTTATTGCGTTAATACATCCTATCCAATGGGCAATTGCCGAATAACTACCGCTTGGTTGGCGGGTAAGATACTAGGGACTTAGGTGAACTCATAAACAAAACTAACAAAATTTCTTCCAGGCTTGGGTCGACCTTGAGGTCAGGAAACCCTAAGGCCATAGTCGGTTATCGGAGACCGGTTAACTGATCCAAACCGACTTACCACCCACCCCCCTTTTTAAAGACCTGCTCTGAGGTAGCGGAAGAGAGGGGTGAGTTCAGTCCCATACGAAGTAAAATAAACCTCCCAAAGGAAGCACGTCAGAGTTTTTTTTGTTTTTTTTGCTTATATATATATATATATACACAACTATTTACACAGGTACACTATTTATATATGTACAGAATCTCCTCTATTTCTGGGTTATTTGTGGATCTGCTGAGCAGTCACTACAGGCCCCAGATGGTAGAGCTCTGAATCAGCCCAGGCCACATCCTTCAGGTAAAATTGTGTGAAGGTATTATGTGATTTCTAGTGGCAGGCTGATAAAATCTGATCCAAGGAGACTCCCGACTGGAAGGCCTTAGAAGCAGCAAAGGCCCTGACATCATGGACTTTGACCTGATGCAAAGTGTGGGCCTCTTGATCAGAAAGCTCATAACATAGGATCACAGTCTGTTTGATCCATGAGGAGATAGTGGCAGGTGAGATGTCTTTGTCGAAACCTTTCTTGAAGGAGACAAAGACCAACTCCTTATTCTGCCTGAGGTCTGAGGTCCTGTCCAAATAGTAGCGTAATGCTCTGACCGGACATAGGGACCAGACTTGAGGGATCTATCCAGAGTTGGGGCCAGGGCTGGTATAACCACTGGGGCCACACTGTCTGGACCCTCTTTGGCCAGCTGATTCTTAGAAAGAAATCTGGGTGATGGGTACAGGGATACCTTTGACCAATCAGATTGGTGCCTAATATTTCTGTTCTGCCAAGCATGAATCTCACTTCTGCGTTTGCCTGACCCAAGGGCTAAGAGGAAAACTGTCTTGAAGGTCAAATGCTTCAAGGAGGCCTCTTTAATTGATTCAAAAGGAGCCTTAGTCAGCTGGTGCAGAACCAGGGACAGGTTCCAGGAGGGGATTCCCCTCCGGCCTTTGGGTCTGTCTCTGTGGAAACTATTCAGGAGACGCGTGAGATTTTCATCCTTGCTGATGTTAAGGGATGAATTGTCAGCAATGGCAGACCTGTAACCATCAATGGTGCTGGGCTGTAACTTCCTGTCCTGAAATAGGTGCATAAGGAAGTCAGCTACTGATTTTACAGCGGGTGCCCTGAAGTCCACCTTATTAGTGAGGCACCACTTTGTAAAAATGGTCCACTTTGCCTCATAGACTGATCTGGTTGATCCCCTTTGAGGAGCCTCAATTCTTGCTGCCACTGCCTCAGAGAAACCCTGCTCCTTAATTGCTGAGGCTCCAGGAGCCATGCATGGAGATTTAGGTTTGCCAGATTTCTGTGAGGGATCTGATTGAAGGGCTGTGTCAACAGGTTGGGCACATCTGGCAGGCTTAGTGGGATTTGACTGGACATGGCCACCAGATCCCAAAACCAAGGCATGTTGGGCCATGCCGGGGCAATCACAATGATTCTCTTGCATGGGGTGTCCTGTAACTTCTCCACCACTTTGCCCAAGATGGCTGCTGGTGGAAAGGCATTTGCGTCCAGATCCTCCCATGGCAGGCTGAGTGCATCCACTGCTGTAGCTAGGGGATCCGGAACCGGTAACTTGTTGAACCTCATGGCAAATAGGTCTATTTGAGGCCGGTGCCACCTGCTGCATATAGCTTGAAAAACCTCTGGAAGGAGAGACCACTCTGTTTGAATGGTCTGGCCTAGTCTGGATAGCTTGTCTGCTACCACATTCAGTCGTCCTGGAATGTGTCGGGCTTTGAGTGTTACTTGTTTCCTGGTACACCAGGTGAAGATTCTCCATAGTAGGGCACAAAGGGGGCCCGACCTCATGCCTCCTTCCTTGTCTATGTAGGACACTACTGTAGTGTTGTCAGTCGCCACAAGTACTATCTTGTCGACACAGAGGTCTTGGAACTCTTTCAACGCTAGAAAAACTGCTTTTAGCTCCAGATAGTTTATATGCAGTTTGCTTTCTGATAGTGACCAGGACCCTCTTGCAGTGCGTTCGTTTAAGTGAGCGCCCCACCCTTCTTTTGATGTGTCTGTAAAGATTTGCAGAGCATGCTTTATTGGGTGTAATGGTTGGCCTGTAAGAAAGTTGTCTTCCTGTAGCCACCATTGTAAGTGGGGATGCAGGGACCTGGGAATTGGGATCACCTTTTCTAGTGATTCGGGTACCCTCCAGTTGTTTTTGAGATGCCACTGTATGGGTCTCATGTGCAGTCGGCCCAGGTGAACTTGCTTCTCTGTGACTGTTAATAAACCTATTAGGGACATGAACTGCCGGACCGGACAGGCTGGTAGTGACAGTATTTCTGCTATTTTGTCCTGAAGGTTCTGCCAACAGTCCGGTGTCGGTCGGACCCGACCGGCCCTGAGGTCGAACTGGTAGCCTACAAAATCGAAGACCTGTTTTGGCTCCAGTTCTGACTTTTCCAAATTCACCAGCCAACCTAGTTCTTGGCATATTTTCACTAGATCCTGAGTATGCTGGAGACAAACCTGGTGGGATTTGGCTCTCACCAACCAGTCATCTAGGTACTGGTGGATCCTTATACCCTTGTGTATGGCCATCAGTTTCACCTCTTTTGCTACCACAGTGAACTCCAAGGGTGCTGTGGACAGACCAAAAGGCAGAGCTTTGAACTGGTATGTCTGACCCTGGATGTGAAATCTCAGATATTTCCTGGACTGTTCCTGTATTGGTATATGGAAGTAGGCGTCCTTGAAATCTATTGAGGTGACCCACTCCCCTTGTTGGAGGGATGTCCTGATGGTTTCCGGGGTCTCCAATTTTGAATTTTTTGTTGTTGGGCTTTGGGACTAAAAATAGTCGGTTGAAAAACCCCAGAGAAGTTTGGTTTTGTACCAGTTCCACTGCATTTTTGTCCATAAGCTGATGTAATGCCTCCAGCAGGTAGCTGTTCCTGTGGGGATTGACATAGCAGCTTATGACTGTGGGAGATCTTGCGAGCTTTGGCCGGATCCGAAAGGGGAGGGTGTAGCCCTCTTTGAGGATTTGAACTACTTTCGGACCGGCACCCAGTTTTAACCAAGTTTTCCAAAAGTTTGAAGTCTTGCCCCTACAAGTGGATTTGAGACAACATTTTGGGCACATGTTACAGGTTTGACACAAGACAAGTGAGTGACACAAGAAACACTTTTCACATATTTTAATTTTTGATCTTTGTGCTGACAACCTGCTGCCCCAGGACCTACTTCTTTATTTTGGGAATGCCCGGGCGCAGAAATGGCAACCTTTACAACAGGAAAGTTTACAGTTAAAGTGTTCAATGTCTGTTCTTGTGGATTACTCCCGGCCAGCAGTCGTCCCTGTAACTGGGTCATACAGTGATTATCATTTATATGACTGCTGGCCCTTGGCAGGTCATGATGAAAAATTTGCAGACCTTCCCTTGCCCTTCTTGAACTGTCGTCTGCCTATGTTCTTCCAGGCAGGCCTATCCTGTTTATTCTCCGACCGACCCTCATCTTTCTTATCCACTCTTTCATAACGGTGGTAACGACCCTTACTCCGGACATAAGAGGAAGAAGACTGTCCCTTGCCATCATAAAGGGCGATTTCCTCCTCCGCCCTCTTGATCATTGTGTCCGGAAACAAGGTTGCAATCTGTAATGGAGCCGTCCTAAGTGCAGCTAGCGTATCGGGCTTAATCCCATTCTTGAGAGGGCTGAGATACGCGTCATGACGGGCCAGTGTAGTATTCCCCATGGTGATAAAAACAAAGTCCGTCAGATGCTCCATAGCTTTAGCAGCTGCTTGAGTAATACTGCTATTTTGAAGTTCATCAGGAACTGTAGTTCGTCAGACGCTTCAGAGATCTTCTTGGAGGCTTTGCCCTTAGATTCACCATGGATAGTCTTTAACTGTGACTGCATCTCCTGCTGAACCTTAAACAGGCAGCGGTTGAAGCTTGCTGCTTGATTGCAGATCACAGAAGCCTCTCTTGCGCTTTTCTCCCACTTACATAGGGTATCTTGGAATATCCGGCGTGAAGCTGGTGGAGTGGATGCCGTGCCTGCTTTCCTAGATATTCTCGCAAAACCGCTGTTGAGTTTGGAAGGGCCCGTATTCCAACTTGAAACTGAAGCCGTGTCACTCTGTTGGACAGGGTAAAGCCCATACCACTTGTTCTGTGATCTAGCTGGTTTCAAAAATTGGTTCATAGGCAAGTGACCAGCTTCTGCAGTCCTGGAAGGATATCCCTCTATCAGAGTCAGGTTAAGTTTACTCAGGTTTTTGCATAACCACTCTTCAGTTGGCATTTGCACCGACACCTTGTTAGGGACAGGAGCCTTGGGCCCAGCAAAGGGATTATCATCCGACGGGTTGGAGCTATCCACATCAGGTACACGAGTCCATCCCATGAAAGAAAGGATGCCACTCACCATCTCCCTATAGGTTTGTTCCTCTGAAGTCGGTTGTTCCGGTTCACCAAACTTTTGATCATCTCAGAGTTCGCCTTCCTCCACAAAAAGTTCAACTGGAGGTCGGTCTGAAAAGTCATTCTCTGCCTGTGATTCCAAACTGGAAATACTGTCCCGTCGACTAGCCTGGTGTAGAGGTGGAGATTCAGAACCAGCAAAGCCAGAGGAACCTGGTCGGTCGGTGCGAGGTCAGTTGGAGAGAGGTCGGTCGGTGGATAGTTTGCTAGATGACTGATGCCTGGTAGTTGCAGGGTCGGAGTCTGAAGGCAAACTATCTGGTCGGTGTCGGTCGGATGCAGGCTTGCCGGTCGACTGGTGCTTTAAAGCAATGTCTGGACCAGTGCACCCTGAAGTAGATGGTTTAAGTCGGTGAGGTTCCGACTTGAGGTTACCGGCCGATTGATGCTGTGAAGCATATGCGTCTGGGCCAGTGCGCTCTGCTGGTACCTGTCCTTGAGAAACTTTGTCCGGTTGAAGCTTACCGGCCGACTGATGCTGTGAAGCATATGCGTCTGGGCCAGTGCGCTTAACAGGTGAAGTGTCCACAGGCCAGTGAGTCGGCTGGAAAAACGGCTCTGAATCTTTAGATACTGTAGCAGGTGGAGAGTGTGTTGGTGTAACTCTAATATCTGATGAGAAGGTCGGTTGGAAAGATTTTGACATATGAAGAGTTTCAAGCCTGTTGAAGCGTTGCAACCACTTCTGATCCAATTCCGAGATCTTAGTATCAGCTGAAGTAGATTCGACAGACTTCTTAGATTTAGCTGGCATCTTATCCTTCTTTGATTTCTTTTCTGGGGGGGCAGAAGATGCTTGGGTGCTCCCAGAATCACCAACAACCCCAATAACTGACACACTAGAAGGGTCCACGAGGGAACTATCATCTGTGGGGTTGGAACTGTCGGTACGCTTTGCCTCCTGCTTTTTTTATGAGGTTTATATGAGGGAGTGGCCAGCTGAACACGTTGTTCTGGGGTGAGGGCGTTACAGAACTTACAGTCTGATGTATCTTTATTAGCAATGCAAGGTTCATCACCCTCGTCACGGCAACGTGCACAATATGAATGTCAATCGAAATTGGCCATTGCATGGCCGCAACTTCGCCTTTTCTGTCCTGGGGATGACATTTTGTTCTACACTCTCTTAGAAGTAAAATAAAATGAAAAATCAAGGAAATGTTCCCAAAAACTAAACAATATTCCAACAATTCTGGCAATCAGAAAAATCTGGGTGCACTAGTTCGCGCCAAACGAAAAAGATGCTATGACATCATGCTGTCTAGACAGGAAGAAAGTACGACACGCCATCTGGCGAGTGCACTAGTACTAGGGACCGGCCGGCCAGTGGAAACACAGGACGTCTTTTTCTGGTGTTTGGCGGGCCGGTCTGTGCCGACCGGATTAGCAATTGTCCAGTGGATAGGATGTATTAACGCAATAAAATCAGCTATTTGATGACTCCAGTTTGGCCCATAAGGGGGGGTCAGGGGGTAAATCTGACTGGCTATCTTGACTCTTCACATATGGTTTCCCAATACCTCTTAATACATTCTAAAGCTCTAAAAGCAAGAATAAAGGAGATATAAGGCAACAACACAGAATCGACAATTTTATGTCCCCACTTTGACCCCTACAAAGGGTCGGGGTGAAATTTGACTTGCTTTCTAGACACTCCACATATGGTTTCCTACTACATCCCAATACATTTTATGGCTCTAAATGCAATACTTAAGAAGATAAAAGGGGGGGGGGATCACAGAATTTTAAGCTTTCTTGTTGGTACCTGTGAGAAAATCACTCATAAATCGGTCAATTTTCATCGGATTGCTCCCAAAATCTAATCAGCTTTTGATAGTATGAACATGTATGTATAATTACAAGCTTCTGCGGTCAGTAGATTTTCCTTAGCGACGATGACGGGCGGGTGTAACCAAAAAAACTATTTTTTGATCATGTGACCTTGATAAAGATCAGAGGTCAAATTTAAGCATGTGGAAAAATTTTCTCACGCCTAAGGTATATAACTGCCAAATATGGTTTAAAAGCTTCCAATAATGAGGGAAATATTGAAGAGAGACGATAATGCGGTGGCGGTGAGGAAACTGACGTGAAAACAAATAAGCGCCCTCTCAGGGAAGCTTAACTAGACAAAAGTTTTTGTACACAAAAACAAAGCGTCCCTACAGCCTTTAAGTTTTATATGAAATGCTAAAGGACCAATGTGAAGAGGTAAATGTTATTGGTGAAGAGAAATTCTCCTGAAAGGACCATGTTAGGGTCACAAGAGTGATCTTAAAAGGAAAAAAGCAATCAGTGCCTGTGAACAGGTTCTGTATCAGTTGACTGTGTCTTTTCAGCTGCAAAGTAGAACAAGCACGTTTAGGTTTGGCTATGCTGGTTTGACCCTGAACAAGAGGCCCAAGGTCAAATCCGTCCACACCAGAAGATTCCCAGCACATGATTTCCTACATGTTGGTTTACCATCCCAAACCTCTAGGACTAATAATAAGCGAGTTATACACACTTTTAAGTTTGGCTATGCTCATTTGACCTTGAAGGAGAGGCCCAAGGTCAAATGCAACCACACCAGAAGATTCCCAGCCCATGATTTTCTATATGTTGGTATACCATCACAAACCTCTAGGACCAATAATAAGCGAGTTATAAGCACTTTTAGGTTTGGCTATCCTCATTTGACCTTGAAGGAGGAGTCCAAGGTCAAATCTGACTACACCAGAAGATTCCCAGCACATGATTTCCTATATGTTGGTATACCATCACAAACTTCTAGGACCAATAATAAACGAGTTATAAGCACTTTTAAGTTTGGCTATGCTCTTTTGACCTTGAAAGGGGGGCCCAAGGTCAAATCCGACCACACCAGAAGATTCCCAGCCCATGATTTCCTATATGTTGGTATACCATCCCAAACCTCTAGGACCAATAATAAGCGAGTTATAAGCACTTTTAAGTTTGGCTATACTCGTTTGACCTTGAAGGGGGGGGCCCAAGGTCAAATGCGACCACACCAGAAGATTCCCAGCACATGATTTCCTATATGTTGGTATACCATCCCAAACCTCTAGGACTAATAATAAGCGAGTTATAAGCACTTTTCAGTTTGGCTATCCTTGTTTGACCTTGAAGGAGAGGCCCAAGGTCAAATCTGACCACACCAAAAGATTCCCAGCACATGATTTCCTACATGTTGGTATACCATCCGAAACCTCTAGGACCAATAATAAGCGAGTTATAAACACTTTAATGTTTGGCTATCCTCGTTTGACCTTGAAGGAGAGGCCCAAGGTCAAATCTGACCACACCAGAAGATTCCCAGCACATGATTTCCTACATGTTGGTATACCATCCCAAACCTCTAGGACCAATAATAAGCGAGTTATAAGCACTTTTAAGTTTGGCTATCCTCGTTTGACCTTGAAGGGGGGGCCCAAGGTCAAATGCGACCACACCAGAAGATTCCCAGCACCTGATTTCCTATATGTTGGTATACCATCACAAACCTCTAGGACCAATAATAAGCGAGTTCAAGGCTTAATCTTAGCAAAATTTTTATGAACTTATAATCAATCGCCCGTCAATCGGTCAATTATGGCCCGACTGATCCCAATATCGACTGGCGCCTAGATTCTTCCCTCAGGAATGTGCATACGAAATTTGGTTGGCCCACACCCAGTACTTTCTGAGGAAATCTAGTGAAAAGGAAGTAAATTTTTTTTTGAATTTTTGATAATGTGACCTTGATAAAGGTCAAAGGTCAAATTTATGCCTGTCAAAAAATTTCCCCACACCTATAGAAGAACACTGCCACATATCATTTAGATAGGCCTAATAACAAGGGAGATATTCAAGGGAGACGATAATGCGGCGGCGGCGGCTGACTGAAAACCGGGGGTGAAACCAATAAGCGTCCCCTTTTCAAGGGACGCTTAATTATGAAGCTATAAAATTTATTAACTGGAGAATAGCTGTCAATGGAAATAGCATAATTGTGTAAAAAGTACATAGAATAATCAGTTGCAGAAATCCATACATCTTTGTCCTAAGAGAAACATGTCTCATATATGGCAGGTGAACACACTTTGGCAAACCCAAAGTTAAAGGTCACACCTACACCCCCTAACCAATGTCCCTACTAAGTGTCAACTTTCAACACCTTACAGAATTCATGAAACAGCCCAAACAAAACAATTTTAAAACTCATGGTCACTATGACAAGGTGAAAGGTCAAATCAAGACCACACCATGACATTGCACACCTACAACCCCAAAGCAATTTCCCTACCAAGTATCAACTTCCTACACTTTACGGTTTCAAAGATATAGCCTGGACAAGATTTTCAAACTAAGGTCACTACGGTAAGGTCAAAGGTCAAATCAAGGTCCACCATGACATTGCACACCTAGACCCCTAACAAATGCCCGTACCAAGTATCAACTTCATACACTTTACAGTTGCTGAGATATAGCCTGGACAAGATATTATAGGTCTCGGTCACTACGGCAAGGTCAAAGGTCACATCATGGTAACACCATGATGTTGCACACCTACAACCCCAACCAGTGTCCCTATCAATTATCAACTACCTACTCCCTACGGTTTCCAAGATATAGCCCGGACATGATTTTCAAACTCAAGGTCACAATGACAAGGTCAAATCAAGGTCACACTATGATGTTGCACACCTAGACCCCTAACCAATGCCCCTACCAAGTATCAACTTCCTACACCTTATGGTTTCTGAGATACAACCCGAACAAACTTTTTTGTGCTGCCTGTCTGCCCGGAGACCAACTTCCTTCACCTTACACTTTTTCTGAGATATAGCCAGGACAAGATTTTATAGGTCAATGTCACTACAACAAGGTCAAAAGTCAAATCAAGGTCACACCTTGATATTGCACAAATACAACCCCCAACTAATGTCCCTACTCAGTATCATCTTCCTACACTTTACGGTTTCCGAGATATAGCCCGAACAAGATATTTTAGGTCAAGGTCACAATGGCAAGGTCAAAGGTTAAATCAAGGTCACACTATGATGTCGCACATCTAACCAATGTCCCCACCAATTATCAACTTCTTACACCTTACAATTTCTTAGATACAGCCCAGACAAACTTTTTCGCGCTGCCCGCCCGGAGGACATGGGTGATAACAATACCAAGACAGCATTAAGGAGTGTGGGTTAAAAAATTCTAAAGCCAAACAAGGTATTCGAGACACCATAATCCAGCGATGGCGGCAACCAGTCAACCTGACATGAAAACAAATAAGTGAATCTATTATTGGGATTTTCTAACAATATTTGTTTTGGTATAGATTACTAGGTCCTCGGTGGCCTAGTGGTTAGCAAGTTTGGCATCTAATCATAGGCTGTCACCTCTGTGGGTTCGAGTCCCACAAGTGGCAATTCTGAGGACCTGTCCCAATATGACCCTGGCTGTTGAACGGGACGTAAAACCCCAACTTTGACCTTTGGTATAGATTACTAGGTGTCTGATAATTTCTGAAACTAGGTGTCTGATAATGTCTGATTAATATTATTTAATTGGGTGTACAAGTCGAAGGTTGAAATGTCTTAATGTGCTACAAAATCCCCAAGAAATTCCGTATATATTCTCATGTCGGAATACACGTTCTGCGCATGTGCCAGATTTATCCTTGTCGCAGTCAACATACCAGGCCAAACTCGCTCACTTTTTCTGTGGGTACGACCGAGTGATGATATTAGAAGACTTCAAGAAAATATGCAGAATTTTATTTTTCCTTAACATTTCTTGTTGGATATCATTGAACAACATACCTTATATCTATTCATCTTTCTGTTTAATAATATACCATTTCCAGATGACTCCTGGCGGTATTTGAAGTTTATAAACTTCAGATTCATGACAGAAAAGAAGGGGTGCACATGCGTAGACAAATTGTCTGCAAAGAGTCGTGCATTAATATGTGAAAGAATCCCAAGCACTGAAATTGCGAGCTAAGAAATATGATGGTTGTATATTGAATCTGATTGGGTAACGAAGTGGTTAAAATTTGGCACAGATGCATGCATTCTTCTAACTCCCTTGTCTCGAGCTTTTTAATAGGACGATAATTTCTGGCAAAGAAATGATGTTTCGACAATATGGTCTCGACAATATATGTTTAAGTGTTTTGTTATAAAACCTGACTCGACTTTCAAATATTTCTTTCTTACTTGTTTGGATTTCGATTTAATGCAGCACAAACGAGCAGAACTGTTCCATTGCCTTTTTGATGATATATAATATGTATGTGTAGTTAAAAAAGTTTTTAAAATATTTCGAGAAGACAAAGACCTGCTGGCAACCTATATCTTACTCCAATTTTGTTGAAAGTAATTCTTTTGCGATTATTTGATTTAATCTACAAATATAATATCTATACTACTTTAAAGGTAATTTAATACACTTTTTGTTGCTGTTTATTTGAAGAAAATCCATTTACTAGTTTCAGCCATTTTTGAAACATCCCCTGTAAATAATTTTGATTGCCGCAACTTGCAATTCCCGGGAACAGTTTCCAGGTTAAAAATTGAAGACTTTCCCATATTTAGTATGTTTGTAAGATTTCATTGGTCAGTGAGCTGTCAATCAAATCTGCCACGGTCTGTGGCCCACGAAAAGGCCTATAACGTCATCATTGAAGAACCTCAACATTGCTTATCCAATTAAAAATATTTTTTCTCATAATATTTAACACATGATCTATTATAAGCTCATAAGGGCAGGTAGATATGCATGTCAATAATTGAAATTTGTGCAAAACTCTTTTTTTTAAATGGCAGATGAATGGCAAAGAAATTGAAAGGTTATTGAGTAAAATTACTCAATTGCATCGGAAAAGGCAAGTAATGACCACTTGAAATGACTGCAATTTGCGATTAACAGTCCACAAAAAATGTGATGTAACCTTTTGAGTTGTCGCATGCACACAACTCAAGAGAAAAATGATGGGTAAAAAAAACTGATGGTTAAAAAGTTAAAACACCTACACCCCTAAACCAATGTCCCTGCCAAATATCAACTTCCTACACCTTACGGTTTCTGAGATATAGCCGGGACAAGATTTTATAGGTCAAAGTCACTACTACAAGGTCAAAGGTCAAATCAAGGTTACACCATGACGTTGCACACCTACACCTCCTAAGCAATGTCCCTACCAAGCATCAGCTTCCTACACCTTACGGTTTCCGAGATATAGCCCGGACAAGATTTTATCGGTCAAGGTCACTACAGCAAGGTCAAAGGTCAAATTAAGGTCAGACCATGACGTTGCACACCTACACCTACGTTGCACACCTACACCTACACTTTGTGTGGGGATAAATCATTTCTAACAACTCTGGGGGACAGACGAACATGCATTTTACGATTTATCATCCTCAATAGATGAGGTATCTTTTAAAAGTAACAGCATGTCTCTGGGCCTTGTACTTTCAGAGATGTTCACGCGAACGCACAGGCAGACGCGGCAGAGTGATGCCATAATGCAGCTGACTGACAAGTCAGCTGACATAAAAAAGCATGCCTCTTGGCCTTATGCTGTCAGAGAAGTTGTTCTCATGGACGCCAACACATATGTGTATGCCGCAGAGTGATGTCATAATGTCAGCTGACTGACAAATCAGCTGACATAAAAACAATTCTCAGTTTACAGTCTTACATCTCGATTGCCAGCATGTATAATTGTAGGAGAATGTAAAATATTAGAAAGAAACATTAAATCTGAGGAAACTAGATTGGGCCAACTCGGCGCCAACATATCCCCAGACAGGTCATCACTCACGCCACAGGTTTTGATCGGGAATTTTTTAAAACATAATTACCCATTATTATATGAACTTCAGCACATCAATCTACTCTGTTTATATCTCCCCAAGGAAGATGGTGTATCCCCAGACGCCGAATACATAACTCAAATTATATTTTCAATCTTCCTGCAATGATAACTCTAAACCTATTTTCAAAGTATTTAAATGATTGATGATTGAATGTCCATTCTAAAATAATAATCCCAAAAGTGCATCTCTGTTTCTATATTTGTTGACAAATAAAATATTATTTTTAACTCAACTCATCATATTTTTCAATCCTCCTTCAAAGTATTTAAATGATTGATGATTCAATGTCCATTCTAAAATTCATAATCCCAAAAGCGCATATCTGTTTCTGTATTTGTTCACAAATAAAATATTATTTTAAAAAAAATTATTTATATTATTATTTTATTATATTATTTTTAGAATTTGCAAATTGTTTTCAGTTATTCATTTCCTCTATACCTATATATGTGGTCCATATATATGCAACCTAAATATGTGACACAATCTCAGTTCTGACTCCCCTTTGTGTTATATGTAATGAAGCCCACCATCTCCCAACCCCACCCCCACCCCTCTCCCCTTCTCCACACCTCTCTCACTATTACACAAGATCTGCAACCCCATTGAGTTCTTTGTTTCTCATCTGATATCATTAAATACCTTTGTTTATTTAGTGTCACTCATTATAGCTGGAGGTCCCAGAGGTGGGTGGGGGGAATCCGGGTGGGGGATGTGGGTTGAGCATAAATGGTAAACAAACAATCTATATAAAAGGGGTACTCAAATACAAAAAGAATTGAGAATTTTAAGTATGTGATTATCAACTGAAATGAGTTCATAACTGTAGGAGCTGTGCCAAAATTAACTGAGGCAAGTTGAATAAAACTGGGCTAGTTGAGGGTTAAAAATCCCCTAGTTTTACTACATAAGGATATAATTTCATTAATATTGGGACTTAAAGCTCACTTAAAGTGTCCATTTTGCCTACTTGAATATGTTTAACCAGTTTCATTTTAAAAAGTGAAAAACTCAGCAAGCAGAGGTATAACACACAAAAATAAGTTCTTAAAAGACTAAGATAGCCATAACATTATTAATATTCAAAATTTAAATAGACAGGCATTTCCTTTTAAAAATTCAAAGATTTCAGCTCTATAACCCACATAGTTTGACAGTTACTGGGCTTTAAAGTGGCATAATATCCATTAATTGGGTTTCTGTGGGCATTTTACAATTGTTAAAGAGACCTTAGCAATTAAACTACAGATCTGAAACTTTTTGGGGGACATACATAACAAACAAAAATTATATATAATACAGTTTAAGACTTGTCACACTAAGCATTTCCAAATAACGGCAAAATACGGAAAAAATGTCAAAAAAGGCACTTGGGCGAGTGTCTATGGCCCTCATACACAGGTTAAATGTCTACTAAAAACCTTGATTTTCGGCATATGTAAAAAGGACATAATAATGCATTCCCAGATGGGATTTCAGCTCCATCAATCACATAGTTTAACAGTTACAGGGCTTAAAGGTGGTAAAAAGTCCAAATATTGGGTCATTGTGGGCCTTTTAGAGATCTCGATGTGGCTTTCAAATTAAAGCTTCAGACTTAAAATTTGTTACATACTAAGATTACACATAGAATATGTATCTAATAAAGTTTGAAACTTCTCAGACTTACCATTTCCAAGTTACAGAGCAAAATATGTGAAAAATGTCTTAAAAGGGTCACTCAGGTGGGTGTTTAAGGTCCTCATACACAGGTTAAATGTCTACTTGAAGCCTTGATTTTTGGCACATGTAAAAAGAACATAATAATGTATTCCCAGATGAGATTTCAGCTCTATCAATCACATAGTTTAACAGTCACAGGCCTTAAAATTGGCAAAAAGTCCAAATACTGGGTCTTTATGGGGCCTTCTAGAGACCTAAATGTGGCCTTCAAATTAAAGCTTCAGACTTAAAATTTGTCACATACTAAGATTACACATAGAATATGCATCTAATACAGTTTGAAACTTCTTAGACTTACCATTTACAAGTTACAGGGAAAAATATGTGAAAAATGTCTAAAAATGGTCACTCGGGTGGGGATTTATGGTCCTCATACACAGGTTAAATGTCTTCTTAAAGCCTTAATTTTTGGCACATATAAAAATAACATACTAATATCTTCTCAGATAGGATTTGAGCTCTATCAGTCACATAGTTTGACAGTCACAGGGCTTAAAAGTAGCAAAAAGTCCAAATATTGGGTCTTTGGGAGCCTTTTAGAGACCTCAATTTGACCTTCAAAATTAAAGCTTCAGACTTAAAATCTGTTACATACTAAGATTACACACAGAATATATATCTAATACAGTTTGAAACTTCTCAGACTTACCATTTCCAAGTTACAGGGAAAAAGATGTGAAAAATGTCTTATAAGGGTCACTCGGGTGGGTGTTTATGGTCCTGATACACAGGTTAACTGTCTATTAAAGGCCTAAATGTTGGGGCACATATAAGAAAACACATAGATATATTCCCAGATGATATTTAACTTAGATGAGAGACATAGTTTGAAAGCTACAGTGCTTGAAAGTGGCAAAAAGTGCATAAATTGGGTCTCTGTGGGCACTTTTGAGACCTTAAGTCGACCCCTTTGGGTAAACCTACAGCCCTAAAATTTTCTACAGACAAGGATTACATATCAAAGTTATACCTAGCGCAGTTTGAGACTCATCAGAATTATCACTTCCAAATTATAGGGCAAAATATGTGAAAAGTATAGCAAAAAATCGCTAAGTGGGGGTATTTATGGGCCTCAAACACAATTTTCTCCTCAACTTAAAGTCATGATTTTCGGCACATGTACTAAGAACATATTAATGTGTTGTCAGGTAAAATTTCAGCCAGCTGAGCATCATAGTTTGTGACCTACAGGGCTCTAAGTGGCCAAAAGTGCAATTTCTGACCTTAAGGTGGCCATAAGTTCTTTTTTACTGGGAGTTTAAGGTCACCTTAAAATAGGGATCTTCCTTTGGGCACCCTTAACATGTGTACCAAGTTTGAAAAAAAAATATTAATTTGTTTTTGAGTTATCGCGTCCACAAGGATATTTCTACGGCGGCGGCGGCGGCGGCGGCGCGACGGACCTGAATCCAATATATCCCCGACTTTCGTCTGGGGATATAATTATAAACTTTTGTCTCATACTTTTGTAGATTTAAAATACAGTATTTTTGTGAAAAGAAGATATTCGAGACACCATATTCCAGCAGCAGCAAACAATCAACCTGACATGAAAATAAGTAAGTGCATCTATTATTGGGATTTTCTAATCTAATCTAATCTAATCTACTGCTTTGCAAGCGCAATATCTTCCCCACAGAGGGGAACTCAGTGCGCTAATTAATCAAAATCATTTTCCTAAGGAGAGTCAAGGGGCGTTCAAGGTCAATGATCCAGGATTATGGGTGTGGCCGGGAGGGAAGAAAACTAAGTTGGGAAACTAGAGCTGAAGAGGTGGGTTTTAAGGTGCTTCCTAAAAGATGGAACAGAGGGGCTGTTTCTAACATGAAAGGAGAAAGAGTTCCAGAGGACAGGGGCATAGTGACAGAATGAATTAGAAAAGTGTTTGATTGATTTGTGAACTCTACGATCAAAATTGGGGGTTTGAAGGAACTTGAGTTTTGGGGAACTTCGCCTTGTATTTCTAGAAGAGGTGTACGGGTGGATTAATTCTCTTAGATAAACTGGTTGACCTTGGTTGAGAATTTTGTATGTAATAAGGCCAATTTTAAATTGTACCCTGTATCTGACTGGTAACCAGTGAAGTTTTTTAGTTGAGGGGTAATGTGAGAGAATTTAGAGGAACGGGTGACAACCCTGCAGAGTGAGTTTTGGACTAGCTGCAATCTCCTTAACTCAAAATTAGTGAGCGATAAGAACAATGAATTGCAATAGTCCAACCTGCTGCTCACCAAAGCATTTGCCAAGAGGACTGATGTGTTGAGGTCTAGGAGGGGACGAATTCTGTAGAGATCTCTGGCATGTACTCTAGTGGACTTTATGACCTGTGACACATGATTTGAGAAATTGAAATTGAAATTGGAGTCTTTTCTAACAGTAAAATAAGACTACATCAAAAGATTCCCAGCCCATGATTTTCTATAGGTTGGTGTGACATTGCAAACCTCTAGGAATAAGAATAAGCAAGTTATAAGCACTTTTAATTTTGGCTATCCTCATTTGACCTTGAAGGAGGGGCTAAAGGTCAAATCTGATCACATCAAAAGATTCTTAGCCCATGATTTCCTATAGGATGGTTTCAAATTACAAACCTCTAGGACCAAGAAAAAGCGATTTATAAGCACTTTTAAGTTTGGGTGTCCTCGTTTGACTTTGAAGGAGGGCCCAAGGTAAAATCAGAGTACATCAAAAGATTCCTAGCCAACGATTTCCTATTTTGACTTTGAAGGAGGGCCCAAGGTAAAATCTGAGCACATCAAAAGATTCCTAGCCAACGATTTCCTATAAGTTGGTTTCACATTGCAAACCTCTAGGACCAATAATGAGCGAGTTATAAGCACTTCAGGTTTGACTATCCTTGTTTGACCTTGAAGAACGACCCCAAGGTAAAATCCAACCACACCAAAAGATTTCCAGCCTATGATTTCCTATAGGTTGATTTACTATCCCAAACCTCTAGGACTAATAATAAGCTAGTTATACGCACTTTTAGGTTTGCCATCCTCGTTTGACCTTGAGGAAGGGGCTCAAGGTCAAATTTGACCACATTAAAATATTCCCAGCCCATGATTTCCTATAGGTTGGTTTACCTTCCCAAACCGCTAGGACCAATAGTAAGCGAATTATAAGCACTTTTAAGTTTGGGTGTCCTCGTTTGACCTTGAAGGAGGGGTCCAAGGTAAAATCTGACCACATCAAAAAGATTCCCAGTCCATGATTTCCTATAGGTTGGCTTCACATACCAAGCCTGTAGCACCAATAATAAGGGAGATATAAGCAATTTTCATGACTGACAAAGAAACGCCTGTGGTGGCCATCTTGTTTTTCAAAATGAGGCCAAAAATATTTCCAGTCAAGATTTTGTATTAAGGAACATATCCTGCGAATTTGAGATCTCTACCTATAATATCCTTTGCTATAGCGGGCCAACAAAAGTCCTTGCTGAAAGTCGTAAAAACCTCCATGGCTTGTTTTTCAATATGAGGCGAAAAATATTCCCAGGCCAGATTTTATGGTTATGAATATATCCTGCAAATTTGAGAAGGCTAGCTATAATATTTTTTTCGTTAGAGCGGTAACAGTGAAATCTCTCTACACACTGCGGCGGCGGCGTAATGAAGCGAAACCATAGTATCCACCAGATGCTATCCGGTGGATACAATTATGTTAACTTTCCAAGAAATATAAAAACATATACCCATCTCTAGACGTGGTTACCTCGGCTCTACTTTACTTGCGTGTAGATCCGTGGCACGACCCCACATAAAACTGGAGATTTGCATAAAATCCTTTTCTGTTGAATAAAACTTGATGAAATGACTGGAAATGGTATAATGTAGTTAAAAACAATTGATATTAAGCTAAGGACACAGTAAATACAGCATGTGTATAAAATGCATGCTATTTTACACAACTTTTATAATAAAAGAACATTTTCAAATTTTTAGAGAAATGGTCAAAAAAACATTGAAAATGAGGAAATGTCTTTTATTTTTAGTTAACAATGCTTACATGTTGACTTATTGTTGGAGGAAATATAACAAAGTAATTGTGGGAACAGTTGTTTGTACACATTTGTATGGAATATGTGTTTTATGCAAATCTCCAGTTCTATGTGGGGTCGTGCCATGGCTCTACTGCTACCCTGCATAAATTGACCACAGGCATAAGTTGGCTGCGGCTCATCTACAGGCTCCAGAAAGACAAACAGGTTATTGTACACCAATGAAAACTATTGCATATAATAAGTTTAACAATAATACATGAGCCACTTATGTTAAAGCCCTGTGAAGGTGTGGTGAGGGCGGCCAACTTATGCCTGCAGCCAACTTATGCAGGGTAGCAGTACACGCAAGTAAAGTAGAGCCGAGTCTAACCCATCTCATCCAACTGGAGTGATGATTTTTTTCAAATATTTCTCAAATATGGTTATAGTGCATTTGACGACTGTGGTGAACAGCACATGTATGCACCTGAAAGAATGCAAATAACACTTTAAAGTAGGAACTACACCTGTCCTTTTTTCTTCACCCGTATCCGTGTCCGTTATTGCCCGTACCCGTGATACCCTAGATCTTTTGGTATAAAACAGTGTACTAGCTGTCCGTGAAGAACAAATTTTTTCCTTCCAAGTCACGGACACGGATGGCTACACTGTTTTATACCAAAAGATCTAGGGTATCACGGGTATGGGTAATAACGGATATGGGTGAAGAAAAAAGGACAGGTGAAGTTCCTACTTAACAGCAATGTGGATGTGTTTTATAAAACTATAAATACCAAAGCACGGTGTCATGTTATAAAAAGTGAAAATAGACCCTCTTACATACGACACTCGAATCAAGGACACTTGACTATACAGAGGGGGGGGGGGGTCCATACATACTTATTCGGTGTTGAAAAGCCTAGTACGCAAGGTCAACACTGATCGGTCCCGTACAAAAGTGTAAAACCACCTATTATCGCCCATGAGATATCTTTGATACTCTTTTGTAGTTAACAGCGAATGATAGGAATGGTTTAAGTACATGTTTGAATAGAGAATAAACATGATAATATTTTGTTTCGCTGATCTTAAGCTAAAAATGTTTAAATTATTACTTACAGCGAGAAAAGGGCTGCACCTAAAACTTCACTGAACATGGGTAATCAATAAAATATCGTAGGGCCAGTATGATATTCGTGACAGAAAATCCAATCACATGGAATTTCTAATTCTAAAAATAATAAAGAATAAATAATTTGTTATTTAAGCCATGTATAACAACAAATGACAGAATAGCACAGATGTTACAACAATAGATCTTTAATTGTAATTAATTATAGATTTATAATAGTTCTAGATTAAAAATAATCAATAATTACAACTGGTTTATTGAAAGGAGGCAACTGAAGATGAGCCTATAAATTGTACTGCCCCACAAATTTTAACATGAACACAATGTAAAATGAAATACTATTATATTTAAATAAATCTAATTGTATATAATTATCTGTCCACATTAAACTGAGTAGAGTGATCTGATGACATTTTCTTATTATTTTAAAGAATCAGTTATATATTTTTTCAGTACTAATTTAAATTTTTGAAAAGGTTTAATTCCACTGTTATCACTGCTTAAGTTATTCCATAATTTTACATCATATATTGAAAACATTTGGATTCTAATTTTGTTCTAGCAAAACCAAAATAAAACTTTCTCTCTTGTCTAGTAATTACATTAGTACTTGGTTTCAATTTGAAAAACAGTTGTATATTATCAAGTAAACCACTTTCTTTGGCTTTGTGCACAAATAACCGGTAGAAAAGTCCAATCTGAGTTTTTAGCAAGCTGTCAAAGTGTCCACTATTTTGTCATACTATTCCTGTGAGATGCAACAAGTTCCCTGTACTTTTTGTTGCGGTCATAAAATGTCAATGAAACAACACATAAAGCTGTCTTATGATCCACAATGAATAATGAAATTATAATGACAACTCAAATATCTTACCCCCATGTTATAGACAGCTACATTATGCATTTCTTGCTTGTGATTTTTGTTCAAAGGGAGTTCCGATGTTTGGAATATTTTCTATTTTCACAGAAATTGTCAAAAATGATGACATCAAAGGACATACATAACATTTCACCTTGAAGAGTATCCATTGCATATAACTTGATTTTGTTTATTTTAAGGAATCACTCTAGTGGTTTTTGTGTAACATACATAATTAGTAGTATAGGGGACTATTTGGTCACACAAATAGTCACACAATCTATATGGTCCCCGAAGGGGGCCATAAAGATTTTGTGACCAAAGAGCCACCAGAGTTCAAATCACGGACCATCTGTGTGAGGGGGGATATGGGGGAGTTGGGGGTTGTATAGATTTTTGTGACCAGCAGTCACGGCCCATCTGTGTGAGGAGGGGGGATATGGGGGGTTTACTTAATGCAGGGTGTGTTAATTATCTGTGAAAATATATATTGGGTAGTAAACCGATTTCGCTTTCATAAACCATCGAGATGTCGAAGGAGCAAGATCACGCAGTAGACGGTAGAATCGGAGGCTTTTCATTCGGGACCAGTTCTACAAATGGACCGACTATGTCGAAGGAGCATACTGGCAACGCTAGAATAGGAGGCTTTGCATTGTCAACGAATCAGGACACTGTTGAGAAAGGTGTATTCGAAGGTTTCTCTGTGTTGAAGCATACTAAATATTTGCTTTATTCGTCTAGAATGGCAACCTTTAATACATGGCCAAAAGCCATGCCTATCACTGCCAAAGAATTAGCGCATGCAGGATTTATTTATACTGGCTATGCTGACAAGGTACATTGTCCCTGGTGTAGCATTACTTTGCACTCTTTCGAAACTAGAGACAGCGCTTACAAAGAGCACCTGAAGCACAGTAAAGGATGCCATTACCTTCTGATGACAGTTCCCGACAAGTTCACCGACATCAACGGATTATGTCCTACAAAGGGACACGGACTATTTTAAAAAATTCTAGAATATAGAAACACATACAGGCACATTTTTTCTTCCAACCAATCAAATTGCAGCAATTATGGTCCCACCAAGCGAAGCACCCTGTCTTATTGTCACGCCAATCAAATTGCATGAATTATGGTCAAAATGCTGGATTTAGCGTCACACCAATCAGAAGCAGGCATTCGATTATAAAATTGATGAGCATTTCTATAAATATATCGCAACGTAGCATTCGGGTGGCAAACATGGAATTGACAGCAGAAAAGAGTAAGTTCAACGAGACTACTTTTGTGCGTCTCAGCAAAAACAACCGTTACATTTGCTTTTCCAGTAACGTCTGGAAGAAGCTTTCAAATCAATTCCATAGCATAACCGAGGCTCTGAACAATGAACAAAATTTCAAGTTCGAACTTACCAAAGAATCTAACCTGGAGACGCTTCCCTTTTACGGCAAGATGTACATCTGCTTTAAGAGGAATAATCTGTACATCAATTTGGATGAAATCCAAAGGAAAGAGTTTCAAGAGAAAGCCCTCGAGATTTTCTCACCGGCGGATAAAGAAAACATTCCTCCTGAACCTACCGTAACCAAGTACCTTTACAGCGCTGAGCACGGATCTCCTAAATCGTTCTTCTCCAAGACGTCTCTGAAGCAGTACGCCGAACAGGAAGGGTGGCCCTACACTATAACCGAGAAAAAGGCTCCTGCCCCGGACAAACAGAAACTCGTCAGACTCGTTAGAGCCTATATGACCCAAAAGGCAGCGTCGGATCTCGTTAGAGAGCACTGTTATGGTTGTCAATACAACATGCCGGGACAGAGGGACCATAGCTGTTTAGAAGAAGACGCGGAACAAAATTACTTGCATTTGATCTCTTTAAGTAACGTGGCAGAAAACGTCGAGAAAGTTTTCAAGATTTTAGGACTACAAGAAGTCGAATATGCGCCATTGGAGGAAACTACCCTACCAGTGTTAGAGACTATTCCCGAAGACTACAAACTGCTGTTCCGAGAGACCCTATAAACTTTCAATTTCTCTATGTTTTATGTGAAATGTTCAATAAAATATGTGTACTCTGTAAATATTAGTTTTTTTCCAGGGTTTCCTGGTCCCCCCTTCCTTGGAAGGTATTATTTGTTCGCAGACAAGGGTATCGTCTCGGGACCCCAACCGAGACTCATTGTTGCCAGGATTCAATCACTTGACCATCTTTTAGCACTCTCACATTTATTAGGTTGTTACCGAATCTGGCTTGACCGTACTGTAATCCAGCCATCGCACACTCTTTGGCATCCGCATATGTCTTCTTGCTGGGTAATTTTTCCAAGTATTCTATTGTATACGTATACTTTGCGATACTAGGGTGATATCTGACATGCTCCATCTTTTTTTTGTTGTTTTTTTTTTTTTGTTTTTTTTTTTTTTTTTTGTATTTTTTATTTATTTTTTTGTATTTTGTCTGTACTTTTATAACACTTCTAACTCTAGTAAAACAGCATTAACTTTGTTATCCAAATCTTTTTCGGATTTTATTCCAGTCACAATTGTTTTACCGCTTTTATAAATGGTATAATGCATCCCCTCTCTTATAAAGCCCACAGCATGAAAGATTTCCGGTTCATAAGAACCTTGCATCCATTGTACTATTTTGCAATAGTCTACTTTTCCTCGTAAAGTATATACAGCACTCAAAGTAAGCGTTTTGATTTTCTTCATCCTTACCGGATATCCCATTCTTTCCACTAGCCTGGCGTATTGCCTCGTTTGTTCTTTCCCTCCGTGACAAATAATTTTTCCGGTAGAATAAATCATGCAAGTGCATCTGATTTTCCTGTGTCTCCACAATAATCTTTCAAACGACAAAGAATGGTACTCGATGTTGATCTTCGTTTCTGCCATATCGCGCAGATTTAATGGACATCCCAAATCGCTGTAAAGCACTTGATGCGTTAACTTGGCCATCTGGACTCGAAGTGATCATTAAACCAAACTCTCTTCCGTATATATCTTCAAATGAGCATTCGGTTCGTTCAAGGGTTTTTTGGTATACTGGTATATTATCCGATAACCTCCTACTAAACCCAGAAGCGAAAACGGAATGAATGTTAAAAAGAATGGCCACAAGAAAACTTCGTTACCTTCCGCTATTTCAATCGTAGATAGAGAGTCTCTTGGACAATCGCTATTCACGTAGATATGGCTGCTCCATCCCTCCAGCTCTCTACAACTGGAATACCTATTGCCAATCCAATTTAACATAGCAAGATTAGGCCAGTCATCTAAATCCGGTATTTGGGATAAGCTGCTATTAACAATATCCAGCATATCAATATTCCATATATCCGAACTATTAAATCTCGGAAACTCTTCTATTTCTTTACAGGATATTAAACTCAGAGACTCGTAGCATCGACACACCGCTGGTTCACCACAAGGTTTGCAATAAAACCCGGGTATCCAAAAGAAAATCAAGAAATACTTCGCATACATCCTGAATGACTCATTTTTAGACCTGTTCCTCCCCTTTTATAGACTTCTTTATAGGATATTTCTGGCAGTATCCACTCTTATTTCAGCCGGAAAAGAGGCGTACAGCAAGACGGTAGCATTTTCTTCTAAAGCCTTGGCAAATTTTAAATTGATTCTGGTATGCCCGCATTTCTTCTGATTTACCACATCCCCGCCTACTCTTCCCAAAATTCTAAATATGTATATGCAGTAACCGTTGGGATATTCTTTCATTTCTATACACCGACCGTATCTAGGTTCCTCACACATCAGGGTCCAGTAAGCTTCAGAAAAATCTCCATTGGTATAGTTAGGCGTAATAGCTTGAGATGGAACGGACACTCCATCTACCATAACCTCTGCGAAATTTAATTGGTAATTTTTAAAATTAAAGGGATTTTCAGAGTAATTACCATTGAATGCGCTTCCACTGCACAACACTATTTTGATCTCAGAGGGTATGCTCCCGTGATACACGTCATCGGCAGACCACCCGTAACTTCCCTTTTCTATATTGAAAGCTTTTAAATCGGACTTCCAAAACGGGTACATGGCGCATTGCTTTGGTATTCTTTTTTCATGCGCTACCACCATAGCAGGGCTTAGTTTCACCTGACAGACTCTCAAAGAGGTGTATTGTATTTCAACTTTGTAGTCGTCGGTAGTCTCAGTCATGAGTCGAAAAGGATCTTCGTGCTGGTAAAGTTTCATACGAATTCTAATACCATTGATGATAAATTTCTTTTGTTGACAAATATCCATTCTAATAGGGCCTTCTAAAAAGACTGTATTACCTTTACTCGTCCGTTTGTACCTTCGGTCGAACCCGATATTACTGGTCGAGTCGCTATCCATTGCGTCATAAGAGTCTTTATGGAATAGTTCGTTATTTAATTTTCCCTTGGTATCTCCGATGTTACTGTTTAAAAGGGCATCTAAATACGCTTTGTAAGGATAATAAGAGCCCACGCTTGCGGTAATCAGCCTCTGGTTTAACTCGATGTCTACTTGTCTGAACAAACTTTGCAATCCAAGGTTTGCTAAACATACTTTGTCCTCTTCGGTCACAGGTTTATCCTCCCCCGTTACGATGCGTAGGCCCACTCTCAATCTACTTCTATTTAAATCGATATATGCGGCAGAATTTCCGGGTATATCAAATTCTAAGGGCGCATTTCTTCCTATCACGCCCTGAGGGGCATAGGGAATCCATTCTGTTTTTTCAATGAAAGAATCCGTATGGGTCTCTTCGAACAAATGCAAATTAGATTCGTACACCTCCATCACGAAAATATATCTTTTCGCACCGTCCTTCGACCTCTTATAGACTTTTTAACCCTCTTAACTGTTGTATTTTTCCTCTTAGGTTTTTTATTTACGCTATTATTACCAGTCTTCTTTTTTTTCTGAGTCGGTTTTCTCGTTCCAGCTTTCTTTTTCTGCGCCTGTTTTCTCGTTCCAGCTTTCTTTTTCTGCGCCTGTTTTCTCGTTCCAGCTTTCTTTTTCTGCGCCGGTTTTCTCATTCCCGTCTTCTTTTTCTGCACCGGTTTTCCCGTTCCTCTCTTCCTTTTGACCAACATTTCAGCCATTTCGGTTTGCTGTTGCACCGGGCTGATTAATTTAAACGGGTGGTAACCTTTGGGTATCCACATATTTTTTCCTTAGATACAAGGTACACTCGATATCGCTCAGTTGGTAAGGTTTTAAGTTTTGATCGAGAATACTCAATCTTATACTCCGCACCTCTGATTTATTCGTTTCTACGAAATATGGTAGCGTATATTGAGCCTCTTTCCCGTCCACTCTCCGTAACACAGGGTACTGACTTCCCTTTAAAAAACTCTCTTCGCAAAAGTCCGCTAATACGTAAAAAGTAGATTTCTTTGGGGCCCTTACTTTAATATCTGTCAAGGCTACCTCCCACTTTCCTTGTAAAAGCAAACTTTTTGGCAAATCCACGATAAAATCATTAGGTCTGTTGAAAGGGTGAACCTCTAAGGAATCCTGCCAGCCTATGTAGAGAAACATCTCTTATAAACTTTTCAAATCTTTATCGGCCACCCAAGAATCAAATTTTTTGGGCCAATGCAACCACCTTACCAAATGTTCTTTGCAACCTTTAGTTTTACGCATTTTTAGCACTTTGCTAATTTTCCACTTTCTATTTTCATTGCTTTGCTCCACTTTCTGCAATTCGGCTTCGTAGAAGCTTCCTTTTATATCTTCGTCCAAAAAGTCTTTTAAACGATACACATTGATTCCATCCCTCTTATAACGCGCCCTTATTTTGAATATCTCACCGGTCCATTTGAAATCGTATTCCCTGTCGAAAATGGTTTTAGTGTGAGTAACTCTTACGTTATCGCCTACTTTAAGCTTATAAGGTTTCAGCCGGAAATTTTCGTCCTTTTCAGGCCAATAGGAATACCACCAGACCGATCTTTCGTTACTCCGACCCACCCTCGCAGGGGGCATACCTATGGTTCTATGATAGCTATAGTTATAAGATTGTACAAGCTCTTCTAAATGGTCTATATATTTCTCCTTGTCGTAATGAGTGATGTATCTATAAATCATCTTTTTCAGGGTTTTAATTACTCTTTCGGCGAAATTCGCTTTGGTCTCGTTTTGACTGGTATAAAATTCTATTTTTTCATCTTTCAAAAGCCCTTGTACTTGCTTATTAGAAAATTCTTTTCCTTGGTCAAAACGGCACTTTTTAGGTTTGCGCCCCTTTGCGAAAAATATCTTCTAAAGTGGCTTTGACCTCTTTACCCGTTTTGTTCTTTAAAGGTCTGACAAAAAGGTATTTTGAGAAGACGTCGATGGCAACTAACAGGAACTTTATTCCGTCATTCTTTTTTGCCAAAGACCCTACATCCATTAAATCTACGTCCCATTGACTGTCTATTCCTTCTACCACTACTCTGCTACGTCTTTTTGGTTTACGCGACTGGCGATGTAAACTGTATGCGTCTTTATTTTTTAGCCAAGTTGCCACCTGGTTCTTCGTCACATCGAAATTACCCTCTTCTTTCAAGTAGCGATATAACTTCTGCGGTCCCGCAAAACTAGCCGGATTCCCCGGATCGAAGTAATTCTTCTCCAGAAACTGTTTCCATGGGGTCATCCCTGTTTAACAGCTGTAAACAATGTAATATACGGAACCAAAGTCCCTTTCCAGTGGGATCGAGCAAGGCAGCTATTACCACCACCAAACACACAGCTATTCGACAGATGTAACCGATCTTCATTTTGGTAAAACTGTTAATCCTTGACCCACTCTTATAACTTTTGCCAAGTACTGCCCGTCTTTTTATCTCGTCTTGGAAATGGGTTTTTTCTACGGGTAACTACGCTTTTAGGAACATTGACCTCGCTTAGTATTTCTAGAAAGGTCCCGTAATGGGGAGGGGGAGATTCGCCGTATTCTTGTAGACTATAACGTACTAGCCCAGTAGGCACAGGTCCAATTCTTGACATCATGTTTTGGTCATGTTAGTATATGACATCAAGTAACTATCAATCGGACATGATTTAAGGTGGTCACGTCATCTGACACAAATCTGACATCCAGTTTATGTGACATGACATGACCTTGTGTCAATAACATACCTACAATATCAACTAGATGACAAAATGATACCCAGACCTAATGTGATTGCATTATCCTATTCAATGACATAAAATTGACACCATCCCAACATGACTTTTTGTAGTCATGTCAAATGATGAAAATATGATGTTTGAATAATATGATGTGACCTGATATTCTACTTGGGCATTGTTTCTGACATCTTAATGACATTAATATGATGTCACTTTGTTACAAAAAATTTCAAAAAAATTACATCAAAAAAAAAAAATTTCAAGTGGAGTATCATCATATCATTTGAGATCAGATTAACATCAGTATTCTATAAAATTATATCATTTTTAGGAATATTACAAATGCATCGTATGGATGTCTAAATGATATTTAAGTCTGAATAATTTATCTAGTCTGTGTTAAGTCAAAGTTGGATTTTACATCCTGTACACCAGCCAGGGTCATATTAGGACAGGCCCTCAGCTTTTTCACATGAGTAGGGTTAAACCTAGGCAGGGGTGACAATCTGTAATTACTTGCTGAACCTACTAACTTGGCCTCTAGTCTCTGTGATGTTGCTTTGATAAAAATAATTAAGTTTTGGTACAGACAAAACAATTATGTTTAAAACTGTAACTAAAATGCTGTGTGACAGCAAAAATTTACAAGAAATATGTTGATTTGTAAACAAATGTATACTTTAGTGTTTGCAACCAAGCCAAAGATTGAATAAATAAAGATAAAAGTTCAGAAAAAGGGCTTCTAATATTCAAACTTTTGTACCCATAATTTGTATCTTTACAAATGGTATAAATTTTGACTGGTTCCCACTGAACATTAATTATTATCTCCCATGGAATAATGGTTATAGTACATGGAAATCACTTAAAGCTGTGTCAGGTAAGTGTACACAAAAGGTAGTTAAAGCAATGTAATGTGATATTAACTGTGAAAACAAAATGTTATTAACCAATATTTTTATTACTGAAAATTGGTTTCAGCACTTGTGAAATGTTGTCAATCAGATTTTTTTATCAGTACATCAAATTGATGTCAGTTTCTGATGTCATATAGACATGAAGTCAGTCCAAATTGGGTGATCATATTGATGTCTTATGCTGATATCAAATTTATATCGGCTACTAGATGTCATTTTTATGGCTTTTGGAGATGTCAAATAGACTAGGCTACTAAAGATCTATTTGACATTTAACATATGATGTCATTTCGAATTTCAAATAAGCATCAGTTTCTGATGTCTTGCCCAGTGTCTATTTGATTTCTTTTTGATATCCTATTGCCTGCTGGGAGGTCTGTAATGTGACTACCCTCCAGGCATTTATTGTTGTAAACCACTTCACCGTTATTTTTCCACTCAATACTACCCTGTATGTAACTGAGTAATGAATCCGCTTTACGCTTTAAAGATTTTGGCATAGCCGATACGATCAATTCTTTCTCCAAACCTTTATTTTTAGGTTTGTCTAGCCCTTCCTCGTAAGGCACTAACATCATTTTACGTACGCTTTTCATAATCTCTTTAATACGGGGGCTGCTGCACGTAATACAAGTTTAATAACTTTAGCTTTCCTTTTTATGTCGCTTTTGCTGCCTTTACGGGCAAACTCCCTCAGAAAATTCTTGTATTTTTTCAAAGCTTTTTTATCTTCTTCCGTAATCGGCAAATTTCCCAATAGTAAGTTAAACACCGTTTCCTTCAGAACTAAAATTTGTCCTTTGTCGGCTATCTTCAAAAACGACGATAGCTGTTTATCAGTCGCCTCCGATAAATAGAGTAACAGACTCTTGCTCTTTGCATCCATGATATGACATCGAACTTTTACTCAGTCCCTTTTATAGTTTATCGGTACGTAGACCAAAGGATCTTCACCCGGAAATATATTGGTTCTCAACCTGTATGCGTCATCGCCATTAGCCGTGGAATCGATCACCAAATATCCGTATTTACGAGAAGTAGCGTCCTCGTACGCCTCCACTAATGCTTTATTATTGCCAGGAAACATTTGTTTTCCTAAAGCGGATATCTGTTGCCCATCCCTTATATTTCTAAACAAAACCGTGTAATGAGTGTTTAAGGCTATAGTTCTCGCGCATTTGCCTTGCCTGAAACAATTGTGACTAACAAAAAACACGCTAAGATTCGAGTGGTGCGCTCCCTGAACGAACAACCTTTCCATATCGGGGTCCTTAACCACGCCTTCTGAGAGGTCGTCCAAAATCACGAGATTATGCATTCCATCCGCAAAATTTTCTATCTCGGCCCGACTCGGTATGCCTTCTAGAAATTCTATTTCCTCCACTTCCTTTTTCATGCTGTCGAAAGTATCTTGGTAGATACCGTAACAATACAATATTTTGTTTACCGGTTCCGAAAACATGACATTCTTGTTCCTAAGTAAGCGAAACAACCATGTAGTTTTTCCGCTTTTGGTTGCTCCGGATACGCAGGCTGTGGATGCCGCTTCGAAAGGTAAGGGTACAGCTTCCTTTCCAAAATGATTATTGTGAAACCTCTGAATATGTCTCTTGTAGTTATAGCCTTTAGAAAAGCTTTTATCGCATTCACTACACGTTTTCATGGTGGTCATTTTTAAGAATAAAATGTCTTTTGCTTTTATAAAATCTTAGTTTTTAGGGTAATTAGAATTAGGGTTTAGGGCTTTAGATTTAGGGGTTTAGGGTAATTAGAATTAGGGTTTTAGGTTAAGGTGGCTCCTAAATGGCTCCGGATAGTTCCTAAATGGCTCCGGATGGCTCCTAAATGGCTCCTAAAAGACTCTTAAGTGCTCCAACATGGCTCCGGATAGCTCCTAAGTGCTCCGGAGGAGCTCCGGATGGCTCCGGATAGCTCCTAATTGGCTCCGGATAGCTCCTAATTGGCTCCGGATATCTCTTAAATGGCTCCGGAGGGGCTCCAAAGGGCTCCTAAGTGCTCCGACATGGCTCCGGAGGAGCTCCGAAGGGGCTCCTAAATGGCTCCGGAGGGGCTCCGACATGGCTCCGGAGGGGCTCCAAATGGCTCTTAAGTGCTCCGGAGGAGCTCCAAATGGCTCCTAAGAGCTCCGGAGGAGCTCCGACATGGCTCTTAAGTACTCCAGAGGAGCTCCAAATGGCTCCTAAGAGCTCCGGAGGAGCTCCGACATGGCTCTTAAGTACTCCGGAGGAGCTCCAAATGGCTCCTAAGAGCTCCGGAGGGGCTCCGACATGGCTCTTAAGTGCTCCGGAGGAGCTCCAAATGGCTCCGAAGGAGCTCCGACATGGCTCCTAAGTGCTCCGGAGGAGCTCCGACATGGCTCTTAAGTGCTCCGGAGGAGCTCCAAATGGCTCCTAAGAGCTCCGAAGGAGCTCCGACATGGCTCCTAAGTGCTCCGGAGGAGCTCCAAATGGCTCCTAAGAGCTCCGACATGGCTCCTAAGTGCTCCGGAGGAGCTCCAAATGGCTCCTAAAAGCTCCAGAGGAGCTCCGACATGGCTCCTAAGTGATCCGAAGGGGCTCCTAAGTGCTCCGACATGACTCCGGAGGGGCTCCGGATGGCTCCTTAATGACTCCTAAAAGGCTCCAGATTGCTCCTAAATGGCTCCGGATAGCTCCTAAATGGCTCCGGAGGGGCTCTGGATAGCTCTTAAAGTGCTCCGACAGGGCTCTGGAGGGGCTCCGGATGGCTCCTAAATGGCTCTGGATAGCTCCTAAGTGCTCCGGAGGGGCTCCGGATAGCTCTTGAATGGCTCCGGAGGGGCTCCGGATGGCTCCTAAATGGCTCCGGATAGCTCCTAAGTGCTCCGGATAGCTCCTAAGTGCTCGGAGGGGCTCCGGATGACTTCCAAAAGAATCTTGGATAGGTTTGGAATATTTTTTACAGTCGGAGCAATGACGAAGAATGAGAGAGAATAAACGTACTTCATTTTAATGATAAAATATACAAAAACAATACACTATCACTGATGGAAAATTGCAAACCAAATACTCATAAAAAACACAAATTACTGATCTATGTCACCGTACAGAACAGTGTCCAGATTGTCCTCTTGTCATAAAGGTCCAAATACGATTTGCGCTCTGTTGTACACTCTTTGTCTCTTTGAGAAGTTTGCAGAATTACCTGCATGAAATGTGTACAGGTAAGTATAAACAGGAAGGAAAATTGCTCTGATGCCACACTGTAAAACTCATTAGGGCCATATAAACTCCAATAATACAGAGTGATTATTACAGAACTGAATTGCAACAGGAAACAGTACAAGTAGTACACCCTTACCATAAGATTACTTTACAGATGGGGGGAAAACTGGGTGAAACAGGAATCCACTTCAACAGGAAAGGATTATATCTAGAATTGAATCATCGACTGACCTAGGCATCCCATTAGTAATTAATTCAAAGAAGAATGAGGACTTAACAATATGCTTAGATCCTATTGATTTGAACAAATATGTTTAAAATGTAACATTTTAAATGACCAAATAAAGAAGAAAATATGGCTTACCGCCATGTGACAAAGGTGCTTACCAAAGTCGATACAGTTAATGGGTTCTTCCAGTTAAAGTCAGGCAAACATTCTCAGAAACTTACAACTTTTAACACACCATTTGTATAATATTGTAAGAGGTAACAAAATATCATCTCATCAAAAGAGAAAACAGCTATTGGAGAAAAAATGGGTGGTAACAAGCATGGATGACCTTATCTTGTGGGGCTACAACCAAAAAGATATAACAAACAGCTGAAAACAGTACATAAAATAATTTTAATAGTGGATATTTTTAACTTAAATAAAAAGAAGTGCCAATTTCAGGTGGCAGAGGTGATGTATTTAGGTGACTTGGTTACCCCTGATATGGTCACCCATGAAATGTGTCAGTAATAAAAACACAATAACCATTGAGTGTAAAAAAGAGTTGCAAAAGTTTTGTATAAAAGGTCAGTGAATATGTGGCAAAGTGGTGTCAAGCTAAAAAATAAATCCAATGCACAATAAACATAAAGACAATACCAATGCATGAAAAGTAATAATCAAGATGTTAATTGTTTCAACTGAAGAATGGAGAATCAAATTATTGTAGGCTTTGTAAGAAAAATGCTGAATGACACCTCCTCTTTGATGATTGTCCTCTCTTATAAGATTATAAGTTTTGGGTCTTGCACTTTCAGTAGTGTTCTGTAACCAATTATGTGCCTTCCCCATTATTTTAAACTGTTAGAAATTATATTTTTAGACTGTCACTGATCTTTTTCACATTTTGATTTCAAAAATTCAGTCTCAAATCTATCTAACATTCGTAAAGCAATATTTCCTACCTTGAGTCGAACCTAGTGATTGTATCAATTTCAGAAAAAGTCCTTCAACCATATAGGATACAAATGATTAAAATATATTGAAATATTAAAGATTTAGCTCAAATATGGAGGTGCTGAGAAAACCTTTCAGATTCAGGGTAATAAGTATCAAATAAAATTAACAGTTAATCTGTAGCTAATTATAGTTTTGAAGAAGATGAAAATACAAAAAACTATACTGCCGCAAAGCATGATAAAATGTCAGGTGACAAAATTTAACCATTGGTGAAGTTAGGGGGTAGAAAGGAACAGTATATAATTAACTGAGGCAATATTATTATTTGGTAAAAAGCACAAATCGCACAGGGGTAAACACATCATACCAGTTTGCTTGTTTAGCTTATCACATAAGTCATCAAATGAGTACATTGACTGAAATCTTGAATGTAACCTAGATAATGAAGCCAAGTTGAACAGATTTTGTTTGCTAAAAATGTTTTGTGGATAAAATAATATTTGATCAAAAATATTTTAAACCTTAAACCTAGACAGTGTTTGTAACACAGGTAAAAGCCATGCCGACAGTGTTCCACACTTTCCCATGTCAATATAAAGTCTTAAAAGCATCTTATGATGCTCCAAAAATTTGGAATAATTGGCCTGATGACATAAGTTTAGCCACTTCTCTCCACTCATTCAAAAAGAATCTCAAACCCTATCTTTTTGCGCAAACATATTCACCCTAATTTCTGCTTTTTCCGGTTTCTCTATGTGGCACTGACCCTTGCTAGGTCTCAGGTTAATGATTATAGTTTTCTGCTTTTTCTGTTTGGTGTGCCTAGACTCTGTTTTTTGATGGAGATTAAGAGCTGTAACAATATTATTTTAATTAAAATTTCCCCAACACCTTTTTTTTTTGCCTGACAGATACCCCAATAGTCTGACATGGACAAGCCACTGCTAAAAATTGAGTAACTGACTTACCAAGACCCACCCAAACCTAAACAGTGTTATTTACTTGACTTATATAGAACTGTGAGAGAAATATGTTTCGCGGTGTGCTACATTCAAATGTACAAATGTCTAATGTTTGCTGAAAGAACTGATCTTTATATTTTACTAATAGATTCATAATGAAACATTTCCTTTCACATATCACTATGTACTTAAGCAAGAGAAATAGAAATGAATGGGTAAAAGACAGGTATGAATAACAAACTTTTTCAAATTGAATCTCTTCATAACTTCACAGATAATGGAGGAAACATTTTATAAAACTTGCTCTTTTGGATTTAATTTTAAGATAAAGGAAAATGTAGAAACAGAGAAACCATGAGTATTATTCATTATGTATGTAAGAGTTGTAGGGACACCACTTTCCAATATGTGAGCATTTAGAAAAACCTTTTTTCAGAGTATTTCCTTTGAAAGATTTTTTTCTATTTTTCAGCTCGGTATCTCAATACGACTAGATAACTATATCAATTTATTACCCTTACCTATACTTGGATTTTGAAAATGAGGAACTAGAGGCCAACAGGCAAGCCAAAGAGCATAACTTTGCTGGGCACTTAATCTAGGTCATTTTGGAAGAAATTAGGCTCTATGAATGTAAGATACAATTTTTATGGTTGTTTTTCATTTTAAAAACAAGTTTTATATACCAGTCCATCGTGCTATAGAAGCAGATAATGGCAGCAAGTTTGTAAACAAAACAATGGCCGTTTTTTATTTTAAAAACAAGTTTAAGTACCAGTCCACCGTGCTGTAGAAGCAAATAATGGCCAGCAAGTTTGTAAACAAAACAATGGTCGTTTTTTATTTTAAAAACAAGTTTAAGTACCAGTCCACCGTGCTGTAGAAGCAGATAATGGCCAGTAAGTTTGTAAACAAAACAATGGTCGTTTTTTATTTTAAAAACAAGTTTAAGTACTAGTCTACTATTCTGTAGAAGAAACTAAATGTAAAATAATGGCCAGCAAGTTTGTAAACAAGACAATGGCCGATTTTTACTTTAAAAACAAGTTTAAGTACCAGTCCATCGTGTTGTAGAAGCAGATAATGGCCAGCAAGTTTGTAAACAAAAAAATGGTCGTTTTTTTATTTTAAAAACAAGTTTAAGTACCAGTCCATCGTGTTGTAGAAGTAAATAATGGCCAAGAAGTTTGTAAACAAAGATATGGAGGTCGTGGCAGTGGGGGCGAATCGTCTACTTCGCTTTAAAGAAGTTTTAGTACTAACCCCATAGTTCGGCAGATTCGGTAGAAGACGCGTTTGGAAAGCACGTTTGTAAACCAAGATATGGAGGTCGTAGCAGTGGGGCGAATCTTCTGCTTCGCTTTAAAAAGAAGTTTTAGTACTAGCCCGTACTTCGGTAGTTTCCGTAGAAGACGAGAAAGCACGTTTGTAAACAAAGATATGGAGGTCGTAGTTGTGGGACGAATCGTCTGCTTTGCTTTAAAAAGAAGTTTTAGTACTAGCCCGTACTTCGATAGATTCGGTAGAAGACGAGTTCATTGGAAAGCACGTGTGTAAACAAAGAAATGACCGTTCCTCATTTTATTTTAAAAACAAGTTTAAGTACCAGTCCACCGTGCTGTAGAAGCAGATAATGTAAAATAATGGCCAGCAAGTTTGTAAACAAAACAATGGCCGTTCCTCATTTTAAAAAGAAGTTTAAGTACCAGTCCAGTGTGCTGTACAAGCAGATAATGGCCAGCAAGTTTGTAAACAAAACAATGGCCGTTCCTCATTTTAAAAAGAAGTTTAAGTACCAGTTTACGAGTCGGTAGATTCGATAGACATCTTCCGGTAAAAGATAACGGCTAACACGTTTCTAATCAAAACAATGGCCGTTCCTCATTTTATTTTAAAAAGAAATCTTTTTACTAGTCACATTCTACCAGTGAGTGCCCGTGTAGTGATGAATAGTTTGAATTTAAGTTATGTAGACAGCTTTACATGTATGACCAAACTTTCAAATGAAATGCGTTACAATTATTGCCTCCTGTCATAATTTGGCACAACTTGGACACACAAACTTTTTTTTGCTTATTTTAAGTGTAGTTTCGTGGATTTCTTTTTTATTAAAATATGAATTGAGACAAGCACAAGTTATTAAACTATTTTACAAAAATCAGATCAAAACAATAAGCCTTTTAGAATCATTTTTTAAGGGGCGATAATATAATTTTAATAAAAATAGCGCCTCAAATTGACATAATTTGCATACAAAAATTTATTTCTGTCATCACTTCCACTTCCTTATTTGTTAAGTGTAAATGCAGGAGTGTGGGCGATAAAGAACCATTGTTATTAAAACTTCTGTTTTGTGCCAATTTGAAGCGTGTGCCACTATATGGCTCCAAGCAGTATAGTAGATGATCATTATGTTGATTTGCTCATTGAGTCGATTGGTCAGCATTGACAGCTTTACAACATATAGCAAACTTCATTTGAATTTGCAAATAAATAAACCCTCCTTTCTTGAATATTTTCTCCAAAAATACTCATGCAATGTCTTACAAGCACATTTATTTTGGGAAATAAACACTAAAATATTTCCTCAGTACAGAAACAAGCCATCCAGTTTGTTATAATACAACTAGTATAAAATCTATGCACAAATTTTTGTTTGGTAGATATAATTGATCATCTTGAATCAGAACTTTCACTTTGTTGATCTCAATGGAAGTGGTTGTACCAGGTGATCGACTCAATGATCAGTGTTACAAACAATAGTCTTTTTTTCTGCATTTCAAACCCATGTATAAACTTTCTGTTGAAAAAAATCTTGCAACAATTTGTTAGGCTATTTGCTTTATGAGGTCGTATTTTTCAATGTACTTTAATATTTTGAGGTTAATTAAAATTTAGTAAGTGAGAACAATCACTCTTTGTAAGACTCCCTTAAGTGATCGACTTTATGATCATCTACTATAGTTATTGGCATATATTTTGTTATATTTGCTTCAAGCTTTTTATATATTAATCAAAAGTTTCTATTATTGGTCATTTTACTGCAAACCGGAAATACCAGAGAACGCCCATTTTGTAGAGAAATAGAAGTATTTGTCCTTGACCTCCATTAAATAAATGTAAGGCAGGCGTTTACTGGTAGACAGGTGTTTACTGGTAGAACTACAGAAAATTCATTTGTGGTAGTCAGTTCACATCCACCCCTAAATTTATCCAAAGCAATCACAGTTACATGATAAATGTACATGATCATGTACCAATGTACATGATCAATTTAATTATAATCTATGATGTGATGAACATCTTTTTATGAAAAATTACAAATCTTTAAGAAAATTGAGGGTGGGTGTGGATAGGTATGCTGGTATGAATTGGTCCACCACCAGTAGTATAAGATACTGACCAACATATTTGTAAACAAAAACATTGGCCATTCCCCTTTTATTTTCAAAAAAATTCACCCGTCCACTATTCTGTAGAAGATAATGACCATCAGGTTTGTATAGAAATCAATGGATGTCCATGTTTTTATTTAAAAAAAAAAAATTTCAGTTATTGTGAACGGTAATGTTTATAAATTATGGTGCATATAATTGTGTATAGTTATAAATTAGCTGATTACATTTATGACTGATACCTAGTTTTAAAAGTCAATTATGTATGGTAAATTAGATGTAAATTTTAAAAAAATGCCAATGATTATCAATGGAAAGTATGCATAATGCTTTTTTTTCATAATCGAATTATTAAAAGAGTGCATTGTGGACCAGGAAATTTTTCTTAAGGTATATATATATATTAGTGCATTACGGATTTTAAGACTGAAGTGTAATCGAAGTGTACGTTTTGATTTTATTTGACCAAAAATATACGACTACATTATGAATTCATTTGAGTACATGTTTCAGTTATTTTTTCATTATGCGACCATTTAGGGTTTGGTGTATAATATTATTGTAAATTTTTGTAAACTTATATATGCGCAATTAAAGTCTAATTGCTTCTTTTTTCATAAAATTTAATGATATATACTGTGTACAATGTAGAAATAGTTATTCAAAATCACTAATTGTATCCTATTACAAAGGTGGAGAGCTAAAATCTGTGTTGAAAAGGTGACAAAAAAATCTGGAATAACATTTTAGGATTGCAAATCCTTGTTCTTTATAGGGAAATTTTGGTGGTGGATTAAGGGATGTTAATTCAATCAGTCAAATGGGAATGATAAAATTATAGTTACACCAATGAAAATGCTGGAATTATAGTCACGCAAATCGGATTTCAGGATTTCAACAGTATAGTTATTTTGAAAATTCCAATTTTTTTGTTTTTGCAGTAATAAATATTACATTGCTTGTATCAGCAATATCAGTTATTGGTTTGTTACTAGATTTAATTATTCATATATTCCCATTATGCTAGCACTTTGTGGTTTGTTATGGGACCTTAATTACTCCCTGCATGGCCATATTTGCTTGGTTTCAAAATTGGGGAAAAAAATTTGGATTCTAAATTATGGAAGCCGTAACAGCTAACCTCCTCGTGGTGGCTTCTGGAAATTTCCACTTTGTGGAAAGCTAATAGCTGTTTTTTCCCTCCACAAAAGGGTGACCAAATGAGTCATAAAGCCCAAAGTCAAAACCCCCACGTTGTACCATAATACCTTTTGTGACCGAATGAGTCATAAAGCCCATAGTCAAAAACCCTACATTGTACAATAATACCTTTTATGACCAAATGAGTCGTAAACCCACACAGTCAAAACCCCTACGTTGTACCATGTTACCTTTTGTGACCGAATGAGTCATAACCCCAAAGTCAAAACCCCCTACGTTGTACCATGTTGCCTTTTGTGACCAAATGAGTCATAAAGCCCAAAGTCTCAAAGCCCAGTCATAGTATCAATGCAGAAGTCTTTCAATTTTTAAGAAATTGTGAGGAAATGAATCCTAACATTAATGTTGAGATATACTGAATATGTAGCAGAAGATAGACAGCTATATCATATAAACCTTTATTTCAAATTAATGACATATAAACTTACATATAAAATACAATTTATAAAATATATATTGGTTAGTGCTACATTGATATCTATATTAAATAAAACTTTGGTGAGATTAGAAGAAGAAATTATGGTTAAAATGTGTTATTGAGTGTCCCTAATATATAATACAGTACATAGAACTTGTGTGAGAGTTATGCCATTACACATAGTTGTAAAACGATAAAATCATATCTTCAATTTGTATAATGGTAATGGTGCTGTCTCTGAGTTGTCTGCCTGAGGTTGTACACTCTTCTTTCTTGTCTAGGCGGTCCTCTGTCCTGTCCGGCTGGTGGTCTATCTCCTCTAGCTACTGGTCCATCTTGTAGTGCTGGTGGTCTGCCTGGAAGCGGTTGCTCCATAAACTGGCGCCGATAGGTCCTTTCCAATGTCCTCACCATCATCCCTGAAGATAAGTATAGAATATGCGATATATCTTACAATAATAAGATTTTTAGTGTAAAAATTATACCTCTATAATTCAGTGTTATAATACAGTTATTTCTACATTGTTCCTGGTGTGATATATTATAAAAATGGAATGGATTAATGGAAAAAGTATTACATCAGTTGGTAATAATTCAATTAATTGCTACAAATGGGAGGTGAATTAATGGTGTTTCTTACCTATAGCAAGATTCAAGATGTTCAGTACTTTGTACATAAAGTGGACAGTCTTTGCAATACCCTCTATGGTCCTTATACACACTTGAATGCACATATGAATGAATTGCATGTGATGAATGACATTGCGAATTTCTTGTTGATGGGCCTGTAGAAAGGCTATGAGAAAAATTGGAAGCATACACAAAGTGTAAAATAAGAATGATGTTTCTTTTTCAATATCTATTGACTGAGTTTCATCGGTTATTAATTTTGATTTCATCAGTGATATCTCTTGTAGATTGGGAAAGACCTTTTGAATTTTGTCCAGTTGAAATGCACTGTCCCTTAAGACCAATTTCTGTATCCCTTTACTTTCATCATTGCTTAGTTTCAGCTGATCAGATGTTTCCAACTGTAGACATGATATCTGGCCTTTTCCACAAACACATTTCTCAGGACACATACAGTACACTGAGATGTAAATACAGAGTGTGATCAAAAATAATTTCCAAAACATAATGATAGCCAATTTAAATCAAATGAATAACCTGAGTGAAATTAGATCTCAATATATAGCAGTATGGATAGAGTGTAAGACAATGCTGATAATCTGGGGAAACAATGGGGCAATGAGTACAAAAGAATAATGGTAAAGTTAAATATTTGGTGTATAGGTATAGAATAGGTGTTGCAAGGATCAATTACAAAGACATATCCATTTCCTTTAGAAAATAAGCTTCATTGTTTAATCATCAGGTGTTATGAGGGATGGTTTCTTGACATGAAGGGATTAGGGGTACATTGGAATATCATTAATAATGGGTCTGTTGTGGAAATGGACATGGCTTCTTGACATAGAGGGGGCTTATGGGTTTCATTTAAAATCCTTGACAATGGGGTCTATGTTGAAAAAAATGGACATGGCTTCTTGACATAGAGGGGCTTATGTTATTATTTGCTATTTCAATTCTGTTTTCTTTTTTTAGGCTTTATTAATACCCCTTTCTTATAAAAGAGTGGCTTCTCATTATAGATACCTTCTTCTACTTACAAAATCTATTTCTTGCCATAATACTATTCAGGCATTAAAAATATGGCTTTCCAAAACAATGGTATGTGTATGTCTTTGTGTCTATATGTTTCTGTGGGTATATATATACAGTGTAGCTTAATGAGAGTTCACTAGAAATTTGTCAAAATGTTCATCAAAGTATTATCAGTCTTTTGGGCTTTGGTCATTACCAGGGGTTTGATGTGGTGCCATGAAAAATGTATTTGTTAAGAACAAAACAGAAAAGTATATTGCACAAATGTCAACAGAAATGATGTTTTCAGACAGCCAGAAATTACCAGAAATTGTATTAAGTAAGAGTTTTGTTGGAATGGGTTGGTTGACTACAGTTTTCAACAGCTTGGATTCTGTAAGAATTTCTGATTCTGTGATTTTAGATTGTAATGTTATGTACAAAGTTACTCTGATAGGAGCATGTGAAACAAGTACTGCAAGTATAACCCCTGAAATAAGTTATGTACCGCATGGTATTGAGTCAAAAGGGATAACTCCATCGTTGAATAGTGTTCCCAAAAGTACACTTATTGTGACAGTGTGTGGAGTCATTTTCACTTGTACTCTGATAAGTACAATTACTGTATTTATCATAAAAAGAAAACTTGAAAATAGACTGCTAAGGGTCAGGGAGGAAAGAATGGCTGAAATGGGTAGAACTTTTGGTTTTGATTTTAATGAAAATGATGAAGAAGAGGCAAACAGGCAAGCCGAAGAGAAGGAAATTAAAAAAAGAACATCCCGTAAAAAATGGAATAGAAGCCCTGAACAACACAAATATAATTTAAGACTCACTGCCTGGAGGGCTGAAAGAATGAAGCAGCTGAGACTTGAAACGAATGTATAAAATGTTGTTGTGAGAGTAGTTTGTAGTGACTTTGGTTTCATTGTTTTTCCATGTGTGTATGTGTGTGTGTGTGTGTGTGTGTGTCATTGGTGGTGGTACATATTTTTTGTTTCATAGATTTAGTATTTTTTTTTAGAAAATTAGACCCTATCTTCTTTTGTGTGTATTTGTTTGTGTATAGTTGTGTGTATATATAATATTTTGAATAATAAATGAGGTAAATAAAACTAAGCTCGATTTTGTTGGTATTGTAACATAGGTTTGTTTGGTGTCAATATGTCTGAAATCATAGGATAAGACAGTTTTTGAAATTTTTTAAATTGGACTATCCCTCAAAATAGTTATGAGCATTTGAAAATTATACATTATAATTCCTTAACAATTGTTAAGGAGAGATAATAGGCTTTTACAATGGGACTTTTTTAGTGTGCTGGATTTCGAAATATTGTGCATTTATTATTTAGGGTTATAGTATAAGGTATCAAAATGTTTGTCTGAAATTGTAGATTCAGCTCCATTTGGAATTTTTAAAATCGGACTATTCCTCAAAAAGTTATGAGCATTTGAAAATTATACATTATAATTCCTTAACAAGACCTTTTTAATGATTTAATGACACCAGCTGTGCGAATGCAATTGTCAAGGAGGTGGATAATAGGCTTTTACAATGGGACTTTTTAGTGTGTTGGAATTCGAAATATTATGCATTTATTATTCGGGATTATAGTATTAGGTATCAAAATTTTTGTCTGGAGATATGGATCGAGGTCCTTTTTGAATTTTTAAAATCGGACTATTCCTCAAAAAGTTATGAGCATTTGAAAATTATACATTCATTACCCCACACTTTTTTCCAGATCATTAAACCCATTTTGTATTGTGGAATGACCATCTGTGAGAATAGTCACATGCTTTTCAAATGATAGGGGATAATAGCCTTTCCATTGGACTCTAGTATATGATATTTAAATTTTTGGGACTTTGGTATATTAGAGGGATTCTTACTTATTCCAGTACTATTGAATAACAGTCGCCGAGAAAACTTTAAAATAAGGTAATTACTTAAAAATAAAGGTAATAATGTACAGGGGTTGGTTTAAATTAAAGGGATTGGGTTTGAATTATATGTTGCGTCTAATGAAAGGCTGCTGTGCCAATGTGAAACTGGGTCCCTTTAACTGGGGAAAAATTGTGGGAAAAAAGCTTGACCATTACTTGTGTGTACTTTTTTGGTTAGCTTTAATTTGTAGATGTTTAAATGACCCCTGACGCTGATTTATAGTCACACCAATCGGATTGCTGGAATTATAGTCACCCCAATGGAAATCCAGGAATTTTTATGATGCTTTTATTTTGAAAATATGAAAAGTAGCAAACACTATAGTCATTCAGCGGTTAATGGACTATATAATCCTTTTACCTTTCATGACTATTTCATTTTTTTAAATGTCCTTACAAATTTTATGGGTTTAAATGTCTTAACTATTTTGGATGTTTCATATTTATTATAAATTTGTAGTTTTAAATGTCCCTTATTTGTTGCTATGAATGTGTAGATGATTAAATAATCCTTGTTGTTTGCATGTTTTGTCCTTATACCTTAGAAATTTGTATGTCCTAATTGTGTTTCATTTCTTTAGTGTTATGATAGATCTGTATATAGCTGTAAAATATCCCTTATTTGTTGCTATAAATATGTAGATGCTTAAATATTCCAAAGTTGTTTACTAGTTTTTAAAGGTCCTTGTTTGCTGGTTTTATTTTACCTTTAGCTGTTTGCATGATTTTATTTAATGTAGCTTTAAATGTTGTGTAGTTGTTAGTGATGCTATGAATATTTTATGTACTTCATTCCAATAAATGTATTCCATTTCAACCTCATTTTCACAGATAATTAACACCCCTGGCATTAAGTAAACCCCCCCACCTCCCCTCCCCATATCCCCCCTCACACAGATGGTCCGTGATTTGAACTCTGGTGGCTCTTTGGTCACAAAATCTTTATGGCCCCCTTCGGGGACCATATAGATTGTGTGACTATTTGTGTGACCAAATAGTCCCCTATACTACTATAATTGCAGTTTCAAAGACTGACTTTGAAAAGACAACTGAGCATTTCCATAAGTAGCCATTAAATGATCAGAGGAAACTCTATGGTGTAGATGTTTATATAATACTAATCAGAAATACAGGATATAATTTTAGAATTCAGTATAAATCAGAAAAACAACTTGATTATAATACCTCTTCATTCTATATTCTATGGGAAACCAGGCATAACCTCTTTAACATGTACAAGAACAAAATTTAAAATGAACTTTCTACCAGTTTAAGTTAGGTTGAAACATCTATTGGACTTTCTGGGTATAAACTCCAATTGGGCTTTTCCTGGTACAATTTGAAATTCTACCAGATTATGATTTCTACAATGATACATATATATATGATATACATATATATGAGGAAAGCATTTATTTTAACATATATTTTTATATTTATAATTGGCAGTGATAAAACTTTAAGACTATATCAATATAAAAATTCCAACAATACAATTGTATTGCATTCTAAGTATATATAATTTTATTAAAAACAAACTATATGAAATTTGAGATGACTGAAGTATTAGGATCATTAGTGTTTTGTATACTTTACAGGACTATCAGGATGATGTGATTGGTAATTAGTTAAATCATCGTACAGAAAAGTAATTAAAGGATATCACTGATTAGAGAACCATGGAAAGGAAGGATTTTTGTAATCATATAGATTAATATGCACCAGTCTCCAGTAAAGAAATCATATATAAACAAATATAAACAATGAAATAAATATTTTTGGATATTTAAAGTCAAATTATATTCCATTCTGTGAATGTGGATGGGGTGATAATTTGAAATCTCTAGAGATCAGAAGTGATGTTCACTAATTACAAATTAAATGACTGTCCAATATTACTTTATAAATTTGTAAATGATTACAAACAGTGAAATGTTCTTTTAGTCAATACATGTACAGGCAAAGCACGAGATTCCATAGCCTTCTTACTGCATAGGTCAAATGCATCAGAAGCCTATCACAAAGCCAAGGATATATTAAGAAAAATGTTTAGTCAAAAACACAAGATTGTGCAATTAAGCTGTAATGGATGAGTGTATACAAATGGACCAAATATCAGGTCAGGTGACTTTAATAACCTGAGGAGTTTGGTTATTAGAATGAGAAAGGCTGAGACAACACTCTCTGAATACAGATCATCAGATGAACTGGTAGCAACAGAGAAACTTGTTAGGATCTAAAAAAAGATTGCAAAGATCCATAAGGTAAATGGAGTGACAAACTTATTGAGCTGCAATTAAAGAAGGACCAAAAGCCAAATTTCTCACACAACTTTACATTTGATCCAGAGAGAATGAATCTACAACTGCAAGTTCTGTCAGCTACCCTGAACTCTCAAAAAGACAAAGAGATTTCAAAACCAGTTTATTATATAAGTACTAGATCCATAAAAGTAAAGTATGTGCTCTGTTAAAATGGTCATTACTTGAAGTAGTAATCAGGGGCATTCCATTAATTTGTTTTCCCATTTATATTACAAAAAAACTGAAAATGACCGTTTTCCCTTTTTGTGTTTTGCAAACATTCAAAAGGAAAGACAACAGGTTTTTTATCATTACTGATCTCTTTGGTTATCTTCTGGAAATTGGTTCTTTGTGCTTTTTCAGTTTAAGTTTTTGTACCAATGAAATAAGTATAAAGCTTAATTTTCTGTTTTGTTGAAAGCCTTTGTATATTTTTCTCATTTGTTTGTTTTTTCAGATATAATAATGAAAACATTTCAATTTTCCTTTTACAGGTAAAGCCGTAGATTGAGTCAGTATCCTGAATTAAGGTCGATGCAGTTATTTAAACCTGCTCTGTCAAAAAACATAATTTGTCACTGCAAAGATGCCAGCTAGACATCAGAGAGACTTTCAGAGGATTGTCATTGTCATTTGGGACATTCTCAGTAGCACATCTGCCTCTAGGATGCAATACTTTTCAAATGAAAATTGTCATATAATCAGAAACTAAAATAGGTTCATGTATTTTTTTATGATTATAAAGCCCAAACCTGAAAAAACATAATTAAAAAAAAAATGCCAATGTTGTAGTTTTGGCCATGTGATGGGATCCAAATATAGTATTGACCTAGTTTTTGATTTGTTGATTGGTCAACACTTTTTTCAATCCTTTTTTCTTTTTCCCAGAAATTGCTGCATCAAAACTGGACTGGCAATACCAACTGCAAGTCTGGTTGAAGTTGGATAGTAAATTTCTATAGTCTTATCAGGTTGTCACTATGGCTTATCACAATTAGCTACAACTTGTCTGTTGTGCCTCTAGGGCCTGTCCTGGGGTTTTCAAATTTGATCTTGCAGGAAACAGCCTAACCCCAAGTCAGGTCAGGAGGTTGATCCAGACAAGCGGGGGTGTACTACGATCTGTCTTGCTGGTGAAATCGACCCTTCATTTTCATGCCCTTTTATAGCCCCGATCACTCACTCAGCTAACCACTTCTTGAGTTGGTAAGGGTCAGTTAGGGTTGGCTCCAGTGTAACCAGGTTCTAATCTGCAAGACACAATGATATAAAAACTGTACACAGCAAGACCCTCAGACTTCTATATTAAAACAAACAATTTTTCACTATGCAATGAATATGTGCACTGGCAAAATCCACTTAAAATTGCCTAAATATTCATTATTTAACAGTGATTAAAAATTAAGCTTAGACTTCCATTTGTTTCTTAATTATGTAATCTTCTTCCATTGATATTAATGTTGAATGTTATCAATTTACATCTTACACTTGTTTCCAGTATAACTTTCCAGTTTGGCATTCAACGCATAATAAAACTAAATGTTTGAGTAGGTGTTTATTATGGAAGATTAGAAGTGCCAACATGACAAATTTTTTATCTTGCTTTATCGACTTACTAACTCAATGAATCGACTTAGGTATCTTGATTTATCGAACATAGTATCTCGATAAATCAAGATATCTAAGTTGATTTATCAAGATACTAACTCGATAAATCGAGATAGTTAATTTGATTTATCGAGTTACTTAGTCGATAAATCGAGATAAAAAAATTTGTCATGTTGGCCCTTCTACACTTCAGTAGTTTATACATCTGAAGACTTTATACATTAGTTAACCTAATTTTTATTGCAGTAGTTGAATCATACTATATTTTATGTTACAGCAGGGTAGAAGGGCCAACATGAAAATTGACTAGCTCAAGAATTCGACTTACCTCTTGGACCAATGACAATGGCATTAAAAGTATCTAGACCACATTTAACCTTCAAGGTAGGATCTAAAGACAAACATGACCCCCCCCCCCCACAAAAAATTTCATGCAAAGGGGGTACTATTTTTATGGCTGTTACCTTACTTCTAACATTATGTTTGGCATGAATCATAGTCAACTAAGCCCAGACAAACCCCAGATCTCACCCCCTCAGACCCCTCTCAAATCATCCCACAAAGAAAATACCCTGGCCAAATGCCTGCACTTTTGGCCAAATGAACTACGATCTCCACACTCAGTGGGAGATAAGGGGAGATAACAACTCAGGCCTTATCTGGCCATTTATCAATACCCTAGAGTAAAATGGGGGAGAACAGTATTGATTTTCTTGGGATATGTAGATCTTAATTGAAGCACATGTCACCTGGGACACCTGTCATAGACCGGTAATAGACTGATAAAACCAAAGCTTGTTCTTATGCTAGTTAGGCTTGTGTAAGCATTGACTGACCTTCCTTAGAGCCACTTGCAGTACTTGGCTGGTGTAGATACTAGAAAATTATTGATTTTTAGTGGGTTTCAGCTGTGTGTTATTCAGCTTTCACTATCGGCTGCAGCCATGTTTATAATGTGCTTTGTTTACTTCCTGTCAGCATGTCTGTTGTGATGAGTATTCAAAGGAAGTTTAGTATAAACTCAAAATGTGTTAGTTTGCCAGTATAGCTAGGTTCTTAAATGGTATGGATAGGTGAATAATATTGCTACGTGGAGATATTATGAAGTTTAGTGGTATTTTAGTGCTTCCAAATAAGATTTTTTGATACATTTATTTATAGGTCATTTGGCTGGTTATTTAAAATAGCTCCGTGACAGAGCTCACTGAGCATGTAGCATGTCATGTCTCCATAGTAACCACATAGATTATATAAGCCCTGTGCTTACGACATTCTCACGGAGTCAGTCAGGAAACTCCCTGTGATCAGACATCTTTTCTAGAAATATTGATAACCAAGTACTTTCCTACAAGAAATTCATCTGACATCTAAAGGTAGTAATTTTACTTATGTTTTAGTGCCAGTCCCAGTAAATTTTACTCCTTGTTGAATTAATTATATTTAATTTATGCAGACATATTTTTGGCATAATTCCGGCCAAGGCCATGTAAACTATCCATATTTGGACAATTTACTACGATTTTTTTATGGTTTTACTACAGTGAAATTTGTAGATCTAACAATTGGCCAATTATACTATTGAAACTTAATCAGTGCTAGATATCATATTTTAGACCACTTGCCCGTCTTTGTTGTGACTTAGGCTAGTGTTTAGGCCATAATGTTGTCTTGAGTTTATATTAACTTTGGACTTGATTTCTTTATCTAACTTTAATTGATATTCATTAACACTTGCATCCTAACTTGTGAACTTGACTAACTTATTGATATATTTTTGCACTCTCACTAACTCAGTTAATTATTAATCCTATTAACTCATAACTTGCATATTCTATACATTGAGTTGTTGGTTGTTTATTTACTGGTTATTTGTACTGGTTACTTATACAAAAGTTATAATTAAACTTCAACTGTTACCAACTCTTTGTTTCATCCTGTCTTATACAAGCAAATATTCAAACTCTTCAACCCATAATTAAAAGCACTGGCACTTTAAACATAGCCTTGCACTGTTGAAGAATCATACAGAGTTTACACACAGGGTATCCTGTCATTTGCCCTCAGAGATTCAACACTCCGATTTAGAGATTCATCAGATATAGAGTCACCACTTAGATTTACCCTCATAGATTGATCAGAAATAGATTCAACACTTTGATTGATTCAAGAATCATCTTATGTAGATTCAACACTTAAATTTAGAGATTCGTCAGATATAGTTTCGTCGGCCACTACAAAGATTCATCATTCCCCAGACACAGAGATTGAATGATTGAGATTGATTGATTAAGAATTATTGATAGTTGGACAACTGTACTTAGTAGACCGCTCGTTCATTTCAGTATCTTATTGATTAAATTAGCAGTGAATCCTATTTTCATTTCCAGTAAACCCAAAAGGAAAAAAGAAATAACCTACAGTTTTTTTTCCAATATAAGTTGCCTATATCTAATAGAAGAAAAAAACAGCTGAAATTCGATAATATTTTGTTTTGTTCAGCAACTATAAAGGGAATTTGTACATTTTTTCTTGAATATTATCCCATACCTTACTTTTTGTTTGCATGTTTTATCATTTTAACAAAAGGCAATAATGTTTTGCTTGATTAGAATTTCAAAACAGCAAGTGATAAAAAATGGTAGTAATTTGGTTTTTTTTATACTGTTGGATGTTACAAAGAGTGATGAGTCAAACACCACTGCTGATATTTCTTGTGAATGTGTTTGTTGAAGGTTCAGAAGCATTGTATAAATGTAAGGCTATTGTAGATCAAAACAAGGCCAAAAGGTGTTTTGGTCCCCTAGCGCGAGCGCAAAGCCATCAGAGACAGGAGTAGTGTACTAGAATTTATGAAAGTCTCGTGACAGAAAGAAATTCCAACTTAGATACATCCCAAAGCAGGTCCCGAACTGAGACGGTCACCCATCCAAGTACTAACATAGCCCATTGCCGCTTAACTTCAGTGCATGAGCAAACAAATAGTCATCACTCTGTGCCACAATTCCTGAAAGTCTGATGCAAGAAGGAAATATGTATGGGAAAAAGTCAAAAGGACATGTGTCCTTTTAGCTATTGGAGAGCAAGAGAGGGAAATTCAGAATGCACAGGTACCTTCAGTGAAAAATAATTCTAAAACACACCAGCCTCTAGACTTTCTCAACTGAAATACACTCACACAAACACACAAGATTCTCAGTGTTTATTTATTTGGGGTTTTACGTCGCTTTCAACACTGTGCAGGTCATATCACGACGGGTAGTTGGAAGGGCAGAGGAAACCAGTACATACAGTTCGTCAGGGTTCTGTACTGTAAACTGCTGACCAACGGCAAGCAACTACCAGCTTTCCCACTTGAGGCCGTGCCGGGAACCGAACCCCGGCCTCAGAGGTGGGAGGCGAGAGTGTTACCACTCTGCCACCGTGGCCCCCAATTCTCAGTGTTATAGTGATGCAAAACAACCAGAATTATCAACCACATCCAGGCAGAGACGAATTTAGCTAGGTTGGATATTAAGACTGCACCCTCTACACCCAATTGGCATCACCGAATTTATGTAAAATTCCTGATAATTCCAGTCATCAGACACTCAGTGACTAAACCCCCTTTTCCTTTTTAATAACTTGTCGATACTGTGTCAATGGTTTTCCCATTCCCAGAGGTTTTCCCATCATACTCCCAAAGGGTCAAACCTCACAAAACTCATCGTTTGGCAAGAATGCAAGTTATTAGCTTACGTAGGCCCTGATTATGTTCTTTTCTGACTTTAGGGTTATTGATGGAATTGGTGTTGTTATTAATGTGATTTCTACATGTAGACGCTGCAAGGAGAAACATGCAAGGCTCCTTCACCAAGTGATGTGTCTCTTTCCTGAAGAAAGAGGAACTCCATAATTTCTCTTTCAGTATGTTAAACTTTACTACGTTGGCATTTGCTGGTGTAAAGTTGTGTTTTTGTGTGTTTGGGCACAAGAGTCATTCACATTGAATATGTCAATTCTCTAGAAGCAATTGTATTCCTATATGCGCCCTCAATACTATTTGCCAGACATTGCAGTCCGCGACAGACCAGAGTAGATTAAAAGTGACATTGGAACAATTTTCAGGGGTGCTCAAGACAGTATAGCTTCAAAATGTAGTCATTTCTTTGGATGGCACAACTGGTAGTTATGTACAAAGCAAAGGATGTATGTGGCATTTCCATCCTCCCTGTGCATGGATCTCACCATGGTGGTCAGTATGTAAGGCTTATTAGAAGCATTCGTGAGACACTATTTGGACTGCACAAAAAATCAATGACGACAATTTAAACACCTTTCTGTATGAGGCTCAAAATTGTTTTAAATGATAGGGCACTGACATAGGTGTCAGATGACCTCAATTACCAGATACCACTCACCCCAAATCTTATCCTGTTGCTTCAGAGTAATGTCCGTAAACCACTGCATGAGGTAGAAAATATACCAAAGCCTGCCATTGGCAGGCACAGTTTTTGTCCAACCTCTTTTGGAATTGATGGCTAAAAAGTATGCCCCTTCATTGCAACTGTGCAAAAAATGACTTTGGTGAAAAAGAAATCTTATGATTAGGAATTTGGTACTTATGTGTGGTGAAGGATATCCATGTGGACACTGGCCCCTTGTCAAGGTTGTAGAGGTATCAAAAGAAATTGATGGCAATGTCAGAAAGATGACAATCAAAGACATAAATGGTTTAAAGGTTCGGCGAATTATAAAACTAACACTACTAGAGAGTGCCAAGTAGTTTTATTTACTAAATATAATAGCGTGTGTACATATTCATTTAAAGTTGATAGTTGTATAGGTAGAAAAACCATATTTGCAGGATATTTGGATTTCTAAAGGGGTTACTAATCGATTGACTAGATTAATTGATTTTTTAAATTATAGTTATCATGTTACACTGCAGCTGCCTGATTGGGGAGTGTAGCAGGCTAACAATTTACAACATAACATAGCCTTGTTCAGGTTAAATGCAGTTGCATCATTTATAATTCTGTGTATGTTGTTGTGTAATGCTCTGTGTAAGCGGGTCATAGTTGAAGTTGTATGTGTTAAATATTACATAAGTTTAAATTTTTACTAGTTTAAACATATTGCATGTTTAGAAAGACTAACACTGTTTCTCTTAATTATGTGCAGTTGTCTCACCAGCAGAAGTTGATACAATGTTAGTGTTTTTGAAAAGGATGAGTGCACACCTGCTTATATTCGCTATTGTCTCTCTGACTTTATTAAGTTGGGAAAAGAACTAATAGTATGTGCTTCTTTGTTTTATATTTTGTCTTTGTGATTAAAGGACCCCAAACTATAAGCTGTATGTAAAAAATAAACTATGTATACGTAAAAGAGTGTAATAAATAAATGGATAAGTTCAAGATCAAGACAATGAAGAAATAAAATTTCAAGAACATCATTCTAGTCCCCTTTTTTGCTGTATTTCAATTTTCAAATGACAAATACAATATTGAACATCCAAATGAACATTTATGGCACCACAAGTAATAAAATTTGATCCAAAAGAAGAAAATCTGAGAGCATGCACCGGAAAAACTTTTAAGAACCCAATAGTACTTGAACAAGGTGGACATTACAGACAAGCAGTTACAAAATTTTTGTAGATGGGCTTGAAAGACAGTATGATGCTTTCAAATGATTTACAGTATGGTGAGGTAACAATACTATAGGTGAGAAGGTTTTTCTACAGAAGAAAGCAACACAACTGTATTGCCCAGGATTCTGTGGCTTCTGAAGTAACAGATTAGGTGATGTGAGAGAATAGAGGTAACTCTCAATATCAGAGGGCCTGGTGTGTGTGAGTATATCTGCAAGAGCCAGGTGTCTAACTTACTGCATTTTATGAGATTATGAATAAGAGGGCTTTTATTGCGAATAGACCTGCAATTTCTAAAACCAAAATTGGTTGGACCATGGTTTAAAGCAAACATCGCTGAATAACAACAAAAGTAGCATGCAGAAGGTTTTTTAAATTTCAATTCATGAGAAACCTGTTTTGTTTTACAATGTTTACGGTCCAGAACAAGAAGCTGAAATATTGATTGGATGCTCTTCTCCACACTTTTCCTGTTTTGGCTTAGGCATACACTCAAGAAATTAAGCAATAGCACAGCTGTTAGTGCCAACATGGTTGGAGACACAATACTATAGAGAACCTTATACTTAGGAGTGGGAATTGTCAGCAACATGAACAAGGCTAACAAATGACTGACAAAAAGTCACTAAAACTGTCCCTCGATAATGGGGGATGTGAATTACATATAAAAGGGGTAATGCAGGAGTACTGAGATAACAAGGAATGCACAGGCAATTATGGGGTAACAAACAAGTAAAAGTAGATTGTAAAGCTATAGAGAAGATGAAAACAAAAATAGAGATTACTTCTATGTGTGTGTATGTGTAATTATATGTGACAAAATACAGTACTGAAAGCAATTTTAAAAAACCAACATCTTACCAGAATTTTGATATTATTCCTGGATATTGTTGAAGAAACAATACACACCATTGTCTCAATACAAATGATGAACTGACCCCAGTCAAACATAGGGACTGTTATGAATTTTTTTGAATGTCGTGAGCTGTTATTAAATACCCATGAAACAGTTTTTGAAACAGAAATTTGACAAAGGAAAACTAGGCAAAAGTTTCAATATCAGGAAAAAGAGCTGTCTTCAAAAAAGAAAACTAATAATAACTTAATAATTGAAATAATATCCTTAACTGTTGTCTTTTCAAAAACATCTGTATATTGCTACATAGCACTAAGTTTCTGTTATCAAAATAAACACTCTTTGTCCTGGCACTGAGGTTTTATGTATTGGTTCCGTTGGTTGAGTTACTACAGTCATTTTGTTTTTGTCTGGTTTCTCTTTTTCCGTTCCTGTAAAGGTTTGAATTGTCAAAAATCGCCATATTACCTCTCTCCCCCTAACTTTTTTCTCCACTGCATGTTGCTTGAGGGTTACCATCTAAAATTTATCTTGTTTGAATTGTGACAAAATAAATCCTCCTTGTGCAAAAGCTCAACCAACTGGTATCACCTTTGTCATGATTGTTTAGACACTGATGCCACCCTTAGGCCTAATTATTTTTTTCTTTGCCTCTTTAATTCATGAAAATACTCCACCTTTTTGGCTTGTAGAATATGGAGACAATCCATTGCTGTTCTATAGTTGTACCTAACTGCTCCAAGGATCATCTTATTTGATATTTCATAAAAGGTCCCTGGTATTTGCTCATGAAGCCTGAATCGAAGAGGTGTGCCACATGTTTTCTACACTACATATTCACTGAGTTCCTTTTATTGAAAATTTTTTGGAATCCTAGTTCTCCCAGTTTACGCATTAGCAATTTGCACCAGTGGAATAGACATCTTTTGAACTTTCCTTTTATGCCATACAATACCAAAGACTAGAGGCACTTGTCCTATTTCACCATTTCTTTTCAGGGATGTATGAATGGTGTAGAGATGTCTCAACATTAAAGTTCACGGGAAGAGAATTTTTTTTGGTTCAGTGTTACTGTAGGGGGTAACATACCCCAAACATCTATTTAGTAGTAATAAATCACACCACAAACAGTCATAGCAGTAACAATTTAGCTGAACAAGCACACATGCTTCTCAAGGATGAATCCAAGCCCGAAGTCTCTCCGAGTGTCTGCACCTTTGAGTGACGTCAGAGCTACTTTTCTCCACTCCATGCTTTACCATGTGTTTATATAGAGGATCACCCCAAGCTTGTCCCAAATATAAAACATTTTCATCTTAATTTACCTTTTTCATCTACATTACTATAAATATAGGCAAATATGGTAGTCACTAATTATGTTTGCAAATGTAAGATGATTTTTCTTTTGAAAATGTTATAATGGGACTAATGGAATGAGTTAATTCTAATTTTAATTTTGGTACTTTTGACTGAGATCCTTTTGACTGTGTTTTAATTTTGCTTTTTATTCTGAGACATAGTTTATCATATTGTCTGTTGTGATGACCTGTGTTTCATACTACTGACTCTATTTATAGTTTAAGGTGAGAGTACTGCTTGATAGTTTTTCAGTGGTATCTGAGATTTAATCTAAAACACACTCATAAATATCAGGTATATTTATTTGGCCCCATGTGCACTTATGTCACAGTTTGAGGAGTTTGGTGTCATGCTTTTAAACTGTGGGTTTTTTGTTCAAGAAAAAATGTATTTCTACATTTAATGAATGATCATGGCATATTCATATAATTCTAACTCCAACACAAGTAGTGAATGTAAAGAAGTTAATTTGGAATATAAAACAAAGTCATATTTACATGAGCCATTGAAAAGTAAAGACACTGAAACATCTGTGAGTTGTTAACCAAATGAAGAGGACAGTTCTAGTGAAAGCCAAGTGTTTTAATCAATGATAATACAGGAGGCTGGTTAATAGCTAACTTGTTATATTTATTAAAAGTAACTTTTATCTTTTGAAAATTAAAAGATTTATAATTACCATAATTTATTCAAAATTACTTTTCTTTGGATACACATAGTTTTTGGGCATAAATCTTCATTAATATACTCTTATTAAATGCACAGAAAATGGTCATACAGAATCCTATATATAAAATATATTTTAACTAGTAAAGATTGATACTTCTATTTTAATGTGAAATAGAGATGGCTTCTCATCATTCCAGCTCTTTCTAAAATAGCTCTTTGAAATCATCATCAGGTATCAGGTATCAGGTATCCATGTGCTTAATCTCCGATACTCGCGGATTCTAAGGCACACCATCCAATCATAATGTAAGAATCATATGTCGAAAACCATAGCAATGTCGTCACCAGGGGATCATCGGTGTTCGGTAGCGAGAGAAAGCTAAGGAGGGAAAGACTTCTGAAACAAGTAGGTTTTAAGTCGCCTTTTGAAACATGATAGCGTTGGAGCAGTTCGAATTTCCAGAGGCAAATCATTCCAGAGTTTTGGAGCATCATATGAAAATGACTTATTGAAATGAACCTTGGACTTGTGAACTGAGGAACTGTAGAAGGGTACATTGAGGAACATTTTTTCTGGATTACTGCGCCTTGTCTTAACAGCAGATGTATATAAAGACAAATATGGGGCAAAGTATTTCTATATCAATAACCTATACTGTGAGTTATTATAAATCTTTACAATCTTTACAACCACTTCTTTCCACTAGTTTGTCATCTAGTTCAATAACAGTTTTGTGTGTATTTATATACTAATAATTCTTCAGAATAAATCATATTTGAATTGGTCACCACCTGATCAGTGATAGTTAATTATTAGCTCAAAAACTACCTATATATATACTTCCCACATAGCATACTACTTATAATTGATAAAAATACTTTAAAAAGATAAATGCTTTTGAAAAGAAAAAATACCCTTCCAGTGCATGTAGAAGCTTTGTTACATCCCCCATGCAAGCAAAACACATAAGCATTCTGCCAGATTACCATTTGTAACACTATAAAAACTAATGCTATAATATATTGTGATTAAATTCTAATTATGAAATAACTACTGCACCTTACTGTTGTAGATTTTCAATTTTATAAACAACAGGACTTGTATGAAAAGCTTGAACCAGCTAATAACTGTGTACATTTGGAGAGAAATGTATAATAGCTATGACCTGGCATTGAAATACCTCATGGAAACCAGCGAGTACAGAAGTTTGTTTACGTCTTAATTGAAGAGAACTATGAAGAGAAAAAAAAACACACAGCAGTATTCAACACATACATAGGCTTGGAATAAGTTTTTATGTGAATGCTTCTGTGTACTGAAGAATATAAGCAAACTTAAGTTTTCTTTTCCTGTGAACTTTAAATATGGGATCCACATAGTATATATATCTTTGCCCTTACCATGAGTTTCAGCTTTTTGTTTGTGATATATATCTTGTACAGTTTGTTTTGATTTTATCTATCTCTCAATTAATCTTCAGTTGTATGATAAGACACTTTTATAATCTTGCATTTTGTATCCCCCACCTGCAGATACCTCAGGCAACTTATCAACTACTGATGACTCTCCAAAGTTTCAAGACTCCCCATGTTTGACCCTGACTGGATTAGTGGACCTGAATAAGATCTCAGATTCAAGTTCAGGACAATCCACTTACTGCTATCACTTCTATTTCAGATGTTATTCTTTAATAGTAATACACAGTCAGTCACCGAAGAAACAGTATCAGAATTTCAATAAGCTCCGTCTGAATTCTATATGTTGTTTTATAAAAAAAAAAAAAAAAATTACTGAGTTTACGGGGCAAGTGTGAATAAGTTCCGAAAAATATACTTTGCGTTTAGTCACTACTGAGTAGCTTTTTCCGCTTTTGGTGTTTTGGTGAGCTCTTACTTTTGTTTGTTTTATTTTCTTTATTTTCGATCCGTACAGCGATTCATTTGGATAAACCTACGATTGAATGCATGCTGTGCTTCCTCAAATAAATTGTAATGGCTTGTTACATTTGACGCGATTGATGTTGTAGTGCACTAGTGTAAGATATGTGAAAATCAACACGTGAAATATTCTCGGATATGATACAGTATACACCCTTAAATTTTGGCAATAATGAATATAAAATTGGCTGATAGTGCAAAAAAATAAAACAGGTTTCTGGCTTTGCTGTAATAAAATTAAATTAGGCAAGGTGTCAAAATTCAAAGTAAAATAATGATATGTTCCAAATGGTGAATGTTACAAACGTGAGAATATTTCAAATTCTTTGGAAGGAATCTGGTCAACTCGGCCCATTTCAAAGTCGGCCCCCTGCAAACTCGGCCCATACAAACTATATACTGCCTTGCTACCAATTATCGCCGGGTACCAATTATCGCCAACAGAAAATAAAACGTTCATATTTCACTAATGGACACATAGTTTGAAAGCATTTGTTGTGTATTTGCTCCATTTACTTTGGAAATACGTTTACCTTATTTGCTAGACTTGGGATGCTACTTTTGGTGACATTCTATCTATTTGAATTCTGTCTGGCGATAATTGGTACCCGGCGATAATTGGTAGCAAGGCAGTAAGCCTTATTAAGGTAGTTGGGTTAAACAAAGTTTCACGTAAATTATTTAACTTTTATGCAACATTTCTATTGATAAAATGTTGCAAGGAAACCCCACGGAATTCTGTGACCCCATATTTTTATGTATAAATGAATATAATTGAATTGTGTAAGTCCACGAAATTGAAATATTAATTTGTCAGCTAAGTACAAGTTTCCAGGTAACATACTTGATCTCCCAGCAGCATTTCTATAACATATTGTTAGAAAATCGTAAAGAATAATGTGATTTCATATTTTATACATAAATGTGAATATTACTGAGTTATTCTCATGTTCACTTTGCAGGGAGCCGACTTTGAAATGGGCTGACTTTAAAATGGGCTGAGTTTGAAGTGGGCCGAGTTGTCCATAAAACCTTTGGAATGCCACCATACCAAAAAGTGCAGGGACAGAATTCAGTATTGCTCAGCCAGTGAATTTTATCACTTGTATTTTATAACAATATTGGAACTTCTTTACCATGATCTTTCAGCAACCAATGGTTTTAAATGTGGATATTGCTATTCCTTGAGCGTTTTTATAGCGGAAACCAGTCAACCAAACACCACCTCCACAACGTCACCACCATAATGCCACCACTAATCAACATTGATGTACAGCATATGCAGGTGCATAATTTGTATTTATAATATTTATTTTCCTAAACAGAGTTACAATTAACCTGTCGAAGAAACAATTTTAAATAAATAAAATTCCCATTGGCACAGTTAAAAGCACAATGCAATATATGATTTTTGGTTTAACACATTTTCTTTATGCAGAGTGGTGGTGGACCAGTTCACGCCCGTGTACCAATTCACGCCCACCCCTAAATTTATCCAAAATAATCACAGTTACACATAGGGCTGCAAACGAGCCCGAAAATGCGCCTCGATTCCTCGTTTTGGAAGAATCGATTCGGACTCGGTTAACCACTTGATTATCGCCCACGAAATAAACTGCTTCATATTCTGACATATCACGCCTTATAAAATGGTTACAAGGCACACAACAGGAAAGAATTTTGATAATTTATTGAATTTGGGGGAAAAGATGCATTTATAATGCAAAATATAGGCACCTTTAACCATCTTTATATTGCGAGATTTGAGGCATCTTCGAAATACGTTATAATAAAATGCCATCTTATAAAACATTGTTACACAAAGAATTAAAGTTCGCAAATACTTAAAATATAAAATACTGAAACGGAAACGCCTTATATTAATAAAATATATAAATATATTCATATATTTAAAGAAAAAAAGAATTTTGTAATAGATTTTACGTCTGTGTTTAGTTGTTTTCAAAGACCCGGTTCACTTTTCTTGCCTCGAGTACTGAACTGAATCGTTTCGTTTCCGAGTAACCGAAGAATCGTTGCAGCCCTAGTTACACAATAATTTACCAATTACCAATAAGAAAAATTGAGGGTGGGCGTGAATAGGTACACGGGCGTGAACTGGTCCACCACCAATATATGTACAGCATTTCATGAGCTTTAGTTGTGAACTTTTCATATAAGATGTGAAAATCTTTTCTGTTTACACCTAGTTTCTATATTATTTATCCCCTGCTTACCCACTTTAAACTCCACCATTGCAGAGCAATGTTAGCTCAAATATATGTCAGAACATGTGGTGGCGTGATGGTTTGGTGGCGTTCTGACTATTTCTTTATAGTGATAAAATTCGCTTTCTGAGCAGAAGTGGTGGTGGGTTAGACGTGGTTACCTCGGCTCTACTTCACTTCCATGTAGACTAGAGCCTTGGCATAACTCCACATAGAACTACTTAGAGATTTGCTTGAATGCTCCATACAAATGTGTACACGCAACTGTTTCCACAACTATTTAGTTACATTTCCTTCAATAATTAGTCAACATGCAAACATAGTTCAGTGTTCGCTCTGGAGCGCGATTTCGCGAGTTTGTACACACTCTGGGGCGAGTTGTCGCAAAACCAACGCGTCTGTGCTGTCGCTACCAGGCGAAACACACTGAAGAAATTCGTCTATGATCGGAAGCGAAGACGTACATATTTCCTCATAGAAATGGGTGAGAAAAGCATGAAAAGCAGTTTATTTTATTTTATATATCCAGCTAACAGTAATTCACGTGAGAATTCGGGTATTCTCGCGAGATTTCCGTGCATTTTGTTGATTTTTAAACTTGTCTTCTGCTTATAGTGTCACAGGCGAAACAGTCGAAACAACTACTGACCAAAGAAATTTGTCTATTATCGGAAGCGACGACGTACATATTTCCCCATAGAAATAGGTGAGAAAGACATGAAAGTGAGTTTATTTTATTTGATACACCCAGCTAACAGTAATTCACACGAGAATTCGGGTATTCTCACGAGATTTCCGTGCTTTATGTCTAATATTTAACTCGTCTTCTGCATATTGTGTCACAGGCGAAACAACTACTGACCAAAGAAATTCATCTATTGTCAGAAGAGACAAAATATATATTTCTTCAAAGAAAAGAGAAGAAATGCAATTTATTTATTTGATGAATCCAGATAATAGTAAAATTAAAAAAAAAATAAAAATTAAAAAACCACCCAGTAGCACCCAGCCATTAAGCCATTAAGATGTGGTTTAAAAGTGAAATTTAAAAAAAAAATAAAAGACAAATAAAAACAGCATTAAATAGTTTATTTATTTGAACTTTTAGTTTAGCATCTATTTCTTATAATTTAAATAAAGAAGATTTTATGCAGTCCCAAATTGGAACTAAATATTTCAAAATATCTTGACGCAAAACATGTCTCACATTTTTTCACAGTTGTCTCGCCTTTTCAAGTGAAGGGAGACAGTCGGTCTCGCATTCATTTTTGACGAGAGCAAACACTGATAGTTGACAAAAAATAAATGACATTTTTTTCAATTACAATGTTTTTTGGACAGTTTCTCTAAAAATTTGAAAATCTTTTATTATAAAGCTGTGTAAAATAGCATGTATTTTATATGCCATTTGTATTTACTGTGCCATAGGCTTAATATCAATTGTTTTTAACTACATTAAACTATTTTCAGCCATTTTATTAAGTTTTATTCAACAGAAAAGAGTTTTATGCAAATCTCTAGTTCAGTGTGTGGTCGTGCCACGGCTCTACACGCAAGTGAAGTAGAGCCGAGGTAACCACGTCTAGTGGTGGGTCAGTTCACGCCAACTTATGTATTCACCTTGGTTTTCATAAAGATTAATACTTTTGATAGAAAATATGTTTACCACTTCCCAGAAAATTATAAAATTGATAATATATATTTATAATGTATTGTTTGATTAATTCAGGGGTGCTCATACTGGAATGAATAGGTCCATGGGCATGAAGTGGTCCGCCACCACAACAGCTCAGCTAGACTGAGTTTCTGTCTCTAAAATCAGGTGTGATTTTCTTTGGCCTTTTCAGCACTGGTGTATGACAGATAGTGACAGTTCAGTATCATTTCTACTTCCTAGACCCAAGTTTCTTTCCCATTGCCAGTTGCTATTGATAATACTGATGGGCCTAATGTTAAGGGACAGAGTTTCCGTGTACATTTCTGTGTTCATTTTGAACGTTGATTTACATTTATCTCACTACTACAGCATCTCGCTACCAGATCTCGCTAATAATAAATTATTATAGCAAATCTGAAGCATTTGATCTTTAAGCTGCATTTTTATTAAAATATAGTTAGGAAAGCAAACTTGAATTCAATGACCGCATATTTTCCACATATGTGTGAATATTAATTAGTTCCATTTGCGAATTTGAAGTATTTGGTCTATTAATAGAATATTGTTGGGAAATCCCACCGACTTCCATAGCCTCGCATGAATATAAAAGTCCGAGACTTTGAAATTATTTGATCTTCAAGCAGCATTTCTATTTATAAAATATTGTTGTTAAACTCTATGGAAATCCGTGACCTCATATTTTCTACGTAAACATGAAAATTAACCGTGAATATAAACATGAAAATTAAGAACACCATCTATGTATATGTGTTTATTAACTGGTAGCGAGTTGTGGTAGCGAGACAATGGTAGCGAGTTGCCATGGTCGCAAATTCTATGTCCTAATAACTTAATGTCCTTGCTTTTTGAGTACATATATGTTTATCCAGTTTGTATGTGTATAACAATATCGCCGGGTGCCAGTTGCAGTTACCACCACTAAGAAATAAAATGTTCATATTTCATTCGTGACATATCTTCAGAACCTTTAGATTTGTATTTGTTTCATTCAGTTTGGAAAAAGTTATACCTTATTTACTAGACTTGGAAGGTACTGTTTTATAAGTTGTGTCTTTCTGAATTCGGTCTTGCAGTAATTGGTACCTGGTGATAATTGGTAGCAAGGTAGTAAAGTAAAAGTCAAAATATGAATACAAATTTGTTTTGTAGATAACACTGCAAATGTGAAGATTTGTTTATATTTTAAAAGGGGTAGAAATTTACAGATTCCTGTTGGATAGAAATTAAATACTGGTGTACAACACACATACACAGCTCACAGATGCAAGTAGCACTTAAAGGTTTTGGTGCTATGTGCAGTAATATACCATTAGAAATTGATACAGAAAACAAGTACATGGGAATTCTGTTCCTCGCAATTGTGTAACATCAGCATTATCAATAGCAATTGCCGGTGGGACAGAAACTGAGTCTATCATTTCATTCTCATAAACTTTACAAATATATTTTCACTTCCTGACATCTATATGTTTAGAAAACTGCCCTAAATTAGGATAAAAAAATGCATGTGTGCCAAGAACAATTCATTTCGCTCATTCTTTAATCAAATTATTAATCAGAATATTAAAGTGGTTACACTTTTGAATACCACCATAAAGTTCTTATTTGCAACCAAGAAACTCAATTTCACAAATGGTGTCTTTTTCCTGAGCACGTCATTTTGACATTTTAGTATGAATCCTTGATAAAAAATGCTTCATTTTCAAGGCCTTGAATTTGGCCAAAATTGAATAAAATCCTTGAAAAGTCCCTGAATTTGTTATTGCCCAACTTCTGCATCTGCATCATCTAGTTTTACGGCTATGGCAGACTTAGGCTGCCTCGCCTGAACAAAGTTTATGTTAAAATATTATTACATGTGTTAACTAGCATTGTTATAATGAGTTTACAAAATATTAAAATCATGTGACAATAAAGAATTTTGTGGGAGGAACAGACGGCTAGACGGGGAGGTAAAGGAGGCCATGCCTTAAAATATATCCTTGAGAATTGTTGTTGTTGACCTTGAAAATCCTTAAAAAGACCTTGAATCCAGTTAACAAAAGTCTGTGGGAACCCTGTATTAGCAAAAGTTTTGACCTTTAGCGCTGACACTTACGGCAATCATTGAGAGGTAAATACACCAGCAGAATGCCAGGGCATAACTTAAACCTTGCTGTTTACAAAAATAGCATCAGTTTCTGGGTCCTTGAAATGGATAAAATCCAATATTTCTGATGCCTGTCATTGATATGCTGAAATTAAACCTAGTGGTGAGGAGTTAAAAAAAGGCTTAAAATTAATATCTGTCCATTTTATATGCTGTGGAAGTATTTTAATGAAAAACAACCATTAACTAATTTAAATGTTTAATGCCTATGAAACATTTACACATAGGATATATTTAGTCGAATATTCCCAATAAATATTACGGTCAATAATTGAAATGTCACACTTTAATCATTTGCTACTTTTAGTTACTGTCAGTCTTGAATTTCCAGATTACTTCTTCAAGTTTGAACAATGTTACCATTCTATATTCTAACTTATGAGTTGAACTATTATGGCAAACTGTCACTCTATTCTATTCAAAATAACAACATATATAAATTGTCCTGTCCTTTACTATATATATTTAAGCGTACCACAAGGGAAAACCGTGCTAGATAGGGTGATTTCAACGACTTTTGTGACCCACAGGGTATCTCTCCGGAGTAGCCATCCCAATTTTCAAAAAGTTTTTGTCTCGCCAAAGATGGCGGTCATTTTGAATTTTCTTCGAATTTTTCGCAAAAATCCCAAAACACAAAAATGCTTATATCTTGAAACCCGTACTAGATAGAGCAATTTCGACAAAATTTTTGACCCATAGCCATGTGGATCTAGCCATCACAACAGTATAAAGCTATAAGTAGAGCATTTTCTTGATACTTTAGCACTCACCTTCACTTCACCTACCACTCCTTTTTGGGACACTAAATTTTTTTTTTGCAAGCGATCCTCTAGTTTCTATTCCAGTCAATAATCTAACTTCCTATCTATATCCTATTTTCAACTGAACAAAAACCCAGCAGCATCTCTACTTTTGAGATATTTCACAAAGAGACAATCCTTACATCTGGCATGCAAAAGCATAGCCTTTTCGAAACTGAAACTAATTTGTGTAACCTAACAGTACTAAATAAATACACAGAAAGGTGAGAAAGCTAATGAATCAAAGGTCTTGTACAAACCTACAAAATGCCCATGGACTGTCTCATTCTCAAATACATACAGCTAATGTATATGGTGATATTACGTCATCACCCTTATTCTTTTCTCTACATGAGATACAGAAGTGATGATAATCCCATTCAAAAGCTGTGTGGTGACAACCTTAAGTCAGCTTTTGCCCCTTACTTTTAATCTGTCCTAAAGCCATTGTCGAATTCGCAAAACAAAAAGTTGTTTACGATGCTTGCTCCCCGACGACCGAAAAAGCATTAGTGAGGATAAGGTATGGTTATTTTACGCAATAAAATATCCACGGATTGTCTCATTCTCAAATACATAAAGCTGATGTATATGGTGATATTGGGTACATACATTTCATTTCCCTTTCACACCCTCAATTAACTGCACATCTGCAATAGATTATCGGGGTTTTCATGGCATATAAACATACTTAATTAGAAGACCAACAAGCTTTTTAATCTTTTTAAATATGCTGATTACTTTGTCCATGATATTCAATATCATAATCACTTTTTTTTACAAATTAATTAGTTGACCATAATTAAAATAAAATCTTATGTATTGTCTTCTAAACACATAGAATGTACAGGGGTCTGCATTTAAATTGTGAAATACTAGACATTTTGAACTGAAGAAATCCAATTTTTACCAAACATAAGAAAAAAGTGGGATGCTTTACCAAGTGTATTCTTTTGTTGCAGTTTCAGCCACAAGAAATTTGAAGAAAGTGTTCAATATTAATCATCAATCAATGATAATCACTCTGGTTCTTGATTATTCTTTTTGCATTTTATTTCTATCACTAGAAAGCCAACAGGAGAATAGCTGTCTCCCATTTATCATTTACAGCAGTACTTAATTTTTTTTTCTCCTGCATTTCAGTTTGCAGCCATTACACAGTAGCTGTAGCAGCAAAAGGTAGGTCTTTGCATTTTTTTTTAATTCCAAAAGTTGTTGGTAACATCCAATGCTCATTATGTCCACCCCAGTGGGGGGTGGACATATTATTTTTGCTTTTCCGGCGTCCGGACGCTTGGTTTCCGCTCATTTGAAGGAAAAGTATTTATCCTATCTTTACCAAATTTGATATGGGTGTTTATTGGGTTAATAGCTTGCATGGGATTGCTTTTGGTGAAGATAGGTCTATAGCTAACTGAGTAATAGCTACTTAGCTACTTTTGTGTACTTCTTTTGTTTCCGGGCATTTTAAGGAAAAATATTTGACATATCTTTACCAAATTTAGTATGAGCATTACTTAGGTCAATAGCTTGCTTGGGATTGGTTTTAGTGATAATAGCTATATAACTGAGAAATAGCTACTTTGCCAAAAATGGAAAACACAAATTCACTTCTATCTCCTTAACCGTGCGAGATACAGCGATTTCGTCAAAATTTTCGACCCACAGGGTATCTGGCCAATATACTCTTGGCAATTTTCAAAAAAATTTCCCCTCCCCAAAAATGGCGGCCATTTTGAATTTTGGAATTTTTGCCAAAATTGGCAAAACACAAATTTGCTTCTATCTCCTTAACCGTGCGAGATAGAGCGATTTCGTCGAAATTTTCAAGCCACGGGTATCTGAGTAATATACTCTTGCAAATTTTCAAAAAATTTTCCGCTCCCCAAATATGGCGGCCATTTTGAATTTTGGAATTTTTGCCAAAAATGGCAAAACACAAATTTGCTTCTATCTCCTTAACCGTGCGAGATAGAGCGATTCGACCCACGGGGTATCTAAGCAATGTACTCTTGGCAATTTTCAAAAAATTTTCCCCTCCCCAAAAGTGGCGGCCATTTTGAATTTTTGCCAAAAATGGCAAAACACAAATTTGCTTCTATTTCCTTAACCGTGCGAGATAGAGCGATTTCGTCGAAATTTTCGACCCACGGGGTATCTGAGCAATATACTCTTGGCAATTTTCAAAAAATTTTCCCCTCCCCAAAAATGGCGGCCATTTTGAATTTTGGAATTTTTGCCAAAAATGGCAAAACACAAATTTGCTTCTATCTCCTTAACCGTGCGAGATAGAGCGATTTCGTCGAAATTTTCGAACCACAGGGTATCTGAGAAATATACTCTTGGCAATTTTCAACAAAATTTTCCCCTCCCCAAAAATGGCGGCCATTTTGAATTTTGGAATTTTTGCCAAAAATGGAAAAACACAAATTTGCTACTATCTCCTTAACCGTGCGAGATAGAGCGATTTCGTCATAATTTTCGATCCACAGGGTATCTGAGAAATGTAGTCGGCAATTTTCAAAAAATTTTCCTCTTCCCCCATATGGCGGCCATTTTGATTTTTCGAATTTTTGTCAAAAATGGGAAAAAAACAAATTTGCTTCTATCTCCTTAACCATGCAAGATAGGGCGATTTCGTCGAAATTTTCGACCCACAGGGCATCTAAGCAATGTACTCTTGGCAGTTTTCAAAAAATTTTCCTCTTCCCAAAAATGGCGGCCATTTTGAATTTTCAAATTTTTGCCAAAAATTGAAAAACAGAAATTTGCTTCTATCTCCTTAACCGTGCAAGATAGAGCGATTTCGTCGAAATTTTTGACCCAACCAATGCAAAAAGTCATGAAGCTGAAATAATTTACATGTATACTAATAAATATTTAAGCATCATTGATATATTTTACAAATGAAACAGGGTCTTGTAAGACTACTGTACAATTTTTGCAAACGGTTCATGGGGTGGACATTACACATGATAATGTGTGTTTTTCTATGCTATCCTGTTTCTGTTCATATGTCGCAGCCACTATCAACAGGGCGTCCTATTTCTAGTTCACTGTTAAATTTATCCAGGTATCAATCAAATACTAGTTACATTTATAGTATTATTATGTTGTCTCACCAAGTCGCTGACATTTTGTATCTGGTCTTGAGATGTGGGTGTATATGTCATTCAGTTCTCTGAAACTATAGTACCAAATAGGATTGTTTTCTTTGTGCACAAGTGAAATAATTTCCTGAACATTTTACTCAAAATTTTAACCTGTTTTTAGGCGGGTTGTGTAAGCAACCCGCCTATTAGATTAATGTGTCCGACGTCCGTCCGTCCACATTTTTCGTTTCCGGATTCTAACTCGCAAACGGTTTGTCCAATCGAATTCAAACTTGACAGGGAGATAGATCACCATCATAGCTAGGTTCCTTTCGAAATTGGTGTAATTCCGTATGTTCATTTGTCCGTTTGTCTGTCCATCCATCTGTCCGTCCACATTTTCGTTTCCGGATTCTAACTTGAAAACGGTTTGTCCAATCGAATTCAAACTTGACAGGGACATAGATCGCCATCATAGCTAGGTTCCTTTCGAAATTGGTGTAATTCCGCCCGTTCGTTTGTTCGTCAACATTTCCGTTTCCGGACTCTAACTCGTAAACGCTTTGTCCAACCGAATTCAAACTTGACAGGGAGATACATCACCATCATTATGTCCACCCCCCTGGGGGGTGAATATATTATTTTTGCTTTTTTCGCCGTCCGATGTCCGGCGTCCGATGTCCGGCGTCACGCATGGTTTCCGCTCATTTAAAGGAAAAGTATTAGAGCTATTGTCACCAAATTTGGTATGCAGGCTTATTGGGTCAGTAGCTTGCTTGGGATTGCTTTTGGCTGTTGTACCTCTTTTGCTTACTGAGTAATACTTAAGTACAGCTATTTTCAGTACCCATTGGTTTCCGTGCATTTAAGCCAAAATAATTAAAGATATTTTACTACAATTTTGAATACAAGATTGTTATGTCCATAGCTCGCTTGGTATTGCATTTGGGACTGATAGCTTTGTCAGTACACGAGTAATAGCCATTTAGGTACTTCATTGTGTATTTTCAGTACTACTTTTGAGTAATTTGCTAATATCTCAGAAACCGTAAGAGATAGAGCGATTTCGACAGAATTTTTGACCCACAGGGTATCTAAGGAATGCAATCTATGCAATTTTCCAAATATTTTCCCCTCCCCAAAAATGGCGGCCATTTTGAATTTTTGAATTTTTGCCAAAAATGGCAAAACACTAATTTGCTTCTATCTCCTTAACCATGCGAGATAGAGCGATTTCGGCAAAATTTTCGACCCGCAGGGTATCTGAGAATTCTACTCTTGCCAATTTTTAAAAAGTTTTCCCCTCCCCAAAAATGGCGGCCATTTTGATTTTTTGAATTTTTGCCAAAAATGGCAAAACACAAATTTGCTTCTATCTCCTTAACCGTGCGAGATAGAGCGATTTCGTTGAAATTTTCGACCCACAGGGTATCTAAGGAATGTAATATTTGCAATTTTCCAAAAATTTTCCCCTCCCCAAAAATGGCGGCCATTTTGAATTTTCGAATTTTTGCCAAAAATGGCAAAACACAAATTTGCTTCTATCTCCTTAACCGTGCGAGATAGAGCGATTTCGTCGAAATTTTCGACCCACAGGGTATCTAAGGAATGCAATCTTTGCAATTTTCAAAAAATTTTCCCCTCCCCAAAAATGGCGGCCATTTTGAATTTTCGAATTTTTGCCAAAAATGGCAAAACACAAATTTGCTTCTATCTCCTTAACCGTGCCAGATAGAGCGATTTCGTCAAAATTTTCGACCCACAGGGTATCTGAGCATTGTACTCTTGGTAATTTTTAAAAAATTTTCCCCTCCACAAAAATGGCGGCCATTTTGAATTTTCGAATTTTTGCCAAAAATGGCAAAACACTAATTTGCTTCTATCTCCTTAACCGTGCGAGATAGAGCGATTTCGTCGAAATTTTCGACCCACAGGGTATCTAAGGAATGTAATATTTGCAATTTTCAAAAAATTTTCCCCTCCCCAAAACACAAATTTGCTTCTATCTCCTTAGCCGTGCGAGATAGAGCGATTTCGTCGAAATTTTCGACCCACAGGGTATCTAAGGAATGCAATCTTTGCAATTTTCAAAAAATTTTCCCGTCCCCAAAAATGGCGGCCATTTTGAATTTTAGAATTTTTGCCAAAAATGGCAAAACACATATTTGCTTCTATCTCCTTAACCGTGCGAGATAGAGCGATTTTGGCAAAATTTTCGACGCACAGGGTATCTAAGCAATGCAATCTTTGCAATTTTCAAAAAATTTTCCCCTCCCCAAAAATGGCGGCCATTTTGAATTTTCGAATTTTTGCCAAAAATGGCAAAACACAAATTTGCTTCTATCTCCTTAACCGTGCCAGATAGAGCGATTTCGTCAAAATTTTCGACCCACAGGGTATCTGAGCATTGTACTCTTGGTAATTTTTAAAAAATTTTCCCCTCCCCAAAAATGGCGGCCATTTTGAATTTTCGAATTGTTGCCAAAAATGACAAAACACTAATTTGCTTCTATCTCCTTAACCGTGCGAGATAGAGTGATTTCGTCGAAATTTTCGACCCACAGGATTTCTAAGGAATGCAATCTTTGCAATTTTCCAAAAATTTTCCCCTCCCCAAAAATGGCGGCCATTTTGAATTTTAGAATTTTTGCCAAAAATGGCAAAACACAAATTTCCTTCTATCTCCTTAACCGTGCCAGATAGAGCGATTTCGTCGAAATTTTCGACCCAAAGGGTATCTCAGGAATGTAATCTTTGCAATTTTCAACAAATTTTCCCCTCCCCAAAAATGGCGGCCATTTTGAATTTTCGAATTTTTGCCAAAAATGGCAAAACACAAATTTGCTTCTATCTCCTTAACCGTGCGAGATAGAGCGATTTCGTCGAAATTTTCGACCCACAGGGTATCTGAGCATTGTACTCTTGTTAATTTTTAAAAAATTTTCCCCTCCCCAAAAATGGCGGCCATTTTGAATTTTCGAATTTTTGCCAAAAATGGCAAAACACAAATTTGCTTCTATCTCCTTAACCGTGCAAGATAGAGCGATTTCGTCGAAATTTTCAACCCACAGGGTATCTAAGGAATGCAATCTTTGCAATTTTCAAAAAATTTTCCCCTCCCCAAAAATGGCGGCCATTTTGAATTTTCGAAGTTTTCCCAAAAATGGCAAAACACAAATTTGCTTCTATCTCCTTAACCATGCGAGATAGAGCGATTTCGTCAAAATTTTCGACCCACAGGTATTTGAGCATTGTATTCTTGGCAATTTAAAAAAAAATTTCCCCTCCCCTAAAATGGCGGCCATTTTGAATTTTCGAATTTTTGCCAAAAATGGCAAAACACAAATTTGCTTCTATCTCCTTAACCATGCGAGATAGAGCGATTTCGTCGAAATTTTCAACCCACAGGGTATCTAAGGAATGTAATCTTTGCAATTTTCAAAAAATTTTCCCCTCCCCAAAAATGGCAGCCATTTTGAATTTTCGAATTTTTGCCCAAAATGGAAAAATACAAACTGGCCTTAACCGTGCAAAATAGAGTTATTTCGTTGAAATTTTCGACCCATAGGGTATCTAAGAAATGTACTCTTGGCAATTTTCAAAAAAATTTCCTTTTCCCAAAAATGGCGGCCATTTTGAATTTTCAAATTTTTGCCAAAAATAGAAAAACAGGAATTTGCTTCTATCTTCTTAACCGTGCAAGGTAGAGTGATTTCGTCAAAATTTTCAACCCAACCAATGCAAAAAGGCATGAAGCTGAAATAATTTACATCTACACTAACAAATATTTAAGCATCATTGATATATTTTACAAATGAAACAGGGTCTTGTAAGACTACTGTACAATTTGGGCAAAAGGTTCATGGGTGGACATTACACATGATAATGTGTGTTCTTCTATGCTATCCTGTTTCTATTCGCATCTACTATCAACAGGGCGGCCTATTTCTAGTTATAGCTAAGTTGCTTTCGAAATTGGTGTAATTCCGTCCTTTTGTTTGTCCGTTTATATCATAGATACAATTATGTAACCTAGATTACAGGTTTTACATTTCTAGCACGTCTAACACATTCACCTTAACTGGGTGACAGAACATTTCTTTCCTTGCTTCTAAATGTAATTACAGCAGTCGCTAACCTTATTGCCGCCTGCGCAACCTGCCTTTTGGGGCATCTTTGACCCTCTTGTTCATTTTCTCCCAACCTATTCAGATTTGTGTGTTATCTTAGATATGCACAATATCTTTTTATGTGAAATATAGAGCTGAAATGATTAGGAAAATTTGGTAGCCGGGTAGTTGCTTGCATTAACTGTCGACTAACCGATTAATTGTTTCTGACGTTTAGCATGTATGAGAAATACTGAAAACGTGTGTGTTCCGGATGTAAACAAACAAAATGGCGGATCGCGAGATGCTGAAAGGCAAAGAATTCACCATATTATTCAGTAAATTGGCCAATAATGTAATATTTTGTTGTAATAAAAATAAAATGCATATAAAATGCTTTACTTTGATACGTTTTAAGGTCTTAACTCAAGATACTCATAGTTCCAACGATCGCATATAATCCACTATGTGCTGATATACACAGGAAAACAATTAACCGATTTCATAATATTGACGTCGACTAGTGCTTTGATAACCTACTAATGTATTAGTACGAATAATCGTTTCAGCACTAGTGAAATATACACCTTCACTAAATTAAACTACAGTGGTTTCACCCAATATTTTACAGAAAATATTGAGACTGTATCCAAAATATGTTTTTATGCCTTGCTGGAATATTGGGTGAATCTGTATGGACTAGGATATCACAAAGCAGGAGAGTATATATATATGTAAAAAAGATGATTGAATGCTTCACCTTTTAAGGATATTATATCATATGGGTATATTGATATTCCCAGACCAAAGTAAGAATCCTCGGGGATATACTGGTTTCACGTATTGACACACTTCTGCCATAGATTTTGATTTGTATGTTCGACTCTTCAGAAACACTTTCACAGATTTCATTCAAGCTTGGGACACATGTGTATTCAAGTCATGAAAGAACCCTATTTGAAGTTGCCCTTAAAGTGCTGATAATAAAGGAGTTACGACCGCCTTAAAGTGTAAAAAATTTATGGTCTGTATTTTTAATTTTAAGGTCATCTTAAGGTCTCTAAAATGACTACAGTCTACAGGTATTAATTGTATGACGTTTTTCCGCTTTCACACTTATGTCTCTCATCCTATGTTAAGTGGACATTTAAACATCAGGTACACCACTCAGGGATTTTTTTTTTTACATTTTTTCACATATTTTGCACTGCAAAGTCAAAATGGTAAGTCTGACACCAGACTATATGAGATATAACTTCTGCTATGATCTCCTAAGATCTGATTACACTGTTTTATGTTATTTAACTTCTCCACTAAAATATTAAAAGCATACAATCTCAACAAGAGATATGCGATACTATTTTAGAAAGTACTGAAAACCATTTAAATACTTTGAAAAAGGATTAATCTCATCATTACTAGTGGTTGGACGATTAGACGTTTGCTTGATTAATCATTGGTGTCAGGGTACAATCGTGGTCAGTCACTGACAATTTCTGGCATTTGATTATTAATTAAGCTTGAATCTTACCTTTCTTTATGTAACCCAATATCCACAAAATTTTAAAAATATTTTGGGTAGTGAAAGATTTGGCATGAAGTTGGGGTTTGTTTTATATCTACCATCATATTTACAGGAATTCTAAATCTCGGAAACATAGATCACCCCGTTATTCCTATGGATTGATATGTGCTTCAGCCCAGAAAGTTTTTCATGATATGATGGTCAATGTGGTAAAAAAAATTGATTGTGGATTGATTATCAATTGAAAAAGTGGATAAATAATCGACTGTGAAATGTGGAGCAATTCCACACACCTAACATTACGGGAAGATTGAAAAAAAAAAAAAATGAAATGATTTGTAATAATTGTGAATCATGCAAAATGGGTGCTACAAAATATACCCACTGAATGCTTGTGACTTGAAAGAAGGCCTGTCTGCAAAATCTAGTTCAAATATGAATATACTTGTGTCCATGTAAATGGATTTAAAAAATACATACGATTGTCACTTGAAGCAAACACCTCAAACTATATTATGAGAAGAACTTGTGATTGTTGCAACAGTACTGACTTTTATTATGTCCACCCCCCTGGGGGGTGGATATATTATTTTTGCTTTTTTCGCCGTCCGATGTCCGATGTCCGATGTCCGTTGTCCGATGTCCGATGTCCGGCGTCCGGCGTCCGATGTCCGGCGTCACGCATGGTTTCCGCTCATTTAAAGGAAAAGTATTAGAGCTATTGTCACCAAATTTGGTATGCAGGCTTATTGGGTCAGTAGCTTGCTTGGGATTGCTTTTGGCTGTTGTACCTCTTTTGCTTACTGAGTAATACTTAAGTACAGCTATTTTCAGTACCCATTGGTTTCCGTGCATTTAAGCCAAAATAATTAAAGATATTTTACTACAATTTTGAATACAAGATTGTTATGTCCATAGCTCGCTTGGTATTGCATTTGGGACTGATAGCTTTGTCAGTACATGAGTAATAGCCATTTAGGTACTTCATTGTGTATTTTCAGTACTACTTTTGAGTAATTTGCTTCTATCTCCTTAACCGTGCGAGATAGAGCGATTTCGGCAAAATTTTCGACCCGCAGGGTATCTGAGGAGTGTACTCTTTGCAATTTTCAAAAAATTTTCCCCTCCCCAAAAATGGCGGCCATTTTGAATTTTCGAATTTTTGCCAAAAATGGCAAAACACAAATTTGCTTCTATCTCCTTAACCGTGCGAGATAGAGCGATTTCGTCGAAATTTTCGACCCACAGGGTATCTAAGGAATGTAATATTTGCAATTTTCCAAAAATTTTCCCCTCCCCAAAAATGGCGGCCATTTTGAATTTTCGAATTTTTGCCAAAAATGGCAAAACACAAATTTGCTTCTATCTCCTTAACCGTGCGAGATAGAGCGATTTCGTCGAAATTTTCGACCCACAGGGTATCTAAGGAATGTAATATTTGCAATTTTCAAAAAAATTTCCCCTCCCCAAAAATGGCGGCCATTTTGAATTTTCGAATTTTTGCCAAAAATGGCAAAACACAAATTTGCTTCTATCTCCTTAACCGTGCGAGATAGAGCGATTTCGGCAAAATTTTCGACCCACAGGGGATCTAAGGAATGCAATCTTTGCAATTTTCCAAAAATTTTCCCCTCCCCAAAAATGGCGGCCATTTTGAATTTTCGAATTTTTGCCAAAAATGGCAAAACACTAATTTGCTTCTATCTCCTTAACCGTGCGAGATAGAGCGATTTCGGCAAAATTTTCGACACACAGGGTATCTAAGCAATGCAATCTTTGCAATTTTCAAAATATTTTCCCCTCCCCAAAAATGGCGGCCATTTTGAATTTTTGCCAAAAATGGCAAAACACAAATTTGCTTCTATCTCCTTAACCGTGCGAGATAGAGCAATTTCGTCGAAATTTTCGACCCACAGGGTATCTAAGGAATGTAATATTTGCAATTTTCAAAAAATTTTCCCCTCCCCAAAAATGGCGGCCATTTTGAATTTTCGAATTTTTGCCAAAAATGGCAAAACACAAATTTGCTTCTATCTCCTTAACCGTGCGAGATAGAGCGATTTCGTCGAAATTTTCGACCCACAGGGTATCTAAGGAATGCAATCTTTGCAATTTTCCAAAAATTTTCCCCTCCCCAAAAATGGCGGCCATTTTGAATTTTCGAATTTTTGCCAAAAATGGCAAAACACAAATTTGCTTCTATCTCCTTAACCGTGCGAGATAGAGCGATTTCGTCGAAATTTTCGACCCACAGGGTATCTAAGGAATGTAATATTTGCAATTTTCAAAAAAATTTCCCCTCCCCAAAAATGGCGGCCATTTTGAATTTTCGAATTTTTGCCAAAAATGGCAAAACACAAATTTGCTTCTATCTCCTTAACCGTGCGAGATAGAGCGATTTCGGCAAAATTTTCGACCCACAGGGGATCTAACGAATGCAATCTTTGCAATTTTCCAAAAATTTTCCCCTCCCCAAAAATGGCGGCCATTTTGAATTTTCGAATTTTTGCCAAAAATGGCAAAACACTAATTTGCTTCTATCTCCTTAACCGTGCGAGATAGAGCGATTTCGGCAAAATTTTAGACGCACAGGGTATCTAAGCAATGCAATCTTTGCAATTTTCAAAATATTTTCCCCTCCCCAAAAATGGCGGCCATTTTGAATTTTCGAATTTTTGCCAAAAATGGCAAAACACAAATTTGCTTCTATCTCCTTAACCGTGCGAGATAGAGCGATTTCGTCGAAATTTTCGACCCACAGGGTATCTAAGGAATGCAATCTTTGCAATTTTCAAAAAATTTTCCCCTCCCCAAAAATGGCGGCCATTTTGAATTTTCGAATTTTTGCCAAAAATGGGAAAACACAAATTTGCTTCTATCTCCTTAACCGTGCGAGATAGAGCGATTTCGTCGAAATTTTCGACCCACAGGGTATCTAAGGAATGCAATCTTTGCAATTTTCCAAAAATTTTCCCCTCCCCAAAAATGGCGGCCATTTTGAATTTTCGAATTTTTGCCAAAAATGGCAAAACACAAATTTGCTTCTATCTCCTTAACCGTGCGAGATAGAGCGATTTCATCGAAATTTTCGACCCACAGGGTATCTAAGGAATGTAATATTTGCAATTTTCAAAAAAATTTCCCCTCCCCAAAAATGGCGGCCATTTTGAATTTTCGAATTTTTGCCAAAAATGGCAAAACACTAATTTGCTTCTATCTCCTTAACCGTGCGAGATAGAGCGATTTCGGCAAAATTTTCGACACACAGGGTATCTAACCAATGCAATCTTTGCAATTTTCAAAATATTTTCCCCTCCCCAAAAATGGCGGCCATTTTGAATTTTTGAATTTTTGCCAAAAATGGCAAAACACAAATTTGCTTCTATCTCCTTAACCGTGCGAGATAGAGCGATTTCGTCGAAATTTTCGACCCACAGGGTATCTAAGGAATGTAATATTTGCAATTTTCAAAAAATTTTCCCCTCCCCAAAAATGGCGGCCATTTTGAATTTTCGAATTTTTGCCAAAAATGGCAAAACACAAATTTGCTTCTATCTCCTTAACCGTGCGAGATAGAGCGATTTCGTCTACGTCTACACAAATTTGCTTCTATCTCCTTAACCGTGCGAGATAGAGCGATTTCCGTGCAAAATAGAGTTATTTTGTTGAAATTTTCGACCCATAGGGTATCTAAGAAATGTACTCTTGGCAATTTTCAAAAAAATTTCCTTTTCCCAATAATGGCGGCCATTTTGAATTTTCAAATTTTTGCCAAAAATAGAAAAACAGGAATTGGCTTCTATCTTCTTAACCGTGCAAGATAGAGTGATTTCGTCAAAATTTTCAACCCAACCAATGCAAAAAGGCATGAAGCTGAAATAAATTACATCTACACTATCAAATATTTAAGCATCATTGATATATTTTACAAATGAAACAGGGTCTTGTAAGACTACTGTACAATTTGGGCAAAAGGTTCATGGGTGGACATTACACATGATAATGTGTGTTCTTCTATGCTATCCTGTTTCTATTCGCATCTACTATCAACAGGGCGGCCTATTTCTAGTTATGTATTATTTCAATGCATATGTCACAGGATAAACTCAGGTTCAGGATAATCTTTGACTGCCCTAGGACTAAGTTGTTCTAGGACAATGAGAGATAACTAAGAGAAACTGCGATTGGGCTGTATCTAAAGAAATCATAAAAGTCACTAGGAGAACCTCTATCTGACGAATAAGAAGATTTATTGCACATTCATTTTTCATTGTAACTTAATCATTGAAAGTGAGGACACACAAAATATTATAAATATTTCTTGTCCAGCATTGTTGTGTTTAATACACTGTTTATAGCATATAAACTCATTTGAGGACCCAATATCTACAAAGAATTATTAATTATCCTGCAAGGGACACTTGTTTGAATACAGGAGAAATTCACGCAGAAGGGGCCGCATTTTCTATTGGCTCTAGCTCATGAAGAACTTGGTGCATTCTCTTCAAATTTGGTGTCTCGCTGGTGAAGCATTTTAATAAAATACCATGATGACATTTTACAACCACCACTTCACTTGTCAGCATATATTTTAAGTTCTGTCATGGCATATATATTGTCAACATATATATATATTTGGCGAAATCATTATTGCTCATTGGGACGCTTTTTTCTTGCTGTGCAAAAACAGTTTCTCTTTATTATTTTTGCAAAGCAGTACTCCTGTTCTATTTTCTGATTGGCTTTAGTATTTATTTTACCATTAAGATGTCTTAAGATTTGAATTTGCATGTATTTTACTAAGGGTTTGTAATTAGCTTTTCTAATTAAGTTTAAATGTGCGTTTGTGTCAGTATTTTACTGTTTTTTTTGTAATTAAGAAGAGAAAACTTCAGGAAGTACTTAATTCCATTTATTGTCTACACAGAAAACCCACAGCGACTTAAGACTCATCCAGTGTAATAATAGTTAGATTCCATTAACTGTCACCCTGTTTTATATTGGGTGCATTAGATCTACAAACTATGTGTCACAGCTGGGCTCCTAACAAACCAATGTTCTGCACAACATAATGGTTTTCACATGTCATTGTGGATAATTGTACCATGCATGTAATCCACACATGTAATCCCCCCATTTCACAGTTTCAACAATACAAATGTGGCAGGTGATGTAACCCTCATTGAAGCAGAACTTTCGAGTCAGTAATTTCGAAGCTTCAGCTTATATAGTGCACCTTTATATTGAATAGTGAATCAGTCTACCTTGTTCTATCAAGTCAGTTACTTATTGTGATGTGTAGATAATTTTAGTTGCAAGCAGAGTAGAGACCAATATGTCCTGTTATTGGTTAGTGTATTAGAGCGATCAATTGTCTTAATAATTGAGTTGGATAAAGGGCCAGGGCAAGGAGTTGCTTATATTCCTCTTTTTGGTAGATAATTTTGGTAAGTGTTACATCATGGACTTGAATTTTGTTGTACTAAATGAAACACTATTATCAAGGAGATTTAACAGTGTTCATGTTATACAGTATATTAAATGTGAATAACTTACAATGGAGTGCATGAAACATAAAATACAGATACAAATGTGATTATATAAATACAGTAAAGATGTGAAATCACATAACAAAAAGACTTCTCAATCAAAACAACAAAAGAGGGTAAGGTGGTTATAGCTAAATTTCCAATTAAATTCAAAAGTATAGAATCATTCCATTCCACAGAACTTGGGAAAAAAACCATTAGCCATATATGGACCATCAGATGGCTTTACCAAGCTGATTCTGTTGCACATGCACAATTAACCCTGTTGAAATGTCAGCTTTTCAGTTTTTGAATTTTTTACCTGTTTTTTTTTCAAATGTCGCTGTCTACAGAAGTTTTCCCATTCAAACCCTCCTTTTGAGATAGTAGATTGACCTTAGCAAGAAGTGGCAGTAGTAGATGTTCAAGTTACTGGTGCTGTATAATAATTTGAATTTTGGGTTTCAAGTTTTGTATTTTTACAGATACGCAAACTTTGATATACTGTGATCATTGGGCAAGTGCTTTCAAAACTAGTAGAAGTACAGAAACCCACCGTAAATTCTTTCACCCGTGTTGAAAATATGGTAAAAAATAATATCCTTAGATATTTAGGAAAAATTTCACCATATTATTTTTCTTAATAGGTTTGATTTTTCTAGTTGTTTGATAATAGTGTATTTTATGCCATGTCTGTGGTTTCTTACATTTTGTGGAGTCTGTATTTCAAATATTTGAACCAAACTTAGATGTCAGGGCAGCTGTTTAATGAAATGATCAAACTTCACTAAAAATTGTAACAGCGTTATGTTTTACATTCAAAAGTTATTAGTGAACTTGAAAGATGTTCTTTGCTGTTTTATTTGTACTAATTTGAAAATATTTCCAATTTGAGCATTTACTGTTGCTGATTTGTAGTTCCTCAAAATCTTAGTGATTCAGACACGAGTCGTATAATTTGCTTAAGAAATTTTTTTTTTATATTTTCAAGTTGATATGCTAGCACGTCACCTCTACAAAAGATTTGGACGTAAATTATTAATGCATTCTTAAATTATTGTGTCATGCTAATGTAAATATCTGGAAAACTTGTCAAAAATAACTTGAGTAATTCTTTTTTTTTCAATACTTAATTTAATCTTTTGCCGATATTATTATATCTCCAGACGAAAGTTGGGGATATATTAGACTTTCACCAGGTCCTTTTGTCTTTTGTGTAATATACGAGTACTGTATGACTTTTGGAGAAACAAGCAGCCCTGACAAAAGTTTTTTTTCAGAGACTATCCCCATACTCCAGATTGCTTGAATGTGGTATAATGAACTCCTGTAAGTTTCCAATTTAAATTTAACTGTTCTGGTTACCGATGGATACAAATACAAAGACTTGGAGCAAGTCTGGGGATATATTGGTGTTACGTCCATTGCGCCACTGCCGTACGTTTTGACTTGTGTGCGCAATAACTCAAAAATGTTTTCACAAATTTCATTCAAACTTGGCACACACATGTATTTGGGTCAGGAGAGGAACCCAATTATAAGGTGACCTTAAACTCCCAATAATAATGAACGTATAGCCATCTTAAGGTCTGAAATTTGACTTTTTGCCACTTAATGCCCTCTAGGGCACAGACTATGTGGCTTATCTGGCTCAAATTTTACCTGGGAATACATTACTATATTCTCCTTACATACCAAATATCAAGACTTTACGTTAAGGTTAAAATTGTTTTTGAGGCCTATAAAGACCATACTTAGACAATTTTTTTTGGACGTTTTCCCCATATTTTCACCTATAGCTCAAAAGTGGTAGGTCTGACAAGTCTGTAACTGTAGTAGATATAACTTATACATGTACTGTAAGTCTGAAAAATTTTAAGTCTGTAACTTTAATTTTAAGGTCACCTTAAAGTAGTGGTAAAGACTGCAAACCGGATAGTTGGTTTCTATTCGATTCATATAAACGTAAATGAAATCCGGTGACAAAAGTCCAAGAACCGGTTCCCGAAACGTCACATATTTCACATCAAACGTATAAAATATTGCACAAAAATGCTTAGAAATACTTACTTGTGTAATATTTTGCCAATATTCAGTGAAATAACATCCAAAACATCAGATTTTATAAAAAACAAGGCCACTGCCGCAGCAGTTATCTCCCGCCTCAGAATCAGTAAAAATGGAGAACTAAAGGAGATTTAAGGCCTCTGAAGTAAGATGACCCCACTTGACATTGAAGAAGGGGTCAAAGGTAAAAGTCAGCAATTTCAAAATAGTCTCAGGCCATGACTTGGTATGAGTTGTTTTCACATTTGGAACCCCTAGAAGCAATGATAAGGGAGATATAAGGCCTTTTAATAGGATAATCCCATCTAACATGTGATATGACGGCCATTTTGTTTTTGAAACTAGGCTAAATTACTATCAGGCTAACTTTCCTAGCCATATGTATTTTGCGCATATTTGATGAAGCTAGCTGCAATATTTCAAGTTTTAGAGCATCTTAATGATTTTTAAATAATTGGCTATGGCGGCCATTTTATTTTTCAAAATAAGGCAAAATTTTTCTGAGGCAAAACATTTGAAGGGCAGGACTTTTGATTGCCTGTCTTTATATTCTGAAGCCATAGCACCAATAATAAGGGAGAAATAAGGATGTTTTAGTGTGACGACCTCATTTAACCTTGAAGCAGGGGTCAAAGGTCAAATTCAACACCTGGAAAAGATTCCCTGTCCATGTCTTCCTACAAGTTGTTTTCATATTCCAAACCTCTTGGAGCAATATTTGGGCATATATATGGCCTTTTTAATAGGATAACCTGTCATTAAACATGTGATATGGCGGCCATTTTGTTTTTTGAACTAGGCCAAAATTACTATCAAGCTAGCTTTTCTAGCCATATAGCTTTTGTGCAAATTTGAAGAAGCTAGCTGGAATATTTCAAGATCTAGAGGACCTTTATGATTTTCAAACAATTAGCTATGGCGGCCATTTTGTTTTTCAAAATGAGGCTAAAATATTGCAGAGACAGGTTTTCACAGCCGTAAAGATCCCCTGCAAATCTGGTGAAGATTTCTTTATAAATGAATGAAATATTAAGGTTTATGCAAAAACAGGACAAACTTTAAACATGTCATATGGCAGCCATTTTGTTTTTTGAACTAGGCCAAAATTACTATCAGGCTAGCTTTTCTAGCCATATAGCTTTTGTGCAAATTTGAAGAAGCTAGCTGGAATATTTCAAGATCTAGAGGACCTTTATGATTTTCAAACAATTGGCTATGGCGGCCATTTTGTTTTTCAAAATGAGGCTAAAATATTGCAGAGACAGGTTTTCACAGCCGTAAAGATCCCCTACAAATCTGGTGAAGATTTCTTTATAAATGAATGAAATATTAAGGTTTATGCAAAAACGTGCCGAATTTTACACATGTGATATGGCGGCCCTTTTGTTTTTTGAACTAGTGCCAAAATTACTATCAGACTAGCTTTTCTAGCCATATAGCTTTTGTGCAAATTTTATGAAGCTAGCTGGAATATTTCAAGATTCAGAGCACCTTTATGATTTTCAAACAATTGGCTATGGCGGCCATTCTGTTTTTCAAAATGAGTCTAAAATTTTGCAGAGACAGGTTTTCATAGCCATAAACATTCCCTGCAAATTTGGTGAAGATATCTTTAAGATATCTTCATTATCTTTATAAATGAATGAGATATTAAGGTTTATGCAAAAACGTGCCGAACTTTAAACATGTGATATGGCGGCCATTTTGTTTTTTGAACCAGTGCTAAAATTACTATCAGGCTAGCTTTTTTAGCCATATAGCTTTTGTGCAAATTTGATGAAGCTAGCTGGAATATTTCAAGATTTAGAGCACCTTTATGATTTTCAAACAATTTGCTATGGTGGCCATTTTGTTTTTCAAAATGAGGCTAAAATGTTGCAGAGACAGGTTTTCATAGCCATAAACATTCCCTGCAAATTCGGTGGAGATATCTTTATAAATGAATGAGATATTAAGGTTTATGCAAAAACGTGACGAACGGACGGACGGACGGCGTTTTATAATCTCCCAACCTCGGCCTTCGGCCGCAGGCGGGAGATAATAAGCCCCATTTTAGTTGAAGTAATTGTTCATGTACATGTACTGAAGATTTTACAGTTTGTCCACAGTTTGGTGTAAACTAATTCGAACGAATCTGGTTTTCACCGAATTTTTGTTATCGGGACCGGTTTCCATATTTACTTTCGATCGTAACACTACCTTAAAGTCTCAAATTACCCACAGAGACCCAATTTATGGACTTTTTGCCATATTAAAGGCCTATAGCTGTCAAACGATGTGACTGATACAGCTGAAATCTCATCTGGAAATATATGTTTATGAACCAAGGCTTTAAATAGACGTTTAACATGTGTATGAGGACCATAATACCCACCCGAGCGACCCTTTTAAGACATTTTCAACATATTTGGTCCTGTAACTTGGAAATGGTAAGTCTGACAAGTCTCTAATGCCCCTGTTCCACCAAAGGATTAAGCCCCGATCCTGTCGGCGACCCTTAATCGTGCACAGTCGGTTGAAAAAAGACAAAAATGGGCGGGAATACTGGGTCGGTTTCAAAGTCTGGGATTAAGAACAGATCGTCCCCAGGACGCCTCAGGACACCTCAGGACGCCTCAGGCGGCCGCAGACAGTCCCCGACTGGTCTGGGACTAAGAACCGACTAAGCCAGTTTTCGGGTCGGTTTCAACCACGATCCTGTCGGACACAAACCGACTGGGTCCCAGGACGCCTCAGGCCTCCTGGGACTAAGAGCCGACTAACACACGATTAACTACCGGCGTCCTCAGGCGTCCTCAGGCCTCCTCAGGCCTCCCCAGACCACGATCCCCGATTATTGTTTTTCAAAGTTGCTGGATTTTCTGGGTATATATATATAAAATTTGCGATCTAATCATCATTGCTTTTCTAGGAACACACCAGGATGCCACCTTTTAATGGAAGACAGATTCAACAACAACTTAGGGCTTTTTTGGTTTTTATTCACTTACAAATAATCATGTATTTCCATTTTTTACGTCAAGCACAGCAACCACCACCACCACCACCAGCACCACCAGCACCCATACAGAGACCCAGAAGAAGGCACAACATGTGGGTCAGGCCATGGCTACTGCAGAGAGAGGAGAGGGGGGCCTACCACAACATTATGGCTGATCTTTATGCCACAGATATTCCAGGATTCACCAACTACATGAGGATGACCCCAGAATTCTTTGAAATGATGAAGACCAGACTGGAACCACGTCTAGCCAGGCAGGCCACCAACTACAGAGCTCCTATCAGTGTTGGGGAGAAGTTAGCCCTCACCATCAGATATCTGGCCACTGGAGAGTCATACACATCATTATCCTGTCAGTTCAGGGTTGGCAGATCCACCATTTCCAAGTTTCTACCAGAGGTCTGCAGGGCCATCCAGGATGAGTTCACCAGAGAGTACCTCAAATGTCCTACTACTCCAGATGAGTGGAAAGAACTGGAAAGGGAATTCAGGATCAGGTGGAATGTTCCACATGCCCTGGGAGCCCTGGATGGAAAGCATGTGGCCCTGAAGAAACCCAAGAACTCTGGAGCCCTCTACCACAACTACAAGGGGTTCTTTTCCATTGTCATGTTGGCCTTGGTGGATGGGCAGTACAAATTCAGATGGGTGGATGTGGGTACAGAAGGGTCTTGCTCAGATGCCCAGATATTTAATGCCTCTCAGCTGAAGAGGAGGATTGAAGATGGCAGGATAGGCTTCCCTGACCCAGCTCCTATAACACAGGGTGGTACAGATGTCCCCTACTTCATTTTGGCAGATGATGCCTTTGCCCTGAAGACCTGGCTCATGAAACCCTATGGCAGAAGGCTGTTAACAAGGGAGGAAAGGATTGCCAACTACAGAATATCAAGGGGCAGGAGAGTTGTGGAGAACGCTTTTGGCATCCTTGTGTCAAGATTTAGAGTCATGAGGACCACCATTGAACTACCCCCAGAAACAGTTAGAGAAGTGGTCATGACCTGTGTGGTTCTGCACAATATACTCAGAAGCCAGTATCAAGGTCAACCTGCTGGTCAGCAGCCTGGGGGGGATGATGATGATGATGATGATGTGCCTGGTGATTGTGGATTGATTGGTGGTGCTGCTGGTGGTGGCCAAGACAGAAACCCTGCTAGAGAGGCCAAAAGACAGAGGGATTACCTGAAGGACTACTTCAATAATGAGGGAGCGGTGGCCTGGCAAGATGGCAGAATATAAGTCCTGTTGCAGTAAACAGTCCTTTTCAGGACTAACTATAACAGTCCTTTTCAGGACTAGCAAATATTCCAAAAACAATTAATCAGCTATGTGGACAAACAGACAAACCCCATGCCAAACATAACTTGTTGAGATGGACAAACAGACAAACCCCATGCCAAACATAACTTGTTGAGACGGACAAACAGACAAACCCCATGCCAAGCATAACTTCTTGAGACGGACAAACAGACAAACCCCATGCCAAGCATAACTTCTTGAGACGGACAAACAGACAAACCCCATGCCAAGCATAACTTCTTGAGACGGACAAACAGACAAACACAACTTACTCACCCAACAAACAGACAAACCCACTCTTAAACAAAAGCCAAACACAAAGTCACACATAATATCCTAAATTGAATTATTATTTCATATATTTTCAAATCCACATCCTAATTTAAACATTTTCCTTTTTTCATGGCTGGGAAACTTATTTGTAGCAGAAATTTTTTTATGGAAATATTCAATTTTAAATATTCATTTCTAATCACAAAAATTTGGAAAATATAACCATGGAACTAGTTTTGCTTTCAATAATGGGGGATTGTGTTTGCTAAATACTTTGTCAGTTCGTTGGCATGGGTTCTATTTACTTTTGGGTTTGTGTGTTTGTTGGTTACTGGGGTTGGGTTTTTTGGGGTAGTTGGGTATTAGGTTTGGTACTGGGTTTGTTATTTGGGGGTTATGTTTGGTATTGGGTTTGTCTGTTTGTGGGTTGGTAAGTATGTAATTATGCCTTTTAACTCTAGGGAAGGTGCAAGTGTTGGACTTTTCAATTACAGATTTTAAACTATCCCATGGATTTTAATCTAAAAATGGGCTGATTAATGGCCATATTGGGAGTTACTTTTAATATTTTTTTTATGTGGCCTTTTTGGTTATGTGTAGTACCATGGGTTATTTGTTTCATGTTTGGGGTGGTGTAAGTGTTGGACTTTAATTTTTTTTTTCTTGTGATAAGTATTTGTACTGAACTTTTTTGTTTTGGGAGGGGAATTGGAAGAACACGTAGCTGAATAATTGTTTTTGGATGATTTGGTGGCCCTGAAAAGGGCCTGGCAGGTCAAAGACCCGCCCTGACTGGATGGCTACTGAGGAGGCTGCTGCTGCTGTTGAGGCGGTGCTGAAGTGGTGATAGTAAAGAGCTGCTGCTGCGGTTGTTGCTGCTGCTGCTGAGGCTGCTCGACGATCTGTATTGATGTCAGATCTGGTAGCTGGCTTAAGATTCCACTCAGATTGTGTCTGCTCCCTTCGTCCTGTACAGTTAGGACAGATGTCGGGTTGCTGAAGCCAATGGGGCTTGGTGTATAGTACACAAAACTGCTGCTAGCTGCTGCTTGAGTAGAACTTGACGCCTGTGGAGTGGTTGTTGGCAGTAGGCCGACCCTCTGGGACTCCGTGGTAACAGTGGCTGATCTTCTGGGCAATGGCTGACGTCTGCGGTTACTCTTAATATTTTCGATATCTCTGAATATCTTGCCCTTTAATTCTTCGAATTCTTCTTGAGTCATCTTTTCGGCCTCTGATGCCACGTAGTCAAAGAAAGGCTGCCTGTCTGACTTCTGATGCATAAAACCTGAGATAAGTGTCCTCATCTGCTCAAAGTGTTCGAGAATCTTGGAGTCTGTAGTTGAAACGGGTGTTGATGTAATGATGGACTGACTCCTCTCCCTCAGGACACTTGACTCGAGGTGTTCTGTGTCAGTAGTTGACCCACGTGATTCGTCCTGCTTGCTGGTATTTGGACTGGCCTCAAAACCTGAACTTCTATTGGCCCCCTTTCTTCTGATGTGGGTTTTAAGAAAACCCATCTGTTGGTAGACCCAGGACTGTCTCTTGGTCATCTCCCTCGGGGCTTGGCCAGATTGGAGCTTAGACAGCTTTCCATAACGGGTTCGCTGGGACTCAAACCACCTTCTCACATCAAAGGGCTGGAGCTTAAGTTCTGCAGATATTTCTGCCCAGAGAGCCTCTCTTCTGTTCCTGTCGTGGAAACGTGAATGTTCCTTGTCATACAGTTCAGGGTGCAGCTTGACGAATTCTACAATGGAAACTTCATCACTGTCTGTAAAAGTGGCACACACCCTGGCTCTCTTGGCTGAAGAATGGCACTCCGGATCTTCCTCACACCTCTCTTCTTCTTCTGCCACAGCTTCCCCAATAGCTGGATCTTCCTGAATCTCCTCCTCCTCTCTCCTCTCACTTCCTTCTTCTGTAATAACCTCACTCCTCTCCTCTACTTGACTTTCCTTCTCCCTCTCATCCATCTTTTTCCTTCCTCTCTTCCCTCCTTTCTCTTTTCTCATGATCCAGTCGACAAAATAATAAAAAAATAGTAAAATGTGTCTCCTAACTGTGAAATTTGCCTTAAGCTCAAGTATATAAAATGTAAAATAAAAACTGAAAACCCCTACAAATCAGTGACACACGTCTCTCAGTAGCCAAACAGTCAGTAACAACGACAATGTGTGCGCGGTCGCTTATATAGTCCCAGACCTGCTCATTGCCTCGTTTTAATTTCCAACGCGCGGAAAACAGTCGGTTCTTAATCGGTTGTTAGTCCCAGGCCGCCTGGGGCGTCCTCAGGCCGCCGCAGACTGAAAATGCGTGGTCCCAGGCGTCCTGGGGAGGCCGGTTTGGATCGGTTAGGGTCGGTTACCCTTAGTCGGTTCTTAGTCCCAGACCTTGATTTTTGGGTCGCAGGACACCGCAGACGGTCTGAGGCTTCCGGGGACTAATGCAACCGACTCACTTTCAGACGCATGAAATTCATACGCATCATATTTGAGTCTGGGATTAAGAACCGGCCTCCTGGGACTAAGCTACGGAGGTCTGGGACTAAGGGTCGCAGGACGCCTGGGACAACAACCGACTCTGTAAATTTGGGTCTGAGGAGGCCTGAGGACGCCTGGGACTGGACATTTTGTTGACGGCGGGAAATAGGAATCGGTTGTAGTCGTGTGAAATATCAAACATGTTTGATTTTTCACACGGCCCCAACCGACCACAACCGACCCTTACAGAAGGTCTGGGACTAAGCAAATATTTCAAACCGACCCCCAAAAACCCTTAATCGGGAGCCTTAGTCGTGTGGTGGAACACCCACATAACTGATATAACTGCTACAGGAAATCTTTGTCAAAAATTTTATGTCTGAAGCTTTAATTTTAAGGTCCCCTTAAGGTCTCTTAAATGCCCACAGACCCCCAATTTATTGACCCCCCCTCCCCCCCGAAAAAAAAAAAATGAAAAATAGTCTATAATGATTGTGAATCACTCAAAATGGGTGCTGCAAAAATTACCCAGTGAATGCTTGTCATGTGAGAGATGGCCTGTCTGGGGATATGTTGGGTGTTAAGTCGACGCAGTCTAGTTAAATAGTATACAGGGTTGGCAGATTTTCCCAAGGTGGTTTTTCCACGGGGAAAAAAATAGGTTTTATCCGCTTTTGGACTAACCACAAAAAAAAACAAAAAAAAACAAAACACTTCCTTAGCTAAAAATAAATAGGTTTTATCCACTTTAAGACAGGTTTGTTAAAAAAAAAGCAGAATTATTTCAAAACTTTTAAAAACTTACTTTGTAACATATTACAAGAAGAAAGAATTTACAATATATAATAGTTTTTAATCTCTGGAAAGCTACACGGTTATAAATTTATTTACTAATAGTATGTCCATGCAATGTATTTCAGCACAAGGCAATAACAGTAAAACATTTAAAATTATACAAGTTTTTCATTTGTGTTTGCTCAATAAAAATGACCTGTCATTCTTCAAACTTTGTTACTTGTTTATGGGTATCATTTTCCGTTTTCCAAGACATTACAAAAGTATCACAGGATAGGAAATGTGATTGCAAACCAAGCATATTGTAAACTTCAACAGCTATAAGCTATGTTTGGGTGACATATTTGATGCCTAGGAATACTGCACACGATTGCAATTGAGCATTTAGTAGCTAGTGTTCATTACAGCAGATGCCAACCACAATAAAGTCTGGGTTTCATAAATCCCTCAAAATGAGCGTATTCGGCAATGTACGTCGGTGTATGCGGCGCACGAAGAATTATTGTCGAACGCCTCAGAATTAATCCGCAGAACGTGAAATTTATCCACGTCGAGTAATCTCCAACTTGTGAGGGAGCACTCGGAATTCAAGATGGCGACATAAACAAAGCGGGGTAAAACACCAGTAAATACAGGTTATTTTGTCACATTTATGCAAGCTTAGTAGCACCATGAAGGAAAGTTCACCCATAATAATTTTTATTATAATTGTTACGTTACTTATTGCACAATCAGAAACTGAGCATTTTCTGCCATTGCCATTTGTTTACTTTAATCTGAGAAGATGTTTTGAGCTGTTTGTCTTTTCCTCTCAGAATAAACCATCTGCGCATGCTCAAGATTTCTCCAAGGAGTAATTGACTTTCATTGCCGAATACGCTGAAAATGTGAAAATTCTAAAATGAGAGCTTTTTATAAAGTTGAGGGGTTTTGTCCATAAGCCTGAAAATAACGTGAGGGGTTTTCTCCACAAGCCCCAAAATAGGGGTTTTCTCCACAGGAGACTTTTGAGGGGTTTTCTCCTGAGAGCTCATTTTGTGAGGTTTTTTGTCCTGGATTCGAAATAAAAGATAGCAATCTCTCTACAACCAACTGGAAAATTTGTTAGGTAGCTTTTACTTTTACTGATGCCCTATAATTTTAGTCTCTCGGTATCACACTCTTGTCACTTGACAATTTTGTTCTGCCTTTTTTCCCATTATAATTTAAAATATTAAAGTAATATTCACTGTTTTAACTGTTTAAATGATAAACATTCATCCTGTTTACTTTTACATTGTTTAAAGTAACTTATCTGCCATTTAAGCCACTTTATGTCCTAATAAATCTCATGAAACTTAGTTTTTTTCCAGTTTTGTCCATTTTTTTTTTGTTTTATCAGGAAAAAAGGGGAACTTATCCAGTTTTATCAGCTTTCCCGGAAAAAAATAGGTTTTGTCCGGAAAAGAATCAACATTGAATAAATATTTTCCAGTTTAAGTCCAGACCATTAGCTCTCCTAGTGAATGTTTGTAAGATGTTTTTTTTTTTTTGAAAACAAAAAAAAATGTCAAAGTAACCATAGTTTCAACTTTCAAGCTTTAAATTTCACACATTTTTTAGTTTCAATTATGAAGAGTATTCGGTGAAACCTGGTTGATAGTGAACACACATGCAATTGATTATTGAGATTTTACAAGGTGTTGCACCTGGAGAACTCCAATGAAAGAAGTCATAAATTTTTCTGAGTCACAAAAGGTAAAATTGGTAAAACATTGGAGGTAAATTATGGGAAGAAAGAAATGAAAACTTTGTTGACCTTGAAGATTCTTTGATTCTTTATTATATAATGCTCAGGTCCTATCTCAGGTGATCTAGGGACAACTTGTTAGTGACTTTGAAGCCTTAAACACTGATACGGTAATCTGTGTACCATATAAGTCATCATTAGTCTTTTAGCTCAATTGGCTCTCAATTCCCTCTCTTCTTAGTATGGCAGATTTTTTGAAGTCTTTGAAAATTTCTATAAGCTATGTCAGCCGTCGGTAGTCATTTTGATTAGTCTTTATTTGTAGTGCTATCGTTTGCGCAGACGAAAACCAGTTTCCGAGTCATAAAAACGAAACAATATCCGGTATATTTTGTTTGTTTTAGTATTCGCCTTGAAAAAAAATGTAGACGTCGACATGAGGTATAACTGTAAAGCAGAAGAAAACGTCTGTAAAATACATCATATTTAACCATTTGAAGGTATTTTATGAAATATTTAATAATATTTTGAATATTTCTTATATCGTCAAGTAGTGCTGGTATTGTTTATCGATGTAGAAATACTTATCAATTTATGCTAAATATAGTGATATCTGTTGTAGGGTATAATATCAATATTGGAATATACTTCTTAAAAGACCCAAATCTGCTGTCTTCCATTAAACTAAAGCATAAAATTTGAAGGTTTCATTGTTTTTCGTGTCATTTTTGGTAACTATTATTTAACACAAAAACGGAACTGCCATATTTGTTTTCGTTTCGGGACACTGCTAAAACTTGAGAAAGAGTTTGGAAGGTCTCCCCATTAAAGCATTCTCATGCCAGCCGATATTTCAATATAGATCGATACGGAATGTAAAAATATGCTTTGATATCAATATACATATTTTTATTTGATACCAACACTATCGTCGAGCAATGTGAGCTGTGCATTATGGATAAATAAATAGATTGATAAATACCGGTTCCCGTCACTTGATAGCAGTTGTCACTATTTTAGTGCCAGGCGAAACAAAATCTGGTATATCAGTATTACGTTAACAACATTTGATGACCGGCAAAGGCTTAAAACTAATTGCGGATTAGTGTTAGGAATCGGTCTGAAAAATCAGAATCGATTAATCGGTAATTCTTAATGATCGATTATCGATTATAATTGTTTTTCTGCTTGTTTTTCAAGAAAGACAAAAAATTCTTTTTATTTTCAAAAATCATAATACAGCACTTTCTACAGGTCAGTCATAAATGCCATGGTATTTGGTTAGAGTTTGCTGTAAGGTAAGGTACGTTAGGAAACCAGTAGGTTGAAAGACTCAAGGAGTATGTTTAATGTAATAATTTATTAAGGTACAGTTACAAATTTATCTTTATTTTCATCAACCCTTTTCAGCACATAAATGTTTTATGGTGTTTGAGTGTAACCTCAGTAGATTAAGCAACCAAAATATATATGCTAAAAATAAACATTATTTAAATCACTTTTGTTCAACGTCACTCCATGTTACTGTTTTTATAACACATAGCCATATCTTCTTCTTTCTGTCTTAAATTTTACTTCAGACTGCAAATATCTCCAACTAGCTTCAAACAGAGTGAGTCCCCTGAACTCTTTTTTGTGTATATGTTACTGTAACGTGTTTTCCAATTATTCTGTTAAATTCCTCTCATCCTGAAAAAAATATTCCATGTATTTCCCTTTTTAAGCAGATTTGTATGATCAATTCTTTTCATATAATAATAGTTTGTTAAATACTGTACAATTCTAAGTATGATAATGTAGTGAGCATTTAATTTTTATTAATCAACAAAATTTGTCAAAAATATTCATGGCAGATTCCTGAAGTGTTACAGTAATGAGGACTGCTCTCTGCACTTGATTTATGACCAAAGTCGTTATTCTACATTTACAATGAGATGCATGTTGTGTATGAAGCAGTGGAAGACTGGAAGTTGAATTTAACTTAGGTTGAACTTAGTTTATTTGTATTAAAAGATCTTCTAAAAACGTACATATATTTCACGTTTTAGTTGTAACCAACAGGAAGTACCACTGAAAGAAACATGGCAGATAATGTAAACAAATATTACGAAAATATAATGTTGAATATCTGTACAATAAGGGAAAATTAGGTGGCTTTTAAATGTTATTTTCGATTCATAATCGATTCTTAAGATGAGAATTGATTTTCTACATCGAAAGTTTTAAATAGACATCGAATCGATTTTCCGTCGAATCGTAGGACCACTATTGCGGATAGTCTTTGCTAATTGCCGAATAAATCATAGTGTAGTCCTGTATGTGGGACCTGGGCTTAACTATCAATACGCCCACAACTATAAAATTAGCTGACATTTTTAATTCTGCCATAGATGATTGTTGGGATGGTACAGTGTCATTGTTACATTTAAAAGGAAAGTATTGATCAAATTTTTAATGTAAGATTAAATGTATGGGAAAATTTTCACACCATCACTCATTTAACATATCCTTTGTACAGTGCCCTCTGAGAGTGAGTTTCACCAGCTAATTGTGTTTGGAACTCACTCTGCTTGAAACTGAAAATATTAATTTGTATGAAGGTTTGATTTTTTAACTGAAAAACTTAAGTGATATACACTTGCACATAAAATGCCAAAATAATTTGCAGAAGGGATAATCTTATCTTTTTTTTTTGACATCCTATAGTTACTTGGAAATTTTTGATACATAGTCTTACACGAGAGAATACGAGTATTCGAACCTTACCTCTTTTTGGCACAACAATTTGACATATTTCTGTTGATGTGCACAGATTAAAAGCTGTCTGAAACTACACAGATTTGTCTGTTTTTTTAGCCACAGTATTTACCTTAGAGTTGAATTTTTAATTAAGTAATAAAGTTAACATTTTTATGTCAGCTGACTGACACATTATGTCGTCAATGTGGCGTGGACATACGCGTGAGCGACTTCTCTGAAACTACAAGGCCCAGAGACATGCTATTTTTTTAAAAAAATAGCTTATCTATCTAGCATGAAAAATTGTTCAAGGCATGCAGATATGTTTGTTCATCTGTTTGCTAGAGCCATTATAAGTAAGGTACCCCCCACCCTAAGTATGAAAATTTTAACACTTTATCACAATTTTCTCAGTGACTATAGTAGGGATTGCTCTCATATCTTTCACATATGTACTAGGCCACAAATGGATTCCCTTGTGTGAATGTCAGACCGGGATCTTTCTTAATTATTTTTTTAATAATTTTTAATGCATTAAAATTCATGAAATCATGCACTAAATCACTTATAAATTGAAAAGTATTGCATTTAGAGCATTTTGTTAAAATATGTTAATCAGCTACTTTTTCTATAGCTACAACATGGTCAGTAACTTGGGTGTCTATCTCAATAGCTACTTTTTGACTTTTCATTAACTTCCAGAATGAGTAAATTCACTTGTAACTTGAAAACTATTGCATTTAGAGAATTTTGTATAAATATGTTATTCAGCTACTTTTGGGTCAGCCATAACATAGTAAAATTTCAGACCAGTAGCTCATTGCATAGCAGAGTAATAGCTACTTTTAGGTTAGCACTGTTGAGTAAATCAGTTGTAACTTGAAAACTATTGCATTTGAAGTATTTTCTTTAAATATGTTTTTAACTTACTTTTTACACCTTAACAGTTACCTTGTTATTTTTCTTCTGAATACCATTTCCAGGGCACAACTTTTGTGTCCTTTTCTTCTGTCACTTCCTTCTACTCTGAAACTCAAAACACACAGTCAGCTGACACAGAGCCCGTTCACGGGCACTGATTGCTTGTTTTATTTCCTTCTTGATATTGATTTACTCGTACATGGGCTACAGATTATTGGATATTTAGTACTTACCGATGGTGATTCTTCTTTCATGTAAAAAATCACTTAACTGTACAGTAAACTGGCTGTGAATGTTTTTCTTTTTGTGTGAAACTCAATACATGAATTTAAAGAAATGATGGATATCTGATAGTGAAAATTGGAAATGTATGTGGTCTCCTGGTGATTTGAACACTGTTGATGTATTACTCTGTATTAGCCCAATGTTGATTATACAAATCACAGTTTTGTTTATGGAGAGGAAAAAACGTGCATACTAAAACACGCGAATACCGAACTGCGAGACGAATTTACGTAGCTTGGGTAACGGGATAGATTTTATCATTTTAACCACCCGTCACGCCCTTAGTTATAATTGATTTTAATTGCCCTTTTACCTCGCAACTAAAAGCCCTAACTCCTTTGAAGAAAACATGTTAACACGTTAGACCAACATACCATACTGTTGTCAGTTTCTAGTAATTTGTCGAATAAAACTGTTTTTCCAGATGTCTGCACCGGGGAGAGCAAGAGGACGAGCAAGGGGCAGAGCCAGACCCCAACCCAATGGAGGGGCTGACACAGCCCCAGGCCCACCTCCAGGCTATGGTGCTATGGTAACTGCTATTTTACTTTATACATCAGTGGACAAGTGGACATTACTTAAATTGGATTTGTTCTTAAAGTGACTGAAATTTGTCATAATACTGTCCTCTTTCTTTTTACAATTTCTCTTATGAGAAAAAATTGACCCAACCCTGTTTATGCATTAGTAGAAAGTTTGGACCTGTGTTTGACCACCCTTCCCTTTTGGAGGGAGCTCCCAGGAGCAGGTGCTATGAAATAATCCACAAAATTGTCTGACAAAGAAAAGCTTAATTTATGGATTAATTGAACCCTTAAATATTGAAAAAAAAATGAATTCCCCAATATTTAGAGAAACATATTGACTTATGTTTATATATGTAGGCGGCACCACAGCAAATGCCACAACAGATGCCACAGCAGATGCAGCAGATGCCACAACAGATACAGCAGATGCCACAGCAGATGCCACAACAGATGCAGCAAATGTCACAGCAGATGCCACAGCAGATGCCACAACAGATACAGCAAATGTCACAGCAGATGCAGCAGATGCCACAACAGATGCAGCAGATGCCACAGCAGATGCAGCAGATGCCTCAGCAGCCACCACATATGCAGCAGCAGTCACAGGCTGTAAGGCCACCTAACGGTGCAGGAATGCCTCAGCACCAGTTTCATCCAGCAGGGGACATGGCCCAAACAACTGAAGCCATGGAAAGAATGAGTGTTGGGTAAATAGCTAAATAGTTATAAAGGGAAAAGTAAATAAAAAACAATTACTTTGTGGCAAGCATGCTGGTCCTAAATCTGAATATGTAGTGTTGAAGATGGTAAACCGGAAACCTATTTGCTGACCGAAAGACAGTGATCCGGTTATGTTATGTTTTCTTCTAACCTAAACCGGTCTCGTCACATATTTCATTATTTTAACTTATGTTTACCAAAATGTTAAGCTAAAACAAATATTTCACAGCATTTTATAAAATTCTATTAATATATCACACATTTTGTCCTCGGCAGTCTTCATAAAGTCCAACGTGGTTATTATTTATAGGCAAGTTAACAGCTGTTTGTATGCTTTGGAACACTTTTTCTTTGCATTTTATAAATCTAACGTACCCAGTTTTTCGCCAAATTTCCGCTTTCACAAATCCGTTCTAATATTTGCATTCAACCACAAACACTACAAATATGTAATTAATAATTGTCTTGTCATTATTGTTAACATTGAAACAATTTGAATATTGAAAGACATTTATTTTTATTTACAACTGCTTTTTAACTGCTTTATATTCTGACTATTGAGGATCCTATGTGGGTTAGCAGGTTTGGCATCTAATCACAGGCTGTCACGTCTGTGTGGGTTCGATTCAAAGTAGTAATCCTGAGGACCTGTCCCAGTATGATCCTGGCTGTTGAACGGGACATAAAACCCAAACTTTGACATATTCTGATCATCAATATTCATATGTTAAATGATTTATTCTTGAATTGAATTTAATCACCCATGCAGCGGTCTTAAATTGATATTATTTTTTTAAATATCATATATTTTTTTTCAGTGCTAGACAGCTAGTATCTGTGAAATGCTACAGCACACAATGAATGCTACTTCAGTGTCATATATATGTTGAATTATGTTCCTCTTCAGAAGTTTTCTATTCACTATTATGTAGATGTGTCCAGATAATAATAACATTGCTTCTATTGTGTATGTTCTAACTTGTCCGAATAACCACCTACTCTGGGGTTACACTTACAGCCTGAAGTTCTATTAAATCAAGTTTCTGCCAGAATACAGGGAAATTGCCAGTAGCATGTAGTGGTTGTGGACTTGGTTCACTCACATAATGTGCGTAATTTTTTAAACGTAAGCTAAGCAGTCCCAGTGCTGATTTTAAAATGCCTTTCTTGTGAGGTCGCATTGTTCTTGCCTATAGAACAGAAAATGAAGATAAATGAAGAATACAGATTTGGTTCAGGCGTTCAGGAATACGGTGAAGGCTATAAGAAAAGAGTTTTAAACGTTTCCCAAAGAATAAAAAAAAACTGCACATAGCAAAAGTGTTCTTGAAGTTAGTTCTACATGTACCTAACTTGATCTTCGCTACTTTTTCTTCATCTCGGGACAGAGTCTATTTTGTGATAGTATGAGGGAACACTGTGTGAATGTGAATAGGTCCACAAACACCCTTTGTTCAAGATATGTCGAAATAAACTCGTCTCCCTCATTGATTTGGCTGTGAGATTAGCTTCACAAGTGTTGCCAACTAGGCTTGATCCTCCTTTCTTTATGCACTTAATTCTCTGCTCTTTTAACCCTTTCACCACTGAAGGAACATTATTCTGCTGGACTGTAGCGATATGACGTCATATCACGTCAGAAATGCGTATAAAGTAAGATATTACCTCACGACCTTATAAACTTCATTTGCAGTATTTTTCGGCATATTTTATTAGGAATTGATGAAATGTCAAATGAGGAAACCACAGGGAATCCCCCAAATAAATATAACCATGAGTAAACAATATACAGCTATATGCGATAAATACGGCAATATGTACAGAAACCAGTTAAAATAGGTGAAAATGGTAAAATTTATTAAAGTATAACATAACTTCCATATAAAATACTTAAACAATCCTTTTAATACTGATACACCAACAATAACCTATTGCAGTATACTTAAGGGAAAGAAGAAATCAATATTATTGCCGTCGACAGACATGGTACCTTATAATACACTATTAACGTTGACTGCTAGTCGTCATAGATGGTAGCGAAAGGGTTAAGTATAAAAGTAGCCTCCTCCCTCCTTCCTATTTTTAATCCATTTCACAGTGAACATAACCTGCTCTGTAATTAATGCAGCCTTATAACTGGCTTTTTAATACACTTGTGTAGCTGCTGGTAGTTCTTCTGTAGTGCATGATTCTTTATCACCTTTTGAAAAAAAATCATGACAGTTCTAGGGGTCTACAATCCATATATCAGATTCCGCTGAAACAAAGCTGACCATAAAGTTCATGTAAGGTGAACTGTGGTTAATAAGTTTTGCAATATTTCTATGACAAGCATCCAGAATACTGGATTTCATTTGCTTCAAAGCACCAGAAACTGAATTTAACTTTTGTCAATGGTCTGACCAGTAATTTGGCAATTTTATTACAGCTAGCTTGAGATTTTGTTATGCAGTCTGGATTGTAGACTTCCACTAGTGTATGTTTCATTAGACAGAGGTAACCTAATGGCTCATTTACACTGTTCCATGTGGTCATATCGACACATAGTTGAAATTTGTTTTGTGACCTTGACCTTCTAGTTTTCCGAATTTACCTGATAGGTGGGTTGTACACATTTTAATAACCAGCAGACCTATATAGCCATTTGTCTTCCCTTCAGAGTTAACATTTTAATTCAGCATGCGAGAGCTCGCAGGAGATTTTTCAAACATTTCGTAAAAATCTGCCATGTGCTGAAATGGCTGAGAATGTTGTGATGAAATCGTTCTTCTACTCAGGTGTATGAATCTTATCAAACCTTGTGAAAATTACCAAAGCATGAAATGAATTGAGATAGAATTGAGCCCCGACAAGTTAAATCTTTTCGCTGGTATGCTCTGAGGCCAGAATGGAACAGTGTGATGTAGGTATTATCTCTGTTTTGTACATTAATTTTTGCAGTAAGACACCAGTAAATTAATCATTTATATGGAGTGGCAGTTTGACTCAGGGTTAGGTTCTTGGTAGTTGTTATGAACTTCTGTTTACTTTTCAGTGCTCCTCACGATATAAGGGTGTCATGTTATGAACAATCAAGGTCAGTAACTTCATTCATGAAAACTAAGTGTATGGATGATTTGTCATGAGAAATGTAATAATGTTTTAACAGTTTTGTCCTAAATTTATTATCATTACAAATAAGTTATGTTTATCAGGACAGTTTATGTTTTTTTTGCTCAACAAGGAATAAGGGGGCAAGAAGTCAAACACATGGTCCATAGTTGATTGAATTCCCTGTTTTACACGAAATATTAACAAGCTGGTGATAAACTCATTTCGGAATCGTCAATTTTGAAACAAAATTCATATTGATGGCAAACTTGTATAATTAAGCGTCCCGCAAGGGACGCTTGTTTGTGTATGGGAGAGCTTCCGGCTCCGCCGGCTCCGCATTTTGTTTTCCTTATAACTCTGTAACTGTTAGGCAGATTCTTTTCAAATTTGGCAGGTTTAGGCAGTAGCCCTGGGGAATTTTTTTGAATATGCTGCAGTGACATTTCAACCAATCAGAGAGGTCACATGACCAAAAATGTCTTTTTTCGATGGGGAAGCTTGTCCGGATGATAACTTGAAAGGAATTTTCTCAATTCACCTGAAACTTGGCAAATACATTCATTCTATTAAAATCTGGAAATCATTAGATTTTGGCATTGATTGGTCAAGAAATGGCCGAGTAATTAATGATTAATTAATCATTACGAATTTTCCAAATAAGGAAAACATAAAAATGCTTATATCTCGAAAACCATGCTAGATAGAGCGATTTCGACGAAATTTTTGAGCCGCAGGGTATCTCTGCGGAGTAGTTTTCCCAATTTTCAAAAAATTTTTGTCTCGCCCAAAATGGCGGCCATTTTGAATTTTCGAATTTTTCGCAAAAATTGCAAAACACAAAAATGCTTATATCTCAAAAACCGTGCTAGATAGAGCAATTTCGACAAAATTTTTGACCCGCAGGATATCTCTGCGGAGTACTTTTCCCAATTTTCAAAAAATTTTTGTCTCGCCAAAAATGGCGGCCATTTTGAATTTTCGAAATTTTCGCAAAAATTGCAAAACACAAAAATGCTTATATCTCGAAAACCGTGCTAGATAGAGCGATTTCGACGAAATTTTTGACCCTCAGGGTATCTCTGCGGAGTAGTTTTCCCAATTTTCAAAAAATTTTTGTCTCGCCCAAAATGGCGGCCATTTTGAATTTTCGAATTTTTCGCAAAAATTGCAAAACATAAAAATGGTTATATCTCGAAAACCCTGCTAGATAGAGCGATTTCGACGAAATTTTTGACCCACAGGGTATATCTGCAGAGTAGCCATGCCAATTTTCAAAAAAATTTTGTCTCGCCAAAAATGGCGGCCATTTTGAATTTTCGAATTTTTCGCAAAAATTGCAAAACATAAAAATGCTTATATCTCAAAAATCCTGCTAGATAGAGCGATTTCGACGAAATTTTTGCCCCGCAGGGTATCTCTGCAGAGTAGCCATGCCAATTTTCAAACAAAAAATTTCTCGCAAAAAATGGCGGCCATTTTGAATTTTCGAATTTTTCGCAAAATTGCAAAACACAAAAATGCTTATATCTCGAAAACCGTGCTAGATAGAGCGATTTCGACGAAATTTTTGACCCACAGGGTATCTCTGCAGAGTAGCCATGCCAATTTTCAAAAAATTTTATCTTGCCAAAAATGGCGGCCATTTTGAATTTTCAAATTTTTCGCAAAAATTGCAAAACATAAAAATGGTTATATCTCGAAAACCCTGCTAGATAGAGCGATTTCGACGAAATTTTTGACCCACAGGGTATATCTGCAGAGTAGCCATGCCAATTTTCAAAAAAAATTTATCTTGCCAAAAATGGCGGCCATTTTGAATTTTCGAATTTTTCGCAAAAATTGCAAAACATAAAAATGCTTATATCTCAAAAACCCTGCTAGATAGAGCGATTTCGACGAAATTTTTGACCCGCAGGGTATCTCTGCAGAGTAGCCATGCCAATTTTCAAACAAAAAATGGCGGCCATTTTGAATTTTCAAATTTTTCGCAAAATTGCAAAACACAAAAATGCTTATATCTCGAAAACTGTGCTAGATAGAGCGATTTCGACGAAATTTTTGACCCACAGGGTATCTCTGCAGAGTAGCCATGCCAATTTTCAAAAAAATTTTGTCTTGCCAAAAATGGCGGCCATTTTGAATTTTCGAATTTTTGCGCAAAAATTGCAAAACACAAAAATGCTTATATTTCGAAAACCGTGCTACATAGAGCGTTTTCGAAGAAATTTTTTATCTTCAGGGTATCTCTGCAGAGCAGCTATCCCAAAGAGCTTTCACTTGGTGAAGTTTCAGACCCATAGCTAATTACTCACCTACTCAAAATGAGTAAATACGAATTACCTCTAAAAGTATTGCAGATGGCCAATTTTTCTCAAATAACTCATTCACCTACTTTTGGAAGAGCTTTCACATGGTGAAGTTTCAGACCCATAGCCAATTATTCACCTACTCAAAATGAGTAAATGCGAATTATTTCTAAAAGTATTGCAGATAGCCAATTTTTCTCAAATAACTCATTCACCTAGTTTTGGGAGAGCTTTCACATGGTGAAGTTTCAGACCCATAGCTAATTATTTACCTACTCAAAATGAGTAAATGCTAATTATCTGTAAAAGTATTGCGGATACCCAATTTTTCTCAAATAACTCATTCATCTACTTGTGGGAGAGCTTTCACATGGTGAAGTTTCAGACCCATAGCTAATTACTCACCTACTCAAAATGAGTAAATGCGAATTATCTCTAAAAGTATTGCAGATAGCCAATTTTTCTCAAATAACTCATTCACCTACTTTTGGGAGAGCTTTCACTTGGTGAAGTTTCAGACCCATAGCTAATTACTCACCTACTCAAAATGAGTAAATGCGAATTATCTCTAAAAGTATTGCAGATAGCCAATTTTTCTCAAATAACTCATTCACCTACTTTTGGGAGAGCTTTCACTTGGTGAAGGTTCAGACCCATAGCTAATTACTCACCTACTCAAAATGAGTAAATGCGAATTATCTCTAAAAGTATTGCAGATAGCCAATTTTTCTCAAATAACTCATTCACCTACTTTTGGGAGAGCTTTCACCCTGTGAAGTTTCAGACCCATAGCTAATTACTCACCTACTCAAAATGAGTAAATGCAAATTATCTCTAAAAGTATTGCAGATAGCCAATTTTTCTCAAATAACTCATTCACCTACTTTTGGGAGAGCTTTCACTTGGTGAAGTTTCAGACCCATAGCTAATTACTCACCTACTCAAAATGAGTAAATGCGAATTATCTCTAAAAGTATTGCAGATAGCCAATTTTTCTCAAATAACTCATTCACCTACTTTTGGCAGAGCTTTCACTTGGTGAAGTTTCAGACCCATAGCTAATTATTCACCTACTCAAAATGAGTAAATGTGAATTATCTCTAAAAGTATTGCAGATAGCCAATTTTTCTCAAATAACTCATTCACCTACTTTTGGGAGAGCTTTCACTCTGTGAAGTTTCAGACCCATAGCTATTTATTCACCTACTCAAAATGAGTAAATGCTAATTATCTGTAAAAGTATTGCGGATACCCAATTTTTATCAAATACTCATTCATCTACTTGTGGGAGAGCTTTCACATGGTGAAGTTTCAGACCCATAGCTAATTACTCACCTACTCAAAATGAGTAAATGTGAATTATCTCTAAAAGTATTGCAGATAGCCAATTTTTCTCAAATAACTCATTCACCTACTTTTGGGAGAGCTTTCACTTGGTGAAGTTTCAGACCCATAGCTAATTACTCAGCTACTCAAAATGAGTAAATGCGAATTATCTCTAAAAGTATTGCAGATAGCCAATTTTTCTCAAATAACTCATTCACCTACTTTTGGGAGAGCTTTCACTTGGTGAAGTTTCAGACCCATAGCTAATTACTCACCTACTCAAAATGAGTAAATGCGAATTATCTCTAAAAGTATTGCAGATAGCCAGTTTTTCTCAAATAACTCATTCACCTACTTTTGGCAGAGCTTTCACTTGGTGAAGTTTCGGACCCATAGCTAATTATTCACCTACTCAAAATGAGGAAATGTGAATTATCTCTAAAAGTATTGCAGATAGCCAATTTTTCTCAAATAACTCATTCACCTACTTTTGGGAGAGCTTTCAGTCTGTGAAGTTTCAGACCCATAGCTATTTATTCACCTACTCAAAATGAGTAAATGCTAATTATCTGTAAAAGTATTGCGGATACCCAATTTTTATCAAATACTCATTCATCTACTTGTGGGAGAGCTTTCACATGGTGAAGTTTCAGACCCATAGCTAATTACTCACCTACTCAAAATGAGTAAATGCGAATTATCTCTAAAAGTATTGCAGATAGCCAATTTTTCTCAAATAACTCATTCACCTACTTTTGGGAGAGCTTTCACTTGGTGAAGTTTCAGACCCATAGATAATTATTCACCTACTCAAAATGAGTAAATGTGAATTATCTCTTAATAGTATTGCAGATAGCCAATTTTTCTCAAATAACTCATTCACCTACTTTTGGAAGACCTTTCACACACGAAAATGAAAAATTGTGAATATCTCGGAAAAGCTATTTTTTCTGCTTTAATGCTCGGCGGGAGATACACACCATGGCAGTGGTCTTGACAAAAATTTTTGTCTCCCCAAAAATGGTGGCCATTTTGAATTTTCAAAGTTTTTGCAAAACACAAAAATGCTTATATCTCGAAAACTGTGCTATATGGAGCGAACTCAACAAAATTTTGGACCTGCTGGGTATCTCTGCAGAGTAGCCATGCCAATTTTCAAAATATTTTTGTCTCGCCAAATATAGCGGACATTTTTAATTTTTTTATTTTTTGCAAAACACAAAAATGCTTATATCGTGAAAACCGTGCTAGATAGAGCAGACTGCGCTGACTTTGGTTGCCACAACAGTATAAGGCTAGAAACGAAGCATTTTCTTAATACTTTAGCACTCACCTTTATATCCTTTTCGGGACGCTTTGTTTTTGCATAGCAAAAACATTATCTTTTTTTTTCGCGAACGATCCTCTAGTTAATCCTGAGAATTCAGCATAACAATCACTGCATTGTATTGACCTTTCAAACATCAAGAAACTTCATTAAGAATGTTAAAAGTTGGTACATGCAGAATTTTAAGGCAGAAGTTCTCTCTACTTTTTCAGGGCTGTGCGTGATGTAAGGGTTTCTTGTTATGATCAGGCAAGGTCAGTACCTTCATGGACTGGTGGGGGGTGTCTGTGTAGGTTTTGTTATTTTGTTGTGACACAGTTACTTATATAAATACACAAGCTAAGGAATTTCTCAAGATGTGGCATCACCCGGTGTATCCCAGTTGCACAGGACAGTATCACATTAAAATCTCAATTAAAACACTGATTGTAATTATTGTAATCACCTGTGTGAATAGAACATAAAATATATTCCCAGATAAAATTTTAACAGGAGAGTTTTGGGAGTTACAGAGTCAAATGAAGCAAAAAGCATAAATATTGGTCCCTGTAGATAGAGTTTAGAGACCCTAAGGTGACCTTAATATTAAAACTACGAACAGTGCTGAAAATTTCCACAAAAATCACATACCAAAGTAATAAAATTATTTGAAGTCTATTTTTGGAGTGAAAGGCCAAGTTTTTAATGCTAATGTGAAATTTGTCTTGATTGATTAACTGTTGACAATCGGTCCATTGAGATTGGTGATGGTGTTCGTTATTTTACCTTGACCTTTGTTGCTGGAGAAGCTGCACACATGTTACTATTCTTTTTATGTCATTACTGTGCACGAATGTGTGTCTTTTGTTGCATGCACCTTGTTACTGGTTTTTCTCTTATCTGTATCGATGTTCTCTGACTAAATAGGATAGATAACTCGGGTGATTGTATGTATTTAGCGTCACTTCCTTATTACTCTTGTTAATCATTTTCCATCCACTATTCTGTCTTTTTTTCCGTCTCTTTATTTCTATCTTTTTTTGGCTAAAAGCTCCATAAGCTCCAGTGCTGGTACAAAACAGTATGATTTAATAACATAAAGTCAGACCAGCAACAGCACAAGCCAACATAAAACAATATCCGTTTTGAAGAACTCTAACTTTTATTGAAATCAAAAAATATAGTCAGGATATAATGTACACCTCCACTTCAAATGGCCAGACCTTTTTTAGTGTCAGAATAATATTTAGAGTTGTGTCACCATTTTCTAAGGCTGTGATTTTGTCAGAAAAAAACAATACCGGATATTCATTTGGAAAGAATTAATCTGTATTGAGGTAACCACATTTTAGTTGCCACCAACTGAGTAACCAGTTAAGTAAGCATGGCGGATTATGTAAACAAAACGTCACAAAAATTGATGTTAAATATCTGTGTAGAGAAGCCATCTATTTGTGAAAAAGAAGAAATTTATGTGAAAAAATGCCAATATTAATTACACAAATTTTTAATTTTTTTTTTTATAGGTACATTATTATATGTCAGATACAATTAAATTACAAGAACATGGTACATGTAACATGTAAATAGAAACCAAGTATAACTAGGATGTTTAAACAGAAACATCATACATATCACACACTAGATAATTAGACAAATTTGGTTGAATGTTGGGTTTCACCCATCTGATTTATAGAAATTAAAATTTTTTTTTATAGTTCCAAGAGCACCTGGTTTGCACTCGGTTTGTCAATATATGAAAATGGGTGTAGTTGATACTAGACCCATTTTCTGTGAACTTGTGCACCCTGTGACAACTTCAGTTGTGAAATATTGAGTTGCCACATGAAATTTGCAGGCCTGCAAACTTTGATCCATCAAAATCTGGGATTATTACACAGAAATATGGGTGAATAGTCAGGAGGGTTGGATTATACTGGTTTTACTGTACCTGATAACCTGTAAAAGCTTTGCCATCACGCCCTGTCTGCTTCTCTTGTGCCAGTTTCACATTACCTGTTGCTTCATATAGAGTTGCACCTTGCTTAGTAGAAAATAACTTCTGTTCAGCCAAGATTTCTAGATAACCAGACAACAAACTGCTGCCTCTACAGCAGATGCCCAGCACACAGATTTGTACTTGTTTTGACTTTGTATCGGTAAGGCCTTTGCGTTGCAGCATGCCACCAGGTCAGAGGGTTGGTGGCTACGATCAACAGAGACCCCCCCGACAGACAAGTGGTCAGCGTGGGCATTCTCGGAGGTTTGTTCAAAGACGCACTTTGTATGTACTGTATAAACAACAAGTGATAAATCTTCTTTGCAGGAAAAGTCCCATCTTAGAAAACTCAAGTTCTATCATAAGAGATACTTTTATTTAAGTGAAGCAAGATCTGAGAGATACAATGGCACTCAATCACTTGGCTCACATCTCTGTGGTCCTGGGTTTGAACTCCTTTGACAACTAAAGCTGAAACTATTAACCGTACCACCTGATTAGTAGGTTACCAGAGTATTAGTCGATGCCAATATTGTTGAAATTGTTTTCTATTTTCTTTTGTATATAACCTCATGAGGGCTTTTACTTGATCGTTAAAATTGTGAGTATTTTGAATTAAGACATAAAAAAGTATCGGATTGAAGCATGTATCTCAGGTTTTGTATTAAAAATATAGAACCATGACATTATTTGCTATTTATCTAATAATTTAGGTGAAATTCTAATTTTTACTCTAGCATCTCACAATCCATGATAATACTCGTTTAAATCCGGGACACATTACCATGTGACATTTTCAGACGTGCAAATCATCGGAAACAGTTGGTTAGTTAACAATTAATGCAAACTACAGACTATCAAATTATGATAATTGTTTCAGCTTTATTGACAACATTATGACATGATCTGTTGTGGTCAATTGTCATTTACTGTATGTGTTCATTGTGTTGATTCAGATGGTACTGTTAGGAGGTATTTGCTTTGTTGTGATCCCTGATAACAGCAAATATATATGTATGTTTAGGTACTTGTTATTGAAGTCAACGACATGCATATCCTTAAATATTATAAACATAATGTAGTTTGTTTGCGCCCTATGTATCGTTAAAGTAGTCATTTTATTGCATAAAAACGTACTTACATAATCCCAACAGAAGCTTACGTGACCTACCGTTCGGTCAAGGACACAGACAATGTGTCTCGCCATTTTTTTTACTGAAAGTACACACGTAAACCCCAGCGGGCACCTGCTGGAGGTTATATCTCCACTGTAAGTTGTCATTCTTATTTTGACCGCCGTCAAGTACACACGCGTTCTTTTTAGCGCTTCAAAGTATATTTACAATAGGCGCAGTTTATTTTTCTGTTATGCTACCTTGGGATATTCACCAAGCTTGCATTAAAGGCAGAATGATGGAAAAGGAAAGGATTAATGCATTTCTGGTAAGAAATAAGAGTGTTCCACTACATGACCAGTCTGTGGCCTTCTGACTTCCCAGTTTGAGGAGTTTGAACCCACATATAAACCTTCTTCGTTTTCAGGAGCAGGGTATGTGTGCCCCTGTCTCTCAGATAACACCTGATTCATCATAAGGCGACTTTTGATGATTCAAACTAACCTTCCAGGAGACACTGTAGGTCTCCCTATTTTCTCAGAGATTCATCTTTTCACAGGAGCAGGGTATGTGTGCCCCTGTCTCTGAGATAACACCTGATTCATCATAAGGCGATTTTGATGATTCAAACTAACCTTCCAGGAGACACTGTAGGTCTCCCTTTTTACTCAGACATTCATCTTTCACAGGAGCAGGGTATGTGTGCCCCTGTCTCTCAGACAAGACCTGATTCATCTGTAGGTGAACTTGCTGATGATTCAACTTACCTTCCAGGAAACACCAGCAATCTAGGTCTCCTCAGGGTGAGGCAGGCTCCTATCAGTTACAATTGCACCCCTCCCATGTGGAGATATGGAGTGTCTTTAGAGGGCTGCTGCATCTAGAAGTTCCACAAGTTGAGTGTCTTGTGGCTCCTCCTTTTCATAGGAACCTTCTAACCAGGTTGTTAAGAAGCACAATTTAGCCTTACCTCCTGTTCAGCACATGGGTTCACAGATTTAGGAGGCTTCAGGAACTACATTGTAGGTCAAAGAGCAGAATCCTAGTTCTCATGGTCAGTTTCTTGCCTTTGAGAGGCCACATATGACCTTACATCACTTCTCGCGAGAGACTCCTTTGAAGTCTTCTCTACTATCTCTGTCTCATCTAACAGCACATTATACAGGAGTCAGTCTACAGACAGAATGTACCATTTTTAGACCATGTCACATGGTTTAAGATGGCCATTGAGTAGTTGCATATCAGGATTCAGGAACTAGCCTCTGAATTGGGAGTTCAGGAGATCTGGAACTGTGTCGTAGTCAGCAGATCTCCTGGACAAGTACTTACAACTCCAGACTTTTGTTACCTCTTCTCTGGAGATTGCTATCTACACTGACTTACAGTAAAATATGGCCCATCCTTGCAACATGTTCCTACCCAGGGACACTTGGTTGAAGTTTGTAGTTCGAACTTGGGTCCTAAGGATCTTCCTAATCTGCATACAGGCCACTTTGATTAGCAGGAAGTTTATCATCTACACATTTTGTTTCAAGTGGAGGACAAAATGTTAAAAGACTCTACATAACCAAATCTGCCACCAGGGCATACAGACATACTGTCAGGAATTTTGATTTCGGGAGGTTATCTCACTCTAAACGTCTCAAGTCTTTTCGTGTCAAACGAACACAGCCAAATTCATGCTGCGCGCGCATCGCAAATGGCAGCGAAGAAGAAGCGTTAATAAAAGGTCAAGATTACGGGATATTTGCCAGGTATAGTCAAAATACCGACCTCAGCCCAGATGAGTAGTTTTACTAAGACATGGCTGTTGTCTAGATTTCATAATTCTTCCAAAATTGTCGAAAATTCCGCTCATTTTGTGTGAATTTGACAACAAAAACAAACATGGCGCCCTCCACGAAGTAGTTCAGGCTATGCTTAAAAAGGGTGATAACTCATGTCAGAAAACCCACAACTCTGGGATACTACAGCAGATTATTTCTGGTACCCAACCCATGAAAAGGTGGCGACCAGTAATAGACTTAAGTATGTTGAACCAACATTTTCATGTGCCGACATTCATGATGGAAACAGCCGAAACTATAAGAAAGTCTATTCGACAGGGGGAGTGGGTCACCTCGATAGACCTCACAGATGCTTATTTTCATGTTCCAATTCACCCACAATCTCAAAAATATCTGAGATTTCAAATGAAAAAAGGGGTTTTCCAATTTCAGGCTCTCCCTTTTGGTGTCGCAACAGCTCCCCTAGAGTTTACTCGCATTGTGAAAGAGGTAAAACTCATAGCTCAAGCCAGGAACCTCAGAATCCATCAGTATCTGGACGACTGGCTTCTTCGGTCACCAACAAAAGATCAATGTCTCAAAGATTCGGAAAAATTAGTGAAATTGGTCCAAGAACTAGGCTGGCTCATCAATTTCCAAAAATCGGAATTGGTTCCCACACAAAATCTAGATTTTCTGGGTTATCACTTCGATCTTCACAGGGGTCTGGTTTTTCCAACCCAAAAGAAACTCGATCGGTTGAAAGTTCAGACTGTTTCCATCAGAAAGTCATTAGTCTTGACTCCAACAAAGCTCATGTCACTCATAGGGACATTAGCTTCCTTAGAAAAAACAGTACCTCTAGGAAGGTTGCACATGAGACCTTTTCAGTGGTACCTAAGGTCAAACTGGAAGTTTCCCCAGTCACTGGACAAAAACATTCCAGTAACAAGGAATTTCCTCAATTATCTCAAATGGTGGGAGGATCTACAAAATCTTATGGCAGGTCCTCCATCCTCATGTTCACAACACTTTGGTGTTCACAGATGCCTCCCAAAAAGGCTGGGGAGCTCACTTGAACGAAATAGTCCTCAGTGGCCTCTGGTCAAACAAGGAGGCTCAGCTTCACATCAACGTATTGGAGCTGAAAGCTGTTCTTCTGGCCCTAAAGGGGTTTCAGGAGCACTTACAAGGTCAAAGCGTGCTCATCTGTTCAGACAACAGTACAGTAGTATCTTATCTGAACAAAGAAGGAGGCACACATTCCATAGAAATGTGTGCTCTTATCTGGAGAATTCTTGCATTCACAAATTCCAGAAGAATCCAGATAAGGGCAAGACACGTACCTGGATCCCTAAATGTCATAGCAGACTCTCTATCACGAAGGGACAAGGTCATACAGACGGAGTGGTCACTTCACCAACAGATATTCAACCAAATTTGCAAAGTTTGGCACACACCAATGGTAGATCTATTTGCAACTCATCTAAATTACAAACTTCCAATTTATGTATCTCCTGTCCCAGACAAAAAGGCTTGGAAAATAGATGCATTGAATATCTGTTGGGAAGGCCTAGACGGCTATGTCTTCTGTCCAGTAGCCATCCTGCCACAAGTAATTCAAAAAATAATAACATACCCATGCAGGATGATAGTACTGGCTCCAGGGTGGCCAGGGATGCCATGGTTTTGGGATCTGGTGGATCTCTTGACCAGGGTACCCCTACAGCTCCCTCACTGGAAGACACTTCTGAAACAGCCACATTCCAACAGGTTCCACAACAACGTGGAGTACCTGAATCTACATGTGTGGCTTCTGGATTCCAGGAATCCAATTCTGGAAGATTCTCATCTGAGGTGGCAGAAAGAATTAAGGCACCTCAGAGGGAATCCTCAAGAAAAGTCTATCAATCAAGGTGGACCATTTATGGGCAATGGTGCACAGAGAATAAGGTGGACATCACCTCAACGGCTGTTCCCCAGGTAGCAGAATTTTTAAACTACCTGTTCACAGTCAAAAATCTCAAACCAGCTACAATCACTGGTTACAGAACAGCAATTGCTGATGCTTTGGGTTCACAGGGTGAATTCATTTCAAAAAGTCTAGAACTGAATAGACTTATTGCCAGCTTCACCAGGGATAGACCTAAACCAAATAGGTCCATACCTACATGGGACCTCTCATTGGTCCTCTTAGGTTTGACAAAACCTCCCTTTGAGCCTTTGTCAGAGGCTCCTTTGAAGTGGCTAACTTACAAGACAGTGTTCCTGTTGGCTTTAGCCTCAGGTAAAAGAAGGAGTGAGATCCATGCATGGACTCACTCTTCTGTCTCTTCAAGGAGAAATTGGTCAGAAGTTACTGTTTCTCCTTCTCCAGCATTCCTGGCCAAAAACCAGTTGGCTTCGGATGGCCCTGATTCCATTAAACCAGTAGTTATACCAGCTCTTACTACCATGTTGGACAGTTCACTGGTGGAGGACAAGTCACTTTGTCCAGTTAGGGCCCTCAAGGTCTATTTAGAGAAGACCAAATCCATGAGAAAGGGCAAGGCCCTGCTCTTTGTATCCCTTAGGGAGGGTTATTCTAAGGATATCACAAGAATAACCATTTCCCAGTGGACCAAAAACACAATTCAAACTTGCTATCAGTCTTCAAATACGGCTGATCAACAGGTCACTCAGGTTAGAGCTCATGATGTTAGAGCTATGGCTGCATCACTTGCATTTAAAGGAGGTATCTCCTTAGAGCAGGTCTTGAGCTCCTGTTACTGGAAATCCCACAATACCTTTACAAACTTTTATTTGAAGGATATTTGCTGGGAAAATGATGATATCTTTAAGTTAGGTCCCATTGTGTCTGCACAGCATGTAGTGAACAATTGAGACTTAATAATATAATCAGTCTTTATGTTTTCAGGATATATGGATTTGGACTGGAATGTACTAAGACTTTGATTGTGGAACAAGAATATGGATAAGTCTTCATGTTATGGCTGCTTGGCTTGAGGGACAGCTGCACTCTGACTGTTGGAGTTTTATTCAACTGGGCACAGCTGACCTTTGACCCCTGCACTACTGTATAGACAAGGTGGAGGGTTTCATACATATTATTTGATGTACAGTACAGCATGCTGCTTTCATAAGTGGGTGAGTACTTTACAGCTACTTTATTACAATTACTTTTTACTTTAACAGTACTTGTATTGACTATGACAGTAATAATGATACTAGTATTCATATATGTAGTATATTACAGTGTTTGTAGTATAACATATTGTATATGCATTTTTTTGTATCTGTATACCTAAAGAACTCTCCTATAGCACTTGACAGTCCTCAGAAGTCTACCCACCATGGACCTCAGGGCTGCATTCAAGCTTCTGTTGGGATTATGTAAGTACGTTTTTATGCAATAAAATTGGTTAATTTTATTGTAATTGGAATTTTTATAAATAAAAATACTTACATAATCCCAACAGGGAGAGTCCCACCCTCCTCCCCTCTACCATCTTCTGAGGGGTAGGGTCAAAATTAGAATGACAACTTACAGTGGAGATATAACCTCCAGCAGGTGCCCGCTGGGGTTTACGTGTGTACTTTCAGTAAAAAAAATGGCGAGACACATTGTCTGTGTCCTTGACCGAACGGTAGGTCACGTAAGCTTCTGTTGGGATTATGTAAGTATTTTTATTTATAAAAATTCCAATTACAATAAAATTAACCAAATTTAACACATTTTAGAAAAAAAATATACTAAAGCATGCATATATGGGTTGTGGTACGTGTGTAGATAAAAATTAGTTTCTGCATGTACAAAACTGTGATGGGTGGGAACGTGTTTATTATTGTTAGTAGTTGAATGTAGAGTTGAATCAGTATAACAATTGTAGATGGTGACGTCACACATCTTTGTTTGAAATGGATCTACCGGATGGAAAAGTTTTGCATATTTTCCAATTTAAACTTAAAATGTCCCATAAAAAAGACGATACTCGTTGTTTATAACTTGCATTTTATGGGATGAAGCAATATATGATTAACAGTCAATATCCAAAGCTCTTGCTAGGGTATTGCGGGAAAGGTACTGTATAAAACTGACAAAGACAAGTGTTTGATATCGATATTGAAATTACGTTTGAATCTCAGTGTTTGTGCTGGTAGTTACTAGTTACCCTGATTTCTGCTGATATTCACAGCAGTTGATAATACAATTGATTTCAGGGGGCAACCTGCGGCGGGGCAGATGGTGGGTGAAGGACGCGGACGTGGTCGTGAGAGAGGACGGAAACGAGGATCGGTGTTTGATGAGTACCGTATCAGCAGGAGCAGACCAGAACACGCCAGTAACAAAGCAGGCAAGTGGTCCCTCAAATATTTAGATTAAATATTTACTAAAGAAGTCCCTTTTCATGGCCAGGCACAATAAATCCTGATTAAGTCACTTGGCGTAATAGCTGCAAATTCAGTGAAAATGATGGTTAGATGTTACGGCTGCTAGGGAAGTGAAGTGAATGGCTAATTACGTAAGTTGCCTCATTGGTACACATAGTAGCTGCTAGTTAAGTCACTTTTGTTATATGGCATCATGTGACAGTTCCTACATAAGCCAATTTAATGGTTAGGCATAGCAGCTACTAGGTCGTATGTAAGTAACTTTCATAGCTTAATATTTCCTTTAACAGTTTCTTATTAAAGTTGGGTCATGTAGGATGATGGAAAAAGTATATTAAGCTGAATGGTTCAACCAAAGAGTGTATCTATGCTGGATGTTTAATGGAGACTTATTTGATCTCACATATAGCATGACCATTGTTTAATATGGAAGCAAGGTTATTTGAAATAATAATACAGATTTTCAACTAGTGGTAAAGACAGCAAACCTTATGGTTGGTTTCTATTTGATTCATGTAAATGTAAACAAATTTTTTGACTACAGACATAAAAAAGTCCCATATTTTACATCGAAAGTATGGAGTATTGTACTGAAACACTTAATAATGTGCACTTGTGTTATATTTTGTCACCTTGGAATAATAACCAAAACTTCAAATTTTACTGACAAATAAACCGCATTTTAGTTGTTCATGTTTTTTGTACACACGTATACAATTTTATAGTTTGGTGTATATTAATTTCAAAGAATATGGTTTTTGCAGAATTTTTTGTTTTTGGGACCCGGTTTCCAAATTTTCTTTCAATTGTGACACTAATTTCAACTGGGCAGGACTGAGAAATTTGTAATTGTAAGTTTTTACACTCACTTGACTTACATTTCATTGAAAAGGCTGTTGCTAGGGTAACCGTTTCCTTATTTTCAGGTGCTGATGGAGACAGGTTGACATTGATGTCGAATCACATTGCATTGGATGCATCCCAAGTCTCCATTCTGTATGTTTACCATGTGGACTTTGCTCCAGATATTGACAAGGTAGGTCTGCATGTGGCTAACCTCAGTAGAACTGATCTTAACTCAAATCAGACGGGATCAGAACAATATTTCTACAAAACCAATAATTCTTGCAAACGAGGTCAATTTCAGTGAGAAAATTCCCTCTAAGTACCTGATAGTTACTTCAACACAACTGGGAAATTTACTTTCACTTTCTTTTTTGAATTAGAGATTAGATTATATGTGGTCATAGTGGTATGTAATATTATAGGAATGTTAAACAGCAGTAAGAGAAATAACATTTTATCCCAGCCCTACATGGACTTATAGGTCACTTTGTACATTTGAGCTGTATGGCCACATTTACCCCTGTATATGTGAAACTTTAACCAATTCTTCTTTGACTTTACATAAATCACATGTTCATTTATTTTATTTTCCCTGTAACTTTCTTTAGTCTTTTATGACATTATGCAATAAGAATTGGGCAGTTGAGGGTAGCACACCCCATCGGTCTCTTTTTAGAGCGCCATTCATAACCAGTCTGAAGCTGTTACCAAACATGTAGAATAGATATTTGTTCACTCTGTTGTCTGCATTATCTGTAGTAGGGCTGCAACGATTCTTCGGTTACTCGGAAATGAATCGAATCAGTTCAATATTCGAGGCAAGAAAAGTGACCCGGGTATTCAAAAACAACTACACACAGATGTAAAATCTACTACAAAATATAAATATATTTATATATTTTCCTAATATAATGCGTTTCCGCTTTTCATATTTTAAGCATTTGTAAACTTTAATAGTTTGTTTGGCAATGTTTTCATAAGACGGCATTTTAATAGAACATATTTCAAAGACGCCTCAAATCTCGCAATATAAAAATGGTTAAAGTTTCCTGTATTTTGCATTATCAATGCCTCTTTTTTCCAAAATTCAATTAATTATCAAAAGTATTACCTGTTTGCCTTTTAACTGTTTTATAAGGTATAATATGTCAAAATATGATGCAGTTTATTTTGTGGGTGATAATCAAGCGATTAACCGAGTCCGAATCGGTTCTTCTAAAACGAGTAATCCAGGCGCATTTTCGGGCTCGTTTGCAGCCCTAATCTGTAGTAAGTTTATGTAAACTTTCACTTTTGATCCTGGCTAGCTAACAGCAATGCATGCTCATTTATGTTTAAATTTATTAAATAAAAATTGGTCATAACGTTTCTGGTTCAGAATCTTGGTAGTAAGACTGTGGTTTTGTTAGAAAAACAACACCGGTTATTCGTCTGGAAAGAACTTCTCTGAATTTTGGTAACTGTGTTTTAGTTGTAACCTACTGGAAGTGCCAGAGAAGCAAGCAGATGATGTAATAATAATAATAATAATAGTAGGATTTATATAGCGCAAAACTGATACAAATCCTCTAATGCGCTTGAGTCCAAGAAGGGAGAGTCCAGGGACAGGCATGGGTCGATATCTAAAAAGCGCCCACCAGGGTATAACTAAGGTGGGGGGTATGCCAGCCTAAACAAGTAGGTCTTTAGCTGGCTTCTGAAACCATCTATTGTTTGCTGAGATCTGACAGTCTGTGGCAGCTTGTTCCATTCGGCTGGTGCAGCTACTGCAAAGCCACGCCTGCCTATGTGCTTCTTAGGGCGGGTTGAGGAGATAGATAGCCTGTTGCCGCGAGTGAGACTGAGATGTGACAAAACGTTACGAATATTAATGCCAAATATGTGTATAAATCAAAAATATTGCATGAAAAACTAGTAAAGAAATTTCACTGAATGCTAAAGTTTACCCAAGCAGACTATTTTTACCATGTTAGTTTTTCAGTTATTTGCTTGACCACTTTGTGTTCAGTTTCTCAAAGAATTCGGACCATTTTCGGGTAATCTATCACCGCCTTAATTTTGTATGCACTATTTTCTTCAGTCCCTTGAACTACTCACTGTGGTAAAACATGAACCGTGTTGAAATCAAGGTTGAATATATAGTTCTAAGTGAGATTCTAAGTCTCTTTATATTTTAGTTATCATGTTGTCTGTTTCTTCTCTTTAGATGGACTGGCGTTACAGAATGTTGCTAGGAGATCACAGAGAGATGTTTGGAAATATGAGACCAATCTTTGATGGAGCAAAATGTGTTGCTCGGGTGAAACTGCCAGACAACGTAAGTTTGGTGTTTTGGGGTATACTAATTGGAACGAATCCCTTTTTCATTGAAGTTTTGCTTTTGGGACCCAGTTTCCATATTTACTTTCGATCGTGACACTATGTGTAAATTTATAAAAAGAAGAGTACATTGGATTATTATTTTAAACATGGAGGGAAGAAAAGGGACACAGAGACTCGAAAGAAAACCTAATTTAAAGCTCCCTACTTTTAGTGCAGTAGCAGGGGATTGCCCATCCATATGCGCACTGCCCCCCACCCCACCCCACTTCCAAAAATTTCTAGAACCAACACTGTTAAAGCTGTTTATTGAGATAAGGTATTAGAAACAATATCAAAAAATCAATATAGTATGTGTGATTTTTGAACCTCAAAAAATCTTTTAACGTTTTTACAGCCAACTGAAGTGTTTTCCAACCACCCTGAGAGTGGTGAGAGAGTTCGCATCACACTCCGCTTTGTCAACGAACTGCCTTCCAGTTCTCCAGAATTTCTGCATACCACCAATGTCATGTTCAGGAAGTAAGTGGCATGGTTGAAAGCTCATGACAAAAACGTAGAGTTTAAGTTGGTGTACGGTTCTCATAGACAGTGGTTGGTTTTTGTAAAATGTATAAAAATGTCTCAATATTCTTAGAGCTTTCAAAAAAAAAAAAGAGTATAGCTTCGTGAACTCGGTCAAACTGTGTGAGTGTTGGTTCAAAAAAATAAAGCTGAATTAAATTGGAGGTAGGACTTGGAATGAAAACATGGCTGGGTATTTGTATTGCGAGAATCTACCGAAATCTGTACAAGTAAAACTGAATATAGCGATTGTTGTAAAGAAATTTATGGAAAATAAACTGTAATGGGATCTAAGTTGGACCCAGACCCGTCTTTTCATTTTACCATGAAGATCAAAGCAGCAGTATTTGTGTAATCGTTAAGCTGTGCCGACGTCTATATTGACTGAACATAATTCAGTATCAGCTGACACTGATGGAACATTTCCATCTCCTAGCTGTAATGTATTTTTGTCTTTTTCTGGTCGTTGGTGTTTCCGTAACATAGTCGTTCTGGATGTAATGATTTTGAGCAGTTTTTCACAACAGCTGTTTTCAACGGCAAACTGATTTAGCATGTCTAGTATTACCGCACCAAGTTAAGCTTTTTGCACCTCATTGTAGCTACCTACTGAAGACGAGGAAGATGTTTTTGATCGGCCGTAACTACTACTCAACCACCACAGCCACCAGCATACCTCAGTACAAGTAAGTGTATTTTTTCTGTCCTTACAAAAGCATAGGTACACTCAAATGTGGTCTCGGTTCAGCTTCACAAAGTCCCACCAATCTACCAAGTAGCCTGCGTAGTAATAGTCCACTTAGTCTATTCTATCAATTTCATTGCAGAATTAATAGTGGGGTACATTTTATACACTGTTTAATATGGTACAGGCAATAACTTTGTGACCACTCTGTGTGATTTTGCACTTAAGGATAAACTATACTATGCGTTTTTACATTAAATAATAAACTATTTTGTAAATGATTACACTGTAGAGTGAACTATTCTATACAATGTTACACTGTGGAATGAACTATTGTTATTGTTTTAACACTGATAAATTATTGTGTACATTTTTACACTACAGGATTGAGGTGCTGAGTGGCTATGACACCTCAATTCTCTGCTTTGAGTCGGGTTTACACCTGGAGATTGACCTGTCTCACAAGGTGCTTCGCGCTGAGACTGCTCTGGACGTTATTTACGACATCCAGTCTAGAAACGAAGGTCAGCGCCAGGGAGATATTCATGCGGCGATCACCCGTGCCCTGATGGGGTCGGTGGTCATGACACGGTGAGGAACTATATTCAGTGGTAGTAAAATCTAAAAAGTATGGCAGAAACTGAAATCTTAATACTGAGAAGTAAACGAGAGTCTGTTCTTAATTTATTAGTATTTTGGGAGAGTGCATTTGCTTGCATTCTGTGTTAAAAAAGTGAAAAGTCAATGTTTTTTTTTGTTAAAAGTGTTGTTTTTATTGACCACCAGTGATTCAAGATGCGTGAGTCAGTGTGTTCTTGAAAAAAGTTCTAGTAATGTCTTTGTTAAGTATGTTAGTACAATGAGAGGCACAAAGGGGGACGAAAAAAAACTGGAACCTAGAGACATAGACCAGGATCCAAGATGCCTGGGAGATGGAAGGAAGGTGACACCTGAAGAATACAACTTTAAAAAAGACTAATTACCCCTATGGCTTCAGCAATTTTTTTTTTGTTTTTACAGGAACTACTCAAAGGGTGTCACCTGTCAATAATTTATTTTAGCACAAAATTTGGTATTGGAGGCAGCCCTGACACAGACACTGTTGTAATAATATAATAACAATTGTTACTAGGGATTTTTGAGTCATGAATGCTCTTTTTATTGCATAAAAACGTACTTACATAATCCCAACAAATGCTTACGTGACCTACCGTTCGGTCAAGGACACAGACAATGTGTCTCGCCATTTTTTTCTACTGAAAGTACACACGTAAACCCCAGCGGGCACCTGCTGGAGGTTATATATTCTCTGTAAGTTGCCATTCTTTTTTGACCGCCGTCAAGTGCACACGCGTTCTTTTTGGCGCTTCAAAGTATATTTACAATAGGCGCAGTTTATTCTTCTGTTATGCTACCTTGGAATATTCACCAAGCTTGCATTAAAGGCAGAGATGATGAGCAAGGAAAGGATTAATGTTCTGGTAAGAATTTTTCACAAGAGAATTCATCTCTTCAGGAATTTATTAACACCATGAGCAGTGAGGTGCCGTTTCTGATTTCCCAGTTTGAGGAGTTGAAGCCAAGTTCAAACCTCCCTTCTTTCTCAGAGATTCTTCTTTTCACAGGAGCAGGGTATGTGTGCCCCTGTCTCTCAGACAAGACCTGAGTCATCAGAAGGTGAACTTTTTCGATGATTCAAACTTTCCTTCCAGGAAACACTGTAGGTCTCCCTCTTTTCTCAGACATTCATCTTTTCACAGGAGCAGGGTATGTGTGCCCCTGTCTCTCAGACAAGACCTGATTTATCAGAAGGTGAACTTTTAGATGATTCAACTTACCTTCCAGGAAACACCATCACTTTAGGTCTCCTCAGGGTGAGGCAGACTCATATCAGTTACAATTGCACCCTTCCCATGTGGAGATGTGGAATGCCATTAGAGGGCTGCTGTATCTAGAAGTTCCACAAGTTGAGTGTCTTGTGGCTCCTGGTTGTGGTTCTTAGGAACCAGAATTTAGCTTTATCTCCTGTTTAGCATGGTTTCACAGGTTTAGGAAGCTTCAGGAACAACATTGTAGGACAAATTTGGTTCATAATCCTTGTTCTCATGGTCAGTTTCTTGCCTTTGAGAGGCCAGATATGATCTTACAAAACTTCTCGCAAGAGACTCCTTTGAAGTCTCCTCTTCTATCTCTGTCTCATCAAAAAGCACATTATACAGGAGTCAGTCTGTAGAGAGAATGTGCAGATTTTAGGCCATGTTAGGTGGTTTAAGATGCCCATTGAGGAGTTGAATATCAGGATTCAGGAACTAGCAAATAAATTGGGACTTCAGGAGATCTGAAAACTATGCAGTTGTCAGCAGATCTCATTGACAAATGACAAGTGCTCACAACTCCAGACATCTGTTACTTGATCTCTGGAGATGGCTTTGTACACTTGCTGGCAGCATGTTCATAGCCAGGGACAGCTTGCTGAAGTTTATAGTTCGAACTTGAGTTAATGCCAGGAATTATGATTCCGGGAGGTCATCTCACTCAAAAACTGCTCACGAAGGTATCAAGTCTTTTCGTTACAAACGAACACAGCCAAATACCTTCTGCGCGCGCATCGCGAAGTGGCAGTGAAGAAGATGAAATTAATGGCCAGCATTGCAGCTTTTTCGCCAGGTATAGTTCAACTCAAAATACCAACCTCAGCCCAGATTAGTAGGTTTACTACAACATGGCTATCGCCTAGAGTTCAATATCCTTCAAAAATTGTCGAAAATTCCGCTCAATTTGAGCGAATTTCACAACAAAAACAAACATGGCGCCCTCCACGAAGTAGTTCAGGTCATGCTATCAAGGCGATAGTTATGTCACAATTCACAACTCGAGGATATTATACCAAGCTATTCCTGGTACCAAACCCATGAAATGGTGGAGACCAGTGATAGATTTGAGTTTTTTAAACAGTCATTTGCAGGTATGAACTTTCAAAATGGAAACAGCCGAATCTATCAGGAAGTCGATTCGAAAGGGGGAGTGGGTCACCTCGATAGACCTCACAGACGCTTATTTTCATGTTCCAATTCACCCACAATCTCAAAAATATCTGAGATTTCAAACAAAAAAGGGGTTTTCCAATTTCAGGCACTCCCTTTTGGTGTCGCAACAGCTCCCCTAGAGTTTACTCGCATTGTGAAAGAGGTAAAACTCATAGCTCAAGCCAAGAACCTCAGAATCCATCAATATCTGGACGACTGGCTTCTTCGGTCACCAACAAAGGATCAATGTCTCAAAGATTTGGAAAATTTGGTGAAATTGGTCCAAGAACTAGGCTGGCTCATCAATTTCCAAAAATCGGAATTGGTTCCCACACAAAATCTAGATTTTCTCGGCTATCACTTCGATCTTCAGAGGGGTCTGGTCTTTCCAACCCAAAAGAAACTTGATCGGTTAAAAGTTCAGACTGTTTCCATCAGAAAGTCATTAGTCTTGACTCCAAGAAAGCTCATGTCACTCATAGGGACATTAGCTTCCTTAGAGAAACGGTACCTCTGGGAAGGTTGCACATGAGACCTTTTCAGTGGTACCTAAGGTCACACTGGAAGTTTCCCCAGTCACTGGACAAAAGCATTCCAGTAACAAGGAATTTCCTGAATTATCTCAAATGGTGGGAGGATCTACAAAATCTTATGGCAGGTGCTCCTCTCCATCCTCATGTTCACAACACTTTGGTGTTCACAGATGCCTCCCAAAAAGGCTGGGGAGCTCACTTGAACCAAATAGTCCTCAGTGGCCTCTGGTCAAACAAGGAGGCTCAGCTTCACATCAACGTATTGGAGCTAAAAGCTGTTCTTCTGGCCCTAAAGGGGTTTCAGGAGAACTTGCAAGGTCAAAGCGTGCTCATCTGTTCAGACAACAGTACAGTAGTATCTTATCTGAACAAAGAAGAAGGCACCCATTCCATAGAAATGTGTGCTCTTATCTGGAGAATTCTGGCATTCACAAATTCCAGAAGGATCCAGATAAGAGCAAGACATGTACCTGGATCCCTAAAATGTGATAGCAGACTCCCTATCAAGAAGGGACAAGGTCATACAAACAGAGTGGTCCCTTCACCAACAGATATTCAACCAAATTTGCAAAGTTTGGCACACACCATTGGTAGACCTGTTTGCAACTCATCTAAATTACAAACTTCCAATTTATGTATCTCCTGTCCCAGACAAAAAAGCTTGGAAAATAGATGCATTGAATATCTGTTGGGAAGGCCTAGACGGCTATGTCTTCTGTCCAGTAGCCATCCTGCCACAAAAAAAAAAAAAAAAAAAAAAAAAAAAAAAAAAAATAACATACCCATGCAGGATGATAGTACTGGCCCCAGGGTTGCCAGGGATGCCATGGTTTTGGGATCTGGTGGATCTCTCGACCAGGGTACCCCTACAGCTCCCTCACTGGAAGACACTTCTGAAGCAGCCACATTCCAACAGGTTCCACAACAACGTGGAGTACCTGAATCGACATGTGTGGCTTCTGGATTCCAGGAATCCAATTCTGGAAGATTCTCATCTCAGGTGGCAGAAAGAATTAAGACACCTCAGAGGGAATCCTCAAGAAAAGTCTACCAATCAAGGTGGGCCATTTATGGGCAATGGTGCTCACAGAATAAGGTGGACATCACCTCAACAACTGTTCCCCAGGTAGCAGAATTTTTAAACTACCTGTTCACAGTCAAAAACCTCAAACCAGCTACAATTACTGGTTATAGAACAGCAATAGGTGATGCTTTGGGTTCTCAGGGTGAACTCATCTCAAAAAGTCTAGAACTGAATAGACTTATTGCCAGCTTCACCAGGGATAGACCTAAACCAAATAGGTCCATACCTACATGGGACCTCTCCTTGGTCCTCTTAGTTTTGACAAAACCTTCTTTTGAGCCTTTATCTGAGGCTCCTTTGAAGTGGCTAACTTACAAGACAGTTTTCCTGCTGGCTTTAGCCTCAGGAAAAGAAGGAGTGAGATACATGCTTGGACTCACTCTTCTGACTCTTCAAGGAGAAATTGGTCAGAGGTCACTGTTTCTCCTTCTCCAGCATTCCTGGCCAAAAACCAGTTGGCTTCGGATGGCCCTGATTCCATTAAACCAGTAGTTATACCAGCTCTTACTACCATGTTGGACAGTTCACTGGCGGAGGACAAGTCACTTTGTCCAGTTAGGGCCCTCAAAGTCTACTTAGACAAGACCAAATCCATGAGAAAGGGCAAGGCCCTTCTCTTTGTATCACCTAGGGAAGGTTATTCCAAGGATATCTCAAGAATAACCATTTCCCAGTGGATCAAACACACCATTCACACTTGCTATCAGTCTTCGGATATGACTGATCAACAGGTCACTCAGGTCAGAGCTCATGATGTAGAGCTATGGCTGCATCACTTGCGTTCAAAGGAGGTATCTCCTTAGAGCAGGTCTTGAGCTCATGTTATTGGAGATCCCACAATACCTTCAGAAACTTTTATTTGAAAGATATTTGCTGGGAAAATGATGATATTTTTAAGTTAGGTCCCATTGTGTCTGCACAGCATATAGTGAACAATTGAGACTTAATAGTTTAATCAGTCTTTATTTTTTCAGGATGTATGGAATTGGACTGGAATGTAGTAGGACTTTGATTTTTGAACACGACTATGGATAAGAATTCCTGTTTATGGTTGCTTGGCTTGAGGGACAGCTGCACTCTGACTGTTGGAGTTCTATTCAACTGGGCACAGCTGACCTTTGACCCCTGCACATCTGCACAGATAGAGTGACAGGATTCATAGATATCATACTATGTATAGTACAGCATGCTGCTTTCATAAGTGGGTGAGTACTTTGCAGTTACTTTATTACAACTACTTTTTCACTTTATCAGTACTTGTAATAACAATAATATAATAATTACAGTTTAACTATATGTACTATATTACAGTTGTTTGTAGTATAACATATGGTGTCTATGCATTTTTTCTGTCTGTATAACCTCAAGAACTCTCCTATAGCACTTGACAGTCCTCAGAAGTCTACCCACCATGGACCTCAGGGCTGCATTCAAGCATTTGTTGGGATTATGTAAGTACGTTTTTATGCAATAAAATTGGTTAATTTTATTGTAATTGGAATTTTTATAAATAAAAATACTTACATAATCCCAACAAGGAGAGTCCCACCCTCCTCCCCTCTACCATCTTCTGAGGGATAGGGTCAAAAATTGAAGAATGGCAACTTACAGAGAATATATAACCTCCAGCAGGTGCCCGCTGGGGTTTACGTGTGTACTTTCAGTAGAAAAAAATGGCGAGACACATTGTCTGTGTCCTTGACCGAACGGTAGGTCACGTAAGCATTTGTTGGGATTATGTAAGTATTTTTATTTATAAAAATTCCAATTACAATAAAATTAACCAAATTTGCATATTTCAGGTATAACAATAAAACGTATCGTGTGAGTGAGGTGGACTTTGAACTCACTCCAAGAAGCAATTTTGAAACCAGGGAGGGACCAGTTAGTTACCTGGAATACTTTGCAAAGGTATTAATAACACACCTGTGTGGCACAGGTTTCAATACTTACACCTTGTTAAAATACAACTCTCTTAAGTAGATCATACTTTTAAAAATTTCTCTGATATTCTGTTTGTGTTTGGTAAATTGTGGCATAACTTGATTACTGGGATCACATGGTGGTGTGGTCAGTTGTGGCCTTAATAGATTCCATGGATCAAGTGGTCTCTATGTTTTAGTTTGGGGCGTGACTTGGAGCAATAAACGTATCTCCTTTTACATTAGAACCTGAGTCTTGGTACCCAGGTTATAATATTAACCAGCTGGAACGACCAATAAAACACACATCACAAATGATGAAAACAATTTTATTTAAAATGAATTGTATAATATTTGTGAATATAAAGAATTTCAGAGGTTGTCGCAGTGTGATACCCAACCCTTAATTTCTCAAAACACACTGTTTCCACAATTGTTTCGTTATTCGCCAAATGTGCTGAGGCTATGTGATCAGTTGTCCAAATTTATTTGTCTGTATACTTGTGTTTCTCAGCAGTATACAATAGCAGTGCAGGCTCTATTATCCAAACTGCTGGAAAGTAATTTGTACATTTATCCATCATTGTATATTTGTATCTCTCAGCAATACGGAGTGCGTAATCTGGAGCCAAACCAGTACATGTTGGTAATTAAACCCAAAGATAGAGACAGGAGGAGAGGAATGACTGGCCTGATATACCTCCCACCTCAACTCTGCTTTATGACAGGTAAGTTATTGGAGGTAACTATTCCTAATCTTACCTGTGCTGTATCACAGGTAACTTGTTGTATTTAACTACCTCTCATCTCAACTCTGCTTTATGACAGGTAAGTTATTGTAGTTAACTATTCCTAATCTCACCTGTGCTGTATGACAGGTAACTTGTATTTAACTACCTCCCACCTCAACTGCTTCATGACGGGTAAGTTATTGTGGATAACTATTCCTAATCTCACCTCTACTGTATGACAGGTAAGTTGTATTTAACTACCTCCCACCTCAACTCTGCCTCGTGACAGGTAAGTTATTGTAGGTAACAATTCCCGATCTCAGCTGTGCTGTGTGACAGGTAAGTTGTATTTAACTACCTACCACCTCAACTCCACTTTAAATAACTGAGGGATCAGAAGCTGTTGAATAATGTCTTTTAAAGTGCGAAAAAATATTGCGGTAAAGTCATTTTAGAGTTTGACATTGAAGCTTCAGTGTAAAGAACAGAAATGCACAAAAAAAAAAAGTAAACTGAGTTGTGTCATAGTTGTACATTAAACGGCCTCACAAAAATAGTTCCAGATATATTTTGTAAAGTACTCTATGTGCTTTGAGAAAGAAAACTTTATTTCTTCCCAGTGTATTTATGTCCACCCCCCTGGGGGGTGGATATATTATTTTTGCTTTTTTCGCCGTCCGATGTCCGATGTCCGGCGTCCGATGTCCGGCGTCACGCATGGTTTCCGCTCATTTAAAGGAAAAGTATTAGAGCTATTGTCACCAAATTTGGTATGCAGGCTTATTGGGTCAGTAGCTTGCTTGGGATTGCTTTTGGCTGTTGTACCTCTTTTGCTTACTGAGTAATACTTAAGTACAGCTATTTTCAGTACCCATTGGTTTCCGTGCATTTAAGCCAAAATAATTAAAGATATTTTACTACAATTTTGAATACAAGATTGTTATGTCCATAGCTCGCTTGGTATTGCATTTGGGACTGATAGCTTTGTCAGTACATGAGTAATAGCCATTTAGGTACTTCATTGTGTATTTTCAGTACTACTTTTGAGTAATTTGCTAATATCTCAGAAACCGTAAGAGATAGAGCGATTTCGTCGAAATTTTCGACCCACAGGGTATCTAAGGAATGTAATATTTGCAATTTTCAAAAAATTTTCCCCTCCCCAAAAATGGCGGCCATTTTGAATTTTCGAATTTTTGCCAAAAATGGCAAAACACAAATTTGCTTCTATCTCCTTAACCGTGCGAGATAGAGCGATTTCGTCGAAATTTTCGACCCACAGGGTATTTAAGGAATGCAATCTACAATTTTCCAAAAATTTTCCCCTCCCCAAAAATGGCGGCCATTTTGAATTTTCGAATTTTTGCCAAAAATGGCAAAACACTAATTTGCTTCTATCTCCTTAACCGTGCGAGATAGAGTGATTTCGTCGAAATTTTCGACCCACAGGGTATCTAAGGAATGCAATCTTTGCAATTTTCCAAAAATTTTCCCCTCCCCAAAAATGGCGGCCATTTTGAATTTTCGCCAAAAATGGCAAAACACAAATTTGCTTCTATCTCCTTAACCGTGCCAGATAGAGCGATTTCGTCAAAATTTTCGACCCACTGGGTATCTGAGCATTGTACTCTTGGTAATTTTTAAAAAATTTTCCCCTCCCCAAAAATGGCGGCCATTTTGAATTTTCGAATTTTTGCCAAAAATGGCAAAACACTAATTTGCTTCTATCTCCTTAACCGTGCGAGATAGAGCGATTTCGTCGAAATTTTCGACCCACAGGGTATCTAAGGAATGTAATATTTGCAATTTTCAAAAAATTTTCCCCTCCCCAAAAATGGCGGCCATTTTGAATTTTCGAATTTTTGCCAAAAATGGCAAAACACAAATTTGCTTCTATCTCCTTAACCGTGCGAGATAGAGCGATTTCGTCGAAATTTTCGACCCACAGGGTATCTAAGGAATGCAATCTTTGCAATTTTCAAAAAATTTTCCCCTCCCCAAAAATGGCGGCCATTTTGAATTTTCGAATTTTTGCCAAAAATGGCAAAACACCAATTTGCTTCTATCTCCTTAACCGTGCCAGATAGAGCGATTTCGTCAAAATTTTCGACCCACAGGGTATCTGAGCATTGTGCTCTTGGTAATTTTTCCAAAAATTTTCCCCTCCCCAAAAATGGCGGCCATTTTGAATTTTCGAATTTTTGCCAAAAATGGCAAAACACTAATTTGCTTCTATCTCCTTAACCGTGCGAGATAGAGCGATTTCGTCGAAATTTTCGACCCACAGGGTATCTAAGGAATGTAATCTTTGCAATTTTCCAAAAATTTTCCCCTCCCCAAAAATGGCGGCCATTTTGAATTTTCGAATTTTTGCCAAAAATGGCAAAACACTAATTTGCTTCTATCTCCTTAACCGTGCGAGATAGAGTGATTTCGTCGAAATTTTCGACCCACAGGGTATCTAAGGAATGCAATCTTTGCAATTTTCAAAAAATTTTCCCCTCCCCCAAAATGGCGGCCATTTTGAATTTTCGAATTTTTGCCAAAAATGGCAAAACACAAATTTGCTTCTATCTCCTTAACCGTGCCAGATAGAGCGATTTCGTCAAAATTTTCGACCCACAGGGTATCTGAGCATTGTGCTCTTGGTAATTTTAACAAAATTTTCCCCTCCCCAAAAATGGCGGCCATTTTGAATTTTCGAATTTTTGCCAAAAATGGCAAAACACAAATTTGCTTCTATCTCCATAACCGTGCCAGATAGAGCGATTTCGTCAAAATTTTCGACCCACAGGGTATCTGAGCATTGTGCTCTTGGTAATTTTAACAAAATTTTCCCCTCCCCAAAAATGGCGGCCATTTTGAATTTTCGAATTTTTGCCAAAAATGGCAAAACACTAATTTGCTTCTATCTCCTTAACCGTGCGAGATAGAGCGATTTCGTCGAAATTTTCGACCCACAGGGTATCTAAGGAATGTAATATTTGCAATTTTCAAAAAATTTTCCCCTCCCCAAAAATGGCGGCCATTTTGAATTTTCGAATTTTTGCCAAAAATGGCAAAACACAAATTTGCTTCTATCTCCTTAACCGTGCGAGATAGAGCGATTTCGTCGAAATTTTCGACCCACAGGGTATCTAAGGAATGCAATCTTTGCAATTTTCAAAAAATTTTCCCCTCCCCAAAAATGGCGGCCATTTTGAATTTTCGAATTTTTGCCAAAATTGGCAAAACACCAATTTGCTTCTATCTCCTTAACCGTGCCAGATAGAGCGATTTCGTCAAAATTTTCGACCCACTGGGTATCTGAGCATTATACTCTTGGTAATTTTTAAAAAATTTTCCCCTCCCCAAAAATGGCGGCCATTTTGAATTTTCGAATTTTTGCCAAAAATGGCAAAACACTAATTTGCTTCTATCTCCTTAACCGTGCGAGATAGAGCGATTTCGTCGAAATTTTCGACCCACAGGGTATCTAAGGAATGCAATCTTTGCAATTTTCAAAAAATTTTCCCCTCCCCAAAAATGGCGGCCATTTTGAATTTTCGAATTTTTGCCAAAAATGGCAAAACACCAATTTGCTTCTATCTCCTTAACCGTGCCAGATAGAGCGATTTCGTCAAAATTTTCGACCCACAGGGTATCTGAGCATTGTGCTCTTGGTAATTTTTCCAAAAATTTTCCCCTCCCCAAAAATGGCGGCCATTTTGAATTTTCGAATTTTTGCCAAAAATGGCAAAACACTAATTTGCTTCTATCTCCTTAACCGTGCGAGATAGAGCGATTTCGTCGAAATTTTCGACCCACAGGGTATCTAAGGAATGTAATCTTTGCAATTTTCCAAAAATTTTCCCCTCCCCAAAAATGGCGGCCATTTTGAATTTTCGAATTTTTGCCAAAAATGGCAAAACACAAATTTCCTTCTATCTCCTTAACCGTGCGAGATAGAGCGATTTCGTCGAAATTTTCGACCCACAGGGTATCTAAGGAATGCAATCTTTGCAATTTTCCAAAAATTTTCCCCTCCCCCAAAATGGCGGCCATTTTGAATTTTCGAATTTTTGCCAAAAATGGCAAAACACAAATTTCCTTCTATCTCCTTAACCGTGCGAGATAGAGTGATTTCGTCAAAATTTTCGACCCACAGGGTATCTGAGCATTGTACTCTTGGTAATTTTTAAAAAATTTTCCCCTCCCCAAAAATGGCGGCCATTTTGAATTTTCGAATTTTTGCCAAAAATGGCAAAACACTAATTTGCTTCTATCTCCTTAACCGTGCGAGATAGAGTGATTTCGTCGAAATTTTCGACCCACAGGGTATCTAAGGAATGCAATCTTTGCAATTTTCCAAAAATTTTCCCCTCCCCAAAAATGGCGGCCATTTTGAATTTTCGAATTTTTGCCAAAAATGGCAAAACACAAATTTGCTTCTATCTCCTTAACCGTGCGAGATAGAGCGATTTCGTCGAAATTTTCGACCCACAGGGTATCTAAGGAATGCAATCTTTGCAATTTTCCAAAAAATTTTCCCCTCCCCAAAAATGGCGGCCATTTTGAATTTTCGAATTTTTGCCAAAAATGGCAAAACACAAATTTGCTTCTATCTCCTTAACCGTGCGAGATAGAGCGATTTCGTCAAAATTTTCGACCCACAGGTATTTCAGCATTGTATTCTTGGCAATTTAAAAAAAAATTTCCCGTCCCCTAAAATGGCGGCCATTTTGAATTTTCAAATTTTTGTCAAAAATGGCAAAACACAAATTTGCTTCTATCTCCTTAACCATGCGAGATAGAGCGATTTCGTCGAAATTTTCAACCCACGGGGTATCTAAGGAATGTAATCTTTGCAATTTTCAAAAAATTTTCCCCTCCCCAAAAATGGCAGCTATTTTGAATTTTCGAATTTTTGCCCAAAATGGAAAAACACAAACTGGCCTTAACCGTGCCAAATAGAGTTATTTCGTTGAAATTTTCGACCCATAGGGTATCTAGAAAATGTACTCTTGGCAATTTTCAAAAAAATTTCCTTTTCCCAAAAATGGCGGCCATTTTGAATTTTCAAATTTTTGCCAAAAATAGAAAAACAGGAATTTGCTTCTATCTTCTTAACCATGCCAGATAGAGTGATTTCGTCAAAATTTTCAACCCAACCAATGCAAAAAGGCATGAAGCTGAAATAATTTACATCTACACTAACAAATATTTAAGCATCATTGATATATTTTACAAATGAAACAGGGTCTTGTAAGACTACTGTACAATTTGGGCAAAAGGTTCATGGGTGGACATTACACATGATAATGTGTGTTCTTCTATGCTATCCTATTTCTATTCGCATCTACTATCAACAGGGCGGCCGATTTCTAGTTTTATTTGTCCATGTCTGGCATAAAGCTTTACCAAATACTCCGGTTACTGTTAAGTCCAAGCTCATAAACTTTATGTCCGTGTAATGAAGACCGGAAATCTGCTTTGAATGGCAAAGCTGTCAATGATAATTTGTAGTCTTCCATTGTTATGTAACAGAGGATAGGGAGGAAAAGTAATTTGACAAAAGAATGTTTTAAGAAAGTTGGCAAATATTTGACTGTTTTCAAATCCTTTTAAAACTTTGTGGCTGTTAGCCCTTGTCTATTATTTTGTTGTTTAAAGCCATAGTTAATTAACCAACTGAGTACACTCTGTGGGAATTATTTCTCAGTACTATTAATGTTACAGGACTGACTGACGAAATGAGAGGCAACTTCAGGACCATGCAGGAAGTGGCCAAAGTGACACGAATCGGCCCACCAGAGCGATTGCAGCAGCTGATGTCGTTTGCTAGAGATTTGAACAAGTTAGTATTTAATATTATTCTTTTGCATTTCATAGACTTCAGTCAAGATTTTATACTCAGCAAATGGCATGAGGATCACAAGTCTGCCAGATTGAAACTAGATGAATAATTGACCACATTCTAGTGAATGTGAAAAACTGTAAAAAATTTGAAATTGTTTAGTCTAATAAAAGGGGGAAAACTGTGTGGAACTCGAATAGACTTTAAAGTGCCATAGGTTAATTGTGAAAAAAGCCCACCTGTTAAAACAGGGTTCCCACATCCTTGAAAATCCTTGAAAAAAAATACTTCATTTCCAAGGCCTTGAAAGTCCTTGAATTTGGCTGAAACTGAAGAAAATCCTTGAAAAGTCCTTGAATTTGTTTTTGACCAACTTCTGTATCTGCATCATCGAGTTTTATGTTGTAATCATGTGACAAAAAAGAATTTTGTGGGAGGAACGGATGGCTAGAAGGGGAGGTAAAGGAGGCCGTGCCTTAAAATTTATCCTTGAGAATGGTTGTTGTTGACATGGAAAATCCTTGAAAAAACCTTGAATCCAGTTATCAAAAGTCTGTGGGAACTCTGTAAAATTTCAGTTTTGCATCTTGGATCTTTGTCGTACAAATGTAACAAAGTGTTATGAAGAATACATCAATTTTGCACTTTTTATCTAGTTTTGCTGTGTGGCTATTGTTTTCATCCATGGTATCTGGATGGGTAAGTGGGCTGCGGCAAAAAATTTGTCCGGGCTGTATCACAGAAACCGTAAGGTGTAGGAAGTTGATACTAAGTATGGACATTGGTTGGAGGGGGTGTGTGTGTGTGTGTGTGTGTAGGTGTGCAACATCATGGGGTGATCATGATTTGACCTTGTCGTAGTGACTTTGAATCAGAAAATGTTGTCCGACCTATATCTCAGAAACCGTAAGGTGTAGGAAGTTGATACTAAGTATGGACATTGGTTGGAGGAGGGGGGGGGGGGGGGGGTGGGGGGTGGGGGGTGTAGGTGTGCAACATCATGGGGTGATCATGATTTGACCTTGTCGTAGTGACTTTGAATCAGAAAATGTTGTCCGACCTATATCTCAGAAACCGTAAGGTGTAGGAAGTTGATAAATGGTAGAGACATTACTTAGGGTGTGTAGGTGTGCAACATTATGGTGTGACCTTAGTTTCACCTTACCATAGTGACCATGAGTTTGATAGTGACCATGAGTTTATATCTCAAAAACCGTGGGTAGAGGGTGTAGGTATGCATCATGGTGTGACCTTTAACTTTGGCCCTGCCAAAGTGTGTTCACCTGCCATATTTGAGACATGTGAATTACTGGAACTGTTTAGGATATGTATTTTACATAATTGTACCATTTGTGTTGACATTTTTACACCAATTAAGAAATTTTATAGCTTCATCATTTTCAGTTTATTTATTTATGCTGTCATCTTGCTATTGAATTGTCTTGTTTTAGTACTTTATCTTTACATACATTTTCTTTATGTGAGACGTTATTTTCTCTGAACATTATTTGGACCATTTTTAACTGACACTGCTCTGAAAGTAACCTGATCTTTGTACTGTTTCACTACAACCCTATTTCATGGTGTTGAAAGCAATTTTCCCAGGCTGTGGGGTACGGGCATCTCTGATGCTATTTTTTTGTTGTTAGAGATGGCCACTCATTGTTACTGTTTGTTGAGATGTCATCCTGTCTTAAACATGGACTATCCTACTCGTTCTTAAGCCATTTCATTATTGACTTGTCTTACTTTCCACACAGCGATGAAGCACTTGCACAGTTTCAGCCGTATGGGTACCAGTTTGCTCCCTCGCTGTTACAAGCTCCTGCCAGAGTAATCAGGGATGTGGAGATTCAGATGGGACGCAATGCTGTGAGTAACGTCAAGGAGCTTAACCTTTTTCAACCCCAGCATCCACAATAATTTGAACACATGAATAGTATTTTATATTGGGTTGTTTTTTTTCACTCTTTTTTTTCTGTCTGTTTCATGTTTTACCTCTAAGGAAGATTACATTTAGCAATCACTAGAATACCTTTAAAAGATGACCTTATTTACAATTACATCATTTCCCTCTTGCCATTCAAACTATGCTTTCATGCAACAAAGACAACAACTTTTGCTTTGATACCACACATGACAGGAAAACCACAGCCCAGGACTTATGTTAATCTCTAAGCCTAACTTAAGACTCTTCCTTGACCCCCTTTACAGTACATGCCAGTGTAATAAATATCCCTTATGGAAAATATAAAACTTACATAGAAATATATAAAGTACGTGTAATATATAATTTAGTTTATATGTACAAAAAAGTTCTAAATAAAAAAGTGAAATATTTTTGGTCCTATGTCTGATGCTTTTTGTTAAGTTACTTTTTATCTAGGTGCAATACTTTTTGTCCAGTTACTTTTTGTCCTACAATCATTTTATATATCTCTAGCTAAGTAAAAATGAATATTAAATCTTGTCACCAGTCAGTTTTCTCTTTGATGCAGTTACAATTAAGTGATGTGTGAGTATGTTATTATCTCTATATATTACAATTGCCATTATTATATACTAAAATATACTATCTTACAAAATACAATAAAACTTGCATTCTGCTTATAGTCTAATACTGCAACTGCTACAGTGTTTACATAACCCACTTTGCCATCAGGTACATAACACATGCTTACATTCTGTGTACAGTCTAATATCGCAACTAATGTTGGTTTTAATAACCCATGTCTCCATCAGGGCCATATCATTTTTGTTAGCAAAAACCGTTTTATGGTTATATTGAGCGTTGAAGTTTTTCAAGTTTCCTGCAAATGGCTTGACAGATTTCATTCAAATTTTGCATGAATATGTAAATGGCCTTAGAAAAGTGCCCTATATTAAGGTGACCATAAACTCCCAGTAATAACAGAATTTTATTCAATTTAAGTTAGCCAACTTTGGCAAGATAAGAAACAACAAAGCCATTTACTCATTTTGCTCACTGTTAAAAACAGAAAATATATTTTTTCTTTGACCTCCACTTCAAGGACAAACAGGGTTTACATTTAAAAGATCTTTTTCTTCTTTATTATTGAACCAAGGTATTTGTGCTTTTTTCTTTAAAAAAAAAAATAATTTTTTAGTTCACAGCCTTTAAGGGCTGTGGGTTATTGTTATGTCAGCTGACTTGGCGTGGACGTATGCGTGAGTGACTTCTCCAAAACTACAAGGCCCAGAGACATGCTGTTTTTTTTTAAAGATAGCTTCTCTATCTAGCATGAAAAAGTGTTCAAGGCATGCAGATTTGTTTGTTCATCTGTTTGCTACAGCCATTATAAGTGAGGTACCCCCACCCTAAGTATGAAAATTTTAACACTTTATCACAATTTTCTCAGTGACTCTTGCAGGAATTTCTCTCATATCTTGCACATATGGACTAGGCCACAAGTAGATTCCCTTGTGTGAGTGGCAGACCTGAATCTTTCTTAAATATTTTTTTATGAATTTTTAAAATAATTTTTAATGCATTAAAATTTGTGAAATCATGGTCTAAATCACTTATAACTTGAATAGTATTGCAATTAGAGCATTTTGTTAAAATATGTTATTCAGCTACTTTTTCTATAGCTACAATATGGTGAGTAACTTAAGTGTCTATCCCAATAACTAAGTGAGTAATAGCTACTTTCTGACTTTTCAGTACCTTCCATAATGAGTAAAATCATTTGTAAGTTGAAATATATTGCATTTAGAGAATTTTGTATAAATATGTTATTCAGCTACTTTTGGGTCAGCTATAGCATAGTAAAATTGAAGACCTGTAGCTCATGGCATAGCTGAGTAATAGCTACTTTTAGGTCATCACTGTTGAGTAAATTGCTTGTAACTTGAAAACTTTTGCATTTAGTGTACTTTGTTTCATGTATTATTCATGTATTTATGAATGAGCTATAACATACTAAAATTGCAGACCTGTAGCTCATGGCATAGCTGAGCAATAGCTACTTTGAGCTTTTCCTTGTTGAGTAAATCAGTTGTAAGTTGAAAACTATTGCATTCAGAGAAGTTTGTTTAAAATATGTTATTCATCTACTTTTGAATCAGCTATAACATAGTAAAATTGCACACCTGTAGCTCATGGCATAGCTAAGCAGTAGCTATTTTCAGGTTCTCACTGTTGAGTAAATCAGTTGAAACTTGAAAACTATTGCATTTACAGTATTTTGTTTAAATATGTTGTTCACCTATTTTAGGATCAGGTAGGGATATTGGTTAGGAGGTGTAGGTGTGCAGCGTCATGGTGTGACCTTGATTTGACCTTTGACCTTGCCGTAGTGACCTTGACCTTTAAAATCTTGTCAGGGCTATATCTCGGAAACCGTAAGGTGTAGGAAGTTGATACTTGGTAGGGACATTGGTTAGGGGGTGTAGGTGTGCAACGTCATGGTCTGACCTTGATTTGACCTTTGACCTTGCTGTAGTGACCTTGACCTATAAAATCTTGTCCGGGCTATATCTCGTAAACCGTAAGGTGTAGGAAGTTGATACTTGGTAGGGACATTGGTTAGGGGGTGTAGGTGTGCAACGTCATGGTGTGACCTTGATTTGACCTTTGACCTTGCCGTAGTGACTGTGCCCTATAAAATCTTGTTCGGGTTATATCTCGGAAACTGTAAGGTGTGGGAAGTTGATGCTTGGTAGGGACATTGGTTAGGGGGTGTAGGTGTGCAGCAACATGGTCTGACCTTGATTTGACCTTTGACCTTGTTGTAGTGACCTTAACCTTTAAAATCTTGTTACACCTTTGAGTCTGTCTTTTGATGCAGATTAAGCACTGTTAAAGTCATATTAGAATTCATTAAGAATTTTACTTTTACAACTTCCCATTATAACAGATGGAATTTCAAGTGAGCCACAGATTTTACTCCAACACCACACATAAGCATTCATTGAATGTATTACCACTTCTGTATGCATGGTAATATTCAAAACATCTAAACCATAATTCGGCCATGCCAGATGTAGATAAAGAGTACATGCATTATCTTTCTCTTAGACATTATTTTCTTTATTTAAACATTTACAGTATTTTCTTAAAATATGTTTTAACCTACTTTTTACAGTTAAACAGTTACCTTGTTACTTCTGAATACCATTTACAGGGCACAACTTTGTGTCCTTTTCTTCTGTCACTTCTACTCTGAAACTCAAAACACACAGTCAGCTGACACAGAGCCCGTTCATCGGCACTGATTACTTGTATTACCTATATATTCCAAGAGTGAAAAAAATTGATACACCTGTACATATTTTTCTTTCAGCAATTTAAGTATGAGCAGAGGGAAGCAGATTGGAGTCGCAGCATGCGCAACCAGCAGTTGCTGAACCCCGTGCCACTGACTAAATGGGTTGTCATCTGTGATAACCGTAACAGGGATACCGCCAACAACTTTGCAAACTCTGTTAGATCGGCCACCAAGGGCATGGGCATCAATCTCCAAGATGCCATCTTGTGAGTAAAAATATAACTAAAAATATTCACCTTAAATATGCCATATTCTGGGCAAAAGTTATAGCTACAATATTCACCTTGTACACAACCAATTTACTATATTAATACATCTTACCTAACTGACAAATGCTATTAGTCCAGTGCAAGCCAGTCCTGCCAAACATCAGAAAAAGATGCATCAATATCGACTACCTTGTCCCCCAAAAATATGTTTATCTCTACTATTACAATAAAACAATGCATCCATTACTGTGTGAGGTACAGTCTTGTGGGAAAACACTCAAACGAGTCAGGGCTTTCATTGGTTGGTCACATAATCTGATCCTGGAATTTTATGGGTATCCTTCAATGCAAACAACCCTTGTGCCAGAAACAGAACACAACCAAATGGGAAAATGTCATTTGACATATCCTGGAAGACTGGGGAGGTCATAAGCTGGACACTATGACCTATACAGTAGTTTAGGTTACTGAACTCTTTCCACCAAGTCAGGGGGACTTCACACTGACCAGTTTATTAAGCAGTTGAAAACACAGGCTCGTTGGACATAGCTCCACTTTCCCGATTGCAAAAGAATCAACCAGAAAATGGGAAAAATCACTGAAGATTCCATCCGGGAACCAGGCAGCCGGTTTAAAATATTATGTGCTTATTTTCACATCCAGGATCATATCTATGTGAGATTTCTTTGTCAAGGTCAGATCTGCTGACTACCATAAAGAAGCAAGTGCCCTCGGGCCATTTTTGCATGAAACCAATTCAATGGCTGTTGAAAAGCAGTTGACAATTTACGCAAAGTAAGACTTTGATTTTGTGGGTGGTCATAACGACCTATTACAGGGGGGGAGTGGTCACACCCACCACAGCAAGGTTGTAGACCTAAACTTGAAAGTCATGTCCCTTCTGTCAAGACTAGTTTGTTTGGTACAACAATTCATCCAATGGTATCAGTCTCTTGCGTAAGATATTAACTCACAAAAATCTGTTTAACTACTAAATTCCATTTGATGAGTAAAAACATAATTGAAAATATCCACAATTTTCACCTAAAAATATACATGTATACCTTTGGGAATGGCAGTTTTGCTTTTCACAAAACGCTAACATCTGCGGTTCTTTATTAGGGCTGTTGCGGAGAACAATCGGGATGACGTGATGATCCGGGAGGTGAAGAAGCAGCTCCAGAATATTCGTCCACTTGACATGGTGGTAGTCGTCCTGCCCTCGTCCAAAAAGTCCCTCTACGATGGCATCAAGAAGGTCTGCTGCATCGACATGCCAGGTTAGATATAACCTTTCTCAAGGTCACGTGACAGAAACACTTTGTCTCACATACATACCAGGTATCACAACCAGCTGCGAAGTCCCTTCATGTCTCCATTGTGGATCATTTGTATCTTCTCAATCTAAGTTATCATCTTGAGTAATGATGAGAAAGTTTGTGGGTCGCTCTGTGAAAGTAATACAGAATTATCAATCATTGAGTCAGTCTCAAAGTTTGTGGGTCACTCTGTGAAAGTAATACAGAATTATCAATCATTGAGTCAGTCTCAAAGTTTGTGGGTCACTCTGTGAAAGTAATACAGAATTATCAATCATTGAGTCAGTCTCAAAGTTTGTGGGTCACTCTGTGAAAGTAATACAGAATTATCAATCATTGAGTCAGTCTCATATCGGAATAGATTAGAGGCTGAATATAATCATAGCAATTATGAGTATACAATCACATGTTAGTAGAGTCTGTCTTTAGATGGAGATTAAGCGCTATAAAGGTACTATAAGAATTAAACAAAAGGGTGGTTCCTCACAAGGGAAATTCATGTATTTTATTGATTTCCACATGATTTCTTACTCTAGATTTAAAGAAAAGTTAAGACTTTTAAGTATCTATCACCACATGTACTAAAATCTGGGTGTGGATATGATTGTCACATGATGCATTGAAAGTAAAGATGGGTCGGTAGGCACGGTGTCTTGGTATTGAGTGTATATTGATGAAATACTGTGATGAGATTTTACAACCTCCACTTTGCTTGTCAACTCGCATAATGGAACGAAATGTTGGAAATAAACCAAAAATCTGAAGAAATTACATACTATTATCCCATATTTTTGTACATTTGGGATTTTTATTGCGATTTCACAGTAAATATGTAAAGGCACTTTATAACTGCAATCTTGATGGTCAACACATATCATGGAAGGAAAAGTAAAAATATTGGATACAAGAAATCGGCAGCAATTGCACGCCTTTATCCTATACTTTTGTGCATTTAAGGTCTTTAATTACAATTTTGTTGCAAGGAAATGTCCATGGTTTGGTTTCACAAGTTCCTCTATTTGAAAATGGGGGTGTGTCAAAACATGGAGACCTGGAGTTGGAACGGTTTTACATTGGTGACCTCCTGATTCACACATTTTTTATATCAAACCATCCCTGGTTGATAGCACACTGATCCCCTATCACCCGACCCCTTGACAGAATAACTGATAACTACGGTGAAACCCTGTAATATTCCATTGAACCTTGAATTCCACATTTGGTAAATTGAAATGAGAAACATCATCTTGTGTCCTTGCATGTGATTATTTTAAAAGGGCAACTTTATTTAACAGAGTTTTGCTGCTGAGGGTTTTGCCTAATTTTGTTTTGAGCATAATATCCTTTCTAATTACAGATAGTAAATGTCAGTAAATTTGTATATCCCCACATATTTGTTTCCTTAGTACTTTCAGTTGGTTCACACTAAAACACAACTTTCCCAGTTCTGGTGAGTTCTTACCATAGGAACACTCCTATTTTGTGGCTTGGAGGTACACCCCTAGTTGAAAGCGAGGGAACCTGTTTAAGAGAATACCTGAAACATTAAAATCTTATATGAACCCAAGTATTGTTACTGTATTCTCTGATTGACATTTCAGTGCCATCACAGTGTATACTGGCAAAAACACTCAATAAGCCAAAGGGCATGATGTCCGTGGTGACCAAAGTGGCCCTACAGATGCAGGTGAAGATGGGAGGAGAGCTTTGGGCAGTGAAAACACCCAAGGTCAGTAATGCATACTTGATTACTTGCTATAATTACTTACTATAATACTGTACTATTCATGGAACAGAAATAGGAAAAGTGCGTTGGCATGACATGCCACAAGGATGAATCAGGAAGGATTTGTCACATATTTGTACATTTTACTGTACAACGTGATTACATATGTTATAGGCAATATGTCTGACTGGTCATTATGTGTAATTACTAAATAGTCGTAATTTCCTCTCTCCTGCTGAGTCAGTCAGGAACTTTGGTGTGTGGTTTTACTCTGATTTCCATTTATCAAGGCATATTCAGAGCACGTGTAAGGCTTGCTTTGTTCAAACAGGCATCTCAAGCGACTTGGATGCTTCTTATAGTTGTTTATGCTTTTGTTTATAGCCGATGGTGTGGTGCTTGATGTGCACACTTTGCCTCATCATTTTCCAAATATACTAAGCACTTTGGTCTTGGCTTGGCATATTATGATTACAATATGTGGAATGATTTGCCTGATGATGTTCCCTCAGGCACGGTTTATTTCCTCATTCAGAAAGAAGTGTGCTTGACCCAAGAAAAGATTAGTTTTTCAAGTCTGCCGACTGATCTTCTCAGCTTTCTGAATGATTAGTACTTTGTTTTATGACTTATCTGTATAAAACATGACAGTCAGGGATATGTCTTATCTGTTGTAATTAGTGCAAATTAACATCGAATATCGCCCACGTTGGCCGACCGAGTACCGACATATGGCGACTTCATAAACTCACCTCAAAACAAAACTATTTAATTAAAATGTAAAATAATAGATTGGTTCTCACCCGAATACATCATTTTAGGGTCATATTTGTCCTTTTATTTTGGTTGTTTAAGCATTGTCAAACGTAGGAACACTTTGAAAAACGTCAGAAAATTAAACCATTTATCTAATTCCGACTTTATAAAGTGCTGTATAATGGCTTTATAATATCATGTACGCCTCAAATAAATAGAACTACAGTGTTTATAAAGATTATTTGAAAGCTTTACGTCAATTAAATTGACTTACAAAGTGTGATAAAAAATAAAGATGCAATTCCGAAACTACATTCGAGCAATGGTTTAATGCTTTCCTGATAGGTCATGTGACTAGATTTGTACAGACTGTGTTGTCAAAAGGCCGAAAATATATTTTAAAATGCTGAATAAATCCTTCACTTTTAAAAGATATTTTGTCTTTATTATATAAATATGCTAATATCTTTGCAATCGGATTTGAAAAAAACGCATCCGATTATCGCTCATGATAGACCTAGCAAACGATAGTATCGGAAGTAGCGAGTGTCGCGACAGCACTAGTTGTAATTTACTGATTGTATGAGTTAGAACAAAGAACAAGAGCCTTTTTAACAGAATCAGTCATATCAGAGCCCAGAGCCTAAAATTATATATGTCCTCTGACCAGTCATGAAATCAGGGTACAATGATTAATGGGGTTGACTTTTCTTGTTTTATGGATTTTATGATATATGCTGGTCACGATGATTATTGGCATTGACTGAAACTCTGCAATTTATTTTACTTTTTTTTTCCAGTTTCCACCAATGATGGTGATTGGTATTGACACATATCATGACTCCGGCAAGACCGAGCACGGAGAGAAGCGTTCAGCCGTGGGCGTCTGCTGCAGTCTCACCTCAGGCATGACCCGCTACTACAGCCAGTGCAGTTACCAGGGGCGACGGGAGGAGATTGTAGTCAAACTCACTTCCATGATCGGAAGTAAGTCCTGTGAATCAGAATCCGTTTCTTCAGCATGAGTTGTTACTCGGAAAGTGGAAATACTGTTAAGTAGCTTCATACCACAGAATGTGGATAGATATCTCCAGCCTCATTGCCACTAGGCCCGAACAATGACTTAACCTTTTTACCTTATTTTTACCGAAAAAAGAACGCAGGTATTATAGTTTTCATATGCATGCTTATTTCCTACAGATGCTGTGCGGCGTTACCATGAGGTGAATCGTGAACTGCCCAAATACTTGTTTGTGTACAGAGACGGGGTGGGTGATGGCCAGCTGGACATCGTACAGGAGCAAGAAATTCCTGCTATAGAGAGGGTCTTCAAGGAATTTAACCAGCCGTAAGTAGCAGCAAGTTTGTATTAGAATGAAATCATAATGACACTTTCATAGCATTTGATCTCTGCACTATTGTTACTGTGTGTACTGACAGGAAAGCAAGAAAACAAACAGGAACAAGCATTTTCTGTCATTTGGGAATTTCAACTAGTTGTGAGTAGTGTTGGGACGATTAGACCTGTGCTTGATTAATCGTCGGTGATAGTATACAGTCACGGTGGGTCATTGTCGCTTTCTAATAGTCGAATTTTCAGCTGAAGTCTTACAATTTCTAATGTACCTTAATATCCACTTATTTTTAAAAATATTTTAGACATTATTACTAAATAAATTGACAGATTTGTCATGAAATTCAACTCTGTTTACAAATCTACCGCCATATTTACAGGAAGTGGGTACTTTTGGTAGATTCTAAATGTCGGAACAACATTTTTATTGCTGGATTGAGATATATTTTATAACGACAATTGTTTCTTAAATAATGACCAACAATGAAGTAAAAAAAATCGATTTGGGGTCGAGCATCGGCCAGAAAAATGGACGAATAATCGACCATGAAAATTTGAGGAGAGCCCCAACACTAGTTGTAAGTGAAAATGGACTGTGTTTATTGCAGATGTTACAAAATTTAATATAATTATATCCCCAGACGAAAGTCGGGGATATATTGGATTCAGGTCCGTCGCGCCGCCGCCGCCGTAGAAATTTCCTTGTGGACGCGATAACTCAAAAACAAATAAATATTTTTTTTTCAAACTTGGTACACATGTTAAGGGTGCCCAAAGGAAGATCCCTATTTTAAGGTGACCTTAAACTCCCAGTAGAAAAGAACTTATGGCCACCTTAAGGTCAGAAATTGGACTTTTGGCCACTTAGAGCCCTGTAGGTCACAAACTATGATGCTCAGCTGGCTGAAATTTTACCTGACAACACATTAATATGTTCTTAGTACATGTGCCGAAAATCACGACTTTAAGTTGAGGAGAAAATTGTGTTTGAGGCCCATAAATACCCCCACTTAGGGATTTTTTGCTATACTTTTCACATATTTTGCCCTATAATTTGGAAGTGGTAATTCTGATGAGTCTCAAACTGCGCTAGGTATAACTTTCATATGTAATCCTTGTCTGTAGAAAATTTTAGGGGTGTAGGTTTACCCAAAGGGGTCGAATTAAGGTCTCAAAAGTGCCCACAGAGACCCAATTTATGCACTTTTTGCCACTTTCAAGCACTGTAGCTTTCAAACTATGTCTCTCATCTAAGTTAAATATCATCTGGGAATATATCTATGTGTTTTCTTATATGTGCCCCAACATTTAGGCCTTTAATAGACAGTTAACCTGTGTATCAGGACCATAAACACCCACCCGAGTGACCCTTATAAGACATTTTTCACATCTTTTTCCCTGTAACTTGGAAATGGTAAGTCTGAGAAGTTTCAAACTGTATTAGATATATATTCTGTGTGTAATCTTAGTATGTAACAGATTTTAAGTCTGAAGCTTTAATTTTGAAGGACAAATTGAGGTCTCTAAAAGGCTCCCAAAGACCCAATATTTGGACTTTTTGCTACTTTTAAGCCCTGTGACTGTCAAACTATGTGACTGATAGAGCTCAAATCCTATCTGGGAAGATATTAGTATATTATTTATATATGTGCCAAAAATTAAGGCTTTAAGAAGACATTTAACCTGTGTATGAGGACCTTAAATCCCCACCCGAGTGACCATTTTTAGACATTTTTCACATATTTTGCCCTGTAACTTGGAAATGGTAAGTCTAAGAAGTTTCAAACTGTATTAGATGCATATTCTATGTGTAATCTTAGTATGTGACAAATTTTAAGTCTGAAGCTTTAATTTGAAGGCCACATTTAGGTCTCTAGAAGGTCCCATAAAGACCCAGTATTTGGACTTTTTGCCAATTTTAAGGCCTGTGACTGTTAAACTATGTGACTGATAGAGCTGAAATCTCATCTGGGAATACATTATTATGTTCTTTTTACATGTGCCAAAAATCAAGGCTTCAAGTAGACATTTAACCTGTGTATGAGGACCTTAAACACCCACCTGAGTGACCCTTTTAAGACATTTTTCACATATTTTGCTCAGTAACTTGGAAATGGTAAGTCTGAGAAGTTTCAAACTTTATTAGATACATATTCTATGTGTAATCTTAGTATGTAACAAATTTTAAGTCTGAAGCTTTAATTTGAAAGCCACATCGAGATCTCTAAAAGGCCCACAGAGGCCCAATATTTGGACTTTTTACCACCTTTAAGCCCTGTGACTGTTAAACTATGTGGTTGATGGAGCTGAAATCCCATCTGGGAATGCATTATTATGTCCTTTTTACATATGCCGAAAATCAAGGTTTTTAGTAGACATTTAACCTGTGTATGAGGGCCATAGACACTCGCCCAAGTGCCTTTTTGGACATTTTTTCCGTATTTTGCCCTGTTATTTGGAAATGCTTAGTGTGACAAGTCTTAAACTGTATTATATATAATTTTTGTTTGTTATGTATGTCCCCCAAAAAGTTTCAGATCTGTAGTTTAATTGCTAAGGTCTCTTTAACAATTGTAAAATGCCCACAGAAACCCAATTTATGGACATTATGCCACTTTAAAGCCCAGAAACTGTCAAACTATGTGGGTTATAGAGCTGAAATCTTTGAATTTTTAAAAGGAAATGCCTGTCTATTTAAATTTTGAATATTAATAATGTTATGGCTATCTTAGTCTTTTAAGAACTTATTTTTGTGTGTTATACCTCTGCTTGCTGAGTTTTTAACTTTTTAAAATGAAACTGGTTAAACATATTCAAGTAGACAAAATGGACACTTTAAGTGAGCTTTAAGTCCCAATATTAATGAAATTATATCCTTATGTAGTAAAACTAGGGGATTTTTAACCCTCAACTAGCCCAGTTTTATTCAACTTGCCTCAGTTAATTTTGACACAGCTCCTACAGTTATGAACTCATTTCAGTTGATAATCACATACTTAAAATTCTCAATTCTTTTTGTATTTGAGTACCCCTTTTATATAGATTGTTTGTTTACCATTTATGCTCCATCTCTTTGTAGTCCCAACCCACATCCCCCACCCGGATTCCCCCCACCCACCTCTGGGACCTCCAGCTATATTGAGTGACACTAAATAAACAAAGGTATTTAATGATATCAGATGAGAAACAAAGAACTCAATGGGGTTGCAGATCTTGTGTAATAGTGAGAGAGGTGTGGAGAAGGGGAGAGGGGTGGGGGTGGGAGGTGGTGGGCTTCATTACATATAACACAAAGGGGAGTCAGAACTGAGATTGTGTCACATATTTAGGTTGCATATATATGGACCATATATATAGGTATAGAGGAAATGAATAACTGAAAACAATTTGCAAATTCTAAAAATAATATAATAAAATAATAATATAAATAATTTTTTTTTAAATAATATTTTTAGTGCGTTAATACATCCTATCCAATGGACAATTGCTTTACCGGTCGGCGCGACCGGTCCCGCCAAACGCCAGAAAAAGACGTCCTGTATATAATACTGGCAGGACCGGTCAGTAGTGTGCATTCGCTAGGTGGCGCATCATACTTGCTTCCTGTCCAGACAGAGTGACGTCAGTTCATCGTTTTCGTTTGGCGCGTAGTGTGCAGACGTGTTTTGAAGTGATCTCCAAGTTTTGAAGGAAACGCGGCTTATTCTACGAATTTAAATATATTTATTGTGTTCATACATATCAGTGCCTCTCCAGGACTAAAACGAGGCATTATCCAGCACTTTATAACCAGTTTTGAAGAATTTCTGTGTACTTGTCGTCGAGACGAAGTCGTGGGTGAGAGCTCGTGTGTCGTTCCTGCAGCATTCCTTCTTCTACACAGAAGGTTGTATCTCCACGACTTAACCTCCATTTATTTCTTCGTTGTCGAGAAACACTGAGTGTATGTCGACGAGAAGAATTTAGAAGGAAAGAAGAATGCATCGTCTGACGTCATCACTTCCAGCTTATGCTTGTCACGTGACACGGACCTGGTCATGTGATACGCATTCAACAATGGAGGAATCGTGTTTTCAACAGAAGTTTTAGAAGAAAAGACGAGTAATTATTACTGTACACACACTTTTTAACTGGCAAGAAGGAATCCAGCATCTCGTCTGTTGGCCTGAAGAATTAGATGACAAGTGGTCATTGAACTCTGCAAATTTTTGCCGGTGCCGGTCATGTGACTTCACAGATCTCAACACCACTACCGGCAAGCAAATCCCCAAGCGTGACTGGTTCAGCTGACAAGAAGTGAGTTTTACCGGTACCAGTTCTGGTCAGACTACCGGTGGGGAGCACTAGTGATGAGTTTTACCGGTTCCAGTCTGTACAGACTACCAGTGGGTGCTGTTCCTGTGAAGAAACCCCTTCAGTTGGTTGCCAGTGATCAGTCCTGCTTGATCCTGGAACCTCCACCAGAGGCCTTTCCACTGGTGGGACTGTTGGGGGTACCGGTTCCGGTCTGTACAGACTACCGGTGGGTGCTGTTCCTGTGAAGAAACCCCTTCAGTGGCTGCCAGTGATCAGTCCTGCTTGATCCTGGAACCTCCACCAGAAGCCTTTCCACTGGTGTGACTGTTGGGGGTACCGGTTCCGGTCTGTACAGACTACCGGTGGGTGTTGTTCCTGTGAAGAAACCCCTTCAGTGGCTGCCAGTGATCAGTCCTGCTTGATCCTGGAACCTCCACCAGAGGCCTTTCCACTGGTGGGACTGTTGGGGGTTACTGGTTCCAGTCATGTTCCTGTGAAGCTGTCAAGGACCCCCTCCTCAGTGGTTTCCAGTGATCAGCCCTGTTTGATACTGGAACCTCCACCAGAGGCCTTTCCACTGGTGTGACTGTGGGGGTACCGGTTCCAGTCTTGTTCAGACCACCGGTGCGGCTGCTCAGAGGGTTCACCTACCAGAAGTCGCAGTGACCATTGACCCTTATCTCCCCAGTGCAGAATTTTGGACCGGTACCAGTCCTGTTCAGGCTACCGGTAGGGTCACTAGCCAGCCAGTGATGAGGGATACCGGCACCAGTTCTGCTCAGACTGCTGGTTGTGGTCACAGAAATCCAGCAAGGGCTACCGGTTAAATAGGATTACCGGTTACACAGAGTTGCTGGTGACACACAGCAGGGCTACTGGTTCAGAGAATTACCGGCTCCCGAGTGTTGCCGGTTCCGGAGTGTACCGGTGCCGCAGGGTTGCCGGTGCCTGAGTGCTGCCGGTCCAGGAGTGCTGCTGGTTACAGAGGAATCTGCTGTTCCCATTCTTACTGGCAAGAAACCAGCTTCAAATCCAGTGCTGACAGCAGGTTCACCGGTTACAGAGAATTACCGGTTCCGGAGTGCTGCTGGTTCCCGAGTGTGGTGCTGGTTACAGAGAAACTACTGTTCCCATGCTTACTGACAAGAAACCAGCTTCAAATCCAGTGCTGACAACAGGTTCACCGGTTACAGAGGTTTACTGGCTATAGAAATTTGCTGGTGACAAGTTAGTTGGACGGGAAGAAATTCCCTTAACCGACTGGTTACAGAACCTACCCACCAGGTGCCGGCTTGCAAACCTTCAGGGACAGTTGCTTCAAAAGAATCTGAGAGATAATGGTGAAGTAACCAGACTGAACCTCGAACACCAGTCTACTGGACTGGGAGATCTACCAAGGGATTAACTAAGACTACAGAAATGTGATGTCCCAATTCTTTGGTTACAGGGCCTTCTCCCAGAAACTTTGGTTACAGAGAGATGGCACCTACCGGTTTGGCCGGTTACAGAGACTGTTGGTTGCAAAAGCTGCTGAATCCTCCACTGGGCAGGAAGAAAGGCAGTTTTCATATGAACCTACCCCTACAAAGAAATGGTTCAATTCACCCAGTTCGGCCAACTCCAATGAGTTTATGCAGAACTGGGGAACCACCAGGAACCGGTTACAGTGCATTGCTTCACTTATAACCGGTGCTGGGAGAAGTGGGAAGTTCTGGGTTTGAGTCCAAAAGTAGTCCCCACACTGAGGGAGGGCTACACCCTCCCCTTCCGGTTCAGACCCAACTTGACAAGGTCACCAACTGTAATAAGCAACTACCACAACCCAGCCAAGCAGTCCTTCCTTTTAGAAGCACTGTATCAGCTGGTGAACAAGAATACAGTACAACCGGTAGAAAATCAAACTCACAGGGCAACCGGCTATTTTTGGTACCCGAGCCCAACAACCGGTGGAGACCTGTCCTGGTCCTGAGCACCTTGAACACCTTTTTGAACACAGGGACGTTCAAGATGGAAACCCCAGAGACAATAAGAACCTCCCTCCAAGCAGGGGAGTGGGTCACATCCATAGATTTCAAAGAAGCATACTTCCACATACCAATTCACAGTCAGTCCAGGAAGTACATGCGCTTTTACCTCCAGGGTCGGTCCTACCAGTTCAAGCCCTTCCCTTTGGCCTGTCCACAGCTCCCATGGAGTTCACAGTGGTGGCCAAAGAGGTCAAACTCGTGGCTTTTCAGAAGGGTATAAGGATCCACCAGTACCTAGACGACTGGCTGGTGAGAGCCTCTACCCACCACACCTGTCTCCAGCATACTCAAACCCTAGTCACACTTTGTCAGGAATTAGGGTGGCTGGTGAACAAGGAAAAGTTAGAGCTGGTTCCCAAACAGGTCTTCAACTTCGTAGGTTACCAGTTCGACCTGAAAGAGGGCAAGGTCAGACCAACAGAAGAACGTTGGCAGGCCTTGACACACAAGATCAAATCAGTATTGTCGGATCCGCTTTGCCCGGTCCGACAATTCATGTCCCTCATAGGTCTACTCACAGCAACAGAAAAGCAAGTCCACTTAGGGCGACTAACATGAGACCCATACAGTGGCACTTGAAAAACAACTGGAGGGTCCCAGAGTCACTGGAAAAGGTGATCTCGGTCCCCGAATCCCTCCACCCCCATCTAAGGTGGTGGCTGGAGGAAAGCAATGTGCTTCTAGGTCAACCATTACACCCTCTAAAACATGCTCTGCAAATCTTTACAGACGCATCAAAAGAAGGGTGGGGCGCTCACTTAGACGAGCACACTGCAAGGGGACATTGGTCCCTACCCGAGAGCAAGTTACACATAAACCACTTGGAGCTGAAAGCAGTATTTCTAGCTCTAAAAGAGTTTCAAACCCTAGTCTTCAACAAGACAGTGTTGGTAGCTACAGACAACACAACAGTGGTTGCCTATATCAACAAAGAAGGGGGGATGAAATCGGGCTCTCTGTGTGCCCTACTGTGGAGAATTCGGTCCTGGTGCACCAGGCAGCAAGTAACCCTCAGGGCACGTCACATCCCCGGCCGGCTGAACGTGATAGCAGACAAGCTATCCAGGCTTGGCCAGACCATTCAAACAGAGTGGTCACTTCATCCAGAAGTGTTCCAAGCTGTATGTTCAAGGTGGCATCAGCCACAAGTGGACCTGTTTGCCACCAGGTTCAACAACAAACTACCACAGTTTGTATTACCGGTACCAGACCCCCAGGCTTGGGCAGTGGATGCACTCAGCCTGTCCTGGGAGTACCTGGACCCATACGCCTTCCCACCGGCAGCCATCTTGGGCAAAGTGGTGGAGAAGCTCCAGGACTACCCCTGCAACAGAATAATTCTGATTGCTCCAGGGTGGCCCAACATGCCCTGGTTTTGGGACCTGGTAGCAATGTCAAGCCAGATCCCACTGTGTCTGCCCAGCATACCCAACCTAGTGTCTCAGCCATTAAACCAGGTCCTTCACAGGAACCTGTCGAATCTGAACCTACATGCCTGGCTCCTAGAGCCTCAGCAATCAAGGAGCAAGGCTTCTCTGAGGCAGTGGCAGCACAAATTGAGGCTCCTCAAAGAAGGTCAACCAGATCTGTCTATGAGGCAAAGTGGACCATTTTTACAAAGTGGTGCCTCAGTAATCAGGTGGACTTTAGGGCACCACCTCTGAAAGCCATTGCTGACTTCCTCCTGCACTTATTTCAGGAGAAGAAGTTACAACCAAGCACTATTGATGGCTACAGATCCGCCATTGCTGACAAACTGGGCAATTCCACCATTAATGTCAGCAAAGATGAAAATCTCTCTTGTCTCCTGGATAGTTTCCATAGAGACAGACCTAAGGGCAGGAGGGGCATCCCCTCCTGGAACCTTTCACTGGTTTTACATCAGCTCACAAAGGCTCCCTTTGATTCCCTGAAAGAGGCCTCCTTGAAACATCTAACTTTCAAGACTGTTTTCTTGCTGGCTTTGGGTTCAGGTAAACACAGGAGTGAGATCCATGCTTGGTTACATAAGAACATCAGACACCAGTCGGACTGGTCTAAGGTGTTTTTGTACCCCTCACCCAGTTTCCTATCCAAGAACCAGCTGGCTAAGGAAGGTCCAGATAGTGTGGCACCAGTGGTCATCCCAGCCCTGGCACCATCTCTGGATAGGTCACTCAAGGGTGACAGGTCCCTATGTCCAGTTAGAGCCCTGCACTACTACTTGGACAGGACTGCAGACCTCAGGCAGAATAAGGAGTTAGTCTTTGTCTCCTTCAAGAAGGGTTTTGATAAAGACATCTCACCTGCCACCATCTCCTCATGGATCAAACAGACTGTGGTTCTGTGCTATGAGCTCTCTGACCAGGAGGCCCTCACCTTACATCAGGTTAAAGCCCATGATGTTAGGGCCTTTGCTGCCTCTAAGGCTTTCCAATCAGGGATTTCCTTAGATCAGATCTTGTCAGCCTGCCACTGGAAATCTCACAACACCTTCACCCAATTCTATTTGAAGGATGTTGCCTGGGCTGACTCGGAGCTTTTCCACCTGGGACCTGTAGTGGCTGCCCAGCAGGTGCACCACCAGGCCCAGAAATGAGGGGATGTTGTATATATGTAAATATGTACATATTGTAAAAAAAAAAAAAAAAAAAAAAAAAACTGTGACTTGCTTCCCTTGGGAAGTTTATTTCTTCTGGGACTGAACTCAGCCCCTCTCTCTCTATCTTTCCCTTCTCAAACCGACTCTGGAAGGAAAGAAAAAGGGGGGGGCAACGTCGGTAGACTCCCGGTTAACCGGTGAGTTAGTGGCCGACCTTGACCTGTCAGGGTTCTCTGACCCTAGGTCAAATGGGCCTGTACAATTTTGTTTTGTTATGAGTTCACAGAAGTCCCTAGCTGCTTACCCGCCTACCAAGCGGTAGTTATTCAGCAATTGTCCATTGGATAGGATGTATTAACGCAATAAAATTGCAAATTTAATAAGTAAATTAAATTTTTATAAGTTAATACCCTATCCAATGGACAGGCAAGGCCCTCCCAACCGACCCCGCTACCAGCTTACTAGGGGTCTAAATCGTTTTAGACAACGAAAAAGATGAACTGACGTCACTCTGTCTGACAGGAAGCAAGTATGATGCGCCACCTAGCGAATGCACACTACTGACCGGTCCTGCCAGTATTATATACAGGACGTCTTTTTCTGGCGTTTGGCGGGACCGGTCGCGCCGACCGGTAAAGCAATTGTCCATTGGATAGGGTATTAACTTATAAAAATTTAATTTACTTATTAAATTTGCAATTTATTTGTGAACAAATATAGAAACAGATATGCGCTTTTGGGATTATGAATTTTAGAATGGACATTGAATCATCAATCATTTAAATACTTTGAAGGAAGATTGAAAAGTATGATGAGTTGAGTTAAAAATAATATTTTATTTGTCAACAAATATAGAAACAGATATGCTCTTTTGGGATTATTATTTTAGAATGGACATTCAATCATCAATCATTTAAATACTTTGAAAATAGGTTTAGAGTTATCATTGCAGGAAGATTGAAAATATAATTTGAGTTATGTATTCGGCGTCTGGGGATACACCATCTTCCTTGGGAAGATATAAACAGAGTAGATTGATGTGCTGAAATTCATATAATAATGGGTAATTATGTTTTAAAAAATTCCCGATCAAAACCTGTGGCGTGAGTGATGACCTGTCTGGGGATATGTTGGCGCCGAGTTGGCCCAATCTAGTTAATATTAGGGCTGTGACGGGTACAAAAAAACGGCATCGAATACTCGCCCTCTGAAAACCGACCCGAATTCGAGTAACCACGAGATTTAGTTCCCACCATTAGAAGTCTTCTGTAAACAAATAGTTGATTCCGGAAACGAAACTTTTGAAGAAAAACGTCTCCTATTTAACCAGATATTATAGATTATGGAGTAAATTATAGGTTTTCAAGCGAAAACAACAACTTTAATTGATGTTATGTGACGGAAATGTTGAAATGCAGCATATTTTACACAAACGTTTCATTAGGTGGGCGATAATACAATACGTCGCGAGTAACCGAGTACTTAAGATGGACTCCAGTACAAGCCAAGATCACCTCATACACCGAGGCTCGAGTACTCGTTCGCAGCCCTAATTAATATGCGAAGTCCATAAATCATCATAGTTTCGAAGGACAGTTTGAACATATTTATATTTTATGTAAAATGTAGCCAGTCATTTCATAAAATGCCTAAAAGTGCCAATCATTTCTCAAAATGACTGATTCACTTATTATTAAAGTTTTTTGACGTACCAGTACTACTAGTGTAAAACATGTCAAGGACGTAACATACAACATTAAGAGATTCCCAGTCCCGGTAATTTTAGAAAGACAGGACTAGGCAAAGCTTTTCTGTTAAATCTATTAACTTATTGGAACAACAGAGAAAGGAAGTATAGAGGAGTGTTAGCGGAGTACCTATTTTGAATTGCAATTTGGTTTCTGTGCATTTAAAGGAAAAGGATTTACTATATTTGAATCACATTTGGTATGGAGAATGAACAGGGTCCCTAGCTTGCTTTGTGTAGCTTTGGAATGTTCTGATTGGAGCAGCCACTTTTTCCATATTCGGGTGCCACAGGGTCGCAAGACCGAATAGTGATTTTTGAAATAATGGCCGATATCTTCTTAAAACGGATCAAGATGGTAATTTTGAGCAAATTTTTTATCTGCTAGTATTCTGTCAAGTTTACTATGTGGTGAGGCTGAAACAATGATTTGTATTAATCGATTATCAGGTTAACATGGCACTAATCGATGCCAATGTTGCTAAACTGGTTAAATGTTTTCTAATGTACATCATCCCATTAAATGAAAAGATTATATTATGAGCTAATAACCCAACTGGTGATGTTTTTACTTTCGAAGCATCTGACAATCCTCCATATTGTCTGTTTACGTCTGGAACACATGTAATGTGATGTTTTCGTCATTTTCTCAGGCATGCTAAACCTCAGAAACAGTTAATCTGTTAGCCGACGGTTAATGCAAGTTACTACCTGGCAGCGAATTTTGCTATCTGTTTCAGCCTTTGTGTCATATTTGGAATATCAACTTTTTTCCATATTTGGGCATACTTTGGTGACCTAAAAAGTGACCTTAAAAACCCACAGAATTCTTACAGTTCACAAACACAAGATACTACTCTTAACAGTGAGTCCTATTTCTTTTTGACATTTTCTTCTTTGTTTTTGCAGCTGTCCAAAGATAACCTACATTATCGTTAAAAAGAGGATCTCAACTCGATTTTTTGCCAAACGGGAAGGTGAAGTAGTCAACCCCTTACCAGGAACGGTAGTGGACAGCACTTGTACCCGTCCAGAGTGGTGAGTATTAGAGAGACTAAAGCGTACAGACAACTGGTATTCTGTTTTCATTCCATTGTTAGGTCAAAGTTGGCATTTTACGTCCCTTGCCAAAGGCAAATTGCATATTAGTACAGGCCGTCAGTGAAGCCCACATGTGAAGCCACCATGTGAATCACATGTATGAAGTCCACATATGAATTGCACATGTGAAGCCCACATGTGAATGTCACGTCATGAGGTTGGATTTGAACCCACAGTCATAGAGGTGAGAGTCCAGTGATTGCCATTCTTTGTAACCACTCGTCCATCCAGACTGCATTCGTGTCATTGTAGCAGAGGTACCTAGAATATTCAAGAACCTGTATGTTAAAAGTGTCAATGTTTTTATTTTTTTTTTATTTCGTATGTCTAGTACTTCAAATTTACCAAAGAAAGTGTAAATTTAGTTGGATATATCACATTTCTAGATGATTTGTACAAATGGAGTTGATTAACTGAAAGTGTTTTGTGGAGAAATTATCACTGAAACTTGCTTTTGGCAAGTTCAAATTATTTCCTTTTTGAGTAAAAAATGGCACATTGCACCATTACTAAAGATGATATAATCGATAGAATGTCATGCTGACAAAAATCCCTGTTTATTAGGAATAAGTTGACTCTGTCTTTATTTTTCTTCAGATTCAATGACCTAAAAATGGATGAATAAATCTAATAATGCTTTGTGTATTCCAGGTACGACTTCTTCCTGGTTAGTCAGAGTGTGCGCCAGGGCACGGTATCACCGACTCATTACAATATTATCCGAGACGATTCATGCTGGCCTGTTGACAGGCTACAGAAGCTCACCTACTGGCTCACTCACCTCTACTACAACTGGCCAGGCACCGTGCGTGTTCCGGCCCCTTGCCAATACGCCCACAAGATGGCATTCTTGCACGGGCAAAGTCTACATCAGCCGTCTCACTCCTCACTGGCTGATAAACTGTTCTTCTTGTAAATGGGAGAGAAACAATATGGACTGGATTTATGTTTTTGTGAGTTTAAAACAATGCCAGTTGTTCAACTTTAGTCTGGACCTTTGCCGAAAGTGGGTTCACCCCAGTTTTTGCCCCGTTCATGTGCTTCAAATACTGATGATGTGGGCCAGTCACTTAATGGACTTCACACAAGGTTGCTGGATATTTACAAAGATATAAACATAAAGAAGAATTTGTGTGTAATCTCAGTTTTATAGTGATACAAATTTTCTTATTTGTGCAAAGTTTAATAGAAATTTGATGAAAATGAAAGCCCCACGAGATTCAATAACGTAAATGTTATGTAAATAAGTCATATTGAAGCATTATATAAGAGCTTTATATCAGTGTAAAACATTGCGTCTGTCACAAAATTACCTCTGTATTTGTCTTACTGTGTCATGCTTTACTTCTTTTACATCTGCATTTGACTTTATCAGGCAATAATAGAGGACTTTTTACATTCAAAATTTGTCCTCCCTATTTTATCAAGTGAAGCACAAGTAACAAATCTAACGAATGTTGGTTTCCTTTTATTTCATAGTCATTCAAGTTGTTCTTGCATTGAAATGCTTTTTGAAATGGGTTGGGTTTCTTTATTTTTAATTATTTTTTTTTTTTTGTGTGTATAAACAATTTTTTTAACATTGATATAATAATAATATACTTCACTGTCATATTTGATCAGGTTTTGTGGATTTTTGGATCGATGTTTAACACAGTTTTCATAAAACTAAAAGAACAACCACAAGTGTCTGGTAAAATGCATATCTACTCCAGGTTCTTTTTGGGGGCAAACTGTTAAATGGACAAGAGTGATAGTTTTAGCTTAGGTTGATACAAATTACAAAGTATTAGTGTGGATTTCTTTTGTTCATATGTGTGTTGTAAAATATATATAAAAAATTCTTTTTAAAAAGTGTGACATTTGCAACAAAGAGAGAAACCACCGTTCTGGAGTTAAGCCCAGTGGAATGCCAGTTTTAATGGTGTTTAATTGAAGTAGATTATTAAATGTGAAAATTGCCACCTGTAATACATATGTAAACAAGGAAGTACTTGTAGAGTGCATACCTCCACCACGGGGCATTTCCAAAAATTCTGGATTTTTATGCATCTAGAATACTATCTGGATCATTCCTAAAATGTGAACACTTGATCCTTTGACCAAGCCCTACCCACAGAAAAGATTTGCTGTAGATCTGCTTGTTACTTTTGGAAAACCAAAGTAGTTCAAATACATTGAGAAGGGGACATTTGGAAAATTTTGATCTTTTTCTATCCAAAATTTATTTAAAGTTGATGATTCATTCTTTTGGCCCAGCCCTACCCATTAAATTATAAAAATTTTGTAAAGATGCGTTCACTGTATCCCCGGACGAGTTGGGGATACTTACGATTCAGTACGGTCACGCCGCCACCACCACTGTAGAGATCTCCTTTTGGACGCAATAACTTAAAAAAGATTTTAGTTAGACCTTTCAAATTTGGCATGAGGGTATATATGGGGAATGGCACGAAGGCTATTGTTTTGTGACCTTGACCTTCAATTTCAAGGTCACTGGTAGCCTCTTAAAAGTCATATTTTGGCCATTTTCTCACATTTTGGCCCAGTTCTCATATACAGAAGGTTAGATCATCCTATGGCTGGTATATATAATACATATATATGTCCTCTGTAAGCATGCAGAAATTTGACCTTGAAGCTCTTCATTGAAGGTCATCCACAGACTGCCAAGTACCTCACCGAGGCCATTTTTGGAAATCATGGGCTGGGAATCTTTTGATGTGAACAGATTTGACCTTTGGCCCCCTCCTTCAAGGTCAAATGAGGATAGCCAAAATTAAAAGTGCTTATAACTCGCTTATTCTTGTTCCTAAAGGTCACATCAACCTGTAGGAAATCATCGGCTAAGAATCTTTTGATGTGGTCAGATTTCACCGTGGGCTCCTCCTTCAAGGTTAAGCAATGGTTGATTGGCTTTGGTGAGTTTTCTTTCTGGTGGATACAATTTGTATCGGTTATCCAATGCGCTAGGTTTAGTTATTGGCTGTATAACTTACTGGCTCGTGTTGATTATCTCTAGATGGCCCGCTGGACAAGGAGATTATGTATGGCATTGGTCCATAGCTAAGTGAGTAATAGCACTGGTAGCTACTTTGAGTAAAGTGTTTATAACTCAAAAATGACATTTACATTTTGGTAAAATATGTTGTTCCTCTACTTTTTCCATGCCTGCAAGTTGGTAACTTTTTCAGAGGTCTGTCTCAATAGCTACGTGAGTAACAGCTATATTCAGTTTTTAACCATGACCAAAATGAGTAAATATTTTTCTTCATAACTGTTAAGAGTTACAATAATTTTTTCAAATATGTTGTTTAGCTACTTTTTGATGCACAGTGTCATGGCAAATTTTGAGAGCTGTAGGTCCATAGCTAACTGAGTAATGGCTACCTTGACAGTTCACCATTGAGTAAATTACTTATATCTGCAAACCTATTAAATTTAGAAGTTTTTTGTCAAATATGTTGTTCATGTACTTTTAAATGTACTCCGTCATGGCAGATTTTCAGAGCTGTAGGCCCATAGCTAACTGAGTAATAGCTACTTCGACAGTTCACCATAGAGTAAATCACTTATAGCTGGAAATCTGTTGCACCTGTCCTTGTCAAGGTTTCAAGATATCTTCCCTGCTATGAAATCTTGCCTGGCTAACATTTGGTCCAGTTTGTTCAATTTGGTTGGTTGCTATGGCAACAAATTTGAAAATCTGAGGTGACCAAACTTATATCTCCCTTATTATTGGTCGTAAATGTGAAGACCAGTTTTTGGAAATCATGTTCCCCGAATCTTTTGCTGATTTTAGATTTGACCTTGGATCTCTCCTTCAAGGTCAAATGTGGTTCTTCATACCTATAATGACCTATGCTTACCAAGGTTTCAGGATATCTTCCCTGCTATGAAATCTTGAAAATCTGAGGTGACCAAACTTAAAGGAGCCCATATCTCCCTTATTATTGGTCATAAAGGTTTTGGATGCGAAGACAACTTATTGGAAATTATGTGCTCCGAATCTTTTGGTGGGGTCAGATTTGACCTTGCATCCCTCCTTCAAGGTCGAATGTGGTACTTGATACCTATGATGGACTATATCTCCCCTATTATTGGTTGTAGAGGTTTTCAATGTGAAGACAACTTATAAGAAATCATATGCCCCGAATCTTTTGGTGGGGACAGATTTGACATAATACTCTGTATTTCAAGCTTCAACCATGTCCCGTCTGGGGATACACTACGTCGAGACGCAATCTCTAGTTCCTTTGGGAGTTATACAAGAACACAGGTAAGGGGGGCAACTGACACACTCAAAAACATCACATCATAAACAGAGGTAAAAATTAAGATAAAAACTCCTAAAAAATGCTGGAACTGGCTTTTTCACATTTCTTAATCTGTAGTCACACTTGGCTTCTCTCAATTCTTTGACAAAGGTGGTCCATTGTTCTAGAAACAAGCAGTTCAGGCAATAGGATGTTTCCACATATATACTGTGTACAAGGAATGTTATCTTAGCACATGGATCACTTCTCAGAACTTATATCACTCAAGATTATATAAATCGATACAATGTCTGCCCTTTGAACTCTAAATGTATAATCATTGACTTGTCTCATTGATGTTGAGGCTTTGCCTCACTCTGCTAACTTCTCCAGGGATGTGTAAGTTTTTACTATTCAAGATTTTTAGATGTACCTCTGTATATATAGCCTCAGTAGTTTTGCATGCCATAAACCAGGGATGGTTCATCAGCTCCTGCATGGACCCACCATTTTATTGAAATACTGTCAGAAAACATTATACAGTAGGACCTCGATTATCCAGCCTTCTATTATCCATATCTCCGGATTAACCGAACCAAAATCTTGTCTCCCTACATATAATGTACCTTCTCGCGTGAGTGATAATACAGGATTTTACACAGTCTTGGACACTATTAATTCTAGTGCTTTATAAAACATACCATCCATGAAAAGCCCAACTTCTTTGATCTTCATCACCATAGTTACAATAGGGGAGGGATTAATTCAGTCACACCACCCCGCTACACAACTTCTTTGATAATGCGCCAAAAATGAAAACGTGTTCAATAGGGTTTTGCAATATGTAATCTCCTGGTGTGGGACGATTCACAGACTGATAATGTGTATTAAAAGAGAAGATGTCAACAATGCATTACCAACCAAACACACCCATCACTGAAGGCGTGTTTGGTTGGGGTTTTACAATAAGTAATCTGGAGTTTTTCAGTTGACAACGTGTGTGACGATGTTAATCTAAAATTTAAATGTTAGCAATGCATGTATCAACCGAACACACCAAGCTCAAGTCTGCATAATATTTTAAATTAAAATGATAATATCCATGAATATGGAGCAAATAAGTAACAATTGGAGGGTCACTTATTTTACATAAATATATTAAACTTCTTCATCAGTGACCACCAATGCCTAGATTTTGAGCATTAAAACAGAAGTTCTTCAGTTATCACCCACTCAGTAAACCATATACAGTGAATTTCAGCTTCCTTATCTATCTGAACCCCTCGATTACCCGACCGGATTGTATGACTCCCATGGGGTTCGAATAATCGAGGTTCTACTGTAATTGGACACTCAATTGTCAAATATGGGAGACAACGTATTAGAAACTGACCAGAAATTGCCACCTCTTTGCACATATTTTTTTTAGCTTGCTACAAACCTAAAAACGGGTCATTCGATTGGGTAATGACATTATCTTACTGAATTGCCACCACAAAATGTTATCGCTGGCATCCAGATTGCCTGTTCATAAAATTGTCACAAAAAATTTGCACAATGTATCTTTATAGATTTTTAAGCGCGAGCTCTTTCGCTTCTAGAGGTCACTCTTTTTGTCTCCGGACTTTCATGAATTGTGGCGCAGCGTAATGAGTATTTGTCTGATCACTGAAGTTAAGCAGCAATGGGCTACATTAGTACTTAAATGGGTGACCGTCTGAGTTCTAGACCAGCTGTGGGATGTGTCTGAGTTGGAATTTCTTTGTGTCCCCAGACTTTTGTAAATTCTAGTGCACTACTCGTGTCTCTGATGGCTTTGCGCTCGCACTAGGGGACCAAAACACCTTTTGGCCTTGGTTTTTTTTTTTTTTTCACTTTTTAGGATTCATGGCAATTTATGGGAGCATGGTAAATCTTCATCAACTTCAGTGTCCGTTTAGGCGTCCATTTTCTATTGAGATGATATCAGAACACCACCTTTGGTACCCTGAATGGCAATGCTTGTGTATTGGTAGGGTACCAATGTGAAGAAGTATACCACCGGCCAATCCCTAGTGTGTATTCTTGTCAATTTTATCCTTTTGAATTATAGATGCAGTCTCTTTTTACGTGGTAGTTGCATGTACCGTATCTTGTTTTGTGTCTGTAGTTTTACGATACTGTTTTTTTTTTTATGTTTTTCATGTTAATCTTATATACATATGTATATATATCTAGATGCATTACGTGTACGTGCTCGTAAGGTAGTTTATTGTTTACAGTTACTTGAGGAAGTTTTAGTTTAGTAAGAGTAACAAAAGTGAAATTCTCCTCTCTCATTTTCTGCCCTACTTTTAACTTCTTTGGGATAAATCATGCAAAACTTTAGGAGAGAAATTACTTAAAGTAGACGCCAAAAAATTTATATTGGATCAGTATTTCAAAGAAATATACAGAAATACAAGGTAAAATGGAGGTGAATTTCACATTTGTTCCTCTGTTAAATTTTATGTATTTTAACCAGTCTTCTGGGTTTTTAAGCTTTGATATTTTTAACTCGAATTCTGCTATGTTTTAAGTATTTTTTGAAAGAAAAATCTTGAAAATATGGTCCAGACAGACTCTAAAATTAGACAGAATTTTGGAATTGATGGTTGGTGGAATACTTTTTTGTGAAAATGTCTAAAGTCTGCACACAAAATATTTTGACTTCTGTCATACTCCAAGTGTATCAACAGAGTTTGGAATTCTTAAGTGAAATCCAAATATTTTCAGTGCCGTCAGGTGAACTAAACAGTGTCCTTTGTGGTTGTACTTTCTGTCACGATAAAAATTAGGTCTTCACATACTACTTATAAGACTTAAAAATTTACTTGGGAGCAAACATTGTTGTGTTATCAGATTTTATAGTTTATTTACTGTTCTCTAGTTTAATTGTTTTAGTTGATGTTTTGTCATTTATTTAAAAGTTTACGTATTTTCCTAAAGTATATAATAAACAGTAATACTGGGAGACCTCATACCTCCGCAAAGGCATGCATAAGTTTTTAAAACCGGCTCAAAAGTAAGTAAATGGGAAAATCAAGATCTTTAATATATTTTGTATCCAGGTGGTGATTCATGTCACCCTTAAAATTTAATGGGATCTAAGTTGAAGCCAGACCCATCTTCTCAATTTTTTTAATGAAGGTCCGACCATTATTATTTGAGTAATCCTGCTAACAAACAAACAATCATAAATTTAATACCTCCTTGTCGGATTTAATAAGTCATTTTTGCCAGTGGTTGGACTGTTCAGTAACGTGTCTCCTTGTAACTAAAAACCTACTGAACCTTGAACAGTCTTTCCTGTGAAAACTTATCTGATGTTTGGAAACCCTGGGTAAGCAGCAGCAATAGTTTGGTTCCTTGAGAGCTAGAATTGTTTATACCTGTAAAATTAATACAGTAAAACCTCAACTATCCGGCCCTCTATAATCCAAATCTCTGGATCAGCCGAACGGAAAAGTTGGAAAGCATTAATTCTAGTGCTCTATAAAACATACCGTGCCCAAGTTGTTTCAGTAAGGGCGGATTAATTGATTTACACGAACCCATTACACAAATTCTTTGATAATTAGCGTATCACTGATTGCGTGTCTGATTGGGTTTTGCAATTTATAATCTCCCGGAGTAGGTCCACAGACTGACGTGTATTATAAGAAAAACGTCAACAATGCATTGAAAACTGAACATACCCACTGAAGACATGTTTGATTAGGTTTTTGTAATTAATAATCTCCCGGAGTTTTTCAATTAACAAAATGCATGACGACTTCATCTAAAAATGAAATGTCTACAATGCATGTACAGAACGAACACACCCAGCTCAAGTCTGTGTAATATTTTAAATAAAAATGCACGATAGTATCCATAGATATAGAGCAAATAAGTAAACGTTAGTGTGTCAGTTATATTACACAAATTTATCAAACTACTTCATCACGGATCACCCACATCTATATTTAGTGCATGAAGTGATTTTTCTTCCAATTATCGCCCATTTGATAAACAACAGACAGTGAATTTCGGTTTCCTTCATCTATTTGAACCCCTCGCTTATTCGACCAGATTGTATGTCTCCCATTGGGTTCGGATAATTGAGGTTCTACTGTATTTTGATTTATGGTTCTGAATAAAATGGCTTCAAGGTTAACCATTGTAAAACATTGTCACACAAATCTATTATGATTGAGTTTGGTACACATTGTGAAGGCGTTTACTTTATGATTACTCAGTGTATGTACAAGTTCCAGGAACTTCTTTATGTCTTGTGGTCAGACTGATACAGATAATGTTTGAAACAGTTAAGTGTGTTCTCAATCTCAGTGGAACATTTTACTTGCCTGTTGTGCATTTTGACAACTGACCAGTTTCTTGTTAAATGTGCTTTCATCTGACTGACAGACAGAGTCCTCACTGTCCACAGGTTCAAACCCTGTAAAAGAGAGTAAAAGCTGTGAAAGAGAGTAAAAAACCCTTAATTTTAACACTTGAAAAATGTTCTCACTGGAGGGAAACAGTTCAAGTGCATGTTTAGAGGTATACAGGAACATAGATGGTTAGATTAAAATGAAAATCCAAAACAGAGAATTATTTTGTAAGGACAAATGTCCAGATCAGGTTCTTCTAGTCGAAAGACATAGCTTATTGACATTTAATAACATGATCTAATAGAATGTGCTGATGTATGTTGCATTTGGATAAACAGGTAGTTTTTCTACAATATATAATTCCGTGCTTGAACAATATTAAAAAATGTAATATTAAATTTATAGTTTTGTGAATCTCTGTTAAAGCATTGTAGATTTCATGACCGTGGCATAGTATCATCTTTGCAAGATCAGATTTTTTATAAACATCATTTATTCATTGCATGTTGAGTAGAGCTTTTAACAGCTTATGTAAATTTGCGATTTGGCCACAATAAAAGTTACATAACCATTTCCAGTTGTTTCTGTTTGAATGGAGGCTGTGGTTAATGTTTTAAGTTAGAATATTCACTAGGTATTACTTGTAGTTATTTTAGCTAATGATCTTAGTGAAAATTAATTCCTGGTGAAAGTTGTATTCATCTGGAAAGTGGAGACTGGCCATAAGTGAAAACTAGACTAAAGATGCATCTGTGACTAGATGCAATATCTATCCACTGGAAAAGGACAGCTACTATGGGTTTGAAGATAAGCAGCATTTTTCCCGATTAAGAAAATTCTATATTATAATTGTATCCACCGGAATCATCCAGTTTAGCGTTCGCTACGCCGCTGCCGCGCGTAGAGAGATTTTCGGCGTTCTGTATATGCAATAGTTTTCAAGTTATAGGTGATTTTACTCATTATGGGAGGTACTGAAAAATCAGAAAGTAGCTATTGCTCACTTAGTTATTGGGATAGACACTCAAGTTACTCACCATGTTGTAGCTATGAAAAAAGTAGTTGAACAACATATTTTAACAAAATGCTCTAACTGCAATGCTTTTCAAGTTATAAGTGTTTTAGTGCATGATTTCATGAATTTTATTGCATTAAAAATTATTTTAAAAATTAATAAAAAATTAAGACAGATGCAGGTCTAATTCTCACACAAGGTACATATATGCAAGATATGAGAAAAATCCCTGCAATAGTGAATGAGAAAATTGTGATAAAGGGTTGAAATTTTTACACTTTGGGTGGGGGTACGTGACTTGTAATGACTCTGGGAAACAAACAAACAGATCTGCATGGCCTGAACAATTTTTCATCTTCGATAGTTGAGGTATCTTTTAAAAAAAACAGCATGTCTCTGGGTATTGTAGTTCATGTGTACGCCCACGCCACAGAGTGACGACATAACCCCTGGTTCAACTAGGTTGTACAACTGGGACAACCTTGTTTTGAGGACAAATTACAAGATTTCAAAATCTGTATCTCTCCATGAGCTAGGTCCCCTGCTGGTAGTCAAAGAATATGAGCTTCTGGCAAGGCAAAATATCTATACCCTTAATTTTGGCTGCCCTTATCTAGGTCTTGTCTGAATAGAATACTGTTAAGACAGTATCAAGGCTACTGCCGAACAGGTCAAACTCAGATTCAAAGGGTGCAAAGCAGAAAAAAAAAAGATTATAAAAAGACCTGCGACTAGATATCCTGTATAAGAGGATCCTCATCCAACAGAGTTCCTTTGCCTGTCAAGTAGGCCTTAGCCCTCTTCTCAAGAGAGACTTATACACTATGGGGAATTCAGCGCTTATTAGACATGAGGCTGAAATGACCCAGTGAGATACCAGATCTTAAGAACGTAGGAGTTCCCCGTTTTGTCCCTCTCCTTTCTTCCATTCACAATTAGTTAAGGAGGGACAAGAGTTCCTCAAGGCACCTGTAAAAACACTTAGGGTTTAGGCCCTATCAAATCGGCCCTTTCACGATCCCCACAACCAAGAGGCTCCTATAGGAAACGCCCCTATGGGGGTCAATCAATTCCAAGCAGTAACAATCGTTTTCCCCACGTAGGGGGAAATAGAGTAGCAGAGGCTCCAGAGGTCATTTTCGACCTCACACAAGGGGACGAGGTTGTGGAAACCCTTTTCCCAATGACTCCTTAAAAGCCTCCCTTCGTCCACCAGTAGGAGGTCAAATGCTCAAACAATATGTTAAACATTCTTACCAATGGTTACGTTCTACCATTCATCACTAATCCAAATTAGCCACAGTTCCCCTGATTAACTCAGGATACAAGTCCCATCAAAGATCTAACTCTGGCCTCTTATCCAGCTCTTCTATCAAAGAACGCTATAGAAACGGTGGAAAATGTAAAATCCCTCCGGTAAGGGTGGAGGCCAGTGACAGACATAAGCAAGCTCAACACTTTTACTTGTAGAAAGGTTCAAATGGAAACTCCAGAGTTCATCAGGGCCTCTCTGATTCCAGGGGAATGGGTGTAGTCAATAGATCTGCCAGACGTGTACCTTCACATCCCCATCCTCCAAAGCTCAAGGAAGTACCTGACAGAGTCCTTAGAGTGGATAATAAATCGGGAGAAGTCCAAACTCAAACCTATTCACATGTTTCCGTTTGTGGGCTACGAATACCACCTGGATTTAGCTCTGAAAAAAGCCACTCAGAGAGATGGCTCAATCTTCAGGATTTCATCCTACGCTTAAAGTCAAAACATGTTTTTGACTATAAGATGTTTGATGTCGCTAACTGGGTTGCTCACCTCAATGGAGAAAATGGTCCTGGAGGGACACCTTCACATGAGACCCTTTCAGTTTCACCTAAAGGAGCACTGGAGATTTCCTTATTCAACCTCCTTCCTTGGTCAGAGACCATTTCAGCTCGCCTAGAGTGGTGGCAAAATCCTGCAAACGTGAGAAAGGACACCGACCTTCACCCCAAGACCACAGTATCTAAATCTTTTTAGATGCCTCCAATGAAGATTACTTAGAAAGTTGTTCACTTAGAGCAAGTCTCTACAAAGGTCTGTGGTCAGACTGGGATAAAAGGCTACACAATAAATGTTCTAGAGTTGAAGGCGGTTTATCTGGCCCTGAAAAGGTTTAAGGACCAGTACCAAAACCAAACAGTGTTGGTTGCCACAGACAACAGTAGTAGCCTGCATAAACAAACAAGGAGGAACCCACTCGGCAGAGATGTGCACTCTCCTGTGGAAAATCATGACCTGGTGCCATCATTACCAGATAACGCGAAGAGCCATGCACATTCAAGGTGCCTCAATGCTACCTTTTATCCAGTCCAATAAACAGAATGGTCACTGCATCTGCAGATGTTCAAACAGATCTATCAAGTTGTTCACCCCTCATGTAGATCTACTTGCCACTCATCTGAACCACAAAGTTCCACTGTATGTATCTCCAGTCCCAGACCATGCTTGGGACATAGATGCTCAGAACATAATCTGGTCAGGTCTCACTGCTTATGCTTACCCTCCCGCTCTCCTTCATAGGGTCATCCAACAAGCAATCAGTGCCTGTGAATGGGCTCTGTGTCAGCTGACTGTGTGTTTTGAGTTTCAGAGTAGAGTAGAGTAGAGTAGTTGTGCCCTACAAATGGTATTCAGAAGTAAAGTACAAAGTTAACTCTCAAGATGTAAAAAGTAGGTGAAAAACATATTTAAAGAAAATACTGTAAATGCAATAGATTTCTAGTTAAAACTAATTTCCTCAACAGTTAGAAGTACTTTTGCTCAGCTATGCAATGAGCTACAGGTCCACGATTTCACTATGTTATAGCTGACCCAAAATAAGGTGAATAACTTATTTAAAGAAAATTCTCTTAATGCAATAAGTTTCAAGTTCAATTGATTTATTCAACAGTGAAAAACCTGAAAGTAGCTATTGCTCAGCTGTACAATGAGCTACAGGCCTGCAATTTCTATCTATTATAGGTGACCCATAAGTAGGTGGATAACATATTCAAACAGAATTCTCTAAATGCAATAGTTTTCAAGTTACAACTCATTTACTCAACAGTAAGAACCTGAAATTGGCTATTGCTCAACTGTGCCATGAGCTACAGGTCTACAATTTTACTATGTTATAGCTGATTCAAAGGTACATGAACAACATATGTAAACAATATTCTCTAAGTGCAATATTATTTAAGTTACAACTGATTTACTCAGCAGCTATGCTCTGAAAACCGCTTTCGCTGAGTTATGCAATGAGCTATAGGTCTGAAATTTTACTATGATATAGCTGACCCAAAACCAGGTGAACAACATATTTAAACAAAATACTCTAAATGCAATAGTTTTTAAGTTACAACTGATTTACTCAATAGTCAGAACCTGAAAATAGTTATTGCTCAGCTATGCCATGAGTTACATGTCTGCATTTTTACTATGTTATAGCTGAATCAAAAGTACGGAAATAAAATATTTAAACAAAATTCTCTAAATGCAATCGCTAAGTAACAACTCATTTAACAACAGTGAGAACCTCAAAGTAGCTACTATTCAGTTATGTAATGAGCTACAGGTCTACAATTTTTCTATGTTATAGCTGACCAAAAATTAGATGTATAACATATTTAAACAAAATATTCTAAATGTAATAGTTTTCAAGTTACAACTTATTTACTCAGCAGCTATATTCTGAAAGTAGCTGTTACTCAGGTCTGCAAGTTCACTAGGTTATAGATGACAGAAAAGGAGATGAATAACATATTCAAACAAATACTGTAAATGCAATAGTTTTTAAGTTACAACTGCTTTACTCAACAGTGAGAACCTGAAAATAGCTATTGCTCAGCTATGCCATGAGCTACAGGTCTGCAATTTCACTATGTTATAGGTAATTGAAAAATACATAAATAAACAAGCATTCTGACGCATGCATTTATCTCCCGCCATATAAATTAGATGTACTAAAGATAACATATTTTAACAAGGTGCTCTAAATGTAATACTTTTCAAGTTATAATTGATTTAGTGCATGATTCATGAATTTTAATGCATTAAAAATTATTTTAAAAATTCATTAAAAAAATTTAGCATGTGAAAGCTCTCCAAAATGTAGGTGAATGAGTTATTTGAGAAATATTGGCTATCTGCAATACTTTTAGTGATAATAGGCAGTTACTCATTTTGAGTAGATGAGTAATTAGCTACGGATCTGAAAATTCACTAATTGAAAGCTCTCCAAAATGTATGTGAATAAGTTATTTCAGAAATACTGGCTATCTGCAATACTTGTAGAGATAATTCGCATTTACTCATTTTGAGTAGGTGAATAATTAACTACGGGTGTGAAACTTCACCAAGTGAAAGCTCTCCCAAAAGTAGGTGAATGAGTTATTTGAGAAAAATTGGCTATCTGCAATACTTTTACAGATAATTCACATTTACTCATTTTGATTAGGTGAGTAATTAGCTACGGGTCTGGAACTTCACCATGTGAAAGCTCTCCCAAAAGTAGATGAACAAGTAATTTGATAAAAATTGGATACCCGCAATACTTTTAGAGATAATTAGCATTTACTCATTTTGAGGAGGTGAATAATTAGCTACGGCTCTGAAAATTCACCAAGTGAAAGCTCTCCCAAAAGTAGGTGAATGAGTTATTTGATAAAAATTGGCTATCTGCAATACTTTTAGAGATAATTCACATTTACTCATTTTGAGTAGGTGAATAATTAGCTACGGGTCTGAAACCTCACCAAGTAAAAGCTCTCCCCAAAAGTAGGTGAATGAGTTATTTGAGAAAAATTGGATATCTGCAATACTTTTAGATAATTCACATTTACTCATTTTGAGTAGGTGAGTAATTAGCTACGGGTCTGGAACTTCACCATGTGAAAGCTCTCCCAAAAGTAGATGAACGAGTAATTTGATAAAAATTGGATATCCACAATACTTTTAGAGATAATTAGCATTTACTCATTTTGAGTAGGTGAATAATTAGCTACGGGTCTGAAACTTCACCAAGTGAAAGCTCTTCCAAAAGTAGGTGAATGAGTTATTTAAGAAAAATTGGATATCCCCAATACTTTTAGGGATAATTCACATTTACTCATTTTGAGTAGGTGAGTAATTAGCTACGGGTCTGGAACTTCACCATGTGAAAGCTCTCCCAAAAGTAGATGAATGAGTTATTTGATAAAAATTGGATATCCGCAATACTTTTAGAGATAATTATCATTTACTCATTTTGAGTAGGTGAATAATTAGCTACGGGTCTGAAACTTCACCATGTGAAAGCTCTCCCAAAACTAGATGAAGCAGTTATTTGAGAAAAATTATGTCATTATTTTGCCACAAATAAGAAAATAGCTATTACTCACTTAATATTTGAAAATATTTCCCTAACTTTAATACTTTTGAAGATATTTGACATTTACTTATGTTGTTATTTTGCTACAAATAAGAAAATAGCTATTACTCACTTATGGCATGCAATACAACCCCAAAATATTACCATCTTATAGTTAAGGACAAAGTAGCTGAACAACATATTTGAAGAAAAAGCTGTAACTGCAATAGTTTTGGAGTTACAATGGATTTACTCAACAGTCACAATTTCAAAGTAGCTATTACTTAGCTATGCAATGTGCAACAGGTCTGAAACTTTACTATGTGATAGCTTACAAAAAAGTAGATGAATGACATATTTGAAAAGAATTCTGTAACTTTAATACTTCTGAAGATATTTGACATTTACTTATGTCATTATTTTGCTACTTATAAGAAAATAGCCATTACTCACTTATGGCATGCAATAGAACCCCAAACTACATGCCAGCTTATAGCTAAGGACAAAGTAGCTGAACAACATATTTGAAGAAAAAGCTGTAACTGCAATAGTTTTGGAGTTACAATGGATTTACTCAACAGTCACAATTTCAAAGTAGCTATTACTTAGCTATGCAATGTGCAACAGGTCTGAAACTTTACTATGTGATAGCTTACAAAAAAGTAGATGAATGACATATTTGAAAAGAATTCCGTAACTTTGATACTTCTGAAGATATTTGACATTTACTTATGTCATTATTTTGCTACTAATAAGAAAATAGCTATTACTCACTTATGGCATGCAATAGAACCCCAAACTACATGCCAGCTTATAGCTAAGGACAAAGTAGGTGAACAACATATTTTACGAAAATATTGTAATTGCAATAGTTTTGGAGTTACAATGGATTTACTCAACTGTAGAATTTCAAAGTAGCTATTACTCAGCTATCCAATGTGCAACAGATCTGAAACTTTACTATGTGATAGCTTATGAAAAAGTAGATGGATAACATATTTGAAAAGATTTCCCTAACTTTAATACTTTTGAAGATATTTGACATTTACTTATGTCATGATTTTGCTACAAATAACAAAATAGCTATTACTCACTTATGGCATGCAACAGAACCCCAAACTATGTACCATCTTATAGCTAAGGACAAAGTAGCTGAACAACATATTTTAGGAAAATACTCTAACTGCAATAGTTTTGGAGTTACAATGGCTTTACTCAACAGTCAGAATTTCAAAGTAGCTATTACTCAGCTATCCAAGGTGCAACAGGTCTGAAACTTTACTATGTCATAGCTTACCAAAAAGTAGATGGACAACATATTTGAAAAGATTTCCCTAACTTTAATACTTTTGAAGATATTTGACATTTACTTCTTCTGTTATTTAGCTACAAATGAGGAAATAGCTATTACTCACTTATGGCAAGCAATAGAACCCCAAACTATGTACCATCTTATAGCTGAGAACAAAGTAGCTGAACAACATATTTTAGGAAAACACTCTAACTGCAATACTTTTTTAGTTACAATAGCTTTACTCAACAGTCAGAATTTCAAAGTAGCTATTACTCAGCTATCCAAGGTGCAACAGGTCTGAAACTTTACTATGTCATAGCTTACCAAAAAGTAGATGGACAACATATTTCAAAAGATTTCCCTAACTTTAATACTTTTGAAGATATTTGACATTTACTTCTTCTGTTATTTAGCTACAAATGAGAAAATATCTATTACTCACTTATGGCATGCAACAGAACCCCAAACTATGTACCATCTTATAGCTAAGAACAAAGTAGCTGAACAACACATTTTAGGAAAACACTCTAAGTGCAATAGTTTTGGAGTTACAATGGCTTTACTCAACAGTCAGAATTTCAAAGTAGCTATTACTCAGCTATCCAAGGTGCAACAGGTCTGAAACTTTACTATGTCATAGCTTACCAAAAAGTAGATGGACAACATATTTGAAAAGATTTCCCCAACTTTAATACTTTTGAAGATATTTGACATTTACTTCTTCTGTTATTTAGCTACAAATGAGAAAATAGCTATTCCTCACTTATGGCATGCAATACAACCCCAAACTATGTACCATCTTATAGCTAAGGACAAAGTAGCTGAACAACATATTTTAGGAAAATACTCTAACTGCAATAGTTTTGGAGTTACAATCGCTTTACTCACCAGTCAGAATTTCAAAGTAGATATTACTCAGCTATCCAAGGTGCAACAGGTCTGAAACTTTACTATGTCATAGCTTACCAAAAAGAAGATGGACAACATATTTGAAAAGATTTCCCTAACTTCAATACTTTTGAAGATATTTGACATTTACTTCTTCTGTTATTTAGCTACAAATGAGAAAATAGCTATTACTCACTTATGGCATGCAATGGGACCCCAAACTATGTACCATCTTATAGCTAAGGACAAAGTAGCTGGACAACATATTTGAAGAAAAAGTTGTTACTGCAATAGTTTTTGAGTTATGAGCCCTTTACTCAAAGTAGCTAAGATTGCTATTACTCACTTATCTTTAGGCCTAAGTCAATAAAACCAAAAAATTTTTCAAGGGCATGAAAATTCATTGGGACAATTAATTTACAAAATATCTGTAGCTGTAGTAGTTTTGGAGAAATCTGCGTGACTAACTAACGCACGCACACACGCACGCACGCACGCACACACAGACATCATTTCATAATCTCCCTCCCGGGCTAAAGCCCGGCGGGAGATAAAAATTAAACAAAATTCTCTAAATGCAACAAATTTTACTATGTTATAGCTGACTAAAAATTGCTGAATAACATATTTGTACAAATTTCTGTAAATGCAATAGTTTTCAAGTTATAACTAATTTACTCAACAGTGATAACCTCAAAATAGCTATTGCTCAGCTATGATATAAGCTACAGGTCTGCAAATTTACAATGTTATAGCTGATCCAAAAGTAGGTGAAAAACATATTTAAAGAATATACTCTAAATGTAATAGTTTTCAAGTTTTAACTGATTTACTCAACAATGATAACCTCAAAGTAGCTATTACTAAGCTATGCAATAAGCTACAGGTCTGAAATTTTACTATGTTATAGCTGACCCAAAAGTAGCTGAATAACATATTTATACAAAATTCTCTAACTGTAATAGTTTTCAAGTTACAACTGATTTACTCAACAGTGAGAACCTGAAAGCAGCTATTGTTCAGCTATGCCACGAGCTACAGGTCTACAATGTCACTATGTAAAAGCTGACCCATAAGTAGGTAAATAACATATTTAAACAAAATTCTCTAAATGCAAGTTTTCAAGTTACAACTCATTTACTCAACACTGAGAACCTCAGAGTAGCTATTTCTCAGCTATGTAATGAGCTACAGGTCTGCAATTTTACTAAGTTATAGCTGACCAAAAAGTTGCTGAATAACATATTTATACAAATTTCTGTAAATGCAATAGTTTTCAAGTTATAACTAATTTACTCAACAGTGATAACCTCAAAATAGCTATTGCTCAGCTATGATATAAGCTACAGGTCTGCAAATTTACAATGTTATAGCTGATCCAAAAGTAGGTGAAAAACATATTTAAAGAATATACTCTAAATGTAATAGTTTTCAAGTTCTAACTGATTTACACAACAATGATAACCTCAAAGTAGCTATTACTAAGCTATGCAATAAGCTACAGGTCTGAAATTTTACTATGTTATAGCTGACCCAAAAGTAGCTGAATAACATATTTATATGAAATTCTCTAAATGCAATAGTTTTCAAGTTATAAGCGATTTTACTCATTATGGAAGTTACTGAAAAGTCAAAAAGTAGCTATTACTCACTTAGCTATTGGGAAACCTCCCAAGTTACTCCCCATGTTATAGCTACGGAAAAAGTAGTTGAATAACATATTTTAACAAAATGCTCTAAATGCAATACTTTTCAAGTTATAATTGATTTAGTGCATGATTTCAGGAATTTTAATGTATTAAAAATTATTTTAAAAATTCATAAAATAAAATTGAGAAAGAACCAGGCCTGATACTCACAAAGGGAATCTACTTTAGGCCTAGTACATATGTGCAAGATATGAGAGAAATCCCTGCAATAGTCAATGAGAAAATTGTGATAAAGTGTTTAAATTTTCACACTTAGGGTGGCGGGTACCTCACTTGTAATGGCTCTAGCAAACAGATGAACAAACAGATCTGCATGCCTTGAACAATTTTTCATCCTCGATAGATAAGGTATCTTTTAACAAAACAGCATGTCTCTAGGCCTTGTAGTTTTGGAGAAGAACTCACTCAGGTGGACGTGTATGTACACGCCACAGAGTGACGACATAATGTCAGCTGACTGACAGACAATTCAGCTGACATAAAAATCAGGCAACTCAACTGCCTCATTAGTGTAATAGCCCCAGGCTGACCAGGGATGCCCTGGTTTCGGGACCTAGTTCAGCTCTTAACAGAGATCTCACTCCAGTTACCAGTGTCAACAACACTTCTCAAACAGTCCCACATCCAAATGTTTCACAACAATCCACATCTCAACCTCCACGCCTGGTGTCTAGGAGTGGACAGCTCCAAGAACAAGGCTTCTCTGTGGCAGTGGCAGAGAGAATTCCTGTCCCTCAAAGGTCATCAACAAGTCAAAGTGGGCCCTATTTGAGAAATGATGCAGGGAAAATGTGGTGGATTTCTCCACTCCCTCTGTGAAACAAGTCTCAGACTTTTTCATGTACCTGTACCAAGGTCTAAACAGGCGCCCTTCGACCATTGATGGTTACAGGATGACCATTGTTGACACCTTGGGCCCAGCGGAGCTCCATATTTCTCAAAGCTCTGACCTCAACAGGTTACTTTCTAGATTTCACAGGGATGGTCCCAAAAGTTCCAGGAATCTTCCAAAGTGGAACTTTTCTGTTGTACTTAATGAGCGCACAAAAGCACCCTTTGAACCTATGAAAAACACAGACCTCAAACATCTTACTCTCAAACTGCTTTTTTGCTAGCTTTGGCCTCCGGCAAGTGCCGCAGTGAAATTCATGCCTTGGTTGCAAATAAAGTATCTAATCTAGGCCAATGGGAAAAGGTAGCTTTGTTCCCCTCTTCAGATTTCATAGCCAAGAACCAACTAGCAAGAGAAGGTTCCCAAAGTGTATCTCCGGTGACTATCCCTGCTCTGTTTACCATCGTGGATAGACAATTCAAAGAAGACAGGACCCTGTTTCCAGTACAGTTGCTGAGATACTATCTGGATCGAACCAAAGACCTAGGAGGGTCTCGATCCCTACTTTTCATTTCCTTCAAGAAGGGACATACCTGAGATTTCAGACGCGCCACACTCTCTTCTTGGTTAAAACAAACTATCCTACTCGGTTACAAAAAAGCAGATCAACAGCCCTTGGATTTGGTCCAAGTTAAAGCACATGACATTGGGGCCTTTGCGGCCTCTACGGCCTTTTACGATGGGGCTTCAGTGGACCAAATCATGCAAGCTTGTCACTGGAAAGCTCACAACACATTTACAAAATTTTACCTACAAGACCTTACTTGGTCAGATAACGACAACAATATGTATCTGGGTCCAGTAGTATCTGTAATCCCAATAGTAGCTGTCTCAGCTGTAATCCCTCCACCTAGGGGTTGGATTCAGCATTCAGTTCCACATGGTAAGCTATTGTTGTGCAATAAAATTGAAAATTTTAATTACTTATAATGTAACTTTTATAAATTACAAGCTTACCATGTGGAACTGAAGAGAGTCCCACCCTGCCTCTCTGCTGTATTACAGCTGAGGGGGTGCGGGCAAAAATACAACTCGAAAGAAGGGGGATTAAGTGGTATTTCATTATGGGGTTCACCTTCCTGTGAGGCACCGGCCTGTACTAAACCTCTGCTTTTCTTGTACGTTGGCTGGGCTTGCAGCCTCCCAAGATCAGCATTCAGTTCCACATCGTAAGCTTGTAGCTTACAGAAGCTACATTTAAGTAATAAAAATTTTCAAATTACTGAAACTTCCTTCTACTTAAAACTTCTAAATGTACAATACTGTTGTTCAGTCAGTTTCCAAAGTTTCTACAGATTCCTTGTTAAAGAGCAATAACATAATTTTGAACTTGTTCCAGGGCAACTACCCAATGAGATTTTCATACACAAAATTGGTCATGTGAGATATTCCAAAAAAAAATGTACAAGTACTAAGTGTAAAAACCATGAATCCTAGGGTAGATCATTTTTGTTGGCCATTAGTTTCTGAAAAAGTGGTTAACATTTACGAAATAAAATGTCAGACACATTCAATCACAGAGATAATGATTTATTGCTTATGTGAAGAAAAAGTGACACCACAGTATAAAGTAGGACTTTTTGCAGTCATTTATACACATTCAGAATCTAGATTTCAGTGGAAATTTGGAACATTTGCCAGTTAAATCAGCTACTCATATATTGTTGTCACCCTGAAGCATTTTAGTCACTGCCTTCTCAAAAAACTGTGTGGGTAGAGAACTTAGTACAGTAGAACCACAATTATCTGAACCCAATGGGGACACACAACCAGGCCAGATAATCGAGAGCTTTCTATAGATGATTTGAAGTCACGTTCAGCCAAAGAATTGCTGTAGTGTGGGCGATTTTTGGTGAGTTTTAAGTTTTAGCACTAAATTGGTAACTAACTACTTTTTACAGTGCTTTTATTGCTCCCTTGTCATTTTAAGGAATTAACTATACTTTAAAGCAACTTTATTCAACATATATTATGCAAACTTGAGCTGGGTGTGTTTGGTTGATACAGTCATTGGCAGTTGTTGTTTAAAGTTTGATAAATGTTGTCACGCATTGTGTCAATTGAAAAACTCCGAGAGATTATTGTTTACAAAACCCGAATCGAACATGCCGTCAGTAATTGGGGGAGTTTGGTTGTTAATGCATTGTGACTGTTAATCGTTGATACAGTCTGTGAAATGATCTACTCCGGGAGATTATTAATATAAATGCAAAACCCAATCGAACACCCTTGCAGTGATTGGCGGATTATGAAAGAAGTGTTGCAGGTCCTGTAAATGGATTAATCCCTCTCCAATTGAAATAATGGTATTAAAGTTCAAAGAAGTAATACTTTTTTGGTGAATGGTATTTTTTATAAAGCACTAGAAATAATAGTTTCCGAGAATGCGTAAAATCCTGTATTATTGGTCGTACTAGACGGTGCATTATCTGTAGGGACACAAGATTTCTAGTCAGTTAATCTGAAGATTTAGATTACAGAGGGTTGGATAATCAAGGTTCTACTGTACTACAACTGCTCAAAATATATTTTGCTTGCAATACTCGTGTGAAGTGGATGACCATCAACTTAACTCTAACATTTACTGAAATAATGTATCAAAATATTAGAGGTGTTGCGGTAGTGATTTTTTTCCTTCCAGTTTCACGTCTTGTACTTCCCGGTCGGTTACCGGTTAACCATCTCTTATTTAACAAAACATGAGCACCAAATAGTTTTTTCAATACTGTAAAACAGAAAGTCAATTTCCGTGGTAAAAAACCATCTCAAAAATACAATGATCTCTGCAAATAAAAGTGAATTATGACATTTATTTTGTATGTAAGGTTAGCAAAGTTACTTTGAATTGAAGCTTAAGCGGAAAACTGGTAGCTGAACTTTATGGCGGTTTGCAATAATTGATTTACTGTACTGACGACACCGGTACTACCACAACACCCCTACAAAATATACTGCAGGACTGCAATTATTTGATAAACTAATCTTTGTACTGGAAATTATACACTGGAAAGCTATACAGTATAAAGTTTAATTATACACTGGTAAGCTATACAGTATAAAGTTTAATTATACACTGGTAAGCTATACTGTATAAAGTTTAATACTCTTATCTTGTTAAAATCAATATGTACAGCTGTAATAATTGTCCCTTAACATCTTATAACAACATTTCCTTTTATTCAATGTTCTACATTACTCCTTAATAATAATACTCCATTCGATACTTTAATAACTTCAATATTGCACAGTCTCCCCTTTCACAACATCATTTGAGATTTAAATTCAAACAGACCAATAAAATTCACTCAAAAAAACCTCCTCCACCAATGGCAATCATTTCTCCAGTCCCTTGAGGAATGTAGTCCACTAACCACATCAGATCTGTTGCTACCACTAAAACACAAAGCACGCTTTACATTTAAAACTCTACAAAAGACTTTAAGCAACATTTTTCTGAGATGTAATACTCCTATGAGATTACATGTCTTTAGTTATTCATAGATATAGGTAAGTCTGAATAGGTAAGTCTCCACCCGTTGTCTTAAAATCACTGATACTGGTCGAGGTTCTGATGTTTGGAGACAGTTCAAACCATTATGTGGGAGCAGATGCAGCGAAGATGCACATCCCATGCATTTACTGTGCCTTGTCCAGGAGACCGAAAGGTGGTTACCTCATGTGATACCACTGGGTTTAATGATAGATGAAAGATAAAGAGGTTGGTTACAATCATTTGCTTTGTGTATGAGAAGGTTGATTTAGAACATTATGCAGTACTCAATGGGCAACAAGGGGATTTTATTTTAGAATAGTATCAGACTACTGAACCTATTCACCTTATATATAAACAAGCATTCTGACGCATGCATTTATCTCCCGCCATATAAATTAGATGTACTAAAGATAGTGGAATATAAATTTTCTTGTGAGATGGAGGCACATGTAGAAGTGACAACAAGTTTAGTGTTTGATTGCAATACTTTTACAGACAAAAGGCATTTACTCACTTTAGTAGCTATTACTCTGCCATCCACAGAGCTACAGTTCTGCAACTTTATTATGCAGTAGATCAACCCAAAGTAGGTAAGGACGTATTTAGAAGAAATTGCCTATCTGTAACACTTTTAGAGATAAAAGATATTTACTTATTTTAGTGGCTATTACTCTGCCATCCAAAGAGCTACAGTTCTGCAACTTCACTATGTGGTAGATCACCCAAAAGTAGGTGAATGACGTATTTAGAAGAAATTGCCTACCTGTAATACTTTTAGAGATAAAAGACATTTACTCATTTTAGTAGCTATTACTCAGCTATCCAAAGAGCTCAGTTCTGCAACTTCAATATGTGGTAGATCACCCAATAGTAGGTGAATGACTTATTTAGAAGAAATTGCCTACCTGTAATACTTTTAGAGATAAAAGATATTTGCTCATTTTAGTAGCTATTACTCAGTTATCCAAAGAGCTACAGTTCTGCAACTTCTCTATGTGGTAGATCACCCAAAAGTAGGTGAATGACTTATTTAGAAGAAATTGCCTACCTGTAATACTTTTAGAGATAAAAGACATTTACTCATTTTAGTAGCTATTACTCAGTTATCCAAAGAGCTACAGTTCTGCAACTTCACTATGTGGTAAATCACCCAATAGTAGGTGAATGACTTATTTAGAAGAAATTGCCTACCTGTAATACTTTTAGAGATAAAAGATATTTGCTCATTTTAGTAGCTATTACTCAGTTATCCAAAGAGCTACAGTTCTGCAACTTCTCTATGTGGTAGATCACCCAAAAGTAGGTGAATGACTTATTTAGAAGAAATTGCCTACCTGTAATACTTTTAGAGATAAAAGACATTTACTCATTTTAGTAGCTATTACTCAGTTATCCAAAGAGCTACAGTTCTGCAACTTCACTATGTGGTAGATCACCCAAAAGTAGGTGAATGACTTATTTAGAAGAAATTGCCTACCTGTAATACTTTTAGAGATAAAAGACATTTACTCATTTTAGTAGCTATTACTCAGTTATCCAAAGAGCTACAGTTCTGCAACTTCACTATGTGGTAGATCACCCAAAAGTAGGTGAATGACTTATTTAGAAGAAATTGCCTACCTGTAATACTTTTAGAGATAAAAGACATTTACTCATTTTAGTAGCTATTACTCAGTTATCCAAAGAGCTACAGTTCTGCAACTTCTCTATGTGGTAGATCACCCAAAAGTAGGTGAATGACTTATTTAGAATAAATTGCCTACCGGTAATATTTTTAGAGATAAAAGACATTTACTCATTTTAGTAGCTATTATTCAGCTATCCAAAGAGCTACAGTTCTGCAACTTCACTATGTGGTAGATCACCCAAAAGTAGGTGAATGACTTATTTAGAAGAAATTGCCTACCTGTAATACTTTTAGAGATAAAAGACATTTACTCATTTTAGTAGCTATTACTCAGCTATCCAAAGAGCTAGAGTTCTGCAATTTCACTATGTGGTAGATCACCCAAAAGTAGGTGAATGACTTATTTAGAAGAAATTGCCTACCTGTAGTACTTTTAGAGATAAAAGACATTTGCTCATTTTAGTAGCTATTACTCAGTTATCCAAAGAGCTACAGTTCTGCAACTTCACTATGTGGTAGATCACCCAAAAGTAGGTAAATGACTTATTTAGAAGAAATTGCCTACCTGTAATACTTTTAGAGATAAAAGACATTTACTCATTTTAGTAGCTATTACTCAGCTATCCAAAGAGCTACAGTTCTGCAACTTCACTATGTGGTAGATCACCCAATAGTAGGTGAATGACTTATTAGAAGAAATTGCCTACCTGTAATACTTTTAGAGATAAAAGACATTTACTCATTTTAGTAGCTATTACTCAGCTATCCAAAGAGCTACAGTTCTACAACTTCTCTATGTGGTAGATGACCCAAAAGTAGGTGAATGACTTATTTAGAAGAAATTGCCTACCTGTAATATTTTTAGAGATAAAAGACATTTACTCATTTTGGTAGCTATTACTCAGCTATCCAAAGAGCTACAGTTGTGCAACTTCACTACGTCACTAGCTATTGACCTACATCTGCAAAAGCAACAAAAATATAAAGGACACAGGAAAGTAAGCTTTTGAAAAACTAGATGAATAACAAATGAAAAGATTTGCCTAACTTTAGTACTTGTGAAGGTATTTGACATTTATTTCCATCATAATTTTGCTACAGAAAATAGCTATTGCTCACTTATGACATGCAATGGAACCCCAAACGATATGCCATCTTATAGTTAAGGAAAAAGTAGCTGAACAAATTATTTTAGGAAAATCCTGTAACTGCAGTAGTTTTTCAGTTACAATGGATTTACTCAACAGTCACAATTTCAAAGTAGCTATTACTCAGCTGTCCAGTGTGCAACAGGTTTGCTGCTTTACTATCTGATAGCTCATCAAAAACTAGATGAATAACATATTTGAAAATATTTCCCTAACTTGAATACTTTTGAAGATATTTGAAATTTACTTATGTTGTTATTTTGCTACAAATAAGAAAGTAGCTATTACTCACTTATGGCATGCAACAGAACCCCAAACTATATGCCATCTTATAGTTAAGGAAAAAGTAGCTGAATAACATATTTTAGGAAAATACTCTAACTGCAATAGTTTTGGAGTTACAATGGATTTACTCAACAGTCACAATTTCAAAGTAGCTATTACTCAGCTATCCAATGTGCAACAGATCTGAAACTTTACTATGTGATAGCTTATCAAAAAGTAGATGAATAACATATTTGAAAAGAATTCCCTAACTTTAATACTTTTGAAGATATTTGACATTTACTTATGTCATTATTTTGCTACAAATAAGAAAATAGCTATTACTCACTTATGGCATGCAATAGAACCCCAAACTATATACCATCTTATAGTTAAGGACAAAGTAGCTGAACAACATATTTTAGGAAAATACTCTAACTGCACTAGTTTTGGAGTTACAATGGATTTACTCAACTGTAGAATTTCAAAGTAGCTATTACTCAGCTATCCAATGTGCAACAGATCTGAAACTTTATTATGTGATAGCTTATCAAAAAGTAGATGAACAACATCTTTGAAAAGAATTCCCTAACTTTAATACTTTTGAAGATATTTGACATTTACTTATGTCATTATTTTGCTACAAATAAGAAAATAGCTATTACTCACTTATGGCATGCAATGGGACCCCAAACTATGTACCATCTTATAGCTAAGGACAAAGTAGCTGAACAACATATTTGAAGAAAAAGTTGTAACTGCAATAGTTTTTGAGTTATGAGCCCTTTACTCCAAGTAGCTAAGATTGCTATTACTCACTTATCTTTAGGCCTAAGTCCATAAAACCAAAAAAATTTTCGAGGGCGTGAAAATTCATTGGGACAATTAATTTACAAAAAATCTGTAGCTGTACTAGTTTTGGAGAAATCTGCATGACTAACTAACGCACGCACACACGCACGTACGCACGCACACACAGGCATCATTTCATAATCTCCCTCCCGGGCTAAAGCCCGGCGGGAGATAATAACAATGCAACATAATGCATTCTGGACTCTCTTGGGTTTGTTGATGTTGGCCTTAGTTGTGTGATAAAGCAAGAAATCACAGTGGTCCAAGTGCCTGCTGATCATAGCAATTACCACCATCACAGTCATTTCGTGGGTAAGACAAAGACAACTCCAGACTCTGTGGAGTTCCTGAGATGGTAGGAGTACACTTGACAACAACTGCAACATGTCTGTGCATCAAATAACTTGGATCATGAGTGACATTAAGGCTTTTTACTGAGTCAGCTGGTTCCATGACTTTGTCAAGGAGATTTACAGGAGGAGATGACTATAGGAATCTGTGATAAGTTCTTCACCAGTCAGAATGAATTCAGTTTTGTCAGGATTGAGCTTTAGTTTTGCTTAGTCGTTTAAGCTTGTGCAGAATGATGATTCATACTTCATATCCAATAATATGGGAGTTACTGTTTTGCCTACAGACAGCGATTATATTCAAGAAAATATTGTTGCATTTTTCATCATCATTGTTGATTGAAAATTAGTGTGCATCCTTGACCTAAGAAACCCTGTTATTGCATAAGTGGGTATGATTTTGGTAAACAGACTGTATGCCAATGTGCCAATGCATTGCGAGAAAAGTTCAGAAAACCGAAAGTACTGTATACTGATTGGTCAAGATTGTTTACTCTATAACCTGTGTCATACTTGTTTTCCACACTAGCTGCCCACTGAGTACTGCAAACTGTTTTACGTACAGCCTTCTCACATACAAAGCAATCAATCTGAACCAACCTCTACATCTTTCACCTCTCATCAGACATCAAGCCTATCAGCCTAACCACCTTGCTTTTTCTTTGGACAGACCTGATAAATGGATGGGGATGCACAGTTTTGTCATATCTTCTACTACTGAATGCGACACACTTAATGGGTTAAGACAACAGTAGAAGAAGACTTGCCTATTCAGACTAGCCTATATCCATCCATGCTCTTCTCTCCTGCCGTACAGTAACATGGAGACAGTCTCTGGACATTTGGACTATCGCTTTTCGCACTTATTATTGTACATTATTATCATCCACTTACTTAAGTGCCCTGATATTTTCTCATCCAAAAACATGCAATGATAGTATGAATTCACCATTAAGTGGCACATAAGGGTACAAGCATGATAAATGATGCTCCATTTTGGAGGTCACTGTAAACTTTTTAAACTATAGGCAAATGAACTGGTTTTACTTTGGTGAGTTTCATGTTTCATGGATTTATGGTATGTTAGGACCACATAGGTGATATGACATCATTATTTGTAACTTCCACAGGCCGCTTTCCTATAACCTATGCTTATCTAGTGGCTAAAGGATTTTACAAAAATAGCATCTGAGATGCCTGTACCCCACAGCCTGGGGAAATAGTTTTTCAAGACCATGAGATATAGAAGTAGTGAAACACTACAAAGATTGGGATACTTTTAGAGCAGTGTCAGTTATATTAAGGTTTAAATGATGTTTAAGTAGAGAAAATAACTTCTAAGAGAAACAAAATTTATGTAAAGATAAAGTATTAAAACAAGACACTTCAATAGCAAGATGACAGCATTAATCAGTAAACTAAAATCTATAATGCACACCTACAACCCCTAAGCAATGTCCCTACCAACTATCAACTTCCTACACTTTACAGTTTTAGAGATATTGCCTGGACAAAATTTCAAAGGTCAAGGTCACTACGGCAAGGTAAAAAATCAAATCAAGGTCACACCATGACGCTGCACACCTACAAGCCCCAACCAATGTCCCTACTAAGTATCAGCTTCCTACACCTTACGCTTTCTGAGATATAGCCCAGGCAAGATTTTATAGGTCAAGGTCACTACGGCAAGGTCAAAGGTCAAATCAAGGTCATACCATGATGTTGCACACCTACAACCCCTAACCAATATCCCTACCAAGTATTAACTTCTCACACCTACAGTTTCTGAGATATAGCCCGGACAAGCTTTTATAGGTCAAGATCACTACAGCAAGTTCAAAGGTCAAATCAAGGTCACATCATGACGTTGTACACCCACACCCCCTAATGAATGTGCCTACCAAGTATCAACTTCCTACACCTTACAGTTTCCAAGATATAGCCCAGACAAGATTTTATAGGTCAAGGTCATTACGGCAAGGTCAAAGGTCAAATCAAGGTCACATCATGACGTTGCACACCTACCAACCAATGTCCCAACCATGTATCAACTTCCTATACCTTATGCTTTCAGAGATATAGTCCAGATAAGATTTTATAGGTCAAAGTCACTACGGCAAGGTCAAAGGTCAAATCAAGGTCACACCATGATGTTGCACACCTACAACCCCTAACCAATGTCCCTACCAAGTATCAACTTCCTACACCTTACGGTTTCCGAGATATAGCCGGGACAAGATTTTATAGGTCAAGGTCACTATGGCAAGGTCAAATCAGGGTCACACCATGACGTTGCACACCTACACCCCCTAACCAATGTCCCTAACAAGTATCAACTTCCTACACCTTACGGTTTCCGAGATATAGCCGGGACAAGATTTTATAGGTCAAGGTCACTATGGCAAGGTCAAATCAGGGTCACACCATGACGTTGCACACCTACACCCCCTAACCAATGTCCCTACCAAGTATCAACTTCCTACACCTTACGGTTTCCGAGATATAGCCCGGACAAGAATTTAACAGTCAAGGTCACTATGGCAAGGTCAAATCAAGGTCACATCATGACACTGCACACTTACACCCCCTAACCAATGTCCCTACCAAGTATCAACTTCATACACTTTACGGTTTCCGAGATATAGCCTGGACAAGATTTGCAAACTCAAGGTCACTGCGGCAAGGTCAAATCAAGGTCACACCATGACGATGCACACCTACACTCCCTAACCAATGTCCCTACCAAGTATTAACTTCCTACACCTCACAGTTTCTGAGATACAGGCCAGACAAACTTTTTCCGCCGCCCACACACCCACGCCCACAGGGTTTCAAAGTTATAAACCTACCCTCCACCATAGTACATCTCCCCTAGAGATTAAGCACTATGAACATTTGATAAGCTTGGCTGAGAGTCAATTCCCTATTGTGTTTTACTTACACAAACTTCCTTCATGCAAGGTGACATATAGAGTGCGGCAGATCTCTGTGCAGGGTTTCTGTGGGGTCAGGCTGACCTTCATTTGACCTTTGACCAGACCTATCCAAATGAGTGGGTGTGCCACATCTGCCTGAAAAGATATGTGAAGACAACACATGGAATCTGAGGCTAATAACTCTCATTGCCACTCATGATATTGTGGCATAATCATCTTAAAACCTGACTTACCTATTTGGCAGAGATTTTTCACCCCACCTATTCCTCGATTCCCAAGCGCCTATGGTTTACGACCCATGCACGCCCAATAGCTGAATGAATTTTGAGCACCGATTTTGTTTCTGTGCCTTACAAACTGTTGGTACAGAGATTAATCTCTATAAAGGTATGATTAAATTAGATTACACACATCAATGTAAGATATTTTAAATGGAGCTATCCTGATTGCAAACTAAATCTCATTACATCATCTCCCTGATATCTCCAATATCAGCCAGCTATGTCTTTGAATTCTGATTTTTCCCCCTTTTTTCCCCTTCTCTTTTGGAGGTTCTAGTACATTAAAGTCTGTCATTAAAGTGCTACAAAAGTACTCATTACATTGCATAAACATTGGGGAAACATATACAATTCCACTGAAAACTGCATCTAGTGTGTACACCATTTATAGATATTGACAATATTTATTGTTTTGGGACAATGGGTTGCTGATATCGATATCTAAAGAGATATATCAAAATCGCCATTTTAAGTAAAACTTTAAACTTACAATGAATGCAAATGTTTGAAATAAAGCCTAAATCTGAAGGAATTGTACACTTTTATCTCACATATTTGATGAATACTGTCATGTTTTGATTTGGTAAAGTTCACTTCCTGTTAGAAGTTGGGGATATGCTAGAACAAAAATGTTTTTGTTATCCTGGATTCAGACTATTTAGTAGACAATCTCAGCCACCCTCCTTTGGCAAAATTTATTTTCATGTCAGTGGAGGAACTGTAAATTTTAAGCTCACTTTGTTAATTCAATTTCTAGGAAGATGAGAAATTTTTAAATTATTACACAAGGAACTTCGACAAACCTTTTTGCTTTACCTGGATGAAACTACATTGAGCACATTCCAGATCTCTCAGGTAAACTCAAAATTGTCTTGGTAAATTTCAAATCCACGTAAAAATGTCAATATTACCTTTGAAGATTTCCAATCTACTTCCATAAAATGAGAATGTTAATCTCGCCTCAATAAACTTCTAAAGCTTCAATGACAAGATTAAAAATACTAATTCTAATTTAATCTACCGATTTAGATTTTACCGGGATTGTAATTTTGCTTGTAGCATCTACATTCTGCTGCAGTAATGCTCACTGGTGTTGTATATTCACATTTAAATTTTATCTATAATTGGTTTATTTTGTAAAATTAATATCAAATGTGGCAATTTCGATAAAATTTCCCCCAAAAACAAAAAAAACATGGACTTTTCTCAACTGACTTATGCAATAACTACTAAATATTAACATCATTCTATTCTATGCTGCACTTTTATAGCGCTTTATCTCTGCCAGGAGGACTTAAGGTGAGATATAATTTGACAAATAACATAAATTATTGATAAATTAAGCCTCACTTAAATTGTTGAGCCATGCATTTTATAGTCAATAATTTCAGAATCTATTGATGTGAAAAGCTAAATTTCAATATTATATGAAGATTCAATCTTAATGGTGACACCATCACTTACTGGTTTATAAGTACTTCCAGTGTAGGTATGGGCGACAAACAACCAGTTTGTCTCTGACATCTCCACCATGGGAGGCATGAAATACGGTCGTCTGAAAAATGCGCGCAGAGACTTGGCTCCACCTTTATGACAGTTCTCCCTTGTATAAAATGAAACAAGAATTAACCTAGTGAGACATAGTTTTCAATTTTATCACAAGAAAAGAAAAATAAAAGTGAGTGATAAAATTTTGAAAATATATGTCACAAGGGTTAATTTACATTTATTATCTACCATTTCTTTTGAATAGTGAGTGAAATTAGTCTAGATTTATCTAAATAAAAGCCAAAATACTGTATGTACAGTATTGGGTACAAGTAAATATAAAAAACTTTTCAATTTTACAATTTTTTGAACCACTTCTTCATGAATTTAACCTTTCTAATAAAAGGACTTCAGACAGCAACTCAACTTTCAATACTTCAAAGCAACATTTGAGAATGAGTGATAATATGGGAAAGACAGACACGAGTACGTGCAATAAACTTCAATGACCAACCACACTTTCATTGCTTCCTGTAACAGTGATACTGAGTGATAATATAGCAGGTTGTCAGCACAACTTACCAGTGGGCATAGTAATTCTCAATGTCTCCAAATGCTGCCAGCCTTAGCAGGGTTTTGGGACTGTCTACCGGTAGACGGATGTTGCTTTTGAACATACACGGCTGGAAATCTCGCAGACTCTCTTCCGTGTTGAAGAGCTGAAAGAAACATTCCATGTTGCAGATGGGCTGAAGTGCTGTAGTGGTAACAAAGTATCCTTTCACCTCTTAGGTGCTGGTGCAAAAACTTTGACCCTGAGCTGAAAAGCTGGGAGTCGCTTAATGATATCAGTTGCATGGTTTAAAGTGCAGATTCTTCAACTATGATCAAGTACAACACTGTAGCATGAGGTAAAACCACACTATTTATGAGATTTTATATACCAGGTACAACACAGATAGTCAAAGTTATATTGGGACAGGCCCTCAGTATTGTCACCTGTGGGAGTCAAACCCACACAGAGGTGACAGCCTGTGATTACATGCCAAACTTGCTAAAAATTGACCATTGAAAACCTCATTAGGCAAGAATGTATTCTATAATAAGCCAAAGTGAAAAAATATTAATTCTGCAATTGTTTCCAAATCTCCATGGTTTTAATCTGCTTGTATAATAATGTACGATAAAGACTAGGAAATCTGCAAAACTGGGTGTTATTCTAATTCTGGGCGAAAATTACAGCCGGGTACTGTGAAAATCAGTAATGTTAAAGTTATCTATTCAATCTGTTCAATAAGTCTCAATATAATTGTGCATTCTTGGATGTACATTCTTGGATCAACTGAACAACATTCCATATCCTGTGTTAGCAATTTGTGATAGCGTGATTGTGGATACAGTGTCTCTGAGGCACCAATGGGTATAGTCAAGTATCCTTGATTCGAGGGTCTTGTTAATTCGAGTATGGCCATTTTTCTTGGATATCAGAGCATCTATTTTCACTTTTTACAACATAAAATGGTGCTTTGGTAATTATAGTTTCATAAAACACATCCAAATTGCTGCAAAATAAAATATTTAGATGTGAAATAAGCTCGTAACTAAAACGTTAAAACTCGCGAATCATCAAGACGTAGGGCTATATGAACAAATATGGTAAAAACAACAATATTTTTAATATCAAAATACATGGGGGTACACACTGATAAACAGACACAAACCCTTTTGAGAGTTTTTTATATCTTAGTGGTATAGAAAAAAAAATCAAAATTGCACAAACTAAATAAAAACTACCATGATAAACTTTCTTTAAGTGGTCTTGTTATTTAGTTTGAGTAATGTTATTGTTTACATTGCTTATGTTTGAAAAATTCTGAAGACCGTTAATCTTTGTATCCACCTGGTAATAGGTATACGTAAGTTGTTACATGATATGACTAAAGTCCTTTCCCAAACTGATTGTTCTGTAATAACACCCAGAAACACATGTTCACTTGTTTTGTCAATGTCAAAAAGTATTATACTTTTGGACTGGGGTTACATTTGGGTTAAAAGTAAAACAAACTTCTATCTGTTTTACCCCTTCTGAAATTATCCTTGTGTATTTTAATATGAAAATTTTATTCCAATCAATGTGTCAATAATAAAGGGTCCGTTGAAAAGGGGCGTTTCTCCCCATTCCCCCTGAGTTTCCCCCACATTATCATCTCCCTTGAATATCTCCCTTATTAGTGGTTGGATTCTAATGATTTTTGGCAGTAGACATGGAAAAGTTTTTCACATGCTTCTTTTTGACCTTTTTGATCAAAAATTTTTTTTCAGGTGCACCCACTCATCATCGCCGCTCAGACAAAACTACTTACCCTAGGAGGGTGGTATTTTGAATATATGTCATTATTATCAAAATCTTGAGCTGATTAGTTTTTCGGAGTGATTGGTCCATAATTGAGTCATTTATATACTTTTTCATACCAAGAAGTAATGAGAAGGCTTAAATTCATCAGAACCCCCACCCCACCCCTGTTATCTCCTTATCATTTAGAGCCATAAAATGTATTGGTGGGTGATAGGAAACAATATGCAGAGAGTCTAAAAACGTTCAGATTTACCCCCTTTCCCCCCTCCCTCCAATGGGTCAAACTGGGGTCATAAAATCACACATATTGTGTTTTTGGGTGTTATGTCCTTTATTATTGCTTTTAGGGCTTTTGAATGTATTGGGATGTCATATACAGGGTCTCTAGAAAGGTGGTCAGATTTATCCCTTTTTTTACTTTTAAAAATTTTTCACTGTGAAATATTTCCATAGTATGAGGTTGCTTGGGATAGTAACTTACCTGACTGAGAAAATGTATATTGAACTTGGATCTTGCAGGCCAGTCAACCATTGCATCAGTCACCACAAAGGGCTTGTCCTGCTTTAAGTAGTTCTCTGAGACCAGCGAGTGACTGACATTATGGATCTGAGGCACCGTCAACAGACCTTCACAAAGCTGGCAAAAAACACACTACATAAACATGAGTTGGAGGCATAGGCCCCAGTCAGGATGACTCTTGGAAGACATCCTTAAAGTTTGGATAATTGGGAGGTTTGGATAGCTGAGAGTAATACTACTGTCATGTATTTAAGCAGTTTTACCAATGCTTAAATTACGACAATAGAATGGATTTCTTAGTACTGCTTTCCACTTCATAAAACTAGCCAGCCTTGGCGGGCAAGAACCCCAGCCGGCAGATATAACTAAATGGGCAACAACATTGAGATTTGGGAAAATCTTAGGAACAACAGTTGTAAGAAGTATACAGAATCCACGAAATATTGTCAGATGTAAGATTCACAGGCAATGATTTCTTACAAGTTGTTTTCATATTTTGATACCCTAGAACCAATTATAAGGGAGATATAAAGCCCCTTTAGCATGATGACAGTACATGACCTTGACGCAGGGATCAAAGGTCAAATTTGACACTTGCAAAAGATATGTAGACTATGATTTCCAAGAAGTTGTTTTGTCATTGCAATAAGAGAGATCAGGCAGCCATTTTGTTTCCAAACAAGGCCAAAATTACTTTCAGGCAAGCTTTCATAGACATTTACATTTTGTGCAAATCTGACACAGGTGCAACATTTTAAATTTTAGAACATATCATTGATTTTCAAGCAAATCAGCTATGGCAGCCATGTTGTTTTTTAAAATGAGTAGCATAATTTTCTACAGACATGTTTTCACAGTCATAAACATGCTCTGCAAATTTGTTGAAGATATGCAACTGTGGTAACATTGGTCTAATAGCGCCCCTTTCTACATTAAGAACTTTAAGACCAAAAGTATTTAAAGCGTTGCCATGGCAACTGGATTGTCTGATCCCAAACCTACTCATCTGTAGATCCTGTTTAGGTTAACATATCCTGAAAATTTGTGAAAATCCATGCAATGATTTAGGCTGTGGAACATTGACAAATGTTAAAACCATAAAATATTCAAAGTGTTGCCATGGCAACAGTTGTTGCTAGGTACTTCCAAGAAACTAGTCAGCTCTAGATCCTGTTGGGATAAACATATCCTGAAAATTTGGTCTAAATGCATGCATGGGTTTAGGTTGTGGAATACCCACAAAATTGAAGACCCAAAAATCTTAAAAGTGTTGCCATGGTAATTGTTGCTATCGAATACCCCTGAAAAAACTAATCCGCTTTAGATCCTCTTGTGGTAAACATACCCTGATAATTTGGTGATAATCCGTGCATGGGTTTAGGCTGTGGAACAGCCACAAGGTTTAAGACCAAAAAAATCTTAAAGTGTTGCCATGGCAACAGATGTTACCGAATACCCCCCAAAACCTAATCAGCTCTAGACCCTCTTGGGGTTAACATACCCTCAAAGTTTGGTGAAAATCCGTGCATGGGTTTAGGCTGTGGAACATCCACAAGCTTTATGCCCACCGCCTAGAGGGTGCAGGTTAAAAATGGAATAAAAGATGCAAATAGTGGTGTCATCATGAGCAGAAATATCGAAGTTTCAACACTGATGAAAGAAATGGATAATTGAGGACATTATTTAAAAAGAGTAACTTAGGTTTAATTTGTGAAATGTATGGCACTGCAAGGTTGCTCATGATTTTCTTCAAGGTATTGAGACATTATATATTACCCAGACAATGACACCACTAAATGCAAATAATTATGTTATTCTAATCATAATAAGTGGTTACCGGGTGAAAGACAAGTAAGAAAGAAACGACTTGTAACAATTCTACATATGGGGGGGGGGTGGAGGGGATGGCGGTGGTAAGACAAGTAAAACCAAGGCAACTGCCGCAGCAGTTATCTCCTCCTTAGGATCAGTAACAATGGAGAACTAAAGGAGATATAAGGCCTTTGTAGTAAGATAACCTCACTTGACATTGAAGAAGGCGTCAAAGGTAAAAGGGATAAGGTAGTCAATGATAAGGGAGAATTAAGGCCTTTTTAATAGGATAATCTGATTTAACATTAAACATGTGATATGATGGCCATTTTGTTTTCAAAACTAGGCCAAATTACTATCAGGCTAACGTTTCTAACCATATATCTTTTGTGCAAATTTGGCTGCAAGTTTTAGAGCATCTTAAGGATTTTGAAATAACTGACTATGGCGGCCATTTTGTTTTTCAAAATTAAGGCAAAATATTTGCAGGCCAGGACTTTCCATGCTCTGTCTTTACATTCTGAAGCCATAGCATAAGGGAGAAATAAGGACGTTTTAGTGTGATGACCCCATTTAACCTTGAAGCATAGGTCAAAGGTCAAATTCAACACCTGGAAAAGATTTCCAGGCCATCACTTCTTACAAGTTATTTTCACATTCCGAACCTCTAGGAGCAATATTGGGGGAGATATAAGGCCTTTTTAATAGGATAACCCCGTTTGACATTAAACATGTGATATGGCAGCCATTTTGTTTTTGGTACAGAATGTATTTGTTTAGTGTTTGAACTATGCCAAAATTACCATCAGGCTAGCTTTTCTAGCCATATAGCTTTTGTGCAAATTTGATGAAGCTAGCTGGAATATTTCAAGATTTAGAGCACCTTTATGATTTTCAAACAACTAGCTATGGCGGCCATTTTGTTTTTCAAAATGAGGCCAAAATTTTGCACAGACAGGTTTTATAGCAATAAACATTCCTTGCAAATTCGCTGAAGATATTTTTATAAATGAATGATATGTTAAGGTTTATGTAAAAACGTGACAAACGGACGGACGCACTCACGAACGGACACACTCACGGACGCACGCACATACGGAAGGCGGGAGATAAAAACACTTTTTGTATTAGTTTTACCCACATAGAAAATAGCAGAACCTCCATCACCCAACCATGGTTAAGATTTTGTTCACAAACTGTAACATCCATAAAATGGAAGAGGTATTTTAGTGTAAAACTATAGGCAATAATAATTTACTGCAGTAGAACTGCATAAAACTGAATTATTCAGAAGACAGAAAGTCTGATAATAGCAGTTCTACTGTACCTACCTCACAGTCTTCCTGCTCCAGATGTGGTCCAATGTAATACGGGTTATCCAGAATACACTCACTCTGGTGAAGACTGGTCCAATCCCAGTACGGTAACAGCTGTCAATCATAAAGACAGATGCAAATCATCAATGTAACAGCTGTCAATAAAAGATATTTGTCAGTCATCTAAGTTAATGGCTATCAATCAAAGACAGATGTCAATCACTCAAAAGTAACAGCTGTCAATCAGGTTATTCATTGTTTAAAACAACAGCTATCAAGACAGATATAAATCATTCAAAAATACCTCTATAAAACATTTAAGAAAGATCCGTTCATTATTTTTGGAGTTTTCATGAAAAAATACAAAAACAGAGAGACCTGCAAATTTAATAAGTAAATTAAATTTTTATAAGTTAATACCCTATCCAATGGACAATTGCTTATCCGGTCGGCGCAGACCGGCCCGCCAAACGTCAGAAAAAGACGTCCTGTGTTTCCACCGGCCAGGCCGGTCCAGTGCTGTGCACTCGCCAGGTGGCGTGTCGTACTTCCTTCCTGTCTAGACAGCGTGACGTCATAGCATCTTTTTCGTTGTCTAAACCTATTAGACCCCTAGTAACCTGTAAGCGGGGTCGGTGGGAGGGTCTTGTGTGTCCATTGGATAGGGTATTAACTTATAAAAATTTAATTTACTTATTAAATTTGCAATTTTATTGCGTTAATACATCCTATCCAATGGACAATTGCTGAATAACTACTGCTTGGTTGGCGGGTAAGTTACTTGGGGACTAAGTTGAACTCATGTTAAATAATGAACAATTTCCTTTAAAGCCTGGGAAGACCCTGAGGTCGGTAACCCTTAAGGCTATGGTCGAATATCATCATCCGGTTACAAGGAGTTGAACCGTCAGTCGACCTTCCCCCCCCCCTTTTTTACAGACCTGCTCTGAGGTAGGGGAAGAGAGGGATGAGTTCAGTCCCATAAAAATAAACCTCCCAGTGGAAGTACGCCAGATTTTTTTTTTTTTTTTTTTTTTTGCTTGACTATAGATGCAATATATACAGATCTGTATTACTATTTACATATGTACAGGTCTCCTCTAAGTCCTCGCCTGTTGGTGGATCTGCTGGGCAGCCACGACAGGACCAAGGTGATAGAGCTCTGAGTCTGCCCAAGCCACATCCTTCAGGTAAAATTGAGTGAAGGTGTTATGAGATTTCCAGTGGCAGGCTGACAAGATCTGCTCTAAGGAGACTCCTGACTGGAAGGCCTTAGAAGCAGCAAAGGCCCTCACATCATGAGCTTTAACTTGATGTAAGGAGTGGGCCTCCTGATCCGAGAGCTCATAGCATAGGATCACAGTCTGTTGGATCCATGAGGAGATAGTGGAAGGTGAGATGTCTCTGTCGAAGCTTTTCTTGAAGGAGACAAAAACTAACTCCTTGTCCTGCCTAATGTCTGAAGTCTTGTCCAAATAATAGCGCAAAGCTCTAACTGGACACAGAGATCTGTCAGACTTGAGGGATCTATCTAGAGTAGGTGCCAGGGCTGGTATGACCACTGGGGCTACACTCTCCGGACCCTCCTTGGCCAGCTGGTTCTTGGAAAGAAAGCTGGGAGATGGAAAGAGGGACACCTTAGACCAGTCCGACTGGTGTCTGATGTTCTTATGCTGCCATGCATGTATCTCACTCCTTCTTTTGCCCGAGCCTAGGGCCAAAAGGAAGACCGTCTTGAAGGTCAGATGCTTCAGCGATGCCTCCCTAAGGGGTTCAAAAGGAGCCTTTGTTAGCTGGTGTAATACCAGAGAAAGGTTCCAGGAAGGTATGCCCCTCCTCCCTGTGGGCCTGTCTCTGTGGAAACTTTCTAAGAGACGGGTGAGATTATCATCTTTGCTGATATTGACCATGAGGTTGCCCAGTTTATCAGCAATGGCAGACCTGTATCCATCAATGGTGCTGGGCTGCAATTTCCTGACCTCAAAGAGGTAGAGAAGGAAGTCAGCCACTGACTTTATAGGTGGTAATCTGAAGTCCACCTGATTACTGATGCACCATTTTGTAAAAATGGTCCACTTTGCCTCATAGACTGATCTGGTTGATCTTCTTTGAGGACCCTCAATTCTTGCTGCCACTGCCTCAGATAAGCCTTGTTTCTGGATTGCTGTGGCTCTAGGAGCCATGCATGGAGATTTAGATTTGCCAGATTTCTGTGAGGGATCTGATTGAAGGGCTGTGTCAGCAGATTGGGTTGATTTGGTAAACTGAGGGGAACTTGACTGGACATGGTCACCAAGTCCCAAAACCAGGGCATGTTGGGCCACCCTGGAGCAATTAGAAAGAGCCTCCTGCACGGGGAGTCCAATAACTTCTCCACCACTTTGCCCAAGATGGCGGTCGGTGGGAAGGCATACGCATCTAGATCCTCCCAGGGCAGAGTGAGGGCATCCACTGCTACAGCCAGTGTGTCCGGAACTGGGGACACAAACTGAGGTAATTTGTGATTGAACCTCGTGGCAAACAGGTCTATTTGAGGCCGGTGCCACCTGCTGCATATTCTTTGAAAAGTTTCGGGGAGGAGGGACCACTCCGTCTGGATGGTCTGACCCAGCCTGGATAGTTTGTCCGCTATCACATTTAGATGGCCTGGGATGTGTCGGGCCTTTAGCGTTACTTGTCTGTGGGAAGACCAGGTCAAGATTCTCCACAGCAATGCACACAGCGGGCCCGACCTCATGCCTCCCTCCTTGTTTATGTAAGCTACCACTGTTGTATTGTCGGTTGCTACAAGAACTATCTTGCCTATACAGAGATCTTGGAACTCTTTTAAGGCTAGGAAGACTGCTTTCAGTTCCAGATAGTTTATATGCAGCTTGCTTTCTGGCACTGACCAGGACCCCCTTGCAATGAGCTCGTTTAAGTGAGCGCCCCACCCTTCTTTTGATGCGTCTGTAAAAATCTGCAGAGCATGTTTTATGGGGTGTAAGGGTTGGCCTCGTAGGACGTTCTCGTCCTGTAGCCACCATTGCAAGTGTGGGTGAAGTGACCTGGGGAGAGGAATAATCTTTTCCAGAGATTCCGGCACTCTCCAATTGTTCTTGAGATGCCACTGTATGGGTCTCATGTGTAGGCGGCCTAAGTGAACCCGTTTTTCTGTGGCTGTCAGTAGGCCTATCAGGGACATGAACTGCCGGACCGGACAGGTCGGTAGAAGCAGTAGTGATTTTATTTTGTCCTGAAGGCTTTGCCACCAGTCCGGTGTCGGTCTGACCCGGCCGGTCCTGAGATCGAATTGGTCACCTACGAAGTTGAAGACTTGTTTTGGTTCCAGTTCTGATTTTTCTGTATTCACTAGCCAACCTAGTTTCTGACACATTTTTACTAGGGTTTGTGTGTGTTGTAAGCAAGTTGAACGGGATTTCGCCCTCACCAACCAGTCGTCTAGGTACTGGTGGATTCTTATACCCTTGTGTCCGGCCATCAATTTCACCTCCTTGGCTATCACAGTGAACTCCAAGGGCGCTGTGGACAGACCAAAGGGAAGAGCCTTGAATTGGTATGTCTGACCTTGGACATGAAATCTGAGATATTTCCTGGATTGTTCCTGTATGGGTATGTGGAAGTAGGCATCCTTGAAATCTACTGAGGTTACCCACTCCCCTTGCTGGAGGGATGTTCTGATGGTTTCCGGTGTTTCCATTCTGAATTTTTCGGACTTGAGAAATAGATTCAGTTTGCTTAGGTCTAGAATAGGCCTCCATTTGTTGTTTGGTTTGGGTACTAAAAAGAGCCGATTGAAAAACCCTAGGGATGTTTGGTTGTGAACTCGTTCTACAGCATTTTTGCCTATGAGCTGCTGCAATGCTTCTAACAGGTAGCTGTTCCTGTGAAGACTGGCATAGCTGCTTACGACTGTAGGAACTCTTGAGAGTTTGGGTCGGTTTTGGAAGGGGAGGGTGTAGCCCTGCTTTAAGATTTGAACTACCTTGGGGCCGGCACCCATTTGTGACCACACTGTCCAGAAGTTTTGAAGTCTTGCCCCTACAGGAAGATTTAAGGCAGCATTTTTTCACTCTTTACAAGTTGGACACAAGACAATTGAGTGACACAAGAAACACTTTTCACAGATTTTAATAAGCAATTCTTTGGATAACACTCTGCCCGCCCGGGACTTAACTCTTTCTTTTGTGAGTGCCCGGGCGCAGAAGGAACATGAGAAACAACATGAGGCTTTACATTTAATGTCTTTTGAGTCTGTGAAAAGGGTGGGCCCCCGGCCAGCAGTCGTGTGTGTACTTGATCTAAACAATAACTGTCATTTATATGACTGCTGGCCCTTGGCCGGTCGGGATGAGTATGTGGAGATGCGGCCTCTACCTCGCCTAGGCTGTCTCTTGCCAATTGTCTTCCAAGCCAGTTTCTCCTGCCTAGAGTCCTTGTAGCTTGGCTTTTTATCCTGCCTTTCGTAAGGGTGGTACCGACCCTTGCTGTGGGATGAAGCAGACTGACCCCTGGACTCAAACTGTGCTATGTCCTCCTCAGCTCTCTTTATTACAGCATCAGGAAAGAGAGTAGCAATATGAAGGGGGGCAGATCTTAAGGCTGTCAGAGTGTCCGGTTTGATTCCGGTCCTGAGGTGACTGAGATAAGCGTCTCTCCGTACAAGTGTGAGGTTGCCCATAGAAACAAAGATAAATTTTGAAAGGTGTTCCATGGCTTTTGCTGCAGCCTGAGATATGCTAGAGTTGAAGTCCATAAGGTAATTCAATTCGTCAGCTGCTGCAGTGAACTGTGAAGAAGCCTTGCCTTTATTTTCAGATCTCAATGCCTTAAGTTGGTCCTTCATATTTTGCTGGACTCTGAAGAGACATCGGTTGAAACTGGCTGACTGGTTACAAATAACTGATGCCTCTCTAGCCGACCTCTCCCACCTACGCAATGTCTCTTGGGAAATTCTGCGAGAGGCCGGTGGGGTTGAAGACATTCCAGAGTACTTTGCTATCCTACTATAGCTGTTGTTGAGCTTTGAAGAGTCGGTAGACCAATGACTAAGCTGAGATGAGTCTGCTTTAGGGTCGGTTTTAGGATCTATGTGAAGTCCATACCATTTGGTCTGGGACTTAGCCCGCCTGAGGAAAACGTCCTTTCCCAAACCACCAGGCTCTGAGCCACGGGAGGGGTAGCCCTCAACTAGGGTAAGATTCAGTTTAGCTAACTTGCGGCATAACCAATCCTCAGTCGGCATTCTTACTGACACCTTTCCGGGAGCAACAGTCTTTGGGCCAGCAAAGGGATTGTCATCTGCAGTATTTGTAGTACTCTCCAATTCCGGTATATCTGACCAACCCATAAAGGACCGGATGCCTTGCATTGTGTCTCTGTAGTTCTGTTCTTCCGACACTGGCTGGTCCTGTTCGGTCACTGACTGATCCTGGTCATCAGAAAGCTCCCCTTCCTCAGTATATAATTCTAGGGGGGTTGATCCGACAAGCTATCAGCCGCAGATGAAAGACTAGAGATACTGTCTTTTCTTGGTCTATGCAAGGTCGGTGAGCCGGTGTCAGTGGGTTCAGAAGACAATGACCGGTCAGTAGCAGAAGGTCGGTTCAAATCTTGGGGGTCGGTACCAACTATCCCAGCAGCAGGTCGGTGAGTTTTAGTTTTACTGGAAGGCTGATGCAGAGTTGCAGAGGAGCTTTGCCCAGTAAACTTAACAGAAGAGGTCGGTCTGCTACTCTTAGTTTGACTGGCCGGCTGATGCTTAGTAGCAGAGAAGCCCGTTCCAGTAAACTGACTTGAAGACGTCTGTGAGCTGGTCACTGCTTTACTGGTCGGCTGATGCTTTTCAGCAGAGGAGCCAGATCCAGGAAGCAAAGAGGTTGAAGGTCGGATGAAAGGTTCCGTAACATTCTGAGTCTGTGGAGGTGAGTGGGTCGGTGCTACTTTAATATCTGCAGAAAAAGCTGGCTCAAAGCTCTTGGCTAAAATTAAGGCTTCTAGGCGACTAAAGCGCTCAGACCACTTGTTGTCAAGTTCGGTGAATTTCTCATCAGCAGTGGACTGGGATGAAGTGGCTTTAGAAGAGGGGGATTTGACTTTCTTAGTGTCTTTTTTGCTATCTTTCTTAGGCTTTTTCTCTGGAGGTGGAGCAGGAGCAGGGGATTTAACAGTACCCTGACTATCCACAGTTCCAATCACAGACACACTGGCCGGGTCGACAAGTTCCTCATTGTCTTTAGAAGGGGTAGATTCAGCCGTTTTCGCCTCACGCTTTTCTTTCTTGATTTTATAAGCAGGTGTAGAGATCTGTAGAATTTGCTCAGAAGTAAAAGATTTGCAAATAGGGCACTGATCAGAAGACTGTGGGTTTTCTACACAAAAATCCTGTCCCTTACCCTTCTCTCTGCAACGCGCGCAGTGTGAGTGTGTGTCAAAGAGAGCCATTGCATGTCCACATTTCCCTCTCCGTTGGCCAGGAGAAGCCATGATGTACTTGAAGCAGATATAAGTAGAATAAACGTTGAAAAAATAAGATGTCTGATATAATTCTGAAGAAAAACTTTGCTGTAAAAAAATTCCTTGTGCACAGCCACGCGCCAAACGAAAAAGATGCTATGACGCCACGCTGTCTAGACAGGAAGGAAGTACGACACGCCACCTGGTGAGTGCACAGCACTGGACCGGCCTGGCCGGTGGAAACACAGGACGTCTTTTTCTGACGTTTGGCGGGCCGGTCTGCGCCGACCGGATAAGCAATTGTCCATTGGATAGGATGTATTAACGCAATAAAAAGACAGATATAAGACAGATGGACAGACAGACTGACAAATGAACACACCTAAAACATAACCTGGGTGAGGTAAAAGTGAACAGTAGACAGAAAATATTCCCAAAGCTGATTCAGTTCAAATGCCTAGTGACACACTTTTTAAAAGGCATACTAAATCTGCACTTTTTACATTTTTTTCCTTGGTTAGACCACAGTAATGTAAACGTTGTTCATTATGACATTATGCCGATAAAGGAATGCAATGCCAAGCCTAAGCAGTGGGAGACAAAAAGTATTCTTTTACCTTTATAGACAGAATTCGGGCACTTGCCCAAAAGAACTTGTTGACAGGGTCCAGATAAAATAACAGTCCGAATATCAACACCACAAGAGCCATTTTGATCAGGAGAAGGGAGAAACGCTTCCTTCGATAAGCACTTGCTATGCTTAGCAATGGGCCAGCATTCTCCTGAATCTGTTGAGGGTTGAACCCTTTGCTAACACAAAACTGGTGCAGCGTCAGAATTTCCCGATCTATTTCCTTCAGCTTCTCTTCCATTGCAGATTTGGTCATTTGGGGCATTTTCACTATGTATGGCTATTTCCACAAATGCCTGAAAATATATTTAAAGAAGAGCACCATATACTTCTTAGATTCATAAAAATAATTTATTTGATTTAATTGTAATAATTTAATATAGTTCTAATTGATGTGAACAGCCTATGAATGGGAAGGCAAGTCCCAAAAATTGTGTTTTCAGGTTGTTTCTGAAAGTACACTGATGGTGATAGAGTTTATCAGTATTAGAGGCAAACCGTAATGCAGATAAAAGTAATGGAAAATACTGTTAATTTTGTAATAAACACCCTCGCATTGATACAAAAGTGGGTCATTTGCAACAGCAGCAGTTTCACAAAAGTTAAACAACTAGTTTATCTAAAAATGTTCAATAAATTTGCTATCTCAAGTACTTTTTGGACTTTTTTCCTGTTGGTTCAACAGATCCAAAACATGGCTGACAAACGTAACAATGCAAGGTACTTTAGTGTATACTCTTAATTGTATACAGTACAGCTACTGTCAAAAATATCTCCGAATGTACTTTTACCACCAAGTACCAGTTGCTTTAAAGTCTGATCACTGCTTACAGAATGTTTTTATTTAGTGTTTGACATGACGTATAATAACACTGTATCGGTTATTTTGTGATGGGTAGTTAGAAGGGCGGAGGAAACCAGTTGGTCATGGTCCTGTACTGTAAATCACTGACCAATGACAAGCAACTTCCAGCTTTCCCACTTTAGGTTGGGTTGGCATTCAAAGTCCGATCTCAGAGACGGGAGGCGAGTGTGTTATTACAGTCACCACCATGCCCCACTGCTTACAGAAAACTGTTATTGAAAGTGTTGGGACCCATTTCTTTAAGAAATTGAAGTAGTTCGATAAATGTAGAAGCTTACATTCAATATCACAGAAATTATGTTAATTTACATCCTGTATCAGACGTATATCAGAGTCAGATGGAATCAGGCACATAACAGCAGAATTAGGAACCACAATTATATATCACAGCACTTGCAGATCCAGAGGAAGGGGGGGGGGGTCTGGGTGTTTAAAACCTGCCCCTTCTTGAAAATATAAATGATGTGCGACAGTGAACCATAAGGAACAGACATAGATTAAAAAGTTGAACATCCTGCATTAAATCCAGTAGATCCAAAATTATTAGAATGAACATACTATTTCACAACTCTTTTATTATAATATAATGTTGCTGATGCCAAATCAGGCTTAAAACCTACTTAAATTTTCGGGAAACAAAATTCAGTAGGAAAACAACCCTATAATTAATGCTATGTAAACAAAGCTAGAAGATAATATTTTTGAGACTAGAGTTAAATTTACAGAAACACCACTAAATAAACAAACAAATTACAAGTGTTTCCCTGGGGGAGAGGGCATGCCATTAATCCCTTAGCTTTTTGATGCCAAAAATGAGTCAACTTTCTAAAATTGAACACATGGTAAAGATTGCTATGAATCATTAAAACCTTTTCAATCATTTGTGTCACAAAACATGAAAAATTCCTCTTTTTGAGAATATGAAAGTTGATTTTTTTAAATTTTTTTTGCAATGTAATGCTACCTCAACACTATGATTATAACATCTGAACGATACTTTACCTGGCCCAGATCATCATGTTTCATATCCAATCAACAAATAGACCTACGCATCGGAGAACTGATACAAATTTGTATCCACCGAAAAAACAACTCACCAAAGCCAGTGAACCATCATTTCACCTTGAAGGAGGGAGCACAAGGTCAAATCTGACTACATCAAAAGATTCCTAGCCCATGACTTCCTATAAGTTGGTTTCACATTGCAAACCTCTAGGACCAATAATAAGCGAGCTATAAGCACTTCTCAGTTTGGGTATCCTTGTTTGACCTTGAAGGAGGGCCCCAAGCTCAAATCTGTGCACATCAAAAGATTCCTAGCCCATGATTTCCTATAGGTTGGTTTCACTTTGCAAACCTCTAGGACCAATAATAAGCAAGTTATAACAACTTTTGGGTTTGGATGTCCTCGTTTGACCTTGAAGGAGGTGCCAAGGTCAAATCCGACCACACTAAAAGATTCCCAGCCCATGATTTCCTATAGGTTGGTTTACCATCCCAAACCTCTAGGACCAATAATAAGCGAGTTATAAACACTTTTAAGTTTGGTTATCCTCGCTTGACCTTGAAGGAGGGGTACAAGGTCAAATCTGACCACACCAGAAGATTCCCACCCCATGATTTCCTATAAGTTGGTTTCACATTGCAAACCTCTAGGACAAATAATAAACAAGTTATAAGCACTTTTAAGTTTGGCTATCCTTGTTTGACCTTGAAGGAAGAGCCCAAGGTCAAATCCGACCACACCAAATGTTTCCCAGCCCATGCTTTCCTATAGGGTGGTTTACCACCGCAAACCTGTACAACCAATAATAAATGATATAAGCACTTTTAAGTTTGGCTATCCTCGCTTGACCTTGAAGGAGGGGTCCAAGGTCAAATCTGACCACACCACAAGATTCCCAGTCCATGATTTCCTATAAGTTGGTTCATCATCCCAAACCTGTACAACCAATAATAAGCGATTTATAAGCACTTTTAAGTTTGGCTATCCTCGTTTGACCTTGAAGGAGGGGTCCTAGGTCAAATCTGACCACACCACAAGATTCCCAGTCCATGATTTCCTATAAGTTGGTTCATCATCCCAAACCTGTACGACCAATAATAAGCGATTTATAAGCACTTTTAAGTTTGGCTATCCTCGTTTGACCTTGAAGGACGGGTCCAAGGTCAAATATGACCACACCAGAGGATTCCCAGCCAATGATTTTTTATAAGTTGGTTTACCATCCCAAACCTTTACGACCAATAATAAGCAAGTTATAAGCACTTTAAAGATTGGTTATGCTCGTTTGACCTTGAAGAAGGGGTCCAAGGTCAAAATAAGGCCAAAAATATTCCCAGTCTAGACTTTGTAATCAGGAACATACCCTGCAAATTTGAGATCTCTACCTATAATACCCTTTGCTCTAGAGGGCCAACAAAATTCCTTGCTGAAAGTCGAAAAAACGCCTGTGGCAGCCATCTTGTTTTTCAAAATGAAGCCAAAAATATTCCCAGGCAAGAATTTATGGTTATGAATATATCCTGCAAATTTGAGAAGGCTGGCTATAATTTTTTTTTTGTTAGAGCGGTAACGGTGAAATCTCTCTGCACACTGTGGCGGCAGCGGTGTAATGAAGCGAAATCCATAGTATCTACCGGATGCTATCCTGTGGATACAAATACAAAAATGTACAACTTTTACAAAGATTCTGTCAGTTCTATTCAACTATGTCTACCCAAGTCTATGTTCAATCAAATGGACAAGTGAAACTCTCCCTTAAGTATATGTATTTATTACTTTAGACTAAGTTTTAATTCTACAGTAACATATAACTGTTGTAAATATGTACACTATACTTTTTAAGACAAAATTCCTTTATGTTTATTTGTACATTAATTAACTAATCAAAATAAATGTTTCAACACTTTTACCGTATTCATTGGCTCAGACCAATTTTTGTGGGCTTTTCCTTTCAAAGACAGATCCAGATGATTACAAGTTTATTCAAACATTACTCTATGCCTATAATAGAGTTAGAAGCATAAAACTGTACCTTGGTAAGGCTGAACATATATATTATCCAAAGAAAACAAAAGTGTATCACCTTTAGCAATTTCTGTGCCTGCTAACACTGAGCTATGATAGCATGTGTTGGAGTGAAACAAGATGACTAATGAGAGGAATATGAGACTCAGTCAATAAGCCCTGTTTTATACTTTACTATCAACTACACAAGTTGATACTTCGTTTTCAGATTATCAAACATAAAAATGTGCAACAATGACACAGTTATAAACTTGAATGCATGCAGCTTGCTGTCTGCCAATATATGAGTGATAATGTAACGGTGTATTTAATCAACAGAAAGCATTTTCTGAGTGGTAGACTTAAATTATGCTATATGCAGTGACAAATATTTCGGGTTTTTGTGGTAATCATTTATCTGAGGGTCACTCTGGGTTCATGAGCAAGAATTGAATCAGTGTCAGTTCATACCCTCAGCCCTCTCATTGCTGCCCCCCCTCCCCCCCCCCAAGGGTGGGGTGACAGTAATGAAATCATGTCTGTTTCCCTGTGTGCATAACTCAAAACTATACACCATCTGGATCTGGATCATATTTTCAAACAAGGCAGGGTCTGCCCGTGGGTTTTTCCCACCTTAAAGATGATTCGGATTTGGATCCAGGTTGAGTCTCCAAATTTATTTTTCCTCATTTGTTTTTTACAAATATTATCTAGTACACACAAAAATTGACAGCACAGAAGACTTAAATATATACAAGATAAGGAAGGTGTTTAGCATGGTCATTAAGTGCAAACCAATCAAAGGGGGAGGAATGAGAAGACAAGATGAGAGTCTCTTTTAAAATTTCAAACAACTCAACCAAGGATGCTGGTGAGAATGATGTGGTGTTGTGTTCAGCACCATCTACGGGCAAAGGTTTATGCGCTGCTTGTTCTAGTTATGGATTGTTTAAATGCATGCGGTTTGTTATTTTGATAATTTGTAATAATTTTGTGATTCTTGATTTACTGTGTTGATGTATTGTTTCCATACATGTTGCTGTGATCCATGGTTTAACATGGTGATATATTGTTTTGTATAGTTCATTGTGATCTGTGACTTATTATAAAGACCGGAAGTGCGCACACCACACAAAACAATGCAGTGAGCATATTTTGCATACATTTATCTGAGGCAATAAATGGACGATCGCCGATAATAGAGAACCAAACGATACACACAAAATATAGTGCGACAAATGGGTGTGTATAACAACATATTTACAATAATATTTATGGATTAATAAAAGAAACCGGCTTTTATAATAGAAATAAAGTCCTCACGTTAGTACTTTATGACCTCTATAAAAGGACGGAACTTTCGGCATGATGGATTTGCGCTCCACGCTCGTCCATTATCCACCAAAGTACCGGCCTTTTATAGAGGTCATAAAGTACTCACCCTCAGACTTTATTTCTACATTCCAGTGAAATTAACTGTTTTGATTTATTAATATTCTTGTGTATTTATATGCAGCACAAGATATCCATGTACTAAAGGACTCAAAGTGCTATTTACCCATCCAACTACACAAGTACAGCCCAAGCTCTTTAGTAACTCTCATTCCTCTAACTGAAAGACAGAGGCTCAAGGATGACTATTTATCAACGTCCTCAGGGTTCTTTAGCCTGCCACTGGTGATAGGACCCAATGACAGTGAACTGCCATTTTTAGTGGTCATCCAAGGCACTATGTATCTGCCTGTAATTGGATTTGAACCAACACCCTCTGTGTTCCTCAGTAAGTATGTTTCTCACTGGCCACAGATGTAGCCTTCCAACCTATGTGATTTGAGTCAGTGAATTTTGTTCTCTACAGTAAGTGGTAAAAGATATAAAATGATTTTCTCCAATGATTACTGTTTATATTAAATTTGTAATACTTGCTCACTGAAAATGTCGAGAAGATAATTTGAGAGAAATTATGGTATATCACATATGCTACATTTTTTGTTTGCACAGTTTTGGTGTAACCATACGTACTGTATGTCACAAATGCAGTTACTTTTATCAAACCACATTTGGCCTGTCCTGTGGTAAATCAACTGCGGTGTGAAAGGCAAGCTCAATTCTCCTGCTAATTATCTGCAGTGTAAATAAAACTGGATTAATGTCCATTGCAAAATTGGATTAATGTCCTTTGCAATACTACTCTGAATTATCTTAATGCAATGACATTATTCTGCAGATGGTTTTGACTGAGTATCAAGATGGGTGCATCTTGCAGAGTAAGAGAGGTGAAATTTACCACAATAATAGAAATTCACTTTTCACTACAGTATATATCTGCCACTGTGGCCTAGTGGGTAGCACACTTGCCTTAGAACACAGAGGATGCAGTTTCAAACCCAGGTACAGGTAGATACATAGTTACTCAGATTACCACTTAAAATGGTGATCCTCTGTCTTTGGGTCCTATGATGCCTATCCCCAGTGGCAGACTAAAGAACCTCAAGGATGTTGATAAATGGTCATCCTTGAGCCTCTGTCTTTCAGTTAGGGGAATGTCAGTAGCTTGAGAGCTGGGCTGTACTCATGCAGTCAGATGAATCAAATATTGCAATTGACTCCTGAAGCAAAAAATCCTTATTTTACTTTGACAAACGGACATTCTTATCACATCATCATTATATTTATTTTAATTTTGTGATCGTTTCATGGACCAACACTTATACATCGTGTTTTCATTAATATTTTGACTACATTTCCTGTGAGAAGGCCTGTTTTATTTAGGAATAACCTGAACAAAACTTATGAATAATATTCCAGGAATCTGAATGGATATTGGTTTGAGTTTTAAAAGTGTCAATTTCAGTATCATTTCAATGAAAATATAGATGATTCTCAATGATATTCACTATTATAAATAACAACTTGACATTAAAATCCTTAATTTAATCAAATTGGTTTTGCATTGGTTGGTGGTGTCAACTCTTTGATTTTTCAACTAGAAATAGGATGCCCTGTTAAGAGTAGCTGCAACATATGAAAAGAAACAGGACAGCACAGAAGAACACACATTATCATGTGGCATGTGTAATGTCCACCCCATGAATAGTGGTTTTGCATTTTTGGCAAAAATTCGAAAATTTAAAATGGCCACCATTTTTAGGGAGAGGACATTTTTTTTGTAAAATTGGCAAGAGTAGATTACTTAGACACCCTGTGGGTCGAAAATTTTGACGAAATCCCTCTATCTCGCATGGTTTAGGATATAGAAGCAAATTTGTGGTTTTGCATTTTAGGCAAAAATTCAAAATGGCCACCATTTTTGGGGAGAAGAAATTTTTTTTGAAAATTGGCAAGAGTAGATTACTTAGACATCCTGGGGGTCGAAAATTTCGACGAAATCCCTCTATCTCCTACGGTTAAGGAGATGGAAGCCAATTTGTGTTTTTGCATTTTGGGCAAAAATTCGAAAATTCAAAATGGCCTCCATTTTTGGGGAGAGGAAATTTTTTGAAAATTGCCAAGAGTATATTGCTTAGATACCTGTGGGTCGAAAAGTTTGTTCGACGGAATCGCTCTGTCTCACACGGTTTAGGAGATAGACCTATTTATGTTTTTTGCTATGTAGCTATTACTCAGGAGGTTAAAGCTATTACCATCAACAACAATACCAAGCAAGCAATTGACCCTATAAACCTTCACACCAATTTTACAAAATAAGTTAAATATATTTCTTTTAAAAGTGTGAAAACAGAAATGCAATTCAGAGTAGGCTCAAAGTTACAAAGCCATCATCGACCAAAAGATTTTCTGGCCAAACTATTGACCCAATTTTCCTTCATAAAAATTTTTGTGAAGATAGAAAACATTGTTCCACTAAAATGTCCAGAAAAAAGTCTAGCGTAAATAGCGTAATATCTATACAGCACAGTAGCTATCACTCAGCTATAAAGGTATTATCACAAAAAGCAATCCAAAGCAAGATACTGATCTAATAATCCTCCATCCCAAATTTTATGAACATAGGTGAAATACTTTTCCTTTAAAATGCTTAAAATAAAAAAGCTACTCAAAGTAGCTATTACTCAGTCAGTCATATAGCTATTATCACTAATTTAAAAGGCAATCCTAAGCAAGCTATTGACCTAACTATTGCTCATACCAAATTTTGTAAAAGTATGTCAAATATTTTTCCTTAAACAAAAGAAGTACACAAAAGTAGCTATAGTAAGTAGCTATTACTCAGTTAGCTATACAGCTATCTTCACCAAAAGCAATCCCATGCAAGCTATTAACCCAATAAACACCCATACCAAATTTGGTAAAGATAGGATAAATACTTTTCCTTGAAATGACCAGAAACCAAACGTGACGGACGGCAGATGACGGAAAAAGCAAAAATAATATGTCCACCCCACAGTGGGATTGACATAATAATTCAATATAGATCACCAATTATTCTGGGCTTCAATATAAACAATAAAATTTTATATTTCTTTGTCATTTTCAAGAAAATGCAGATCAATACCTTTTAAAAGTTTTACAATTTCTAACCACTTAACATTAAAATCCTTAATTTATAGCAAATTTATTTCGAGATACAATTAGATGGTTCCAACCCATATTACAATGTCGTTTAAACATTTGGATGACTCTTAAACATTACCCAAAAAACCTTTTTTGATAATAAAGCATGAGATTTGTTGCTATGTGATGCTTTTTATGATGACAAACAATATTTCAATATGGATCAATATGGAAGGTCAAACTGAAGTTCGATATCGATACTGATATTTCATTTCAAAAGAAACCTTTATTTCATGCTATTTACCTAATCTGTCTCAATGATTACTACAAAGAAAGCTTCTTGTTAACTTATTTTGAAGGAATGACACCCTAGTGGCAAATTTCACAGACTGTGGCTAAATATTCAATGATTGTGGTAATAATCTTGTCAGTAGGGAGGCACAAAACAGCTGAACTACTTCAATTTTACGCCTGATTGCAGCTATTTACAATTACAACCAGTCATTATCTGCGTAATTTGACTTAACAGAATACCCAGATGGGAAAACTTAAGTTTGACAAGTTGTTTACACACTAAATAAATCCAAGGTTAAACCGGTGTTTTTCATAAATCAGTTTACAAAATTAATTCCATAACAGAATACTTACAATTATCAAAATATCATTTTGCATAAGCAGTAAGCTCTTGCTTACCCAAACCTCTTAGCAGACAACAACTTAAGTTCAGAAAATCGCCCTGTTGTGATAGCCTGATACACTCTGCCTAGTCAATAACATCTTATTAGCTGGATTATGGCTGCATTTTATTGTGGGAATTAATTCAATGAATGCCTTATTTCAGTCAACTAACCTCAACCAAATGCTCGACTGTTTCCTTATTTTAAGGTTTAACAGAATAGATGCAGGGATTGAAATAAAAATGGACGAAAAATTAAATTTGACTATTGATATCATTCTTTAATAATGGCCTTGCATACCAATCAATATTAAAACATGGTTAAACACTACAAATGTCTCAGTAACACTTAGAAAAATAATAATGGTAACACACACTCAGGTTATTTAAAACACATAGTTTGTCAGAAGTTTCCAAAATATCTGAAATACATCTTCCACCATATGAATATCAATAACAGTCAATCACCGAAAATAAAAACATGTCTTCCCCCAAATGGCCTTATAGAATGAAACGGTGTTTGTAAACAAAGTCTAGGATTCGCTGAAAACGTGGAAACCGGAGGGCAAAAAGACTTCCTGTTTTCATTGGTTGTCTATATTTACTGGAAATTTAAATCACTGTACTCAATTGCCGATTTTCAAATGCCGATATTTCCGTAAATATTTCTACAAATATGTATTATACATCAATGGAAAGCTATTTTTACACAGATTATGCTTGTGTTTGTTGCATTAAAATCCATGAAGAAATGGCTCAGTAATCTCAAGTTAAAGGTTTGAAGTGAACAAGAAAGCCTCAACCAAGAAGTGATTTTTCCAGGGACATGGTTCAATAATGTCCTCAAGTGTAACTAATCTATACAGGTACATTTTAGAGCTGTATTTGTATATATTACAGTGAATATGTGTAATCAGGGAATACGCGTATTCCCTGAAAATTTCAGTGAATACGCGTATTCCCTGAAGTGGTCAGGGAATACGTGTATTCCCTGAAAATTTTAGGGAATACGCGTATTCCCTGGTTTTGTCTAGTAATAGCTTCACATATTCACTGAACTGAAATCAGTGAATATGTGTAATGGGTCATCTGTTTTTAGTGCTTTTAAATATTGAACTTTTGTGTAGAGATTATATGCAAATTGCTTTTTTAAATAATTAACCTTTGGGTAGAGATTATATGAATGTTGTGATTTAAATTTCATGTTTATATATCCTGCTCAAAAAGTCTTAACTTTAACTTTTAGTTTGACAAAGTTGTCTATTTTAGAATATTTGAAATAGACGGTTGCTTTGAATTAATAGAATTTTTAGTTATGGATCCCTGACAAATATTTTTGATACAAAACACATAAATTTGTTGCAGACTGAATGGCTTCCCTTGAATTTATAATAACAAAGGGATTATTTCTTTAACCTTACCCACCTGTTTGACCACTGTAGAATGGATGACTTCTCTGTAATTGAAAGTATTAAAGATCAAAGAGCAAAATAAAGACAAATCAGAGGACTGGGAAGCCAATTGGATTAGCTGAGGTTGTTTAATTAATACTTTAAGCCTTGAGAGAAAACTGCTATGACAAGTTAATGTCTAATAAATTATAGGCATTCATATTGTTTAATAAATAAATTTTTTTTTGCTATCTGCAATACTTTTAGAGATAATTCGCATTTACTCATTTTGAGTAGGTGAGTAATTAGCTATGGGTCTGAAACTTCACCAAGTGAAAGCTCTGCCAAAAGTAGGTGAATGAGTTATTTGGGAAGAATTGGCTATCTGCAATACTTTTAGAGATAATTCGCATTTACTCATTTTGAGTAGGTGAGTAATTAGCTATGGGTCTGAAACTTCACAGAGTGAAAGCTCTCCCAAAAGTAGGTGAATGAGTTATTTGAGAAAAATTGGCTATCTGCAATACTTTTAATAAATAAATATGTAGTATTGTGAACAGTCAGCTTCTTGTATTATATTTTGTCAAAATATATTTAAATTCTAAATTCAGTACCAAGCTACATTGCTTCCCCTGACTCTCAACACAATCATCATTATTAGCTATTACTGACCTGTTTACTGGACATTAATACAGTTAAATCAAAGGACTAGGAAACCAAACAGATTGAGATGAATACTGCCTTTTGGCAAAGTGATATTTTTGTGTGTTTTTTTTTTTTTTGTTGTTGTTGTTGTTGTTGTTATGGTACAGTAAAAGTTATGTAAAATCATGGTGGGAGATTTTAATGGTTATAGTACATTAACACACAAGAGTCCATAGCAAAAGTTATTTTTTATATATTATAAGAATACAAAGCTGCATTCTCAACAATTTCTAGTTAGGGAATACGCGTATTCCCTGATTACACATATTCACTGTAACATATACATTGAATCAAATGAACTTTTTAACATAATGCTGCATATTAATGCAATAACATCAGAGACTGTGAACAAAAGAACAATCAGTCTCTATATTGCAACCAAGCTGATAACACCTAATAAAAGTACAGATTTATGAATTAAAGCCTTTTCAGTTGTGATTACTTCAAAACACCTCAATGGTCAAAAATGAAATATGTTTTCTTGCATAACATATTTTTCTTTTAACTGAACAGATCAAAAGGTTTTCTCAGAAGATGTGAGTACTAGTAACACTGTACACATGTACATGTACACGTGTACCTCAAAGCACAGCTAGGTTTTTTTAGCGTGGATTTCTTATGCACATTCCATTGAATGTGTATAAGATTAAATCTATTATATTCTGTACTTTTATAGCGCTGCTTTTTGTATGCAGGTGCTGATCCAGATAAATCTCAAAAGTTTATGGAATTTTTTTACAGATAGATTCAACCAGTAGTATTTGTGTAATCCTGGAAAAACAAGGCATGTAATAATGAGTAAATAGGTTTGGTATGATATCCAGTGATCCAGATCACTCTCAAAATTTCACCGGATCTAAGATGACAAAGACCAAGCAGTAGTATTTGAATAATCTTGCCAACAGGCTGACAGAGATGTCAAGTAATATAGGGAAGATCAATGTTCCAATTGATATTCTTTTCAAAGATGACCTGGGGTTAGCCAAGGTCTAGTTCAAACCCCATGATGTCAACATACAACCATGCAGTCAAACCAATGAAGTCTGATTTAATATTAAATACTGAATTTCAAAATAAGAGGACGTCTAGTTAGGTTCAAACCCATGACAATCAAGTGCACAGTATGAGACATTGGTAGACAAGAGTCAATAAGGATGACCAGTGACCAATAGGTGATACCTAAAGCCTTCACATGCTGTAATTGCTGCATCATATTCCATTACCCAAAAGAGGGTTCAAATCAAGAAAGGTAGTTACAGTGACATCCCAGTATAAGATGTAATAATCATAGAAGATAGCCAAGCAAGGCTGTTAACAAATAAGATGCAATAAAAACATACATTTGGGCCATTTATTTCTACCAACAATCATATATTAGTAATTTTGGTGACATTAGTACAAACATAGGAACATATTTACATCAAATTAGATGGAATGTTAACTTGTATAGGGGAGATCAGTCTACCTTCCATCGATAATCTATTCAAGGGAGATGACCTAGGGTTAGCTAAGGTCATGACAAGGTCAACTTCAAACCCCACGATGCCAACATGAAAGCATATAGTGAAACCAACTAGACCTACGCATTGGAGAACCAATGCAAATTTGTATCCACTGGCAAGACAACTCACCAAAGCCATTGAACCATCGTTTGACCTTGAAGGAGAGGTCCAAGGTCAAATATGACCACACCACAAGATCCCCAGCCCATGATTTCCTATAGGTTGGTTTACCATCCCAAACCTCTAGGACCAATAATAAGCGAGTTATAAGCACTTTTAAGTTTGGCTGTCCTCGTTTGACCTTGAAGGTGGGACCCAAGGTCAAATCCGACCTCACCACAAAATTCCCAATCCATGATTTCCCATAGGTTGGTTTACCATCCGAAACCTCTAGGACTAATAATAAGCGAGATATAAGCACTTTTAAGTTTGGCTATCCTTGTTTGACCTTGAAGGAGGACCCCACGGTCAAATCTGACCACACCAAAGATTCCCAGGACATGATGTCCAATAGGTTGGTTTACCATCCCAAACCTCTAGGACCAATAATAAGGGAGATATAAGCACTTTTCATGACTGACATAGAAATGCCCATGGAGGCCATCTTATTTTTCAAAATAAGGCCAAAAATATTCCCAGTCAAGATTTTGTAATGAGGAACATATCCTGCGAATATGAGATCTCTAACTATAATACCCTTTGCTCTGGAGGGCCAACAAAAGTCCTTGCTTAAAGTCGAATAACGTCCTACCTACCATCTTGTTTTTCAAAATGAGCCCAAAAATATTCCCAGGCAAGATTTTATGGTAATAAATATATCCTGCAAATTTGAGTAGACTAGCTATATTTTTTTTTTGTTAGAGCAGTAATGGTGAAATCTCTCTACACACTGCGGTGGCGTAATGAGGTGAAATCTATAGTATCCACCAGATCCGATGCTATCCGGTTGATACAATAACCATCAAACGCAGTTAAGAGTATGTTGGAGGTTTAGTGGTAGGTTGGCAGTAAAAGATTTATGATTGAAAAATAGGATTACTGGCATTCTAACACTTAACATCTGCCTGCCAGTGAACACCTATCCCATATTTCTTTGTTAGAAGTCAAGGCCAAATGCTTCTACATGAATGTCCAATGGGCATTCACTGGTATTACTTGTTTGTGGTAAAATGGGCTGATAACAGAGACGTTTTTTTTCAAAATACATTAGTTCAAATGAAACATTATAAAACTTGTTGGATCTATTATTAGAAATGAATACTGTTTTATAGTTTCATTTAATAAAAATATGATTTAAGCCTTTCACAAAAATTTAAAATTTAAATATTAACCACAACATGGGTGTTTACTGGTAAATTAAAGTATACCAAACAGCATTCTGCCATGACACTGACTTAAAACATTGGGCCAGCTGTGGCATCCCAACAACTGTTCAGTATGTATCTCTAGATTTTGCCACCATTGGGCCAACAATGGAGTTTTTCAAGATGGCATTGAGCAACAATGCGGGATTTCGAGAAACATTTGTTGAATTTATTTATATTGTAATTTGGTTCACATACCAATGTGACCCAATACCAATTGATAAAATGGGACCAGATATTTTGGATATGGGAGAAGAAATATGCTGTTCAAGGATTGTACAGAAAGCATGTACATGAGAACTCAGCTCTAGCCATTGTGTACAGTCAGTATATTGATAGCTATTGACGAGAGACAGATACTCGGTCTAGGATATTTGTGATGAAAAAGGAGTATCCTCGATGGACGGGTTTAGATATGAGGTAAACAATGATGAATATCAAAATAAATGCAAACAAATTAACCCCGATAGCAAGACTCTGTAGGGCCACATCTGGCCCACCAGCGGCAAGCAGTTGGTCCGATATTGGCTGTAGCTGGTGGCACACCACTGGCGTGACCAGCTGATAGACAGTGGTGAACCATTGGCAGCTGTCAATAAGGTTTAATAGTGGTCCATCAGTGGCCCACTGTCCACAACCAATGATAAGCTTTTCTATTGGTCCAACGGTGGACCACCCTAAGAAGCCAACAACCCGGATAGCATGCAGACGTTGGCCCAACATCAGCATATTCATCGGTCGTTCATTGGCAGCCACCGTTGGCCCAATGGCTTTTTTGTTGGTGGATGCTACGGCCAATCAGATTGCCGAATGGAGTAATGTGGTCATTGTTTAACAGAAGGCAAAGAATTAACAGACTGTGGGTGGAGTTTACTTACGAGAATCCCTGATAAGTCACATGACCAAACAAAACAATGGAGGAACAGTATCTTAAGATGATATAGTCCATAATCAAATGATAAAATTATAATCTTAAGAAACAACTTTTCTTATTGTGAATTTATAATGAGAATATTATTTTTAAGTCTGAAATTGTTAATTAGTTAGTTAAAAATTGTGGGCTTGCTGAAATATGATTTTTAAACTTATTTAATAAATCATTTTTTAAGTTTCCAAAAAATTCCCCTATTATTGCTCGCTGCCATTTTGAATAAAAATCCACCATTGACCCAATGTCAGCCCAATGTCAGCAAAATATAGTTATGCAGTCTGAGTTTTGGTTGGAAAGCCACCTGTATACCAACAGTATGTGTACCATCCAGCCAGAAATTGGACCACTGATGAACCACCAGTGGCAAATCTTACATTGTTTGGTAGTGCTGGGACGATGTTTGCAAACTTCGGTATTATCGCTCGTTGGCTCAATCCGATCAATGACCGGTAAAATTTAAGTACAACCGATGTTTGCTAAATTCATTTCTTGTAGCCTTTTGGTCACAATTAAACACCAACTGTATTAATATTTTTAAAAATCTGAAACATTCATCAGTTAAAATGACAAAACTAGCCGTGAATGCAATAAATATAACGTAAATAGAAACACCTTGGGGGTTTCCCACTGTTGTCAAGGTAATCATAAAATTAGCCAATCACAAGTGGAGATATATCAAGCATGGTCTGTTAATGAGGGAGACGTCTGTGAATGGCATTTAGATTATATTTTGGTTATATTTGTGATAATTTGTGGGTATTTTACTTGTTAATTTTTAATATTTGATATTTGTCTGCTTTACAATTTCAACTCCATGATCGGAAATGTTCGAAGTTTGCTCACAAATTTCCGATACAAACATCGACAGGTAAAGTCATGGCGATCTGCCAGCACTATTGTTTGGTGTAATAAAATTTACAACAATTTTTGGAAACTAATTCACATAAACCAAATGAGTTTAAGCAATGATAATATCTTTTCAAGGTCTTTCAAAATAAATGCTGTTCAGTAGGAGCTTCAGGTGTAGCCCCTACAGGACCACCATTGGTCCACCAAGTACAGCTCTTACAGATCATAGTTGCATGTGTCAGATAAAAAAAATTCTGGCACAGTTTCAGGTTTCATCAAAACACAAAATTATATCACATGGAAAAAGTGAAGATATTTTCACTAAAAATAAAATATTTGCCACCAGTGGCCCAATGGATGCCCTTCATGGGTCCTGTACTACTTATGTAGTGGGTGGGCCACTGATGGACCACCTATGACAAATATATAAGCCATCAATATATAAGGTAATAAAGTGTTGCAAAGACTGAGCAAAATTCAGAAGTATAAAATATGTTTGTTTATATAAATGACATTAACTTTTGTTTAGTGAAAGAAAATGCATATTTGATCTAATTGTTCCGGAATTTTACACCAGTGGGCCAATGCTGGTCCCTGAGCTGCAGCCACTGACTCTGGTAGTTGGTGGGCCAACAGTGGGCCATGCAATTAGTGCTGCGACTCGGTCCGCAAAAACTACTCAATTATCGCCCACATGGGATCGATGCATAATTCGATGCATCGGCAGACATAAAAACCATACAAAACTTACAGAGTAAATAACTAATCCACACTTTCATATAATGTTTTAGTACATTTCAACAATTCTAAGGCGATATTTTGGGACAAAAACTGCTCCATATTTATGTTACGGAAAATCACTTCCTCTTTCGTTTGATTCGACTGGAAACATACTAGACCTCAACCCTTTTTCGACTTTCCGAATTTCCTTTTTTTTTATCGATGCATCGAAAGTGATGCTGTAATCGATCAATGCATCGAATGGACCACTAATCGGCGCAGCACTACATGCAATATTTATATATTTTGAAATAATATGTTTTTAACATTGAATTTTGTTAAATAATATGTCAAAAAATATATTTGAGGTTATTATGAAGTAATTTATAATGCTTTAAAATTTTTGAAAAATAAAATGCAATCAGTGGTCCAACAGTCACTCAGTGGTGGTTCACTAGCTACATTTTCCCACCCATAGCTGATGGTGGACCACTAGGGTCTTACTATCTTGGACTATCTGACATATAGCAACAAAATTAATTCCCCAAATTCACTGATTTAATATTATTAACTGTGTATTCATTATATTCATTAATAAGTTTTAATGCTTGGGATATCCTTTAAATAAATGTCATAGATGTTTTTGTCAAGGTGTGCAAGTAATGTCATGTTCCTAGTACTTGTTGGTGTCTGTTTAACTTTGTCATCAATTGTTAAATACATGTGTGTGGTATTTGTACTCTTTGTATTGTATTTGTATTGTAATGTCTTCTTTCTAGTACTTGTTTAGCATCTGTTTTAACTGTGTAATAAGTTGTTAAGTAACTGTGTGTGGTATTTGCAGTCTTTGTATTGTATTTGTGTTGTACATGTGTCTGTTTATGAACAATAAACTATTAAAAAAAAAAACAAAAAAAAAAACAAAAACTGTATTCATTTAAAATATTGCAAAAAATGTCATCCCACAACTAGACTGTGAACTTTTAGTTAAAGTGATCAGAAACATGAATATATTGAAAAAAACGTACATCGGTTGTATCTATTGTTGCCATAACTGCTAGAATAATAGCAGTAGGGATTAAAACTATATAATCAAATTGTACAGACCTCATCAAATTTGGAGAAAAAGGAAGTTGATGCACATTTATGGGTTGAAGTGAAACTATACTGCCTGGCCAGTGAGGTTCGTTACTGTGCCACAGTGAAGTTTGTCATTGGTATTTTATGACAAAAATCTTTGCCATGAACTTTCACAACACAATTATACCATGCTGTTATAAGCAGACATTCTATATACTAAAATGTGAACATTTCTTGTCCTTGATTGTTTTTAATGCAGGTGACAAACTTTGCTGAGGTGATAAACTTCACTGCCTGACAGTACTGGGCGATAATTGGTAAACCTTCAAAACGTTGTCATTTTAAAAGATTTACTGGTAAATATAAGCGAAAGCTCGATGTTTTATAAACTCACTGCAAAGAATGTTATGTTGCAAGTCTGAGTCAAACCTTTTATTTTGGATTAATACAATATTTTGGTTTTGTTTATTCTATTCAGGTTTCTGGGATGTCACTAAACCTCAATTGTCGATGGGACTGCAAACCAAGGATTGGCGATAACAAATGTTATCATACAGGAGATTGAGGAATGGAATGGATTTAGATTTATTTGTTGTTTTACGTCGCGTTCAACAGCCAGGGTCATATTGCGACGGGTAGTTTACAGGTGGAGGAAACCAGTGCATACTGCACTTTAAACCACCGGGCATCGGCAAGTAACTACCAACTTTCCAACATGAAGCACCCGGCCTGAGATTCGAACCAGCGGCCTCAGAGGTTGGAGGCAAGAACTCTAACCGCTACACCACCGAGCCCCCATAGGAATGGAATGGAAGCCTCATTTGGAAAGTTTCTTTTCAGTCCACAGTGCATGGAAAAAAAGTTTCTTTAAAATTTTGTATGTGTATGCCAGTCAGTAAGACAATCCTAACAATGAAAACTAGACATCAATCAGAGCATCCCCCACTGAGATACAGCCTCTCAAAGTGGCATGCAGAATAACATCCCTGAAAACATGTGTGAAGGAATTGTGATGAAACACAAGGAACACAAGTGTAGATTTGCTCTGGTTTTTGTTATAAATGTATTGGGAAGAATTGGATGCAACTGAATATGTAGCTGATTTAATTGCATTTGGAAGTGACTTTTTTTCTGAAGTTTAACTTTAACTGAGTAAGGATAATTTTATTTGAAAAGTTTTTATAATTTAATATGATAATTAGCATTTATTCTTTAGTATGAAAGCTCTAAATCAGACTCCATCTAAAACTGTCAATGGTAGAGTGTTTGAGAGTGAGGATTCTGTAGAGATAACATTTTAAATATTAACCACAAATAATGTAATTCTAAGAGCAGGTTGGGTTACAGTCATACATTTATTTATGTGTATCAATCATTGTGAGTAAAGTGTTACTTTTCTTTCTTTTAGCTTGGGTTGTAAAACTTTCAATGAAATTTTTTAGTATAGTCTTTAACTTGATTATTTCTTGTATACAATGCCACCAAAGTACATTAACATGTTTTATAATCAACAAAGTACACTACTCTTCTCTTTGACAAACAAGAATTTCATACTTTAAAAGTATTAACATTCAGGTGTAAATTGACAAGAACATTGCAATCTGACCCCTACAGCTATTAAAAGTAGATATCATGAAAGACACACTATTGTCAAAATGTCAGAATGTGGTTCAGATCTCCAGTGTATTAAACTCTACACCCTGGTACTGAACCAGTGTGTTTAAACATTTGGTCATTTCAGCCTGCTTGCTTTCAATATTGGCAGCAGTGTAGCCCAATATAAAAGAGCCTAATACACAGAGTCTTTTACAGTGTGTTTTGACCCGTTGGTTTTACAAATAGTCACTGTCAGTTCTTAGTGGTCAACTAGATCAAGTAATGAATATTGATCTGTTCATAAGAACTGATACAATGTAATATTGACTATTGAACCTTGGGGCTAACTCTTTCTGTTCTGATAATACGGAGTTTGGATAATCAAGGGTGCCTTAAAATTTATCACATTTTGAGAAAATGTGGACAATAACTGGGTGAAAAACTTGCTTATCAGTTTATTTAAAAACTGACAGACTATCAGAAGCTGCATTGTTACACTAAAAGCTACACACTTATTCACTATTTTGAACACAAGTTACAGTCAAATTGTAGTGTTAATTATTATAAAAAAGACCATTATATGTGTGTGACCACACACAATATTTCAAGTTCATTTGATAGAAGAATCTTTGCACTAAGTGTAGAAAAAAAATTTTTTTTGACCCTTTCCAAGCCAGTTTATAAAGCACACAGAGATCAGAGTGGGAAATCACCTCGTGTGACATGGCACAGTTTCAGAGAGGGATCTGTTTTGTTTTTCCAACTGTCAGATTTAACTGGCTTTTAATGTGCTTTCTAGTGGGAGTTTTAAGATGGGACTTGGCAGGTGTGTTGTTACACAAATAATCTGTACAATAATGCAAAAAAAAAAAATCATACATTGTGGTCTTTAAGGTTTGACTGAAAAAACTTATTTCATTATCAAAAACACTTCAAGTCTATATTTTATTTGAAAGGTGATATTTTAAATACATTCTGCAGATAGAATTTCAAGATTGGTTCAATGTTGTCCCCAATTCAACACATGCACCGTTTGCCTAAATGAGACCAGGGTCCAGTTTCACAAAACCACCTTGAGATAAAGGTCACCTTTAATTTAAAGTTTTCCTTACATTTCTCCCTCTTTAAGAAGTGTAGGCTTCACAAAGCTTCTCCCCTTAAGGGAAAGTAAGACACTCATGAGTTATTTTTATCTTCTTACACATATGAGTGCATGATGTGTTTATCAATTTTACATATATTCTTTTTATATTTAGTTACAGTCTTACACTTCAAATTGAAAAATAAAAATACTGTGCTGGCATAATACTGAAATATTGTTTCTCAATCAAGGTTATACAAAGACATTGCACACCTACAACCCCTAACCAATGTCTCTACCAAGTATCAAGTTCCTACACCTTATGATTTCCGAGATAGCTTGGTCAAGATTTTATAGCTCAAGGTCGCTACGGCAAGGCTAAAGGTCAAATCAAGGTCAATTCAAGACGATGCACACCTACACCCCCTAACCAATGTCCCTACCAAGTATCAACTTCCTACCCCTTATGGTTTCTGTTATGCAGGCTGGACTAACTTTTCCACTGCCCAGCCGAACAACAGCTCGAACACCTGTATAATAGGTAAAAAGCATAATGAAGGGATAGTCTAGGTCAGTAATCTTGGACTGTGGGTGTAATTATTATTCAGTCGCCAACAGGCGAGCAGTCACATGATTTCTTCAGACAGTCCGGTCTTCCATCACTATATGCAGTTCTCTTGTTATCAGATTTCCCGCATCTTACCTTAACACCTCTATAAAATCTATTTTAGGTCTTCTTCTTCTTCTTAGATTTTTGTTGGGCTACAATAGAACTAGGTCGCTAGCCACTAGTTCAGGATGTTGGTGGCAGTGACCAGCGAATTTCATTCTAATTACTGCTATTTTATAAGTGAGAGTTCAGCATGGCCACCATTTCCGTGATGGGTATTATTTATGGATGTTTCAAAATACTACTTCTTTTTGCCGTAATTAATTCTTTTAGACACTAGTTCCAGGGCCACGGTGGCAGAGTGGTAACACTCTCGCCTCCCACCTCTGAGGCTGGAGTTCAATCCCCGCACGGCCTCAAGTGGGAAAGCTGATAGTTGCTTGCCGTTGGTCGGCAGTTTACAGTACACAACCCTAACAAACTCTATGTACTGGTTTCCTCTGCCCTTCCAACTACCCGTCGTGATATGACCTGTACAGTGTTGAAAGCAACGTAAAACCCCAATTAAACAATAGACACTAGTTCCTCTATGCCTTGATTGTTTGCCACTACAAAAGCTGGAATAATTTTCTTCATTATTTTTTTTTCTAGTATCTGGAATCTGTTTTGGACAGCTATGCTGTATTGTTGTTGTAGGTTTGTGTTTTCCCTAAACTGATGCCAATCAAATTTACTACGTTTTTTTCACTACTCTGTGGTCCTATCTCACGGTGTGGAAATAATTGAAAGCTTCCACATTTCTTACACTGTTTATCCACTTTTTGTGAGTGAGTATATAGTCTAGTTGTTTCAAGCTGTCTGACGCTCTGTCTTTCAATGTCCACAAGGAATTGCAGTTGTCCAATCTACTTGCTCACTAAAGCATTTGCCAAAAGGACTGATGCTGTAAGGTTCAATAGATGATGAATTCTGTAGAGGTCTCATATGGACTTGGGTAGATTTTTTAACTTGAAACACATGGTCCGAGAGAGACAAGTTTGAGTCAAGCACCACACCAAGGCTCCTGATGTTTTGGGCCAGTGACAACTGATTTCCAAGAATATTGATTGGAAAACAGAAATGAGTTGGTATACTGCCCCCAAATATTCTTTTTTCATTACAGATTAACATATTGTTTGAGATTAAAGTTTTTCTCTTGAGATTGAAGTTTTAGAATTAGATGTATATGTTTTAATTATATGAAGGTTTGTCAAAGGGTAAAATTTCATGCTGGAAATGTTTTGATATGATGAGCTTAGGGAAATCTGTACGATTGAAAGTGGGAGGAAACTTGAAACTAAGCACATGATTGCAATTTAAATTCTTAAGAGACCAGGTTCCAACATGCCCAGTAGATATTAGAAATGCTTTTAAAAGGTTTAAACGTTTACAAAACGTCTTCAAATCCTATCTATGAGGTTACTAAATGTTTCTAAGAGTTTGTTTACATTGTAATGTTTAAAAATGTCTCGAAAACACTCTCTTTACAAATGTTTTTGCTGAAAACATGTATTAAATGTTTCCAAAGTAACTCAAGAAAGTGAAGTTTGTAAACATTTAAAAACATTTATAGTATAGCTCAAGAAATGAAGGTTATGCTAAAAAAATTTTTTTTTGTCAAATGTTCATCATTACATGTAAGATAAACAGTGTGCACATTAATATGTGTCAATAGCATTTGACAATGTTTTGTAAAAAAGTGTTTTACTAATGTTCCTTAGGAGCTGGTTTTTAAAGCCATCATTTTAAAGTGTTTTTGAAATGTTTTCTATGAAATGTCTGAACATTCTGTCACAAACAGTTTTTGTACCCAGTGTTTTTGAATTCTTATTAAACATTTAACTTCAAATATTTACAAAGAAGGCAATGTGCAATAATAGGGGATTTTACAGAACTTTATCAAAAATTACCCAACATGTAATGCCTAACAGTGAGAATTGAATGGAGAACAAATTTTTAAGAAACTCTCTTACAATTTGAGACATGAAAATAATATTTTCCTTGGGGAGGCACCTAAAAACAATTTTCTGAAGTAATATTTCTGAGACATTGTCATATTCATTTTTAATGTTTTTTTTGTCATGAAATGTTTACTAAATGGTATACATAAAGTGTTCTGATAATTTATTGTAAACGGTTTCATACCCATCATTTTTACCACAAGAAATGTTTCTCTTCAACCCTTTGGAAACATTAAAAATGTTTACTGGGTGAATCACATCATTGTGGGCTCTATTCGAAGTCATGGCCATACAACCAAGAAATTCCACAAAACCAAATTCATTATAGTTTGAGAACAGCCCAGCAAACATTTCAAATGTTTATAAACATTTATAAACCCATAAGGGAAACGTTTAGATAAGGTTTAAATAAGGTTTAAAATGAAATACTTGCAAACGTTTATATAAACGTTTGTAAACGTTGCTAAACCATATGTCTAATGTTTAGCAACGTTTATAAACGTTTTAAAACCCATAAGAGAAAGGTTTAGATAAGGTTGAAATAAGGTTTAAAATGAAATACTTGTAAACGTTTATGGAAATGTTTATAAACGTTTTTAAACCAAAAGAAAAGTACGATAATACATTTACACAGTTCCCACCTTAAGTCAAATGCCACTTATAAAAATAGCATATATTAACATAAATACCAAATACTATTTGTCAAATATCAGTTCCTTTAAAGCTACAACAAAACCTCATGCTAAAATAGTATTTCATTTTGATAGATTGATCACATAAAGTCAGATATAAAAGGATATACTTACCAATGTTGTTTTCTCAATTCCAAAACAACATGGCGTAATGCCTATGATGACATCATCATCAATATTCAAAATGAGGCAGTTTACAACTAAACCTTTAAAAACATTTATAAACGTTTATGAATGGTTTATATTACCGAGAAACCCCATCTAAACCATTAAAGCTAAAAAAAGCTAAAAGTTTTTTTTTTTTTATTTATTTTTATCTAGCATACAGGAAGTGTTATTCAGTACACTTTAGCCGGCCTGTCTGTAAGTGTTCCTGGCAGGCCTGTAAACTTTACAGGCCAGTTGGTAACTTTTACAGACTGGGTCCTAGAGTCGGGAAAAATTGTAACCGACAGGCCGTAAACTGAAACAGACAAGCTGTAAACAACAACCGACAGGCCTGTACGTAACACTAACAGACAAGCCGGGAACTGTAACTGACAGGCCGGCAATACTTTTGCTTCTTACGGCCTGTTGGTTTTAAAGTCTGATGGTATAAAAAAGCAAGTCGGTAGACAATCTGCGTATATTTAGGCTTTGACTTACTGACAGACAACTTGGTGTGCAGTTTTGATTTTTAGGTTATTTATTTTTGGGAAATTAGCTTAAGTACTTGAGCTAGGCTGGACTGGTTGGGAGTGAAATCTGTTCTGTGAGGTTTCACTTTTGTTTTAAGTTTTGTTTTTGAAACAAGCTGTACAATTGACTGATTGATCATCATGCCAAGGGGCAGAAAGAGAAAGATTGAAGTACCAACTGGAGACACTCAACCACAATTTGAGTTAGGAGATACAGCTGAGGATATAGAGAGGAGGAGGGAGAGAGAGAGGAGAGGGATGAGAGAGAGGAGAGAGAAGGAAGAGTGGGACAGAGACAGGATGGAGAGAGAGAGAGAGAAGAGAGCCCGGAAAGAGGAGAGAAGAGAGTGCAAACTGATATGGATACTGATGTAGAATCAACTCAATCCAGACAGAAGAAGGGCCAGATGAAGTCGATTTTCCTGAGTGTTTCAGATGAAGAAGCCATTGTGGAGTTCGTTAAACAGCATGAGGAACTTTTTGACAAGACCAATGACAGTTTCAAAGACAAGCAGAAGAAGGAAGGACTTTGGGAGCAGCTAGCAGCTACCAGAAACTTGCCAGTAAAGACAGTGAAGAAGTGGTTTGACACTCAACGTACCAGATATGGCAAGCTCACTCAGATGAAGTCAGGACAAGCAGCTGAAAAGAGTACAGAATGTCAGACTTGGCTGAAGAACAGTTTCAGGTTTCTACGAAGTCACATCAGAAGGAAGGGAGCTTCCAAGTCGTCACCCCAGAGGCCCTCTGCAGCCCCAGCTTCAGTTCTAGATAACTTCCATGGACACAGAATCTGAGATGGAAATCAGCATTGCATCAGATGTTACTCATCAGCCTTCGAGCACCAGTTCCAAGCGACAAAAGTCTCCAGGTGCGACTGCCACCATGTGTGCAGATCCAGTCTTGGATCAGTTCCAGCAGATGAGGTGGATGATTTCCACATTTCTGGGTGCACATCAGGACCCCACTCCAAGTCTTCAACAGTCGTTCTGAGATTGAACATCTTAAAGAAAGGGACTTTTTAACCTTTAGAAACAAGACAGTGAAGCTTCTCGGCAAAATACAGTACAAGGCCGAAGAACGCAAGAGACAGGTCACCACAAGTAAAGAGGTCACCACATATCAACTTCCAGAAACATCACAGTCCACAGCAGGACGGGAATACATACTCACCATCCTGGAAACTCAACTAGTCTCAACCATTGGGGCCTTCATCAGCTTCAGCACAGCCAACTTCTTACGTAGTTGTGAATAACCAACAGCCTGGGGCTTCCAGACAGATGATTTTCAACCCACCTTCAGTTGCACCTTCATAACAGGAGGACAGTCAGCACAATACTTCTTGATTGTCCAGTCTCTTCGCAGCTATTCCCAGTTTGCTTGCGTATCAACAGATGGACACACCACAGCCATTTTCAACCTCTCAACTTCAACCAGCACTATCACCAGTGCCATCTTTCACTCATCATGAACAGTCAACACTTCCCAGCCAGTCCAGTCAGCACAGTCAGAGTCAGCCATAATCAGTGGATTAGCCTGCACAAGACACACCAAACCCGGCCCTTCCAAATCTTCCAAAATCAATTAACAACTGCAACGTTTGCCCAAAAACAACAGAAGCACACCGTCCAACACTTACACCTCCCCACAGTACAAAAAAAAAAAAAAAAATTGTGTGAATGAATGTGTGAATGTTAAACGAATATAAATAAATTTTCAATGCAAAACAAAAGAAAAATAAATAATAAAAAAAAGATGTGGACTCGAACTCACAACCCCCCCCCCCCCCCCCCCAAAAAAAAAAAATGTGGAGTCAAACCCACAACCCCCCCAAAACAAAGTTGAAGACTCAAACCCACGTCCCCCCAAAACCAAGATGTGGACTCAAACCCATGTCCCCGTCTCCAAAAACCAAACCTTAAATAAAAAGCCATATCCACACTGACAGACCAAAAAACGTGAGCCCTAACAAAATATTCAAAGATGTGAGTGGCAATTGATTGATAAACTGAAAAAAATCTATTTATCTGGGACTGCAAAGCTTGTATTTTTTCTGGCCAATTTTCTAGAATTTTTTTTTAATTCTTGTAAATTCTTTGCAGGGAATAGTTGCAGGTATTTATTTAGAAACTTTCTTAATACCGCTTTGTAAATTATTTCTGGAGAATAAAGCCAGGTCATGTTGGGGTGGGATGTCTATTTTGTTAAGTGAGGATCTGGGTTTGAATGTGTGATATAATTTACTTTTTTCAAATGAGTGTGGGATGGATTGGTGTTTGTCATGGGGAATATTTTTGGTGAAATTGTATTTGAATTAAATTGTTGGAAACTTGGGGTTATTTTTTGGGAAGTGACACTTTGCTGAATAAAAGTTCTTGGGTTATTTGGGTAGTCCTGAAAAGGACTGACATATGACAGCATCTTCTCCCCCTCATTCTTCTGCCCTCAGTCTTCTTAAACTCTGTCCTCCTGCCCAGCCAGCACCCCCACGTGATTGAAGTAGTCTTTCAGTAGTCTCTGTTCCCCCCGGCCCCCCTGTGGTGGTTATATGTCATCAGCTGGAGTGGGTGGGCTGTCTGCTCCCCCCTGATGGCTTCTCAGCATGTTATGTAGTACCACACATGTTAACACAATGTCTCTCACTACTTTTGGCCTCTGCTCCATTGTGGTCAACAGCACCCTGAATCTCTTGACAAGTATGCCAAATGAGTTCTCGACCACCCTCCTCAGCCTGGATATCCTGTAGTTGGCTATTCTCTCTTCTCTGGTCAGTTGGCGTTTACTGTAAGGCTTGACCAGCCAAGGCATCAGGGCAAAGGCGTCATCTCTCAGCAGGAAGTAGTGTAGATTTGGCCCCCAGGTGCAAGTGGTTCAGGTTGTGGTAGTCCCAAGGTTCCAATCTCAATTCTTCTTTTCAGTTTGCTGCGGTTGAAAACTGTACATCAGATGATGACCCACTGGACCCCGCGTTGACCGACAGGAACTCGCAATCTGCATCCTCTAAAGCTAAAAGTACCAGGTAGAAGTAGCCCTTGTAGTTGAAATATTAACTGCCTGACTACTTGGGCTTCTTAATAGCAATGTGTTTTCTATCTAATGCACCAACTGCATGGGGTACATCACATCTGTTTCTAAATCTTTGTTCAATTTTCTTCCAGTCTTCAGGATCAGTGGGGCACACCAGATATTATTGTTGAAATTCTTTCAAAATGGCTTGGCAGACCTGGGGGGCAAATTTGCAGATGGTCGATCTTCCAACCCTCCAGTGGTATTGCAGTGAGGTGTAGCTTTCCCCTGTGGATAAGGGTCTCAAAGTAACTGCCAGTTTCAAGCCGACTTCCAGTGGGTGCCTGAAGCTGGTGACCAACTTCCTGAGGTGGGGGGTGATTCTGGTAAAATTTCTGTAGCCTGGTATGTCACTAGTGATCAGTTCGTCCAAAAGTGTTCTGTAGCAACCTCTCTCCTCTCTCTGACGTATCCAGGGCAGGATCCATGGATTCTGTGGCTTCCTTCTGGGTGGTGGGGGTGACGGTGATGCTGGCTGGGCAGGTGCTGGGTTTAGCCATCTTCTGTGTGTTGTAATCACATGATAAAAAATAAATTTAACTCAATAAAAAACAGGACCCTCAAGTGATCTATCAGTTGCTCTTCATGTGTTCCTGTCATCTTTGAAGCGTAAAATGAATGGCACATCACAGGGGAGGGGGGTTTATATGGTGTGATATGGATCCCGATTCTGGATCCCGACTATAGATACTGACCCACAAAAACAATCAGTCCTGTCGGGAAGGCTCGGGAACATGCTACAGGCTTGTCTGTCTTTATGGCTTGTCTGTTTATGATCCGGCTTGTCTGTTAGGGGTTTAGGGCTTGTCGTAGTTCTACAACTGGCCATGCAAAAAAGGTTCCCGACCCTACGGCTTGTTGGAATGGACATTACGACCTGTCTGTAACTTTACCGTCCTGTCGGGGATTTCATAGCCGACTCACTATTTTCACGCCTTTTTTTCTATGACCCTACGACTTTTGCAACCGACCCTAGTCGTAGGGCGAGTTACAGGGTCGGTTCCAGTGGAAACACTGCATAAATGTCACACTTGCTAACACATAGGCCATCAAAGACTTCATACCAGTCATTTAGTGAAATCCATAGTTATTTTGCAATATTAGCCAGGGTAGCCACAAGATTTTCATTTTGAAATTCCATGATTTTTCATGATTTTTCCAGATTTTCTCCAGGTTTTCCTTTCTCCAGTATTTAATGGCAATATCAAAAAATATTATTGACATACATATACTAATATGTAATGCTGGTACATTACTGATCAATAACTGATATCATATGCCCTTATAAAGTATACTAAAAAAACAGCTACAGCAAATAACTATATGAGAATACCCCTATGACATGGCCTTAGACAAATTGTCAAGGGTCACGGATTCTGGTCAGACAGATGGTAACACTGGACACCCGATGCAAGAAGAAAGAGTTGAAGAAAAAATATCCTTATTGATATTCTTCATTGAATGAGACAAAAACAAGTACCTTCTTTTCCCCCAGGATATTTGTTTTGTCCAGATAATAGCAAAAGGCTCTGATTGGGCAAACTGACCTGCCCTCCTTGAGAGATTTGTCTGGAGCCAGGGCTGGATGTGACCACTGAGGCCACATTCTTAGGGTCTTGCTAGTTGATTCTCAGATAAGAAACTGGGTGAAGGGTAAAGGAACACTCTTAGACAGTCTTTCAGATGTTTAATATTTTTATTGGGTCATGCACTGGTTTCACTTCTGCACTAGAATGATCTGAGGGCCAGAAGGAAAACTATCTTGAAAGTAACATGATTCAGAGAAGAACCCTCGAGTGGCACAAAAAGAGGCTTTTTTAGCTGATGCAGGACCAAAAAGAGGTTCCAAGTGAGGATATGATGCTTAGGTCTATCACTGTAGAAGTCATCTAAGAGTACTTTGGGTTGGTACCAAAAATGTGTATATCGGCAGGTTGCCAATGCCAAACCGTACCGATTCCTGGACTCCACATTTTAGTACACCCCAAAGAACATGGATGGACATCTCAATAAAAGTGGCCAAATGCACAAAATATGAGATAAAGCTTATAATTTCTTCAGGTTTCTTTTTATTTTAAGTTTTCCTTCAAATTATATGAGCTGACAAGCAAGATTGAGGTTATAAATTGTTTTAACAAGATCTGCTCTACGTAATCGCTAATACTGTATAAAATCTGTAAACGCATGAAAATTGGGGATAAAAGCTTATAATTGCTTGTGACTTTGGGTATATTTCTAATATTTTAAGTCTTCCATATATGTGTTGACAAGCAAAGTGGTGGTTGTAAAATCTCATCACAGTATTTCAGTAAAATGCTCTCGACACAGATACCAGGCCTACTGACCTATATCTATCTAAGAGTCATCAAGATAATATCCTCAAAAGAGAATAGAATTTCCAGGTCTTGGCTGCAATGGCTTGCAGCAGAGAGGAGCCTCCATAGGAGGGCACAAAGAGCATGATCTCATACTTCCCTCCTTGATTATGCAGGATACAACTGTGGTGTTGTCTGTGGCAATCAGAATGGTCTGGCTGTAACACAAGTGCTCAAACTTTCCTTCAGTTCCAAGATGTTTATGTGTAGTTTGCTTTCTGGAACTGACAAAACCCTTTGTGCAGTGAAATCTCCTAAGTGAGCCCTCCAATCTTCAATTGGTGTGTCTGTAAAAATTTATACAGCATGACTGTTTAAGGGTTGCAGAGGTTCATCTGGAAGCAGGTTTGTTTCCTCTTGCCACCAGTGCAAGTGTGGAGAGACCTGAAGGCAGGAATATTCTTCTCTGGGAACTTAGGCACATGTCAGTTGCCTTTCAGATGCCACTGAATGGGTCTCATGTAAAGACGGCCCTTGGCACTTGCTTTTCTGTGGCAGTCAGCAGACCTTTTAGAAACATGAGTTGTCATAGTGAACAAACTGTCTTGACAGCAGATACTTTTTTCAGACCAATGGCCTGTCACCTTTCTGTGATGGGTCTTTAACAGTTTGTCCTGAAAACCCACAAAGTCAAAGACTTACTTGGGGTCCAACTCGACTACTGGAGACTTCTGACAGAGAGCTAGTGGGAATTTGTGTCTTGGAAACAAATCCATTGTTGACAGATTATTCTGTTTTCTTGGCACTGGTGGATTTTTTTTACTTTGTTACATGTAAGGCTACTGTACCAGAGCATTGTTGTGTATGGGTCAAGAGTTCCATTAATATATAAGGACGCTGAATTATTGACTTTCTCTGTATTCTGAATTAGTGGCTTTGTCAGCACTGATCTGTCTTGTACTCTACTGGAGTGATTTATTTTTAGATCAAGGGAAAATATTGCAAAGCTTCTAGAACCTTCTGTGCATTTGTTTTTCCTGGAAATGTACTGATGTGTTTACATTTGTTTCTAAAACCAGCTATAATAAAGGGTAAAAGACCTGATTACAGTTAGTGTTGAAATAATGTGTGCTACATATGTCTCTAAAACTTCAATATTTGTCTGGATTTATTTGCCTGTGTGTCAAGTGGATACAAACTGCTTGTATGCAGAAGGTGGTGAAGCCTAATAGGAGTGAACTGGATTTAGTAGCTGGATATCCTGAACAGTGGATTGTTGCTTATCAACGAACATTGTTCACATTTAGGAGCAACCAGCAGAGTTCTGCAGACATACAGAACACTTGGATACAGAGATTTTGTGTTGGTGAACACCAGACAGATCACTGGACAGATTTCTGGACAGAGTGGACAAACTAGTGGTGGCTAGGACTAGGTAGGTGGTTGGACTGGTTTAATTTTGTTTACTATTATTGTATTTTTAACCATCAGGGTATCTTGACTAATTATTACTTTAATTGTTAACTAAATTTGAAAAGTGAAACTCTTTTCCTGATACAACTTGAAAGTAACCGGTAATTGCTTTCGTGTTTGCCCCATAGACCAGAACACCTTGACCTCTTGACTTATATTAAGGCTGTGACCAGGGGCGGATTTCACAAAAGGTCTTAGCCCGGTCTCAGGCTCAAACTTGAGACTTTTGTCTCAAATTATTGGAACATTTTACTTGAGCCCATGGGCTCAGCCTCAATGGATTTCACAAAAGGTCTCAGTCTCAGCATTGGCTGAGCCACTGGCTCAAATGCTGAGACTGGTTGAAAGTGGACTTAAGTTTTGTAAACCAAGGCTCAAATATGGCCACCATAATTCTTTCTTCACTTCAAAATTTGAAATGGCTGAAAATAGGGTACAAGTATATAAAACAACCCCATGAAGTAGTAACTGGGTGTTTTTACATGTTTACAAGGTTTCCCATTGCAAAATGGTATTTGACCAGAGATATTATATGTCAAACAAGGAACACATATGTCATCAGTAGAATATTTTGACTGCAAAAAATGGTCACATCACACAGAAAACCACTGTGGTTATTTGATAATCTTGGTCTCAACTGAGACCCCTTCTGTGAAAACCATTTGAGACAAAGACTTAGCTGAGCCAAAAGGCTCAGATTTGAGCCAGTGGCTCAGCCTGAAACTGCCCCAGGTGGTTGGTATTCGTGATTAGGGTTGATTTGGGAAAATCTCGAGTGCTTTCTTGTCCAATCAATAGTGATTAACTACTACAATATATTATAATGTTGCCACTTGGTCATGTTTTTAAGGACGACACAACATGACAACACTGTAAAATGTCAGAATTTTTTGATTACCTATCACCACTATTTCAGTGCAAAGATATCATTTCCGGAAATCACTGTTTTGTTTATGGAGAGGAAAAAAGGTGCACACGAACACAAAAATACCGAACTGTGACACAAATTTGGGTAGCTCGGATAACGGAATGGCTTTTAACCACTCCTCACAGCCTTAATTTATAGGGATGTGAAAGTGAGCATTGCTGAAGTCTAGAAAGATCACCCTACTTCCTTTATGCAGGACAGAATGTATTGCCTTGCCGCTCCCTCCCCCCCCCCCCCCCAAAAAAAAAAAAAAAAATTGACATTCTGGATAAAAGATGTAGGATGTAAAATGTATCTTCTGTGAGGACCGGACATGTATTATGATCAGGGTGTGGCCCAGTCATATTGAGATGAAAGTGAGTGATAAGCATTGAAGAAGCTACACCATATTAAAAATTAAAGCTATTAATCTGTGACTGTTGGAGTCAGGACTGCAAGACTTTGTTTGATGACATACTTTAGACAGTTTACCTACTGGTTTGAATATGGTGCTTGGCATCTGGTTAAGTAACATCATTGGTTTCATTTTATTTGCCATTCATTGGCTTTTACTACATCATGGAATCACAAAATTGCTTTTACAATAAGTATGACACAAATAGTGAACCAAGTTGAGCTCACATTTCACTCCACTGATAAAGGGCAGGTTCTCAGTTCTCCTGCAGGTGTTTCACAATAACACAATCAACAAAATGGCCATTTAAAATTTTCGCGAGCTTTGGAAATAAAATTCCATGATTTTTCGATGACTTTGCCTAAATTATAAAATTCCATGATTTTTCCATACCTGGAATTTTTTTTTAGCATTTTCCAGGTTTTCCAGTGTCCGTAGCTACCCTGATTAGCCTTTAGAGCATTAATCTTGATTTTGTTATAATCACATACTTGGGACACTAAGGTTCCCACAAAGTGGACATATTCTTCTGACCGAAGGGTAATGATGCACAGATTTAACTGAAATTTACCATTTAGTTTTGTAGTGATTGGCCACATAAGAAAATGTGATACATGTATAAGAGTCATTTTAATATCTTCCCTTGACAATGTCATCTGAGACAATGTCTTTAAAGCTATTGGCATAGCTCTATCTGTTCTATTGTCATTCAAAAGGCATATTTAGATGTTATGTAGCCATATGGTAATAACTGTATTGTCTGATCTTAAAAATGGATTAAAATCCTCCAAGTAGCATTTTGGTAAAGAGAAATTCCATTTAATTTCCCTTCAAGTAAGTATTAGATCTTAACAATCTTTCCTCATTAAAAGTTACTGTCGTGTGAAACCTTGCTTAAGTATTACTGTTTCTGGGTGTCCTTTCGAGAGTTTGCATCAGCTGGAGGTCGAAGCTTGAGATCTTAATCAAAAGTAAATAGAAATTTTAATCTTTTTCAACAATGCATGAAGATATTAAATATAACACAATATACTGTGTTAAATATTTTATTATGTACTCATTGTGTGAATCAACTTTTGAGTAAAAGATAGAGATTACCAGATTAATATTACAAACATACTGAAACAAGCAGTTAACATAAGCTTTGAAATTAAACTTTATTCTGGGACATTTGCAGGTGATTGTAAAACTCAACAAATTGATCAAACCATACTGTAATTCAAAGTCAAAGTTGGGGTTTTACGTCCCGTTCAACAGCCAGGGTCATATTGGGACAGGTCCTCAGAATTGCCACTTGTGGGACTCGAACCCACAGAGGTGACAGCCTATGATTAGATGCCAAACTTGCTAACCACTAGGCCACTGAGGACCTCCCATACTGTAATTTTGGAAATGCTAAACCTATATATACTGCAATTCAGGTATAACTATTTGATGTTAAACTTTATCATTTGAATCAATTACTTAATATTTGGCCTATCTTTGCAGTTTTAAATAATTCCTATAGTTGCCACAGTACTTGAGAAACATTCTATACAGAATAACATAAATTTCCCCAGTGCATAAAACAAAAATATTAGATTTATCAATGCTAAGTATCAGAATACATATTGTAACAGGACTGCATGTTAGCTGAATCCCTATATTCCAACTAATTAGTGTTATTCAGAATACAAATAGAAGGTTAAGACAGGATGCACATATGTAACGTTCATCATGAAAGCAGTTAGAAATATCGTACAGCTAAGCACTATAAAATGAAGGTCAAAGTTGATGCTTTACATCCTGTGTGACAGGGTCATATACTGCGACATGTTCTCAGTATTGTCACTTGTGGGGGCTGAGCTGACACAAAGGTGACAGCCTGTGATTTGGTGCCAAACTTGCCAACCTTAGCCCACTGAGGAACTCTCCTTCATATTCATATGTAATATGTGAATATGTAAATTTGAAAACCTTGTTACTACAGAAGTATTATATTGCATATTATTTCACTTAAAAGTTACTAACTCGTAAATAAAATGAAGCAGCTACTAGCTCACAAGTAAAATTTATTACAAGATTCGCACAAAGGTTAGGGTTTTATGTCCTGCTCAAACAGCCAGGGTCATATTGGGACAGATCCTCACTAATTCTCCCTGTCACTAACCACAAGACCACTGAAGATCTACTGAGCCTGACTTAGTCAAAGTTAAAAGCAGCAGAAATACACTTGCACATAACTTGGAATTACAGAGAACAGGGCAGTTTTTACTGGAAAGGACCACTGCATGGGGGTTAGAAATATATTGCAACTTGGGACTCTACTTAAAGATGTTGTTGTTGTTGTTTAAATAGTAGAGAGGTTGCGAACAATGTTTATGAAGGCTGTATCTGTTTTTTGATGTCACATCTTAGTGAATTTTGTGTGTAACATCATTTCGTAGCATTAAAAGTACCAGGAGTTATGCGTTTTATGTTAAAAATGGATTTGTCATGTAAATGTCCACTATGATCTTATTTGATTTTCTGTTGTGCTTTTGTGTTATGGCTTAAATAAAACGCTGTTAGCAAGCTCTCTAAAATAAGATGTGTGAAATATGGAACATAAGTGCACACAAATTCTTTTGTGCGATATCTGTAACTGCTTTTGTCTGAAACTTTACATTTAGCATACCACAGAATATTACAGCTTACAAATATATATGCATAATACAACAGAAATATCTCAGGAATTTACCGAACTGAACATTGAATTCATCTTTACTGACAACAAAAGTTCCTGTTAACATGCAATTGGAGGGCAATTTACTAACGAAAAGGAAAAAAAAGAAAGACTGCACCCTGCAAATTAATCAGATTTATCCAGATTCAACAACACATTCACAATAAAATCTGATATTTTGCATAGACATAAGACAAAAGTAAGTCACACTCCAACTACAGGGGGAGAATGAAAAGTAGTTCTAAACATATTTATAAGTTCACAGTCTGATTGGTATTGATCCATAAAAATATGGACTGAAATGTTAAGTTATTTGTTGAAATGTGGGTCAGCTAGCTTCCACAAAAACTACTGACAGGGCACACTAATGATATGATGATGTATTGAAGTTAAATGTTGGTTAGAGATATAAAGCATCCTTCAACATACACAGATTAATCAATGACACAAAGTGCAATTGATTACAGTAATATACATTTTCAGTCACATTTGAAAATGCTTGCAGTAAATTATACACCAATTATTACATTATTCACTAAATAAAGTATTTAAATGGTTCTAGGTTATCTCACGAAGAATGCACAGAAAGTTGTACTGTAGGCATGTCTGAAATGTCTGGTTATAATGAAGGATATATATGTGATGCTGTACACATGAAGCCTCAGGCAGAATGGTCATTTAGAGAAAGAAATGCAAGATTCACCAGAATATGTGGAAGTCTATGCTGGGGACACTTTAATATTCAGAAAAAAACTAACAGAAAGCAGCAGCACTTTGTAGATAAATTCATAAAATGCCTTAATTATTTTGTGTCAAACCTAAGAAGAATGTCCGATAATTAAAGGTTAAAGAAACAAGGTTGGGGGATGTAGAGTTCTGGAGAGGACAGGTGTTTTCTGTGTTGAAAACTTCAATGTTGTATTTCTTACAGTTTACCAGTTATTGTCAATGCTTAAAGAAGAGCTTTATTATTATTTACACCAGATCCTTTCACTCCTAGATTAAATATAATTCCAAAATATGTACACATATTACACTGGCAGTGTTGAAATATTAACACTTGCTAAAGCAATGGAGGGTAAACTAGACCTATGCACCGCAGAACCGATGCAAATTTGTATCCACCAGAAAGAAAACTCACCAAAGCCGGTGAACTATCGTTTGACCTTGAAGGAGGGGCCAAGGGTCAAATCTAACATCAGCAGATTCCCAGCCCATGATATCCAACAAGTTGCGTTCACATTGTAAACCTCTAAGACCAATAATAAGCGAGTTATAAGAACCTTTTAAGTTTTGCTATCCTCGTTTGTCCTTCAAGGAGAGGCCCAAGGTGAAATCTGAACACTTCAGAAGATTCCCAGCCCACGATTTCCTAAAGTTGGTTTCACAATGCAAACCTCTAAGACAAATACCAAGCAAGTTATAAGCACTTTTAAGTTTGGATATCCTTGTTTGACCTTGAAGGAGGGACCCAAGGTCAAATCTGACCACATTAAAAGATTCCCAGCCCATGATTTCCTATTAGTTGGTTTCACATTACAAACCTCTAGGACCAATAATAAGCGAGTTATAAGTCCTTTTAAGTTTGGCTATCCTCATTTAACCTTGAAGGAGGGGCCCAAGGTCAAATCTGATCACATCATAAGATTCCCAGCCCATGAATTCCTATAGGTTGGTTTCACCTTGCAAACCTCTAGGACCAATAATAAGTGAGTTATAAGCACTTTTAAGTTTGGGTATGCTTGTTTGACCTTGAAGGAGGGGTCCAAGGTCAAATCTGACCACATCAGAAGATTCACAGCAAATGATTTCCAACAGGTTGGTTTGACATTGCAAACCTCTAGAACCAATAACAAGCGAGATGTAGGCACTTTTATGTGGGGTACTTTGGCACTCTGTGGAGGACCTTGAATTAAGAGCTTAAAGGTCAAATATCTGCAAGGTTGTGGAGGACATGTATATCTGTTATACATATCACTTATGAAGAGATTCAACCTTCTACCTATGAGAAACAGCCAGTGGAAAAATGTAGATAATTTTCAAAGAAATGCCCATGGTGGCCATCTTGTTTTTCAGAATGAGGCTAATTTCAGTCCCACAGAAGCTTACCCCCATTTAAGATATATCCTGCAAATTTGGTGAACCTAGGTGGTGTCGTTTTCCTCTGAGAGCGTTAACGCCGAAAATCTCTACGCGGCAGCGGCGTAGTGAGCGCTAAACCAAAGTATCCACTGGATGCCTCTGGTGGATACAATAAACACTGCAGAAACAACAGAAAGCTTTTCAAAAGATGGTGAACAAATTTTATCTGCAGATGTTCTGGACACCAGCTTTTGCAAACCTGAAGCGAACAAAAAACATCCTGAATTCATGACCAGCTTCTGTGAAACATTTACATTTTAACTACATGCTTTGTCACCAAAAATCAATAATATTATCGACAACAAATATGAAAAATATATGATTAAGTCTTTCACATATTCAAAACCTCTTAATATACATTATAAACATGTCTTACATAGGCAATAAAACATTCCTCTTAATCTTTTTAAGAGGCAGACAAACAAGGCTTCATAGAAAACAAAAAAATACTGTTTGTCCCACCAAGATAAGCTAGATGACGTTTCTCCAAAAGCAAAAAAACAAAACAAAACGCACAAACAGTGGCATTAACAACAATAAGAAGCAAAAAAATATAACTACAGGATAATTAAGGAATATATCCTAGGGCCTCTCTCATATCATGGAACATGCCATATTCAATGTGTGCAGAACCAGTCTCAAACTCATTCTCTCTGTAAGCATCAGAAAAGGTGTCTCCGATGGTTTCCCGCTCTTCTTGAAGGGATCTTTCGAAACCTCTTTCTTGCCTGGGGTAGTGATCTGGCCTGGGAAGGTCTCGCTCATAACGGTAAGGATCTTCATCATCCCGTACATATCCAGTTCTGTCTTGTGGCGGCGCCTGTCGACTAGCGCCACGGTTTTCGCGATAGTCCTTGCTGCCCTTCATCTTGATCTCTGGGCTAAAATTACTGGTATATTCCACATAGTCTCTGCCTTCCTTCCGACGTAGGCCCGACTGCTCTCGACCATCCCTGCCATAATCTCTGCCCTCATACTCGGGAAGATGTTGGCGGTATTTTGGGGCATACAGGAACAGATCATCATCGTGGTAATCATTGTTGCGCCTGCTGTTGTTTTTGGAGGTGTATACATCGCCATAGCGTTTTCTGTGCTCATAGTCGACCGGGGGTGAACGGGCGCGTTGGGCGCTCTTGTAGGCATCTCCAGCATCTTGTCGATAACCTTGGCGTGGGGGTGAAGGTGAATTCATGCGGCTGTATTTCCTTGGCGATTTGGACCTGGGTCTGCGGCTTGACCTTGATGGTCCTTCCCTGTATTCCTTTGGTGGTGGCTCTCTGTAATCTCTGTACTCCCTTTGACCCCTAGGTGGTGGAGCTTCTCGATAATCCCTTTCTCTTGGTAGAGCTTCTCGATACTCCCTATGAGGCAGTGGGGCTTCTCTATATTCCCTTTCCCTGGGTGGAGGTTCCCTATAGTGATCCCTTTCACGGCGAGGGGGGTCTGGTTCTCTCATGGGTGGGGGCCTGAAACTTTGGTTCCTTTCATCAAAGACAGCCACTGGTCTGCCTTCGAACCTGTCCCAGTCAGAGAAATAGCCTGGTGGAGGGGGTGGCATTGGGTAGGGAGGGAAAGGGTACATGCCAGGGATAGGTACCCCTGGTGGTGGCATTCCCATACCTGGTGGGGGCATAACTAGGCCAGGCGGCGGCATCATACCAACCCCAGGAGGTAGAGCAGGTCCAAACGGAGGTGGCACTGGTGCCCCTGGTGGTCCTGCAATCACATAACAAACCAAGGATGAGGGTGATATGTAGCACTAGTATTCTCATTACAGGGACGATTCTTAATGAAATACCCAAACATGAAGCATGACAACAGGAACATAAAACTGCTTCACATACAATGGTGGAGCACTCACTATAAAATACTAGAAATGGACCCATGAATATAAGAAAATGTTTCACCTTTATATCAACTTTCTTATGATTTACTTTTGTACAGACCTTGGAGAATGTCACGGTGATTGTTTTGTTGTTAAGGATTTAAATATAAACGACCATCAACTGCAGCCGACAGACATGGCAGAAAAAGATTTAAAGTCAATTTATTTAATTTATTTGGGGTTAAAGTTGTTTTAGCGCAATGTGTCCTTGATATAACACCATTAACTGCAAGTGTAGAGGAGAACTGTGTACACTAAAGATGGTTAAGATTCTGCACAGTGAACTACTGGGCATTGACTAGAAATCAGTTTCCAGCTTCAGGTCAAGGTCAGAAAATTGAACACAAGGCATTACCGGGAGAAAGTGAGGGTCTAACTCTTATATAGTTGTGTGCCAAGATTGAATGGCCATGTAAAACTGTATGTAATATAGAAATAGACAACAACGAGCAAGGGGTTATAGGAGATTTTACAACGATGAGCGATATTAGAATCACGAAGGTGGAGCCTGAGTGATTCTAATGCACTCATCATTGTAAAATCACCTATAATCCCAAGCTCGGAGTTGTCTATTTCCATTCTAACATGACAATATTTTAAAATTAATATTACTCACGTTCTGCAAAGCTTTTTTTGAATAAACATGTCTAAATGACTGGAAATGAGTGGCTGTTCCATCATATGCATGCAAGGGGGTGAGTTATATGGAGAATGAAACTGTGCATAACCCCACACTAGGAGTGTGTTATTGCGATTCTAACATGACATTTCATATTTCCACATTTATTACTCATCTTCTTACTGTTTTGACGAAGATTTGTAGTGCATATTCTTTGTAATTTGACTTTTAAAAAGTGAAGTGGGATTATCGCCCACATATGAAAAACCGGCCGTGAGGTTATGCTCGGTTTGACAATGGGTATTGACCAATCAGAATCGCCCACACAACCGTGTCATGTTAGAATTAATGTTTAGTCACTAGAACATATGAAAAATGCTTTTAACATGTTGCAGAGATATCTAGTTTAAGGTTTGCAGGAAAGCAGCACATGCTTGTTCATCAAGCTTTTACATTGTAACCTATTGCACACCTACAAACAGCCACAAACCTTTCAACTTAAGGTCAGAGTTTAACATTTGAAGTCAAAAACTGAGAGTACAGACGTATTAAAGCTAAAAGCCTTAAACTGCTGTTACTGTGACTCAGATAGCACCGCAGCATAAATGTAGCAGACTATGAATGTCCAGAACCTTTTCTATCTGTGGGATTTGTTGGTATAAACATACATACTGATAAAACCATATAAAGCAGAGATATCATTAGAACAGCAAAATGCTTCCAATATAAACAATGAATCTCAGTGAGCAGGATATATTTCAACAGAAAAGAGACTCCGGTGATATTTATGACCTCTGCCAAAAAACAGTATTAAATTGATAACCATTTATCTGTTTGTCTGCAGGATCACACAAATATTATTGGTTGTATCTTAATGACAAAAATGAGAAGATGGGTCTTGGTCTAACTTCGATTCCATTAAATTCTGAGACAGATATGGATCACCAACTGGATATCAAAAAATAAAAAATCTGGATTTTCTTATTTACTTATTATGTGCCTTGGCTGAGGTATGCGCTCTTTGAGTACTCTTGTTTCAACATGTTAGTCCCAGTCTACTATTTAATAATCCATTATCTGATTATTTTCCATTGTTTCCAAAATGTGTATTTTTCTGACTGTTATATACGCAAATCATCATCTACTTTACAAACCTTCCATTAACCATACAGAGGTATCCCTCTCCAAACATATTTTAATTCTAACTGGTTGCACTGTGCTGCTTTAACAGGATTTCTGCTCAAAAGAAATCACCTTAAATGAGATAGTCTGTAAATAACAGCCAGTTCATTGCTAGCCACCTATGACTTACCTAAGGTACTGGCAGGTCCGGTTGGGTAGTATGGCATCCCCTGTGGTACTGGACCTCCGGGAGCACCAGGGGCCCCAGGGTGGGTGGCTTGTGCTTGGGGCGGTTGCCTTCGGACACCACCTGGCTCACTTTCTGCAGTTTGGTTCTTGTCACTGCCGCCAAAGACATTGTAGCTTTTCACTAGGTCTTTGTTGCTTGCATAGAAATAGCCCTGTGTTGGTGGCGCCTCAAAGAACTCTGGGGGAGCCTGCCGCTCCTTTTCTTCTTCCTCCTGTGGTTTGGCGGGCACCAGTCTTGTCGGGGCATTGGGTTTAGTGACTGTGGATGGCGGTTCCTCAGTCCAGCCTTCCTTGTGCTCGTAGGCATGAGTACAGGATTGCACCAAAGCCATGGAAGCTTTGGGTGACTTGCTCATGAACACGTGGCATTCTAATAATAATAACAAAAATAAAAAGCTTTGAGTATAAGGTTGACTCTGTGTATGACTTGCATATCTTTCACCACCATACTTGACATCAATCAGAAACTACCAACAAACACCAACACACTATATGATTATCTAGAAAAGTACACGTGCTACAGGAGAAAAAATATCAAAACTTGTTTCTTTGTGTGATGGTGCCATCTGTGGTGAAGCACCAAAGTACTAGAATTAAATGCCAAATTGTGTTGAATTTTTTTTGCTTTAAATTTTTTTGTTTATGCTAAACTGCGGAACAAACCTTCCTACACATTTTAGACAGTGGCTTCAATATTATCAGTTTTCAGGAGTTGACTCAAGGCACACCCTTACCAGGGTACACAGAGAAATGAATAAGGGTTATGGTTTTATGTTTTTTTGTGCCTTAAAATCCATGTTTATCTTGGAAATAAGTGCTTCAAAATTTTGTGCATAATAATCATTGATTTTCTTCCACTGAACATGCTAAATACATTTTTAACTGTACAGGTTTACATAGGATTGTTAACCATTGTTTCCGCCAACTAAACATTATTTTCAGTAATAAATTATACCAGAATGTCCAGCCCTTGATGAGCCAGTCAGTTTGTGTTCAATTGCTGACACTCCTGCCTAAAAATTATAATACATGTAAATAAAAAAATTAAGGTCATATCAGTACATGCCCTCTGTGAATCCCACATGGTGTCATGAACTAGGTTCGAACCCACTACCCCAGAATTTTTATCTATTTGTGGCTTTATGTCACTTTCAACACTGCACAGGTCATATCACGACAAGTGGTTTTGTGGGCACAGGACACCAGTACATACAGTTGGTCAAGGTTCTGTACTGTAAACTGCTGACCATCGGTAAAGCAACTACCGACTTTCCCATATGGGTCTGGGGTTTGAACCGCAAACATCAGAGATGGGAGGCAGGTGTGTTACCACTGTGCACCTTGCACCCCCCACCATCACAGAAGACTGTAGCGCCAGGTTATCAAATGCCAAGACTGCTAACCACTCCATCATTGATGTCTTTTGGTTTATGTATCCCATCAAATATAATGGTCTTTATCAACAGATAACCTCAACTACCCAAGTTCACCACCGACCCAAGTTTGTCAATTTATGACAATATTAACAAATTTCTGTTTATCAGCTTTCATTGTAGAGTTATACTTTACAGTTTCAGGTACATTTTCCATTTATTTAAATACAAATATTGCTTCTCCTTGATGGCTAGTGGGATGTGAATGGCTACCTTCTTGAGAGTTGTGTGGCCGAAAACGTGTCAGCTGGGCAGTAGATGGCAAATTGGTTTTCATTTTAGATCCCAAAAGAAAATAATAGAAAAGTATTGAAAAATAAATACCTAGAACCTTCTTCCCCTTGGTGCGCCTCATGATGGCAGCAAACATTGGTGGGTGCATGGACCCCTTGGCTTCCTCGGAATCCAGGGCCACAAACTTGGCATTCTTTTCACCCGTGAGACCATCCACTTGAATGGCGCACTTCACAGCCGTGCAGACATAGAGTGACTGGATCGGAAACCAGGTGTTGCCACTTTTATCATCCACATAGCTGAGGAGGATGCCACTACTGAATACAGAGAGCCATGCATCTATACCCTTGACCTCCCCTTCGCCTTGGAATGGGTAGCGTTCTCGACAGGGGCCCTGGACGGCATCTATGCCCTGCGATGTCTCAAGAGGCACGGCACTGCCCAGATACAGGACACGGCACCTGGCTAGTGGGATGTGATTGGCCACCTTCTTGACAGGAGCCGGAAGGGTCGTCACATTCGCGGGCAACGTCGCCCCCTGTTGGATTTGTACTGGAACTACTCGGGGCATAGTGGCTTGAGTAGGCGCCCCTTGTATAAGAACGGGCTGGGCTTGCTGAATCACTGGCATGGTTTATAGGTGAGCTATTTCACAAAAATAAACTTCAGATTTATGTCAATTATCCATATATAATATTCAGTCCAATCTGTGATCAAACTATGGTAAATAAGAATATTATATATAAGTCAATAAAACAATGACAATAATGATACTTCACCCAACTCCTTTTAAACAGCCCTTCCTTGCTTGTTTTATATGTTTAACAACTTCCTATATATTCCCTTGCTTGTTTATATAAAGTGTATGTGAAATCACAAATGTCAGTCCCAGTCCAACACAGGACCTCTTGTACAAAATATTGTGTCCACGCTTCAGTGATTTCACCTCAAAACACTTACACTCAGCATGAATTTAAGTCCCCACCAATACTAATATATATTGTACACACACACCCTTGTGAATCACATGCAAGACGCCCTTTTCTTTTGTTTAGCTCCCTCCCTGTGCATTTATTTTCAAATGAATTTGCACATATAAAATTTCAAATTTATATTTAATACAGTGTCAGTTTTAACGTCTTATTTGTATCGGATTTTTACTTATTAATACCAGGATTACTCAGCATAGTTTTCCGTGTATAATCCACCCATATATAACGGCCTCTGTCTTGTTCAGTGAAATAAAAACACTTCATAGTTCAGTACAAAGGAATGTGTGTCATTCACGTTGAATGCAGTGACCAGGTAGAGTGAATTACATTCAAGTCTGTAAAGGTACATATGGAAATCTTTCAAGCGACGCATACAAATATATTTGTGATAGCCTTTCGGTAGGCTCATCTTGGGTACTTAAAAAGTCGGAACCGGACTCATCTTGCCACTTGTGGCAGACCAATACAGAGGTGTCCGCTTCTGATTATTTGCCACATTTGGAACAGTTTTGGCCACCTGTTAAAATACTACTGCTGCTGCTACTACTACTAATAATAATGATAATAGTAATTAATAATTCAAAATTATTATTTAGTGTTGTCGACTGCCAAATCAAATCTGTTCAAATCTGACCATTAACCCCTTGACCAAAGCAATGGTCAAACAAGTAGCCAATCAGAAAAGGCCATGTGTGTCAATTAAATGATGCATTATTTGACAAGGTGTTACAAATTTAGGGTTGAAGGAATGATTGAGGTTGGCACCTAAATCATCCCGCAACAATGTTAATCAATACTGGACACTTTCTTTCCAGGACCATTTTTGCGAAATTAATTTATTCATGTAAAAACAGAAATCACAAAATTTGGGGACAAAGTATCATATATCTTGAGACCAGGCATAAAGTAACACACATGGTGGGGTTTACAACAGCCAAACTCCTCAAAAGTAGCCAATACCAGAAAATATTAAAAATCTATGTCCTATCAGGCCTCATTTTCCATTATTTTCTGGTATTGCCCACTTTTTTCCAGAATTAGTAAAATGAAGGTTTTGGAGTTTCCCAGAATTCCTTGCATTTTCTGGGAGGATTTGCCTCAGTGAAGGTTGAATCCATGTGAGGATGGTCGAAGAAACTAATAACATGTCAATAAATATTCTATGTTCCGAGATGTGCACTTTCTTCAGCTTGAGGAGGGTTTGTTTCTGAGTGTGTCACACTGGAAAAGTTGGACGACAGTGATTGTGGACACTGCTGAGATAAGTTTATGTAGTAATAATTTTACCTTATAGAATACATTTATTTCCCCCCTATATGCAACAGAAGACACCATAATAAAATCTCACCAGAGGTATAGTTATTCAATATCCTATCTAGCTTTCAAAGATTAGTGCCTCATGATTTCAACATGTATAATCTTTTAACAGGAAAACGTCCCAGGATGACTAACCTTAATCTGCATTTTGTGGAATGGGTAAAGTCAAATGTACTTTTCCAGATACTCAAATTTTATTTGAAACCCAAACATTGAGATTCATGTATTTGCTAGTACAAGGCTATATGTGCTCTCAAGTGGCAATGTAAATAACATGTAACAACCATTAAAACGACCAAATATAATACTTTCCAAAGAGAGTTTTGGGAAAGGCTTGATTGAGGAATAAAAATGACCCTTGTACCACTTCGGCGATACAGTAAAGCTATGTCAGCAAACGTTTCTTGGGCCTTATTATATTCATTTAGCCAATGGGATTGTGGGATAAAATGAAAACCCCACTAAAATCTTTAAATGTATTTATCTCTTACATTCAAATAAAACTTCATGAAAAAAATGCATGCATTTTGTGACATTTTCTTTTCTGGCGAAAAGATCCAGTTATACAGAATTTCGCCTGGGGCGCATGCGCAATAAAGTTACAGAACCGGTTTTTGTGTAAACATATATGTACTTCATGCTAGAGCCAGAATTATTTTCTCATCACATGAATTTCTCTTCAGTTGACTATACAGTCTACAGTGTAAAGGACATAAAATCAAATGCTCTAATTTTACCCTTGATTCCTGTAAAATATTTAAGGCAAATACATAACCTATTTTTTCTAACGTTCCTATAAATTGTCTGTGTGCAATGGACCCTAATTAGTTCCACCGGGAGATTATGTTTTGGGTGTGTTCGTTTGTCCTTGTTCGGGATGGCTGCAAAACCAATGAATGCATCTTTCTGATTGTTTGATGTGGGTATAGGCCCTAACCAAAGGAAGAAGTGAATTCAAGTTTGAGAAAGAGATCCAGATCATATAAAATATCTCGAATTTTCTTCAACAGTCCCTTTTTTGATAAGTTTTTGGGTGAAGTTACAATTATAATATGTGGATACCTTTGGCGAAGGTGTGCACTCGTAGTTTTTTAGTTTATCTGTGTTAATGATTAATCCAAAGTAATGAAGGTTTTGACTTCTCAAAAATTCTGTGGGTAGGGTGTGATCAATAAAAGAAGTGATTGCAGTTGGGGAAGATTTTGATCAGAATCTGGATTAAAGAAAGAGGTCCACGGATACTGAGTGGTTAGCAAGTTTGGCATCTAAGCACAGGTTGTTACCGCTGTGTAGGTTCGACTCCAACAAGTGACAATGCTGAGGACCTGTCCCAATATGACCCTGGCTGTTGAACCGGACATAAACCACCTAAAATTCCCAAATTTTGGGGTGAACTCACAATATGGGGATATTCGACCAGCTTGGCAGAGGTGTGCGATGTGTGAGTGCTTTCTAGGTGATACTGTAGTAATCTAATCTAATGTGGACTTTTATAGCACTTAATCTCCATCAAATGCCAGACTCTAAGGCACAACTGAACATAAAATAAGATAATTAACATTATTCCAATGACATAGCCAGGTCGTACCAAGAAGACACAGGGGGTGACAGGGGAAGCTATGGCGGATAGGCTTTTGGAAACAGTTAAGTTTTGAGCTTTTTCCTGAAGGAGCCAATTGTTGTTGTTATGCATACATTATCAGGGAGTTCATTCCAGATCTTTGGAGCATCAAAAGCAAAAGACACAGTATTTGTCACCAAAGCAACTGGTAGAGGATGAATTGGTGGTTGAGTTTTTCAAAAAATTTGGCATTCAATTAATAGGATATTAGCCCTGTGATGTTGAGTTCTTATCTAACTCACAACAAAAGGGAGGATTTAGTGAGGACATAGCAGTCCTGATATCACCATAGCTGTTGAGATAGACATGAAAAACCAAACTCTGACCTTTGGCCCAACTAGAATATCTATTTATTTATTTGGGGTTTTACATTGCTTTCAACCCTTTACAGGTCATATCACGATGGGTAGTTGGAATGGCAGAGGAAACCAGTACATACAGTTGGTCAAGGTTCTGTACTGTAAACTGCCGACCAACGGCAAGCAACTACCAGCTTTCCCACTTGAGGCCGTGCCGAGAACCGAACCCTGGCATCTGAGGTGGGAGGCGAGAGTGTTACCACTCTGCCACCATGGCCCCCCAACTAGAATAGTCAGCAGGTTACCATGTTCACAAATCATACCAGGAAAGGGACTAAACCAATCTGCGTCCGTCTGGGTCAAACCACATAATAATACTGTCAAAAAATGAATATCAGACATGATTATTTTGCAAGTACCACTCAATCTAATGACTTGTGTGTGTGATTTGCTTTGGTAGTTGCATGGACAGGAAGTAAAATCCCAACTTTGACCTTAGGCCATTTACTAACTTGTATTACATTTGTCTGAGATTCACGAGAAGTATTCTTTCATGGGCAAAAGGAGGTGCCTGGCTTCACAATACGTGACCCGGATCTTGGACAAATCGACTTCTAAAGTCAACACGTGCACTTTTTATTATGGCATTGTTCACCTGTTCTTAAGTAAGAACTTAGGTGATCGGTTGCAGAGTGGTAACACTCTCGCCTCCCACCTCTGAGGCCAGGGTTTGATCCCCGTCATGGCCTTAAGTGGGAAAGCTGGTAGTTGCTTGCCGTTGGTCGACAGTTTACAGTACAGAACCCTAGTGAACGATATGTACTGGTTTCCTCTGCCCTTCCAACTACCCATCGTGATATGACCTGTACAGTGTTGAAAGTGACGTAAAACCCCAAATAAATAAATAAATTAAGTAAGAACTTCACCTGTCCTTGCCCGTGTCCATGATTTCAATCAGTGTCCGTGTGCTTGTCAGTGACAGTGACTACGTGTTTTTCATTTGAGATTGTTCTGTTGAGGACAAGGATGGGGAGGGGAACTTAATTTTCATGTAATCCTCAAGCAGTGTTGAAGCTTCTGTCCCTTATCCGTGTCCGTGAAATAACGACCAGAAACTATCCCATCCGTGAACTGACACGGGTATTAATTAAGGGTACGGGTAAGGACAGGTGTAGTTAGCTGTGATACTTTGATTGGTTTTATTCTTTTCACGGGCACGGATATGGACGCAGGTACGGACGGACAAGGACAGGTGAAGTTCCTAATTGATGCTAAATACTCGCATGACTTCTCCAACAATTTCAACTGGCAATCTCAACTGGAAGTTGAAGGTGGGCATAAAACCCAATTTTGACCATCGAACAGGCTCGACCACATTTCAAAACCAAATTAAATTCTCTTGTTTAAAAGTTGAATGACTGAGTCTAAGAGTCAGTCCCGTGAATTCAACTGTTAACTGGCTTTAAGTTAAATTAAAATTAACAAGTTAAATCTGTCCCAAATTGTCTTCCATAAACACTCAGTTTCCCCTCTCCCGGTTCTTTATTACCAGGAAAGTGTACTGGTAGCCAAACCAATTAAACATTGCAATGACAGACCATATAAGGGCAAGATGGTTTTGTTGGTCACAGGATGATTTTTCTTCTGCCTCGAGGGCCTGTGAAAAATACTGTGGGTTGAAGTTTATTGAAAGACATAGAGACGGTAGCAATGCTAATTAGTCTTTGTGTACAAACAAGGTGAATTGGTCAGAAAGTTCCATTCAGTAAGTGACGTCATTTCAACTCTGACCCCAAATACTGTACATTATATTTCACAGTACTATAATGGCCTGGATTTGGAACAACCATTACGGAGGTAAGAGTCTACTGTAGTAAATTAAATATAATGCCAAACCCGTTACTGCTTACCAATAAATGTGGCCAATAAACCGAGTTTTCAACCCGTTTTTGGTAAATGTAATTCTCCAATTTGAAATGTCTGTGTGAAATTATATCTCAAAATTTATTTCTGAATTAATGTACATGCAACTGTCAAACAGTAACTGGTTTCCAGACTTAAAAGACAAAGGGGGGGGGGGGGGGGGGGGGGCACGGTGGCAGAGTGGTAACACTCTCGTCTCCCACCTCAGAGATCAGGGTTTGGTTCCCGGCCCTGCCTCAAGTGGGAAAGTTGGTAGTTGCTTGCCGTTGGTCAACAGTTTACAGTACCTTGAACCTTGACCAACTGTATGTACTGGTTTCCTCTGCCCTTCCAACTACTGTCGTGATATGACCTGTACAGTGTTGAAAGCGACGTTAAACCTCAAATAAATAAATAGATAAATAAATGGGTAAATAAATAAATAAAAGACAAAGGTCAGAATTGGAGTTTTATGTTCCGTTCAACAGCCAGGGTGATAGTGGATAGGTCCTCGGCATTGTCACTTGTTAGAATCGAACCCACTCAGGGGCGATAGCCTGTGATTAGACACCAAATTTGCTAACCCACAGTGGTGGCCGTTGGACTGGACGTAAAACCCCGAACTTTGACTTAGAAACTAGGCAACTATGGCCACAGGTCAAAGGTGGGGTTTTACGTCCGGTTCAACAGCCAGGGTCATATTTGGACAGGTTCTCAGCGTTGCCACTTGTGACAGTCAAACCCACACAGAGGTGACAGCCTATGATTAGATGCCAAACATACTAACCACAAGGCCTCACTCCAAACTGGAACTATTTGTGATTAGAAGTTATGTCCATAATTTATGCCATCACCATAATTGCGGGACAAATATTAATTGAAATTACATTATTTGAAAATATACTGCTTGGTTTAATAATTTGGCGTAACCTGAAGGCAGAATCCTTGTATGTTCTTTTTATATTTAAATTCTGAAATATTTCTGTCTCTTGACAATAATGGAATTCCTGCATAAAATCAATGACCCAATTTGGCACATTTCAAATCAACATGCAGCTTACAGATCTTGATTTTATATCAGTGATCCTAATTGGATGGGATTTAAATTGTCCAAAACGCTATTGTTTGCCAATTTACGGCAAGTGTCGAATTTGCTCGGCAGTAGACAGATTATATTAGTCTAAGCAGGCCGAGAAAGCATAATAAAAGATCACCTAAATGTCCATATATGAGTACATTATGCTAGACTGGTGTAGCTGGACATAAAACAGCTGGCTTAAATGATTGCATTGTCGAATGAAGTATTGTGTGGTTGGCCAGATATTATATTTATCACTGGTGATGCCTGTAATCAGTAAGTATAAGGTTCCCCCCTCAGTTGAATTATGTTAAATTATCTGCTAACTGTCCAGTTTCACCTAGCCTTGCCACAGGCGTTTATATGTATAATATAGACACAACTGTTTGATTGCATTATAAGTATTTTTCATAATGCTCTCATACATATACTTAGGCTAGCTTGCTGAGGCTGTCTCCCAGACTAGAAAGGCCTCTGATACAGTGTGCATTATGGCAAAAATATTTCACGTTTGCATTATGGTTGAGACAGCCTGAAAGGCCAGGCTAAGTTTCACCTTTCTTTCATTCAAAGTAAATATCACATTTCAGTACCAAATTGTATGCATGTGTGCATTGTTTCTACAACCTACGGGCTCATTCTGAAGAAAAATACCAAAATAACAAGTATGTGAGGCATAACCACTAACATGAACACGAAATTTGTTTCTGCTCAATTATAGGAAGCTATTGTCTGTACTGTTCCTCGACTTAAGTTGGTACAACTTGGACTGAGAAGTCTAGGACCTAGGTTACACTGCTCCGTGCTGGTCTCATCAGCTACAGGAGGGGACAGCATTTCGCAGTGTACAGTGTTTGTCAATTTCTATTGTACTTCATTTAAAACTAACATGTATTGTGATACTGAAGGAGCTGTATAGAACAGAAAAGTGTTCAATATGTCTTGGTACTTTTTTAAGATTTTAGAATCGACAGTGTGCAGGATTATAAAGATTAATAAAAAAGTTTATATGTCAGTGAAAAATATGCCTAGCAAACTGCATCTGACTGATGCAAAGAGCTGTATGTTCTCTAAACTGTGTCTGGGGTCAATATAAATACTATTTTTAACTTCATCATATGCTAGAAAACTATGATAAAAATCGATCTTTAGTTTTAATTATTGTATGAAAAGTGTTTAACAGTCTTTGCTAACTTTTTGGCGAAATGCTGTCCACTTTTCGATAGCCCTAATTTTATTGCCATAGAACAAGTTCTATTGATGTATTTGTACTTATCACAAAATATATCTTACGATTCTACTATCATTTTACAGTTTGAGGAACCTCTTTTCATTCTGATAACTTTTATAAAATCACACTGTATATTTGTTCTCAAGAAATTGCATTTTGGTGTTTTTATGGGCGAAATGCTGTCCCCCTTGTATATATGAGCACAAAATATTTACCTTGTCGGGGCTCATTTGTGGCTAGATGCTTTTTGACTTTCAGTTGTATCCGCCAGGTTTCAACTCCATGCCAGTCAATGTCCAGTAAATATAATGATTTGTAAGCTATATGTTGGTTGGCCAAGTGCCTATTGAGGCTTTCAGTTCAAGTAGAAATAGTTTTATCAACACTAAAATCAATCTAAAATGTTAATTTCCATGATCTATTTTGTGCTAACTCATGCTTGTGTTAATGGATGATCTGTCACAGGAAACCCACTTCGATTTCCACAAAACAAGTGTAAATAAAGATTTTATAGTTAAGTTATGCTGAATTATCCTGGGTACCGAATGTAGGCTTACTATGGGAAGCTTAGTGTGATTCTGGATCCATTCTGAAAAAAAGAAGATGGCGGCTTTGACCACCATCTTGAAAAATAGTTAATCTTGATTTGAGACATAGCCATTTAAAAAAAATATTTATAGATGTCTTGTGTTAAAAACCTGCTTGGTATTGATTGGAAATTACATTTTAAAATGATAGACTTTGGCCAAATTCTTCACCCTCAGGGTTTTGCAGAGTCATCTGGTGACTTTTCCCAAAAATTTCTTCCCACAACTTTTGGCGGCCATCTTGAATTTTAGTGTAAAATTCAAAATGATTTATCTTGGAAACTTTGCGCGATAGAGAGATTTCAGTGAAATTTATGACTCTCAGGGTATTTGCAGTCATCTGGTGACTTTTCGCAAAAATCCTTTTCCTGCCTTTTTTAAAGCAGCCATCTTAATTTCTGTGTAAAACGCAAAAATGCATTTATCTTGGAAACAGTGTGAGATAGAGCGATTTCAGTGAAATTTTTGACTCTAAGGGTATTTGCAGGGTTATCTGGCGACTTTTCGCAAAAATCCTTTTCCTGCCTTTTTTTAAGCGGCCATCTTAATTTCTGTGTAAAATGCAAAAATGCATTTATCTTGGAAACAGTGCAAGATAGAGCGATTTCAGTGAAATTTTTGACCCTGAGGGTATTTGCAGGATTGTCTGGCGACTTTTCGCAAAAATCCTTTTCCCGCCGTTTTTAAGCGGCCATCGTAATTTCTGTGTGAAATACAAAAATGCATATATCTTGGAAACAGTGCGAGATAGAGCGATTTCAGTGAAATTTTTGACCCTGAGGGTATTTGCAGGGTTATCTGGCGACTTTTCCCAAAAATCATTTTACCGCCAACTTTGGCGGCCAACTTGAATTTCTGTGTAAAACGAACCCCCCCCCCCCAAAAAAAAGCATTTTGATTGGAAATGGTGCAAGATAGAGTGATTTTGACACAATTTTTTTACCCTCATGGTATGTGCAGAGTTGATTGGCAATTTTACCCAAAAATCATTTTCCTGCCATTCTTGGCGGCCATCTTGAATCTCTGTGTAAAAGACAAAAAACACATTTATCTTGGAAACAGTGCAAGATAAACCGATTTTAGTGAAATTTTTGCTTACTTGGGCATTTGAAGAGTTAACTGCCAACTTAAATTGGCGGCCATCTTAAATTTCCGCGTAAAATGCAGAAATACATTTATCTCAGAAATAGTGTGAGATAGAGTGATTTCGGCAAAATTTTTGACCCCCAGGGTAACAGCAGAGTTATCTGGCAACTTTTCCCAAAAATTGTTTTACACCATGTTGTGCGGCCATGTTGAATTTCTGCATAAACTGCAAAAACGCATTCGTCTCTGAAACCTTGTATTTTTGCATAAGTAGATAAAAAACATATTAAACAGAGGAACACTTTTTTCTCTTGTGAAGCAATGCTCAAGTTGAAATAACAGATGTCAAATATTTAAAATCCATTAATTGTCACTATTAGTTTGAATGATCCCTTGGCAATGCAAATATAGTTGTGAATTATCAATTGCCAGTTTTCATATGAAAAGTGAGCATTGTGATTTAACAAGATTTTGATTTAGTGATAAAATGCCAGCATATTAATTTTGCCTTGGGTAAGGTTTTTATGTCGGCTGACTTGTCAGTCAGCTGACATTATGGCATCACTCTGCAGCGTCTGCATAAGCGTCTGCGTCCGCGTGAACATCGTCTCCTCCAAAACTACAAGACCCAGAGACATGCTGTTTCTTTTAAAAGATACCTTCACTATCGAGGATGATAAATTGTTCAAGGCATGCAGATCTGTTTGTTCATCTGTTCTCCAGAGCCATTACAAGTGAGGTACCCCCACCCAAAGTGAGAAAATTTCAACACTTTATCACAATTTTCTCACTATTGCAGGGATTTTTGTCTTATCTTGCATATATATACTAGGCTACTAGTAGATTCCTTTGTGTGAGTATCAGGACTGGATCTTTCTTCATTAATTTTTTATGAATTTTAAAATTATTTTTAATGCATTAAAATTCATGAAATCATGGACTAAATCACTTATAGCTTGAAAAGTATTGTATTTTAGAGCATTCTGTTAAAATATGTTATTCAGCTACTTTTTCCATAGCTACAACATGGTGGGTAATTTGGGTGTCTGTTCCAATAGCTAAGTGAATAATAGCTACTTTCTGACATTTCAGTATCTTCCATAATTTCCAGGTTCCAGGTTCTCCCTGTTGAGCAAATCAGTTGTAACTTTAAAAGTATTGCATATATAGTATTTTGTTTAAATATGTTTTTCCTGTACTGTTGAATCAACTATAATATAGTGAATTTGCAGACTTGTAGCTTATGGCATAGCTAAGCAATAGCTATTTTCAGGTTCTCACTGTTGAGTAAATCAGTTGTAACTCGAAAACTGTTGCATTTACAGTATTCTCTTTAAATATGTTATTCACCTACTTTTCTGTCAGCTACAATATACTGAAATTGCAGACCTGTAGCTCATTGCATGGCTGAGCTATAGCTACTTTTAGAGTATAGCTGTTGACTAAATCAGTTATAACTCAAAAAACGATTACATTTACAATATTTTGTTTAATATGTTGTTCACCTACTTTTGGATCAGCTGTAACAAAGTACAATTACAGATCTGTAGCTCATGGTATAGCGGAGCAATAACTACTTTGAGGTTATCACTGTTGAGTAAATCAGTTGTAACTTGAAAACTATTGCATTTACACTATTTTCTTTAAATATGTTGTTCACCTACTTTTGGGTCAGCTATAACATAGTAAAATTGCAGACCTATAGCTCATTGCATAGCTGAGCTATGGCTATTTTCCGAATATTGCTTTTGAGTAAATCAGTTGTAACTTGAAAACTATTACATTTAGAATATTTTGTTTAAATATGTTATTTACCTACTTTCTGGTCAGCTATAACATAGTAAAATTGCAGACCTGTAGCTCATTGCATAGCTGAGCAATGGGCACTTTGAGATTTTCACTGTTGAGTAAATCAGTTGTATCTTGAAAAGTATTGCATTTAGCGAATTTTGTTTAAATATGTTATCTACTTGAATCAGTTATAACATAGTAAAATTGGAGACCTGTAGCTCATTGCATAGCTGAGCAATAGCTATTTCTAGGTTCTCACTGTTGAGTAAATCAGTTGTAACTTTAAAACTATTGCATATATATAGTATTTTGTTTAAATATGTTGTTCATGTACTTTTGGATCAGCTGTAACATAGTACAATTACAGACCTGTAGCTCATGGTATAGCAGAGCAATAGCTACTTTGAGGTTATCACTGTTGAGTAAATCAGTTGTAACTTGAAAACTATTGCATTTACACTATTTTCTTTAAATATGTTGTTCACCTACTTTTGGGTCAGCTATAACATAGTAAAATTTTAGACCTATAGCTCATTGTATAGCTGAGCTATGGCTACTTTCCGAATATTGCTTTTGAGTAAATCAGTTGTAACTTAAAAACTATTACATTTAGAATATTTTGTTTAAATATGTTATTCATCTACTTTTGAATCAGCTATAACATAGTAAAATTGAAAACCTGTAGCCCATTGCATAGCTGAGCTTTAGCTACTTTCAGAATATAGCTGTTGAGTAAATCAATTGTAACTCCAAAACTATTGCATTTAGAGAATTTTGTTTAAATATGTTATTCACCTACTTATGGGTGAGCTATAACTTAGTGAAATTGTAGACCTGTAGCTCATGGCAAAGTGGAACAATAGCTACTGCGAGGTTCTCACTGTTGAGTAAATCAATTGTAACTCAAAAACTATTACATTTAGAGAATTTTGTTTAAATATGTTATTCACCTACTTTTGGGTCAGCTATAATAAGGTGAAATTGTAGACCTGTAGCTCATGGCATTGCTGAGCAATAGCTACTTTACGGTTCTCAGTATTTTGTTTAAATATGTTTTCCCCTACATTTTACTCCTTAACAGTAAACTTGGTACTTTACTTTTGAATACATTTGGTGGGCACAACGTTTGTGTCCTGTTCTTCTTTCACTTCTACTCTGAAACCCAAAACACACAGTCAGCTGACACAGGGCCCGTTCACGGGCACTGATTGCTTGTTTGGTAAATCTCATTGCTAGAGAAAAATCTGACATTTGCATCAAAATTCGGGTGCTTCTGCACTCAGACTTGAACCAAACTTGTACCTAGCCCATGATATTTTCCTTGGGATGTGTAATACATATGGTATGCAATAGCCCTAACCAGTGCATTCACTAATACATGTATTCTGTGTATCCCTTGGGTGTACCTGGTTGAACAGATTACAAAGGCCACATATTAAAATGAAAAATGAAACCAGTCATATATGGCCAGTAATATATAGACATTAAGAAGTTAAAAGCCACGGGATTCTTTTAAGTTTAAAAATGCTTAATTTTTAACTTAAATACGGTATCAATTGCTTTTATAGCGCTTAATCTCTGTCATCAACAGATTCTATGTTGTGCCTTAACACATGTCTTGATAGAGATTAGGTGCAATAAAAGTTCAAGTGGAATTGAATTTTTTTGAGCCATAGCAAAAGCCAACAAACTAACGAATCCACTAGCCAACAAACCAACAAACGCACTGAGGGTTAAATTCCTCTCCAGTTTTTTCCAAACTTACTTTTTCTGTACAAAAATTACACTCGCTTTGGTATTTGTTAATTCATTTTGCCAGAAAATAAAAATATTTCAATGGGCACACATTGGGGATAATGTATATAAGCATTTTTGGAGATGGTTTGTTGGTTGGTGGGTTTGTTGGTTTGTGGGTTTCTTGGTTTTCGGGTATTTTGAAACAAACACAGCTATTAATTGTTTTTAGGCGGGTTGCATGTAACCAACCCGCCTATTAGATTGATGTGTCCGACATCTGTCTGTCTGTCTACATTTTGTTTCTGGACTCTAACTCAAAAACACTTTGTCTAATCAAATTCAAACTTGACAGGGAGATAGATCACCATCATAGCTAAGTTACTTTCAAAAGTGGTGTAATTCCATCCGTTCATGTGTCTGTTTTTGTCCGTTTGTCTGTCCGTCAACATTTCTGTTTCCAGACTCTAACTCAAAAATGTTTTGTCCAATCGAATTCAAACTTAACAGGGAGATAGATCACCATCATAGCTAAGTTGCATTCGAAATTGGTGTAGTTCCATCTGTTCATTTGTCAGTTATCTGTCTGTTTGTCTGTGGATCAACATTTTGGTTTCCGGACTTTAACTTGAAAACGTTTACAAACAGAAACCTTACAACTAAATCACATGTGGGTATTGTAATTTCTTGTGAAAATAAATGGTAAATTAATGCTCTACACTTACTTAGTTTCAGTCCTATATTTAGTATAACATAGATAGAATAATGTAACCTAGATTACAAGTTTTACATTTTTTAGCACGTCTAACACATTTACCTTAACTGGGTGGCCTAACATTTCTTTCCTTGTTTCTAAATTAAATTACAGCACTCGCTAACCTTATTGTTGTCTGCGCAACCCACCTTTTGGGGCATCTCTGATTCTCTTGTTGGAATAATTGGTAGCCCTGACAAGGACTGATTTGTTCAGGGCAGTTCTGAAAAGAACTGTGTATATGCTGTCCTCTTGCCAGGCCACTGCTTCCTCGTTACAGTAGTCCCTCAGGTAGTCCCTCTGACGTTTGGCTTCGCTAGCAGTGTTTCTGTCATGACCACCATCACCACCAACAAACTGACCATCACCAAGCACCTCATCATCTTCTGCTTGTTGACAACCATGCTGACCATTGTACTGACTTCTGAGTATGTTCTGAATCATTGCACAGTTCAATACTACATCTCTCACTGTTTCTGGGGGCTGCTCCATGGTTGTCAACAGCACACTGAATCTGGATACCATAATCCCAAATGCATTCTCTACCACTCTTCTGCCCCTGGATATTCTGTTATTGGCATTCTTTCTTCTCTGGTCAGCATCCTCCTTCCATAGGGTTTCATAAGCAAGGTATTCAAGAACTCTTTCTGGATTGCCCTAAAGATTTTTGGTAAAAAACTTTGAAATATTGGATCTTCCAACCATAAACTGGTAGGACAGTGATGTGTAAGACTCTCCTGTGGTCAGATATCTAAGGGTGATGGTTAACTTCATCCCAAGACTCAGTGAAGATCTGTAGTTGGTTGCTTGCTTTGATTAGATGTGGTTGTACCCTGGCCTTAATCATTTCAAAGAATTCGGAGGTCATTCTCATAAAATTGATGAATCCAGGGATGTCAGTGTTGTATAATTCTGCCAAAACGTTATGGTAAGCCTCTGCATTATCCATAGCCTGACCCACATGTTGTGTCTGCTTCTGGTTGGTTGGCTGGTGGTGGTTGAGGTGGTGGCTGCTGTGGGCAACGTTCAAATAGGCCATACATAAATATATGTAACTGAATTAAAACTAAAAATGCCCTAAGTTGCCTCTGAAAATATCTACCATTGAACCGTGGCATCTTGCTGTCTGAAAAAAAGTAATTAATTAATTGGATCCATGTCCCTATATATACCCCCTGAATCCAGAGATTGACCACAACCAAAATCGGCCATTGCTGTCTGAGGAAATCAGGTTATTAGTCCCAGAAGGGCTGAGGTGGCCTCAGACCAGTCTGAGACCCAGTCGGTATATCCCCGACAGGATCAGAATTAAAACAATCACAAAAGTGGCTTAATCGCTGCTTAGTTGGGGAACGACCGTGACTTGTCTGTGGACGTCTGAGGCTTTCTAAGGCTTTCTGAGGAGGATCTGGGCTTAATCACACACCTGGATCAGGATTCCATTTTCCCGCCCATTTTTCAGGTTTTTCTCACCAACTCTCAACGATTAAGGGTCACAGGACAAATCGGGGAATAATCGTGTGGTGGAACAATCAAAACCGACAGGTTGTATTAGCTTTTACTTTATTATTTGTATGCAGTCTTTGGTATACTCTGTGATTTTAATTATATCTTATGGTTTAAACATCTTCAGCATACTCAGGCTGAAAATTATACCAACCCAAACACACTGTCATATATGGTAATTATTTGTTTGCTCTTTCACTGCTTCAGCTTAAGGCATTTTGTTAGTTAAAGATTTTTTAAATGTGCAGATAATGAGCTGCTGACAAGATTAAAGAAACACCTGGGATCATTGTAGGAAACAGGTAGGTACTTGGAGCAGTCCGATAATTACACGAGACAATTAGATAATTACTGTCTTCAATAAAAAATTCCCACTTTAACATAAAACATATCATTGTTCCTGTGAACACAAAGGCAAAACCATTCCTTACTTGGAAGTTAGGTGTGTCTTGCTTAGTTGAAACATAGGATAGTTCTTAAAATAGTGAAACTAAGGAAAAATGGGAAGTTTTTCTATTTACTGGGTCCTGTTATATTAGGAATCAATCAAAATTTGCACCAGTAAAATAATATCTATTGTAGGGCATCTAATTTCTTTTATGGGCCTGTTCCACCAAAAGATTAAGCCCCGATCCTGTCGGCGACCCTTAATCGTGCACAGTCGGTGGAAAAAAGACAAAAATGGGCGGGAATACTGGGTCGGTACTGAAGTCTGGGATTAAGAACAGATCGTCCCCAGGACGCCTCAGGACACCTCAGGACGCCTCAGGCGGCCGCAGACAGTCCCCGACTGGTCTGGGACTAAGAACCGACTAAGCCAGTTTTCTGGTCGGTTTCAACCACGATCCTGTCGGACACAAACCGACTAAGTCCCAGGACGCCTCAGGCCTCCTGGGACTAAGCCCCGACTAACCCCCGATTAACTACCGGCGTCCTCAGGCCTCCTCAGGCCTCCCCAGACCAGGATCCCCGATTATTGTTTTGCAAAGTTGCTGGATTTTCTGGGTATATATATATAAAATTCGCGATCTAATCATCATTGCTTTTCTAGGAACACAGCAGGATGCCACCTTTTAATGGAAGACAGATTCAACAACAACTTAGGGCTTTTTTGGTTTTTATTCAGTTACAAATAATCATGTATTTCCATTTTTTACGTCAAGCACAGCAACCACCACCACCACCACCAGCACCACCAGCACCCATACAGAGACCTAGAAGAAGGCACAACATGTGGGTCAGGCCATGGCTACTGCAGAGAGAGGAGAGGGGGGCCTACCACAACATTATGGCTGATCTGTATGCCACAGACATTCCAGGATTCACCAACTACATGAGGATGACCCCTGAATTCTTTGAAATGATGAAGACCAGACTGGAACCACATCTAGCCAGGCAGGCCACCAACTACAGAGCTCCTATCAGTGTTGGGGAGAAGTTAGCCCTCACCATCAGATATCTGGCCACTGGAGAGTCATACACATCATTATCCTGTCAGTTCAGGGTTGGCAGATCCACCATTTCCAAGTTTCTACCAGAGGTCTGCAGGGCCATCCAGGATGAGTTCACCAGAGAGTACCTCAAATGTCCTACTACCCCAGATGAGTGGAAAGAACTGGAGAGGGAATTCAGGATCAGGTGGAATGTTCCACATGCCCTGGGAGCCCTGGATGGAAAGCATGTGGCCCTGAAGAAACCCAAGAACTCTGGAGCCCTCTACCACAACTACAAGGGGTTCTTTTCCATTGTCATGTTGGCCTTGGTAGATGGGCAGTACAAATTCAGATGGGTGGATGTGGGTACAGAAGGATCTTGCTCAGATGCCCAGATATTTAATGCCTCTCAGCTGAAGAGGAGGATTGAAGATGGCAGGATAGGCTTCCCTGACCCAGCACCTATAACACAGGGTGGTGCAGATGTCCCCTACTTCATTTTGGCAGATGATGCCTTTGCCCTGAAGACCTGGCTCATGAAACCCTATGGCAGAAGGCTGTTAACAAGGGAGGAAAGGATTGCCAACTATAGAATATCAAGGGGCAGGAGAGTTGTGGAGAACGCTTTTGGCATCCTGGTTTCAAGATTTAGAGTCATGAGGACCACCATTGAACTACCCCCAGAAACAGTTAGAGAAGTGGTCATGACCTGTGTGGTTCTGCACAACATACTCAGAAGCCAGTATCAAGGTCAACCTGCTGGTCAGCAGCCTGGGGAGGATGATGATGATGATGTGCCTGGTGATTGTGGATTGATTGGTGGTGCTGCTGGTGGTGGCCAAGACAGAAACCCTGCTAGAGAGGCCAAAAGACAGAGGGATTACCTGAAGGACTACTTCAATAATGAGGGAGCAGTGGCCTGGCAAGATGGCAGAATATAATTCCTGTTGCAGTAAACAGTCCTTTTCAGGACTAACTATAACAGTCCTTTTCAGGACTAACAAACAGTCCTTTTCAGGACTACCAAATATTCCAAAAACAATTAATCAGCTATGCTTGCTACAGACAAACCCCATGCCAAACATAACTTGTACAGACGGACAAACAGACAAACCCCATGCCAAACATAACTTGTTCAGACGGACAAACAGACAAACCCCATGCCAAACATAACTTGTTCAGACGGACAAACAGACAAACCCCATGCCAAACATAACTTGTTCAGACGGACAAACAGACAAACCCCATGCCAAACATAACTTGTTCAGACGGACAAACAGACAAACCCCATGCCAAACATAACCTGTTCAGACGGACAAACAGACAAACCCCATGCCAAACATAACTTGTTCAGATGGACAAACAGACAAACACAACTTACTCACCCAACAAACAGACAAACCCACTGTTAAACAAAAGCCAAACACAAAGTCACACATAATATCCTAAATTGAATTATTTTTTTATATATTTTCAAATCCACATCATAATTTCAACAATTTCTTTTGTTCATGGCTGGGAAATTTATTTGTAGCAGAAATGTTTTTATGGAAATATTCAATTTTAAATCTTCACTTCTAATCACAAAAATGTGGAAAATATAACCATGGAACTAGTTTTGCTTTCAATAATGGGGGATTGTGTTTGCTAAATAGTTTGTCAGTTCGTTGGCATGGGTTCTATTTACTTTTGGGTTTGTGTGTTTGTGGGTTGGTGGTTACTGGGGTTGGGTTTATTTTGGTAGTTGGGTGTTAGGTTTGGTACTGGGTTTGTTATTTGGGGGTTATGTTTGGTATTGGGTTTGTCTGTTTGTGGGTTGGTAAGTATGTAATTATGCCTTTTAACTCTAGGGAAGGTGTAAGTGTTTTACTTTTCAATTACTGATTTTAAACTGTCCCATGGATTTTAATCTAAAAATGGGCTGATTAATGGCCATATTGGGAGATATTTTTAATTTTTTTATGTGGCCTTTTTTGTTATGTGTAGTACCATGGGTTATTTGTTTCATGTTTGGGGTGGTGTAAGTGTTGGACTTTAATTTTTTTTCTTGTGATAAGTATTTGTACTGAACTTTTTGGTTTTGGGAGGGGAATTGGAAGAACACGTAGCTGAATAATTGTTTTTGGAAGATTTGGTGGCCCTGAAAAGGGCCTGGCAGGTCAAAGACCCGCCCTGACTGGATGGCTACTGAGGAGGCTGCTGCTGCTGTTGAGGCGGTGCTGAAGTGGTGATAGTAAAGAGCTGCTGCTGCGGTTGTTGCTGCTGCTGCTGAGGCTGCTCGACGATCTGTGTTGATGTCAGATCTGGTAGCTGGCTTAAGATTCCACTCAGATTGTGTCTGCTCCCTTCGTCCTGTACAGTTAGGACAGATGTCGGGTTGCTGAAGCCAATGGGGCTTGGTGTATAGTACACAAAACTGCTGCTAGCTGCTGCTTGAGTGGAACTAGACGCCTGTGGAGTGGTTGTTGGCAGTAGGCCGACCCTCTGGGACTCCGTGGTAACAGTGGCTGATCTTCTGGGCAATGGCTGACGTCTGCGGTTACTCTTAATATTTTCGATATCTCTGAATATCTTGCCCTTTAATTCTTCAAATTCTTCTTGAGTCATCTTTTCGGCCTCTGATGCCACGTAGTCAAAGAAGGGCTGCCTGTCTGACTTCTGATGCAGAAAACCTGAGATAAGTGTCCTCATCTGCTCAAAGTGTTCGAGAATCTTGGAGTCTGTAGTTGAAACGGGTGTTGATGTAATGATGGACTGACTCCTCTCCCTCAGGACACTTGACTCGAGGTGTTCTGTGTCAGTAGTTGACCCACGTGATTCGTCCTGCTTGCTGGTATTTGGACTGGCCTCAAAACCTGAACTTCTGTTGGCCCCCTTTCTTCTGATGTGGGTTTTAAGAAAACCCATCTGTTGGTAGACCCAGGACTGTCTCTTGGTCATCTCCCTCGGGGCTTGGCCAGATTGGAGCTTAGACAGCTTTCCATAACGGGTTCGCTGGGACTCAAACCACCTTCTCACATCAAAGGGCTGGAGCTTAAGTTCTGCAGATATTTCTGCCCAGAGAGCCTCTCTTCTGTTCCTGTCGTGGAAACGTGAATGTTCCTTGTCATACAGTTCAGGGTGCAGCTTGACGAATTATACAATGGAAACTTCATCACTGTCTGTAAAAGTGGCACACACCCTGGCTCTCTTGGCTGAAGAATGGCACTCCGGATCTTCCTCACACCTCTCTTCTTCTTCTGCCACAGCTTCCCCAATAGCTGGACCTTCCTCAATCTCATCCTCCTCTCTCCTCTCAGTTCCTTCTTCTGTGATAACTTCACTCCTCTCCTCTACTTGACTTTCCTTCTCCCTCTCATCCATCTTTTTCCTTCCTCTCTTCCCTCCTTTCTCTTTTCTCATGATCCAGTCGATAAAATAATAAAAAAATAGTAAAATGTGTCTCCTAACTGTGAAATTTGCCTTAAGCTCAAGTAAAATATATGTAAAATAAAAATTGAAAACCCCTACAAATCAGTGACACACGTCTCTCAGTAGCCAAACAGTCAGTAACAATGACAAAGTGTGCGCGGTCGCTTATATAGTCCCAGACCTGCTCATTGTCTCGTTTTAATTTCCGACGCGCGGAAAACAGTCGGTTCTTAATCGGTTGTTAGTCCCAGGCCGCCTGGGGCGTCCTCAGGCTGCCGCAGACTGAAAATGCGTGGTCCCAGGCGTCCTGGGGAGGCCGGTTTGGATCGGTTAGGGTCGGTAACCCTTAGTCGGTTCTTAGTCCTAGACCTTGATTTTTGGGTCCCAGGACACCGCAGACGGTCTGAGGCTTCCGGGGACTAATGCAACCGACTCACTTTCAGACGCATGAAATTCATACGCATCATATTTGAGTCTGGGATTAACAACCGGCCGCCTGGGACTAAGCTACGGAGGTCTGGGACTAAGGGTCGCAGGCGGCCTGGGACAACACACGACTGTGTAAATTTGGGTCTGAGGAGGCCTGAGGACGCCTGGGACTGGACATTTTGTTGAAGGCGGGAAATATGAATCGGTTGTAGCCGTGTGAAATATCAAACATGTTTGATTTTTCACACGGCCTCAACCGACCACAACCGACCCTTACAGGAAGCCTGGGACTAAGCAAATATTTCAAACCGACCCCCCAAAACCCTTAATCGGGAGCCTTAGTCGTGTGGTGGAACACCCACATTAAGTTATCTTATGAAAATGCCTCTGAAATGTATTTTCCAAACGTTTTTGCATAATTTCAGTCAAAGTGCAAAAGATGCAAAAATGAGAATTATCAGATACAAATATGTCAAAACAATTGTACTCCTTTCGTGAGAGAATTTGACATCTGTAGATATTGTACATGATAGATAGTATTGAGATAAAGAGACACAAGGAAGTGAAAATAAGGGAATGAAAATTGAACGATGAAATCTGCTGTATCTGAAGCATTAGTATCTGCACAAATGGCGACATACATGAAATACATGTTCCTAGTATGGATGACAAATGTGATATCCATCTCTTTAACCCAAGACTGTGAGTAATTATGTTTGAATTATTAGTTCAGTAATGGGAGTTAGTAGGACCACACATGACAAAAGCATTGTGTGCTTTGTCACACATTCCTGTGTAGTGATGACATGGCCTAAGCCAATAAAAAGCAGGTGCATAATAAATGAATTTAATTCGTCTTTATATATCATGTAATTTTTTTCAGGGAGAGGCGGAAAGATAACATTTTTTCAAATCCAAGTTGCTTATTCAGTTGGTGTAAAGCTTGAATTTCTGAATTTGTTAAAGTAGATATTTTATGCAATGACCTTCAAATTGTTGAATTAATAAATTAACTGACATACTATTCATGTAATCGCCATTTGTTTGCATAGGTCATTCTTTTTTTGCAGGCTATGCAATAGATTGGTGATATGAACATAGAGATTTAATTTCACAGTACAGACAAAACTGAAACTACAAACCTTTTCTTTCTTTATTGTTCCAGGTCCATCAAGAATTCTTTTCGAAGGCAGTATCGATAATGTTGCGAATCGTACAGTGACCTGTGCGGATCCAGATGGCAATGAACCTTGTACAACAATAGATCCCCATTATTACTGCTATATAATTGTGTAAGTGTACTTATGCATGTATATTGCTTCTGAAATTTGGAAAAAATACTTGAAGAAGGGATGACTTCAGCCAACTGTCTGGCAAAATATGCTAACACCAATTTCTTTTTAGTAACCTTGAATCGACAATATTGGTACCAGAGAGTAAACAAAGAGGTCTGGTCCAGAGAAGTAAAAGCACTAGAAATATTACGCCTTTGATCGGACACGTGACCATTCCTTCAGCTGCAGTATTTGTGTTATGCCACATACAGCGAGAAGATCTCTTTAAATTATGATTTGAAGATTTAATACTTCTATTGTGTTTTTAAAACTCTAGGTAACTTGAACTCCAATATCCACACTATTTGCTGTTAAGCCACAGTAAACTTCTAGTTATGCTAACTAATAGCAGGTATATTAACGCACTTTTCTCCTAGGTCTATATGTTTTTTACTCACACAGAGTGCACTGGATTTAGCATGTGCTTTTGTTGACATGTAGGTAGCTCTGATTAGTGCACAGGGTTTACGAAATGGTCGTATATTAACCTACCATTGTTGTTTCTTGTAGAGTTGCACCAAATCAGAGACTCACATTCAGTGAAAATCCTGATCTTTCCACAGATATCACTGCTCTTTGTCAGACAATGCTGCATGCAATATTGGTGGATGTGACAGTTACATCAGCAGGGGTAATTACATCAATGCTTTTTTGCATAAGATAATATATTTAAGCGGCCCGTCAGGGGCGCTTATTTGTTTTCACATAAGTTCGACTGATCACTGCCGCCGCCGCAGGATTATGGTCTCCCTTGAATAACTTCTTGGGCTTTCAATTTTTTCTTTCCTTCTTATCTTTCTTTAAAACTATACGGGCAGGAAAAAATTTTTTGGGATACTTTGCTGAGACCTTAAGCTTTACTTAAGGTAACCTTAAGCATTTTTCCAAAACACCCCATCATCGCGTTTCAGAAAAAAACACACACATCTGTTCTATAAAATTTATCAGGTACATTCTAAACCTATATCCGCAGGTTGGAAAGGATTTTCTGATCAATTGGACTATAGATGGCTGAATGGGAGGTGTTTTATTTTCGTAAATTTTTTAAAAATGGGTACTTGGTCTGTATTTCAAAAATGGTCAGGATTTTGGGGTTTTGTTGGAATAACTTATTCAGCTACTTTTTGATAATCTTTCACATGCCTGTTTTAGCCCTGTATCTGCAATCTTAAGGTCAACTTAATGTCAAAAATGGGGGTTTTAGCCCTCCACTTCACTTAGTTTTTCACTTTTTTAAAGCAAACTTGGCATATATATTAAGATTTACCAAAGGATTATCCTGACTTTATGGTGACCTTAAACGGTTAATATAATTGGAGCTATGGTCCCCCTAAAGTCGTAAAATTTGGAATAAAGCTGTCTGCCCCCTTTTCCCCATACCTAACGTATATTGAGATTGAAGTAGAAAAGAAGGCTCCTACTACCCTATGATTTAAATATTAATAATGTTATGGCCATCTTAAACTTAAAATGTAGGGGTTTTCAGCCCTAAGCTCAGTTAATGTTTAAATTTTTAAAATAAAACTTGGCACATTTATAAAGGTTGGCAGAAAGGGACATTCTCATTTTATGGTCACTTTAAAGTCGCAATATGAATGAAGTTATGGTCACCTTACAGTGAAAAAAGGAAGTTTTCAGCCTCCAGGTATCTTATTGTTCAACTGACCTCGGCTAGACTTTATGCACTTATAAAGGGTGCCAAAATGGACATTCTGATTTTATGGTCACCTTAAAGTCCCAACATGAATGAAGTTATGGCCACCTTGCAGTGAAATTATGGAGTAATTACTCTCCAACTATCGTATTGTTCAGCTGACCTCAGTTAAATTTTGCAAACTTATTAAAGATGAAAATAAGGACATTCTTATTTTCTTTCCACCTTGGAGTTCCAATACAAGTACAGTCATGGCCACCTTGAAGTAAAAATGAGGGTTTTCAGCTCCCGACCGACTTACTGTTCACTGACATCAGTTCAACTTGATATATTGATTAAGTTTAAGGAAGACTTTTAATGACCTTTTCCCTTAAAATTCCTGTTTTATGTCAGCTGACTTGTCAGTCAACTGACATTATGGCATCACTCTGCGCCGTCCGCGTATGCATCCACGTCTGCATGAGCAACTTCTCCTGAGCAACTACAAGACCCAGAGACATGCTGTTTTTTAAAAAGATACCTTATCTATCGAGGATGATAAATCATAAAATCTATGCAGATCTGTCTGTTTGTTTGTTCCCCAGAGCCATTAAAAGAGAGGTGCCCCCACCCAAAGTCTGAAAATTTCAACACTTTATCACAATTTTCTCATTGACTCTTACAGGGATTTCTCTCATATCTTGCATATATGAACTAGGCCAGCAGTAGATTCCCTTGTGGGAGTATCAGGCCCTGGATCTTTTTAATGAATTTTTGATGCATTAAAATTCATGTATTCATGCACTAAATCACTTATAACTTGAAAAGTATTACATTTAGAGCATTTTGTTAAATGTGTTTTTGATGTAGTTTTGTGTCAGTTATAACATAATAAAGTTTCAGAACTGTAGCCCCTTATATAACTAAGTAATTGCTGTTAAAACTGAACATTCTACTGCAGCAAATAATCTATTTCTCACCTGCATTTTCTTTCAGTGAGGGGAGTGAGGAAGAGGGAGTCTTTTTCTGCACATATCTGCCCCCTCCCAACTCCCCTCACTCAAATAAAAATGCATGTGAGAAAAGAATTGCGTCTGTGTATGGGGGATGGGGAGAAGTGAGATGGGGAAGTGAGATTATGTGTGTGTGTTGTAAGTCTCACTTCCCCCCATTCAAACAATGAGGAGAATATGTGTGCAATGTGTGTATCTTTTGTCTTGCAAAAAAAAGAAACTGAAAGAAAATGGAAAGATTCACTCTTACTGAGCTTTATCAAGCCTAGCTGTGCATGCATGCTGTTATTCTGCTTACAGTCTAATACTGCAATTGATACAATTATAGATAATCGACTTTCCCATCAGATACAAAACACAGTAAAGCTTACCTTCTCCGTCTCATACCACAACTACTACAGCTTTATCAACTCAAGTCTCCATTCGGGCCACTCGTTTTTGTTAGCAAAACCCTTTTTCTAGTTTGTCTTTCTCTTTTCACATGGTTACATTATATGAACAAAACATAAACACATAAAAAACTAAGGATAACGAACATAAAAATAGCATAAGAGACATGCGTAGCGTGCAGTCTGTGGAAATAGAACTGGACAGCAGGGGATTTGAAAAGATGAAAAGTACAAAGGTAAGGAGTCTTTCAGAGCAGACAGTGCAAGTTATATAAAGGTTCAGGAGAAATAACACCTAAGAAAAAGAAAGTGTATGTAAAGAAAAAAAGTATCAAAACAGTTTAATAGCAAGATGACAGAATTAATTTGCAGTCTAAAAGCTATGAAGCTGTAAAAGTTATTAATTGAAATATTCATTAATTGAAGTATAGCTGTCAATGGCAATTGCAAAATTAGATAAAAGTTCATTTAATAATCAGTTGCAAACATCTCAGCAGCTTTGTGATCGCAAAAATATGTCTCAAATGTGCCAGTAGAAAACATTCTGGCAGGGCCAATGTTGGTCAACGTCCACATCAAGGTTACATCATGATGTTCCACACCTACAACAATATACCTGTCATGTGACAACTTGACGCACAGTACAGATTTCAAGATATATCCCAGACAAGGTTTTAAAGGACAAGGTCACTACAGCGAAGTCATAGGTCAAATCAAAATCACACCATGACTTTGTACACCTACTGTCAACAACCAATATCCAGGGCAAGTATAAACCTTACGAATTGCGAGATATTGTTATAGACAATATTCAAAGGTTGGAGATCGCCACAACAATGTGAAAGAACAAATCAAGGTCACACCATAACAGTGCTCACCTAAACCTCCAACAAATGTTCCTACCAATTATCAACTTACTACACGATATATTTTTTAAGATCTAGCCTCAAATCATGCATCAAATTAAGGTCACACCATGATGTTGCAAACCTACACCTTCAAAAAATGTCCTTGCCAAGTATTAAGATCATCTTGTAGTTTCCCAAATATAGCTCAGACAAGATTTAAATGGTCAAATCAAGGTCACACCATGACATGTTGAATATACATTCCATCAAATGTCCCTGTCAAATTTTAAATTTTGCACCCTTGAAATATTCAGGACATGGTCCAGACAAGATGTTAAAGGTCAAGGCTACAACAGCAGGGTTAAAGGTCAAATCAGGGTCACACAATTACAGTGCTCGCCTATAGCTCCAACAAATGCTCCTGCCAAATAGCAACTTCCTACATATTACAGTGTCAAAGAACTAGCATGAAAGAGATTTCTATGCCAAAGTGAAAGGCCAAATCAAGGTCACATCAAGTTGAAGTGTACACCTATACTTCAATCAAATGCCCCTGTCAAATATTTACTTTGCGTACATTACAGCTTCTGACTGTAGCCCCTGACAAGATGTTAAAAATCATTTTCACTACAGCAAGGTCAAATGTCAAATAAGGGTCACACCATGATATTATACACCTACACCCTCATCAAATATCTTGGCCAGTATCAACTTCATACACCTTTCAGTTTCTGAGATGTAGTCCAGAAAAGATTTTATGGGAAAGTCATGGGTCAAATAAAGGTCACACCATGATGTTGCAAACCTACACCTTCAAAAACATCCTTGCCAAGTATTAACGTCATCTTATAGTTGCCCAAATATATCCCAGACAAGATTAAATGGTCAAATCAATGTCACACTATAACATGTTACATATACACCCCATCAAATGTCCCTGTTAAATATCAACTTTGTACAATAAAAACTTCCAAGACATATCCCAGACAAGATGTTAAAGGTCAAGGTTACTACAGCAAGGTTAAAGGACAAATAAAAGTCACAACATGACATTGCACACCCACACCCCAAAATAATGTTCTTGCAAGTATCAACGTTCTACACCCTAGTTTAGAAGATCTAGCCCAAAGATACTTTATGCCAAAGTGAATGGTCAAATCAAGCTCACATTATGATGTAGCACACCTACACCCTCATTAAATATCCTTGCCAAATATCAACTTTGTACACCTTACAGCTGTCAACATATAGTTCAGACAATATGACGCTGCACACCTACACCCCATCAAATGTCCCTGCGTAGTATCAACTTCATATGCATTACAGTGTCCGAGATATAGCCCGACAAGATTTCTGTGACAAGTCAACGGTCAAATCAAGGTCACTACATGATGCTGCACACCTACACCTGCAACAAATCTCCTTGCCAAGTATCAATGTCATGGTTTCCCAGAAATAGCCCAGACAAGTAAATTGTTAATTATTCTCTGAAAAAACCCAATCACAGAATAGTATTACAACTGGCAATTTTCTCAAGAATGCCTGTCCAAATTGTTAACAAGCACTTCTTAATTATCCAGTTAAACATTATACCACAACTGACATGCTGTTTTTTTAAACCTTCCGTTGGTATTATTGACCTTTGACAGTATTCCCTGTTTATAGCATTTCCACTTAATCATACTTTGAAGACAGTATATATTTGGGTCTTAATTTGTGAAGTGTAAGTGATAATATAGTGTCTAGTTGCTGTCAGGAATGAAATGTTCATTTATCGATATCCTTTGATTGCATAAAAACGTACTTACATAATCCCAACAAATGCTTACGTGATCTACCGTTCAGTCAAAGACACAGACAATGTGTCGCGCCATGTTTTTGAAGTGTGAATGCCAGCGGGCACCTGCTGGAGGTTAAACTTGTATGTTGCCATTCTCAATTTGACTGCCGTGAAGTTCACATCACGTTCTTTTTTGCTTCATCATGGCTGACAAACAATGAAAATGTGCAATCTGCTCTTCCAAAATGCTGCCATGGGACAATCACCAGGCATGCTTTAAATGCAGAAATGAGAAGAAAGCAAAGGATAAATGTGTTCTGAAAGGAAAGGATTCAGATTGCTCTATTTGTGTGGGCTCTGAAAATTCAACACAAAAAGAAGTCCTCCATGATTAAGTTTTCTGATAAATTTGATGACTCCCTTTTGGATGAGTCAACTCCATATAAATGCACTCCTTCATCTCCTGTTGACTCCTCCCTCCAAGATTTGATTAAAACCATGAGCAGTTAGCTTGCTTCTCTGACTCCCCAATTTGAGGAATTCAAACGAAAAGACAGAGGAACCTCCCTATTCCACAGGACCAAGGTATGTGTGCCCCTGCCTCTCAAGCCTGACCAGATGCATCAGAGAGTGAGCTTTCTGATGATTCCAACTTACCTTCCAGGAGACGTCATAGGTCCAGGTCTCCTCAAGATGAGGCAGATTTACATCAGCAAGAATTGGACCCTCTTATGTAGAGATGTTGATTGCCATTAGGGGTCTCTTTGACCTAGAAGTTCCACAAGTTGAGTGCCTTGTGGCTCTTGCTTTTTCAAAGAAGCCTTCTAAACAGGTCGTTAGGAAGGTCGTTAGGAAGAAGAACTTAGCCTTACCTCCTGTTCAGGACTTTAAGAATATGTGGGATTATAGGTCTATTAAGGCTTCAGGGACTACTTTGAAAGACAAATCCAGCTCAGAATCTTTGTCACAAGGACAGTTTGTGTCCTTTGAGAGGCAGCAATGACCTATTACACAACCTCGCCTCAAAAGAACTCTTTGAAGGCTCCAAAGCTTTCAGATTCATATTTTAACGTTGCTAGAGTCAAAACTCTTTCAGCCTTCATTTCAGTCCCAGCCAAACAGCATCTGATACGAGAAACAGTTTGTAGAGAAAATGTGCAAATTTTTGGCCATGTAGTGTGGTTTAAGACGGCTATTGAGTTGAACAACAGAATTCAGGAGCTATAGCCAGTGAAATCAGGAATGCAGGAGATGTGCACACTGTGAGGGAGTCAGCTAATCTCACTGTAAAGTAGTCACAGCTCCAGGCATCTGTTACTTCATCTCTGGAGATTGCTTTAGATACTGAGCTGAATCCAAATATGACCCTAACTTGTAACATGCTCCTAGCTAGGAAGGATAAATTGCTGAAGGACTGTAGTTCGAAACTGGGACCAAAGGATTTGACCAATCTGCACACAGGCCACTTTTATCAGCAGGAAGTGTTTGACTCAGACATTTTGTCTCAAGTGGAAGACAACATGATAAAAAGGCTTTCAATAATCAAAGATTCTGACACCAAGTAATACAGGGATACATCTAGAACCTTTGATTTTGGGATGTCATCTCACTCAAAAAGTTCTCAGTCAGAAGGCAACAAGTCTTTTCATGACAAAAGAAAGCAGCCACATACCTCATATACAAATTTCTCTGTGTGCATATCATGAGGTGGCAGAGGAGGCAAGGGGAAGTGACTGGCCGGGTGCTCGATTACAGATTTTTTTTGGCAGGTATGGTTAAAAAATCGAGCTCATCCCAGAGTTGTAAGTTTACTGAAATATGGCTATCATCTAGATTTGAAAATTCTTCCAAAAATTTTCCAAAATTCTGTTCATTTTGAGCAAATATCAGAATGTTAACAAAGATGGTGCCCTCCACGAGGCAGTTCAAGCCATGCTTACAAAGAAGGAGACAGTTCATGTCAGGAAATCCACAACTCTGGGATATTACAGCAGATTATTCCTGGTACCCAAACCCTTACAAGGTGGAGACCAGTGATAGATTTAAGTATTCTGAACATTCATGCATGTACCAACTTTCAAAATGGAAACAGCAAAATCTATTAGGAAGTCGATTCAACAGGGGGAGTGGGTCATCTCTATAGACCTAACAGACGCCTATTTTCATGTTCCAATTCACCCTCAATCTCAAAAATATCTGAGATTTCAAACCAAAAAATGGGGTTTCCAATATCAGGCACTCTCTTTTGGTGTAGCCACAGCTCCCTAGAGTTTACTCGGATAGTGAAAGAGGTAAAACTCATAGCTCAAGCCAGGAACCTCAGAATCCATCAGTATCTGGACAACTGGCTTCGGTCACCCACAAAAGAACAATGTCTCATAGATTCCCAAAACTAGGTAAAATTGGTGCAAGAACTAGGCTCATCAACCCATCCATCCATCCTCATGTTCACAATACTCTCGTGTTTACAGATGCCTCCCAAAAGGGCTGGGGTGCTCACTTAAATGAGTAAGTAAGTGGTCTCTGGTCAAACAACAAATCTCAGCTTCACATTAATGTACTGGAGCTAAAAGCTGTTCTGTTAACCCCAAAGGGCTTCAAGATTACTTAAAAGGTCAAAGAGTTCTCATCTGTTCAGACAACAGCACACTAGTGTCATATCTGAACAAAGAAGGAAGCACACATTCCATAAAAATATGTGCTCTTATCTGGAGGATTCTGGAATTCACAAGTCCCAGAAAGATCCAGATAAGAGCAAGACATGTACCTGAATCCTTAAGTGTGATAGCAGATTTCCTATTATGAAGCGACAAGGTCATACAAACAGAATGGTCCCTTCACCAACAGATATTCAACCAAATATGCAGAGTTTGACACACACCAATGGTCTACTTGTTTGCAACTCATCTAAATCACAAACTTCCAAGTTATGTATCTTCTGTCCCAGACATAAAGGCCTGGAAAATAGATGCATTGAATATCTGTTGGGAAGGCCTAGATGGCTATGTCTTCTGTCCAGTAGCCATCCTGCCACAAGTGATTCAAAAATAATAACTTAACCATGCAGCGTGATTGTACTGGCTCCAGGGAGGCCAGGGATGCCTTGGTTCTGGGATCCGGTGGATCTCTCGACCAGGATATACCTACAACTCCCTCACTGGAAGACACTACTGAAACAACCATATTCCAACAAGTAAATAAAAATACTTACATAATCCCAATCACCTCTGCCATCTTCTGAGTGGTAGGGTCAAAATTTTGAGAATGGCAACTTATGGAGAACGTATAACCTCCAGCAGGTGCTCGATGGGGTTCACATGTAGAACTTCAAGAAACATGGTGTGACACATTTTCTGTGTATTTAACTGAACAGTAGGTCAAGTAAGCATTTGTTTTGATTATGTAAGTATTTTTATTCATAAAAATTCCAATTACAATAAAATTAACCAATTTGGCTTTGGAAGTCCTATGTAGATTAATTAAAATTCAAAAATTTGGTCTCATTTCAGGATATAACTTTGTTCCACAACCTATTTGAGCCTGTAATGCTCGTAAAATAGATGCTTTGTTGATTCAACACTTTTTGGCCTTGTTCACTACCAACATGAGTGTTAACAATAAGCTACTTGAAAAGATACCCTGAACTGATAAAAGTTTCACTTCTCTGCGCAGTTCCTTGAAATGTGTAAAGACCGTTTTTCAGAAATTGCTTAAACTTTTTTGTTTTAAACTACTCCACTTCTCCAAATATGGATAGCTGTTTAAAAGTCTTTAATTTAATGCTACAACAATGTCTGCATAACACAATATCTACACAATTTGTTTTTAAATTAGTGAAGGCTCAACCTGATGTTTTCTTGTCCATGTGTTAGATTCAGAATACCTTAGCAAAACACCTTGGAAAAAACTTGGAATGAACCATTTTGATCACACTATCAAAATTCCTTGATAAATATGAAGCAATGGGTGTCAAGTCACCAATTATACCTCTCTATTTATATATTATAAAGACTGGAAGTGCACAGTGGATTGCAGGACCCGAAATCTGCTGGCCAAAATCCCAAAGGCGTTCCCAACAAACTTTCTCCTGCTTCTCAGCCAGTAGTTGAACACCTGCTCATTTAGGTCCATGCTTCTGTGGGAGAAGGGTTTCATCAGCCAGGTTCGGAGGGTGAAGGCATACTTAACCACAATAAAGAACTCCATTTAAGGCCGTGGTTCATCAGTGAATCTGCCTGAGGGAAGCCAGTGATGTTATCCTCGATCTTTCTCCTCAGGTCATTGTAGAGGAAAATCTGGCTGTCAGAACTTGACCTAAGGATGACAACGTCAAACCAGATGAACTTATAGTCTGCATCCACTAGACCTAGCAGGACCATGGAATGGAAGACCTTAATTGTAGTTGAAGTAATCGCTTCCCTCTCATCTGGGACACATGATGGGGATGTGTTTCCCATCTATGGCACCAACAGCATTTGGTAGGTTCTACCTCTCCTTTAAGTCCTTCTCTATCACCAGCCAGTCCTCAGGGCACTAGGACAAGTGACAACCTCATCATGGTAGTATCTGATAATAGTGTCACACACCTCTGAGACAAAGCAGTTCAACTGTTCTCACACTGAAGGTGAATTGAAGGGAGACACAGCTCTCTACTGTGGCCAGATTTCTGAGTGTAATAGGTAACTTCTTGCCTGGGCTTAGCGGATTTTACAGGAAGGTGGTCTGCTTCTGGAGGTCTGGTGTTAGCCATTACCCAATTTCAGGGAATATCTCGGGAGAAATTGGCATGAAGTTGCTGAAAGCAGGTTGATCTTCTTCACAGAGCTCTGCAACTAGATTATGGCATTGACGCCTGTCCTCAGATCTCTTTAGCCACTGTCTGACCCAAGTGACTGGGGCTCTCCTCCTCTGTAGAAGAAATGTTCTTCTGACGCTCATTATCATATCATCAAAGTCCATAATGTCCCTGACAGTTGCAGATATAACAATGACATATAGTATATCTGTTATAACTCAATCCATGTTACTCAAAATCCAAATGGTCAATGAATATGACCTGTCCAATGACCCCTATATATAGGCGATCCAGGGTGGATGTGACGAAATGGGCAAATCACCAGGTGGTATGATGAGCAAAATGTCATTAAGAAGTCGTTTCAATCTTTTGCAGTGTTTACCCAATCTTTTATATTGTAAACCCCATCGGGTCTATCATAAACACAATTGTGTCTGTCGTATTACTATTGTAGAGATTACACCTATTGTAAAGTTTTTTTGCCAGATCAGAATCAAATCGCAAACCTCATTGGGGAGAAATCTTAAACCCTGAAATCACATTGGCGAGTGGATCGGAAACCCATCATAAACCTTTCAGAATACCACCTGCTGGGCATCAATTGTAGGAATATTTCCATGTTCCCACATTTTCAGAATCAGGAACAAGGTTTAGAATATATCACAGAATTGGAACATCCCTGTAACCACTTACAATCCTAGTTTGCTACCTTCAGGTAAACCATAGAGTATCTCTAATAAAATTTACAATACAGGACAAAACCAAGACAGTGGATACAATTTACCCCCAAAATTTGAAGTACTTATTCTTAAGATTTAGTTTTTTAAACTTTACTTTTGAGGCCACACGATGTTGGACAGATACAAAGATAAGCTTAGAGCCCTATAAGAATCAATGTGCCACATCTTACATTCATGGCAAACGAAATAAATAAAGTAAATTTCAACAGTGTATGCAACTTTATTATGAATTTGTAACTTCATCACTGTAAATACCCTTTTTCTGTATTAAATGTAAATGTCCAAATTTGTAAAGTATTTCTGTAAATTTACTCTAATTTTTAGTGTAGAAATAGCATATGTGACACTTTCACATTACCTTTGGTATATACTATATTAAAAGTAAGATATATTTTCTAATTAAATGTTAAATTTAACTTAAGTTTTTTTCAGCCCTAGCATGCAAACCAGTGTTTTACAAGTCGAGTAAGTTCTTTGTGAGTAGTTGTGTAGTTTAATCTACATCAGTTACAACTTGTACTTTTTGTGCTAGGTGCAAATCATTCAAAAATGTCAGCTTGTATTCAATAAACACACACATTATAAACATTAATTCTACAATCGCCTACAATCATGTATAAATATCTGAAAAGATGTTTGAAAAATGTCGTATTTACAAATACATGTAAACAGAAACAAGTGTTGTATTTATGATGTTTTTTTTTATTTCAGGGGGAATTAAGAAATGATGTGCAGGGAAACATTACATTCTCATCTCAAGGTGAATGGCTTGAACAGGAAACAGAAATGTACTTTTATGACCTGACTTGTGTCTATGAAGAAGGTTCCAATGAATAAAGCACCTCTATTCTCAGATGTTTCAAATGTTCAGTTTGCCAATAAAAGCCTTGGTTACTGACTGGCAATGAAAACTACAATAGGACTTTTAGCTTTTCGCCTTTCTGAGTGGGACAAAGTAAAACAAGTGCAACTGATGAAGCATATAATAGGAAAACCTCCGGAATAACATGTACAAAAATGCGAAAATTTTTAAAACAGTAAATAGTAAATTTTTTTATTTTTTTCTCTTGTGATGTCTCTGCCATTTCTGCATGGGTTTTAATGCAACAAAAATGGACACGTTTTGACACATTTGCAATGCTAATAATGTACAGAAGTGGCACCTGTTAATACACAGAAATATAGGTATCTAATCTAATCTAATTCAATGTGGACTTTTATAGCGCTTAATCTCCATCACTGATGGACTCTAAGGCGCATCTGAACATAAAGAAAGCCAGTTAGCATTAATCGAAGGACATAGCCAATAGGTCATACCAATGGGACACAATAGTGACAGTGGAGGCTATGGGGGATAGGCTTTTGCAAACAGGTAAGTTTTGAGCTTCTTTCTGAAGGAGGCAACTGATGTTGCACTGAGCACATCATGAGGGAGTTCATTCCAGATCTTAGGAGCATCATGTATGCAACCCTATTTAGGCCATATATGACACGTGGTGGACAATAGATAGTGGGTATACCCTCTACTCAGTGGTCCCTGTTGGTGCGTTGGAATTTCATCTTTGGATGAGTAATGGAGATTGTATCCTTGGACGAGGTACTTCAGACAGGATTATAAATGGATTTTGACAGTATATCCTGTCCAGGGGCGTAATAATACTCAGAGTCATTTCGTTCCAATGAAAACGTAAATTAGCGCTGGACATATGGACCAGTAGGCCTAAAGAATGGCTTTACCTGGTTATACCCTCTTCTCCAATTGCAAATCTTTATTGAACTTTAGTTCAATCTGAAACCTGTGTCATTACATTTGGTGTGCATATTTAGGCCAGCTTTTGCATTTATATGGTACCCCATGTGTTGTATATATGAGATATACATGTCTAAATACGCTTATAATTTCTTCTATTAATAATAAAATTTTGGAAATTTGGCATCAAGATATATTGGAACATTAGAACAGAAATATCTCAGGAGACTCCACCAGTGCTTATTTGTCCTGAGATCTAGTTATTTTACTTAAATGTTTAAAATGTAAAACGTATGTTTTATGGCTAGACTCCAAAACTCCATTTTAGTATGATGTTTTTTGGCAGTTTTGTCAAAATCACAAGGCGTATTTATTTACAGAAAGTGCCTGAGAATGAATGAAAACAAGACCTTGCCTGTGGGTAGTGCTGAAAAAACATTAACAAATATTTCAATGGTTTGCAGGGGCCATAGTGGCGGAGTGGTAACACACACCTCCCACTTCTGAGGTCTGGACCCTATGTGGAAAAGTTTTAAGTTACTTACCCATGGTCGGCATTTTACAGTACAGAACCTTGACCAAGTGTATGTACTGGTTTACTCTGCCTATGAAACTACCTGTGGTTTTATGACCCATACAGTGTGGAACAGTGTTCAGCACTTAACAAAATGTGTTGTAGGACCGCAGGGCTTTGGGCAAAAAAAAAAGTTGCAGGCCCGGCCAAAAAGATGCAGGCCCAGCCAAAAACTCCAAAGGTATGTCGATTGCAGATGAAATATATATATTTCAGCCTTCTAAGTTCTCAAAGCATGTACTTCTGATTATGAATCAATTACCTTTATAATACTATTTGTTTACGGACCTGCCTCACTAATATTAATGAGCAAATATGAGGTCATGGAATTTATTTCCGTGAACAGGAAATATGCTTGTAGTTTTCATCTTAAAAGTATTATTAACCGAGAATCTATCATATAGAAAGTTATCATCTGATTAGTCCATGGTAGAGGACGTTGTCTATTCAGAAGAGAGATAAGAAATATGATGTCAATATTTGTTTACAAAAATGGCTACCACTTTAAAATTCCCCAATATGTTAAAACGTAGCAATATACGTGGATATATATCTTATTTTAAAAGTTTCTGTACATCAGGACTGACGCAGTGCACAACTTCGCGGACGTGGACTGTTGGTTAAACCCCCAGTGTCGAACACTGGTGTTGAAAGCGACGTTTAAACTCAAATAAATACATCAATGGTTTGCACTTTTTTCTTTCCTGATATATTGCCCTCCTTTTGTGTGGGATAAGGACCAAATATTTGGATAAAATAAGGTCTTGATCTTGGTCTGGATTTGGATCGGAACAACTCTTAGGCGAGCCCCACATGGAGTATGAAATTGTAAGCCAGTTCTTGTGTATATTTTTAAAGTTTTGGACACAAACAGACCAACAAACAGAACTGATTGCAATACCGTTACCCCATCATCTTTCGGGTGAGAGTAAAAATTTGCAATCTGGTATTTGGTAAACAAGTACAGTGTTTGCTAGATATACTAAGAATAATATATTTGTCTGGTGGAAATCATGATTTAAACATTATACAGGGTGTATTGCCATATGTCCGTTATACCTGTCCTGTATGTGAGACTGTCCATCCATGTACTTGTTGAGAGATTAGATCATACCTAGATCACCTCATGATACATCGGTGTGTGAGAGGCATGAGGTTTCCGTAACTCTGTGAGACAAAGGTTTTGGTAGTGTCCCCATTGCCACCATGTAATGTTCTTAATTTAATAGGTGACATCAGGATCTTTGAACAGCATCTTTTCAACACCTTTAATAAAAGAATAAAGCGTCTGTTATTCTTTTTATTTCTTTTAACAGACAGAGATTTATCAAACATTGGATAATGCACATAACTGATTTCATGCGATTGTCCAATCACATACTGTCCCCTACCATAATTTGGCACGCACCTCAACTTGGCATAAACTGCAGAACAGAGCACTTATCAACAATTGGTGATCATTAGCAATATTTGTGCATGACTGCTAGCTTTGGTGCCTGAAAGGGGCCAATTTTGTTGTTACTTATCTATCTCCGTTACATAGTTAAGTATACTCTAATTACTTAAAATTGCTTTTGGTTCTCATGCAATGGAAGGTCCTCAATTGTTTTCTGTGCGTTGGTTCATCTTCCACAAATGACCCAATATGGTCACAGCAAGTTGAATGGGACTCCAACTTTGATCTTTTACCCAAATAATGGACAGCTAAGTTTATTTAATCTTTCCATTGTGAAAATCTAATTACTTGATTTAATGTATTTAAATGTATTCATTTACATTGCTTGTTATGTTTCCGATACTTAATCTACTTGTGTGTTATTGTAGTATTTTCTAACGAAAACTTTTTAAATTGAATTATTCAATGATTATATGTCCTACTCAGTACACGGGGGACACAGTGGCAGAGTGGTAACACTCTCGCTCCCACATCTGAGATCGTGGTTCGGTTCCCGGCCCAACCTCAAGTGGGAAAGCTGGTAGTTGCTTGCCGTTGCTCGGCAGTTCACAGTACAGAAACTTGACCAACTGTACCAAACTACCCTTCGTGATATGACCTGTACAATGTTGAAAGCGATGTAAAACCCTAAATACATAAATACACAGTACATCCCAAGCAAGAGAAGTCTGCATCTGAGTTAGCATTCACAAAATCCCAAACTTAAACTTTCAAACCTAATCTCAAATGTGAGTATAGACTCAAAGGTCCATATAATTCCTTTTCTAGAGTAAGTATAACACTTAAATTTAGAATCATTATGTTTAGGTCACACCTGTCCTTACGGTGATTTCTGTGTACTCATGTGCTTTCCAGTTGTCACCCTTGTCCTTATTAATCTCAAAAGAAACCTCCTATCTGGCTAATGCATCTTGAAGAAGGATCCTCCTTATACTTCCACCCTCACCCAGATCGATTTAACATATATATTTTAATATAGCTGATGAGAGGTTGTAACAGCTATTCAAAACATTAAAAAACAGTCACTAGTGCCAAAAGCATCCTGAGTTGTGTATGATTCACAAGGCATTCTGTCCAAATGAAAATCCAACTGAATGCTACTTACCCAAAGATGGGGAGGTCCTCACTGGCCCAGTGGTTAGCCAGTATGCCATCTAACCGCAGGCTGTCACCTCTGTGTGGGTTTGAGGCCCACTAGCTGCAAATACTGAGGACCTGTCCCAATATGACCCTGGCTGTTAAATGGGACGTAAAACACCAACTTTTACTTTGACCTTCTTACCAAAATATGAAGCAGCCCCATCCACAACCAAACACAACCAAAAGTTCATAAACTCCTAAAACCTATACTCTCTCTTGATATTATATGTAAGTTTACCTGAAAGCATTTTTAAGTTTGTAAGTTTATAGGTGCATTAGTTAAGGAATAGATTTTTTCCAAGTTTTAAATTTGAGCATATAACACTGAAGAGTGATTTTCACTTGTGAATACTGAAAATAAGTTTATACTTCAGCAGGACTGAGTTTGAGGTTGAGATTGTGAGTGAGTTTAAGGTAGATAATGATAATGCTTTCTGCATGCCATCTCAGAAGAAAGACCCATTGCCTGAAGCATTAACAATTTTATTTCACTAAACAAGTTACATACTTCAGAGTTTATAAGCAATCGGACATGCCAAGCTAATGTCGCCCTAACTTTATGTTGCATTTGCATGAGCATACTTAAGGGAAACATTGCAAGAACGTAGTGGAAAGTAAAACTGAAATGACTAGTCAAACACCAGTCCAACAGTTGATACTTACCAATTACATAAGCCAACATTTACATAAATACAGTTATAAGAATGAGATTAATACCTAAATCATAGTGGTTCCATACTGACCTCACTAGCTACATACTAGTACAAAAACGTAACTCATCTGGGTGCATTTGTGGTTTAACATATTTCATTTTTAGGAGTATCCACTTTCTGCAATTAGTGTAAATAAGTCGGAATTTGTTTTGGGGTAGGACCCATTCAAGACAACATTGGCTGCCATTCCAGCACGTGGCAGTTTTTTTTTTGTTTAAAAAACTTCAAACGTTGTTCTGCAATAAGGACAAGGGCATGAAATCAAATTTGAATACTTCTTGATACAACCATATGTAACAGTGTGGTGAAGGACGTATGACCCACATATATATCAGCATGGCAAAATACCTTAAGCACCAGTTAACTTTTACGTATAGGTTAATGGCCAAGTAAGTGTCTAATATTTGAAAGAAATATATTGTTTACACGGTTTAACATAATTACTTGTCATTTGTTTATTTCTGGTGTGTATTGTTAATATCATTTTAGGTGAAATAAAAGTAAAAAGGTTTCTTTCGAAATGTGTAAAAAGGCTTCCATGTATGATCCAAATCACAGAGCGGAACAATTGGCCATTAATGGAAGATATTAGACACTTTTAACAAAATAAAAGGTCTGAGGTTTAATTTTTTCCTGTATCAATGACACCCCTCCCTCTCTCTCTTAATAGAGATGAAGGCGCAGTTTATATTATCCAGCACAAGCCTTATTTGACCAAAAATACTGGGACTGTACCCCATTACAATGATTAATTGGCTTCACAAATTCGTCAACTATTCTGCATTTTTTCAATAATAATTCATTTTTTTTTATGTAAGATACAATGTGTAGGGTCTCTTCTAGTTTCTGTTGCTTTGTAGAAGTAATCGGTAAATGTACAGTTTAAATTTGAAGTTTCTATATCCATTGGTTTTTTCCATACATCAGACCACTTTTTCATTCCTTCTTTAAATATGAACTTTTTTACTTATTTTTTTTTTTGCACACAGAATAGTGGATAATATAAGTACAACATCCCTCATCGGACATAGATAAAATATATCATTCATGAAGATGAACAACACAATACGCGTGCCACTCATCAGGATCTGGGTTCAGTCACAGGAACAGACAGTGAGTTAGTGGTTCGGATGACCACTTAAAATGGTGTTTCCCTCTCATTGGGCTCTACCCAGACTTGCAGGCTAAAGAACTCCAGGGACGTTGAAAGTCATGCCTAAGACTGTGTCTTTCAGTCACTGTAATATTAGTCACTGCAGAGCTCGGGCTGTACTTGGACAGTGGGTCAGTCCTGTAGCACATTGTGTGAAGTATAAATATAAAAACAAATACAATTGCTGCATAGTAATGATGTACATGTTCAGAATAAAATTTAAACAATCAAAAATATGAAAATATAAGAACAACCCCTCTAAACAGAAACACTGTTTAAGTAGGTTTTGTAGCACACAGTCTGCTGTATAGCATTTTAATGTTCACCATCATAACTGATAATACATAAATTTGACTTGTACAAAGTTTAATCTGCTTTTTTTAACTATTCACATTTCACCTGCTCATATAATATTGCCTTTTCAAAACACAAATTTTTGCTCCACCAAGTAAGCTATTCGAGATCTTTACCACTGGAAAAATTCAATTAAACAAACAGGAGCACCCAGAGAGTGCACATCTCCACCAAACATGTAATACGTCCACAGTGATACAGTGCCTGTCGTAACACACTCGCCTTCCACCTCTGAGGTCTGCAGTTCAAACCCCAGACCCTATGTGGGAAAGATGGTAGTTGCTTACCGAAGGTCAGCAGTTTAATGTACAGAACCTTGATCAACTGTATGTACTGGTTTCCTCTGGCCATTAAACTGCCCGTTATGATATGACCTATACAGTGTTAAAAGCGCTTTTAAAACCCGAATAAACAAACCAGGCCATGTACAGAACCTTGGCGAACAATACCTTGTTAAATAATCATTTATTTGATACATATTGCATTAAATTAATGACAAAGGATGTTTATATTTTTGGCTTGAACGGTCACTAATAGGCGTATTTCACAACCATAATCCGTCGAATCTAGATTTGTCAGATCAACAGATTCGCTTGTGTTGTGACTTGAATCTGAATCCAGATTATGAATCCATTGATCTACCTCGATCTGGTACACCAGATGTAATCCTAAAACCTCTGCAATCAGAATTAGTGTGTGCCAGGTGACATTTTGGCCAAATTGCATGGTTACAGAGCAATATTTGGTACTGGTTTGGGCTGATTTGCATGTATTTTGGACCCTTTTAACAGCCATATTTGGGTTAATTATTTTCTGTCCAGACATGTAATGCTCCAAATGCGCCCAAAATATCCTCATTTATTGTTAAAACAAGCAGGGAATTAAATTTTGGCTTCAGACTGGCCATATTATGATATACTTGACATTTTCCCATCTGAGGGGGCTCAGGGCCCTCCCCCCCACCCCGGAACTGAAATTCCTAATATGGCCCTCGAGTGGACCAGACCAATACAAATTGATTCTCTGATGTAAACTGAGTTTCCTGTGAAAATTGCAGCCAGACTGATCAACTTTAAGGGGTGGTTTGGGCTGATCTGGCATTCCATGACACCCTCGTACCCACACTCCCTGAATCTGTACTTTGGGCTAGATATGCACTTCTGAAGGAACACACCACTAAAATCCATTTAAGTGGCCACTCCCGTGGGGAACAATATGGTTTACTACCATAACTCTGCCTTAATTGAGAAAATATCAGCATATCCTGATCCAGCCATCTGAGGCTGTATTTTCGCCCACCTGGGCCCCATATTACACCAATGGCATCACTGGTACACCAGATGTAATCCTAAAACCTCTGCAATCAGAATTAGTGTGTGCCAGGTGACATTTTGGCCAAATTGCATGGTTACAGAGCAATATTTGGTACTGGTTTGGGCTGATTTGCATGTATTTTGGACCCTTTTAACAGCCATATTTGGGTTAATTATTTTCTGTCCAGACATGTAATGCTCCAAATGCGCCCAAAATATCCTCATTTATTGTTAAAACAAGCAGGGAATTAAATTGTGGCTTCAGACTGGCCATATTATGATATACTTGACATTTCCCCATCTGAGGGGGCTCAGGGCCCTCCCCTCACCCCGGAACTGAAATTCCTAATATGGCCCTCGAGTGGACCAGACCAATACAAATTGATTCTCTGATGTAAACTGAGTTTCCTGTGAAAATTGCAGCCAGACTGATCAACTTTAAGGGGTGGTTTGGGCTGATCTGGCATTCCATGACACCCTCGCTACCCACACTCCCTGAATCTGTACTTTGGGCTAGATATGCACTTCTGAAGGAACACACCACTAAAATCCATTTAAGTGGCCACTCCTGTGGGGAACAATATGGTTTACTACCATAACTCTGCCTTAATTGAGAAAATATCAGCATATCCTGATCCAGCCATCTGAGGCTGTATTTTCGCCCACCTGGGCCCCATATTACACCAATGGCATCACTGGTACACCAGATGTAATCCTAAAACCTCTGCAATCAGAATTAGTGTGTGCCAGGTGACATTTTGGCCAAATTGCATGGTTACAGAGCAATATTTGGTACTGGTTTGGGCTGATTTGCATGTATTTTGGACCCTTTTAACAGCCATATTTGGGTTAATTATTTTCTGTCCAGACATGTAATGCTCCAAATGCGCCCAAATTATCCTCATTTATTGTTAAAACAAGCAGGGAATTAAATTTTGGCTTCAGACTGGCCATATTATGATATACTTGACATTTTCCCATCTGAGGGGGCTCAGGGCCCTCCCCCCACCCCGGAACTGAAATTCCTAATATGGCCCTCGAGTGGACCAGACCAATACAAATTGATTCTCTGATGTAAACTGAGTTTCCTGTGAAAATTGCAGCCAGACTGATCAACTTTAAGGGGTGGTTTGGGCTGATCTGGCATTCCTTGACACCCTCGCTACCCACACTCCCTGAATCTGTACTTTGGGCTAGATATGCACTTCTGAAGGAACACACCACTAAAATCCATTTAAGTGGCCACTCCCGTGGGGAACAATATGGTTTACTACCATAACTCTGCCTTAATTGAGAAAATATCAGCATATCCTGATCCAGCCATCTGAGGCTGTATTTTCGCCCACCTGGGCCCCATATTACACCAATGGCATCACTGGTACACCAGATGTAATCCTAAAACCTCTCCAATCAGAATTAGTGTGTGCCAGGTGACATTTTGGCCAAATTGCATGGTTACAGAGCAATATTTGGTACTGGTTTGGGCTGATTTGCATGTATTTTGGACCCTTTTAACAGCCATATTTGGGTTAATTATTTTCTGTCCAGACATGTAATGCTCCAAATGCGCCCAAAATATCCTCATTTATTGTTAAAACAAGCAGGGAATTAAATTGTGGCTTCAGACTGGCCATATTATGATATACTTGACATTTCCCCATCTGAGGGGGCTCAGGGCCCTCCCCTCACCCCGGAACTGAAATTCCTAATATGGCCCTCGAGTGGACCAGACCAATACAAATTGATTCTCTGATGTAAACTGAGTTTCCTGTGAAAATTGCAGCCAGACTGATCAACTTTAAGGGGTGGTTTGGGCTGATCTGGCATTCCATGACACCCTCGCTACCCACACTCGCTGAAGCCATATTTGGGTTAATTATTTTCTGTCCAGACATGTAATGCTCCAAATGCGCCCAAATTATCCTCATTTATTGTTAAAACAAGCAGGGAATTAAATTTTGGCTTCAGACTGGCCATATTATGATATACTTGACATTTTCCCATCTGAGGGGGCTCAGGGCCCTCCCCCCACCCCGGAACTGAAATTCCTAATATGGCCCTCGAGTGGACCAGACCAATACAAATTGATTCTCTGATGTAAACTGAGTTTCCTGTGAAAATTGCAGCCAGACTGATCAACTTTAAGGGGTGGTTTGGGCTGATCTGGCATTCCTTGACACCCTCGCTACCCACACTCCCTGAATCTGTACTTTGGGCTAGATATGCACTTCTGAAGGAACACACCACTAAAATCCATTTAAGTGGCCACTCCTGTGGGGAACAATATGGTTTACTACCATAACTCTGCCTTAATTGAGAAAATATCAGCATATCCTGATCCAGCCATCTGAGGCTGTATTTTCGCCCACCTGGGCCCCATATTACACCAATGGCATCACTGGTACACCAGATGTAATCCTAAAACCTCTGCAATGAGAATTAGTGTGTGCCAGGTGACATTTTGGCCAAATTGCATGGTTACAGAGCAATATTTGGTACTGGTTTGGGCTGATTTGCATGTATTTTGGACCCTTTTAACAGCCATATTTGGGTTAATTATTTTCTGTCCAGACATGTAATGCTCCAAATGCGCCCAAAATATCCTCATTTATTGTTAAAACAAGCAGGGAATTAAATTGTGGCTTCAGACTGGCCATATTATGATATACTTGACATTTTCCCATCTGAGGGGGCTCAGGGCCCTCCCCCCACCCCAGAACTGAAATTCCTAATATGGCCCTCGAGTGGACCAGACCAATACAAATTGATTCTCTGATGTAAACTGAGTTTCCTGTGAAAATTGCAGCCAGACTGATCAACTTTAAGGGGTGGTTTGGGCTGATCTGGCATTCCATGACACCCTCGCTACCCACACTCCCTGAATCTGTACTTTGGGCTAGATATGCACTTCTGAAGGAACACACCACTAAAATCCATTTAAGTGGCCACTCCCGTGGGGAACAATATGGTTTACTACCATAACTCTGCCTTAATTGAGAAAATATCAGCATATCCTGATCCAGCCATCTGAGGCTGTATTTTCGCCCACCTGGGCCCCATATTACACCAATGGCATCACTGGTACACCAGATGTAATCCTAAAACCTCTGCAATCAGAATTAGTGTGTGCCAGGTGACATTTTGGCCAAATTGCATGGTTACAGAGCAATATTTGGTACTGGTTTGGGCTGATTTGCATGTATTTTGGACCCTTTTAACAGCCATATTTGGGTTAATTATTTTCTGTCCAGACATGTAATGCTCCAAATGCGCCCAAATTATCCTCATTTATTGTTAAAACAAGCAGGGAATTAAATTTTGGCTTCAGACTGGCCATATTATGATATACTTGACATTTTCCCATCTGAGGGGGCTCAGGGCCCTCCCCCCACCCCGGAACTGAAATTCCTAATATGGCCCTCGAGTGGACCAGACCAATACAAATTGATTCTCTGATGTAAACTGAGTTTCCTGTGAAAATTGCAGCCAGACTGATCAACTTTAAGGGGTGGTTTGGGCTGATCTGGCATTCCATGACACCCTCGCTACCCACACTCCCTGAATCTGTACTTTGGGCTAGATATGCACTTCTGAAGGAACACACCACTAAAATCCATTTAAGTGGCCACTCCCGTGGGGAACAATATGGTTTACTACCATAACTCTGCCTTAATTGAGAAAATATCAGCATATCCTGATCCAGCCATCTGAGGCTGTATTTTCGCCCACCTGGGCCCCATATTACACCAATGGCATCACTGGTACACCAGATGTAATCCTAAAACCTCTGCAATCAGAATTAGTGTGTGCCAGGTGACATTTTGGCCAAATTGCATGGTTACAGAGCAATATTTGGTACTGGTTTGGGCTGATTTGCATGTATTTTGGACCCTTTTAACAGCCATATTTGGGTTAATTATTTTCTGTCCAGACATGTAATGCTCCAAATGCGCCCAAAATATCCTCATTTATTGTTAAAACAAGCAGGGAATTAAATTGTGGCTTCAGACTGGCCATATTATGATATACTTGACATTTCCCCATCTGAGGGGGCTCAGGGCCCTCCCCTCACCCCGGAACTGAAATTCCTAATATGGCCCTCGAGTGGACCAGACCAATACAAATTGATTCTCTGATGTAAACTGAGTTTCCTGTGAAAATTGCAGCCAGACTGATCAACTTTAAGGGGTGGTTTGGGCTGATCTGGCATTCCATGACACCCTCGCTACCCACACTCCCTGAATCTGTACTTTGGGCTAGATATGCACTTCTGAAGGAACACACCACTAAAATCCATTTAAGTGGCCACTCCTGTGGGGAACAATATGGTTTACTCCATAACTCTGCCTTAATTGAGAAAATATCAGCATATCCTGATCCAGCCATCTGAGGCTGTATTTTCGCCCACCTGGGCCCCATATTACACCAATGGCATCACTGGTACACCAGATGTAATCCTAAAACCTCTGCAATGAGAATTAGTCTGTGCCAGGTGACATTTTGGCCAAATTGCATGGTTACAGAGCAATATTTGGTACTGGTTTGGGCTGATTTGCATGTATTTTGGACCCTTTTAACAGCCATATTTGGGTTAATTATTTTCTGTCCAGACATGTAATGCTCCAAATGCGCCCAAATTATCCTCATTTATTGTTAAAACAAGCAGGGAATTAAATTTTGGCTTCAGACTGGCCATATTATGATATACTTGACATTTTCCCATCTGAGGGGGCTCAGGGCCCTCCCCCCACCCCGGAACTGAAATTCCTAATATGGCCCTCGAGTGGACCAGACCAATACAAATTGATTCTCTGATGTAAACTGAGTTTCCTGTGAAAATTGCAGCCAGACTGATCAACTTTAAGGGGTGGTTTGGGCTGATCTGGCATTCCATGACACCCTCGTACCCACACTCCCTGAATCTGTACTTTGGGCTAGATATGCACTTCTGAAGGAACACACCACTAAAATCCATTTAAGTGGCCACTCCCGTGGGGAACAATATGGTTTACTACCATAACTCTGCCTTAATTGAGAAAATATCAGCATATCCTGATCCAGCCATCTGAGGCTGTATTTTCGCCCACCTGGGCCCCATATTACACCAATGGCATCACTGGTACACCAGATGTAATCCTAAAACCTCTGCAATGAGAATTAGTGTGTGCCAGGTGACATTTTGGCCAAATTGCATGGTTACAGAGCAATATTTGGTACTGGTTTGGGCTGATTTGCATGTATTTTGGACCCTTTTAACAGCCATATTTGGGTTAATTATTTTCTGTCCAGACATGTAATGCTCCAAATGCGCCCAAAATATCCTCATTTATTGTTAAAACAAGCAGGGAATTAAATTTTGGCTTCAGACTGGCCATATTATGATATACTTGACATTTCCCCATCTGAGGGGGCTCAGGGCCCTCCCCTCACCCCGGAACTGAAATTCCTAATATGGCCCTCGAGTGGACCAGACCAATACAAATTGATTCTCTGATGTAAACTGAGTTTCCTGTGAAAATTGCAGCCAGACTGATCAACTTTAAGGGGTGGTTTGGGCTGATCTGGCATTCCATGACACCCTCGCTACCCACACTCCCTGAATCTGTACTTTGGGCTAGATATGCACTTCTGAAGGAACACACCACTAAAATCCATTTAAGTGGCCACTCCTGTGGGGAACAATATGGTTTACTACCATAACTCTGCCTTAATTGAGAAAATATCAGCATATCCTGATCCAGCCATCTGAGGCTGTATTTTCGCCCACCTGGGCCCCATATTACACCAATGGCATCACTGGTACACCAGATGTAATCCTAAAACCTCTGCAATGAGAATTAGTGTGTGCCAGGTGACATTTTGGCCAAATTGCATGGTTACAGAGCAATATTTGGTACTGGTTTGGGCTGATTTGCATGTATTTTGGACCCTTTTAACAGCCATATTTGGGTTAATTATTTTCTGTCCAGACATGTAATGCTCCAAATGCGCCCAAAATATCCTCATTTATTGTTAAAACAAGCAGGGAATTAAATTTTGGCTTCAGACTGGCCATATTATGATATACTTGACATTTCCCCATCTGAGGGGGCTCAGGGCCCTCCCCTCACCCCGGAACTGAAATTCCTAATATGGCCCTCGAGTGGACCAGACCAATACAAATTGATTCTCTGATGTAAACTGAGTTTCCTGTGAAAATTGCAGCCAGACTGATCAACTTTAAGGGGTGGTTTGGGCTGATCTGGCATTCCATGACACCCTCGCTACCCACACTCCCTGAATCTGTACTTTGGGCTAGATATGCACTTCTGAAGGAACACACCACTAAAATCCATTTAAGTGGCCACTCCTGTGGGGAACAATATGGTTTACTACCATAACTCTGCCTTAATTGAGAAAATATCAGCATATCCTGATCCAGCCATCTGAGGCTGTATTTTCGCCCACCTGGGCCCCATATTACACCAATGGCATCACTGGTACACCAGATGTAATCCTAAAACCTCTGCAATGAGAATTAGTGTGTGCCAGGTGACATTTTGGCCAAATTGCATGGTTACAGAGCAATATTTGGTACTGGTTTGGGCTGATTTGCATGTATTTTGGACCCTTTTAACAGCCATATTTGGGTTAATTATTTTCTGTCCAGACATGTAATGCTCCAAATGCGCCCAAATTATCCTCATTTATTGTTAAAACAAGCAGGGAATTAAATTTTGGCTTCAGACTGGCCATATTATGATATACTTGACATTTTCCCATCTGAGGGGGCTCAGGGCCCTCCCCCCACCCCGGAACTGAAATTCCTAATATGGCCCTCGAGTGGACCAGACCAATACAAATTGATTCTCTGATGTAAACTGAGTTTCCTGTGAAAATTGCAGCCAGACTGATCAACTTTAAGGGGTGGTTTGGGCTGATCTGGCATTCCATGACACCCTCGCTACCCACACTCCCTGAATCTGTACTTTGGGCTAGATATGCACTTCTGAAGGAACACACCACTAAAATCCATTTAAGTGGCCACTCCCGTGGGGAACAATATGGTTTACTACCATAACTCTGCCTTAATTGAGAAAATATCAGCATATCCTGATCCAGCCATCTGAGGCTGTATTTTCGCCCACCTGGGCCCCATATTACACCAATGGCATCACTGGTACACCAGATGTAATCCTAAAACCTCTGCAATCAGAATTAGTGTGTGCCAGGTGACATTTTGGCCAAATTGCATGGTTACAGAGCAATATTTGGTACTGGTTTGGGCTGATTTGCATGTATTTTGGACCCTTTTAACAGCCATATTTGGGTTAATTATTTTCTGTCCAGACATGTAATGCTCCAAATGCGCCCAAAATATCCTCATTTATTGTTAAAACAAGCAGGGAATTAAATTTTGGCTTCAGACTGGCCATATTATGATATACTTGACATTTCCCCATCTGAGGGGGCTCAGGGCCCTCCCCCCACCCCAGAACTGAAATTCCTAATATGGCCCTCGAGTGGAGCAGACCAATACAAATTGATTCTCTGATGTAAACTGAGTTTCCTGTGAAAATTGCAGCCAGACTGATCAACTTTAAGGGGTGGTTTGGGCTGATCTGGCATTCCATGACACCCTCGCTACCCACACTCCCTGAATCTGTACTTTGGGCTAGATATGCACTTCTGAAGGAACACACCACTAAAATCCATTTAAGTGGCCACTCCCGTGGGGAACAATATGGTTTACTACCATAACTCTGCCTTAATTGAGAAAATATCAGCATATCCTGATCCAGCCATCTGAGGCTGTATTTTCGCCCACCTGGGCCCCATATTACACCAATGGCATCACTGGTACACCAGATGTAATCCTAAAACCTCTGCAATCAGAATTAGTGTGTGCCAGGTGACATTTTGGCCAAATTGCATGGTTACAGAGCAATATTTGGTACTGGTTTGGGCTGATTTGCATGTATTTTGGACCCTTTTAACAGCCATATTTGGGTTAATTATTTTCTGTCCAGACATGTAATGCTCCAAATGCGCCCAAAATATCCTCATTTATTGTTAAAACAAGCAGGGAATTAAATTTTGGCTTCAGACTGGCCATATTATGATATACTTGACATTTCCCCATCTGAGGGGGCTCAGGGCCCTCCCCCCACCCCAGAACTGAAATTCCTAATATGGCCCTCGAGTGGAGCAGACCAATACAAATTGATTCTCTGATGTAAACTGAGTTTCCTGTGAAAATTGCAGCCAGACTGATCAACTTTAAGGGGTGGTTTGGGCTGATCTGGCATTCCATGACACCCTCGCTACCCACACTCCCTGAATCTGTACTTTGGGCTAGATATGCACTTCTGAAGGAACACACCACTAAAATCCATTTAAGTGGCCACTCCCGTGGGGAACAATATGGTTTACTACCATAACTCTGCCTTAATTGAGAAAATATCAGCATATCCTGATCCAGCCATCTGAGGCTGTATTTTCGCCCACCTGGGCCCCATATTACACCAATGGCATCACTGGTACACCAGATGTAATCCTAAAACCTCTGCAATCAGAATTAGTGTGTGCCAGGTGACATTTTGGCCAAATTGCATGGTTACAGAGCAATATTTGGTACTGGTTTGGGCTGATTTGCATGTATTTTGGACCCTTTTAACAGCCATATTTGGGTTAATTATTTTCTGTCCAGACATGTAATGCTCCAAATGCGCCCAAAATATCCTCATTTATTGTTAAAACAAGCAGGGAATTAAATTTTGGCTTCAGACTGGCCATATTATGATATACTTGACATTTCCCCATCTGAGGGAGCTCAGGGCCCTCCCCCCACCCCAGAACTGAAATTCCTAATATGGCCCTCGAGTGGACCAGACCAATACAAATTGTTTCTCTGATGTAAACTGAGTTTCCTGTGAAAATTGCAGCCAGACTGATCAACTTTAAGGGGTGGTTTGGGCTGATCTGGCATTCCATGACACCCTCGCTACCCACACTCCCTGAATCTGTACTTTGGGCTAGATATGCACTTCTGAAGGAACACACCACTAAAATCCATTTAAGTGGCCACTCCTGTGGGGAACAATATGGTTTACTACCATAACTCTGCCTTAATTGAGAAAATATCAGCATATCCTGATCCAGCCATCTGAGGCTGTATTTTCGCCCACCTGGGCCCCATATTACACCAATGGCATCACTGGTACACCAGATGTAATCCTAAAACCTCTGCAATCAGAATTAGTGTGTGCCAGGTGACATTTTGGCCAAATTGCATGGTTACAGAGCAATATTTGGTACTGGTTTGGGCTGATTTGCATGTATTTTGGACCCTTTTAACAGCCATATTTGGGTTAATTATTTTCTGTCCAGACATGTAATGCTCCAAATGCGCCCAAAATATCCTCATTTATTGTTAAAACAAGCAGGGAATTAAATTTTGGCTTCAGACTGGCCATATTATGATATACTTGACATTTCCCCATCTGAGGGGGCTCAGGGCCCTCCCCCCACCCCAGAACTGAAATTCCTAATATGGCCCTCGAGTGGAGCAGACCAATACAAATTGATTCTCTGATGTAAACTGAGTTTCCTGTGAAAATTGCAGCCAGACTGATCAACTTTAAGGGGTGGTTTGGGCTGATCTGGCATTCCATGACACCCTCGCTACCCACACTCCCTGAATCTGTACTTTGGGCTAGATATGCACTTCTGAAGGAACACACCACTAAAATCCATTTAAGTGGCCACTCCCGTGGGGAACAATATGGTTTACTACCATAACTCTGCCTTAATTGAGAAAATATCAGCATATCCTGATCCAGCCATCTGAGGCTGTATTTTCGCCCACCTGGGCCCCATATTACACCAATGGCATCACTGGTACACCAGATGTAATCCTAAAACCTCTGCAATCAGAATTAGTGTGTGCCAGGTGACATTTTGGCCAAATTGCATGGTTACAGAGCAATATTTGGTACTGGTTTGGGCTGATTTGCATGTATTTTGGACCCTTTTAACAGCCATATTTGGGTTAATTATTTTCTGTCCAGACATGTAATGCTCCAAATGCGCCCAAAATATCCTCATTTATTGTTAAAACAAGCAGGGAATTAAATTTTGGCTTCAGACTGGCCATATTATGATATACTTGACATTTCCCCATCTGAGGGGGCTCAGGGCCCTCCCCCCACCCCAGAACTGAAATTCCTAATATGGCCCTCGAGTGGAGCAGACCAATACAAATTGATTCTCTGATGTAAACTGAGTTTCCTGTGAAAATTGCAGCCAGACTGATCAACTTTAAGGGGTGGTTTGGGCTGATCTGGCATTCCATGACACCCTCGCTACCCACACTCCCTGAATCTGTACTTTGGGCTAGATATGCACTTCTGAAGGAACACACCACTAAAATCCATTTAAGTGGCCACTCCCGTGGGGAACAATATGGTTTACTACCATAACTCTGCCTTAATTGAGAAAATATCAGCATATCCTGATCCAGCCATCTGAGGCTGTATTTTCGCCCACCTGGGCCCCATATTACACCAATGGCATCACTGGTACACCAGATGTAATCCTAAAACCTCTGCAATCAGAATTAGTGTGTGCCAGGTGACATTTTGGCCAAATTGCATGGTTACAGAGCAATATTTGGTACTGGTTTGGGCTCATTTGCATGTATTTTGGACCCTTTTAACAGCCATATTTGGGTTAATTATTTTCTGTCCAGACATGTAATGCTCCAAATGCGCCCAAAATATCCTCATTTATTGTTAAAACAAGCACGGAATTAAATTGTGGCTTCAGACTGGCCATATTATGATATACTTGACATTTCCCCATCTGAGGGGGATCAGGGCCCTCCCCCACCCCGGAACTGAAATTCCTAATATGGCCCTCGAGTGGACCAGACCAATACAAATTGATTCTCTGATATAAACTGAGTTTCCTGTGAAAATTGCAGCCAGACTGATCAACTTTAAGGGGTGGTTTGGGCTGATCTGGCATTCCATGACACCCTCGCTACCCACACTCCCTGAATCTGTACTTTGGGCTAGATATGCACTTCTGAAGGAACACACCACTAAAATCCATTTAAGTGGCCACTCCTGTGGGGAACAATATGGTTTACTACCATAACTCTGCCTTAATTGAGAAAATATCACCATATCCTGATCCAGCCATCTGAGGCTGTATTTTCGCCCACCTGGGCCCCATATTACACCAATGGCATCACTGGTACACCAGATGTAATCCTAAAACCTCTGCAATCAGAATTAGTGTGTGCCAGGTGACATTTTGGCCAAATTGCATGGTTACAGAGCAATATTTGGTACTGGTTTGGGCTGATTTGCATGTATTTTGGACCCTTTTAACAGCCATATTTGGGTTAATTATTTTCTGTCCAGACATGTAATGCTCCAAATGCGCCCAAAATATCCTCATTTATTGTTAAAACAAGCAGGGAATTAAATTGTGGCTTCAGACTGGCCATATTATGATATACTTGACATTTCCCCATCTGAGGGGGCTCAGGGCCCTCCCCCCACCCCTGAACTGAAATTCCTAATATGGCCCTCGAGTGGACCAGACCAATACAAATTGATTCTCTGATGTAAACTGAGTTTCCTGTGAAAATTGCAGCCAGACTGATCAACTTTAAGGGGTGGTTTGGGCTGATCTGGCATTCCATGACACCCTCGCTACCCACACTCCCTGAATCTGTACTTTGGGCTAGATATGCACTTCTGAAGGAACACACCACTAAAATCCATTTAAGTGGCCACTCCTGTGGGGAACAATATGGTTTACTACCATAACTCTGCCTTAATTGAGAAAATATCAGCATATCCTGATCCAGCCATCTGAGGCTGTATTTTCGCCCACCTGGGCCCCATATTACACCAATGGCATCACTGGTACACCAGATGTAATCCTAAAACCTCTGCAATCAGAATTAGTGTGTGTCAGGTGACATTTTGGCCAAATTGCATGGTTACAGAGCAATATTTGGTACTGGTTTGGGCTGATTTGCATGTATTTTGGACCCTTTTAACAGCCATATTTGGGTTAATTATTTTCTGTCCAGACATGTAATGCTCCAAATGCGCCCAAAATATCCTCATTTATTGTTAAAACAAGCAGGGAATTAAATTTTGGCTTCAGACTGGCCATATTATGATATACTTGACATTTCCCCATCTGAGGGGGCTCAGGGCCCTCCCCCCACCCCAGAACTGAAATTCCTAATATGGCCCTCGAGTGGACCAGACCAATACAAATTGTTTCTCTGATGTAAACTGAGTTTCCTGTGAAAATTGCAGCCAGACTGATCAACTTTAAGGGGTGGTTTGGGCTGATCTGGCATTCCATGACACCCTCGCTACCCACACTCCCTGAATCTGTACTTTGGGCTAGATATGCACTTCTGAAGGAACACACCACTAAAATCCATTTAAGTGGCCACTCCTGTGGGGAACAATATGGTTTACTACCATAACTCTGCCTTAATTGAGAAAATATCAGCATATCCTGATCCAGCCATCTGAGGCTGTATTTTCGCCCACCTGGGCCCCATATTACACCAATGGCATCACTGGTACACCAGATGTAATCCTAAAACCTCTGCAATCAGAATTAGTGTGTGCCAGGTGACATTTTGGCCAAATTGCATGGTTACAGAGCAATATTTGGTACTGGTTTGGGCTGATTTGCATGTATTTTGGACCCTTTTAACAGCCATATTTGGGTTAATTATTTTCTGTCCAGACATGTAATGCTCCAAATGCGCCCAAAATATCCTCATTTATTGTTAAAACAAGCAGGGAATTAAATTTTGGCTTCAGACTGGCCATATTATGATATACTTGACATTTCCCCATCTGAGGGGGCTCAGGGCCCTCCCCCCACCCCGGAACTGAAATTCCTAATATGGCCCTCGAGTGGACCAGACCAATACAAATTGTTTCTCTGATGTAAACTGAGTTTCCTGTGAAAATTGCAGCCAGACTGATCAACTTTAAGGGGTGGTTTGGGCTGATCTGGCATTCCATGACACCCTCGCTACCCACACTCCCTGAATCTGTACTTTGGGCTAGATATGCACTTCTGAAGGAACACACCACTAAAATCCATTTAAGTGGCCACTCCTGTGGGGAACAATATGGTTTACTACCATAACTCTGCCTTAATTGAGAAAATATCACCATATCCTGATCCAGCCATCTGAGGCTGTATTTTCGCCCACCTGGGCCCCATATTACACCAATGGCATCACTGGTACACCAGATGTAATCCTAAAACCTCTGCAATCAGAATTAGTGTGTGCCAGGTGACATTTTGGCCAAATTGCATGGTTACAGAGCAATATTTGGTACTGGTTTGGGCTGATTTGCATGTATTTTGGACCCTTTTAACAGCCATATTTGGGTTAATTATTTTCTGTCCAGACATGTAATGCTCCAAATGCGCCCAAAATATCCTCATTTATTGTTAAAACAAGCAGGGAATTAAATTTTGGCTTCAGACTGGCCATATTATGATATACTTGACATTTCCCCATCTGAGGGGGCTCAGGGCCCTCCCCCCACCCCGGAACTGAAATTCCTAATATGGCCCTCGAGTGGACCAGACCAATACAAATTGATTCTCTGATGTAAACTGAGTTTCCTGTGAAAATTGCAGCCAGACTGATCAACTTTAAGGGGTGGTTTGGGCTGATCTGGCATTCCATGACACCCTCGCTACCCACACTCCCTGAATCTGTACTTTGGGCTAGATATGCACTTCTGAAGGAACACACCACTAAAATCCATTTAAGTGGCCACTCCTGTGGGGAACAATATGGTTTACTACCATAACTCTGCCTTAATTGAGAAAATATCAGCATATCCTGATCCAGCCATCTGAGGCTGTATTTTCGCCCACCTGGGCCCCATATTACACCAATGGCATCACTGGTACACCAGATGTAATCCTAAAACCTCTGCAATCAGAATTAGTGTGTGTCAGGTGACATTTTGGCCAAATTGCATGGTTACAGAGCAATATTTGGTACTGGTTTGGGCTGATTTGCATGTATTTTGTACCCTTTTAACAGCCATATTTGGGTTAATTATTTTCTGTCCAGACATGTAATGCTCCAAATGCGCCCAAAATATCCTCATTTATTGTTAAAACAAGCAGGGAATTAAATTTTGGCTTCAGACTGGCCATATTATGATATACTTGACATTTCCCCATCTGAGGGGGCTCAGGGCCCTCCCCCCACCCCGGAACTGAAATTCCTAATATGGCCCTCGAGTGGACCAGACCAATACAAATTGATTCTCTGATGTAAACTGAGTTTCCTGTGAAAATTGCAGCCAGACTGATCAACTTTAAGGGGTGGTTTGGGCTGATCTGGCATTCCATGACACCCTCGCTACCCACACTCCCTGAATCTGTACTTTGGGCTAGATATGCACTTCTGAAGGAACACACCACTAAAATCCATTTAAGTGGCCACTCCCGTGGGGAACAATATGGTTTACTACCATAACTCTGCCTTAATTGAGAAAATATCAGCATATCCTGATCCAGCCATCTGAGGCTGTATTTTCGCCCACCTGGGCCCCATATTACACCAATGGCATCACTGGTACACCAGATGTAATCCTAAAACCTCTGCAATCAGAATTAGTGTGTGCCAGGTGACATTTTGGCCAAATTGCATGGTTACAGAGCAATATTTGGTACTGGTTTGGGCTGATTTGCATGTAATTTGGACCCTTTTAACAGCCATATTTGGGTTAATTATTTTCTGTCCAGACATGTAATGCTCCAAATGCGCCCAAAATATCCTCATTTATTGTTAAAACAAGCAGGGAATTAAATTGTGGCTTCAGACTGGCCATATTATGATATACTTGACATTTCCCCATCTGAGGGGGCTCAGGGTCCTCCCCTCACCCCAGAACTGAAATTCCTAATATGGCCCTCGAGTGGACCAGACCAATACAAATTGATTCTCTGATGTAAACTGAGTTTCCTGTGAAAATTGCAGCCAGACTGATCAACTTTAAGGGGTGGTTTGGGCTGATCTGGCATTCCATGACACCCTCGCTACCCACACTCCCTGAATCTGTACTTTGGGCTAGATATGCACTTCTGAAGGAACACACCACTAAAATCCATTTAAGTGGCCACTCCTGTGGGGAACAATATGGTTTACTACCATAACTCTGCCTTAATTGAGAAAATATCAGCATATCCTGATCCAGCCATCTGAGGCTGTATTTTCGCCCACCTGGGCCCCATATTACACCAATGGCATCACTGGTACACCAGATGTAATCCTAAAACCTCTGCAATCAGAATTAGTGTGTGCCAGGTGACATTTTGGCCAAATTGCATGGTTACAGAGCAATATTTGGTACTGGTTTGGGCTGATTTGCATGTATTTTGGACCCTTTTAACAGCCATATTTGGGTTAATTATTTTCTGTCCAGACATGTAATGCTCCAAATGCGCCCAAAATATCCTCATTTATTGTTAAAACAAGCAGGGAATTAAATTGTGGCTTCAGACTGGCCATATTATGATATACTTGACATTTCCCCATCTGAGGGGGCTCAGGGCCCTCCCCCCACCCCTGAACTGAAATTCCTAATATGGCCCTCGAGTGGACCAGACCAATACAAATTGATTCTCTGATGTAAACTGAGTTTCCTGTGAAAATTGCAGCCAGACTGATCAACTTTAAGGGGTGGTTTGGGCTGATCTGGCATTCCATGACACCCTCGCTACCCACACTCCCTGAATCTGTACTTTGGGCTAGATATGCACTTCTGAAGGAACACACCACTAAAATCCATTTAAGTGGCCACTCCTGTGGGGAACAATATGGTTTACTACCATAACTCTGCCTTAATTGAGAAAATATCAGCATATCCTGATCCAGCCATCTGAGGCTGTATTTTCGCCCACCTGGGCCCCATATTACACCAATGGCATCACTGGTACACCAGATGTAATCCTAAAACCTCTGCAATCAGAATTAGTGTGTGTCAGGTGACATTTTGGCCAAATTGCATGGTTACAGAGCAATATTTGGTACTGGTTTGGGCTGATTTGCATGTATTTTGGACCCTTTTAACAGCCATATTTGGGTTAATTATTTTCTGTCCAGACATGTAATGCTCCAAATGCGCCCAAAATATCCTCATTTATTGTTAAAACAAGCAGGGAATTAAATTTTGGCTTCAGACTGGCCATATTATGATATACTTGACATTTCCCCATCTGAGGGGGCTCAGGGCCCTCCCCCCACCCCAGAACTGAAATTCCTAATATGGCCCTCGAGTGGACCAGACCAATACAAATTGTTTCTCTGATGTAAACTGAGTTTCCTGTGAAAATTGCAGCCAGACTGATCAACTTTAAGGGGTGGTTTGGGCTGATCTGGCATTCCATGACACCCTCGCTACCCACACTCCCTGAATCTGTACTTTGGGCTAGATATGCACTTCTGAAGGAACACACCACTAAAATCCATTTAAGTGGCCACTCCTGTGGGGAACAATATGGTTTACTACCATAACTCTGCCTTAATTGAGAAAATATCACCATATCCTGATCCAGCCATCTGAGGCTGTATTTTCGCCCACCTGGGCCCCATATTACACCAATGGCATCACTGGTACACCAGATGTAATCCTAAAACCTCTGCAATCAGAATTAGTGTGTGCCAGGTGACATTTTGGCCAAATTGCATGGTTACAGAGCAATATTTGGTACTGGTTTGGGCTGATTTGCATGTATTTTGGACCCTTTTAACAGCCATATTTGGGTTAATTATTTTCTGTCCAGACATGTAATGCTCCAAATGCGCCCAAAATATCCTCATTTATTGTTAAAACAAGCAGGGAATTAAATTTTGGCTTCAGACTGGCCATATTATGATATACTTGACATTTCCCCATCTGAGGGGGCTCAGGGCCCTCCCCCCACCCCGGAACTGAAATTCCTAATATGGCCCTCGAGTGGACCAGACCAATACAAATTGATTCTCTGATGTAAACTGAGTTTCCTGTGAAAATTGCAGCCAGACTGATCAACTTTAAGGGGTGGTTTGGGCTGATCTGGCATTCCATGACACCCTCGCTACCCACACTCCCTGAATCTGTACTTTGGGCTAGATATGCACTTCTGAAGGAACACACCACTAAAATCCATTTAAGTGGCCACTCCTGTGGGGAACAATATGGTTTACTACCATAACTCTGCCTTAATTGAGAAAATATCAGCATATCCTGATCCAGCCATCTGAGGCTGTATTTTCGCCCACCTGGGCCCCATATTACACCAATGGCATCACTGGTACACCAGATGTAATCCTAAAACCTCTGCAATCAGAATTAGTGTGTGTCAGGTGACATTTTGGCCAAATTGCATGGTTACAGAGCAATATTTGGTACTGGTTTGGGCTGATTTGCATGTATTTTGTACCCTTTTAACAGCCATATTTGGGTTAATTATTTTCTGTCCAGACATGTAATGCTCCAAATGCGCCCAAAATATCCTCATTTATTGTTAAAACAAGCAGGGAATTAAATTTTGGCTTCAGACTGGCCATATTATGATATACTTGACATTTCCCCATCTGAGGGGGCTCAGGGCCCTCCCCCCACCCCGGAACTGAAATTCCTAATATGGCCCTCGAGTGGACCAGACCAATACAAATTGATTCTCTGATGTAAACTGAGTTTCCTGTGAAAATTGCAGCCAGACTGATCAACTTTAAGGGGTGGTTTGGGCTGATCTGGCATTCCATGACACCCTCGCTACCCACACTCCCTGAATCTGTACTTTGGGCTAGATATGCACTTCTGAAGGAACACACCACTAAAATCCATTTAAGTGGCCACTCCCGTGGGGAACAATATGGTTTACTACCATAACTCTGCCTTAATTGAGAAAATATCAGCATATCCTGATCCAGCCATCTGAGGCTGTATTTTCGCCCACCTGGGCCCCATATTACACCAATGGCATCACTGGTACACCAGATGTAATCCTAAAACCTCTGCAATCAGAATTAGTGTGTGCCAGGTGACATTTTGGCCAAATTGCATGGTTACAGAGCAATATTTGGTACTGGTTTGGGCTGATTTGCATGTATTTTGTACCCTTTTAACAGCCATATTTGGGTTAATTATTTTCTGTCCAGACATGTAATGCTCCAAATGCGCCCAAAATATCCTCATTTATTGTTAAAACAAGCAGGGAATTAAATTTTGGCTTCAGACTGGCCATATTATGATATACTTGACATTTCCCCATCTGAGGGGGCTCAGGGCCCTCCCCCCACCCCGGAACTGAAATTCCTAATATGGCCCTCGAGTGGACCAGACCAATACAAATTGATTCTCTGATGTAAACTGAGTTTCCTGTGAAAATTGCAGCCAGACTGATCAACTTTAAGGGGTGGTTTGGGCTGATCTGGCATTCCATGACACCCTCGCTACCCACACTCCCTGAATCTGTACTTTGGGCTAGATATGCACTTCTGAAGGAACACACCACTAAAATCCATTTAAGTGGCCACTCCCGTGGGGAACAATATGGTTTACTACCATAACTCTGCCTTAATTGAGAAAATATCAGCATATCCTGATCCAGCCATCTGAGGCTGTATTTTCGCCCACCTGGGCCCCATATTACACCAATGGCATCACTGGTACACCAGATGTAATCCTAAAACCTCTGCAATCAGAATTAGTGTGTGCCAGGTGACATTTTGGCCAAATTGCATGGTTACAGAGCAATATTTGGTACTGGTTTGGGCTGATTTGCATGTAATTTGGACCCTTTTAACAGCCATATTTGGGTTAATTATTTTCTGTCCAGACATGTAATGCTCCAAATGCGCCCAAAATATCCTCATTTATTGTTAAAACAAGCAGGGAATTAAATTGTGGCTTCAGACTGGCCATATTATGATATACTTGACATTTCCCCATCTGAGGGGGCTCAGGGTCCTCCCCTCACCCCAGAACTGAAATTCCTAATATGGCCCTCGAGTGGACCAGACCAATACAAATTGATTCTCTGATGTAAACTGAGTTTCCTGTGAAAATTGCAGCCAGACTGATCAACTTTAAGGGGTGGTTTGGGCTGATCTGGCATTCCATGACACCCTCGCTACCCACACTCCCTGAATCTGTACTTTGGGCTAGATATGCACTTCTGAAGGAACACACCACTAAAATCCATTTAAGTGGCCACTCCTGTGGGGAACAATATGGTTTACTACCATAACTCTGCCTTAATTGAGAAAATATCAGCATATCCTGATCCAGCCATCTGAGGCTGTATTTTCGCCCACCTGGGCCCCATATTACACCAATGGCATCACTGGTACACCAGATGTAATCCTAAAACCTCTGCAATCAGAATTAGTGTGTGCCAGGTGACATTTTGGCCAAATTGCATGGTTACAGAGCAATATTTGGTACTGGTTTGGGCTGATTTGCATGTATTTTGGACCCTTTTAACAGCCATATTTGGGTTAATTATTTTCTGTCCAGACATGTAATGCTCCAAATGCGCCCAAAATATCCTCATTTATTGTTAAAACAAGCAGGGAATTAAATTGTGGCTTCAGACTGGCCATATTATGATATACTTGACATTTCCCCATCTGAGGGGGCTCAGGGCCCTCCCCCCACCCCTGAACTGAAATTCCTAATATGGCCCTCGAGTGGACCAGACCAATACAAATTGATTCTCTGATGTAAACTGAGTTTCCTGTGAAAATTGCAGCCAGACTGATCAACTTTAAGGGGTGGTTTGGGCTGATCTGGCATTCCATGACACCCTCGCTACCCACACTCCCTGAATCTGTACTTTGGGCTAGATATGCACTTCTGAAGGAACACACCACTAAAATCCATTTAAGTGGCCACTCCTGTGGGGAACAATATGGTTTACTACCATAACTCTGCCTTAATTGAGAAAATATCAGCATATCCTGATCCAGCCATCTGAGGCTGTATTTTCGCCCACCTGGGCCCCATATTACACCAATGGCATCACTGGTACACCAGATGTAATCCTAAAACCTCTGCAATCAGAATTAGTGTGTGTCAGGTGACATTTTGGCCAAATTGCATGGTTACAGAGCAATATTTGGTACTGGTTTGGGCTGATTTGCATGTATTTTGGACCCTTTTAACAGCCATATTTGGGTTAATTATTTTCTGTCCAGACATGTAATGCTCCAAATGCGCCCAAAATATCCTCATTTATTGTTAAAACAAGCAGGGAATTAAATTTTGGCTTCAGACTGGCCATATTATGATATACTTGACATTTCCCCATCTGAGGGGGCTCAGGGCCCTCCCCCCACCCCAGAACTGAAATTCCTAATATGGCCCTCGAGTGGACCAGACCAATACAAATTGTTTCTCTGATGTAAACTGAGTTTCCTGTGAAAATTGCAGCCAGACTGATCAACTTTAAGGGGTGGTTTGGGCTGATCTGGCATTCCATGACACCCTCGCTACCCACACTCCCTGAATCTGTACTTTGGGCTAGATATGCACTTCTGAAGGAACACACCACTAAAATCCATTTAAGTGGCCACTCCTGTGGGGAACAATATGGTTTACTACCATAACTCTGCCTTAATTGAGAAAATATCACCATATCCTGATCCAGCCATCTGAGGCTGTATTTTCGCCCACCTGGGCCCCATATTACACCAATGGCATCACTGGTACACCAGATGTAATCCTAAAACCTCTGCAATCAGAATTAGTGTGTGCCAGGTGACATTTTGGCCAAATTGCATGGTTACAGAGCAATATTTGGTACTGGTTTGGGCTGATTTGCATGTATTTTGGACCCTTTTAACAGCCATATTTGGGTTAATTATTTTCTGTCCAGACATGTAATGCTCCAAATGCGCCCAAAATATCCTCATTTATTGTTAAAACAAGCAGGGAATTAAATTTTGGCTTCAGACTGGCCATATTATGATATACTTGACATTTCCCCATCTGAGGGGGCTCAGGGCCCTCCCCCCACCCCGGAACTGAAATTCCTAATATGGCCCTCGAGTGGACCAGACCAATACAAATTGATTCTCTGATGTAAACTGAGTTTCCTGTGAAAATTGCAGCCAGACTGATCAACTTTAAGGGGTGGTTTGGGCTGATCTGGCATTCCATGACACCCTCGCTACCCACACTCCCTGAATCTGTACTTTGGGCTAGATATGCACTTCTGAAGGAACACACCACTAAAATCCATTTAAGTGGCCACTCCTGTGGGGAACAATATGGTTTACTACCATAACTCTGCCTTAATTGAGAAAATATCAGCATATCCTGATCCAGCCATCTGAGGCTGTATTTTCGCCCACCTGGGCCCCATATTACACCAATGGCATCACTGGTACACCAGATGTAATCCTAAAACCTCTGCAATCAGAATTAGTGTGTGTCAGGTGACATTTTGGCCAAATTGCATGGTTACAGAGCAATATTTGGTACTGGTTTGGGCTGATTTGCATGTATTTTGTACCCTTTTAACAGCCATATTTGGGTTAATTATTTTCTGTCCAGACATGTAATGCTCCAAATGCGCCCAAAATATCCTCATTTATTGTTAAAACAAGCAGGGAATTAAATTTTGGCTTCAGACTGGCCATATTATGATATACTTGACATTTCCCCATCTGAGGGGGCTCAGGGCCCTCCCCCCACCCCGGAACTGAAATTCCTAATATGGCCCTCGAGTGGACCAGACCAATACAAATTGATTCTCTGATGTAAACTGAGTTTCCTGTGAAAATTGCAGCCAGACTGATCAACTTTAAGGGGTGGTTTGGGCTGATCTGGCATTCCATGACACCCTCGCTACCCACACTCCCTGAATCTGTACTTTGGGCTAGATATGCACTTCTGAAGGAACACACCACTAAAATCCATTTAAGTGGCCACTCCCGTGGGGAACAATATGGTTTACTACCATAACTCTGCCTTAATTGAGAAAATATCAGCATATCCTGATCCAGCCATCTGAGGCTGTATTTTCGCCCACCTGGGCCCCATATTACACCAATGGCATCACTGGTACACCAGATGTAATCCTAAAACCTCTGCAATCAGAATTAGTGTGTGCCAGGTGACATTTTGGCCAAATTGCATGGTTACAGAGCAATATTTGGTACTGGTTTGGGCTGATTTGCATGTATTTTGTACCCTTTTAACAGCCATATTTGGGTTAATTATTTTCTGTCCAGACATGTAATGCTCCAAATGCGCCCAAAATATCCTCATTTATTGTTAAAACAAGCAGGGAATTAAATTTTGGCTTCAGACTGGCCATATTATGATATACTTGACATTTCCCCATCTGAGGGGGCTCAGGGCCCTCCCCCCACCCCGGAACTGAAATTCCTAATATGGCCCTCGAGTGGACCAGACCAATACAAATTGATTCTCTGATGTAAACTGAGTTTCCTGTGAAAATTGCAGCCAGACTGATCAACTTTAAGGGGTGGTTTGGGCTGATCTGGCATTCCATGACACCCTCGCTACCCACACTCCCTGAATCTGTACTTTGGGCTAGATATGCACTTCTGAAGGAACACACCACTAAAATCCATTTAAGTGGCCACTCCCGTGGGGAACAATATGGTTTACTACCATAACTCTGCCTTAATTGAGAAAATATCAGCATATCCTGATCCAGCCATCTGAGGCTGTATTTTCGCCCACCTGGGCCCCATATTACACCAATGGCATCACTGGTACACCAGATGTAATCCTAAAACCTCTGCAATCAGAATTAGTGTGTGCCAGGTGACATTTTGGCCAAATTGCATGGTTACAGAGCAATATTTGGTACTGGTTTGGGCTGATTTGCATGTAATTTGGACCCTTTTAACAGCCATATTTGGGTTAATTATTTTCTGTCCAGACATGTAATGCTCCAAATGCGCCCAAAATATCCTCATTTATTGTTAAAACAAGCAGGGAATTAAATTGTGGCTTCAGACTGGCCATATTATGATATACTTGACATTTCCCCATCTGAGGGGGCTCAGGGTCCTCCCCTCACCCCAGAACTGAAATTCCTAATATGGCCCTCGAGTGGACCAGACCAATACAAATTGATTCTCTGATGTAAACTGAGTTTCCTGTGAAAATTGCAGCCAGACTGATCAACTTTAAGGGGTGGTTTGGGCTGATCTGGCATTCCATGACACCCTCGCTACCCACACTCCCTGAATCTGTACTTTGGGCTAGATATGCACTTCTGAAGGAACACACCACTAAAATCCATTTAAGTGGCCACTCCTGTGGGGAACAATATGGTTTACTACCATAACTCTGCCTTAATTGAGAAAATATCAGCATATCCTGATCCAGCCATCTGAGGCTGTATTTTCGCCCACCTGGGCCCCATATTACACCAATGGCATCACTGGTACACCAGATGTAATCCTAAAACCTCTGCAATCAGAATTAGTGTGTGCCAGGTGACATTTTGGCCAAATTGCATGGTTACAGAGCAATATTTGGTACTGGTTTGGGCTGATTTGCATGTATTTTGGACCCTTTTAACAGCCATATTTGGGTTAATTATTTTCTGTCCAGACATGTAATGCTCCAAATGCGCCCAAAATATCCTCATTTATTGTTAAAACAAGCAGGGAATTAAATTGTGGCTTCAGACTGGCCATATTATGATATACTTGACATTTCCCCATCTGAGGGGGCTCAGGGCCCTCCCCCCACCCCTGAACTGAAATTCCTAATATGGCCCTCGAGTGGACCAGACCAATACAAATTGATTCTCTGATGTAAACTGAGTTTCCTGTGAAAATTGCAGCCAGACTGATCAACTTTAAGGGGTGGTTTGGGCTGATCTGGCATTCCATGACACCCTCGCTACCCACACTCCCTGAATCTGTACTTTGGGCTAGATATGCACTTCTGAAGGAACACACCACTAAAATCCATTTAAGTGGCCACTCCTGTGGGGAACAATATGGTTTACTACCATAACTCTGCCTTAATTGAGAAAATATCAGCATATCCTGATCCAGCCATCTGAGGCTGTATTTTCGCCCACCTGGGCCCCATATTACACCAATGGCATCACTGGTACACCAGATGTAATCCTAAAACCTCTGCAATCAGAATTAGTGTGTGTCAGGTGACATTTTGGCCAAATTGCATGGTTACAGAGCAATATTTGGTACTGGTTTGGGCTGATTTGCATGTATTTTGGACCCTTTTAACAGCCATATTTGGGTTAATTATTTTCTGTCCAGACATGTAATGCTCCAAATGCGCCCAAAATATCCTCATTTATTGTTAAAACAAGCAGGGAATTAAATTTTGGCTTCAGACTGGCCATATTATGATATACTTGACATTTCCCCATCTGAGGGGGCTCAGGGCCCTCCCCCCACCCCAGAACTGAAATTCCTAATATGGCCCTCGAGTGGACCAGACCAATACAAATTGTTTCTCTGATGTAAACTGAGTTTCCTGTGAAAATTGCAGCCAGACTGATCAACTTTAAGGGGTGGTTTGGGCTGATCTGGCATTCCATGACACCCTCGCTACCCACACTCCCTGAATCTGTACTTTGGGCTAGATATGCACTTCTGAAGGAACACACCACTAAAATCCATTTAAGTGGCCACTCCTGTGGGGAACAATATGGTTTACTACCATAACTCTGCCTTAATTGAGAAAATATCAGCATATCCTGATCCAGCCATCTGAGGCTGTATTTTCGCCCACCTGGGCCCCATATTACACCAATGGCATCACTGGTACACCAGATGTAATCCTAAAACCTCTGCAATCAGAATTAGTGTGTGCCAGGTGACATTTTGGCCAAATTGCATGGTTACAGAGCAATATTTGGTACTGGTTTGGGCTGATTTGCATGTAATTTGGACCCTTTTAACAGCCATATTTGGGTTAATTATTTTCTGTCCAGACATGTAATGCTCCAAATGCGCCCAAAATATCCTCATTTATTGTTAAAACAAGCAGGGAATTAAATTGTGGCTTCAGACTGGCCATATTATGATATACTTGACATTTCCCCATCTGAGGGGGCTCAGGGTCCTCCCCTCACCCCAGAACTGAAATTCCTAATATGGCCCTCGAGTGGACCAGACCAATACAAATTGATTCTCTGATGTAAACTGAGTTTCCTGTGAAAATTGCAGCCAGACTGATCAACTTTAAGGGGTGGTTTGGGCTGATCTGGCATTCCATGACACCCTCGCTACCCACACTCCCTGAATCTGTACTTTGGGCTAGATATGCACTTCTGAAGGAACACACCACTAAAATCCATTTAAGTGGCCACTCCTGTGGGGAACAATATGGTTTACTACCATAACTCTGCCTTAATTGAGAAAATATCAGCATATCCTGATCCAGCCATCTGAGGCTGTATTTTCGCCCACCTGGGCCCCATATTACACCAATGGCATCACTGGTACACCAGATGTAATCCTAAAACCTCTGCAATCAGAATTAGTGTGTGCCAGGTGACATTTTGGCCAAATTGCATGGTTACAGAGCAATATTTGGTACTGGTTTGGGCTGATTTGCATGTATTTTGGACCCTTTTAACAGCCATATTTGGGTTAATTATTTTCTGTCCAGACATGTAATGCTCCAAATGCGCCCAAAATATCCTCATTTATTGTTAAAACAAGCAGGGAATTAAATTGTGGCTTCAGACTGGCCATATTATGATATACTTGACATTTCCCCATCTGAGGGGGCTCAGGGCCCTCCCCCCACCCCTGAACTGAAATTCCTAATATGGCCCTCGAGTGGACCAGACCAATACAAATTGATTCTCTGATGTAAACTGAGTTTCCTGTGAAAATTGCAGCCAGACTGATCAACTTTAAGGGGTGGTTTGGGCTGATCTGGCATTCCATGACACCCTCGCTACCCACACTCCCTGAATCTGTACTTTGGGCTAGATATGCACTTCTGAAGGAACACACCACTAAAATCCATTTAAGTGGCCACTCCTGTGGGGAACAATATGGTTTACTACCATAACTCTGCCTTAATTGAGAAAATATCAGCATATCCTGATCCAGCCATCTGAGGCTGTATTTTCGCCCACCTGGGCCCCATATTACACCAATGGCATCACTGGTACACCAGATGTAATCCTAAAACCTCTGCAATCAGAATTAGTGTGTGTCAGGTGACATTTTGGCCAAATTGCATGGTTACAGAGCAATATTTGGTACTGGTTTGGGCTGATTTGCATGTATTTTGGACCCTTTTAACAGCCATATTTGGGTTAATTATTTTCTGTCCAGACATGTAATGCTCCAAATGCGCCCAAAATATCCTCATTTATTGTTAAAACAAGCAGGGAATTAAATTTTGGCTTCAGACTGGCCATATTATGATATACTTGACATTTCCCCATCTGAGGGGGCTCAGGGCCCTCCCCCCACCCCAGAACTGAAATTCCTAATATGGCCCTCGAGTGGACCAGACCAATACAAATTGTTTCTCTGATGTAAACTGAGTTTCCTGTGAAAATTGCAGCCAGACTGATCAACTTTAAGGGGTGGTTTGGGCTGATCTGGCATTCCATGACACCCTCGCTACCCACACTCCCTGAATCTGTACTTTGGGCTAGATATGCACTTCTGAAGGAACACACCACTAAAATCCATTTAAGTGGCCACTCCTGTGGGGAACAATATGGTTTACTACCATAACTCTGCCTTAATTGAGAAAATATCAGCATATCCTGATCCAGCCATCTGAGGCTGTATTTTCGCCCACCTGGGCCCCATATTACACCAATGGCATCACTGGTACACCAGATGTAATCCTAAAACCTCTGCAATCAGAATTAGTGTGTGCCAGGTGACATTTTGGCCAAATTGCATGGTTACAGAGCAATATTTGGTACTGGTTTGGGCTGATTTGCATGTATTTTGGACCCTTTTAACAGCCATATTTGGGTTAATTATTTTCTGTCCAGACATGTAATGCTCCAAATGCGCCCAAAATATCCTCATTTATTGTTAAAACAAGCAGGGAATTAAATTTTGGCTTCAGACTGGCCATATTATGATATACTTGACATTTCCCCATCTGAGGGGGCTCAGGGCCCTCCCCCCACCCCGGAACTGAAATTCCTAATATGGCCCTCGAGTGGACCAGACCAATACAAATTGTTTCTCTGATGTAAACTGAGTTTCCTGTGAAAATTGCAGCCAGACTGATCAACTTTAAGGGGTGGTTTGGGCTGATCTGGCATTCCATGACACCCTCGCTACCCACACTCCCTGAATCTGTACTTTGGGCTAGATATGCACTTCTGAAGGAACACACCACTAAAATCCATTTAAGTGGCCACTCCTGTGGGGAACAATATGGTTTACTACCATAACTCTGCCTTAATTGAGAAAATATCACCATATCCTGATCCAGCCATCTGAGGCTGTATTTTCGCCCACCTGGGCCCCATATTACACCAATGGCATCACTGGTACACCAGATGTAATCCTAAAACCTCTGCAATCAGAATTAGTGTGTGCCAGGTGACATTTTGGCCAAATTGCATGGTTACAGAGCAATATTTGGTACTGGTTTGGGCTGATTTGCATGTATTTTGGACCCTTTTAACAGCCATATTTGGGTTAATTATTTTCTGTCCAGACATGTAATGCTCCAAATGCGCCCAAAATATCCTCATTTATTGTTAAAACAAGCAGGGAATTAAATTTTGGCTTCAGACTGGCCATATTATGATATACTTGACATTTCCCCATCTGAGGGGGCTCAGGGCCCTCCCCCCACCCCGGAACTGAAATTCCTAATATGGCCCTCGAGTGGACCAGACCAATACAAATTGATTCTCTGATGTAAACTGAGTTTCCTGTGAAAATTGCAGCCAGACTGATCAACTTTAAGGGGTGGTTTGGGCTGATCTGGCATTCCATGACACCCTCGCTACCCACACTCCCTGAATCTGTACTTTGGGCTAGATATGCACTTCTGAAGGAACACACCACTAAAATCCATTTAAGTGGCCACTCCTGTGGGGAACAATATGGTTTACTACCATAACTCTGCCTTAATTGAGAAAATATCAGCATATCCTGATCCAGCCATCTGAGGCTGTATTTTCGCCCACCTGGGCCCCATATTACACCAATGGCATCACTGGTACACCAGATGTAATCCTAAAACCTCTGCAATCAGAATTAGTGTGTGCCAGGTGACATTTTGGCCAAATTGCATGGTTACAGAGCAATATTTGGTACTGGTTTGGGCTGATTTGCATGTATTTTGGACCCTTTTAACAGCCATATTTGGGTTAATTATTTTCTGTCCAGACATGTAATGCTCCAAATGCGCCCAAAATATCCTCATTTATTGTTAAAACAAGCAGGGAATTAAATTTTGGCTTCAGACTGGCCATATTATGATATACTTGACATTTCCCCATCTGAGGGGGCTCAGGGCCCTCCCCCCACCCCGGAACTGAAATTCCTAATATGGCCCTCGAGTGGACCAGACCAATACAAATTGTTTCTCTGATGTAAACTGAGTTTCCTGTGAAAATTGCAGCCAGACTGATCAACTTTAAGGGGTGGTTTGGGCTGATCTGGCATTCCATGACACCCTCGCTACCCACACTCCCTGAATCTGTACTTTGGGCTAGATATGCACTTCTGAAGGAACACACCACTAAAATCCATTTAAGTGGCCACTCCTGTGGGGAACAATATGGTTTACTACCATAACTCTGCCTTAATTGAGAAAATATCACCATATCCTGATCCAGCCATCTGAGGCTGTATTTTCGCCCACCTGGGCCCCATATTACACCAATGGCATCACTGGTACACCAGATGTAATCCTAAAACCTCTGCAATCAGAATTAGTGTGTGCCAGGTGACATTTTGGCCAAATTGCATGGTTACAGAGCAATATTTGGTACTGGTTTGGGCTGATTTGCATGTATTTTGGACCCTTTTAACAGCCATATTTGGGTTAATTATTTTCTGTCCAGACATGTAATGCTCCAAATGCGCCCAAAATATCCTCATTTATTGTTAAAACAAGCAGGGAATTAAATTTTGGCTTCAGACTGGCCATATTATGATATACTTGACATTTCCCCATCTGAGGGGGCTCAGGGCCCTCCCCCCACCCCGGAACTGAAATTCCTAATATGGCCCTCGAGTGGACCAGACCAATACAAATTGTTTCTCTGATGTAAACTGAGTTTCCTGTGAAAATTGCAGCCAGACTGATCAACTTTAAGGGGTGGTTTGGGCTGATCTGGCATTCCATGACACCCTCGCTACCCACACTCCCTGAATCTGTACTTTGGGCTAGATATGCACTTCTGAAGGAACACACCACTAAAATCCATTTAAGTGGCCACTCCTGTGGGGAACAATATGGTTTACTACCATAACTCTGCCTTAATTGAGAAAATATCACCATATCCTGATCCAGCCATCTGAGGCTGTATTTTCGCCCACCTGGGCCCCATATTACACCAATGGCATCACTGGTACACCAGATGTAATCCTAAAACCTCTGCAATCAGAATTAGTGTGTGCCAGGTGACATTTTGGCCAAATTGCATGGTTACAGAGCAATATTTGGTACTGGTTTGGGCTGATTTGCATGTATTTTGGACCCTTTTAACAGCCATATTTGGGTTAATTATTTTCTGTCCAGACATGTAATGCTCCAAATGCGCCCAAAATATCCTCATTTATTGTTAAAACAAGCAGGGAATTAAATTTTGGCTTCAGACTGGCCATATTATGATATACTTGACATTTCCCCATCTGAGGGGGCTCAGGGCCCTCCCCCCACCCCGGAACTGAAATTCCTAATATGGCCCTCGAGTGGACCAGACCAATACAAATTGATTCTCTGATGTAAACTGAGTTTCCTGTGAAAATTGCAGCCAGACTGATCAACTTTAAGGGGTGGTTTGGGCTGATCTGGCATTCCATGACACCCTCGCTACCCACACTCCCTGAATCTGTACTTTGGGCTAGATATGCACTTCTGAAGGAACACACCACTAAAATCCATTTAAGTGGCCACTCCTGTGGGGAACAATATGGTTTACTACCATAACTCTGCCTTAATTGAGAAAATATCAGCATATCCTGATCCAGCCATCTGAGGCTGTATTTTCGCCCACCTGGGCCCCATATTACACCAATGGCATCACTGGTACACCAGATGTAATCCTAAAACCTCTGCAATCAGAATTAGTGTGTGCCAGGTGACATTTTGGCCAAATTGCATGGTTACAGAGCAATATTTGGTACTGGTTTGGGCTGATTTGCATGTATTTTGGACCCTTTTAACAGCCATATTTGGGTTAATTATTTTCTGTCCAGACATGTAATGCTCCAAATGCGCCCAAAATATCCTCATTTATTGTTAAAACAAGCAGGGAATTAAATTTTGGCTTCAGACTGGCCATATTATGATATACTTGACATTTCCCCATCTGAGGGGGCTCAGGGCCCTCCCCCCACCCCGGAACTGAAATTCCTAATATGGCCCTCGAGTGGACCAGACCAATACAAATTGTTTCTCTGATGTAAACTGAGTTTCCTGTGAAAATTGCAGCCAGACTGATCAACTTTAAGGGGTGGTTTGGGCTGATCTGGCATTCCATGACACCCTCGCTACCCACACTCCCTGAATCTGTACTTTGGGCTAGATATGCACTTCTGAAGGAACACACCACTAAAATCCATTTAAGTGGCCACTCCTGTGGGGAACAATATGGTTTACTACCATAACTCTGCCTTAATTGAGAAAATATCACCATATCCTGATCCAGCCATCTGAGGCTGTATTTTCGCCCACCTGGGCCCCATATTACACCAATGGCATCACTGGTACACCAGATGTAATCCTAAAACCTCTGCAATCAGAATTAGTGTGTGCCAGGTGACATTTTGGCCAAATTGCATGGTTACAGAGCAATATTTGGTACTGGTTTGGGCTGATTTGCATGTATTTTGGACCCTTTTAACAGCCATATTTGGGTTAATTATTTTCTGTCCAGACATGTAATGCTCCAAATGCGCCCAAAATATCCTCATTTATTGTTAAAACAAGCAGGGAATTAAATTTTGGCTTCAGACTGGCCATATTATGATATACTTGACATTTCCCCATCTGAGGGGGCTCAGGGCCCTCCCCCCACCCCGGAACTGAAATTCCTAATATGGCCCTCGAGTGGACCAGACCAATACAAATTGATTCTCTGATGTAAACTGAGTTTCCTGTGAAAATTGCAGCCAGACTGATCAACTTTAAGGGGTGGTTTGGGCTGATCTGGCATTCCATGACACCCTCGCTACCCACACTCCCTGAATCTGTACTTTGGGCTAGATATGCACTTCTGAAGGAACACACCACTAAAATCCATTTAAGTGGCCACTCCTGTGGGGAACAATATGGTTTACTACCATAACTCTGCCTTAATTGAGAAAATATCACCATATCCTGATCCAGCCATCTGAGGCTGTATTTTCGCCCACCTGGGCCCCATATTACACCAATGGCATCACTGGTACACCAGATGTAATCCTAAAACCTCTGCAATCAGAATTAGTGTGTGTCAGGTGACATTTTGGCCAAATTGCATGGTTACAGAGCAATATTTGGTACTGGTTTGGGCTGATTTGCATGTATTTTGTACCCTTTTAACAGCCATATTTGGGTTAATTATTTTCTGTCCAGACATGTAATGCTCCAAATGCGCCCAAAATATCCTCATTTATTGTTAAAACAAGCAGGGAATTAAATTTTGGCTTCAGACTGGCCATATTATGATATACTTGACATTTCCCCATCTGAGGGGGCTCAGGGCCCTCCCCCCACCCCGGAACTGAAATTCCTAATATGGCCCTCGAGTGGACCAGACCAATACAAATTGATTCTCTGATGTAAACTGAGTTTCCTGTGAAAATTGCAGCCAGACTGATCAACTTTAAGGGGTGGTTTGGGCTGATCTGGCATTCCATGACACCCTCGCTACCCACACTCCCTGAATCTGTACTTTGGGCTAGATATGCACTTCTGAAGGAACACACCACTAAAATCCATTTAAGTGGCCACTCCTGTGGGGAACAATATGGTTTACTACCATAACTCTGCCTTAATTGAGAAAATATCACCATATCCTGATCCAGCCATCTGAGGCTGTATTTTCGCCCACCTGGGCCCCATATTACACCAATGGCATCACTGGTACACCAGATGTAATCCTAAAACCTCTGCAATCAGAATTAGTGTGTGCCAGGTGACATTTTGGCCAAATTGCATGGTTACAGAGCAATATTTGGTACTGGTTTGGGCTGATTTGCATGTATTTTGGACCCTTTTAACAGCCATATTTGGGTTAATTATTTTCTGTCCAGACATGTAATGCTCCAAATGCGCCCAAAATATCCTCATTTATTGTTAAAACAAGCAGGGAATTAAATTTTGGCTTCAGACTGGCCATATTATGATATACTTGACATTTCCCCATCTGAGGGGGCTCAGGGCCCTCCCCCCACCCCGGAACTGAAATTCCTAATATGGCCCTCGAGTGGACCAGACCAATACAAATTGATTCTCTGATGTAAACTGAGTTTCCTGTGAAAATTGCAGCCAGACTGATCAACTTTAAGGGGTGGTTTGGGCTGATCTGGCATTCCATGACACCCTCGCTACCCACACTCCCTGAATCTGTACTTTGGGCTAGATATGCACTTCTGAAGGAACACACCACTAAAATCCATTTAAGTGGCCACTCCTGTGGGGAACAATATGGTTTACTACCATAACTCTGCCTTAATTGAGAAAATATCAGCATATCCTAATCCAGCCATCTGAGGCTGTATTTTCGCCCACCTGGGCCCCATATTACACCAATGGCATCACTGGTACACCAGATGTAATCCTAAAACCTCTGCAATCAGAATTAGTGTGTGTCAGGTGACATTTTGGCCAAATTGCATGGTTACAGAGCAATATTTGGTACTGGTTTGGGCTGATTTGCATGTATTTTGTACCCTTTTAACAGCCATATTTGGGTTAATTATTTTCTGTCCAGACATGTAATGCTCCAAATGCGCCCAAAATATCCTCATTTATTGTTAAAACAAGCAGGGAATTAAATTTTGGCTTCAGACTGGCCATATTATGATATACTTGACATTTCCCCATCTGAGGGGGCTCAGGGCCCTCCCCCCACCCCGGAACTGAAATTCCTAATATGGCCCTCGAGTGGACCAGACCAATACAAATTGATTCTCTGATGTAAACTGAGTTTCCTGTGAAAATTGCAGCCAGACTGATCAACTTTAAGGGGTGGTTTGGGCTGATCTGGCATTCCATGACACCCTCGCTACCCACACTCCCTGAATCTGTACTTTGGGCTAGATATGCACTTCTGAAGGAACACACCACTAAAATCCATTTAAGTGGCCACTCCTGTGGGGAACAATATGGTTTACTACCATAACTCTGCCTTAATTGAGAAAATATCACCATATCCTGATCCAGCCATCTGAGGCTGTATTTTCGCCCACCTGGGCCCCATATTACACCAATGGCATCACTGGTACACCAGATGTAATCCTAAAACCTCTGCAATCAGAATTAGTGTGTGCCAGGTGACATTTTGGCCAAATTGCATGGTTACAGAGCAATATTTGGTACTGGTTTGGGCTGATTTGCATGTATTTTGGACCCTTTTAACAGCCATATTTGGGTTAATTATTTTCTGTCCAGACATGTAATGCTCCAAATGCGCCCAAAATATCCTCATTTATTGTTAAAACAAGCAGGGAATTAAATTTTGGCTTCAGACTGGCCATATTATGATATACTTGACATTTCCCCATCTGAGGGGGCTCAGGGCCCTCCCCCCACCCCGGAACTGAAATTCCTAATATGGCCCTCGAGTGGACCAGACCAATACAAATTGATTCTCTGATGTAAACTGAGTTTCCTGTGAAAATTGCAGCCAGACTGATCAACTTTAAGGGGTGGTTTGGGCTGATCTGGCATTCCATGACACCCTCGCTACCCACACTCCCTGAATCTGTACTTTGGGCTAGATATGCACTTCTGAAGGAACACACCACTAAAATCCATTTAAGTGGCCACTCCTGTGGGGAACAATATGGTTTACTACCATAACTCTGCCTTAATTGAGAAAATATCAGCATATCCTGATCCAGCCATCTGAGGCTGTATTTTCGCCCACCTGGGCCCCATATTACACCAATGGCATCACTGGTACACCAGATGTAATCCTAAAACCTCTGCAATCAGAATTAGTGTGTGCCAGGTGACATTTTGGCCAAATTGCATGGTTACAGAGCAATATTTGGTACTGGTTTGGGCTGATTTGCATGTATTTTGGACCCTTTTAACAGCCATATTTGGGTTAATTATTTTCTGTCCAGACATGTAATGCTCCAAATGCGCCCAAAATATCCTCATTTATTGTTAAAACAAGCAGGGAATTAAATTTTGGCTTCAGACTGGCCATATTATGATATACTTGACATTTCCCCATCTGAGGGGGCTCAGGGCCCTCCCCCCACCCCGGAACTGAAATTCCTAATATGGCCCTCGAGTGGACCAGACCAATACAAATTGTTTCTCTGATGTAAACTGAGTTTCCTGTGAAAATTGCAGCCAGACTGATCAACTTTAAGGGGTGGTTTGGGCTGATCTGGCATTCCATGACACCCTCGCTACCCACACTCCCTGAATCTGTACTTTGGGCTAGATATGCACTTCTGAAGGAACACACCACTAAAATCCATTTAAGTGGCCACTCCTGTGGGGAACAATATGGTTTACTACCATAACTCTGCCTTAATTGAGAAAATATCACCATATCCTGATCCAGCCATCTGAGGCTGTATTTTCGCCCACCTGGGCCCCATATTACACCAATGGCATCACTGGTACACCAGATGTAATCCTAAAACCTCTGCAATCAGAATTAGTGTGTGCCAGGTGACATTTTGGCCAAATTGCATGGTTACAGAGCAATATTTGGTACTGGTTTGGGCTGATTTGCATGTATTTTGGACCCTTTTAACAGCCATATTTGGGTTAATTATTTTCTGTCCAGACATGTAATGCTCCAAATGCGCCCAAAATATCCTCATTTATTGTTAAAACAAGCAGGGAATTAAATTTTGGCTTCAGACTGGCCATATTATGATATACTTGACATTTCCCCATCTGAGGGGGCTCAGGGCCCTCCCCCCACCCCGGAACTGAAATTCCTAATATGGCCCTCGAGTGGACCAGACCAATACAAATTGATTCTCTGATGTAAACTGAGTTTCCTGTGAAAATTGCAGCCAGACTGATCAACTTTAAGGGGTGGTTTGGGCTGATCTGGCATTCCATGACACCCTCGCTACCCACACTCCCTGAATCTGTACTTTGGGCTAGATATGCACTTCTGAAGGAACACACCACTAAAATCCATTTAAGTGGCCACTCCTGTGGGGAACAATATGGTTTACTACCATAACTCTGCCTTAATTGAGAAAATATCACCATATCCTGATCCAGCCATCTGAGGCTGTATTTTCGCCCACCTGGGCCCCATATTACACCAATGGCATCACTGGTACACCAGATGTAATCCTAAAACCTCTGCAATCAGAATTAGTGTGTGTCAGGTGACATTTTGGCCAAATTGCATGGTTACAGAGCAATATTTGGTACTGGTTTGGGCTGATTTGCATGTATTTTGTACCCTTTTAACAGCCATATTTGGGTTAATTATTTTCTGTCCAGACATGTAATGCTCCAAATGCGCCCAAAATATCCTCATTTATTGTTAAAACAAGCAGGGAATTAAATTTTGGCTTCAGACTGGCCATATTATGATATACTTGACATTTCCCCATCTGAGGGGGCTCAGGGCCCTCCCCCCACCCCGGAACTGAAATTCCTAATATGGCCCTCGAGTGGACCAGACCAATACAAATTGATTCTCTGATGTAAACTGAGTTTCCTGTGAAAATTGCAGCCAGACTGATCAACTTTAAGGGGTGGTTTGGGCTGATCTGGCATTCCATGACACCCTCGCTACCCACACTCCCTGAATCTGTACTTTGGGCTAGATATGCACTTCTGAAGGAACACACCACTAAAATCCATTTAAGTGGCCACTCCCGTGGGGAACAATATGGTTTACTACCATAACTCTGCCTTAATTGAGAAAATATCAGCATATCCTGATCCAGCCATCTGAGGCTGTATTTTCGCCCACCTGGGCCCCATATTACACCAATGGCATCACTGGTACACCAGATGTAATCCTAAAACCTCTGCAATCAGAATTAGTGTGTGCCAGGTGACATTTTGGCCAAATTGCATGGTTACAGAGCAATATTTGGTACTGGTTTGGGCTGATTTGCATGTAATTTGGACCCTTTTAACAGCCATATTTGGGTTAATTATTTTCTGTCCAGACATGTAATGCTCCAAATGCGCCCAAAATATCCTCATTTATTGTTAAAACAAGCAGGGAATTAAATTGTGGCTTCAGACTGGCCATATTATGATATACTTGACATTTCCCCATCTGAGGGGGCTCAGGGTCCTCCCCTCACCCCAGAACTGAAATTCCTAATATGGCCCTCGAGTGGACCAGACCAATACAAATTGATTCTCTGATGTAAACTGAGTTTCCTGTGAAAATTGCAGCCAGACTGATCAACTTTAAGGGGTGGTTTGGGCTGATCTGGCATTCCATGACACCCTCGCTACCCACACTCCCTGAATCTGTACTTTGGGCTAGATATGCACTTCTGAAGGAACACACCACTAAAATCCATTTAAGTGGCCACTCCTGTGGGGAACAATATGGTTTACTACCATAACTCTGCCTTAATTGAGAAAATATCAGCATATCCTGATCCAGCCATCTGAGGCTGTATTTTCGCCCACCTGGGCCCCATATTACACCAATGGCATCACTGGTACACCAGATGTAATCCTAAAACCTCTGCAATCAGAATTAGTGTGTGCCAGGTGACATTTTGGCCAAATTGCATGGTTACAGAGCAATATTTGGTACTGGTTTGGGCTGATTTGCATGTATTTTGGACCCTTTTAACAGCCATATTTGGGTTAATTATTTTCTGTCCAGACATGTAATGCTCCAAATGCGCCCAAAATATCCTCATTTATTGTTAAAACAAGCAGGGAATTAAATTTTGGCTTCAGACTGGCCATATTATGATATACTTGACATTTCCCCATCTGAGGGGGCTCAGGGCCCTCCCCCCACCCCAGAACTGAAATTCCTAATATGGCCCTCGAGTGGAGCAGACCAATACAAATTGATTCTCTGATGTAAACTGAGTTTCCTGTGAAAATTGCAGCCAGACTGATCAACTTTAAGGGGTGGTTTGGGCTGATCTGGCATTCCATGACACCCTCGCTACCCACACTCCCTGAATCTGTACTTTGGGCTAGATATGCACTTCTGAAGGAACACACCACTAAAATCCATTTAAGTGGCCACTCCTGTGGGGAACAATATGGTTTACTACCATAACTCTGCCTTAATTGAGAAAATATCACCATATCCTGATCCAGCCATCTGAGGCTGTATTTTCGCCCACCTGGGCCCCATATTACACCAATGGCATCACTGGTACACCAGATGTAATCCTAAAACCTCTGCAATCAGAATTAGTGTGTGTCAGGTGACATTTTGGCCAAATTGCATGGTTACAGAGCAATATTTGGTACTGGTTTGGGCTGATTTGCATGTATTTTGTACCCTTTTAACAGCCATATTTGGGTTAATTATTTTCTGTCCAGACATGTAATGCTCCAAATGCGCCCAAAATATCCTCATTTATTGTTAAAACAAGCAGGGAATTAAATTTTGGCTTCAGACTGGCCATATTATGATATACTTGACATTTCCCCATCTGAGGGGGCTCAGGGCCCTCCCCCCACCCCGGAACTGAAATTCCTAATATGGCCCTCGAGTGGACCAGACCAATACAAATTGATTCTCTGATGTAAACTGAGTTTCCTGTGAAAATTGCAGCCAGACTGATCAACTTTAAGGGGTGGTTTGGGCTGATCTGGCATTCCATGACACCCTCGCTACCCACACTCCCTGAATCTGTACTTTGGGCTAGATATGCACTTCTGAAGGAACACACCACTAAAATCCATTTAAGTGGCCACTCCCGTGGGGAACAATATGGTTTACTACCATAACTCTGCCTTAATTGAGAAAATATCAGCATATCCTGATCCAGCCATCTGAGGCTGTATTTTCGCCCACCTGGGCCCCATATTACACCAATGGCATCACTGGTACACCAGATGTAATCCTAAAACCTCTGCAATCAGAATTAGTGTGTGCCAGGTGACATTTTGGCCAAATTGCATGGTTACAGAGCAATATTTGGTACTGGTTTGGGCTGATTTGCATGTAATTTGGACCCTTTTAACAGCCATATTTGGGTTAATTATTTTCTGTCCAGACATGTAATGCTCCAAATGCGCCCAAAATATCCTCATTTATTGTTAAAACAAGCAGGGAATTAAATTGTGGCTTCAGACTGGCCATATTATGATATACTTGACATTTCCCCATCTGAGGGGGCTCAGGGTCCTCCCCTCACCCCAGAACTGAAATTCCTAATATGGCCCTCGAGTGGACCAGACCAATACAAATTGATTCTCTGATGTAAACTGAGTTTCCTGTGAAAATTGCAGCCAGACTGATCAACTTTAAGGGGTGGTTTGGGCTGATCTGGCATTCCATGACACCCTCGCTACCCACACTCCCTGAATCTGTACTTTGGGCTAGATATGCACTTCTGAAGGAACACACCACTAAAATCCATTTAAGTGGCCACTCCTGTGGGGAACAATATGGTTTACTACCATAACTCTGCCTTAATTGAGAAAATATCAGCATATCCTGATCCAGCCATCTGAGGCTGTATTTTCGCCCACCTGGGCCCCATATTACACCAATGGCATCACTGGTACACCAGATGTAATCCTAAAACCTCTGCAATCAGAATTAGTGTGTGCCAGGTGACATTTTGGCCAAATTGCATGGTTACAGAGCAATATTTGGTACTGGTTTGGGCTGATTTGCATGTATTTTGGACCCTTTTAACAGCCATATTTGGGTTAATTATTTTCTGTCCAGACATGTAATGCTCCAAATGCGCCCAAAATATCCTCATTTATTGTTAAAACAAGCAGGGAATTAAATTTTGGCTTCAGACTGGCCATATTATGATATACTTGACATTTCCCCATCTGAGGGGGCTCAGGGCCCTCCCCCCACCCCAGAACTGAAATTCCTAATATGGCCCTCGAGTGGAGCAGACCAATACAAATTGATTCTCTGATGTAAACTGAGTTTCCTGTGAAAATTGCAGCCAGACTGATCAACTTTAAGGGGTGGTTTGGGCTGATCTGGCATTCCATGACACCCTCGCTACCCACACTCCCTGAATCTGTACTTTGGGCTAGATATGCACTTCTGAAGGAACACACCACTAAAATCCATTTAAGTGGCCACTCCTGTGGGGAACAATATGGTTTACTACCATAACTCTGCCTTAATTGAGAAAATATCACCATATCCTGATCCAGCCATCTGAGGCTGTATTTTCGCCCACCTGGGCCCCATATTACACCAATGGCATCACTGGTACACCAGATGTAATCCTAAAACCTCTGCAATCAGAATTAGTGTGTGCCAGGTGACATTTTGGCCAAATTGCATGGTTACAGAGCAATATTTGGTACTGGTTTGGGCTGATTTGCATGTATTTTGGACCCTTTTAACAGCCATATTTGGGTTAATTATTTTCTGTCCAGACATGTAATGCTCCAAATGCGCCCAAAATATCCTCATTTATTGTTAAAACAAGCAGGGAATTAAATTTTGGCTTCAGACTGGCCATATTATGATATACTTGACATTTCCCCATCTGAGGGGGCTCAGGGCCCTCCCCCCACCCCGGAACTGAAATTCCTAATATGGCCCTCGAGTGGACCAGACCAATACAAATTGTTTCTCTGATGTAAACTGAGTTTCCTGTGAAAATTGCAGCCAGACTGATCAACTTTAAGGGGTGGTTTGGGCTGATCTGGCATTCCATGACACCCTCGCTACCCACACTCCCTGAATCTGTACTTTGGGCTAGATATGCACTTCTGAAGGAACACACCACTAAAATCCATTTAAGTGGCCACTCCTGTGGGGAACAATATGGTTTACTACCATAACTCTGCCTTAATTGAGAAAATATCACCATATCCTGATCCAGCCATCTGAGGCTGTATTTTCGCCCACCTGGGCCCCATATTACACCAATGGCATCACTGGTACACCAGATGTAATCCTAAAACCTCTGCAATCAGAATTAGTGTGTGCCAGGTGACATTTTGGCCAAATTGCATGGTTACAGAGCAATATTTGGTACTGGTTTGGGCTGATTTGCATGTATTTTGGACCCTTTTAACAGCCATATTTGGGTTAATTATTTTCTGTCCAGACATGTAATGCTCCAAATGCGCCCAAAATATCCTCATTTATTGTTAAAACAAGCAGGGAATTAAATTTTGGCTTCAGACTGGCCATATTATGATATACTTGACATTTCCCCATCTGAGGGGGCTCAGGGCCCTCCCCCCACCCCGGAACTGAAATTCCTAATATGGCCCTCGAGTGGACCAGACCAATACAAATTGATTCTCTGATGTAAACTGAGTTTCCTGTGAAAATTGCAGCCAGACTGATCAACTTTAAGGGGTGGTTTGGGCTGATCTGGCATTCCATGACACCCTCGCTACCCACACTCCCTGAATCTGTACTTTGGGCTAGATATGCACTTCTGAAGGAACACACCACTAAAATCCATTTAAGTGGCCACTCCTGTGGGGAACAATATGGTTTACTACCATAACTCTGCCTTAATTGAGAAAATATCAGCATATCCTGATCCAGCCATCTGAGGCTGTATTTTCGCCCACCTGGGCCCCATATTACACCAATGGCATCACTGGTACACCAGATGTAATCCTAAAACCTCTGCAATCAGAATTAGTGTGTGTCAGGTGACATTTTGGCCAAATTGCATGGTTACAGAGCAATATTTGGTACTGGTTTGGGCTGATTTGCATGTATTTTGTACCCTTTTAACAGCCATATTTGGGTTAATTATTTTCTGTCCAGACATGTAATGCTCCAAATGCACCCAAAATATCCTCATTTATTGTTAAAACAAGCAGGGAATTAAATTTTGGCTTCAGACTGGCCATATTATGATATACTTGACATTTCCCCATCTGAGGGGGCTCAGGGCCCTCCCCCCACCCCGGAACTGAAATTCCTAATATGGCCCTCGAGTGGACCAGACCAATACAAATTGATTCTCTGATGTAAACTGAGTTTCCTGTGAAAATTGCAGCCAGACTGATCAACTTTAAGGGGTGGTTTGGGCTGATCTGGCATTCCATGACACCCTCGCTACCCACACTCCCTGAATCTGTACTTTGGGCTAGATATGCACTTCTGAAGGAACACACCACTAAAATCCATTTAAGTGGCCACTCCCGTGGGGAACAATATGGTTTACTACCATAACTCTGCCTTAATTGAGAAAATATCAGCATATCCTGATCCAGCCATCTGAGGCTGTATTTTCGCCCACCTGGGCCCCATATTACACCAATGGCATCACTGGTACACCAGATGTAATCCTAAAACCTCTGCAATCAGAATTAGTGTGTGCCAGGTGACATTTTGGCCAAATTGCATGGTTACAGAGCAATATTTGGTACTGGTTTGGGCTGATTTGCATGTATTTTGGACCCTTTTAACAGCCATATTTGGGTTAATTATTTTCTGTCCAGACATGTAATGCTCCAAATGCGCCCAAAATATCCTCATTTATTGTTAAAACAAGCAGGGAATTAAATTTTGGCTTCAGACTGGCCATATTATGATATACTTGACATTTCCCCATCTGAGGGGGCTCAGGGCCCTCCCCCCACCCCGGAACTGAAATTCCTAATATGGCCCTCGAGTGGACCAGACCAATACAAATTGATTCTCTGATGTAAACTGAGTTTCCTGTGAAAATTGCAGCCAGACTGATCAACTTTAAGGGGTGGTTTGGGCTGATCTGGCATTCCATGACACCCTCGCTACCCACACTCCCTGAATCTGTACTTTGGGCTAGATATGCACTTCTGAAGGAACACACAACTAAAATCCATTTAAGTGGCCACTCCTGTGGGGAACAATATGGTTTACTACCATAACTCTGCCTTAATTGAGAAAATATCAGCATATCCTGATCCAGCCATCTGAGGCTGTATTTTCGCCCACCTGGGCCCCATATTACACCAATGGCATCACTGGTACACCAGATGTAATCCTAAAACCTCTGCAATCAGAATTAGTGTGTGTCAGGTGACATTTTGGCCAAATTGCATGGTTACAGAGCAATATTTGGTACTGGTTTGGGCTGATTTGCATGTATTTTGTACCCTTTTAACAGCCATATTTGGGTTAATTATTTTCTGTCCAGACATGTAATGCTCCAAATGCGCCCAAAATATCCTCATTTATTGTTAAAACAAGCAGGGAATTAAATTTTGGCTTCAGACTGGCCATATTATGATATACTTGACATTTCCCCATCTGAGGGGGCTCAGGGCCCTCCCCCCACCCCGGAACTGAAATTCCTAATATGGCCCTCGAGTGGACCAGACCAATACAAATTGATTCTCTGATGTAAACTGAGTTTCCTGTGAAAATTGCAGCCAGACTGATCAACTTTAAGGGGTGGTTTGGGCTGATCTGGCATTCCATGACACCCTCGCTACCCACACTCCCTGAATCTGTACTTTGGGCTAGATATGCACTTCTGAAGGAACACACCACTAAAATCCATTTAAGTGGCCACTCCCGTGGGGAACAATATGGTTTACTACCATAACTCTGCCTTAATTGAGAAAATATCAGCATATCCTGATCCAGCCATCTGAGGCTGTATTTTCGCCCACCTGGGCCCCATATTACACCAATGGCATCACTGGTACACCAGATGTAATCCTAAAACCTCTGCAATCAGAATTAGTGTGTGCCAGGTGACATTTTGGCCAAATTGCATGGTTACAGAGCAATATTTGGTACTGGTTTGGGCTGATTTGCATGTATTTTGGACCCTTTTAACAGCCATATTTGGGTTAATTATTTTCTGTCCAGACATGTAATGCTCCAAATGCGCCCAAAATATCCTCATTTATTGTTAAAACAAGCAGGGAATTAAATTTTGGCTTCAGACTGGCCATATTATGATATACTTGACATTTCCCCATCTGAGGGGGCTCAGGGCCCTCCCCCCACCCCGGAACTGAAATTCCTAATATGGCCCTCGAGTGGACCAGACCAATACAAATTGATTCTCTGATGTAAACTGAGTTTCCTGTGAAAATTGCAGCCAGACTGATCAACTTTAAGGGGTGGTTTGGGCTGATCTGGCATTCCATGACACCCTCGCTACCCACACTCCCTGAATCTGTACTTTGGGCTAGATATGCACTTCTGAAGGAACACACCACTAAAATCCATTTAAGTGGCCACTCCTGTGGGGAACAATATGGTTTACTACCATAACTCTGCCTTAATTGAGAAAATATCACCATATCCTGATCCAGCCATCTGAGGCTGTATTTTCGCCCACCTGGGCCCCATATTACACCAATGGCATCACTGGTACACCAGATGTAATCCTAAAACCTCTGCAATCAGAATTAGTGTGTGCCAGGTGACATTTTGGCCAAATTGCATGGTTACAGAGCAATATTTGGTACTGGTTTGGGCTGATTTGCATGTATTTTGGACCCTTTTAACAGCCATATTTGGGTTAATTATTTTCTGTCCAGACATGTAATGCTCCAAATGCGCCCAAAATATCCTCATTTATTGTTAAAACAAGCAGGGAATTAAATTGTGGCTTCAGACTGGCCATATTATGATATACTTGACATTTCCCCATCTGAGGGGGCTCAGGGCCCTCCCCCCACCCCTGAACTGAAATTCCTAATATAGCCCTCGAGTGGACCAGACCAATACAAATTGATTCTCTGATGTAAACTGAGTTTCCTGTGAAAATTGCAGCCAGACTGATCAACTTTAAGGGGTGGTTTGGGCTGATCTGGCATTCCATGACACCCTCGCTACCCACACTCCCTGAATCTGTACTTTGGGCTAGATATGCACTTCTGAAGGAACACACCACTAAAATCCATTTAAGTGGCCACTCCTGTGGGGAACAATATGGTTTACTACCATAACTCTGCCTTAATTGAGAAAATATCAGCATATCCTGATCCAGCCATCTGAGGCTGTATTTTCGCCCACCTGGGCCCCATATTACACCAATGGCATCACTGGTACACCAGATGTAATCCTAAAACCTCTGCAATCAGAATTAGTGTGTGTCAGGTGACATTTTGGCCAAATTGCATGGTTACAGAGCAATATTTGGTACTGGTTTGGGCTGATTTGCATGTATTTTGGACCCTTTTAACAGCCATATTTGGGTTAATTATTTTCTGTCCAGACATGTAATGCTCCAAATGCGCCCAAAATATCCTCATTTATTGTTAAAACAAGCAGGGAATTAAATTTTGGCTTCAGACTGGCCATATTATGATATACTTGACATTTCCCCATCTGAGGGGGCTCAGGGCCCTCCCCCCACCCCGGAACTGAAATTCCTAATATGGCCCTCGAGTGGACCAGACCAATACAAATTGTTTCTCTGATGTAAACTGAGTTTCCTGTGAAAATTGCAGCCAGACTGATCAACTTTAAGGGGTGGTTTGGGCTGATCTGGCATTCCATGACACCCTCGCTACCCACACTCCCTGAATCTGTACTTTGGGCTAGATATGCACTTCTGAAGGAACACACCACTAAAATCCATTTAAGTGGCCACTCCTGTGGGGAACAATATGGTTTACTACCATAACTCTGCCTTAATTGAGAAAATATCAGCATATCCTGATCCAGCCATCTGAGGCTGTATTTTCGCCCACCTGGGCCCCATATTACACCAATGGCATCACTGGTACACCAGATGTAATCCTAAAACCTCTGCAATCAGAATTAGTGTGTGCCAGGTGACATTTTGGCCAAATTGCATGGTTACAGAGCAATATTTGGTACTGGTTTGGGCTGATTTGCATGTATTTTGGACCCTTTTAACAGCCATATTTGGGTTAATTATTTTCTGTCCAGACATGTAATGCTCCAAATGCGCCCAAAATATCCTCATTTATTGTTAAAACAAGCAGGGAATTAAATTTTGGCTTCAGACTGGCCATATTATGATATACTTGACATTTCCCCATCTGAGGGGGCTCAGGGCCCTCCCCCCACCCCAGAACTGAAATTCCTAATATGGCCCTCGAGTGGAGCAGACCAATACAAATTGATTCTCTGATGTAAACTGAGTTTCCTGTGAAAATTGCAGCCAGACTGATCAACTTTAAGGGGTGGTTTGGGCTGATCTGGCATTCCATGACACCCTCGCTACCCACACTCCCTGAATCTGTACTTTGGGCTAGATATGCACTTCTGAAGGAACACACCACTAAAATCCATTTAAGTGGCCACTCCTGTGGGGAACAATATGGTTTACTACCATAACTCTGCCTTAATTGAGAAAATATCACCATATCCTGATCCAGCCATCTGAGGCTGTATTTTCGCCCACCTGGGCCCCATATTACACCAATGGCATCACTGGTACACCAGATGTAATCCTAAAACCTCTGCAATCAGAATTAGTGTGTGCCAGGTGACATTTTGGCCAAATTGCATGGTTACAGAGCAATATTTGGTACTGGTTTGGGCTGATTTGCATGTATTTTGGACCCTTTTAACAGCCATATTTGGGTTAATTATTTTCTGTCCAGACATGTAATGCTCCAAATGCGCCCAAAATATCCTCATTTATTGTTAAAACAAGCAGGGAATTAAATTGTGGCTTCAGACTGGCCATATTATGATATACTTGACATTTCCCCATCTGAGGGGGCTCAGGGCCCTCCCCCCACCCCTGAACTGAAATTCCTAATATGGCCCTCGAGTGGACCAGACCAATACAAATTGATTCTCTGATGTAAACTGAGTTTCCTGTGAAAATTGCAGCCAGACTGATCAACTTTAAGGGGTGGTTTGGGCTGATCTGGCATTCCATGACACCCTCGCTACCCACACTCCCTGAATCTGTACTTTGGGCTAGATATGCACTTCTGAAGGAACACACCACTAAAATCCATTTAAGTGGCCACTCCTGTGGGGAACAATATGGTTTACTACCATAACTCTGCCTTAATTGAGAAAATATCAGCATATCCTGATCCAGCCATCTGAGGCTGTATTTTCGCCCACCTGGGCCCCATATTACACCAATGGCATCACTGGTACACCAGATGTAATCCTAAAACCTCTGCAATCAGAATTAGTGTGTGCCAGGTGACATTTTGGCCAAATTGCATGGTTACAGAGCAATATTTGGTACTGGTTTGGGCTGATTTGCATGTATTTTGGACCCTTTTAACAGCCATATTTGGGTTAATTATTTTCTGTCCAGACATGTAATGCTCCAAATGCGCCCAAAATATCCTCATTTATTGTTAAAACAAGCAGGGAATTAAATTTTGGCTTCAGACTGGCCATATTATGATATACTTGACATTTCCCCATCTGAGGGGGCTCAGGGCCCTCCCCCCACCCCAGAACTGAAATTCCTAATATGGCCCTCGAGTGGAGCAGACCAATACAAATTGATTCTCTGATGTAAACTGAGTTTCCTGTGAAAATTGCAGCCAGACTGATCAACTTTAAGGGGTGGTTTGGGCTGATCTGGCATTCCATGACACCCTCGCTACCCACACTCCCTGAATCTGTACTTTGGGCTAGATATGCACTTCTGAAGGAACACACCACTAAAATCCATTTAAGTGGCCACTCCTGTGGGGAACAATATGGTTTACTACCATAACTCTGCCTTAATTGAGAAAATATCACCATATCCTGATCCAGCCATCTGAGGCTGTATTTTCGCCCACCTGGGCCCCATATTACACCAATGGCATCACTGGTACACCAGATGTAATCCTAAAACCTCTGCAATCAGAATTAGTGTGTGCCAGGTGACATTTTGGCCAAATTGCATGGTTACAGAGCAATATTTGGTACTGGTTTGGGCTGATTTGCATGTATTTTGTACCCTTTTAACAGCCATATTTGGGTTAATTATTTTCTGTCCAGACATGTAATGCTCCAAATGCGCCCAAAATATCCTCATTTATTGTTAAAACAAGCAGGGAATTAAATTTTGGCTTCAGACTGGCCATATTATGATATACTTGACATTTCCCCATCTGAGGGGGCTCAGGGCCCTCCCCCCACCCCTGAACTGAAATTCCTAATATGGCCCTCGAGTGGACCAGACCAATACAAATTGATTCTCTGATGTAAACTGAGTTTCCTGTGAAAATTGCAGCCAGACTGATCAACTTTAAGGGGTGGTTTGGGCTGATCTGGCATTCCATGACACCCTCGCTACCCACACTCCCTGAATCTGTACTTTGGGCTAGATATGCACTTCTGAAGGAACACACCACTAAAATCCATTTAAGTGGCCACTCCTGTGGGGAACAATATGGTTTACTACCATAACTCTGCCTTAATTGAGAAAATATCAGCATATCCTGATCCAGCCATCTGAGGCTGTATTTTCGCCCACCTGGGCCCCATATTACACCAATGGCATCACTGGTACACCAGATGTAATCCTAAAACCTCTGCAATCAGAATTAGTGTGTGTCAGGTGACATTTTGGCCAAATTGCATGGTTACAGAGCAATATTTGGTACTGGTTTGGGCTGATTTGCATGTATTTTGGACCCTTTTAACAGCCATATTTGGGTTAATTATTTTCTGTCCAGACATGTAATGCTCCAAATGCGCCCAAAATATCCTCATTTATTGTTAAAACAAGCAGGGAATTAAATTTTGGCTTCAGACTGGCCATATTATGATATACTTGACATTTCCCCATCTGAGGGGGCTCAGGGCCCTCCCCCCACCCCAGAACTGAAATTCCTAATATGGCCCTCGAGTGGAGCAGACCAATACAAATTGATTCTCTGATGTAAACTGAGTTTCCTGTGAAAATTGCAGCCAGACTGATCAACTTTAAGGGGTGGTTTGGGCTGATCTGGCATTCCATGACACCCTCGCTACCCACACTCCCTGAATCTGTACTTTGGGCTAGATATGCACTTCTGAAGGAACACACCACTAAAATCCATTTAAGTGGCCACTCCTGTGGGGAACAATATGGTTTACTACCATAACTCTGCCTTAATTGAGAAAATATCACCATATCCTGATCCAGCCATCTGAGGCTGTATTTTCGCCCACCTGGGCCCCATATTACACCAATGGCATCACTGGTACACCAGATGTAATCCTAAAACCTCTGCAATCAGAATTAGTGTGTGCCAGGTGACATTTTGGCCAAATTGCATGGTTACAGAGCAATATTTGGTACTGGTTTGGGCTGATTTGCATGTATTTTGGACCCTTTTAACAGCCATATTTGGGTTAATTATTTTCTGTCCAGACATGTAATGCTCCAAATGCGCCCAAAATATCCTCATTTATTGTTAAAACAAGCAGGGAATTAAATTGTGGCTTCAGACTGGCCATATTATGATATACTTGACATTTCCCCATCTGAGGGGGCTCAGGGCCCTCCCCCCACCCCTGAACTGAAATTCCTAATATGGCCCTCGAGTGGACCAGACCAATACAAATTGATTCTCTGATGTAAACTGAGTTTCCTGTGAAAATTGCAGCCAGACTGATCAACTTTAAGGGGTGGTTTGGGCTGATCTGGCATTCCATGACACCCTCGCTACCCACACTCCCTGAATCTGTACTTTGGGCTAGATATGCACTTCTGAAGGAACACACCACTAAAATCCATTTAAGTGGCCACTCCTGTGGGGAACAATATGGTTTACTACCATAACTCTGCCTTAATTGAGAAAATATCAGCATATCCTGATCCAGCCATCTGAGGCTGTATTTTCGCCCACCTGGGCCCCATATTACACCAATGGCATCACTGGTACACCAGATGTAATCCTAAAACCTCTGCAATCAGAATTAGTGTGTGTCAGGTGACATTTTGGCCAAATTGCATGGTTACAGAGCAATATTTGGTACTGGTTTGGGCTGATTTGCATGTATTTTGTACCCTTTTAACAGCCATATTTGGGTTAATTATTTTCTGTCCAGACATGTAATGCTCCAAATGCGCCCAAAATATCCTCATTTATTGTTAAAACAAGCAGGGAATTAAATTTTGGCTTCAGACTGGCCATATTATGATATACTTGACATTTCCCCATCTGAGGGGGCTCAGGGCCCTCCCCCCACCCCAGAACTGAAATTCCTAATATGGCCCTCGAGTGGACCAGACCAATACAAATTGATTCTCTGATGTAAACTGAGTTTCCTGTGAAAATTGCAGCCAGACTGATCAACTTTAAGGGGTGGTTTGGGCTGATCTGGCATTCCATGACACCCTCGCTACCCACACTCCCTGAATCTGTACTTTGGGCTAGATATGCACTTCTGAAGGAACACACCACTAAAATCCATTTAAGTGGCCACTCCCGTGGGGAACAATATGGTTTACTACCATAACTCTGCCTTAATTGAGAAAATATCAGCATATCCTGATCCAGCCATCTGAGGCTGTATTTTCGCCCACCTGGGCCCCATATTACACCAATGGCATCACTGGTACACCAGATGTAATCCTAAAACCTCTGCAATCAGAATTAGTGTGTGCCAGGTGACATTTTGGCCAAATTGCATGGTTACAGAGCAATATTTGGTACTGGTTTGGGCTGATTTGCATGTATTTTGGACCCTTTTAACAGCCATATTTGGGTTAATTATTTTCTGTCCAGACATGTAATGCTCCAAATGCGCCCAAAATATCCTCATTTATTGTTAAAACAAGCAGGGAATTAAATTTTGGCTTCAGACTGGCCATATTATGATATACTTGACATTTCCCCATCTGAGGGGGCTCAGGGCCCTCCCCCCACCCCGGAACTGAAATTCCTAATATGGCCCTCGAGTGGACCAGACCAATACAAATTGTTTCTCTGATGTAAACTGAGTTTCCTGTGAAAATTGCAGCCAGACTGATCAACTTTAAGGGGTGGTTTGGGCTGATCTGGCATTCCATGACACCCTCGCTACCCACACTCCCTGAATCTGTACTTTGGGCTAGATATGCACTTCTGAAGGAACACACCACTAAAATCCATTTAAGTGGCCACTCCTGTGGGGAACAATATGGTTTACTACCATAACTCTGCCTTAATTGAGAAAATATCAGCATATCCTGATCCAGCCATCTGAGGCTGTATTTTCGCCCACCTGGGCCCCATATTACACCAATGGCATCACTGGTACACCAGATGTAATCCTAAAACCTCTGCAATCAGAATTAGTGTGTGCCAGGTGACATTTTGGCCAAATTGCATGGTTACAGAGCAATATTTGGTACTGGTTTGGGCTGATTTGCATGTATTTTGGACCCTTTTAACAGCCATATTTGGGTTAATTATTTTCTGTCCAGACATGTAATGCTCCAAATGCGCCCAAAATATCCTCATTTATTGTTAAAACAAGCAGGGAATTAAATTTTGGCTTCAGACTGGCCATATTATGATATACTTGACATTTCCCCATCTGAGGGGGCTCAGGACCCTCCCCCCACCCCGGAACTGAAATTCCTAATATGGCCCTCGAGTGGACCAGACCAATACAAATTGATTCTCTGATGTAAACTGAGTTTCCTGTGAAAATTGCAGCCAGACTGATCAACTTTAAGGGGTGGTTTGGGCTGATCTGGCATTCCATGACACCCTCGCTACCCACACTCCCTGAATCTGTACTTTGGGCTAGATATGCACTTCTGAAGGAACACACCACTAAAATCCATTTAAGTGGCCACTCCTGTGGGGAACAATATGGTTTACTACCATAACTCTGCCTTAATTGAGAAAATATCACCATATCCTGATCCAGCCATCTGAGGCTGTATTTTCGCCCACCTGGGCCCCATATTACACCAATGGCATCACTGGTACACCAGATGTAATCCTAAAACCTCTGCAATCAGAATTAGTGTGTGCCAGGTGACATTTTGGCCAAATTGCATGGTTACAGAGCAATATTTGGTACTGGTTTGGGCTGATTTGCATGTATTTTGGACCCTTTTAACAGCCATATTTGGGTTAATTATTTTCTGTCCAGACATGTAATGCTCCAAATGCGCCCAAAATATCCTCATTTATTGTTAAAACAAGCAGGGAATTAAATTGTGGCTTCAGACTGGCCATATTATGATATACTTGACATTTCCCCATCTGAGGGGGCTCAGGGCCCTCCCCCCACCCCTGAACTGAAATTCCTAATATGGCCCTCGAGTGGACCAGACCAATACAAATTGATTCTCTGATGTAAACTGAGTTTCCTGTGAAAATTGCAGCCAGACTGATCAACTTTAAGGGGTGGTTTGGGCTGATCTGGCATTCCATGACACCCTCGCTACCCACACTCCCTGAATCTGTACTTTGGGCTAGATATGCACTTCTGAAGGAACACACCACTAAAATCCATTTAAGTGGCCACTCCTGTGGGGAACAATATGGTTTACTACCATAACTCTGCCTTAATTGAGAAAATATCAGCATATCCTGATCCAGCCATCTGAGGCTGTATTTTCGCCCACCTGGGCCCCATATTACACCAATGGCATCACTGGTACACCAGATGTAATCCTAAAACCTCTGCAATCAGAATTAGTGTGTGTCAGGTGACATTTTGGCCAAATTGCATGGTTACAGAGCAATATTTGGTACTGGTTTGGGCTGATTTGCATGTATTTTGTACCCTTTTAACAGCCATATTTGGGTTAATTATTTTCTGTCCAGACATGTAATGCTCCAAATGCGCCCAAAATATCCTCATTTATTGTTAAAACAAGCAGGGAATTAAATTTTGGCTTCAGACTGGCCATATTATGATATACTTGACATTTCCCCATCTGAGGGGGCTCAGGGCCCTCCCCCCACCCCAGAACTGAAATTCCTAATATGGCCCTCGAGTGGACCAGACCAATACAAATTGATTCTCTGATGTAAACTGAGTTTCCTGTGAAAATTGCAGCCAGACTGATCAACTTTAAGGGGTGGTTTGGGCTGATCTGGCATTCCATGACACCCTCGCTACCCACACTCCCTGAATCTGTACTTTGGGCTAGATATGCACTTCTGAAGGAACACACCACTAAAATCCATTTAAGTGGCCACTCCCGTGGGGAACAATATGGTTTACTACCATAACTCTGCCTTAATTGAGAAAATATCAGCATATCCTGATCCAGCCATCTGAGGCTGTATTTTCGCCCACCTGGGCCCCATATTACACCAATGGCATCACTGGTACACCAGATGTAATCCTAAAACCTCTGCAATCAGAATTAGTGTGTGCCAGGTGACATTTTGGCCAAATTGCATGGTTACAGAGCAATATTTGGTACTGGTTTGGGCTGATTTGCATGTATTTTGGACCCTTTTAACAGCCATATTTGGGTTAATTATTTTCTGTCCAGACATGTAATGCTCCAAATGCGCCCAAAATATCCTCATTTATTGTTAAAACAAGCAGGGAATTAAATTTTGGCTTCAGACTGGCCATATTATGATATACTTGACATTTCCCCATCTGAGGGGGCTCAGGGCCCTCCCCCCACCCCGGAACTGAAATTCCTAATATGGCCCTCGAGTGGACCAGACCAATACAAATTGTTTCTCTGATGTAAACTGAGTTTCCTGTGAAAATTGCAGCCAGACTGATCAACTTTAAGGGGTGGTTTGGGCTGATCTGGCATTCCATGACACCCTCGCTACCCACACTCCCTGAATCTGTACTTTGGGCTAGATATGCACTTCTGAAGGAACACACCACTAAAATCCATTTAAGTGGCCACTCCTGTGGGGAACAATATGGTTTACTACCATAACTCTGCCTTAATTGAGAAAATATCAGCATATCCTGATCCAGCCATCTGAGGCTGTATTTTCGCCCACCTGGGCCCCATATTACACCAATGGCATCACTGGTACACCAGATGTAATCCTAAAACCTCTGCAATCAGAATTAGTGTGTGCCAGGTGACATTTTGGCCAAATTGCATGGTTACAGAGCAATATTTGGTACTGGTTTGGGCTGATTTGCATGTATTTTGGACCCTTTTAACAGCCATATTTGGGTTAATTATTTTCTGTCCAGACATGTAATGCTCCAAATGCGCCCAAAATATCCTCATTTATTGTTAAAACAAGCAGGGAATTAAATTTTGGCTTCAGACTGGCCATATTATGATATACTTGACATTTCCCCATCTGAGGGGGCTCAGGGCCCTCCCCCCACCCCAGAACTGAAATTCCTAATATGGCCCTCGAGTGGAGCAGACCAATACAAATTGATTCTCTGATGTAAACTGAGTTTCCTGTGAAAATTGCAGCCAGACTGATCAACTTTAAGGGGTGGTTTGGGCTGATCTGGCATTCCATGACACCCTCGCTACCCACACTCCCTGAATCTGTACTTTGGGCTAGATATGCACTTCTGAAGGAACACACCACTAAAATCCATTCAAGTGGCCACTCCCGTGGGGAACAATATGGTTTACTACCATAACTCTGCCTTAATTGAGAAAATATCAGCATATCCTGATCCAGCCATCTGAGGCTGTATTTTCGCCCACCTGGGCCCCATATTACACCAATGGCATCACTGGTACACCAGATGTAATCCTAAAACCTCTGCAATCAGAATTAGTGTGTGCCAGGTGACATTTTGGCCAAATTGCATGGTTACAGAGCAATATTTGGTACTGGTTTGGGCTGATTTGCATGTATTTTGGACCCTTTTAACAGCCATATTTGGGTTAATTATTTTCTGTCCAGACATGTAATGCTCCAAATGCGCCCAAAATATCCTCATTTATTGTTAAAACAAGCACGGAATTAAATTGTGGCTTCAGACTGGCCATATTATGATATACTTGACATTTCCCCATCTGAGGGGGATCAGGGCCCTCCCCCACCCCGGAACTGAAATTCCTAATATGGCCCTCGAGTGGACCAGACCAATACAAATTGATTCTCTGATATAAACTGAGTTTCCTGTGAAAATTGCAGCCAGACTGATCAACTTTAAGGGGTGGTTTGGGCTGATCTGGCATTCCATGACATCCTCGCTACCCACACTCCCTGAATCTGTACTTTGGGCTAGATATGCACTTCTGAAGGAACACACCACTAAAATCCATTTAAGTGGCCACTCCTGTGGGGAACAATATGGTTTACTACCATAACTCTGCCTTAATTGAGAAAATATCAGCATATCCTGATCCAGCCATCTGAGGCTGTATTTTCGCCCACCTGGGCCCCATATTACACCAATGGCATCACTGGTACACCAGATGTAATCCTAAAACCTCTGCAATCAGAATTAGTGTGTGCCAGGTGACATTTTGGCCAAATTGCATGGTTACAGAGCAATATTTGGTACTGGTTTGGGCTGATTTGCATGTATTTTGGACCCTTTTAACAGCCATATTTGGGTCAATTATTTTCTGTCCAGACATGTAATGCTCCAAATGCGCCCAAAATATCCTCATTTATTGTTAAAACAAGCAGGGAATTAAATTTTGGCTTCAGACTGGCCATATTATGATATACTTGACATTTCCCCATCTGAGGGGGCTCAGGGCCCTCCCCCCACCCCGGAACTGAAATTCCTAATATGGCCCTCGAGTGGACCAGACCACTACAAATTGATTCTCTGATGTAAACTGAGTTTCCTGTGAAAATTGCAGCCAGACTGATCAACTTTAAGGGGTGGTTTGGGCTGATCTGGCATTCCATGACACCCTCGCTACCCACACTCCCTGAATCTGTACTTTGGGCTAGATATGCACTTCTGAAGGAACACACCACTAAAATCCATTTAAGTGGCCACTCCTGTGGGGAACAATATGGTTTACTACCATAACTCTGCCTTAATTGAGAAAATATCAGCATATCCTGATCCAGCCATCTGAGGCTGTATTTTCGCCCACCTGGGCCCCATATTACACCAATGGCATCACTGGTACACCAGATGTAATCCTAAAACCTCTGCAATCAGAATTAGTGTGTGCCAGGTGACATTTTGGCCAAATTGCATGGTTACAGAGCAATATTTGGTACTGGTTTGGGCTGATTTGCATGTATTTTGGACCCTTTTAACAGCCATATTTGGGTCAATTATTTTCTGTCCAGACATGTAATGCTCCAAATGCGCCCAAAATATCCTCATTTATTGTTAAAACAAGCAGGGAATTAAATTTTGGCTTCAGACTGGCCATATTATGATATACTTGACATTTCCCCATCTGAGGGGGCTCAGGGCCCTCCCCCCACCCCGGAACTGAAATTCCTAATATGGCCCTCGAGTGGACCAGACCAATACAAATTGATTCTCTGATGTAAACTGAGTTTCCTGTGAAAATTGCAGCCAGACTGATCAACTTTAAGGGGTGGTTTGGGCTGATCTGGCATTCCATGACACCCTCGCTACCCACACTCCCTGAATCTGTACTTTGGGCTAGATATGCACTTCTGAAGGAACACACCACTAAAATCCATTTAAGTGGCCACTCCTGTGGGGAACAATATGGTTTACTACCATAACTCTGCCTTAATTGAGAAAATATCAGCATATCCTGATCCAGCCATCTGAGGCTGTATTTTCGCCCACCTGGGCCCCATATTACACCAATGGCATCACTGGTACACCAGATGTAATCCTAAAACCTCTGCAATCAGAATTAGTGTGTGCCAGGTGACATTTTGGCCAAATTGCATGGTTACAGAGCAATATTTGGTACTGGTTTGGGCTGATTTGCATGTATTTTGGACCCTTTTAACAGCCATATTTGGGTTAATTATTTTCTGTCCAGACATGTAATGCTCCAAATGCGCCCAAAATATCCTCATTTATTGTTAAAACAAGCAGGGAATTAAATTTTGGCTTCAGACTGGCCATATTATGATATACTTGACATTTCCCCATCTGAGGGGGCTCAGGGCCCTCCCCCCACCCCAGAACTGAAATTCCTAATATGGCCCTCGAGTGGAGCAGACCAATACAAATTGATTCTCTGATGTAAACTGAGTTTCCTGTGAAAATTGCAGCCAGACTGATCAACTTTAAGGGGTGGTTTGGGCTGATCTGGCATTCCATGACACCCTCGCTACCCACACTCCCTGAATCTGTACTTTGGGCTAGATATGCACTTCTGAAGGAACACACCACTAAAATCCATTCAAGTGGCCACTCCCGTGGGGAACAATATGGTTTACTACCATAACTCTGCCTTAATTGAGAAAATATCAGCATATCCTGATCCAGCCATCTGAGGCTGTATTTTCGCCCACCTGGGCCCCATATTACACCAATGGCATCACTGGTACACCAGATGTAATCCTAAAACCTCTGCAATCAGAATTAGTGTGTGCCAGGTGACATTTTGGCCAAATTGCATGGTTACAGAGCAATATTTGGTACTGGTTTGGGCTCATTTGCATGTATTTTGGACCCTTTTAACAGCCATATTTGGGTTAATTATTTTCTGTCCAGACATGTAATGCTCCAAATGCGCCCAAAATATCCTCATTTATTGTTAAAACAAGCACGGAATTAAATTGTGGCTTCAGACTGGCCATATTATGATATACTTGACATTTCCCCATCTGAGGGGGATCAGGGCCCTCCCCCACCCCGGAACTGAAATTCCTAATATGGCCCTCGAGTGGACCAGACCAATACAAATTGATTCTCTGATATAAACTGAGTTTCCTGTGAAAATTGCAGCCAGACTGATCAACTTTAAGGGGTGGTTTGGGCTGATCTGGCATTCCATGACACCCTCGCTACCCACACTCCCTGAATCTGTACTTTGGGCTAGATATGCACTTCTGAAGGAACACACCACTAAAATCCATTTAAGTGGCCACTCCTGTGGGGAACAATATGGTTTACTACCATAACTCTGCCTTAATTGAGAAAATATCAGCATATCCTGATCCAGCCATCTGAGGCTGTATTTTCGCCCACCTGGGCCCCATATTACACCAATGGCATCACTGGTACACCAGATGTAATCCTAAAACCTCTGCAATCAGAATTAGTGTGTGCCAGGTGACATTTTGGCCAAATTGCATGGTTACAGAGCAATATTTGGTACTGGTTTGGGCTGATTTGCATGTATTTTGGACCCTTTTAACAGCCATATTTGGGTCAATTATTTTCTGTCCAGACATGTAATGCTCCAAATGCGCCCAAAATATCCTCATTTATTGTTAAAACAAGCAGGGAATTAAATTTTGGCTTCAGACTGGCCATATTATGATATACTTGACATTTCCCCATCTGAGGGGGCTCAGGACCCTCCCCCCACCCCGGAACTGAAATTCCTAATATGGCCCTCGAGTGGACCAGACCAATACAAATTGATTCTCTGATGTAAACTGAGTTTCCTGTGAAAATTGCAGCCAGACTGATCAACTTTAAGGGGTGGTTTGGGCTGATCTGGCATTCCATGACACCCTCGCTACCCACACTCCCTGAATCTGTACTTTGGGCTAGATATGCACTTCTGAAGGAACACACCACTAAAATCCATTTAAGTGGCCACTCCTGTGGGGAACAATATGGTTTACTACCATAACTCTGCCTTAATTGAGAAAATATCAGCATATCCTGATCCAGCCATCTGAGGCTGTATTTTCGCCCACCTGGGCCCCATATTACACCAATGGCATCACTGGTACACCAGATGTAATCCTAAAACCTCTGCAATCAGAATTAGTGTGTGCCAGGTGACATTTTGGCCAAATTGCATGGTTACAGAGCAATATTTGGTACTGGTTTGGGCTGATTTGCATGTATTTTGGACCCTTTTAACAGCCATATTTGGGTCAATTATTTTCTGTCCAGACATGTAATGCTCCAAATGCGCCCAAAATATCCTCATTTATTGTTAAAACAAGCAGGGAATTAAATTTTGGCTTCAGACTGGCCATATTATGATATACTTGACATTTCCCCATCTGAGGGGGCTCAGGGCCCTCCCCCCACCCCGGAACTGAAATTCCTAATATGGCCCTCGAGTGGACCAGACCACTACAAATTGATTCTCTGATGTAAACTGAGTTTCCTGTGAAAATTGCAGCCAGACTGATCAACTTTAAGGGGTGGTTTGGGCTGATCTGGCATTCCATGACACCCTCGCTACCCACACTCCCTGAATCTGTACTTTGGGCTAGATATGCACTTCTGAAGGAACACACCACTAAAATCCATTTAAGTGGCCACTCCTGTGGGGAACAATATGGTTTACTACCATAACTCTGCCTTAATTGAGAAAATATCAGCATATCCTGATCCAGCCATCTGAGGCTGTATTTTCGCCCACCTGGGCCCCATATTACACCAATGGCATCACTGGTACACCAGATGTAATCCTAAAACCTCTGCAATCAGAATTAGTGTGTGCCAGGTGACATTTTGGCCAAATTGCATGGTTACAGAGCAATATTTGGTACTGGTTTGGGCTGATTTGCATGTATTTTGGACCCTTTTAACAGCCATATTTGGGTCAATTATTTTCTGTCCAGACATGTAATGCTCCAAATGCGCCCAAAATATCCTCATTTATTGTTAAAACAAGCAGGGAATTAAATTTTGGCTTCAGACTGGCCATATTATGATATACTTGACATTTCCCCATCTGAGGGGGCTCAGGGCCCTCCCCCCACCCCGGAACTGAAATTCCTAATATGGCCCTCGAGTGGACCAGACCAATACAAATTGATTCTCTGATGTAAACTGAGTTTCCTGTGAAAATTGCAGCCAGACTGATCAACTTTAAGGGGTGGTTTGGGCTGATCTGGCATTCCATGACACCCTCGCTACCCACACTCCCTGAATCTGTACTTTGGGCTAGATATGCACTTCTGAAGGAACACACCACTAAAATCCATTTAAGTGGCCACTCCTGTGGGGAACAATATGGTTTACTACCATAACTCTGCCTTAATTGAGAAAATATCAGCATATCCTGATCCAGCCATCTGAGGCTGTATTTTCGCCCACCTGGGCCCCATATTACACCAATGGCATCACTGGTACACCAGATGTAATCCTAAAACCTCTGCAATCAGAATTAGTGTGTGCCAGGTGACATTTTGGCCAAATTGCATGGTTACAGAGCAATATTTGGTACTGGTTTGGGCTGATTTGCATGTATTTTGGACCCTTTTAACAGCCATATTTGGGTCAATTATTTTCTGTCCAGACATGTAATGCTCCAAATGCGCCCAAAATATCCTCATTTATTGTTAAAACAAGCAGGGAATTAAATTTTGGCTTCAGACTGGCCATATTATGATATACTTGACATTTCCCCATCTGAGGGGGCTCAGGGCCCTCCCCCCACCCCGGAACTGAAATTCCTAATATGGCCCTCGAGTGGACCAGACCAATACAATTTGATTCTCTGATGTAAACTGAGTTTCCTGTGAAAATTGCAGCCAGACTGATCAACTTTAAGGGGTGGTTTGGGCTGATCTGGCATTCCATGACACCCTCGCTACCCACACTCCCTGAATCTGTACTTTGGGCTAGATATGCACTTCTGAAGGTACACACCACTAAAATCCATTTAAGTGGCCACTCCTGTGGGGAACAATATGGTTTACTACCATAACTCTGCCTTTATTGAGAAAATATCAGCATATCCTGATCCAGCCATCTGAGGCTGTATTTTCGCCCACCTGGGCCCCATATTACACCAATGGCATCACTGGTACACCAGATGTAATCCTAAAACCTCTGCAATCAGAATTAGTGTGTGCCAGGTGACATTTTGGCCAAATTGCATGGTTACAGAGCAATATTTGGTACTGGTTTGGGCTCATTTGCATGTATTTTGGACCCTTTTAACAGCCATATTTGGGTCAATTATTTTCTGTCCAGACATGTAATGCTCCAAATGCGCCCAAAATATCCTCATTTATTGTTAAAACAAGCAGGGAATTAAATTTTGGCTTCAGACTGGCCATATTATGATATACTTGACATTTCCCCATCTGAGGGGGCTCAGGGCCCTCCCCCCACCCCGGAACTGAAATTCCTAATATGGCCCTCGAGTGGACCAGACCAATACAAATTGATTCTCTGATGTAAACTGAGTTTCCTGTGAAAATTGCAGCCAGACTGATCAACTTTAAGGGGTGGTTTGGGCTGATCTGGCATTCCATGACACCCTCGCTACCCACACTCCCTGAATCTGTACTTTGGGCTAGATATGCACTTCTGAAGGAACACACCACTAAAATCCATTTAAGTGGCCACTCCTGTGGGGAACAATATGGTTTACTACCATAACTCTGCCTTAATTGAGAAAATATCAGCATATCCTGATCCAGCCATCTGAGGCTGTATTTTCGCCCACCTGGGCCCCATATTACACCAATGGCATCACTGGTACACCAGATGTAATCCTAAAACCTCTGCAATCAGAATTAGTGTGTGCCAGGTGACATTTTGGCCAAATTGCATGGTTACAGAGCAATATTTGGTACTGGTTTGGGCTGATTTGCATGTATTTTGGACCCTTTTAACAGCCATATTTGGGTCAATTATTTTCTGTCCAGACATGTAATGCTCCAAATGCGCCCAAAATATCCTCATTTATTGTTAAAACAAGCAGGGAATTAAATTTTGGCTTCAGACTGGCCATATTATGATATACTTGACATTTCCCCATCTGAGGGGGCTCAGGGCCCTCCCCCCACCCCGGAACTGAAATTCCTAATATGGCCCTCGAGTGGACCAGACCACTACAAATTGATTCTCTGATGTAAACTGAGTTTCCTGTGAAAATTGCAGCCAGACTGATCAACTTTAAGGGGTGGTTTGGGCTGATCTGGCATTCCATGACACCCTCGCTACCCACACTCCCTGAATCTGTACTTTGGGCTAGATATGCACTTCTGAAGGAACACACCACTAAAATCCATTTAAGTGGCCACTCCTGTGGGGAACAATATGGTTTACTACCATAACTCTGCCTTAATTGAGAAAATATCAGCATATCCTGATCCAGCCATCTGAGGCTGTATTTTCGCCCACCTGGGCCCCATATTACACCAATGGCATCACTGGTACACCAGATGTAATCCTAAAACCTCTGCAATCAGAATTAGTGTGTGCCAGGTGACATTTTGGCCAAATTGCATGGTTACAGAGCAATATTTGGTACTGGTTTGGGCTGATTTGCATGTATTTTGGACCCTTTTAACAGCCATATTTGGGTCAATTATTTTCTGTCCAGACATGTAATGCTCCAAATGCGCCCAAAATATCCTCATTTATTGTTAAAACAAGCAGGGAATTAAATTTTGGCTTCAGACTGGCCATATTATGATATACTTGACATTTCCCCATCTGAGGGGGCTCAGGGCCCTCCCCCCACCCCGGAACTGAAATTCCTAATATGGCCCTCGAGTGGACCAGACCAATACAAATTGATTCTCTGATGTAAACTGAGTTTCCTGTGAAAATTGCAGCCAGACTGATCAACTTTAAGGGGTGGTTTGGGCTGATCTGGCATTCCATGACACCCTCGCTACCCACACTCCCTGAATCTGTACTTTGGGCTAGATATGCACTTCTGAAGGAACACACCACTAAAATCCATTTAAGTGGCCACTCCTGTGGGGAACAATATGGTTTACTACCATAACTCTGCCTTAATTGAGAAAATATCAGCATATCCTGATCCAGCCATCTGAGGCTGTATTTTCGCCCACCTGGGCCCCATATTACACCAATGGCATCACTGGTACACCAGATGTAATCCTAAAACCTCTGCAATCAGAATTAGTGTGTGCCAGGTGACATTTTGGCCAAATTGCATGGTTACAGAGCAATATTTGGTACTGGTTTGGGCTGATTTGCATGTATTTTGGACCCTTTTAACAGCCATATTTGGGTTAATTATTTTCTGTCCAGACATGTAATGCTCCAAATGCGCCCAAAATATCCTCATTTATTGTTAAAACAAGCAGGGAATTAAATTTTGGCTTCAGACTGGCCATATTATGATATACTTGACATTTCCCCATCTGAGGGGGCTCAGGGCCCTCCCCCCACCCCAGAACTGAAATTCCTAATATGGCCCTCGAGTGGAGCAGACCAATACAAATTGATTCTCTGATGTAAACTGAGTTTCCTGTGAAAATTGCAGCCAGACTGATCAACTTTAAGGGGTGGTTTGGGCTGATCTGGCATTCCATGACACCCTCGCTACCCACACTCCCTGAATCTGTACTTTGGGCTAGATATGCACTTCTGAAGGAACACACCACTAAAATCCATTCAAGTGGCCACTCCCGTGGGGAACAATATGGTTTACTACCATAACTCTGCCTTAATTGAGAAAATATCAGCATATCCTGATCCAGCCATCTGAGGCTGTATTTTCGCCCACCTGGGCCCCATATTACACCAATGGCATCACTGGTACACCAGATGTAATCCTAAAACCTCTGCAATCAGAATTAGTGTGTGCCAGGTGACATTTTGGCCAAATTGCATGGTTACAGAGCAATATTTGGTACTGGTTTGGGCTCATTTGCATGTATTTTGGACCCTTTTAACAGCCATATTTGGGTTAATTATTTTCTGTCCAGACATGTAATGCTCCAAATGCGCCCAAAATATCCTCATTTATTGTTAAAACAAGCACGGAATTAAATTGTGGCTTCAGACTGGCCATATTATGATATACTTGACATTTCCCCATCTGAGGGGGATCAGGGCCCTCCCCCACCCCGGAACTGAAATTCCTAATATGGCCCTCGAGTGGACCAGACCAATACAAATTGATTCTCTGATATAAACTGAGTTTCCTGTGAAAATTGCAGCCAGACTGATCAACTTTAAGGGGTGGTTTGGGCTGATCTGGCATTCCATGACACCCTCGCTACCCACACTCCCTGAATCTGTACTTTGGGCTAGATATGCACTTCTGAAGGAACACACCACTAAAATCCATTTAAGTGGCCACTCCTGTGGGGAACAATATGGTTTACTACCATAACTCTGCCTTAATTGAGAAAATATCAGCATATCCTGATCCAGCCATCTGAGGCTGTATTTTCGCCCACCTGGGCCCCATATTACACCAATGGCATCACTGGTACACCAGATGTAATCCTAAAACCTCTGCAATCAGAATTAGTGTGTGCCAGGTGACATTTTGGCCAAATTGCATGGTTACAGAGCAATATTTGGTACTGGTTTGGGCTGATTTGCATGTATTTTGGACCCTTTTAACAGCCATATTTGGGTCAATTATTTTCTGTCCAGACATGTAATGCTCCAAATGCGCCCAAAATATCCTCATTTATTGTTAAAACAAGCAGGGAATTAAATTTTGGCTTCAGACTGGCCATATTATGATATACTTGACATTTCCCCATCTGAGGGGGCTCAGGACCCTCCCCCCACCCCGGAACTGAAATTCCTAATATGGCCCTCGAGTGGACCAGACCAATACAAATTGATTCTCTGATGTAAACTGAGTTTCCTGTGAAAATTGCAGCCAGACTGATCAACTTTAAGGGGTGGTTTGGGCTGATCTGGCATTCCATGACACCCTCGCTACCCACACTCCCTGAATCTGTACTTTGGGCTAGATATGCACTTCTGAAGGAACACACCACTAAAATCCATTTAAGTGGCCACTCCTGTGGGGAACAATATGGTTTACTACCATAACTCTGCCTTAATTGAGAAAATATCAGCATATCCTGATCCAGCCATCTGAGGCTGTATTTTCGCCCACCTGGGCCCCATATTACACCAATGGCATCACTGGTACACCAGATGTAATCCTAAAACCTCTGCAATCAGAATTAGTGTGTGCCAGGTGACATTTTGGCCAAATTGCATGGTTACAGAGCAATATTTGGTACTGGTTTGGGCTGATTTGCATGTATTTTGGACCCTTTTAACAGCCATATTTGGGTCAATTATTTTCTGTCCAGACATGTAATGCTCCAAATGCGCCCAAAATATCCTCATTTATTGTTAAAACAAGCAGGGAATTAAATTTTGGCTTCAGACTGGCCATATTATGATATACTTGACATTTCCCCATCTGAGGGGGCTCAGGGCCCTCCCCCCACCCCGGAACTGAAATTCCTAATATGGCCCTCGAGTGGACCAGACCACTACAAATTGATTCTCTGATGTAAACTGAGTTTCCTGTGAAAATTGCAGCCAGACTGATCAACTTTAAGGGGTGGTTTGGGCTGATCTGGCATTCCATGACACCCTCGCTACCCACACTCCCTGAATCTGTACTTTGGGCTAGATATGCACTTCTGAAGGAACACACCACTAAAATCCATTTAAGTGGCCACTCCTGTGGGGAACAATATGGTTTACTACCATAACTCTGCCTTAATTGAGAAAATATCAGCATATCCTGATCCAGCCATCTGAGGCTGTATTTTCGCCCACCTGGGCCCCATATTACACCAATGGCATCACTGGTACACCAGATGTAATCCTAAAACCTCTGCAATCAGAATTAGTGTGTGCCAGGTGACATTTTGGCCAAATTGCATGGTTACAGAGCAATATTTGGTACTGGTTTGGGCTGATTTGCATGTATTTTGGACCCTTTTAACAGCCATATTTGGGTCAATTATTTTCTGTCCAGACATGTAATGCTCCAAATGCGCCCAAAATATCCTCATTTATTGTTAAAACAAGCAGGGAATTAAATTTTGGCTTCAGACTGGCCATATTATGATATACTTGACATTTCCCCATCTGAGGGGGCTCAGGGCCCTCCCCCCACCCCGGAACTGAAATTCCTAATATGGCCCTCGAGTGGACCAGACCAATACAAATTGATTCTCTGATGTAAACTGAGTTTCCTGTGAAAATTGCAGCCAGACTGATCAACTTTAAGGGGTGGTTTGGGCTGATCTGGCATTCCATGACACCCTCGCTACCCACACTCCCTGAATCTGTACTTTGGGCTAGATATGCACTTCTGAAGGAACACACCACTAAAATCCATTTAAGTGGCCACTCCTGTGGGGAACAATATGGTTTACTACCATAACTCTGCCTTAATTGAGAAAATATCAGCATATCCTGATCCAGCCATCTGAGGCTGTATTTTCGCCCACCTGGGCCCCATATTACACCAATGGCATCACTGGTACACCAGATGTAATCCTAAAACCTCTGCAATCAGAATTAGTGTGTGCCAGGTGACATTTTGGCCAAATTGCATGGTTACAGAGCAATATTTGGTACTGGTTTGGGCTGATTTGCATGTATTTTGGACCCTTTTAACAGCCATATTTGGGTCAATTATTTTCTGTCCAGACATGTAATGCTCCAAATGCGCCCAAAATATCCTCATTTATTGTTAAAACAAGCAGGGAATTAAATTTTGGCTTCAGACTGGCCATATTATGATATACTTGACATTTCCCCATCTGAGGGGGCTCAGGGCCCTCCCCCCACCCCGGAACTGAAATTCCTAATATGGCCCTCGAGTGGACCAGACCAATACAATTTGATTCTCTGATGTAAACTGAGTTTCCTGTGAAAATTGCAGCCAGACTGATCAACTTTAAGGGGTGGTTTGGGCTGATCTGGCATTCCATGACACCCTCGCTACCCACACTCCCTGAATCTGTACTTTGGGCTAGATATGCACTTCTGAAGGTACACACCACTAAAATCCATTTAAGTGGCCACTCCTGTGGGGAACAATATGGTTTACTACCATAACTCTGCCTTTATTGAGAAAATATCAGCATATCCTGATCCAGCCATCTGAGGCTGTATTTTCGCCCACCTGGGCCCCATATTACACCAATGGCATCACTGGTACACCAGATGTAATCCTAAAACCTCTGCAATCAGAATTAGTGTGTGCCAGGTGACATTTTGGCCAAATTGCATGGTTACAGAGCAATATTTGGTACTGGTTTGGGCTCATTTGCATGTATTTTGGACCCTTTTAACAGCCATATTTGGGTCAATTATTTTCTGTCCAGACATGTAATGCTCCAAATGCGCCCAAAATATCCTCATTTATTGTTAAAACAAGCAGGGAATTAAATTTTGGCTTCAGACTGGCCATATTATGATATACTTGACATTTCCCCATCTGAGGGGGCTCAGGGCCCTCCCCCCACCCCGGAACTGAAATTCCTAATATGGCCCTCGAGTGGACCAGACCAATACAAATTGATTCTCTGATGTAAACTGAGTTTCCTGTGAAAATTGCAGCCAGACTGATCAACTTTAAGGGGTGGTTTGGGCTGATCTGGCATTCCATGACACCCTCGCTACCCACACTCCCTGAATCTGTACTTTGGGCTAGATATGCACTTCTGAAGGAACACACCACTAAAATCCATTTAAGTGGCCACTCCTGTGGGGAACAATATGGTTTACTACCATAACTCTGCCTTAATTGAGAAAATATCAGCATATCCTGATCCAGCCATCTGAGGCTGTATTTTCGCCCACCTGGGCCCCATATTACACCAATGGCATCACTGGTACACCAGATGTAATCCTAAAACCTCTGCAATCAGAATTAGTGTGTGCCAGGTGACATTTTGGCCAAATTGCATGGTTACAGAGCAATATTTGGTACTGGTTTGGGCTGATTTGCATGTATTTTGGACCCTTTTAACAGCCATATTTGGGTCAATTATTTTCTGTCCAGACATGTAATGCTCCAAATGCGCCCAAAATATCCTCATTTATTGTTAAAACAAGCAGGGAATTAAATTTTGGCTTCAGACTGGCCATATTATGATATACTTGACATTTCCCCATCTGAGGGGGCTCAGGGCCCTCCCCCCACCCCGGAACTGAAATTCCTAATATGGCCCTCGAGTGGACCAGACCAATACAAATTGATTCTCTGATGTAAACTGAGTTTCCTGTGAAAATTGCAGCCAGACTGATCAACTTTAAGGGGTGGTTTGGGCTGATCTGGCATTCCATGACACCCTCGCTACCCACACTCCCTGAATCTGTACTTTGGGCTAGATATGCACTTCTGAAGGAACACACCACTAAAATCCATTTAAGTGGCCACTCCTGTGGGGAACAATATGGTTTACTACCATAACTCTGCCTTAATTGAGAAAATATCAGCATATCCTGATCCAGCCATCTGAGGCTGTATTTTCGCCCACCTGGGCCCCATATTACACCAATGGCATCACTGGTACACCAGATGTAATCCTAAAACCTCTGCAATCAGAATTAGTGTGTGCCAGGTGACATTTTGGCCAAATTGCATGGTTACAGAGCAATATTTGGTACTGGTTTGGGCTGATTTGCATGTATTTTGGACCCTTTTAACAGCCATATTTGGGTCAATTATTTTCTGTCCAGACATGTAATGCTCCAAATGCGCCCAAAATATCCTCATTTATTGTTAAAACAAGCAGGGAATTAAATTTTGGCTTCAGACTGGCCATATTATGATATACTTGACATTTCCCCATCTGAGGGGGCTCAGGGCCCTCCCCCCACCCCGGAACTGAAATTCCTAATATGGCCCTCGAGTGGACCAGACCAATACAATTTGATTCTCTGATGTAAACTGAGTTTCCTGTGAAAATTGCAGCCAGACTGATCAACTTTAAGGGGTGGTTTGGGCTGATCTGGCATTCCATGACACCCTCGCTACCCACACTCCCTGAATCTGTACTTTGGGCTAGATATGCACTTCTGAAGGTACACACCACTAAAATCCATTTAAGTGGCCACTCCTGTGGGGAACAATATGGTTTACTACCATAACTCTGCCTTTATTGAGAAAATATCAGCATATCCTGATCCAGCCATCTGAGGCTGTATTTTCGCCCACCTGGGCCCCATATTACACCAATGGCATCACTGGTACACCAGATGTAATCCTAAAACCTCTGCAATCAGAATTAGTGTGTGCCAGGTGACATTTTGGCCAAATTGCATGGTTACAGAGCAATATTTGGTACTGGTTTGGGCTCATTTGCATGTATTTTGGACCCTTTTAACAGCCATATTTGGGTCAATTATTTTCTGTCCAGACATGTAATGCTCCAAATGCGCCCAAAATATCCTCATTTATTGTTAAAACAAGCAGGGAATTAAATTTTGGCTTCAGACTGGCCATATTATGATATACTTGACATTTCCCCATCTGAGGGGGCTCAGGGCCCTCCCCCCACCCCGGAACTGAAATTCCTAATATGGCCCTCGAGTGGACCAGACCAATACAAATTGATTCTCTGATGTAAACTGAGTTTCCTGTGAAAATTGCAGCCAGACTGATCAACTTTAAGGGGTGGTTTGGGCTGATCTGGCATTCCATGACACCCTCGCTACCCACACTCCCTGAATCTGTACTTTGGGCTAGATATGCACTTCTGAAGGAACACACCACTAAAATCCATTTAAGTGGCCACTCCTGTGGGGAACAATATGGTTTACTACCATAACTCTGCCTTAATTGAGAAAATATCAGCATATCCTGATCCAGCCATCTGAGGCTGTATTTTCGCCCACCTGGGCCCCATATTACACCAATGGCATCACTGGTACACCAGATGTAATCCTAAAACCTCTGCAATCAGAATTAGTGTGTGCCAGGTGACATTTTGGCCAAATTGCATGGTTACAGAGCAATATTTGGTACTGGTTTGGGCTGATTTGCATGTATTTTGGACCCTTTTAACAGCCATATTTGGGTCAATTATTTTCTGTCCAGACATGTAATGCTCCAAATGCGCCCAAAATATCCTCATTTATTGTTAAAACAAGCAGGGAATTAAATTTTGGCTTCAGACTGGCCATATTATGATATACTTGACATTTCCCCATCTGAGGGGGCTCAGGGCCCTCCCCCCACCCCGGAACTGAAATTCCTAATATGGCCCTCGAGTGGACCAGACCACTACAAATTGATTCTCTGATGTAAACTGAGTTTCCTGTGAAAATTGCAGCCAGACTGATCAACTTTAAGGGGTGGTTTGGGCTGATCTGGCATTCCATGACACCCTCGCTACCCACACTCCCTGAATCTGTACTTTGGGCTAGATATGCACTTCTGAAGGAACACACCACTAAAATCCATTTAAGTGGCCACTCCTGTGGGGAACAATATGGTTTACTACCATAACTCTGCCTTAATTGAGAAAATATCACCATATCCTGATCCAGCCATCTGAGGCTGTATTTTCGCCCACCTGGGCCCCATATTACACCAATGGCATCACTGGTACACCAGATGTAATCCTAAAACCTCTGCAATCAGAATTAGTGTGTGCCAGGTGACATTTTGGCCAAATTGCATGGTTACAGAGCAATATTTGGTACTGGTTTGGGCTGATTTGCATGTATTTTGGACCCTTTTAACAGCCATATTTGGGTCAATTATTTTCTGTCCAGACATGTAATGCTCCAAATGCGCCCAAAATATCCTCATTTATTGTTAAAACAAGCAGGGAATTAAATTTTGGCTTCAGACTGGCCATATTATGATATACTTGACATTTCCCCATCTGAGGGGGCTCAGGGCCCTCCCCCCACCCCGGAACTGAAATTCCTAATATGGCCCTCGAGTGGACCAGACCAATACAATTTGATTCTCTGATGTAAACTGAGTTTCCTGTGAAAATTGCAGCCAGACTGATCAACTTTAAGGGGTGGTTTGGGCTGATCTGGCATTCCATGACACCCTCGCTACCCACACTCCCTGAATCTGTACTTTGGGCTAGATATGCACTTCTGAAGGTACACACCACTAAAATCCATTTAAGTGGCCACTCCTGTGGGGAACAATATGGTTTACTACCATAACTCTGCCTTTATTGAGAAAATATCAGCATATCCTGATCCAGCCATCTGAGGCTGTATTTTCGCCCACCTGGGCCCCATATTACACCAATGGCATCACTGGTACACCAGATGTAATCCTAAAACCTCTGCAATCAGAATTAGTGTGTGCCAGGTGACATTTTGGCCAAATTGCATGGTTACAGAGCAATATTTGGTACTGGTTTGGGCTCATTTGCATGTATTTTGGACCCTTTTAACAGCCATATTTGGGTCAATTATTTTCTGTCCAGACATGTAATGCTCCAAATGCGCCCAAAATATCCTCATTTATTGTTAAAACAAGCAGGGAATTAAATTTTGGCTTCAGACTGGCCATATTATGATATACTTGACATTTCCCCATCTGAGGGGGCTCAGGGCCCTCCCCCCACCCCGGAACTGAAATTCCTAATATGGCCCTCGAGTGGACCAGACCAATACAAATTGATTCTCTGATGTAAACTGAGTTTCCTGTGAAAATTGCAGCCAGACTGATCAACTTTAAGGGGTGGTTTGGGCTGATCTGGCATTCCATGACACCCTCGCTACCCACACTCCCTGAATCTGTACTTTGGGCTAGATATGCACTTCTGAAGGAACACACCACTAAAATCCATTTAAGTGGCCACTCCTGTGGGGAACAATATGGTTTACTACCATAACTCTGCCTTAATTGAGAAAATATCAGCATATCCTGATCCAGCCATCTGAGGCTGTATTTTCGCCCACCTGGGCCCCATATTACACCAATGGCATCACTGGTACACCAGATGTAATCCTAAAACCTCTGCAATCAGAATTAGTGTGTGCCAGGTGACATTTTGGCCAAATTGCATGGTTACAGAGCAATATTTGGTACTGGTTTGGGCTGATTTGCATGTATTTTGGACCCTTTTAACAGCCATATTTGGGTCAATTATTTTCTGTCCAGACATGTAATGCTCCAAATGCGCCCAAAATATCCTCATTTATTGTTAAAACAAGCAGGGAATTAAATTTTGGCTTCAGACTGGCCATATTATGATATACTTGACATTTCCCCATCTGAGGGGGCTCAGGGCCCTCCCCCCACCCCGGAACTGAAATTCCTAATATGGCCCTCGAGTGGACCAGACCACTACAAATTGATTCTCTGATGTAAACTGAGTTTCCTGTGAAAATTGCAGCCAGACTGATCAACTTTAAGGGGTGGTTTGGGCTGATCTGGCATTCCATGACACCCTCGCTACCCACACTCCCTGAATCTGTACTTTGGGCTAGATATGCACTTCTGAAGGAACACACCACTAAAATCCATTTAAGTGGCCACTCCTGTGGGGAACAATATGGTTTACTACCATAACTCTGCCTTAATTGAGAAAATATCACCATATCCTGATCCAGCCATCTGAGGCTGTATTTTCGCCCACCTGGGCCCCATATTACACCAATGGCATCACTGGTACACCAGATGTAATCCTAAAACCTCTGCAATCAGAATTAGTGTGTGCCAGGTGACATTTTGGCCAAATTGCATGGTTACAGAGCAATATTTGGTACTGGTTTGGGCTGATTTGCATGTATTTTGGACCCTTTTAACAGCCATATTTGGGTCAATTATTTTCTGTCCAGACATGTAATGCTCCAAATGCGCCCAAAATATCCTCATTTATTGTTAAAACAAGCAGGGAATTAAATTTTGGCTTCAGACTGGCCATATTATGATATACTTGACATTTCCCCATCTGAGGGGGCTCAGGGCCCTCCCCCCACCCCGGAACTGAAATTCCTAATATGGCCCTCGAGTGGACCAGACCAATACAAATTGATTCTCTGATGTAAACTGAGTTTCCTGTGAAAATTGCAGCCAGACTGATCAACTTTAAGGGGTGGTTTGGGCTGATCTGGCATTCCATGACACCCTCGCTACCCACACTCCCTGAATCTGTACTTTGGGCTAGATATGCACTTCTGAAGGAACACACCACTAAAATCCATTTAAGTGGCCACTCCTGTGGGGAACAATATGGTTTACTACCATAACTCTGCCTTAATTGAGAAAATATCAGCATATCCTGATCCAGCCATCTGAGGCTGTATTTTCGCCCACCTGGGCCCCATATTACACCAATGGCATCACTGGTACACCAGATGTAATCCTAAAACCTCTGCAATCAGAATTAGTGTGTGCCAGGTGACATTTTGGCCAAATTGCATGGTTACAGAGCAATATTTGGTACTGGTTTGGGCTGATTTGCATGTATTTTGGACCCTTTTAACAGCCATATTTGGGTCAATTATTTTCTGTCCAGACATGTAATGCTCCAAATGCGCCCAAAATATCCTCATTTATTGTTAAAACAAGCAGGGAATTAAATTTTGGCTTCAGACTGGCCATATTATGATATACTTGACATTTCCCCATCTGAGGGGGCTCAGGGCCCTCCCCCCACCCCGGAACTGAAATTCCTAATATGGCCCTCGAGTGGACCAGACCAATACAATTTGATTCTCTGATGTAAACTGAGTTTCCTGTGAAAATTGCAGCCAGACTGATCAACTTTAAGGGGTGGTTTGGGCTGATCTGGCATTCCATGACACCCTCGCTACCCACACTCCCTGAATCTGTACTTTGGGCTAGATATGCACTTCTGAAGGTACACACCACTAAAATCCATTTAAGTGGCCACTCCTGTGGGGAACAATATGGTTTACTACCATAACTCTGCCTTTATTGAGAAAATATCAGCATATCCTGATCCAGCCATCTGAGGCTGTATTTTCGCCCACCTGGGCCCCATATTACACCAATGGCATCACTGGTACACCAGATGTAATCCTAAAACCTCTGCAATCAGAATTAGTGTGTGCCAGGTGACATTTTGGCCAAATTGCATGGTTACAGAGCAATATTTGGTACTGGTTTGGGCTCATTTGCATGTATTTTGGACCCTTTTAACAGCCATATTTGGGTCAATTATTTTCTGTCCAGACATGTAATGCTCCAAATGCGCCCAAAATATCCTCATTTATTGTTAAAACAAGCAGGGAATTAAATTTTGGCTTCAGACTGGCCATATTATGATATACTTGACATTTCCCCATCTGAGGGGGCTTAGGGCCCTCCCCCCACCCCGGAACTGAAATTCCTAATATGGCCCTCGAGTGGACCAGACCAATACAAATTGATTGTCTGATGTAAACTGAGATTCCTGTGAAAATTGCAGCCAGACTGATCAACTTTAAGGGGTGGTTTGGACTGATCTGGCATTCCATGACACCCTCGCTACCCACACTCCCTGAATCTGTACTTTGGGCTAGATATGCACTTCTGAAGGAACACACCACTAAAATCCATTTAAGTGGCCACTCCTGTGGGGAACAATATGGTTTACTACCATAACTCTGCCTTAATTGAGAAAATATCAGCATATCCTGATCCAGCCATCTGAGGCTGTATTTTCGCCCACCTGGGCCCCATATTACACCAATGGCATCACTGGTACACCAGATGTAATCCTAAAACCTCTGCAATCAGAATTAGTGTGTGCCAGGTGACATTTTGGCCAAATTGCATGGTTACAGAGCAATATTTGGTACTGGTTTGGGCTGATTTGCATGTATTTTGGACCCTTTTAACAGCCATATTTGGGTCAATTATTTTCTGTCCAGACATGTAATGCTCCAAATGCGCCCAAAATATCCTCATTTATTGTTAAAACAAGCAGGGAATTAAATTTTGGCTTCAGACTGGCCATATTATGATATACTTGACATTTCCCCATCTGAGGGGGCTCAGGGCCCTCCCCCCACCCCGGAACTGAAATTCCTAATATGGCCCTCGAGTGGACCAGACCAATACAAATTGATTCTCTGATGTAAACTGAGTTTCCTGTGAAAATTGCAGCCAGACTGATCAACTTTAAGGGGTGGTTTGGGCTGATCTGGCATTCCATGACACCCTCGCTACCCACACTCCCTGAATCTGTACTTTGGGCTAGATATGCACTTCTGAAGGAACACACCACTAAAATCCATTTAAGTGGCCACTCCTGTGGGGAACAATATGGTTTACTACCATAACTCTGCCTTAATTGAGAAAATATCAGCATATCCTGATCCAGCCATCTGAGGCTGTATTTTCGCCCACCTGGGCCCCATATTACACCAATGGCATCACTGGTACACCAGATGTAATCCTAAAACCTCTGCAATCAGAATTAGTGTGTGCCAGGTGACATTTTGGCCAAATTGCATGGTTACAGAGCAATATTTGGTACTGGTTTGGGCTCATTTGCATGTATTTTGGACCCTTTTAACAGCCATATTTGGGTCAATTATTTTCTGTCCAGACATGTAATGCTCCAAATGCGCCCAAAATATCCTCATTTATTGTTAAAACAAGCAGGGAATTAAATTTTGGCTTCAGACTGGCCATATTATGATATACTTGACATTTCCCCATCTGAGGGGGCTCAGGGCCCTCCCCCCACCCCGGAACTGAAATTCCTAATATGGCCCTCGAGTGGACCAGACCAATACAAATTGATTGTCTGATGTAAACTGAGATTCCTGTGAAAATTGCAGCCAGACTGATCAACTTTAAGGGGTGGTTTGGACTGATCTGGCATTCCATGACACCCTCGCTACCCACACTCCCTGAATCTGTACTTTGGGCTAGATATGCACTTCTGAAGGAACACACCACTAAAATCCATTTAAGTGGCCACTCCTGTGGGGAACAATATGGTTTACTACCATAACTCTGCCTTAATTGAGAAAATATCAGCATATCCTGATCCAGCCATCTGAGGCTGTATTTTCGCCCACCTGGGCCCCATATTACACCAATGGCATCACTGGTACACCAGATGTAATCCTAAAACCTCTGCAATCAGAATTAGTGTGTGCCAGGTGACATTTTGGCCAAATTGCATGGTTACAGAGCAATATTTGGTACTGGTTTGGGCTGATTTGCATGTATTTTGGACCCTTTTAACAGCCATATTTGGGTCAATTATTTTCTGTCCAGACATGTAATGCTCCAAATGCGCCCAAAATATCCTCATTTATTGTTAAAACAAGCAGGGAATTAAATTTTGGCTTCAGACTGGCCATATTATGATATACTTGACATTTCCCCATCTGAGGGGGCTCAGGGCCCTCCCCCCACCCCGGAACTGAAATTCCTAATATGGCCCTCGAGTGGACCAGACCAATACAAATTGATTCTCTGATGTAAACTGAGTTTCCTGTGAAAATTGCAGCCAGACTGATCAACTTTAAGGGGTGGTTTGGGCTGATCTGGCATTCCATGACACCCTCGCTACCCACACTCCCTGAATCTGTACTTTGGGCTAGATATGCACTTCTGAAGGAACACACCACTAAAATCCATTTAAGTGGCCACTCCTGTGGGGAACAATATGGTTTACTACCATAACTCTGCCTTAATTGAGAAAATATCAGCATATCCTGATCCAGCCATCTGAGGCTGTATTTTCGCCCACCTGGGCCCCATATTACACCAATGGCATCACTGGTACACCAGATGTAATCCTAAAACCTCTGCAATCAGAATTAGTGTGTGCCAGGTGACATTTTGGCCAAATTGCATGGTTACAGAGCAATATTTGGTACTGGTTTGGGCTGATTTGCATGTATTTTGGACCCTTTTAACAGCCATATTTGGGTCAATTATTTTCTGTCCAGACATGTAATGCTCCAAATGCGCCCAAAATATCCTCATTTATTGTTAAAACAAGCAGGGAATTAAATTTTGGCTTCAGACTGGCCATATTATGATATACTTGACATTTCCCCATCTGAGGGGGCTCAGGACCCTCCCCCCACCCCGGAACTGAAATTCCTAATATGGCCCTCGAGTGGACCAGACCAATACAAATTGATTCTCTGATGTAAACTGAGTTTCCTGTGAAAATTGCAGCCAGACTGATCAACTTTAAGGGGTGGTTTGGGCTGATCTGGCATTCCATGACACCCTCGCTACCCACACTCCCTGAATCTGTACTTTGGGCTAGATATGCACTTCTGAAGGAACACACCACTAAAATCCATTTAAGTGGCCACTCCTGTGGGGAACAATATGGTTTACTACCATAACTCTGCCTTAATTGAGAAAATATCAGCATATCCTGATCCAGCCATCTGAGGCTGTATTTTCGCCCACCTGGGCCCCATATTACACCAATGGCATCACTGGTACACCAGATGTAATCCTAAAACCTCTGCAATCAGAATTAGTGTGTGCCAGGTGACATTTTGGCCAAATTGCATGGTTACAGAGCAATATTTGGTACTGGTTTGGGCTGATTTGCATGTATTTTGGACCCTTTTAACAGCCATATTTGGGTCAATTATTTTCTGTCCAGACATGTAATGCTCCAAATGCGCCCAAAATATCCTCATTTATTGTTAAAACAAGCAGGGAATTAAATTTTGGCTTCAGACTGGCCATATTATGATATACTTGACATTTCCCCATCTGAGGGGGCTCAGGGCCCTCCCCCCACCCCGGAACTGAAATTCCTAATATGGCCCTCGAGTGGACCAGACCAATACAAATTGATTCTCTGATGTAAACTGAGTTTCCTGTGAAAATTGCAGCCAGACTGATCAACTTTAAGGGGTGGTTTGGGCTGATCTGGCATTCCATGACACCCTCGCTACCCACACTCCCTGAATCTGTACTTTGGGCTAGATATGCACTTCTGAAGGAACACACCACTAAAATCCATTTAAGTGGCCACTCCTGTGGGGAACAATATGGTTTACTACCATAACTCTGCCTTAATTGAGAAAATATCAGCATATCCTGATCCAGCCATCTGAGGCTGTATTTTCGCCCACCTGGGCCCCATATTACACCAATGGCATCACTGGTACACCAGATGTAATCCTAAAACCTCTGCAATCAGAATTAGTGTGTGCCAGGTGACATTTTGGCCAAATTGCATGGTTACAGAGCAATATTTGGTACTGGTTTGGGCTGATTTGCATGTATTTTGGACCCTTTTAACAGCCATATTTGGGTCAATTATTTTCTGTCCAGACATGTAATGCTCCAAATGCGCCCAAAATATCCTCATTTATTGTTAAAACAAGCAGGGAATTAAATTTTGGCTTCAGACTGGCCATATTATGATATACTTGACATTTCCCCATCTGAGGGGGCTCAGGGCCCTCCCCCCACCCCGGAACTGAAATTCCTAATATGGCCCTCGAGTGGACCAGACCAATACAAATTGATTCTCTGATGTAAACTGAGTTTCCTGTGAAAATTGCAGCCAGACTGATCAACTTTAAGGGGTGGTTTGGGCTGATCTGGCATTCCATGACACCCTCGCTACCCACACTCCCTGAATCTGTACTTTGGGCTAGATATGCACTTCTGAAGGAACACACCACTAAAATCCATTTAAGTGGCCACTCCTGTGGGGAACAATATGGTTTACTACCATAACTCTGCCTTAATTGAGAAAATATCAGCATATCCTGATCCAGCCATCTGAGGCTGTATTTTCGCCCACCTGGGCCCCATATTACACCAATGGCATCACTGGTACACCAGATGTAATCCTAAAACCTCTGCAATCAGAATTAGTGTGTGCCAGGTGACATTTTGGCCAAATTGCATGGTTACAGAGCAATATTTGGTACTGGTTTGGGCTGATTTGCATGTATTTTGGACCCTTTTAACAGCCATATTTGGGTCAATTATTTTCTGTCCAGACATGTAATGCTCCAAATGCGCCCAAAATATCCTCATTTATTGTTAAAACAAGCAGGGAATTAAATTTTGGCTTCAGACTGGCCATATTATGATATACTTGACATTTCCCCATCTGAGGGGGCTCAGGGCCCTCCCCCCACCCCTGAACTGAAATTCCTAATATGGCCCTCGAGTGGACCAGACCAATACAAATTGATTCTCTGATGTAAACTGAGTTTCCTGTGAAAATTGCAGCCAGACTGATCAACTTTAAGGGGTGGTTTGGGCTGATCTGGCATTCCATGACACCCTCGCTACCCACACTCCCTGAATCTGTACTTTGGGCTAGATATGCACTTCTGAAGGAACACACCACTAAAATCCATTTAAGTGGCCACTCCTGTGGGGAACAATATGGTTTACTACCATAACTCTGCCTTAATTGAGAAAATATCAGCATATCCTGATCCAGCCATCTGAGGCTGTATTTTCGCCCACCTGGGCCCCATATTACACCAATGGCATCACTGGTACACCAGATGTAATCCTAAAACCTCTGCAATCAGAATTAGTGTGTGTCAGGTGACATTTTGGCCAAATTGCATGGTTACAGAGCAATATTTGGTACTGGTTTGGGCTGATTTGCATGTATTTTGGACCCTTTTAACAGCCATATTTGGGTTAATTATTTTCTGTCCAGACATGTAATGCTCCAAATGCGCCCAAAATATCCTCATTTATTGTTAAAACAAGCAGGGAATTAAATTTTGGCTTCAGACTGGCCATATTATGATATACTTGACATTTCCCCATCTGAGGGGGCTCAGGGCCCTCCCCCCACCCCAGAACTGAAATTCCTAATATGGCCCTCGAGTGGAGCAGACCAATACAAATTGATTCTCTGATGTAAACTGAGTTTCCTGTGAAAATTGCAGCCAGACTGATCAACTTTAAGGGGTGGTTTGGGCTGATCTGGCATTCCATGACACCCTCGCTACCCACACTCCCTGAATCTGTACTTTGGGCTAGATATGCACTTCTGAAGGAACACACCACTAAAATCCATTTAAGTGGCCACTCCTGTGGGGAACAATATGGTTTACTACCATAACTCTGCCTTAATTGAGAAAATATCACCATATCCTGATCCAGCCATCTGAGGCTGTATTTTCGCCCACCTGGGCCCCATATTACACCAATGGCATCACTGGTACACCAGATGTAATCCTAAAACCTCTGCAATCAGAATTAGTGTGTGCCAGGTGACATTTTGGCCAAATTGCATGGTTACAGAGCAATATTTGGTACTGGTTTGGGCTGATTTGCATGTATTTTGGACCCTTTTAACAGCCATATTTGGGTTAATTATTTTCTGTCCAGACATGTAATGCTCCAAATGCGCCCAAAATATCCTCATTTATTGTTAAAACAAGCAGGGAATTAAATTGTGGCTTCAGACTGGCCATATTATGATATACTTGACATTTCCCCATCTGAGGGGGCTCAGGGCCCTCCCCCCACCCCTGAACTGAAATTCCTAATATGGCCCTCGAGTGGACCAGACCAATACAAATTGATTCTCTGATGTAAACTGAGTTTCCTGTGAAAATTGCAGCCAGACTGATCAACTTTAAGGGGTGGTTTGGGCTGATCTGGCATTCCATGACACCCTCGCTACCCACACTCCCTGAATCTGTACTTTGGGCTAGATATGCACTTCTGAAGGAACACACCACTAAAATCCATTTAAGTGGCCACTCCTGTGGGGAACAATATGGTTTACTACCATAACTCTGCCTTAATTGAGAAAATATCAGCATATCCTGATCCAGCCATCTGAGGCTGTATTTTCGCCCACCTGGGCCCCATATTACACCAATGGCATCACTGGTACACCAGATGTAATCCTAAAACCTCTGCAATCAGAATTAGTGTGTGTCAGGTGACATTTTGGCCAAATTGCATGGTTACAGAGCAATATTTGGTACTGGTTTGGGCTGATTTGCATGTATTTTGTACCCTTTTAACAGCCATATTTGGGTTAATTATTTTCTGTCCAGACATGTAATGCTCCAAATGCGCCCAAAATATCCTCATTTATTGTTAAAACAAGCAGGGAATTAAATTTTGGCTTCAGACTGGCCATATTATGATATACTTGACATTTCCCCATCTGAGGGGGCTCAGGGCCCTCCCTCCACCCCAGAACTGAAATTCCTAATATGGCCCTCGAGTGGACCAGACCAATACAAATTGATTCTCTGATGTAAACTGAGTTTCCTGTGAAAATTGCAGCCAGACTGATCAACTTTAAGGGGTGGTTTGGGCTGATCTGGCATTCCATGACACCCTCGCTACCCACACTCCCTGAATCTGTACTTTGGGCTAGATATGCACTTCTGAAGGAACACACCACTAAAATCCATTTAAGTGGCCACTCCCGTGGGGAACAATATGGTTTACTACCATAACTCTGCCTTAATTGAGAAAATATCAGCATATCCTGATCCAGCCATCTGAGGCTGTATTTTCGCCCACCTGGGCCCCATATTACACCAATGGCATCACTGGTACACCAGATGTAATCCTAAAACCTCTGCAATCAGAATTAGTGTGTGCCAGGTGACATTTTGGCCAAATTGCATGGTTACAGAGCAATATTTGGTACTGGTTTGGGCTGATTTGCATGTATTTTGGACCCTTTTAACAGCCATATTTGGGTTAATTATTTTCTGTCCAGACATGTAATGCTCCAAATGCGCCCAAAATATCCTCATTTATTGTTAAAACAAGCAGGGAATTAAATTTTGGCTTCAGACTGGCCATATTATGATATACTTGACATTTCCCCATCTGAGGGGGCTCAGGGCCCTCCCCCCACCCCGGAACTGAAATTCCTAATATGGCCCTCGAGTGGACCAGACCAATACAAATTGTTTCTCTGATGTAAACTGAGTTTCCTGTGAAAATTGCAGCCAGACTGATCAACTTTAAGGGGTGGTTTGGGCTGATCTGGCATTCCATGACACCCTCGCTACCCACACTCCCTGAATCTGTACTTTGGGCTAGATATGCACTTCTGAAGGAACACACCACTAAAATCCATTTAAGTGGCCACTCCTGTGGGGAACAATATGGTTTACTACCATAACTCTGCCTTAATTGAGAAAATATCAGCATATCCTGATCCAGCCATCTGAGGCTGTATTTTCGCCCACCTGGGCCCCATATTACACCAATGGCATCACTGGTACACCAGATGTAATCCTAAAACCTCTGCAATCAGAATTAGTGTGTGCCAGGTGACATTTTGGCCAAATTGCATGGTTACAGAGCAATATTTGGTACTGGTTTGGGCTGATTTGCATGTATTTTGGACCCTTTTAACAGCCATATTTGGGTTAATTATTTTCTGTCCAGACATGTAATGCTCCAAATGCGCCCAAAATATCCTCATTTATTGTTAAAACAAGCAGGGAATTAAATTTTGGCTTCAGACTGGCCATATTATGATATACTTGACATTTCCCCATCTGAGGGGGCTCAGGGCCCTCCCCCCACCCCAGAACTGAAATTCCTAATATGGCCCTCGAGTGGAGCAGACCAATACAAATTGATTCTCTGATGTAAACTGAGTTTCCTGTGAAAATTGCAGCCAGACTGATCAACTTTAAGGGGTGGTTTGGGCTGATCTGGCATTCCATGACACCCTCGCTACCCACACTCCCTGAATCTGTACTTTGGGCTAGATATGCACTTCTGAAGGAACACACCACTAAAATCCATTTAAGTGGCCACTCCTGTGGGGAACAATATGGTTTACTACCATAACTCTGCCTTAATTGAGAAAATATCACCATATCCTGATCCAGCCATCTGAGGCTGTATTTTCGCCCACCTGGGCCCCATATTACACCAATGGCATCACTGGTACACCAGATGTAATCCTAAAACCTCTGCAATCAGAATTAGTGTGTGCCAGGTGACATTTTGGCCAAATTGCATGGTTACAGAGCAATATTTGGTACTGGTTTGGGCTGATTTGCATGTATTTTGGACCCTTTTAACAGCCATATTTGGGTTAATTATTTTCTGTCCAGACATGTAATGCTCCAAATGCGCCCAAAATATCCTCATTTATTGTTAAAACAAGCAGGGAATTAAATTGTGGCTTCAGACTGGCCATATTATGATATACTTGACATTTCCCCATCTGAGGGGGCTCAGGGCCCTCCCCCCACCCCTGAACTGAAATTCCTAATATGGCCCTCGAGTGGACCAGACCAATACAAATTGATTCTCTGATGTAAACTGAGTTTCCTGTGAAAATTGCAGCCAGACTGATCAACTTTAAGGGGTGGTTTGGGCTGATCTGGCATTCCATGACACCCTCGCTACCCACACTCCCTGAATCTGTACTTTGGGCTAGATATGCACTTCTGAAGGAACACACCACTAAAATCCATTTAAGTGGCCACTCCTGTGGGGAACAATATGGTTTACTACCATAACTCTGCCTTAATTGAGAAAATATCAGCATATCCTGATCCAGCCATCTGAGGCTGTATTTTCGCCCACCTGGGCCCCATATTACACCAATGGCATCACTGGTACACCAGATGTAATCCTAAAACCTCTGCAATCAGAATTAGTGTGTGTCAGGTGACATTTTGGCCAAATTGCATGGTTACAGAGCAATATTTGGTACTGGTTTGGGCTGATTTGCATGTATTTTGTACCCTTTTAACAGCCATATTTGGGTTAATTATTTTCTGTCCAGACATGTAATGCTCCAAATGCGCCCAAAATATCCTCATTTATTGTTAAAACAAGCAGGGAATTAAATTTTGGCTTCAGACTGGCCATATTATGATATACTTGACATTTCCCCATCTGAGGGGGCTCAGGGCCCTCCCTCCACCCCAGAACTGAAATTCCTAATATGGCCCTCGAGTGGACCAGACCAATACAAATTGATTCTCTGATGTAAACTGAGTTTCCTGTGAAAATTGCAGCCAGACTGATCAACTTTAAGGGGTGGTTTGGGCTGATCTGGCATTCCATGACACCCTCGCTACCCACACTCCCTGAATCTGTACTTTGGGCTAGATATGCACTTCTGAAGGAACACACCACTAAAATCCATTTAAGTGGCCACTCCCGTGGGGAACAATATGGTTTACTACCATAACTCTGCCTTAATTGAGAAAATATCAGCATATCCTGATCCAGCCATCTGAGGCTGTATTTTCGCCCACCTGGGCCCCATATTACACCAATGGCATCACTGGTACACCAGATGTAATCCTAAAACCTCTGCAATCAGAATTAGTGTGTGCCAGGTGACATTTTGGCCAAATTGCATGGTTACAGAGCAATATTTGGTACTGGTTTGGGCTGATTTGCATGTATTTTGGACCCTTTTAACAGCCATATTTGGGTTAATTATTTTCTGTCCAGACATGTAATGCTCCAAATGCGCCCAAAATATCCTCATTTATTGTTAAAACAAGCAGGGAATTAAATTTTGGCTTCAGACTGGCCATATTATGATATACTTGACATTTCCCCATCTGAGGGGGCTCAGGGCCCTCCCCCCACCCCGGAACTGAAATTCCTAATATGGCCCTCGAGTGGACCAGACCAATACAAATTGTTTCTCTGATGTAAACTGAGTTTCCTGTGAAAATTGCAGCCAGACTGATCAACTTTAAGGGGTGGTTTGGGCTGATCTGGCATTCCATGACACCCTCGCTACCCACACTCCCTGAATCTGTACTTTGGGCTAGATATGCACTTCTGAAGGAACACACCACTAAAATCCATTTAAGTGGCCACTCCTGTGGGGAACAATATGGTTTACTACCATAACTCTGCCTTAATTGAGAAAATATCAGCATATCCTGATCCAGCCATCTGAGGCTGTATTTTCGCCCACCTGGGCCCCATATTACACCAATGGCATCACTGGTACACCAGATGTAATCCTAAAACCTCTGCAATCAGAATTAGTGTGTGCCAGGTGACATTTTGGCCAAATTGCATGGTTACAGAGCAATATTTGGTACTGGTTTGGGCTGATTTGCATGTATTTTGGACCCTTTTAACAGCCATATTTGGGTTAATTATTTTCTGTCCAGACATGTAATGCTCCAAATGCGCCCAAAATATCCTCATTTATTGTTAAAACAAGCAGGGAATTAAATTTTGGCTTCAGACTGGCCATATTATGATATACTTGACATTTCCCCATCTGAGGGGGCTCAGGGCCCTCCCCCCACCCCAGAACTGAAATTCCTAATATGGCCCTCGAGTGGAGCAGACCAATACAAATTGATTCTCTGATGTAAACTGAGTTTCCTGTGAAAATTGCAGCCAGACTGATCAACTTTAAGGGGTGGTTTGGGCTGATCTGGCATTCCATGACACCCTCGCTACCCACACTCCCTGAATCTGTACTTTGGGCTAGATATGCACTTCTGAAGGAACACACCACTAAAATCCATTTAAGTGGCCACTCCCGTGGGGAACAATATGGTTTACTACCATAACTCTGCCTTAATTGAGAAAATATCAGCATATCCTGATCCAGCCATCTGAGGCTGTATTTTCGCCCACCTGGGCCCCATATTACACCAATGGCATCACTGGTACACCAGATGTAATCCTAAAACCTCTGCAATCAGAATTAGTGTGTGCCAGGTGACATTTTGGCCAAATTGCATGGTTACAGAGCAATATTTGGTACTGGTTTGGGCTCATTTGCATGTATTTTGGACCCTTTTAACAGCCATATTTGGGTTAATTATTTTCTGTCCAGACATGTAATGCTCCAAATGCGCCCAAAATATCCTCATTTATTGTTAAAACAAGCACGGAATTAAATTGTGGCTTCAGACTGGCCATATTATGATATACTTGACATTTCCCCATCTGAGGGGGATCAGGGCCCTCCCCCACCCCGGAACTGAAATTCCTAATATGGCCCTCGAGTGGACCAGACCAATACAAATTGATTCTCTGATATAAACTGAGTTTCCTGTGAAAATTGCAGCCAGACTGATCAACTTTAAGGGGTGGTTTGGGCTGATCTGGCATTCCATGACACCCTCGCTACCCACACTCCCTGAATCTGTACTTTGGGCTAGATATGCACTTCTGAAGGAACACACCACTAAAATCCATTTAAGTGGCCACTCCTGTGGGGAACAATATGGTTTACTACCATAACTCTGCCTTAATTGAGAAAATATCAGCATATCCTGATCCAGCCATCTGAGGCTGTATTTTCGCCCACCTGGGCCCCATATTACACCAATGGCATCACTGGTACACCAGATGTAATCCTAAAACCTCTGCAATCAGAATTAGTGTGTGCCAGGTGACATTTTGGCCAAATTGCATGGTTACAGAGCAATATTTGGTACTGGTTTGGGCTGATTTGCATGTATTTTGGACCCTTTTAACAGCCATATTTGGGTCAATTATTTTCTGTCCAGACATGTAATGCTCCAAATGCGCCCAAAATATCCTCATTTATTGTTAAAACAAGCAGGGAATTAAATTTTGGCTTCAGACTGGCCATATTATGATATACTTGACATTTCCCCATCTGAGGGGGCTCAGGACCCTCCCCCCACCCCGGAACTGAAATTCCTAATATGGCCCTCGAGTGGACCAGACCAATACAAATTGATTCTCTGATGTAAACTGAGTTTCCTGTGAAAATTGCAGCCAGACTGATCAACTTTAAGGGGTGGTTTGGGCTGATCTGGCATTCCATGACACCCTCGCTACCCACACTCCCTGAATCTGTACTTTGGGCTAGATATGCACTTCTGAAGGAACACACCACTAAAATCCATTTAAGTGGCCACTCCTGTGGGGAACAATATGGTTTACTACCATAACTCTGCCTTAATTGAGAAAATATCAGCATATCCTGATCCAGCCATCTGAGGCTGTATTTTCGCCCACCTGGGCCCCATATTACACCAATGGCATCACTGGTACACCAGATGTAATCCTAAAACCTCTGCAATCAGAATTAGTGTGTGCCAGGTGACATTTTGGCCAAATTGCATGGTTACAGAGCAATATTTGGTACTGGTTTGGGCTGATTTGCATGTATTTTGGACCCTTTTAACAGCCATATTTGGGTCAATTATTTTCTGTCCAGACATGTAATGCTCCAAATGCGCCCAAAATATCCTCATTTATTGTTAAAACAAGCAGGGAATTAAATTTTGGCTTCAGACTGGCCATATTATGATATACTTGACATTTCCCCATCTGAGGGGGCTCAGGGCCCTCCCCCCACCCCGGAACTGAAATTCCTAATATGGCCCTCGAGTGGACCAGACCACTACAAATTGATTCTCTGATGTAAACTGAGTTTCCTGTGAAAATTGCAGCCAGACTGATCAACTTTAAGGGGTGGTTTGGGCTGATCTGGCATTCCATGACACCCTCGCTACCCACACTCCCTGAATCTGTACTTTGGGCTAGATATGCACTTCTGAAGGAACACACCACTAAAATCCATTTAAGTGGCCACTCCTGTGGGGAACAATATGGTTTACTACCATAACTCTGCCTTAATTGAGAAAATATCAGCATATCCTGATCCAGCCATCTGAGGCTGTATTTTCGCCCACCTGGGCCCCATATTACACCAATGGCATCACTGGTACACCAGATGTAATCCTAAAACCTCTGCAATCAGAATTAGTGTGTGCCAGGTGACATTTTGGCCAAATTGCATGGTTACAGAGCAATATTTGGTACTGGTTTGGGCTGATTTGCATGTATTTTGGACCCTTTTAACAGCCATATTTGGGTCAATTATTTTCTGTCCAGACATGTAATGCTCCAAATGCGCCCAAAATATCCTCATTTATTGTTAAAACAAGCAGGGAATTAAATTTTGGCTTCAGACTGGCCATATTATGATATACTTGACATTTCCCCATCTGAGGGGGCTCAGGGCCCTCCCCCCACCCCGGAACTGAAATTCCTAATATGGCCCTCGAGTGGACCAGACCAATACAAATTGATTCTCTGATGTAAACTGAGTTTCCTGTGAAAATTGCAGCCAGACTGATCAACTTTAAGGGGTGGTTTGGGCTGATCTGGCATTCCATGACACCCTCGCTACCCACACTCCCTGAATCTGTACTTTGGGCTAGATATGCACTTCTGAAGGAACACACCACTAAAATCCATTTAAGTGGCCACTCCTGTGGGGAACAATATGGTTTACTACCATAACTCTGCCTTAATTGAGAAAATATCAGCATATCCTGATCCAGCCATCTGAGGCTGTATTTTCGCCCACCTGGGCCCCATATTACACCAATGGCATCACTGGTACACCAGATGTAATCCTAAAACCTCTGCAATCAGAATTAGTGTGTGCCAGGTGACATTTTGGCCAAATTGCATGGTTACAGAGCAATATTTGGTACTGGTTTGGGCTGATTTGCATGTATTTTGGACCCTTTTAACAGCCATATTTGGGTCAATTATTTTCTGTCCAGACATGTAATGCTCCAAATGCGCCCAAAATATCCTCATTTATTGTTAAAACAAGCAGGGAATTAAATTTTGGCTTCAGACTGGCCATATTATGATATACTTGACATTTCCCCATCTGAGGGGGCTCAGGGCCCTCCCCCCACCCCGGAACTGAAATTCCTAATATGGCCCTCGAGTGGACCAGACCACTACAAATTGATTCTCTGATGTAAACTGAGTTTCCTGTGAAAATTGCAGCCAGACTGATCAACTTTAAGGGGTGGTTTGGGCTGATCTGGCATTCCATGACACCCTCGCTACCCACACTCCCTGAATCTGTACTTTGGGCTAGATATGCACTTCTGAAGGAACACACCACTAAAATCCATTTAAGTGGCCACTCCTGTGGGGAACAATATGGTTTACTACCATAACTCTGCCTTAATTGAGAAAATATCAGCATATCCTGATCCAGCCATCTGAGGCTGTATTTTCGCCCACCTGGGCCCCATATTACACCAATGGCATCACTGGTACACCAGATGTAATCCTAAAACCTCTGCAATCAGAATTAGTGTGTGCCAGGTGACATTTTGGCCAAATTGCATGGTTACAGAGCAATATTTGGTACTGGTTTGGGCTGATTTGCATGTATTTTGGACCCTTTTAACAGCCATATTTGGGTCAATTATTTTCTGTCCAGACATGTAATGCTCCAAATGCGCCCAAAATATCCTCATTTATTGTTAAAACAAGCAGGGAATTAAATTTTGGCTTCAGACTGGCCATATTATGATATACTTGACATTTCCCCATCTGAGGGGGCTCAGGGCCCTCCCCCCACCCCGGAACTGAAATTCCTAATATGGCCCTCGAGTGGACCAGACCAATACAAATTGATTCTCTGATGTAAACTGAGTTTCCTGTGAAAATTGCAGCCAGACTGATCAACTTTAAGGGGTGGTTTGGGCTGATCTGGCATTCCATGACACCCTCGCTACCCACACTCCCTGAATCTGTACTTTGGGCTAGATATGCACTTCTGAAGGAACACACCACTAAAATCCATTTAAGTGGCCACTCCTGTGGGGAACAATATGGTTTACTACCATAACTCTGCCTTAATTGAGAAAATATCAGCATATCCTGATCCAGCCATCTGAGGCTGTATTTTCGCCCACCTGGGCCCCATATTACACCAATGGCATCACTGGTACACCAGATGTAATCCTAAAACCTCTGCAATCAGAATTAGTGTGTGCCAGGTGACATTTTGGCCAAATTGCATGGTTACAGAGCAATATTTGGTACTGGTTTGGGCTGATTTGCATGTATTTTGGACCCTTTTAACAGCCATATTTGGGTCAATTATTTTCTGTCCAGACATGTAATGCTCCAAATGCGCCCAAAATATCCTCATTTATTGTTAAAACAAGCAGGGAATTAAATTTTGGCTTCAGACTGGCCATATTATGATATACTTGACATTTCCCCATCTGAGGGGGCTCAGGGCCCTCCCCCCACCCCGGAACTGAAATTCCTAATATGGCCCTCGAGTGGACCAGACCAATACAATTTGATTCTCTGATGTAAACTGAGTTTCCTGTGAAAATTGCAGCCAGACTGATCAACTTTAAGGGGTGGTTTGGGCTGATCTGGCATTCCATGACACCCTCGCTACCCACACTCCCTGAATCTGTACTTTGGGCTAGATATGCACTTCTGAAGGTACACACCACTAAAATCCATTTAAGTGGCCACTCCTGTGGGGAACAATATGGTTTACTACCATAACTCTGCCTTTATTGAGAAAATATCAGCATATCCTGATCCAGCCATCTGAGGCTGTATTTTCGCCCACCTGGGCCCCATATTACACCAATGGCATCACTGGTACACCAGATGTAATCCTAAAACCTCTGCAATCAGAATTAGTGTGTGCCAGGTGACATTTTGGCCAAATTGCATGGTTACAGAGCAATATTTGGTACTGGTTTGGGCTCATTTGCATGTATTTTGGACCCTTTTAACAGCCATATTTGGGTCAATTATTTTCTGTCCAGACATGTAATGCTCCAAATGCGCCCAAAATATCCTCATTTATTGTTAAAACAAGCAGGGAATTAAATTTTGGCTTCAGACTGGCCATATTATGATATACTTGACATTTCCCCATCTGAGGGGGCTCAGGGCCCTCCCCCCACCCCGGAACTGAAATTCCTAATATGGCCCTCGAGTGGAGCAGACCAATACAAATTGATTCTCTGATGTAAACTGAGTTTCCTGTGAAAATTGCAGCCAGACTGATCAACTTTAAGGGGTGGTTTGGGCTGATCTGGCATTCCATGACACCCTCGCTACCCACACTCCCTGAATCTGTACTTTGGGCTAGATATGCACTTCTGAAGGAACACACCACTAAAATCCATTTAAGTGGCCACTCCCGTGGGGAACAATATGGTTTACTACCATAACTCTGCCTTAATTGAGAAAATATCAGCATATCCTGATCCAGCCATCTGAGGCTGTATTTTCGCCCACCTGGGCCCCATATTACACCAATGGCATCACTGGTACACCAGATGTAATCCTAAAACCTCTGCAATCAGAATTAGTGTGTGCCAGGTGACATTTTGGCCAAATTGCATGGTTACAGAGCAATATTTGGTACTGGTTTGGGCTCATTTGCATGTATTTTGGACCCTTTTAACAGCCATATTTGGGTTAATTATTTTCTGTCCAGACATGTAATGCTCCAAATGCGCCCAAAATATCCTCATTTATTGTTAAAACAAGCACGGAATTAAATTGTGGCTTCAGACTGGCCATATTATGATATACTTGACATTTCCCCATCTGAGGGGGATCAGGGCCCTCCCCCACCCCGGAACTGAAATTCCTAATATGGCCCTCGAGTGGACCAGACCAATACAAATTGATTCTCTGATATAAACTGAGTTTCCTGTGAAAATTGCAGCCAGACTGATCAACTTTAAGGGGTGGTTTGGGCTGATCTGGCATTCCATGACACCCTCGCTACCCACACTCCCTGAATCTGTACTTTGGGCTAGATATGCACTTCTGAAGGAACACACCACTAAAATCCATTTAAGTGGCCACTCCTGTGGGGAACAATATGGTTTACTACCATAACTCTGCCTTAATTGAGAAAATATCACCATATCCTGATCCAGCCATCTGAGGCTGTATTTTCGCCCACCTGGGCCCCATATTACACCAATGGCATCACTGGTACACCAGATGTAATCCTAAAACCTCTGCAATCAGAATTAGTGTGTGCCAGGTGACATTTTGGCCAAATTGCATGGTTACAGAGCAATATTTGGTACTGGTTTGGGCTGATTTGCATGTATTTTGGACCCTTTTAACAGCCATATTTGGGTTAATTATTTTCTGTCCAGACATGTAATGCTCCAAATGCGCCCAAAATATCCTCATTTATTGTTAAAACAAGCAGGGAATTAAATTGTGGCTTCAGACTGGCCATATTATGATATACTTGACATTTCCCCATCTGAGGGGGCTCAGGGCCCTCCCCCCACCCCTGAACTGAAATTCCTAATATGGCCCTCGAGTGGACCAGACCAATACAAATTGATTCTCTGATGTAAACTGAGTTTCCTGTGAAAATTGCAGCCAGACTGATCAACTTTAAGGGGTGGTTTGGGCTGATCTGGCATTCCATGACACCCTCGCTACCCACACTCCCTGAATCTGTACTTTGGGCTAGATATGCACTTCTGAAGGAACACACCACTAAAATCCATTTAAGTGGCCACTCCTGTGGGGAACAATATGGTTTACTACCATAACTCTGCCTTAATTGAGAAAATATCAGCATATCCTGATCCAGCCATCTGAGGCTGTATTTTCGCCCACCTGGGCCCCATATTACACCAATGGCATCACTGGTACACCAGATGTAATCCTAAAACCTCTGCAATCAGAATTAGTGTGTGTCAGGTGACATTTTGGCCAAATTGCATGGTTACAGAGCAATATTTGGTACTGGTTTGGGCTGATTTGCATGTATTTTGTACCCTTTTAACAGCCATATTTGGGTTAATTATTTTCTGTCCAGACATGTAATGCTCCAAATGCGCCCAAAATATCCTCATTTATTGTTAAAACAAGCAGGGAATTAAATTTTGGCTTCAGACTGGCCATATTATGATATACTTGACATTTCCCCATCTGAGGGGGCTCAGGGCCCTCCCTCCACCCCAGAACTGAAATTCCTAATATGGCCCTCGAGTGGACCAGACCAATACAAATTGATTCTCTGATGTAAACTGAGTTTCCTGTGAAAATTGCAGCCAGACTGATCAACTTTAAGGGGTGGTTTGGGCTGATCTGGCATTCCATGACACCCTCGCTACCCACACTCCCTGAATCTGTACTTTGGGCTAGATATGCACTTCTGAAGGAACACACCACTAAAATCCATTTAAGTGGCCACTCCCGTGGGGAACAATATGGTTTACTACCATAACTCTGCCTTAATTGAGAAAATATCAGCATATCCTGATCCAGCCATCTGAGGCTGTATTTTCGCCCACCTGGGCCCCATATTACACCAATGGCATCACTGGTACACCAGATGTAATCCTAAAACCTCTGCAATCAGAATTAGTGTGTGCCAGGTGACATTTTGGCCAAATTGCATGGTTACAGAGCAATATTTGGTACTGGTTTGGGCTGATTTGCATGTATTTTGGACCCTTTTAACAGCCATATTTGGGTTAATTATTTTCTGTCCAGACATGTAATGCTCCAAATGCGCCCAAAATATCCTCATTTATTGTTAAAACAAGCAGGGAATTAAATTTTGGCTTCAGACTGGCCATATTATGATATACTTGACATTTCCCCATCTGAGGGGGCTCAGGGCCCTCCCCCCACCCCGGAACTGAAATTCCTAATATGGCCCTCGAGTGGACCAGACCAATACAAATTGTTTCTCTGATGTAAACTGAGTTTCCTGTGAAAATTGCAGCCAGACTGATCAACTTTAAGGGGTGGTTTGGGCTGATCTGGCATTCCATGACACCCTCGCTACCCACACTCCCTGAATCTGTACTTTGGGCTAGATATGCACTTCTGAAGGAACACACCACTAAAATCCATTTAAGTGGCCACTCCTGTGGGGAACAATATGGTTTACTACCATAACTCTGCCTTAATTGAGAAAATATCAGCATATCCTGATCCAGCCATCTGAGGCTGTATTTTCGCCCACCTGGGCCCCATATTACACCAATGGCATCACTGGTACACCAGATGTAATCCTAAAACCTCTGCAATCAGAATTAGTGTGTGTCAGGTGACATTTTGGCCAAATTGCATGGTTACAGAGCAATATTTGGTACTGGTTTGGGCTGATTTGCATGTATTTTGTACCCTTTTAACAGCCATATTTGGGTTAATTATTTTCTGTCCAGACATGTAATGCTCCAAATGCGCCCAAAATATCCTCATTTATTGTTAAAACAAGCAGGGAATTAAATTTTGGCTTCAGACTGGCCATATTATGATATACTTGACATTTCCCCATCTGAGGGGGCTCAGGGCCCTCCCTCCACCCCAGAACTGAAATTCCTAATATGGCCCTCGAGTGGACCAGACCAATACAAATTGATTCTCTGATGTAAACTGAGTTTCCTGTGAAAATTGCAGCCAGACTGATCAACTTTAAGGGGTGGTTTGGGCTGATCTGGCATTCCATGACACCCTCGCTACCCACACTCCCTGAATCTGTACTTTGGGCTAGATATGCACTTCTGAAGGAACACACCACTAAAATCCATTTAAGTGGCCACTCCCGTGGGGAACAATATGGTTTACTACCATAACTCTGCCTTAATTGAGAAAATATCAGCATATCCTGATCCAGCCATCTGAGGCTGTATTTTCGCCCACCTGGGCCCCATATTACACCAATGGCATCACTGGTACACCAGATGTAATCCTAAAACCTCTGCAATCAGAATTAGTGTGTGCCAGGTGACATTTTGGCCAAATTGCATGGTTACAGAGCAATATTTGGTACTGGTTTGGGCTCATTTGCATGTATTTTGGACCCTTTTAACAGCCATATTTGGGTTAATTATTTTCTGTCCAGACATGTAATGCTCCAAATGCGCCCAAAATATCCTCATTTATTGTTAAAACAAGCACGGAATTAAATTGTGGCTTCAGACTGGCCATATTATGATATACTTGACATTTCCCCATCTGAGGGGGATCAGGGCCCTCCCCCACCCCGGAACTGAAATTCCTAATATGGCCCTCGAGTGGACCAGACCAATACAAATTGATTCTCTGATATAAACTGAGTTTCCTGTGAAAATTGCAGCCAGACTGATCAACTTTAAGGGGTGGTTTGGGCTGATCTGGCATTCCATGACACCCTCGCTACCCACACTCCCTGAATCTGTACTTTGGGCTAGATATGCACTTCTGAAGGAACACACCACTAAAATCCATTTAAGTGGCCACTCCTGTGGGGAACAATATGGTTTACTACCATAACTCTGCCTTAATTGAGAAAATATCACCATATCCTGATCCAGCCATCTGAGGCTGTATTTTCGCCCACCTGGGCCCCATATTACACCAATGGCATCACTGGTACACCAGATGTAATCCTAAAACCTCTGCAATCAGAATTAGTGTGTGCCAGGTGACATTTTGGCCAAATTGCATGGTTACAGAGCAATATTTGGTACTGGTTTGGGCTGATTTGCATGTATTTTGGACCCTTTTAACAGCCATATTTGGGTTAATTATTTTCTGTCCAGACATGTAATGCTCCAAATGCGCCCAAAATATCCTCATTTATTGTTAAAACAAGCAGGGAATTAAATTGTGGCTTCAGACTGGCCATATTATGATATACTTGACATTTCCCCATCTGAGGGGGCTCAGGGCCCTCCCCCCACCCCTGAACTGAAATTCCTAATATGGCCCTCGAGTGGACCAGACCAATACAAATTGATTCTCTGATGTAAACTGAGTTTCCTGTGAAAATTGCAGCCAGACTGATCAACTTTAAGGGGTGGTTTGGGCTGATCTGGCATTCCATGACACCCTCGCTACCCACACTCCCTGAATCTGTACTTTGGGCTAGATATGCACTTCTGAAGGAACACACCACTAAAATCCATTTAAGTGGCCACTCCTGTGGGGAACAATATGGTTTACTACCATAACTCTGCCTTAATTGAGAAAATATCAGCATATCCTGATCCAGCCATCTGAGGCTGTATTTTCGCCCACCTGGGCCCCATATTACACCAATGGCATCACTGGTACACCAGATGTAATCCTAAAACCTCTGCAATCAGAATTAGTGTGTGTCAGGTGACATTTTGGCCAAATTGCATGGTTACAGAGCAATATTTGGTACTGGTTTGGGCTGATTTGCATGTATTTTGTACCCTTTTAACAGCCATATTTGGGTTAATTATTTTCTGTCCAGACATGTAATGCTCCAAATGCGCCCAAAATATCCTCATTTATTGTTAAAACAAGCAGGGAATTAAATTTTGGCTTCAGACTGGCCATATTATGATATACTTGACATTTCCCCATCTGAGGGGGCTCAGGGCCCTCCCTCCACCCCAGAACTGAAATTCCTAATATGGCCCTCGAGTGGACCAGACCAATACAAATTGATTCTCTGATGTAAACTGAGTTTCCTGTGAAAATTGCAGCCAGACTGATCAACTTTAAGGGGTGGTTTGGGCTGATCTGGCATTCCATGACACCCTCGCTACCCACACTCCCTGAATCTGTACTTTGGGCTAGATATGCACTTCTGAAGGAACACACCACTAAAATCCATTTAAGTGGCCACTCCCGTGGGGAACAATATGGTTTACTACCATAACTCTGCCTTAATTGAGAAAATATCAGCATATCCTGATCCAGCCATCTGAGGCTGTATTTTCGCCCACCTGGGCCCCATATTACACCAATGGCATCACTGGTACACCAGATGTAATCCTAAAACCTCTGCAATCAGAATTAGTGTGTGCCAGGTGACATTTTGGCCAAATTGCATGGTTACAGAGCAATATTTGGTACTGGTTTGGGCTGATTTGCATGTATTTTGGACCCTTTTAACAGCCATATTTGGGTTAATTATTTTCTGTCCAGACATGTAATGCTCCAAATGCGCCCAAAATATCCTCATTTATTGTTAAAACAAGCAGGGAATTAAATTTTGGCTTCAGACTGGCCATATTATGATATACTTGACATTTCCCCATCTGAGGGGGCTCAGGGCCCTCCCCCCACCCCGGAACTGAAATTCCTAATATGGCCCTCGAGTGGACCAGACCAATACAAATTGTTTCTCTGATGTAAACTGAGTTTCCTGTGAAAATTGCAGCCAGACTGATCAACTTTAAGGGGTGGTTTGGGCTGATCTGGCATTCCATGACACCCTCGCTACCCACACTCCCTGAATCTGTACTTTGGGCTAGATATGCACTTCTGAAGGAACACACCACTAAAATCCATTTAAGTGGCCACTCCTGTGGGGAACAATATGGTTTACTACCATAACTCTGCCTTAATTGAGAAAATATCAGCATATCCTGATCCAGCCATCTGAGGCTGTATTTTCGCCCACCTGGGCCCCATATTACACCAATGGCATCACTGGTACACCAGATGTAATCCTAAAACCTCTGCAATCAGAATTAGTGTGTGCCAGGTGACATTTTGGCCAAATTGCATGGTTACAGAGCAATATTTGGTACTGGTTTGGGCTGATTTGCATGTATTTTGGACCCTTTTAACAGCCATATTTGGGTTAATTATTTTCTGTCCAGACATGTAATGCTCCAAATGCGCCCAAAATATCCTCATTTATTGTTAAAACAAGCAGGGAATTAAATTTTGGCTTCAGACTGGCCATATTATGATATACTTGACATTTCCCCATCTGAGGGGGCTCAGGGCCCTCCCCCCACCCCAGAACTGAAATTCCTAATATGGCCCTCGAGTGGAGCAGACCAATACAAATTGATTCTCTGATGTAAACTGAGTTTCCTGTGAAAATTGCAGCCAGACTGATCAACTTTAAGGGGTGGTTTGGGCTGATCTGGCATTCCATGACACCCTCGCTACCCACACTCCCTGAATCTGTACTTTGGGCTAGATATGCACTTCTGAAGGAACACACCACTAAAATCCATTTAAGTGGCCACTCCTGTGGGGAACAATATGGTTTACTACCATAACTCTGCCTTAATTGAGAAAATATCACCATATCCTGATCCAGCCATCTGAGGCTGTATTTTCGCCCACCTGGGCCCCATATTACACCAATGGCATCACTGGTACACCAGATGTAATCCTAAAACCTCTGCAATCAGAATTAGTGTGTGCCAGGTGACATTTTGGCCAAATTGCATGGTTACAGAGCAATATTTGGTACTGGTTTGGGCTGATTTGCATGTATTTTGGACCCTTTTAACAGCCATATTTGGGTTAATTATTTTCTGTCCAGACATGTAATGCTCCAAATGCGCCCAAAATATCCTCATTTATTGTTAAAACAAGCAGGGAATTAAATTGTGGCTTCAGACTGGCCATATTATGATATACTTGACATTTCCCCATCTGAGGGGGCTCAGGGCCCTCCCCCCACCCCTGAACTGAAATTCCTAATATGGCCCTCGAGTGGACCAGACCAATACAAATTGATTCTCTGATGTAAACTGAGTTTCCTGTGAAAATTGCAGCCAGACTGATCAACTTTAAGGGGTGGTTTGGGCTGATCTGGCATTCCATGACACCCTCGCTACCCACACTCCCTGAATCTGTACTTTGGGCTAGATATGCACTTCTGAAGGAACACACCACTAAAATCCATTTAAGTGGCCACTCCTGTGGGGAACAATATGGTTTACTACCATAACTCTGCCTTAATTGAGAAAATATCAGCATATCCTGATCCAGCCATCTGAGGCTGTATTTTCGCCCACCTGGGCCCCATATTACACCAATGGCATCACTGGTACACCAGATGTAATCCTAAAACCTCTGCAATCAGAATTAGTGTGTGTCAGGTGACATTTTGGCCAAATTGCATGGTTACAGAGCAATATTTGGTACTGGTTTGGGCTGATTTGCATGTATTTTGTACCCTTTTAACAGCCATATTTGGGTTAATTATTTTCTGTCCAGACATGTAATGCTCCAAATGCGCCCAAAATATCCTCATTTATTGTTAAAACAAGCAGGGAATTAAATTTTGGCTTCAGACTGGCCATATTATGATATACTTGACATTTCCCCATCTGAGGGGGCTCAGGGCCCTCCCTCCACCCCAGAACTGAAATTCCTAATATGGCCCTCGAGTGGACCAGACCAATACAAATTGATTCTCTGATGTAAACTGAGTTTCCTGTGAAAATTGCAGCCAGACTGATCAACTTTAAGGGGTGGTTTGGGCTGATCTGGCATTCCATGACACCCTCGCTACCCACACTCCCTGAATCTGTACTTTGGGCTAGATATGCACTTCTGAAGGAACACACCACTAAAATCCATTTAAGTGGCCACTCCCGTGGGGAACAATATGGTTTACTACCATAACTCTGCCTTAATTGAGAAAATATCAGCATATCCTGATCCAGCCATCTGAGGCTGTATTTTCGCCCACCTGGGCCCCATATTACACCAATGGCATCACTGGTACACCAGATGTAATCCTAAAACCTCTGCAATCAGAATTAGTGTGTGCCAGGTGACATTTTGGCCAAATTGCATGGTTACAGAGCAATATTTGGTACTGGTTTGGGCTGATTTGCATGTATTTTGGACCCTTTTAACAGCCATATTTGGGTTAATTATTTTCTGTCCAGACATGTAATGCTCCAAATGCGCCCAAAATATCCTCATTTATTGTTAAAACAAGCAGGGAATTAAATTTTGGCTTCAGACTGGCCATATTATGATATACTTGACATTTCCCCATCTGAGGGGGCTCAGGGCCCTCCCCCCACCCCGGAACTGAAATTCCTAATATGGCCCTCGAGTGGACCAGACCAATACAAATTGTTTCTCTGATGTAAACTGAGTTTCCTGTGAAAATTGCAGCCAGACTGATCAACTTTAAGGGGTGGTTTGGGCTGATCTGGCATTCCATGACACCCTCGCTACCCACACTCCCTGAATCTGTACTTTGGGCTAGATATGCACTTCTGAAGGAACACACCACTAAAATCCATTTAAGTGGCCACTCCTGTGGGGAACAATATGGTTTACTACCATAACTCTGCCTTAATTGAGAAAATATCAGCATATCCTGATCCAGCCATCTGAGGCTGTATTTTCGCCCACCTGGGCCCCATATTACACCAATGGCATCACTGGTACACCAGATGTAATCCTAAAACCTCTGCAATCAGAATTAGTGTGTGCCAGGTGACATTTTGGCCAAATTGCATGGTTACAGAGCAATATTTGGTACTGGTTTGGGCTGATTTGCATGTATTTTGGACCCTTTTAACAGCCATATTTGGGTTAATTATTTTCTGTCCAGACATGTAATGCTCCAAATGCGCCCAAAATATCCTCATTTATTGTTAAAACAAGCAGGGAATTAAATTTTGGCTTCAGACTGGCCATATTATGATATACTTGACATTTCCCCATCTGAGGGGGCTCAGGGCCCTCCCCCCACCCCAGAACTGAAATTCCTAATATGGCCCTCGAGTGGAGCAGACCAATACAAATTGATTCTCTGATGTAAACTGAGTTTCCTGTGAAAATTGCAGCCAGACTGATCAACTTTAAGGGGTGGTTTGGGCTGATCTGGCATTCCATGACACCCTCGCTACCCACACTCCCTGAATCTGTACTTTGGGCTAGATATGCACTTCTGAAGGAACACACCACTAAAATCCATTTAAGTGGCCACTCCCGTGGGGAACAATATGGTTTACTACCATAACTCTGCCTTAATTGAGAAAATATCAGCATATCCTGATCCAGCCATCTGAGGCTGTATTTTCGCCCACCTGGGCCCCATATTACACCAATGGCATCACTGGTACACCAGATGTAATCCTAAAACCTCTGCAATCAGAATTAGTGTGTGCCAGGTGACATTTTGGCCAAATTGCATGGTTACAGAGCAATATTTGGTACTGGTTTGGGCTCATTTGCATGTATTTTGGACCCTTTTAACAGCCATATTTGGGTTAATTATTTTCTGTCCAGACATGTAATGCTCCAAATGCGCCCAAAATATCCTCATTTATTGTTAAAACAAGCACGGAATTAAATTGTGGCTTCAGACTGGCCATATTATGATATACTTGACATTTCCCCATCTGAGGGGGATCAGGGCCCTCCCCCACCCCGGAACTGAAATTCCTAATATGGCCCTCGAGTGGACCAGACCAATACAAATTGATTCTCTGATATAAACTGAGTTTCCTGTGAAAATTGCAGCCAGACTGATCAACTTTAAGGGGTGGTTTGGGCTGATCTGGCATTCCATGACACCCTCGCTACCCACACTCCCTGAATCTGTACTTTGGGCTAGATATGCACTTCTGAAGGAACACACCACTAAAATCCATTTAAGTGGCCACTCCTGTGGGGAACAATATGGTTTACTACCATAACTCTGCCTTAATTGAGAAAATATCAGCATATCCTGATCCAGCCATCTGAGGCTGTATTTTCGCCCACCTGGGCCCCATATTACACCAATGGCATCACTGGTACACCAGATGTAATCCTAAAACCTCTGCAATCAGAATTAGTGTGTGCCAGGTGACATTTTGGCCAAATTGCATGGTTACAGAGCAATATTTGGTACTGGTTTGGGCTGATTTGCATGTATTTTGGACCCTTTTAACAGCCATATTTGGGTCAATTATTTTCTGTCCAGACATGTAATGCTCCAAATGCGCCCAAAATATCCTCATTTATTGTTAAAACAAGCAGGGAATTAAATTTTGGCTTCAGACTGGCCATATTATGATATACTTGACATTTCCCCATCTGAGGGGGCTCAGGACCCTCCCCCCACCCCGGAACTGAAATTCCTAATATGGCCCTCGAGTGGACCAGACCAATACAAATTGATTCTCTGATGTAAACTGAGTTTCCTGTGAAAATTGCAGCCAGACTGATCAACTTTAAGGGGTGGTTTGGGCTGATCTGGCATTCCATGACACCCTCGCTACCCACACTCCCTGAATCTGTACTTTGGGCTAGATATGCACTTCTGAAGGAACACACCACTAAAATCCATTTAAGTGGCCACTCCCGTGGGGAACAATATGGTTTACTACCATAACTCTGCCTTAATTGAGAAAATATCAGCATATCCTGATCCAGCCATCTGAGGCTGTATTTTCGCCCACCTGGGCCCCATATTACACCAATGGCATCACTGGTACACCAGATGTAATCCTAAAACCTCTGCAATCAGAATTAGTGTGTGCCAGGTGACATTTTGGCCAAATTGCATGGTTACAGAGCAATATTTGGTACTGGTTTGGGCTCATTTGCATGTATTTTGGACCCTTTTAACAGCCATATTTGGGTTAATTATTTTCTGTCCAGACATGTAATGCTCCAAATGCGCCCAAAATATCCTCATTTATTGTTAAAACAAGCACGGAATTAAATTGTGGCTTCAGACTGGCCATATTATGATATACTTGACATTTCCCCATCTGAGGGGGATCAGGGCCCTCCCCCACCCCGGAACTGAAATTCCTAATATGGCCCTCGAGTGGACCAGACCAATACAAATTGATTCTCTGATATAAACTGAGTTTCCTGTGAAAATTGCAGCCAGACTGATCAACTTTAAGGGGTGGTTTGGGCTGATCTGGCATTCCATGACACCCTCGCTACCCACACTCCCTGAATCTGTACTTTGGGCTAGATATGCACTTCTGAAGGAACACACCACTAAAATCCATTTAAGTGGCCACTCCTGTGGGGAACAATATGGTTTACTACCATAACTCTGCCTTAATTGAGAAAATATCAGCATATCCTGATCCAGCCATCTGAGGCTGTATTTTCGCCCACCTGGGCCCCATATTACACCAATGGCATCACTGGTACACCAGATGTAATCCTAAAACCTCTGCAATCAGAATTAGTGTGTGCCAGGTGACATTTTGGCCAAATTGCATGGTTACAGAGCAATATTTGGTACTGGTTTGGGCTGATTTGCATGTATTTTGGACCCTTTTAACAGCCATATTTGGGTCAATTATTTTCTGTCCAGACATGTAATGCTCCAAATGCGCCCAAAATATCCTCATTTATTGTTAAAACAAGCAGGGAATTAAATTTTGGCTTCAGACTGGCCATATTATGATATACTTGACATTTCCCCATCTGAGGGGGCTCAGGACCCTCCCCCCACCCCGGAACTGAAATTCCTAATATGGCCCTCGAGTGGACCAGACCAATACAAATTGATTCTCTGATGTAAACTGAGTTTCCTGTGAAAATTGCAGCCAGACTGATCAACTTTAAGGGGTGGTTTGGGCTGATCTGGCATTCCATGACACCCTCGCTACCCACACTCCCTGAATCTGTACTTTGGGCTAGATATGCACTTCTGAAGGAACACACCACTAAAATCCATTTAAGTGGCCACTCCTGTGGGGAACAATATGGTTTACTACCATAACTCTGCCTTAATTGAGAAAATATCAGCATATCCTGATCCAGCCATCTGAGGCTGTATTTTCGCCCACCTGGGCCCCATATTACACCAATGGCATCACTGGTACACCAGATGTAATCCTAAAACCTCTGCAATCAGAATTAGTGTGTGCCAGGTGACATTTTGGCCAAATTGCATGGTTACAGAGCAATATTTGGTACTGGTTTGGGCTGATTTGCATGTATTTTGGACCCTTTTAACAGCCATATTTGGGTCAATTATTTTCTGTCCAGACATGTAATGCTCCAAATGCGCCCAAAATATCCTCATTTATTGTTAAAACAAGCAGGGAATTAAATTTTGGCTTCAGACTGGCCATATTATGATATACTTGACATTTCCCCATCTGAGGGGGCTCAGGGCCCTCCCCCCACCCCGGAACTGAAATTCCTAATATGGCCCTCGAGTGGACCAGACCACTACAAATTGATTCTCTGATGTAAACTGAGTTTCCTGTGAAAATTGCAGCCAGACTGATCAACTTTAAGGGGTGGTTTGGGCTGATCTGGCATTCCATGACACCCTCGCTACCCACACTCCCTGAATCTGTACTTTGGGCTAGATATGCACTTCTGAAGGAACACACCACTAAAATCCATTTAAGTGGCCACTCCTGTGGGGAACAATATGGTTTACTACCATAACTCTGCCTTAATTGAGAAAATATCAGCATATCCTGATCCAGCCATCTGAGGCTGTATTTTCGCCCACCTGGGCCCCATATTACACCAATGGCATCACTGGTACACCAGATGTAATCCTAAAACCTCTGCAATCAGAATTAGTGTGTTCCAGGTGACATTTTGGCCAAATTGCATGGTTACAGAGCAATATTTGGTACTGGTTTGGGCTGATTTGCATGTATTTTGGACCCTTTTAACAGCCATATTTGGGTCAATTATTTTCTGTCCAGACATGTAATGCTCCAAATGCGCCCAAAATATCCTCATTTATTGTTAAAACAAGCAGGGAATTAAATTTTGGCTTCAGACTGGCCATATTATGATATACTTGACATTTCCCCATCTGAGGGGGCTCAGGGCCCTCCCCCCACCCCGGAACTGAAATTCCTAATATGGCCCTCGAGTGGACCAGACCAATACAAATTGATTCTCTGATGTAAACTGAGTTTCCTGTGAAAATTGCAGCCAGACTGATCAACTTTAAGGGGTGGTTTGGGCTGATCTGGCATTCCATGACACCCTCGCTACCCACACTCCCTGAATCTGTACTTTGGGCTAGATATGCACTTCTGAAGGAACACACCACTAAAATCCATTTAAGTGGCCACTCCTGTGGGGAACAATATGGTTTACTACCATAACTCTGCCTTAATTGAGAAAATATCAGCATATCCTGATCCAGCCATCTGAGGCTGTATTTTCGCCCACCTGGGCCCCATATTACACCAATGGCATCACTGGTACACCAGATGTAATCCTAAAACCTCTGCAATCAGAATTAGTGTGTGCCAGGTGACATTTTGGCCAAATTGCATGGTTACAGAGCAATATTTGGTACTGGTTTGGGCTGATTTGCATGTATTTTGGACCCTTTTAACAGCCATATTTGGGTCAATTATTTTCTGTCCAGACATGTAATGCTCCAAATGCGCCCAAAATATCCTCATTTATTGTTAAAACAAGCAGGGAATTAAATTTTGGCTTCAGACTGGCCATATTATGATATACTTGACATTTCCCCATCTGAGGGGGCTCAGGGCCCTCCCCCCACCCCAGAACTGAAATTCCTAATATGGCCCTCGAGTGGACCAGACCAATACAATTTGATTCTCTGATGTAAACTGAGTTTCCTGTGAAAATTGCAGCCAGACTGATCAACTTTAAGGGGTGGTTTGGGCTGATCTGGCATTCCATGACACCCTCGCTACCCACACTCCCTGAATCTGTACTTTGGGCTAGATATGCACTTCTGAAGGTACACACCACTAAAATCCATTTAAGTGGCCACTCCTGTGGGGAACAATATGGTTTACTACCATAACTCTGCCTTTATTGAGAAAATATCAGCATATCCTGATCCAGCCATCTGAGGCTGTATTTTCGCCCACCTGGGCCCCATATTACACCAATGGCATCACTGGTACACCAGATGTAATCCTAAAACCTCTGCAATCAGAATTAGTGTGTGCCAGGTGACATTTTGGCCAAATTGCATGGTTACAGAGCAATATTTGGTACTGGTTTGGGCTCATTTGCATGTATTTTGGACCCTTTTAACAGCCATATTTGGGTCAATTATTTTCTGTCCAGACATGTAATGCTCCAAATGCGCCCAAAATATCCTCATTTATTGTTAAAACAAGCAGGGAATTAAATTTTGGCTTCAGACTGGCCATATTATGATATACTTGACATTTCCCCATCTGAGGGGGCTCAGGGCCCTCCCCCCACCCCGGAACTGAAATTCCTAATATGGCCCTCGAGTGGACCAGACCAATACAAATTGATTCTCTGATGTAAACTGAGTTTCCTGTGAAAATTGCAGCCAGACTGATCAACTTTAAGGGGTGGTTTGGGCTGATCTGGCATTCCATGACACCCTCGCTACCCACACTCCCTGAATCTGTACTTTGGGCTAGATATGCACTTCTGAAGGTACACACCACTAAAATCCATTTAAGTGGCCACTCCTGTGGGGAACAATATGGTTTACTACCATAACTCTGCCTTTATTGAGAAAATATCAGCATATCCTGATCCAGCCATCTGAGGCTGTATTTTCGCCCACCTGGGCCCCATATTACACCAATGGCATCACTGGTACACCAGATGTAATCCTAAAACCTCTGCAATCAGAATTAGTGTGTGCCAGGTGACATTTTGGCCAAATTGCATGGTTACAGAGCAATATTTGGTACTGGTTTGGGCTCATTTGCATGTATTTTGGACCCTTTTAACAGCCATATTTGGGTCAATTATTTTCTGTCCAGACATGTAATGCTCCAAATGCGCCCAAAATATCCTCATTTATTGTTAAAACAAGCAGGGAATTAAATTTTGGCTTCAGACTGGCCATATTATGATATACTTGACATTTCCCCATCTGAGGGGGCTCAGGACCCTCCCCCCACCCCGGAACTGAAATTCCTAATATGGCCCTCGAGTGGACCAGACCAATACAAATTGATTCTCTGATGTAAACTGAGTTTCCTGTGAAAATTGCAGCCAGACTGATCAACTTTAAGGGGTGGTTTGGGCTGATCTGGCATTCCATGACACCCTCGCTACCCACACTCCCTGAATCTGTACTTTGGGCTAGATATGCACTTCTGAAGGAACACACCACTAAAATCCATTTAAGTGGCCACTCCTGTGGGGAACAATATGGTTTACTACCATAACTCTGCCTTAATTGAGAAAATATCAGCATATCCTGATCCAGCCATCTGAGGCTGTATTTTCGCCCACCTGGGCCCCATATTACACCAATGGCATCACTGGTACACCAGATGTAATCCTAAAACCTCTGCAATCAGAATTAGTGTGTGCCAGGTGACATTTTGGCCAAATTGCATGGTTACAGAGCAATATTTGGTACTGGTTTGGGCTGATTTGCATGTATTTTGGACCCTTTTAACAGCCATATTTGGGTCAATTATTTTCTGTCCAGACATGTAATGCTCCAAATGCGCCCAAAATATCCTCATTTATTGTTAAAACAAGCAGGGAATTAAATTTTGGCTTCAGACTGGCCATATTATGATATACTTGACATTTCCCCATCTGAGGGGGCTCAGGGCCCTCCCCCCACCCCGGAACTGAAATTCCTAATATGGCCCTCGAGTGGACCAGACCACTACAAATTGATTCTCTGATGTAAACTGAGTTTCCTGTGAAAATTGCAGCCAGACTGATCAACTTTAAGGGGTGGTTTGGGCTGATCTGGCATTCCATGACACCCTCGCTACCCACACTCCCTGAATCTGTACTTTGGGCTAGATATGCACTTCTGAAGGAACACACCACTAAAATCCATTTAAGTGGCCACTCCTGTGGGGAACAATATGGTTTACTACCATAACTCTGCCTTAATTGAGAAAATATCAGCATATCCTGATCCAGCCATCTGAGGCTGTATTTTCGCCCACCTGGGCCCCATATTACACCAATGGCATCACTGGTACACCAGATGTAATCCTAAAACCTCTGCAATCAGAATTAGTGTGTGCCAGGTGACATTTTGGCCAAATTGCATGGTTACAGAGCAATATTTGGTACTGGTTTGGGCTGATTTGCATGTATTTTGGACCCTTTTAACAGCCATATTTGGGTCAATTATTTTCTGTCCAGACATGTAATGCTCCAAATGCGCCCAAAATATCCTCATTTATTGTTAAAACAAGCAGGGAATTAAATTTTGGCTTCAGACTGGCCATATTATGATATACTTGACATTTCCCCATCTGAGGGGGCTCAGGGCCCTCCCCCCACCCCGGAACTGAAATTCCTAATATGGCCCTCGAGTGGACCAGACCAATACAAATTGATTCTCTGATGTAAACTGAGTTTCCTGTGAAAATTGCAGCCAGACTGATCAACTTTAAGGGGTGGTTTGGGCTGATCTGGCATTCCATGACACCCTCGCTACCCACACTCCCTGAATCTGTACTTTGGGCTAGATATGCACTTCTGAAGGAACACACCACTAAAATCCATTTAAGTGGCCACTCCTGTGGGGAACAATATGGTTTACTACCATAACTCTGCCTTAATTGAGAAAATATCAGCATATCCTGATCCAGCCATCTGAGGCTGTATTTTCGCCCACCTGGGCCCCATATTACACCAATGGCATCACTGGTACACCAGATGTAATCCTAAAACCTCTGCAATCAGAATTAGTGTGTGCCAGGTGACATTTTGGCCAAATTGCATGGTTACAGAGCAATATTTGGTACTGGTTTGGGCTGATTTGCATGTATTTTGGACCCTTTTAACAGCCATATTTGGGTCAATTATTTTCTGTCCAGACATGTAATGCTCCAAATGCGCCCAAAATATCCTCATTTATTGTTAAAACAAGCAGGGAATTAAATTTTGGCTTCAGACTGGCCATATTATGATATACTTGACATTTCCCCATCTGAGGGGGCTCAGGGCCCTCCCCCCACCCCGGAACTGAAATTGCTAATATGGCCCTCGAGTGGACCAGACCAATACAATTTGATTCTCTGATGTAAACTGAGTTTCCTGTGAAAATTGCAGCCAGACTGATCAACTTTAAGGGGTGGTTTGGGCTGATCTGGCATTCCATGACACCCTCGCTACCCACACTCCCTGAATCTGTACTTTGGGCTAGATATGCACTTCTGAAGGTACACACCACTAAAATCCATTTAAGTGGCCACTCCTGTGGGGAACAATATGGTTTACTACCATAACTCTGCCTTTATTGAGAAAATATCAGCATATCCTGATCCAGCCATCTGAGGCTGTATTTTCGCCCACCTGGGCCCCATATTACACCAATGGCATCACTGGTACACCAGATGTAATCCTAAAACCTCTGCAATCAGAATTAGTGTGTGCCAGGTGACATTTTGGCCAAATTGCATGGTTACAGAGCAATATTTGGTACTGGTTTGGGCTCATTTGCATGTATTTTGGACCCTTTTAACAGCCATATTTGGGTCAATTATTTTCTGTCCAGACATGTAATGCTCCAAATGCGCCCAAAATATCCTCATTTATTGTTAAAACAAGCAGGGAATTAAATTTTGGCTTCAGACTGGCCATATTATGATATACTTGACATTTCCCCATCTGAGGGGGCTCAGGGCCCTCCCCCCACCCCGGAACTGAAATTCCTAATATGGCCCTCGAGTGGACCAGACCAATACAAATTGATTCTCTGATGTAAACTGAGTTTCCTGTGAAAATTGCAGCCAGACTGATCAACTTTAAGGGGTGGTTTGGGCTGATCTGGCATTCCATGACACCCTCGCTACCCACACTCCCTGAATCTGTACTTTGGGCTAGATATGCACTTCTGAAGGTACACACCACTAAAATCCATTTAAGTGGCCACTCCTGTGGGGAACAATATGGTTTACTACCATAACTCTGCCTTTATTGAGAAAATATCAGCATATCCTGATCCAGCCATCTGAGGCTGTATTTTCGCCCACCTGGGCCCCATATTACACCAATGGCATCACTGGTACACCAGATGTAATCCTAAAACCTCTGCAATCAGAATTAGTGTGTGCCAGGTGACATTTTGGCCAAATTGCATGGTTACAGAGCAATATTTGGTACTGGTTTGGGCTCATTTGCATGTATTTTGGACCCTTTTAACAGCCATATTTGGGTCAATTATTTTCTGTCCAGACATGTAATGCTCCAAATGCGCCCAAAATATCCTCATTTATTGTTAAAACAAGCAGGGAATTAAATTTTGGCTTCAGACTGGCCATATTATGATATACTTGACATTTCCCCATCTGAGGGGGCTCAGGGCCCTCCCCCCACCCCGGAACTGAAATTCCTAATATGGCCCTCGAGTGGACCAGACCAATACAAATTGATTCTCTGATGTAAACTGAGTTTCCTGTGAAAATTGCAGCCAGACTGATCAACTTTAAGGGGTGGTTTGGGCTGATCTGGCATTCCATGACACCCTCGCTACCCACACTCCCTGAATCTGTACTTTGGGCTAGATATGCACTTCTGAAGGAACACACCACTAAAATCCATTTAAGTGGCCACTCCTGTGGGGAACAATATGGTTTACTACCATAACTCTGCCTTAATTGAGAAAATATCAGCATATCCTGATCCAGCCATCTGAGGCTGTATTTTCGCCCACCTGGGCCCCATATTACACCAATGGCATCACTGGTACACCAGATGTAATCCTAAAACCTCTGCAATCAGAATTAGTGTGTGCCAGGTGACATTTTGGCCAAATTGCATGGTTACAGAGCAATATTTGGTACTGGTTTGGGCTGATTTGCATGTATTTTGGACCCTTTTAACAGCCATATTTGGGTCAATTATTTTCTGTCCAGACATGTAATGCTCCAAATGCGCCCAAAATATCCTCATTTATTGTTAAAACAAGCAGGGAATTAAATTTTGGCTTCAGACTGGCCATATTATGATATACTTGACATTTCCCCATCTGAGGGGGCTCAGGACCCTCCCCCCACCCCGGAACTGAAATTCCTAATATGGCCCTCGAGTGGACCAGACCAATACAAATTGATTCTCTGATGTAAACTGAGTTTCCTGTGAAAATTGCAGCCAGACTGATCAACTTTAAGGGGTGGTTTGGGCTGATCTGGCATTCCATGACACCCTCGCTACCCACACTCCCTGAATCTGTACTTTGGGCTAGATATGCACTTCTGAAGGAACACACCACTAAAATCCATTTAAGTGGCCACTCCTGTGGGGAACAATATGGTTTACTACCATAACTCTGCCTTAATTGAGAAAATATCAGCATATCCTGATCCAGCCATCTGAGGCTGTATTTTCGCCCACCTGGGCCCCATATTACACCAATGGCATCACTGGTACACCAGATGTAATCCTAAAACCTCTGCAATCAGAATTAGTGTGTGCCAGGTGACATTTTGGCCAAATTGCATGGTTACAGAGCAATATTTGGTACTGGTTTGGGCTGATTTGCATGTATTTTGGACCCTTTTAACAGCCATATTTGGGTCAATTATTTTCTGTCCAGACATGTAATGCTCCAAATGCGCCCAAAATATCCTCATTTATTGTTAAAACAAGCAGGGAATTAAATTTTGGCTTCAGACTGGCCATATTATGATATACTTGACATTTCCCCATCTGAGGGGGCTCAGGGCCCTCCCCCCACCCCGGAACTGAAATTCCTAATATGGCCCTCGAGTGGACCAGACCAATACAAATTGATTCTCTGATGTAAACTGAGTTTCCTGTGAAAATTGCAGCCAGACTGATCAACTTTAAGGGGTGGTTTGGGCTGATCTGGCATTCCATGACACCCTCGCTACCCACACTCCCTGAATCTGTACTTTGGGCTAGATATGCACTTCTGAAGGAACACACCACTAAAATCCATTTAAGTGGCCACTCCTGTGGGGAACAATATGGTTTACTACCATAACTCTGCCTTAATTGAGAAAATATCAGCATATCCTGATCCAGCCATCTGAGGCTGTATTTTCGCCCACCTGGGCCCCATATTACACCAATGGCATCACTGGTACACCAGATGTAATCCTAAAACCTCTGCAATCAGAATTAGTGTGTGCCAGGTGACATTTTGGCCAAATTGCATGGTTACAGAGCAATATTTGGTACTGGTTTGGGCTGATTTGCATGTATTTTGGACCCTTTTAACAGCCATATTTGGGTCAATTATTTTCTGTCCAGACATGTAATGCTCCAAATGCGCCCAAAATATCCTCATTTATTGTTAAAACAAGCAGGGAATTAAATTTTGGCTTCAGACTGGCCATATTATGATATACTTGACATTTCCCCATCTGAGGGGGCTCAGGGCCCTCCCCCCACCCCGGAACTGAAATTCCTAATATGGCCCTCGAGTGGACCAGACCAATACAAATTGATTCTCTGATGTAAACTGAGTTTCCTGTGAAAATTGCAGCCAGACTGATCAACTTTAAGGGGTGGTTTGGGCTGATCTGGCATTCCATGACACCCTCGCTACCCACACTCCCTGAATCTGTACTTTGGGCTAGATATGCACTTCTGAAGGAACACACCACTAAAATCCATTTAAGTGGCCACTCCTGTGGGGAACAATATGGTTTACTACCATAACTCTGCCTTAATTGAGAAAATATCAGCATATCCTGATCCAGCCATCTGAGGCTGTATTTTCGCCCACCTGGGCCCCATATTACACCAATGGCATCACTGGTACACCAGATGTAATCCTAAAACCTCTGCAATCAGAATTAGTGTGTGCCAGGTGACATTTTGGCCAAATTGCATGGTTACAGAGCAATATTTGGTACTGGTTTGGGCTGATTTGCATGTATTTTGGACCCTTTTAACAGCCATATTTGGGTCAATTATTTTCTGTCCAGACATGTAATGCTCCAAATGCGCCCAAAATATCCTCATTTATTGTTAAAACAAGCAGGGAATTAAATTTTGGCTTCAGACTGGCCATATTATGATATACTTGACATTTCCCCATCTGAGGGGGCTCAGGGCCCTCCCCCCACCCCGGAACTGAAATTCCTAATATGGCCCTCGAGTGGACCAGACCAATACAATTTGATTCTCTGATGTAAACTGAGTTTCCTGTGAAAATTGCAGCCAGACTGATCAACTTTAAGGGGTGGTTTGGGCTGATCTGGCATTCCATGACACCCTCGCTACCCACACTCCCTGAATCTGTACTTTGGGCTAGATATGCACTTCTGAAGGTACACACCACTAAAATCCATTTAAGTGGCCACTCCTGTGGGGAACAATATGGTTTACTACCATAACTCTGCCTTTATTGAGAAAATATCAGCATATCCTGATCCAGCCATCTGAGGCTGTATTTTCGCCCACCTGGGCCCCATATTACACCAATGGCATCACTGGTACACCAGATGTAATCCTAAAACCTCTGCAATCAGAATTAGTGTGTGCCAGGTGACATTTTGGCCAAATTGCATGGTTACAGAGCAATATTTGGTACTGGTTTGGGCTGATTTGCATGTATTTTGGACCCTTTTAACAGCCATATTTGGGTCAATTATTTTCTGTCCAGACATGTAATGCTCCAAATGCGCCCAAAATATCCTCATTTATTGTTAAAACAAGCAGGGAATTAAATTTTGGCTTCAGACTGGCCATATTATGATATACTTGACATTTCCCCATCTGAGGGGGCTCAGGGCCCTCCCCCCACCCCGGAACTGAAATTCCTAATATGGCCCTCGAGTGGACCAGACCAATACAAATTGATTCTCTGATGTAAACTGAGTTTCCTGTGAAAATTGCAGCCAGACTGATCAACTTTAAGGGGTGGTTTGGGCTGATCTGGCATTCCATGACACCCTCGCTACCCACACTCCCTGAATCTGTACTTTGGGCTAGATATGCACTTCTGAAGGAACACACCACTAAAATCCATTTAAGTGGCCACTCCTGTGGGGAACAATATGGTTTACTACCATAACTCTGCCTTAATTGAGAAAATATCAGCATATCCTGATCCAGCCATCTGAGGCTGTATTTTCGCCCACCTGGGCCCCATATTACACCAATGGCATCACTGGTACACCAGATGTAATCCTAAAACCTCTGCAATCAGAATTAGTGTGTGCCAGGTGACATTTTGGCCAAATTGCATGGTTACAGAGCAATATTTGGTACTGGTTTGGGCTGATTTGCATGTATTTTGGACCCTTTTAACAGCCATATTTGGGTCAATTATTTTCTGTCCAGACATGTAATGCTCCAAATGCGCCCAAAATATCCTCATTTATTGTTAAAACAAGCAGGGAATTAAATTTTGGCTTCAGACTGGCCATATTATGATATACTTGACATTTCCCCATCTGAGGGGGCTCAGGGCCCTCCCCCCACCCCGGAACTGAAATTCCTAATATGGCCCTCGAGTGGACCAGACCAATACAAATTGATTCTCTGATGTAAACTGAGTTTCCTGTGAAAATTGCAGCCAGACTGATCAACTTTAAGGGGTGGTTTGGGCTGATCTGGCATTCCATGACACCCTCGCTACCCACACTCCCTGAATCTGTACTTTGGGCTAGATATGCACTTCTGAAGGAACACACCACTAAAATCCATTTAAGTGGCCACTCCTGTGGGGAACAATATGGTTTACTACCATAACTCTGCCTTAATTGAGAAAATATCAGCATATCCTGATCCAGCCATCTGAGGCTGTATTTTCGCCCACCTGGGCCCCATATTACACCAATGGCATCACTGGTACACCAGATGTAATCCTAAAACCTCTGCAATCAGAATTAGTGTGTGCCAGGTGACATTTTGGCCAAATTGCATGGTTACAGAGCAATATTTGGTACTGGTTTGGGCTGATTTGCATGTATTTTGGACCCTTTTAACAGCCATATTTGGGTCAATTATTTTCTGTCCAGACATGTAATGCTCCAAATGCGCCCAAAATATCCTCATTTATTGTTAAAACAAGCAGGGAATTAAATTTTGGCTTCAGACTGGCCATATTATGATATACTTGACATTTCCCCATCTGAGGGGGCTCAGGGCCCTCCCCCCACCCCGGAACTGAAATTCCTAATATGGCCCTCGAGTGGACCAGACCAATACAAATTGATTCTCTGATGTAAACTGAGTTTCCTGTGAAAATTGCAGCCAGACTGATCAACTTTAAGGGGTGGTTTGGGCTGATCTGGCATTCCATGACACCCTCGCTACCCACACTCCCTGAATCTGTACTTTGGGCTAGATATGCACTTCTGAAGGAACACACCACTAAAATCCATTTAAGTGGCCACTCCTGTGGGGAACAATATGGTTTACTACCATAACTCTGCCTTAATTGAGAAAATATCAGCATATCCTGATCCAGCCATCTGAGGCTGTATTTTCGCCCACCTGGGCCCCATATTACACCAATGGCATCACTGGTACACCAGATGTAATCCTAAAACCTCTGCAATCAGAATTAGTGTGTGCCAGGTGACATTTTGGCCAAATTGCATGGTTACAGAGCAATATTTGGTACTGGTTTGGGCTGATTTGCATGTATTTTGGACCCTTTTAACAGCCATATTTGGGTCAATTATTTTCTGTCCAGACATGTAATGCTCCAAATGCGCCCAAAATATCCTCATTTATTGTTAAAACAAGCAGGGAATTAAATTTTGGCTTCAGACTGGCCATATTATGATATACTTGACATTTCCCCATCTGAGGGGGCTCAGGGCCCTCCCCCCACCCCGGAACTGAAATTCCTAATATGGCCCTCGAGTGGACCAGACCAATACAATTTGATTCTCTGATGTAAACTGAGTTTCCTGTGAAAATTGCAGCCAGACTGATCAACTTTAAGGGGTGGTTTGGGCTGATCTGGCATTCCATGACACCCTCGCTACCCACACTCCCTGAATCTGTACTTTCGGCTAGATATGCACTTCTGAAGGTACACACCACTAAAATCCATTTAAGTGGCCACTCCTGTGGGGAACAATATGGTTTACTACCATAACTCTGCCTTTATTGAGAAAATATCAGCATATCCTGATCCAGCCATCTGAGGCTGTATTTTCGCCCACCTGGGCCCCATATTACACCAATGGCATCACTGGTACACCAGATGTAATCCTAAAACCTCTGCAATCAGAATTAGTGTGTGCCAGGTGACATTTTGGCCAAATTGCATGGTTACAGAGCAATATTTGGTACTGGTTTGGGCTGATTTGCATGTATTTTGGACCCTTTTAACAGCCATATTTGGGTCAATTATTTTCTGTCCAGACATGTAATGCTCCAAATGCGCCCAAAATATCCTCATTTATTGTTAAAACAAGCAGGGAATTAAATTTTGGCTTCAGACTGGCCATATTATGATATACTTGACATTTCCCCATCTGAGGGGGCTCAGGGCCCTCCCCCCACCCCGGAACTGAAATTCCTAATATGGCCCTCGAGTGGACCAGACCAATACAAATTGATTCTCTGATGTAAACTGAGTTTCCTGTGAAAATTGCAGCCAGACTGATCAACTTTAAGGGGTGGTTTGGGCTGATCTGGCATTCCATGACACCCTCGCTACCCACACTCCCTGAATCTGTACTTTGGGCTAGATATGCACTTCTGAAGGAACACACCACTAAAATCCATTTAAGTGGCCACTCCTGTGGGGAACAATATGGTTTACTACCATAACTCTGCCTTAATTGAGAAAATATCAGCATATCCTGATCCAGCCATCTGAGGCTGTATTTTCGCCCACCTGGGCCCCATATTACACCAATGGCATCACTGGTACACCAGATGTAATCCTAAAACCTCTGCAATCAGAATTAGTGTGTGCCAGGTGACATTTTGGCCAAATTGCATGGTTACAGAGCAATATTTGGTACTGGTTTGGGCTGATTTGCATGTATTTTGGACCCTTTTAACAGCCATATTTGGGTCAATTATTTTCTGTCCAGACATGTAATGCTCCAAATGCGCCCAAAATATCCTCAGTCCCCAAGAACCACACAATGAGGTTATATTATTTATTTACTAATTTATATACTACCATTGACTTTCCAATACATACAGTTATACATAACAATACATTAGGGATACCAACATTAATTTACAGTCCAAGATTACAGCAAGGTATCCCATATTACATAAGCACCTTTTTAAGATTTTAGTACACCAATATAATAAAGTTAAGATATACATAAGAATTTACTATCATCAACCCAAAGTATAAACTTATCACATAACATGCACTATACAACAATGAATGACATGTAAAATGTATGTAAATTTATTCACGTCAACATTACTTTACATTAGATTACTAAGGCTTTCCAATTACCGAACTTGGAAGAAAGTAATGATGAATTACTAAATTTTTTGAATCCCAAGGCCAAAGAATGAGAGCAAGTAATTTTGAAAAAGTAATTACCCATGTTACTAAGTAAACTTTTAGATAAATGAACTTGTATATGTCAAAGTATAATGTATAATACTGAATACATACAAAGTAGAATAAATTCTATTATGTAAAAGATATGGCTAAGAACCCTTAAGAACACTAAAGACACATGAATAACATACTAAAACAAGTAAAACAAATTATAATTAAACACATTATCCGAACCTTACACAGTGTAGCACCACCATAATACAAGAAAATAAAATGTAGACATTAAACAAGTTAAAAAGCTACTTCAATGACCATTACCAGCAGAAATTGCATCAACATCAGTTACGACAACACATCAGAAGGCAATTACTTACTACCAATTGCAGCCAGAAAACCTAAGCGAAGTTCCCACACTACATCAGGCCAATTAAATCTACAGCACAATAAAATTAACCACTATCAATTGCAACAGAAGCCAATTGCAGACTTTACATGATCAAACACTTGCAACTCATCAGCAATTGCAATAAAGAAGCTATGACAACATTTACCACTACCAATTGCAACAGAAATAATTACAGACTTCACATGAGCAGACAATTACATATCATCAGCAATTGCAATGAACAAAGCCAGGAGAGGAGCACAACACTGTTTATCAGCTTCTGGCTGACCAATCCAAACCGCAGCATACCAGAAGGAGGCAGGAGCTGCCACTGCCTCCTCAGCTCTCCTGCAAGACTTGCTCAATCTAAGGCCCAGGATTTGCATTTTTTGAAACCTCACCATCATATCACCAAGCAATCTGAAACTACAAAGAAACCTTTAAGATTTTGCCTAATTGAGGGAGGGAGGGTGGGAAAACATGTCTGTCATTTCCAAAACTAAAATTTGAACTGAAGGGGTTCCCTTGTCAGAATGTAGCTATTATGAATTGACCAATGGTCTTACAGTGACCATAGCAACATAGCAAACCTTCAACCAAGCTACCTAGCCAGAGCTAAGGCTCCATTCCACAGAAAAGTAGCCAGGCGGCTCAGTGGACTGAACCCCACAACACTATGGTGTAGTGGAGCACAGTCCCCAAGAACCACACAATGAGGTTATATTATTTATTTACTAATTTATATACTACCATTGACTTTCCAATACATACAGTTATACATAACAATACATTAGGGATACCAACATTAATTTACAGTCCAAGATTACAGCAAGGTATCCCATATTACATAAGCACCTTTTTAAGATTTTAGTACACCAATATAATAAAGTTAAGATATACATAAGAATTTACTATCATCAACCCAAAGTATAAACTTATCACATAACATGCACTATACAACAATGAATGACATGTAAAATGTATGTAAATTTATTCACGTCAACATTACTTTACATTAGATTACTAAGGCTTTCCAATTACCGAACTTGGAAGAAAGTAATGATGAATTACTAAATTTTTTGAATCCCAAGGCCAAAGAATGAGAGCAAGTAATTTTGAAAAAGTAATTACCCATGTTACTAAGTAAACTTTTAGATAAATGAACTTGTATATGTCAAAGTATAATGTATAATACTGAATACATACAAAGTAGAATAAATTCTATTATGTAAAAGATATGGCTAAGAACCCCAAACCCCACTATGTAGAAGTAGGGGAAGAGAGTGTAGACTGAAAAGCAAGAGCCACTGCCGATGAGGTACTGGAATCTTGAATGAGGTACCTCCAGACACTGTCTGAGGTCCAGGTACCATGGGATTTAATATCCTGTAACCTGACATGTTTATTAAAGACATAAGAAGCTCCAGACCTACGAAAGCTGTGAAAGGTTAGGGAGGAGGAACCCAGACCTAATTTTTTGAGGACCAATTTAAAGTGATATCTAACTTTTGAATCAGTTAAGACAGACCATTTACTATGATTTTTTATTTGGAACAAAGGGGAGTTGTTGCCGGAGGGGATCAGAGATAGAAGCACCTTCAAAGCCATGATGGGACAAAGAGGTGAATGCTGTAAAAAAGGTAAGTCAATGATTTTTACTCTATCACGAGTTTGAATGGTTTTTGACCATTTTATGATGATCTTACCTGAGGACTTACCTAAAATAACATCCCCTCTGGCCAAGTGGCGAGAGGGATCAAATTGTGTACTGGCATGAGGAACTATATTAGATAAACGTAAGAAACTATAAAAAGCAAGCAAATATATAGCTTTAAAAATTTGTCCCATATACATTGAATCACAGACTTGAGTAATTTTTTGTAATAACGAAATATCAATTATGGAAGGCATGGAAACAGAAATGGGTCTGTTCATCTGAACAGATTTGATGAATAATTTAATTTTTGGAGAATCAAACATTGCCAGGGGAAGGCCATAAAGACCAAACATGGCTTTGACAGCGGATACATGATTGGCCACTGATGAATAGGATGCTCCATTTCCTGTTAGAAATTCCATAAAGGCCAAAATGACTTCAGAAGTGACTTGCTGAAATGCAATATTTAAAAACACACAAAACCCTACAAATAAGGAAAACATTGAGTCATAATTTCTTTGGGTGTTGGGTCTGAAGCCAGATTTTGCTCTGTGGAAGGCCCTGGAGCTAAGGGAAGCTGCAACAGGATGAAGACCTGAAAGTAAATCATATGGTCCAGTCAATATGTAACATGTCAAGATGTACAGGGACCCATTGAGGGCTTGCTATGTACTGTTTTAATTTTACCATATTGTCAGTAACGGTGGGCCATCTCGACAGTAAGTCTGCTACTGTGTTCTGAATACCTGGGAGGTGAATTACTGTTACTTCTATATCAAAGACTGAGGCTAGCATCTGTATGTTCCTAGCGTATGCTGCTAGTACCGGATCTCTGGTCCTACCAGTCTTTAGCACAGTAACCACTGCCTGGTTATCACATTCGAATCTGACCCTTCGACCAGCCCAATACTTGGCCCAAATTCTAAGTGCAAGATAAACATTTAGCATTTCTAATTGAACTATGCCAAGATTGTCCATGCCTAGTGGTATTTGCAAACTATATACACAGTTATTCCATCTACCCCCTAGCCCTTGTAGAGAGGCATCCACTTGTACAATGCCTTGTAGCAATTGATGATTATACAGACAAACGCCATTGAAATGAGGTAAAAAATTTTTGAACCAGGTTAAGTCTTTGTAAAACTCTTCATTTAGTTCAACCATATCTGCATTTTTTGCATTTCTGAGATTTTGTAGCATCCTGTTAAGAAAAGATCTCGAACTTTTTACACATTTTGTAATATGCATAAGTGAACCTAACAATGACTGAAGGTCCCGCTTTCGAACCCGACTTCTGTTTTCCCATACAGTGCACATATGCATAATTTTTTGTAATTTTTCTGGTGGAACCGCAATGGTGCCTTGTACTGTATCTATTTGGACACCAAGGCAAGTGACTAACGTACTTGGTGGGACCAATTTTTTCTTGCTGATAGTGAGGCCTAATTCTTGGAGGAGATCACACAAGTGTTGAAAGCTATCATAAACAGTACTGGGCAGTCCAAAACCAATCAGATCATCTATATAGTTTATGATATCATAGTTTTGTTTGTTCATAATGAATCTAACTGCATCGCTGGTTCTCTGAAAAATTTTACTCCCATGTTTGAATCCGAAGGGCAGGCAAGAATCAAAGTAAAAACCATCCCAATTTAGACCCAATTTTTGATAATCTGAAGGATCCATTTTTATATGCCTGAAGGCACGACTTATATCCACCTTGTATAAGAGACAACCCCGTCCAAGTCTTGTGATCTGACTAGTAATATCATCAATAGAGGGAAAAGTTAACATAAACTTAGTACCCATATAATGGTCAGAATCCACAAAATCATTCACTGAATTCCCCTTGGGCCAACTTAGGTCCACTATGACCCGTCTGTTCTCGGAATCTGGCTTTTCCCTAGTGAGAAAGGGACTACAATGCAAATTTTTAAAAGGTTTTTCAGTAAAAGGGCCATGCATTGCCTTAAAATTTCTTTCTTCCTGTAAATAAGTGTCTACATGGGAAGGGAACAGGGTGGCCGACTTATGATTTGACCAATCACAAGTTAAGTCAGCATTTGGTTGAACATCCAGTGGAAATCCAAATTTTATATACTGAACTAACTGCCAGTCCCAATAGTTCTGCAAATATTTTTCCCAGGCCTGTGAATTCAATTGACTTTCCAATAATAAGCGTTCTTTTTGAAAGTTATACACACCAGAAGCACTTATTTGACGATGGGCCTCAATGGGGGACTGTATTTTTCCATTTTCCTCCCAATTTTTAACTCCCACCAGAGGACTGAGAGGTATAAAGCCAAAAAGAAATTTATTTTGAGCTTTCCAGTTCTGAAAGTCTGGGACAGAAGACGCTTCTCGCAATTGTTCTTGTTTAGCAAGTTTGCAATCCCATAATGGGACTTTTTCACAAAAATCTGGGATATATTGGTCTACAATTGGGGACGGTATCTCCCGACTACTGCACGGTTCCGTGTCAACATTGCTGGCATTTTTAGTGACTACCCCATTATTTGCAGCAGGAAAACTGTGGGAATGATCCGGTTCACAGCGTTTATTTTTTCCTGTGTCATTTAACATGTCAACACACACTGTATTGTTAACTGAAATATCATGAACTGCGACAGACTTACCTTCAGATTCTGAAATAAGATTTATTTTCTCATCTGTATGTTTACCAAGTACTGAAGTGGAATTAACACGTACTTTCCGCGACTTTTCCACCTTGTTTTCCACATGATTGTGTATACTGTCACTCGAATCAATGTGAGAATCAATATCAGTGTCAAGGGCGTCAAATTGGTTTTTTACAGGAACACTATAACGCCTATCTTGAACAACATGACACAATTGTTTGGGTGAACTATTTGTTTTCGCCCTACTAATATTGCCAACACTATTTACACCATCACTTGTACCCGTTTCTGATACATTCCTGCGAATATTTTTATTCGCCTGACTTTTATTTACAAATCTAAATTTGCTGTTATATATAACTCTAGTAGTAACAATTTTTGCATCACAATTTTTTGGCACTGCACTATTGCAGTGCCCTACTCGTTTTTTGGCTTTTTTTCTGATTTTTTACAGTCTTTTGCTGCATGGAAACCTTGACAATTTGTACATACATGTCTGTACTTCCTACCCGCACTGATATGGTCTTTTGCATGGCTGCAAGTGCCAATTTGGAAAAATTTACAAATAAACCCCAACTCTTTGAAATTTTTTTGTGATTTACTGCTTGTCCCATTGGTAGTGGAAGAGGTGATATTTTTTTGAGCATGAGCTCTACGGACCCTGTCCAACCCTTGTGTGTCCTTCCATGTCAGTTTCCCATCTTCCATGCGGCACAATGCCACAGCATGGGCAGCTTTGGCGGATGCCCAAGAAAAATCTTGGGCATCCTCCATTAAGTCAGCTAAATATTCAAGCATACTATTTTTTACCTCCAAATCCGACTCATCTTGGGCAATACGAGCAAACCCCGACACCCATTGAAACACATTTAATTGATCATAAGAAGGCCTAGATCTTGTAGAACCTGACAGAACTTGATTTTGTGGCCATGGAATTTTAAATTTAACTGTAACTTCATCATTGACAGATCTTTGAGATTTGAATTTACCTTGTAAGTCTCTATCATTGATCTTTTTCAGCTCATCCATCCTTTCTTTCACCTTCTTCTGCAGCTTGGGATCTTCTTTAATGAATTTCTTGGATGGCATCACCATTTCTGCATCCGAGGAGTCGTCGTCACTGCTGGAAGATTGAGGTACTGCAGGTACTTTTTTCTTCAGATGTTTGGCTTTACTGTGATGTTCATCAGGAGTGAAGGCATCCTGCAACTTCTTCTCAGTAGATGACAGCCTCTTCTCCATAGAATTCATTTGAGAACTTAAATTTTTCATTTCCTTTAACAATAAAGCGTTCGTATCACTAGTACCAACACTGGAGGTACTCGTAGTAGGTTCCACACTGTCAATACTCGAATTACTAGTGTCCAGGTCGCTGTGGCCCGTGGGCTGACTGACTACCACTGTACATTTTTGTCCAACTGGTCGCTGATGTTTTGTGTCACATTTATGGCAATGGAAGTACTTTTGCCTCCCCATTTCAATTGTTTATAATGAATAGGTTTGAGTCAATGTTAATACTCTGAAAACATAAAGAAGCACCTCGTGCTTAGACTTTGTCAGACAAAGTTAGACCTATCGCTTATAATCTCGACGGTTAAAAAGGCATAAAGCACAAGAAAGCATAGGTTAGACCGTCCCTCAGTATTATAAGCAACAAGCATAAGGTTGTCTATCAAAGTCGCCAGGTAGAACAGCAAGAGTAATGATTAAAAACAGTTCAAGTAAAAACATTAAAATCCATGTTAGAGTTCCAGTTTTTTAACATAACAGAAAACATGTCTGTCATTTCCAAAACTAAAATTTGAACTGAAGGGGTTCCCTTGTCAGAATGTAGCTATTATGAATTGACCAATGGTCTTACAGTGACCATAGCAACATAGCAAACCTTCAACCAAGCTACCTAGCCAGAGCTAAGGCTCCATTCCACAGAAAAGTAGCCAGGCGGCTCAGTGGACTGAACCCCACAACACTATGGTGTAGTGGAGCACATTTATTGTTAAAACAAGCAGGGAATTAAATTTTGGCTTCAGACTGGCCATATTATGATATACTTGACATTTCCCCATCTGAGGGGGCTCAGGGCCCTCCCCCCACCCCGGAACTGAAATTCCTAATATGGCCCTCGAGTGGACCAGACCAATACAAATTGATTCTCTGATGTAAACTGAGTTTCCTGTGAAAATTGCAGCCAGACTGATCAACTTTAAGGGGTGGTTTGGGCTGATCTGGCATTCCATGACACCCTCGCTACCCACACTCCCTGAATCTGTACTTTGGGCTAGATATGCACTTCTGAAGGAACACACCACTAAAATCCATTTAAGTGGCCACTCCTGTGGGGAACAATATGGTTTACTACCATAACTCTGCCTTAATTGAGAAAATATCAGCATATCCTGATCCAGCCATCTGAGGCTGTATTTTCGCCCACCTGGGCCCCATATTACACCAATGGCATCACTGGTACACCAGATGTAATCCTAAAACCTCTGCAATCAGAATTAGTGTGTGCCAGGTGACATTTTGGCCAAATTGCATGGTTACAGAGCAATATTTGGTACTGGTTTGGGCTGATTTGCATGTATTTTGGACCCTTTTAACAGCCATATTTGGGTCAATTATTTTCTGTCCAGACATGTAATGCTCCAAATGCGCCCAAAATATCCTCATTTATTGTTAAAACAAGCAGGGAATTAAATTTTGGCTTCAGACTGGCCATATTATGATATACTTGACATTTCCCCATCTGAGGGGGCTCAGGGCCCTCCCCCCACCCCGGAACTGAAATTCCTAATATGGCCCTCGAGTGGACCAGACCAATACAAATTGATTCTCTGATGTAAACTGAGTTTCCTGTGAAAATTGCAGCCAGACTGATCAACTTTAAGGGGTGGTTTGGGCTGATCTGGCATTCCATGACACCCTCGCTACCCACACTCCCTGAATCTGTACTTTGGGCTAGATATGCACTTCTGAAGGAACACACCACTAAAATCCATTTAAGTGGCCACTCCTGTGGGGAACAATATGGTTTACTACCATAACTCTGCCTTAATTGAGAAAATATCAGCATATCCTGATCCAGCCATCTGAGGCTGTATTTTCGCCCACCTGGGCCCCATATTACACCAATGGCATCACTGGTACACCAGATGTAATCCTAAAACCTCTGCAATCAGAATTAGTGTGTGCCAGGTGACATTTTGGCCAAATTGCATGGTTACAGAGCAATATTTGGTACTGGTTTGGGCTGATTTGCATGTATTTTGGACCCTTTTAACAGCCATATTTGGGTCAATTATTTTCTGTCCAGACATGTAATGCTCCAAATGCGCCCAAAATATCCTCATTTATTGTTAAAACAAGCAGGGAATTAAATTTTGGCTTCAGACTGGCCATATTATGATATACTTGACATTTCCCCATCTGAGGGGGCTCAGGGCCCTCCCCCCACCCCAGAACTGAAATTCCTAATATGGCCCTCGAGTGGACCAGACCAATACAATTTGATTCTCTGATGTAAACTGAGTTTCCTGTGAAAATTGCAGCCAGACTGATCAACTTTAAGGGGTGGTTTGGGCTGATCTGGCATTCCATGACACCCTCGCTACCCACACTCCCTGAATCTGTACTTTCGGCTAGATATGCACTTCTGAAGGTACACACCACTAAAATCCATTTAAGTGGCCACTCCTGTGGGGAACAATATGGTTTACTACCATAACTCTGCCTTTATTGAGAAAATATCAGCATATCCTGATCCAGCCATC